>OY282560.1:210721619-212093612 GCA_958295665.1 Tipula vernalis | reverse complement strand
TGTTGACACAACTGTAGGTCATATTATGTGGATAGTAATATCCCGACCATAGCAAACGAAATACAAAAAAAAAGAAAAATTCTTTTTTGACAAAATTTTGTCCTTTTAATAAATTTTAGGTGAAAATATAATAAAATTTTTGTTATAAAATAAAACCTAAATAATAAATTGTGGAAAACAAAAATAATATGCCAAAAATTGTATTAATCGAAAAACGAACCAAATTCAAATTTGTTCTTATTCTCAAAGAGAGAAATTAGTGTCTTTATGCTAGTATGTAGTTGTTCAAAAAATGTCACGAGCCAGTTGTCATTTACATATATATTATCAAGAGAAAAATACGTAAGTGGAGACCAGCCAATAGTTTTCATTTTCATACATCATTTAGGTTTTACGTTAAATTTTTTCGATTGATACTGATCGGTTGGATCATCTGGATGTTGATCAAACCTGTTGGCAAAAGCAATTTTAACATAAATGTACGTAAAATATTTGATGGTCTAAAACGTTTCGGCCGTTTCGACAATAGAAGATATCAGTCAAGTTAATATCGCGTTTGTTTGATGATGATCTTAGATCATTATAGAAAAAAAAAATTGGTATTTGTTTATTCAGTGAAAAGTTATTTCATGTTAAAAATGAGTGAAATTAAAGAAAAAATTAGATACATTTTAAAATTCTGTTAAGAAGAAGATTATACAGGCTGCTAAAAATAGTTCGTGCAGTTTATGGTGGTGACGTCTCTTATCAGAAAGGATAGGCCCTGAATGTTTCACTCGATTTCGTTCTGGAAATTTCGATGTCAAAGATGCACCTCGATCTGGTCGACCAAAAACTAAACAAGTCGATGCAATCAAGCAAAAAGTAAAGCAAGACAGCTCTATAAGCAACCATCACAACGCTGAGGAACTCAATATTCACGATCAAACAATTTTAAATCATTTGATCAGGAGGAAGTGGAGGGGGGCGAATCACGTACGACAATAATTTGCGAAAAAGGTCTTGGTCGCACTGTGACCGAACCGTGTGGCAAAGCCACATTTGAGGCCAAGAATGGTGATGCTTTGTGATTGGTGGAATTTGAAAGGAATCCGTGCATCATGAAGTGCCAGGTCAAACGATTGATTCTGTTTTCTACTGTTAACAATTCACCAGATTACAGCAGGAAATTACCAGAAAAATGATAACAAGTTGTCGTGCATATTTAGTTTTATTAAGTTACAAAAATAGTGAGTTTGAAATTTGAGTGAAAACGGCTGAAACATTTGAGACCATCCATTATTTTAAGCACAATAAACCTTTTACCTCCAAAAATGTTGACACTAAACTCATCGAAGCCACAGGACAAGCAACTAAGAATTATCGCTTTAGCCTGTAGGTTAAATAAACAAGAATTATGGTTGATGGAAACAACATCAAATCAATATAAAACCGTTTCTAAAGTTAAATCTACAGTAATAATTTTTTTTTTTTTTTTGCCTAAAACACAGAAAACAAGATACCCTAAGCCTTGGCCTGTCAACTATTCAAAAATCGTGAAAAAAATTTTCCACTCGATTGTGCGGAAAACTTACATTTTTCGCCCTTGTTAAACAAACAAAATTGTTTTTTTATTAAAAATAAATGACTCCTTAATATCGTTGACCGGTTTGTTTGTCAAGCAAGACCCATGATGATTTGATAATAAATAAATGAATTAATCTTAGATGGTAAATCATAAATTAATGTGGTTTATTGGCATTTCAACATAAAGCAGTTTACATTCTGTTTAACATAATTAAAACAAAAAAATTAATTTTATAATTTTACGCCTTATTTATGTCGTTCATTATCGCAGCGTTATTGTGATTCATTTTTAACACATCTAGATCCATTTTCGGTGGAAAATTTATTAAATTCAGTACCGATGCTATTCCAACAGAATGTTCACACACGTAATTTTCCATAAAACTTGAACAAGAACATGTCAGTGTACCGTTATTTACTATTCGTCGCACACAATAAAAACTAAATTGAATATCAAACAAATCATCTAATGTTTCATGCTCACACGTCCGATATTTATGTAATTTCTCCTCGTTTATTAATCTTCCGTTATCAGCCGAAATGTAATAACATATTTCAGATCCGCAATCAACGATTTCAATTTGCTTTTCTAAATTATTCCAAGCGATGGCTTTATCGAAAACAGACGTTGGGATTGTTGGTTTGTGTACTGTTGGTTTGTAAAAAATATTGCCTAGGATATAGGCACGTGACATTCGTTCCAATTCAATTTGAATATTGCATCGAAACGTTTTTGTTGGAAGAGTTTCCTTAAAATTAAAATTTTTCATAAGCGTATCATAAGCGGCTAAAAGGGCTTTATTTGTTTTTGGTGTAAATGGGCGATAACCTTGAAACCAATTTGAATTACGACGATCAATCCAATACGCTTTAAAAAAGTTTAAAAATAAACCCAACCCAGCTCCAGCCCGTGGCCGCCATTTCTTAAAGAATAAATCAACGGCCATATAAAATAAAGTTTGCGATGGAAGTTTCTGCAATTTTAGAATATCCTGCCGGATTAGATCTTTTATTTGGTTCAATTCCGAACAATCTGACAGTTTACCTAATATTTTAGTTAATGCGAAAATGGAACAAATCACAATTTTACTTGAATTCCCAAACGTTTTAATAAATGCTCTATGAACTGCCTCATTATCATCGGTAATTAGACATTCTGGTTTAAATAATTTCTTGTGGCATTCATCCACTCCCTTCTGTATCGAATTGAATATAAATTCATAATCGGGATCATATTTATGCGTACAAATAGCGATTCCAAATAAATGAAAATTTTGATCTTGATCTGTTGTACCAACAATAGTGATTTGATTTTTTTGCCAGTGCAAGGAACCCGTTGAATCTAAATGTAATAAATTTGCGTCCACTGCATTCTTCAACAAACGCCGGGTAGACAAGAAACATCGAAAAGTTTTGAATACTGAGTCTACGTCATAATTAACACAAAAGTAAGTGTCTTCATTGTAGGGAATCTGGGCGATTTGTGCCAACCAAGTTTCTACTGTTTTAATTAACCCTGCGTAATCACATCTAGTAACCCTTTTCATAAGAAGATTTCGCCGCATTTTTGAAATCCAATGACTTAGATTCTTTTCCGATTCAACATCAAATTGTAAGCCTAACATAACTGAAATTTGTTTTGGAGCATGGTTAGCTTTAATAAGTTTTTTTATCGATTCTTTGGTGTCCTCTTCCAAAGCATCATATATTTGGTGTCCTCGAGTAGCATACGATTTTATGTGATGAGTGTGATTTTTTTCAGTTTTGTACAGATAAACACTGTTCGTTGAATATTTGATGTGAAAATATTTGGCAGCGGCACATTGTTGTCCCGTACCTCGTGCAAAATTGCATTGATAATATTGTTTGAGACCATCATTTGATTGGCTTCTAACTTGAAAATGCCAAATTTGTTCTCCATTTAGATACTCAGTAGCCTGTGCAACGGTATTAAATTCTCTTTCAAGAATCCATTTTTTCTCAACATTTAACATAACATTTTGTTGCTGTACTGATGGAGTGGCCTCATCGTCGTCCGAATTAACCATAATTGTATCAGAATTTTTGTCAGCCTCATTATCATCGTCGCTATCAACTAGGTCAATAATATTTGTCGCTTTTTTTTGTATTGGAACCAGAGGAGGAACATAATTCGGGCAAACGGCTGCATGCTGTACATTCCTATTATACATTAAAATATCACTGTTTACGTCCTCGTACAGAAGATATTTTGATGAAGGACAATGCTCAACGTCGCTGGCAACTAAATTACAATTATAATACTCCTTGACGCCATGTTTCGATATATTTGATTTGAAACTTAATAAATTCAAATTTTTCATATAATGTTTCGCCGTTTTATAGTCGCTAAATTTTATTTCGAATGTCCATTCCCCTTTGGTACTTTCAACGTCGTCGCCATTTAAAGAATCCTTATCACTATCATCGGATATAACTATTTCCTCAATGTAATCAGTAGGTTGAAGAATCTCGGTTGTTTCACCAACGTTCATGTTAATTTTGAAAAGCGTAGTAGGAACAGCCGATGATTCAGATTTATGTGCTTCCGTATCACTATTAATAACGTCAATTTCCTTAATTATTGGTGATGAACTTTGCCCGATTTTATTTATTTTTGGATGAACATGTGGATCACCGCTAAAATGTAACACTTCGTTAGAGCCGTTTTCAATCAAGAAAAACATATGAGCGGAACACGGTGGTTTACACGGATATGTGCAGCGATAAAATGATTTTTGATTTGTAGTAGATTTTAATTGCCATATCCCTTTGCATGTGCCAAGAAACTCGTTAGCCTTATCCATATTTGCAAATTTATTTTCAAATTTCCATTTTTGAGTGATACTCAACTGTTGTTCTTCATTGCCGTCACAAAAAGCTGCAGAATCAATCGCATCACTTTGGTTTTGAGTAGTTAATGCCGTTTCATCATTAACGGTTAGGTTTTCTTTTAAAATAGTGTCCGAATTTGGAAAACTGTCTGGTGTTAATCGCGTCCCAACTGTTCCCCAAACAATTTCATGATTGTGTATACCCTTTTGATAGACGAAAACTTCAATGGTTTGCCTTAGATGGACAAGACACATCTCAGCTTCGCATTTATCTATAGCGCAGAAGTAATATTCTTTTAAGCTCGTTCCTGTTCGAAATCTACACATCCACGTGTTTTGTTTATTTAAATACGATGAAACCATATCCTTCGTTGGAATTTTATCAATGAGCTTCCATTTGATTGTTTTATCGCTTATGATAGTATTCTTCATTGAAAAATCATTGTCATTACGACTTGTTTCACCACACGTAATTAATTTAGTTGAATTTTCTCCTTCCCGTTCTGGTGGCCGAATACAATTCAGATTTTGAACCGGTATCGTTGAACCATGTTTTATTTGTTGTTGCTCATGTGTATGTTCAGTGGTATTTTGGTAAAATAAAACTCTGTTGCTTTCTGTGCAGCATAATAAGTAACCCCGAGCAGCACATTGTGGTCCGAACTGTTTAAAGAAATTACAACGATAGTATGTTTTACGTTGACCTCCGCATATAGAGTTTGAAATAGTGCTCCATTTAGCTTCTTTTAAATATATTCGCGCCTCTTCAATCGTGGCAAACGATTTTTTACACGACCATTTCGAATCGCATTCGGACATAAAAACAGTGTCTTGTGTTGCAGCAACGCCTTGGTCAATTTTATCATCGTCAATAAAATTGATAATATATTGAGTAGAATCGTCTCCAGTGAAAAGTTCCATTGAAGCAGCTTGGCTAATGAGGCGGTCGGAACTACCATTTTTGACTAAATCTAATTCAACTTGATCATTAATATTTTCTTCTTTATCCATTATTTTGGGAACATTTTTAAAAGTCTGGGCCGGGTTTCTTGTTATTGAAGTACCAGCACGACTAAAATTATGTTTATTAGCTAGCATCCGCTTTTCTTTCAACTTACGCCGTTTAATTGATGATTGACTCTTTTTATATTGAACTGCAATTGAATCATGGGTGTGGTCACTGTTTTTTTTATAAACCACAACTTCTTCATTTTCAATAGAATATACTAAACATTTCCAGGCCGCACATTGCGGACCAATCATCTTCATACGATTGCAACGATAATGCACTTTGCGACCCCCTGCTATAGAATATACTCTTCTCGGGTCGACGCTCCATATGTCATCTTTTGCCAAATAGTCTAGTGCCAGTTGTTCATTAGCAAATGTTGCCTCAAATAGCCAATCCGATGAAAAAAGTGGTTTTCGAGATTTCCATTTAGAAATATTTATTGTTTCATTGTTCTCATCATTTCCTTCATATAAATTTACCTCAACCGGTATTGCAGTAAAATCATCATCATCGGTAATAGCTTCGTCTTTAATTTGATAATCGAAATTCGAGCACGATTCTTGCTGTAACAAAACTAATTGTTCGTGGAATGATGTTCTAAAATCGTCGGGTTCAGCAAGACAATCCTGAAGACCAACGGCATCTAAAATTCTGAAACCTTGTTCTTTTAAAGCCTTCTGGTTGCATTTAAGTAATTGTTTTAGCAACAAATCAGTTTTTGCCTTAACACCTAAATGTGATTTGTTCGTGATATCCAAATGTGTATGCTGACAATCCCTTTGGTATAGAGTGACATCTTTCGTGTACTTATTATAGTTTAAATGTTTTCGGGCCGCACATTGTGGTCCCTCTTTTGGGACCAGTTTGCATCGATAATTGTAGGTCATGCCCACATTCGAACTATTCTGGAAATGATAATTCCATATTTTTTGCCGTTTTAAATACAATTTGGCCTCGCCTATCTGACCAAATGATTTTTCAAATTTCCATTTATTGGGATTTTTTTGACGCCGAACGCTTGCACAATAATTTCGAATTTGAACTTCACGATGTTTCATCTCAAACCCTTCAGATTCTAATCTAATCATAATTTCTCTTGGCGACTGTATATGTTCAATTAACTTACGGATTCGAATCTTGAGCAAAGCATCCATTGGGCGACGTAACTGTTTTTTAATAGGCACGCGCCGATGTATTTTACGGGCCAGTGTTGAATTTTTCTCATGACTATGTTGATCATTTGTTTTGTAAAGCAAAACTTCTTCGCGGTCTCTTGGAAAAAAGAGACATTTTAATATAGAACACGGTGATCCATTAATTTTCGCTCTATTACATCGAAAATGTACTTTACGGCCATCTTGTACAGGATAACAACGTTGAGGGTCAACAGACCATATTTCTTCCGCCGTTAAATGCTCGACTGCCGACTTTTCATCGGGAAATTTGGTTTCCATAACCCAGTTGGCCATAAAAGTCGGTCTTCCTCTGCCGCCTATCTTAAAATTAGTTACAGATGATTCATCTTCCGATGTGTCTTGTTCGGATGAAGCCATTTTGTTTTAAACGTTACTGGAGTTTCTAAGGAAAAAAAGCAATAAATTTTGGAATTAAACAATACACCTAAATATTTTAAAATGGAATTGCACAACACATTCTCACTTTATTTCTGGGATGGTAAATTCAGACATAACGCTAACTATTTTAGAGAGGGGAAGGGTAGAGGGGAGGAAAGCGGCGTAACAAGAACGACAAATAAGAAAACTTTCGCTCGTCGGATGATATTCACACCTACCTACTAACAAAATACACAATGTTTTTTTATTTCACAATATGTATTATTGTATTTTAAATTAAGGATATAATTACGTGGAATATTCTATCTTCCGTCGATTCAGATAGACACTCTCTAAAAGTCGAAAATTCTTTGAAAAATTTGTTTCCAGAATCTTTGATGGCTTCTAAGAGATTCTCTTAAAATGTTCGGATAATAAATTGTATTTATTTTAGTTTTAGTACATGTAAATGTTCCACAAAACTAAACATACTACTAGGCCGCCTTCATTACAAAGCCACTTACTTTATATATGATACATCTAGTCCGTCCAGAGTAAATAGTTTTTCATGAACGAGGACGACGTTGGTGTTCGTATTAGTGTAAAATATAAAATAATTACTATAGGAGCCAATGTAGATTTAGTACGTAAGTTCACAAAAGAACAAAAAACTAGTCTAGTTAACTGTTAACCATTTCAGCCTAGAGGTATCAGTTTTCGACTCTCCGAAAGTATTAATATTTTAAATAAAATGAATACCTGCTCTCAATTCGATTAGTGATTTATTTAGCTTGTTTGAAAGCTAGAATCAGAGATTCCCGATAAGAATGATAAAAAATTAAAATTTAGTCCTGGCTCGTAGAGCCAGTATGAGCCGCATTTTTTAATGTTTCCTTCTACGCCACTTTTCTTCGGAACATTTTTCTTCAAAACTTAAATTTCCAAAGTGCTTGTTCTCAAAACCTACTTAACCGATTTTGATGGTTAATGAAAGAAAATAGATTCTTATTTATATATATATATATATTTTTATTTTTTGTTGAAGTGCATGAATAATGTGAGTTTTTGTAATTTTCGACGACAGGTTACCGTTTTTTTAAAGCACTTATTTTGCTATCAAACAAATAATAATTTTTATTATTTTTTATCAACAATTGGACAAACATTATATCTTAATCTTTATTACTAAAAAATAATAGGATAGACTTCAAGAAGCGTAGTTATTTGATTTTCAAATTGGCCTCTTCTTTGTAAAGTCATTGTAGCAATATTACGAGAAACTTCGCTTGTGCATTGCAAAGTGCCTTTAAGTGGCCGGTTGGAAAATTAAGTACAATTCTGCCTTCATATTCATCTTACTATTGTATGAAGCGCGGGATCCATCGGTGTTGAATGAACAATCTTAAAGCTACATAATTGTTTTTTTATATGTAGCTGTCAAGTTTCATCGTTTTCCAATGAATAATCGCCTTTCCCGTTTTTCTAAAGTAATGCAAAATGATTTATTGTAACTTACACATTGGACCAATGAAATCCTTGAACCACATCCCCAACCATAGGGCGTCCCACTAAAACCACCTATTTTGAAATTTGAAAAAAAAAAACGCAGTGTTTATTTGATAAGTTCTGATGTTTTTATTGTAATAAAGAGTGTAGACATGGAGGTTATGTATAGAATATAATATCCGATAAATGGCCGCCTCGTGACTGACGAATTCCATGATGCATCGATCTACTTCCTGCCACTGTTCGACTGTTATTTCATTTAATATCATTTTGTACATTCGTTTAAATCAACGAAGAAAACGACGATTATGACGCAAATGACTACAGCATAAACAGTGTAAATCGAAGCTATGAAAATTACGAAATAGATAGTAGTGGAACGGCCGGTTTTTATTTACTAAATAATTTAAAAGTAAAGCTTATTGTAGGTCGGTGTTTGGGAAATGGCCTTAGTCCGTTATTGACTTAAACTCCTCATTTATCCTACATCAAGGTAAAAATGCAGTGAAAACAAAACGCATAATGAAATTGTGCGGTAAAATTTTCATTTGGGATTTCGCTTGTGTCATTTTGATATGTAAAGTTTCATTTCACTTCTTTCAACTGGATACTAGACTTAAGTAATAAATTGTAGTGAGCTAATCTTTCGTAACATACTGGTCAGTGAGTTAATTTAAAAATGTGCGAAGAAAGATCTTTAGAAATGCGAAAAATGTTTGTAGCACTAAGAAAAGAAAGAATATTCCGAGAAATATCGAGAAAAGAAGTATTAATTATGAAAAAAAGAAGTGTGAATTGTGCTAGAGAAGCTAGATATATTTTAAGACAAGTAGAGTAAAATCCGCAATTTAATGCTGCCAACATTTCAGAAATGATTTCCAGACGCTCCAGGAAACAAATTAGTGCGTCTACAATTTGACGAACTTTAAATAATAATGGATCAAATGGCCGAAACCTTTATTACCCAAAATAAAAAAAGAACAAACGATTACAACAAGCTAAAAAAAAATATTAAAATACGATAATTTCTGTTCTGTTGGAAAACTGTTCATTTTAGTGATGAAAGTAAGTTTGACATTATTCGATCTAAAATAAGCACAGAAGTGTGGAGAATGAAAAATACACAAGCCACAGTAGAGGAAGCTTTTGGAGTATAAAATTTTGAATTCATTCTGCGAGAAAACTTAAATTCTAGTGTGAGGAAATTAGTATATTTCAAAGTCAATGATTATAATTGGATTATCCTCCACAATCAATGGAAATTACTTAGAAAGGAAAATTCGCAGTAAAAATTTACAAAGAATCGCTCAAACCAGCTCTCCTTTAGGAATGGCAGAATATTAGTACTCTCATTGTGGGTATTTACACCGTTATGCACTGTTTTACGCAACACTACAATATCACGCGTTCACATATTATTTTGATTGGTTTCTTATTTTTGTTGGGTGTGAATTGCCAATTCGTTCACCATATTTGTGTTCAAAACGATGGAACACAAATATCCCCACTCCAACAAAGTTTATAGGCAAAGAGGTAAGAATCGAGGAAGTGTTTATTTTAATTTTTTTTTTATGGTTTCATCTATGCAATCTTTCCTGCAGCTCAAGGCACTCTCCCAACTTTTCTGCAGTTCATTTTACCGTCATACTTTACGCTGTAGTAGCCAAATCGAGGACGTATGGCTATAGACCCCTTTTTGTTTAAACCACCTGCACATTGTATTACTTCATGCCAGCCTATAATATGAAAGGTGGGTCGGCCCATCGATTCTACAATCTCAACAGGGGGTCATAGTGTGTTCAATCCGCTGCCCCTATCAGGATTCGAACCTGGTACCTCCCGATCCAATCGCCGTATCTATTGTGCCGTTTGGTCGGTAGAGAGGTAGTGTTGCGTTGCGCTGTATACAGGTGTAAACACCTTCAATGAGACTAAATGCTGTTCCTATAAGTTTCTGTTCCAAGGGCGGTCAGACAAATTTTTAATTATGTCGGAGTTATAACATTGTTTGTTCAATTTATTAGAAATTGTTACTTTAAGTGTACCCTTACTTTTAACTTGTCAATAATATAGTATTTCCTTTATTGTTTATGAAAATATTTTTGTTGGCTTTCTAAAGTTATTATTTTATATTGTATTTTGTTGCAAACAAATAAAGGATTAATTTTTATCAGTCACAATTTGTTATTTTTATTTTTTTTATTTATTCTAGCTTGGACAAAATTGCAGCCTTACTCGTCTACCCTCTCTTTTGACGTTCACTGAATGTAAGACAGAAGAAACCAAAGCAGACCAATGAGTGGCTTTCCGAAATATACATACATAGTTCCAAAATTTATTGACTGGCGCCACAACAGGTATTAAAATATTTCATAAGTAGTGATAGCGTCAAAAATGTGTCTTGAATATCCCATGCACTAATCCTACTAATTTAACTACACTTTACTTATAAAGTTCACTAAAAGTTTCACTAAATTATTCATTTCGCCTACATTAATTTTTAAATTGTAGTGTAGTGTAGTGATAAATCGAATTAAGTGTAGTGATAAATCGAATTTAGGGAAAAGTTTAGGGTCCAGTTGATAATAAATCAATAAATATAGTATTTACTTACGAAGAATGGGTTCGAGGACTAATTAAAAAGGTATTAAAATTAGGAATAATTAGAGAATCGAAGTCAAGTTATGCCAGCCCTTTACATGGTTTACAGGCCGGTTTTGAAGTTCATTATGAGTTTAACCATACGTCATTTTAGTTATTCAACGATCCATGTGTATGCCAACGGTTCATGGACGTTGTTGGCATACAAACGGTTCATGGACAGTATTATTCGTAAAATGGATGGAGAGTTACATATGTAAGTTTGTTTAAATAAAAATAATTTATACTTATGTTGTTTACAAAAGTTTTAACTATTGACGTCTAAAACCAATTTTCCAATTTTGGTTATTCGGTCAGGTTTGATGTAATATTTAACAAGGTGAAGTTAATCGTTTAATAGTGCTACCACCAAAAAAATTATTGGTTTAAAGAATTTGATGAGTTTTCAAAGGTGATTGTCAATCAATTTTTGTTATCAAACGGCCTGAAAGCTAGTAACGAAAAAATTAAAGGAATAATAAACTTGTTTTAGCAACATTTGTCAAAATTTCTACCGAGATTGTAGAACACTTGTGAACAGATTGAATACCACGATTGATAGGTAAGAAACGAAATGATATGCTAGCGAACTTCGAAAATAGCTAAAGATTGTAAAGAAACAAAAACATCAACATGAACGTCAAAATTCTCTACTAATAAATAAACTACAAATTCGCTCAATATTGTAAAACAATATGCATACATAAATTTGGCAACTAAAAATGGATCTAACGCACTAATGTAGCTGCAACTTTAAATAAATTGATTACAGATTACTGTCAAACAACTATTTAGTTGCAGAGTACGCTATATTAAAATTAGCAGACAAACGAACATCATTTTTGTACTAATCGGAATTTTACTTGAACCGAAATGTTGGCTTACTGCTGAAAGCTTAACGAATAGTCTGTGTAAACTGTAAAGGCATTGCCCCATGTACAAACGGCATTTCAAACCGTCAAATCCAATTATTGACAAAATTATTTGATTTTCAATATCAAAATTTTTGAAAAATAGTTCTAAAAAATTTTATTAAAATTTATATTTCGACGGACCGATTTTTGCTTGACGGCTGGCAAAACATAAAATCGGGGTTTTATGAATGAAATTAATAGAATTTATAGATTTGAACTATTTGTTAATAATAAATGCCGGTTTTCCGGTTTGTATGGGGCAATGCCTTAACGCAAGCGAAATTGTGACTGAAATGATGACCGAGTCAGTCAGTTAACTTAGGTTGGCTGTGTCGGCTTGCCTTTTGTAAACTACAACTTGACTGAAAAGACTTCAGCATAATATAATTTATAGGTTGTTGTTGACTTTTCTTATAATTTAATGTGAGTGATCATACCCAACAAACATGAGTTCACTAGTTTTAGCAATTTTTTGTGTGCAGCCAATTTTTTTCGCATTCAATTGTAAATAAAGCGCAACGAAACTATGTCAAAGCTACTTGCATCTCATTCTATAGTCTCCTTTATAAAAATATTCAACGATTTCATTGTTTTTGTTTTTGGCATTATTATGTAAGGCGGCTCAAACGAATCAAACCACATGAGCTAACCGTATGAATATTATATCTTAAGGGAACTGGATACTGGTCCAGCAGACCCACACACGTTTATGCTTATCTCATAAGTACTAATGTCAACCTTACTAATGAATTAATGTTTAAGATTGTAGTAGCCATATCAATAAAGGCGTTTAAAAAAAAAAAAAAAAAAAAATTATTATGTTAGCCTCAAAATGATGTTGAAATGATGTTAGAGACTTTAGCCCACGTCAAAAAAATTAACCGATCTTTGGAAAAACTGATTGCTGAAAGAACAAAATAATGCGGTTGAGTTTGAAACCATCTTTCTCATAAGGACAATTGCAGAACTTAGTGATATGGAATTGCGTTTAGGAGATTCCAAATACATCACAAAATTAGTAAGTTTCCTTGTAATAACTTTAATCATATATAACGTATGTACTTCTTGAAGTTTTGTTATTAGGCAGCTTATCTTAGACAACTAAAGGGATCTTCCACCATGGATTTAATTTAAGAGGAAAGGCAGGGAAAAGAGCACTAAACAAATTAAAGCTCTTCAATACTGTCCTATTCAGAAAAAAAAATAATTAAATTTAAAATCATTACGATATAAACCCTTTTTTTTAAATATTTTATTTAACAGTACAATTGTGTTTTTTTTTAATGAAAAACTAAAAATGCTCTAAAAGTGTGGACCTATTAGTACTTTTAAAGTGCTTAGAAAAAACTACTTTAAAAATAGTATCATAGAAGTAGTTTGAAAGTACTTTTTATATACGGAATTAGCTGAGTGTGAAAAAGAGACGCTTGATTTTTTTTAAAATAAGTGGAAAAGAGAAAGATAGATATTTTTTTTTAATAAACTGATGAATTTTTTCCCGACGCCCTATATTTTTCCAGTGGAAAAAAGTACTTTTTTCACAACTCTTGTACCACTTCTAGAAATACTTCTACGTTTGCTGGGTAGTTTCTTTAGTAATTTTTCTCTATTTAAAAGATTATTAAAAGTTCGTGTTAAAGCCATTTTTATTTTAAAATAATTTTACTTTTAAACACCATTTCGGTCACAAACAACGTTATTAGAGTTCAAAAGCTAAATCTTTAAAATAGTCAAAATACAAACTGCCCAAAACCATTAAAAAATGGTTATTTAAATATAAAGCTCACATTTATTAGGTTGCTCTAGAAGTATTACGGTCAAACTTCCATAATTCGAAGTTCTATTATTCGAATTTCTCTATAAAACGTATTTATAATTTGACAAAAGCACAAAAAATATTTTCGTTTTAATTTCTTTATTTCGAATTTTCCCTAAATCGAACAAAAATTGATGGCAAGTAGTGATTCGGATTACTTAAGTTTGGCTGTATTTCAAAGTAGCGATGGGCCAAATCGGTGTTTTTTGTTAAAAAGCATATGAGAAAATAAACAAACCAGAATAAAAAAAACTCCGATTTCGGACCTGAATATTTCAGAAAATCTACATTTTAATATCGAATTTCCTACCGTGCTCATCAACAGAAAGTTAAAAGGATTTGCAACATTCTGTTCATTAATTGAATAAAACTAGTAAAATTTCTTGCCGTAAGTGTTCAATTGGCCTTTGGCTCAAAAGCACGTTCCCAATCTCAAGCGCCTTGAAGCATTTTTGGATTTATTATTATTATTATTCATTTGCGTTGCCTCTCAATTATCAATCAACGTACAACTTCGTGCGGAACTACTTTTCTAACCAAATAACTCTGCCATCTTCAATTTTATTAAGAATAAGTGAATTTTCAGCACCCATGTTCGCTTTGTTTGTCAAGGCTCATGATGACTTGATAATAAATAAACGATTAATCTTAGATGGTAAATCATAAATTAATGTGGTTTATTTCGATATAAAGTAATTTACAGTCAATTTAATATAAGCGATTAAAATAAAAAACTTAATTTTATAATTTTATGCCTTATTTATATAGTTTACTATCATAGCGTTATTTTGATTGTTATTTAGTAGATGCATTTTCGGTGGAAACTGTATTAAATTCAGTACCGATGCCATTCCAACAGAATGTTCACACACGTAATTTTCCATAAAACTTGAACAAGAACATGTCAGTGTTTCATTACTTAATAAACGTCGCACACAATAAAAACTAAATTGTATATCAAAAAAATCATCTAATGTTTCATGTTCACACGTCCGATATTTATGTAATTTCTCCTCATTTATGAATCTTCCATCGTCAGCCGAAATGTAATAAACGATTTCTGAACCTCGATGAACGATTTCAATTTGCTTTTCCAAATTATTCCATGCGATAGCTTTATCATAAACAGACATTGGAATTGTTGGTTTCTGGACGATTTGTTTGTAACTAGTATTGCCTAGCAAATAGCGACGTGACGTTTGTTCCAATTCAATTTGAATATGATATCGAAACGATTGTATTGGATTATTTTCCCTAAATGTATAATTTTTCATGAGCGTGTCAGATGCATTTAATAGGGCTATATTTGTATTTGGTGTAAATGGACGAAAACCTTGAAACCAATTTGAATTACGATCGATCCAATCCGTTTTAAAGTAGTTTAAAAATTCACCCAACTGTACCCCAGCTCGTGCCCGCCATTTCTGGAAAAATAAAACGACGGCCTTGCTAAATAAATTTTGCGATGAAAGTTTCTGCAATTTTAGAATATCCTGCCGGATTAGATTTTTCACTAGATCCGACTCCGAACATGCGGACAATTTCAAAAAAACTTTAGTTAATGCTACCTGTGAGCATATGGCAATTTTACTTGAATTACCAAATGTTTTAAT
Source organism: Tipula vernalis (assembly GCA_958295665.1). Taxonomy (NCBI): domain Eukaryota; kingdom Metazoa; phylum Arthropoda; class Insecta; order Diptera; family Tipulidae; genus Tipula; species Tipula vernalis. The sequence goes on along the minus strand of OY282560.1, from coordinate 212,078,140 downwards.
AAATGCTTTTTGTATATCCTCATTGTCATTGGTAATTAGACATTCTGGTCTAAAGTCTTTTTTGTGGCATTTGAGCACTCCCTTTTGTATCGAACTGAATATAAATTCATAATCGAGATCATATTGATCCGAAGAAATTGCGATACCAAATAAATGAAAATTTTGATCTAGATCTGTTGTACCAACAACAGTGACTGGATTTTTTTGCCAATGGAATGAACCCGTCGAATCTAAATGTACTAAATTTGAGTCCACTGCATTCTTCAGCAAACGCCGTGTCGACAAGAAACATCGAAAAAATTTGTATATACTGTCTATGTTAAAACCAACACAAAAGTACTCGTCTTCATTGACGGGAATCATGGTATGTTGTGACAACCAAGCTTCTAAAGTTTTAATGAACCCTGTGCTATCAGGTTCAACAGTGGCTCTCATGCGAAGACTTCGCCGCATTTTTGAAATCCAATTATATAGATGCTTTTCCGATTGAACATCAAAGTGTAAGAAGTCTAATTTGACAATAATTTGTTTTGGTGAATAGTTGGTTTTAACAAGATTCTTTATCATTTCTTTGGTGTTCTCATCCAAAGTATCGTATATTTGGTGTGCTTGAGCAATGGGTGTTTTTATGGCATGTGTGTGGTTTAGTTCAGTTCTATAAAGTGAAATAACGTTCGTTGCATATTTGTATTTGATGTGAATATATTTAGCAGCGGCACATTGCCGCCCCGTACCTCGTGCCAAATTGCATCGATAAAATTCTTTGAGACCAACATTTGATTGACTTCTAACTTGAAAGTACCAAATTTGTTCGCTTTTTAGATACTCAGTAGCCTCTAGAGCTGTGTTAAATTCTCTTTCAAGAATCCATCTTTTCTCAACATTTAAAGATGTATTTTGCTGTGGTGTTATCTCATCCTTATCTAAACTAACCATAGCTGTGTCAGAATCTTTGCCATTCTTATTATCATCGTCGATTTTAACTAGATCAATAATATTTGTCGCTGTTTTTTGTATTGGTACCAGAGGAGGAATATTATTCTTGCACATGGTCACGTGATTAATATTCCTACTATACAGTAAAACATCACTGTCTACGTCCTCATACAGAAGATATTTTGATGATGGGCAATGCTCAATGTCACTGACAGCTAAATTACAATGAAAATACTCCTTGACACCATATTTCGATATATTCGATTTAAAACTTAATAAATTCAAATTTTTCATAGATTCTTTGGCCGTTTTATAAACATTAAATTGTTTTTCGAATGTCCATTCCCCTTCAGTACTTTCAACATCATCACCATTCAATGAATCCTTATCACTGTCATCGGATATAATTATTTCCTCAATGCATTCAGTTGATTTCGTAGGTTGAAGAAAATTTATTTTCTCGGTTGTTTCACTCACGTTCATGTTAATTTTGAAATCCATAGTAGGGACCGTCGGTGAATCAGATTTACGTGCTTCCGTATCACTATCAATAATTACAATTTCTTCTATTATTGATGAATGACTTTGCCTGTTGTCATTTTTTATTGGATGGACATGTGGATCACCGCTAAAATATAACACTTCGTTAGAGCCGTTTTCAATCAAGAAAAATATTTGAGCTGGGCACTGTGGTTCACACGGATGTGTGCAGCGATAAAATAATTTCTGTTTTGTAGTAGATTTTATTTCCCATAGCCCATTAGATGTAGCAAGAAATTCGTTAGCCTTATCCATATTTGCAAACTTATTTTTAAAATTCCATTTTTGGGCAGTGACCATCTGTTCATTATGGCCATCGCTTAAAGCATTAGAATCAATCGCATCGTTTTCGTGTTGAATAATTGTTGCCGGTTCATCATTAATGATTAGCTCTTCTTTTACAATAATGTTAGAATTTGGATAAGTATCTGGTATTATCTGTGTCGCATTAAAATGTAATGGTAAATTTTCCGTTCTGTAAATAATTTGATGATTGTGAATATCCTTTCTATAGACCAAAACCTCATTGGATTCCATTTGGTAGAAAAGATACATTTCAGCTTTGCATTCCTCTGTACTGCATTTGTAATATACTTTTGAGCTCGACCCCCTTCGATTTGTGCACCGCCACGTGTTTTGTTTATTTAAATATGATGGAATCATATCCTTCTTTGAAATTTTATCATCGAGGCTCCATTCAATGCTTTTACCGGTTTTAATATTATTCATTAAAAAATCATTGTCATTGGTAACTTGCAGGTTGCCATTTTTATTAATGCTAATTGCTTTAGTAATTAGTTCAGATGAATTTTCAGCATGTAACGTCGTTATTATTTCTCCTTCCTGTCCTGGTGGCCGAATATAATTCATCTTTCGAAGCGGTATCGCTAAACCAACTTTTATTTGTTGGTCGTGTATATGCTCTGCTATATTTTGGTAAAATAAAACTTTGTTGGTTGCTGTACAACATAATAAATAAGCTTGAGCAGCACATTGTGCCCCAAACTTTGTAAGCAAATTACAGCGATAGTATGTTTTAAGTTGACCTCCGCATACAGTGTTTGAAATAGTGCTCCATGTAGTTTCTTTTAAATAAGTGTGTGCCTCTTCAACCGTGTCAAATGATCTTTTAAACAACCAATTTGAGTTTCGCTCGGACATACAATCGGCAACTTGTGCGGCATCGTCAATATAATTGATAACATATTGGGTGGAATCGTCTCCAGTGAAAAGTTCCGTCGTAGTAGGGTGGCTCTCTTGACTATCGTGAGGGTTGGAACTATTATTTTCAACATGCTCGTGAATTTTTTCCTCCGTAACTCTAAATTTTGGAGCATCTTTTAAAGACTGGCCACGTTTTCGTTTTATTGAACGAACAGCACCAGCATCACCAGTATCTCCAAAAATATGTGTATTAGCTAGTTTGCGCTTTTCCCTTAGTTTGATGGACCTCTTATTGTTTCTAAATTTAATTGCAATTGAATTATGAGTATGGTCACTGTCTTTTTTGTACAAGGCCACTTCTTCACTTCCGACAGAATATAATAAACATTTCAAGGCGGCACATTGAGGACCATTTCTCATTACACGATTGCATCGATAATGTACTTTCCGACCCCCTGACACAGGGTATATTCTTCGGTGGTCGATGCTCCAAACTTCATCTTTTGCCAAATAGTCTTGTGCCAGTTGTTCATTAGCGAATTTTTTTTCAAACACCCAATCCCATTGAAAACGTGGTTTTCCAGATTTCTTTTTACAAATATTTAAGGTCCCATTGTTTTCATCTTTTCCTTCAACTGAATTTACCTCAACCGGTTCCGGCGTTGCAGTAAAATCCTCATCATCCACAATAAAGGGCTTTTGCTGTAACATAGGTAATTGTTCGTGAAATGACGTATGAAAATCATCGGGATTAGCGAGACAATCCTGAAGACCAACGGCATCTAAAACTCTGAAACCTTGTTCTTTTAAAGCATTCCGGTTGTATATTCGTAATTGTTTCAGCAACCAATCAGTTTTCGTCTTAAGATCTAAATGTAACATTTTCAAAATATCTGTATGTGTATGTTGACAATTCTTTTGAAAAAGAGTCACTTCTTTATTGTACTTATTAAACATAAAACGTTTAGCTGCCGCACATTGTGGTCCTTTTTTGGGTACTAGTTTGCATCGATAGTAGTAGGACATCCCTCTATTTGTTTGAGCTATGTATTTACTATTCCAAATTTTTTGTTGTTTTAAATACAATTTGGCCTCGTCTATCTGATCAAAAGATTTTTCTAATTTCCATTTTTTGGGGTTTCGAACGTTTAGACAATAATTTCGGATTTGAGATGTGCTTTGGTTTATCTCGAATCCTTCAGCTATTAATTTAAGCATAATTTCTCTAGGCTCCTTTATAGTTTTCATTAAATCATGAATTCGATTTTTGAGGCTAAATTCCATAGGAAGATGCACACTTTTTTCAGTAGTTCTATTCGGCAACCGACGACGGTAGCGAAAATGTCTACTGCCCAACGGTGAAGTTTTATCATGGCTATGTTGGGCAAATTGTTTGTAAAGCAAAATTTCTTTGTGGTCTCTTGGAATATAGATACGTTTCAATATAGGACACCGTCCCCCCTTAATGTTTGCTCTGTTGCATCGATAATGTAATCTACGACCTCCTTGCACTGCATAACATCGTTGATGATCAATAGCCCATATTTCTTCAGACTTCAAATGTTCGATTGCCGATTTTTCATCAGGGAATTTGGTTTCCAAAATCCAGTTGAGCATAAACATACATCTTCCGCCGTCGGTTTTCTTAGAATTAGCTACAGATGAGTCCTCTTCTGAGGTATCATGTTCAGACGGTGATGCCATTTTGTTTTAAACAGATGTTACTGGAGTTTCTAAGGAAAAAAAGCAATAAATTTTGGAATTAAATAATACACCTAAATATTATGAAATGGAATTGCACAACACATTCTCACTTTAATGCTGGGACCAGAGATTCGGACATACATAAGTATAAAATTATTTTAGAGGGATACAAAAGTACGAAATCATCGAAACTTGTTACAGAATAAATGAAAAATAATATTCCGATTCATAATATTGCAACTATAAATATAAGCGAAAATAAAGCACTCGGGCAACTCTTCTAACCGATAGTTTCTTGAACACGTTGAAACAATAAACATAATATAATGTAGAGACAAAATTGGAATGGTTTCGTCGTATTTTAAAAAATTGTTTGATTTAGGCATCCCTCCCAAACATCTACAAATAAGGTGTTTTAGTAGTACAAACAGCAGTATTAGTAGTACAAACGCTCCGCTTCGATTGATTGAAATATTTTTTTTTTTTTTGGAGGGAACTACACAGATTGTTTCGCGTTACGGAATTAAATTTTACATATTTAGTAATTATGTAATGGTTAATGCGTTTTATTTCACAATTTATTTTATCTTATATCAAATGAACTATTATTTCGAAAATCGAATATTGCATCTACAGCTATACAAATAAATCTATATTTAGAGAAACAGCACCTTCCAAGGAGTGAACCAAAACACCCAGCGAAATATAAGACGCGGCCGAATATGTAACAGAATGGCGGTATGCGCGACCCCCTTGATATCTATTGTTATTTTCTTTGACTATTCATTCAATCTTATGATAAAACAAATTTAGAACAGTTATATCAATCCTTTCACCTAGAACTATCATCGCTTGCAAACGTATCACAAAAACTTTTTTATAACTAATTTTTAACTATAGTTTTATCTGGAAAACATGATCCACAGTTTCTGTGATTTTCCGTATTTATTAATGTTTGGAATTAGTTCTTATGGTGCACACAAATGGGGAGTAATAAAACCGCCGTACAGTTTTTTCATAATAAATTGATAACACCAAACATCATTATTGTGAGGGTATGACACCGGCTAAGTAGCTCTGTTCGGTGAAAGTAATTTTGGTCGCGGGAGAATAATAACTTCGTCAAGACAACATTAAATTTTTTCGACTTCACACAACTCACAATTTAAATTTTAACGTTTCATTAAATGCAATACAAAAATTAAAAATTCATTAAATAAAATAATTTATTCTCAAATAACATCAAAATGCGTGAGAAACTTGAATAATTTTCAATAATAAGTCAAAAGAAATATTGGCAAATAATCTTAAATTTTCTAGAATCTAGATAATCTCGAATTAAGGTAAAGCCCTAGACAGACTATGGTTTAATAAATCCGATTTAGTGAATTTTCGAGATTAGCCATAGTTAGATTTACGATATTTATGCTTTATTTTGAGTTTAGTGAGTAAAACATTATAATGGAAGTGTATTAGTTTGACAAATATTATGAAAACAATAACAGTTTAAGTGTATTAACCGTTATTTAAAACGAGTTTAGCTCGTTTAGAAAATGGAATTACTTAATTTTAGAAATCTCGAAAGCTCTTGGAAAAATCTCAGGTAACATTTTATAATTCAACGTTAGTATATTTTCGAATAATCCAGATTATTCTCGAATAACATATAGAGCCAAGAACATTCAGTTGTATACGGTACGATTATTTTAACAGGTTTCATCTTAAAAGATAAATAAATCGTACTATATAGATTTTTTTAAATTATTATTAATGTTACTAAGTACATACAATTTTGTCAGGTTTAGCTAATTTTTGTATTAGAAAATTAATAACAGTAACAAAAATAAACTAAATTCGAAAATTCGTTTGTATGCTCCGTGTATAATGTCTGTTAATTTCTGCGTGGCAAGAAATCAATATTTGGTTGATAACCCTTATTTGCGATAACAATAGCCAAACGATTTGACAAGAATTCTACCAGATTTTGGAAGTTTCCGGATCAATTTCTTGATATTGTTCCGTAATTGCCTTTTTTAGTTGAACTTTGTTCGTGGTGTGGTTGGCTCTTAGTCTTCGGTTTAAAAGTTCTCAAAGGTGTTCGATTGGGTAGATTTGGCTTTAGAATGGACTTAAAGCAATCGTTAGATACTGTAGCCAAACCCTAACAATTAAAGCTTTATGCTTTGGACCGTTATCTTGGTAGAAAGCAAAGTATTTTATTTACCAATTTTTCGAGAAGAATCCTTTAAATTGCTTTTGAGGATATTTAAGTCATGTGGCGCATTGCTTCCCACACCAATTCGATCTGACTTCCATGTTTTACGATATCAGTTAAATTGTTGGTTCTATAAGCTTTTTCCTCCTTCTGATCACAATGAAATAAGGCAAAACACCATAGTTTCCAAAAATCAGCCGCTTTATATTTGAATTTCCTTGGGCAGTTCAAACTTTTTATTCGACGAATTTCAGAGAACATCAGTTTTCGCTTCGCAACACGTGAAACAATTCAATTACTTTGAAGTAAACATCGATCATCATTTATTGCATTTACCTTTATACCACTAAACTCATACATCATCTTTGTTAAGTCAAGAGCCGATAGATAGCTTTGTATTTTTGATACTTCTCGTAAAATACACTTTTCATCTGATGAAGTAATCTTTCGCCGCCCTTACGTGCTATGCAATGGTTCTAATCTTTCTTCTTGGTAATATCTCACAAATTTTTTTAATCATACTTTTGGACAGGTTAACTAGGTGTATTTTTCCGATTACCCCCATAAAGCATAAACTGAAGCGTTTTTCAGATGCAATATTATCAAACGACGAATATTTGTTGAAGTATTTTTGCCTCGATCTGAATTAAATGTAAGCCTTACTTAAGCTGTATTATCCTTTATTCGTAAATCACGATTAGCTTGTGGTTTTTCCTACATTTTTAAATTTTTTTATCACTGTACTGTTAGGAAAATTTCTGTTTACATTTTTAATATTTAAATTTACAGAGCACAGTTGATCATGTCATAAATCATTTTCTTTTATTAATCGGGAACAGAATGAGTGAATTCTACAGTATTTTACAAAAATAGTTCGATCGTATACAAATGAATGTTCTTGACTGATGAAAAAATGTTGAAAAAGCAATTTAAAAATCTCTATTAATAAAGATAATCTCGAAAAATCTCAAGAGCCTGGAAAACCTGCAGCTATATGCAAAACCAATCAATGCCAAAGTGTCAAACAATCTTCAAAAATTGCACACTATGGAAACCAAACCGACGAATGAAATAATCTCTCTATTTCGTGAGAAAATCACATTATTTCGGATTATTTTGAGATTATTTCATTTATTGGTTTGGTTTCGTAGTGGGAAATTTTTGAGATTTGTTTAACAATTTGGCATTAATTTTGCATATAGCTTGAGGTTTTTCCTAGGCTCTTTATTAATAGAGATTTTTCGACATTTTCCAGAGTATTTAAAATGTTTGTAGAATTGTTTAGGTGATTGAATTGTTTGAGATTCATTGACTCAATGAACCCAGCAAGAACACTAAATACTGCCTCAATTTTATCGTTTGTACACGTGTTTTCACTGAGGCTTCTTCAACCCCGCGCAGAAAATAAGAGAATTGTTCTGCTGCATCCTAAATTGTACTAAATATTTTCTTCTAATTAGCGTCCTAATATCATCAAACTCCTTTGCATCATTAATAAACTGTTCATCATAGTCGTAGTCGTTGGTTTTTGTTATTTCGACCGCGGCATTTCTGAAATTTCTATCATGCATGTCTTAAATTTAATTTTGAGTCGTTCATTTTACTGCAATGTAATTTCTATTATTTCGGATCCTTCCTTCTGAATCTTGATCTGTGGTTCTTATATTTGCAACGTTAGAAATAATATTATAAAAAAAAAAAATAAAAAATTGGTAAACATATTCAACAATTGCAAATTTTAATATTTTCAGTCAATGCTTCGATGAAATTCATCACTAGGCCCATCGAAAATCGTGACCGACCTATTTAGAGTCAAGGTTGACAATATGGGTCGAATTTTCTTCACTATATACTTATTAGAGTAAAAACAATCAATCAGAACTAAATCTTACCTTCTAATCCAGCGGGAGACGTTGAAAGCCGCACCAAAATAGGCTTAACAAAATGTTGATGTTTGAAACTTGCTTTGCTTGGATCTATAGACTAGATCACTAGACTAAACATAAAATTGATTGTAGAATTTCGTTTGCCCGGACTCGTTTAAGCACAGTCGATTGCAGTATATAAATTATAGGTTTGTCTAAATGACACACGGCAATCCTGAATTGGCCGCCTGTTGTGAGGACGCTGCTAAATTCTAATTTAAACCTTGGCTTCCTCACACCTGTGGGATAAACGACATAGATATTTTAAAGTATGAATTAAAGGTTTGGATTTTCAGGCATTGCAATAATCTAAAGGCGATACCCCCCTACAAAAACAGCAAACCGCCATTTCAAACCGTCACATCCATATTTTGACAAAATTGTTTCACATTCAACAATCAAAATAAACCTCTTACAAAAACACAAAAAACAATTTTATATTTTGACGGATGTATCTTAGCTTGACAGCGGCAAAATTTAAAATTGAGGTTTTTTGAATGAAATTAAATCATTTTTAATAAACTTTTCTAAAAATTAGATGGGTGGGTACTTATAGATTTGAACCATTTTTTTAATACATAATTTTGATGTTGAATATGAAACAATTTTGTCAAAAATTGAATTTGACGGTTTGAAATGTCTCTTTGCCGTTTTGCATAGGACAATGCCTTAAGTATTCACAATTATTTAGATTTATTTATTTATTTTAAATGACCAAACCAGATTAATGTTTTTTTATTTTTTTTTGCAAAATTATAAAGCCCTCCCCTTTAGTATTATGATAAAATATCTAAACGCACGCTTTTCCATTTATTAAAACTATATTGCCACCTCTGTGCCATTTAGACTTTTTTTTTTGAGTATAGTGTTACAACTTTAAGAAAACAGAGCGGACATTATATTAGAGATCCCACTCGATATGGTGAGCTAATCATATCATGCAAAAGAAATATAAAGCGGATATTTACTGGAGATTTTTTACCGGAAGGCGTAGGAATATACTGCCGTACTAAACATGCTTTACTTAACTACAGAAAATTCATTTTGAGAAAATAAAGTTTTGAAATTAGTGTATTTTCAATTTAGTTTTATTAATTTTTTATTTTTTTTTATTTTTATGATTAAGTTTATTACGGTATCAATAACTCAATTTGGCCAAAAATATGTTTAGCACGTCAGTAAAGATTAAAGGAAAATCAGAATAATTTCCGTTGGAGGAGTGAATTAAATCAAAACAATAACTCGACCAAAATGACTTCCTTAACGTTTCTTTTATAAATTGCATAACCTGCAAAAATTCTTGGAATGAATCGCAGGAAAATTAACGTAGTCTTTCCATGTCTGACAAAGTTTAATACCCTCTGACGAATTTCTCTAAACATACAGCATGAACCATAGTTGGAATTGACGGCTGGTACCTCATGTTGTACCTTGTGTTTATTAAAATTGTAACAATTGGAAAATTTAATTAATCCCGTATGTAGTTTTAAAGGGTGTTGGTACCTCATGTTGTACCTTGTGTTTATTAAAATTGTAACAATTGGAAAATTTAATTAATCCCGTATGTAGTTTTAAAGGGTGTTTTTTTGTATAATTTAAAAGGACAGAAAACTTTGCTGCAATAACTATAGAAATTTAAAGTTAAATTCACTATAAATATATCTTTGAGTTATTAAACATTTTTGAAATTATATTAAACCATATTTACCACGTTTTAAACCATAAATACAAGGTAAAATTCAATATTTATAAAACATTTATGTCAGTAACTTCATATTACTATTAAATTCTGCAATTTTTAAGCACAAATTTCTGGTATTTAAAATGATAAAACTATCCAAATTAATCAAATTTACAACTATATAGTGGTTTAAATAGATTTTGCAATCATTACAATTTTAATAAATAAAAATTATAATGAAATTCTATTCCCATATAACTTCATATAACAAATTTTTGTTACAGCGTTTACTTACTTCAATAATGCCCGCTTGAGGCGCTCTTTCAACTTTACTATTCGTCAATAAGAAAATAAAACCAACGTAAAAGATCGAGAAAGGGTATTTGTGAGTATTCGACCTAGTGATGTGCTAAATCGGTTCGTTTTGTTATGTTTTGCCACAAACTATCTAACTATTAATTAGTTAGCTAATTTGTAGTTTTGAAAAAAGCACGAATTTAACTAGGCCAAAAAGGCACACCTTGGTTGGATTAGGGTTAAAAAATGACATTTCACACAACCAAAATTGGTATAGAGCCATACTGGCATAAATTTAGTGTACAAATTTTCTTATCTAGAGGAAAATTACATTCACCAATGACCTATGGGAAATGCGCACATTCACCGGAAAATGTACGATATATGAATATTTTGCTCAATTTATGCGCACATTTACCACTCACTTTGGGAAATTAAATTTACCGGTAAATGTCTACATACTCCTATTTTGTACATTAGCCGTAACATGTACAGTGACTCACAGTGAAAATGGCCCACCGTTGAAAATATTCTATTTAGTAAAAAATTTCTAAGAAATCAATTTTTTTCACCAAGAATTTTTTTTAATAATTCTTGGTTATGTTTTTGTTTGCTGTCAAAATGTGTCCATAAAATTTGGTATAAAAAAAACATTAACAAAATACTTTGTCTTTGTCTCTCTGATGGATTATTTTTTTGTTGTTTTCTTCCAACTTCAAGTCAGCTCAGTCAATTTTTCACAGTGGACTTGGGGCTTAAAAGTAAATATAAATTGTACAGGAGTTAATATGCATTTTTTTAATTATGTGTAGCATGTTGCTATTTTAATTTTTATACTAGAAAGGAAAGAGGAAAACAGTTGATTCCAATGGCATCGTTTATAAATCGTATATGTATTGTTTTAGTGTTGGTTAGATATATATTAAGCCTTATAATTGCCGTCGCCTCCGGGTCCACGCTCATTGAGCGGGTGTTAATAAGTGACCTAGGTATAAGGCGGGTCACGCTAAATGATGGCAAATGGGCCGGATTAAGGTGTAAAGCGACCCGTGCTGACGATCTGCCAGGCTGGGGGCCCATTTAACAAAGCCCAGTCGTGAACGGAGCCCTCTGGATACCTGGCGACCTCCAGTTGTAATTAGCATTACCTGCGTATACGGATCTCTGCGCAGGCGGACCTTCGTTTCTCCGATACTCGTGGGAATCTAATGAAAGGATCAAACGAAAATAAATCAAAGGGCACCGGCTTTCCTCAAAAGCCCGTTTCAACGAAGGGAGGTACCTCGAACCAGACGAATGGGGCCTCGAAGGGTGCAAAGGTGGTTGACTCTAGGGCACTAGTCCCGGGGGTTAGCGGTACCAACGCAGCGCAGGGGAGGGGGCGAGAGAAATTCCTCCGGCGAAAAGGCGGTACAGAAATTGCCGCTCGGCATTTAGAATTCTCGAGAAGTGGGCTGCGACTCCCGAGGGGCAGCTCACGGAAGAACAGAGAATATCGGTAGCTTGGGCAAGGAGCACTGTGGGCTGCGGAAGCTCGGAAAGAGAACATGTGTCGAAAAGACAGCGGTCCCAGGACGAGGTGGAAGTAGTCAACAGCAAGCGGGCCAAGTTGCTAACTGACAAGAAGCCGAGCTCCAACCGAGGGACAAAGCTGTTCAGCGATGTCCTGAGGGAGAATGTGTTGATGCTAGCCGTAATTGACGAAAGCCAAGAAGACGGGAGCATCACGGCGGAAAAATGGAGGTTGGTGTATAATGCACTCAACCTCGTCTTTTTAAAGGTACTGGGAGAAAATCCAGGACCACCCCCATCCTGCAAAAATGCGGGATGGTATCAAGGGCGTGTGAAGATGACTGCATGCTCGGACTCTAGATCTGTGGATCTTTATAAAAAGGCTATAGCCAAAGTAGGGGAGGTGTGGCCAGGCGCAAAGCTTGCGGCAGTTAGCCGAGAGGAAATTCCTAGCAGGCCGAGGTCACGTGTCTGGCTGCCATCCGAACCGGCTAGCCCTGATGAGGCTTTGAAAATTATTCAGGCCAGCAACCCGAATCTTCCGACCGGAAATTGGAAGATCGTCAAGCAGGAAGAGGCGAAGGGGGGCTCGAAGTTATCAATTATGGTAATAAATAAGGAATCCCTTGCCCTTCTGCACAAAACGAAGGGAGTAATTGACTTCGGATTCGGGTCAATTACTCTCAACGTTTATAAAAAGGATAGGGCGGAAGCGCGTACGGGAGGCCAACCGGAGGATGGTGGCAACCCGCCCAGGCCTGAAGGGGGTACCAGCAGCATGGGGGGAGAAGCTGAGGGTATGGGGGAGAGTGAATCCGGCGACCTCGGTCTGGTAAGGATTCACTTGGAAGATGAGGAGGGGCACATAAGCGAAGGAGCTGGGGTACCGATAGAGGAGGATGTCGGCAGCCCGGACACTGACAAGTCCTCTACAGAGGGTACGAGGGTTAGCGACGTCCGTCTCGCGGCGCATCCCAAAATACCGGAAAATAATATTCCGCAATCCGGCGCATCCCAAAATACCGGAAAATAATATTCCTGCGGTAGCAGGAATATACTATAGAGGTAGGTAGAGGTTAAAAGGTTATGATTAAGATAACACAAATTAACATTCACCATTCTAAGGCTGCTTTGGAAGCTCTACTCCTCAGGCTGACTAGGTCGGGTGAGGATGTGATATTAATCCAAGAACCTTGGCTTAATAACAATAGGATCTGTGGCCTCAGAACCAAGGGGTACAAAATTTTATCCTCTAGTAAGTCTGGGAAGATCAGATCTTGTGTTCTTGGGAAAAATAATATTAATCTTTTCCTTCTCTCTCAATACAGCAATGGTGACACTACTGCAGTTAGCCTGGAAGTAGGCACTTGTAGATTCTGGCTAGTTTTAGCCTACATGGACAGGGAGAAGGAGGTTCCTCCGGATAACCTGGAGGAGCTGATCCGTGAAGCGGAATAATCAAAGGTAGGTGTGGTACTGGGAGTTGATGCTAATGCGTATCACACTATCTGGGGATGCACGGACATTAATGAAAGGGGTGAGTCGCTTTTTGATTATTTGATGAGTACTAACCTTTCAGTGTGTAATATTACCTCAAATAATATTCTTCATATGGTTAAAAATTGGAGGGTGGATAAGGAACACTCCTTTTCTGATCATCGATATTTAACCTATAGCCTCGATATTCACCCTGTTACCCGGGAAGCCTTCAAGAACCCTAGAAGGACCAACTGGAGCAAATATGGGGAATTATTGGAGGATATGTTACCGAGGAGGGCTATGGAGCCTCCGACGACCGTTGAGGAGCTGAAGGACATGGTGGCTAGCGTTATTAGCGCATGCAACCGATCCTTTCGCGCTGCCTGCCCACTGGTTAAGCCTAGAGGTACGCAAAAACCAGTATGGTGGTCCAGGGAACTGGGAACCTATCGTAAGGCTTGTAAGACAGCCTTTAATAGAGCCAAAAATACAAAGGAGGCTCAGGATTGGGACTCCTATAAGGAGAAACTCGGAATTTATAAGAAAGAATTAAGAAAGGCACAAAGGAGGTCTTGGAGAATCTTCTGTGATAAAATGGAAGAGGTATCCGAAACCTCCCGCCTTAGGAAGATTCTTTCCAAAACTACAGCTAGTCCGAGTTTTTTGATAAAACCGAATGAATCTTGGACAGCTTCTAGTGGAGAATCTCTGGAGCTTCTCTTCGAGACACACTTCCCAGGGAGCTTTGAAGACCTGTTGGTGCGTAGCAATCATCAGGAATCACTGTCAGTATTCTCAGAGGATATCGTAACCAGGAAACGTATCCTATGGGCACTGAGGGGTTTTAAACCATTTAAATCGGCTGGACCGGATCAAATTATACCAGCGGAACTTCAAAACAACTCAGCAATTATTCTTCCCTACCTGGAAGCTATATTCAAAGGGTGTTTGAAGCTGGGGTATATTCCAAGGTACTGGACGGAAGTCAATGTGGTGTTCATACCGAAAGCGGGGAAAAGCTCCCATGTCTATCCTAAGGACCTAAGACCAATAACTCTATCATCCCTTCTTTTGAAAACCTTGGAAAGGCTACTGGATGTATACATCAGAGATAAAATAGGTGCCAGGAAGTGGGCACCGTCTCAGCATGCGTACACAAAGGGTAGATCTGTGGACACTGTTCTGCACGCCTTGGTGTGTACGATTGAGAAATCGATTATTTCGAAGGAATTCTGTTTGGTGGCCTTCCTGGATATAGAGGGCGCCTTTAATAATGTGAAAGCGGAGGCAATCAAGGAGGGATTGTCATTTTTAGAGGTGGACGTTCCTCTGATAGTGTTAATGAATTATATGCTGGGAAGCAGGATTGTTAGCTCGAAGTTGGGGGGCTCCACCATCAAGAGGCGAGTAACTAGGGGAACCCCGCAGAGGGGTTATGTCCCCTCTTCTCTGGAACATAGTGGTAAACGGGTTACTACTAGAATTGGAGAGAGAGAGAGGGTATTGAAGTTATCGCTTACGCAGATGACGTAGCTTTAGCTGTTACCGGGAAATTCCTGGGCACAATTGTAGACGTAATGCAGAATGCGCTTACCATCGTTACGAAATGGGCTGGCAAATGTGGACTTGGTATTAACCCGTCCAAGACAGAGCTGGTACTCTTCACTAAGAAATACAAAATCCCGGTAGTTGTCCCTCCTACCTTAAATGGCGCGGGACTTGCTTTTACTGATAGAGCTAGATATCTGGGCATTATCTTGGACAGTAAGCTTAGTTGGAAGCCCAACATGTTGGAGAGAATAAACAAAGCTACACTGGCGGAGCTGGTACACTGGCTCTACACCGCTGTAGTGAGAGCTGTACTCATGTACGGGGTGGGTGTGTGGTGCCCAGCTCTGGACAAGGTAACTTATAAAAGTAAGATTGAGAGAGTGCAAAGAACTGCCTGTATGCTTGTTAGCAGGGCATTGAGGTCGACACGGACAAGTGCCTTAGAGGTTGAGGCTCCAAAGTGGGAGCTGGAGTATTCTGTGACAAATTAAATGTTAACATTTCTATTCGTCTCCCTGATTAATGCAGCGTGTACCAAGCTGAAGTCGTAGCGATTGAGGATGTCATGACGTGGTTGAAGCATAATGTGTTATCCTCAGACGATATCACAATCTATGTGGACAGTCAAGCGGCGATCCGGTCGTTAGAATCGGTGTCTTTGGCGTCACGGTTGGCGTTGAGTTGTCACTCATCTCTAAATGAGATGGGCGGTCATTTTAATATCCAGGTAATCTGAGTCCCAGGTCACTCGGGCGTCATGGGGAACTGCAGGGCGGATGAACTTGCTAGGCATGGTACGACTCTCCAGCTGCAACCGGAAAGGGCAAGTCTGGGGAGGCCTATCACAGCGCTAAGACAAGCACTTGGGAAGCAGGCGCTTTTCTCAGCGAGGGAAGGGTGGTCTAACACCCTCACCTGTAGAGTTGCAAGATTAGTTTGGCCAAGGCTGGACTTGGGGCGCACTGGGGCATTAATATCCCTATGCAGACGTGAATTAAGAACGGTCGTAGGAATTCTCACGGGACACTGCCTTTTTGGAGAACATGCAAAAAGGCTGGGCCTGGAGGCAAATGACTTCTGCAGAAGCTGCTTGGACGAAGAGGAGGAAGAGACGTTGGTCCACTTCCTTTGCTCGTGTCCAGCATTGGCTCTCAGAAGGCACTAACACTTGGGTAAGTTTAGGATGGACTGCCTATCGGATCTCGAAAACAGTAAAGTGCGGGACGTCTTACGCTACATAAGTAGCTCGAAATGGTTCCAATAGGGGTAAAAGGGGAGATATTCTGTGGTATCACAATGGACCGTCACCGGTCTAAGTCTGCATAAGCAGCCACTCCAACCTAACCTAACCTAACCTAGATATATTAAAACGAAACCAAAAAATACAATCAATGATGACACCAAATTATCTGTACTACTCATACCATTAAGAAAGAAAAAGAAACAAAAAATGCGAGGCGGCTAAAACAATAACTAAAAAACTACCGAATAAAAACTCTAATCTCGTACTCGTACATATGAATTTCTTCTGCTTTTTGTTTTTTTTATTTTTTATCCGTATTGGAGGGCAACATTTTTTTCGTTTTAATATTTTTTGTATGGATTTTGTTAATCCAGTAAATGCCATTTATGTATTGTGCAAGTTATTTTAAAATTGCGCTGGCAAGTTAGCTGTTAACGTGGTAGTAAAAAATATTGAATTGCAGGTTGTACACAATTTTAATTGAAATTAATAAAATTTTAATAGACAATTTTCCATTTTAGTAAATTGTTTTTTTTTCTCAAACATCGTCAAGGCTTCGTGTTTCTTTAAAAATTTCATTTTGTACATTATTTACAAAAATGTCACTACATAAACAACTACTAAATGAAATGAAAAACGAAAATGAAATGTTTAAAGGAACAGGAAGCATGGCGATGTTTTGAGCAAAAAATAAATTTATAAAAAAGCAAAATTGTGTCTCTTTATTTTGTTTTTTATTTTTTGTTTTGCTTATATGTACAAAGCCAAAATACATATAGGTAAAATGATAAAAATTGTTAGGGCAAAACCAACAAAAATGTTTGGTGTGGTTTCTTCGTAGATATTTCATTTATTTTAAAAACACTTCATTCTGTTTATTTAAAACATGAATGATATAAAGAGAGGCATACAGAAATTATCCCCGTCTCATAAAATTACAAAAACAACTTAAAATATTTGAAATTATTTTATTTGGGTATATTTGCCTCATACAAAATATGCGTCCATAGTTAACTAGTTATTCTATGGTAAAACAGTAAAATATCTTAAGTAACAAATTTATAATTTAATAAAAAACTAGTAAATCTAACCTAACTACCCCAAGAATTATAAATAGTCCTCTCAACGCCACGCCTCAAACGCAAAAATTTTTTAATAAAATTGTTTAAACATTTTTACAGAAAAATCGTGAGAATAGACTTAAGATGTTCTGCCTTGCTAGACGAGTATTATTTATATGTACCTCTATCGAAATAATGTTTTCACTAGTATAAAAAACTTATTAATTCAAATAATAGAAATAAATAAAGTGGCATTATAAATTACTAAACAATTGAGTTTTATTTTGTCCCCATATTTTATTTTGTAGAGGATATACTTATTTAGGTTGCAATGTATCTAAGTATTTATGTACACTTTGTTTTCACTTTTTTGTTTTTTTTTCGACTTTGTATTTTTATATGTACATATACGCGTTCTCGTATACAAATACAAAGTCGTAAAAGAGTACATTGTACATCC
Organism: Tipula vernalis; assembly: GCA_958295665.1. Lineage (NCBI taxonomy): Eukaryota > Metazoa > Arthropoda > Insecta > Diptera > Tipulidae > Tipula > Tipula vernalis. The sequence goes on along the minus strand of OY282560.1, from coordinate 212,060,372 downwards.
AACAAAAACAGCAACAAAAAATGAAAAACTAATCTACATTTTTTTCTGTGGTTTTTTCGTTTTGATTGAGCGTCATGATGTTTGTTTTACCAATCCCACTACATAAAAAGCCGTGACAAAAATAATGTGTGATAGTAGTAGAATTAATTATTATACTATGAATTTGTAGATAATTCTATTTTTCTATGAACGAAAAAAATAAATTATTTTGTGCTGCGTTTCTTTTCAATTTATATGAAAATTTTTATTTAAAGATATGCATAATGTCAAATTAAACATATATGTACAAAGAAATGCAATATGTAAACAATTTCAATTGAAATTAATAATATTTAATACATTTGCATAATTTTGTATTTTTAGAAAATTTTGTTTTTTTCAAAATATCGTCATGTTTCGTGTCTCCTTAAAAATTTCGTAAAAACAAATTCGTTCTTTTAGGTATATAGGACAGTATGACCTTGACCACCCGTCGTGCATGTGCTCATGCAGTGCAGTCGTGCATTTGCTCATGCAGTGCAGTCGTGCTTGTCTACTAAGAAAATAAAATTAAGTACAGTTGTATTATATCCCAGTTGTAGTTTGCGTGAGCAATCAAAAAATTTTGTTTGAGATGGCACGTTAAAAACCTGAAACGGGAGAATAAAGCATAAATCTTCGGGTTTTTGAATGTATTTTTAATAGAAGTAACCCCATGTTGTACAACTGAGTGCTGCAAGAGTGATCAATGATCAATCACGGCGATGCTCTCTTATATTTATACCTCACCGGTCACCGTGAACATCACTTTATATCATAATTCGTAAAAAAAATTTGTGTTTTAAGTTTTACACGTCTGTTTCATGTTTTACCGTGCCATCCCAAACAAAATTTCTCGACTGAATTTGAAACGTTATACAATAACAAATACCCTAATAACAACTCAAAGGTAACAGTCTCCGAATTAAGACAGCCACTCGAACCTGCAGCAGGAACTCAGATCACTCTATGAGTGAAACTGAAGAGCAATAGATTTTCGTTACAAAGTGAAGGGTAAAGTTAAATAATAATTTTGTTTATATTTTAAAAAAAAAATTGTTTCTTATCACAAAATTATAGCTGATGCAGAGTAATATATCAGAATTTGATGAGACGGCTCATAATATGATTCAAATAGGTTGGCGAATGTACAATTTTTATGAATTCGAGGAATTTAACAAAGTCGAGATGCTTAAAAAGCAAAACGTTTTTTGAATGAGCATCCCGATTTGTATGTATTAAAAACTGACAAGGATAAATTAACGGTACTTATAGTAACAGGCCAATAGAGTATACCGAAAAAATGAAAGTTACTCTTGTCAGATAACAATACTTACAAAGAAATTCGGAAAGCTGGTATTAGTCAAAATTAAATGTAATCATTGGGTGGTCTTGGGAACGTTCGGGACAAATTAATAAAAATTTGGCTAAATCCAGCAAAATATTGCCATGATACAACCCCGCGTATATATGATCTGCCAAAAGTGCACAAAGTTGGTATTCCTTTGCGATCAATCGTGAGATAATTAGGTTCTCCATTAGGAGAGCGATAAAATCCCCAAGAGTCAAAATCCCGAGGGTACAAAATCCCGAGAGTACAAAATCCCGAGGATACAAAATCCCGAGGATACAAAATCCCGAAGGTACAAAATCCCGAGGGTACAAAATCCCGAGGGTACAAAATCCCGAGAATACAAAATCCCGAGGATAATAAATGCCGAAGTACAAAATCCGCAGGGTACAAGCCTATCAAAATCGAACATCGAAAATAGTAATGGTTACAACGAGAGCGTAACGACAATATCCCGCATTTTAAAATCCCGCTTAATTAAAATCGTACTCAAAAAGAATCCCGCTTGTTAAATTCCATTTCTTGAGATTACGGGATTTTGTACCCTCGGGATTTTATCCCCTCGGAATTTTATACCCTCGCAATTTTGTAGCTTCGGGATTTTGTACCTTCGGGATTTTGTCCCTCGCGATTATGCACCAACCCTCTCCATTGTATAATTTATCTGAATTTGTGCCTAATATTTTAACTTGTTATGTGGGAAATAACTTTCGGCTGTAAAAAACGCGTAAGATTTTAAAAATATATACGTATCTACCAACAAATCGCTTTAGATATGGTCTCGTTATTCACGAACGTTGACTCATCTTTGGTAATATTTTTGGTTAAATAATTTTGGAATAACATTAAAGCAAGTAATAATACAAAATTGGAGTTAAATAATTTTGTGGAAGAGTTAAAATTTGTGTTTGATCATATGTAATTTAGTTTTGGCGAAAGATGTTTTAGGCAAGTGGATGCTTCACCGATGGGTTGGCCAGTTAGTCCAACTGTGGCAACCCTATTGATTGAACATGTAGAAACTGAAGTGTTGAAATCATCTTCCATCAAACCTCTTCTTTTATCGGTATGTTGATGATATCATTGCGGCCATTCCAAATTTAGAAATGGTTAATTTTTTGGACTCGTTTAATAGTTTTATCCCACGAATTAAATTTACACGTGAAATTGAAAACCAAGGCGTTTGGCTTTTCTAGACACTATAGTAATACGTAATGATGAATGGAAGTTTAACTCTATATTTGTATCATAAAAAAGATAGTCGGGTAACGAAATATTTTAGGAAATATACGCGAAAATCCAAATTTAGTCGTTGAAAATACATAATCGCAAATTGTTCATTTTGGTTCCTTATGTTAAAATTATTTTCGAAAAAATAAAAATTCTTTTACAAAATTAGGATATGTATATAACTCGTTGGTAGGGCAATTCAAAGTTTGGCCAAGGTTTCATTCACTAAATTAAAAGACAAAATTCCTATAGAGTTTCAATCAAATTTAATATGTAAATTAAAATTTTCTTCTGCCAGTGTAAGTTGGTGAAACGAAACAAAATTAAAAAAAAAGAGTTTACGAACATATTTACGATTCCCCATATGAGTTTAAACCGTCAGCGTAGTCTTCAGTGACATAAGAAATACTTTGTATAACTTAAATTACATACTTCGGTTAAATTGAGTATTTTTCATATTGTATAAATTATTCTGCATAGCAAAATAAATCAAAACAAGAAGCGTTGGGCGATAAGCTCATTGAACTTAATCTTTTAAGTTTGCTTTTATGACTTGCTTACGAAAACCATAATAACGATCAAAAATTAAGTTATATTTCTCAAGATAGTTTGTCGAGTTAAAGTTTATTATTGTCTCTATAACTTTAGAAAAAATTGACATTAAAGCTTTAATTTTATTCCCTTTCTTGGTACTGAATGGTTATTTAAAATGATCCTTAGAGATGGGAAAACCTCGGTTAACATCGAAAGATGAAATAGCTTGCTAAGTGTTCTTGAGGGCAATTGCAAGACCATCCTCATTTATTAACGTTATTTGTTTGAGCAGCTTTGAGACAAACGAATCCAGCAAATAAAAATTCGATGCAAAATTGGGACGCTAAATAATTAATTAGCTTTCTTAAGAGCAATGAAATAAAAATGTTATTGCTGTTTAACGGAAATATCAAAGACTTAGATGTATCAAGAAAGTTGTTTGAAACCTGACCAACAAAAGTTCTCCAAACACCGCCAAATATTTATAGATTGCACTGCTTTGGCTGCAATTTTGATTGTTTGACCGACTTGCACTTGCAGTAAAAACCATGTAGCGGCTGATTTTTTAACGACATCTACCATTTTTGGGTACTACTTTTATATAAAAACAAACACTCAATTTAGTGCAATATCATTTTAATTTTCAGTACAACTCAAAAAATGTGTTATACGAGAGAGCGCTTCAAAAGCGATCATTGATCAATCACGGGGATGCTCTCTTATCTCACCGTGAGCATCACTTTATACTAAATTTCCTATAAAAACAACGAAAATAATGCGATTTTTTTTTTATGGCTTATACTTCTGTTTCATGTTTTTAACATGCCATCTCAAACCAAATTTCTCGATTGCTCACGCAAAGTACAACGTAAAGTTTCGTTCTTTTTTACGAAATATGGTATATAAAGTGAACATCGTTTACGGATGCAAAAAAAAACTCCAACCATAACAATGCACCTTACCATAAATCGATCACTAAAAACCAGAAATTACTTGAATTGGAATTCGCTTTAGTAGACCTTCTCCTCCTGTTCTCGAATTTTAAAATTGGGCTCGTTACGAAGAGGTTTATATTAAATCTGGTTGTTCGCCCCGCAATCATTTGAAAGCTTGTTGAATATAAAATCCCAAAAAACAAAAATCTTGAATTACTATTAGTGTTTTTAGGTTCCGTGACCATAACGTAGGGTAAAAATCTAGTCTTACGAACCCATCATGATTGAATTCGTTAACTGCAACTCATGCGTTATCAGAACAGAAATTTGTTTCATTTTTATTTTTTTCAATCATTTTTTTATAATTTGTTGACAGAAATTTTTTTGACAAACGACATAATGGAGGATAAACATTAATTAATAAATTAAAATTAAATAGCATCATCATTCAAAATTCGTGGAATAGATTTCTTCGTGTAGTTCAGGTGGTGGCTTAATATTCATGGCAAAGCCATAGAAATTCAAGCCCATAGTTCATTATCTATCATTTCTGGATCTTCGTCAATTGTTGCCTTCAAGAGAGTCTTCAACAGAAAAATGCCCGGCCTGGAATCTTTGAAACCATTTGGAAGCTGTCATAAGTGATGCGCGTTTATTTCATTTGCTTAACCCTATTACTACCATGCTATTTTAGTAACGTAAACTACCTAGCTGTGACTCGGAAACACACAGTCAAATTGCTCATTTCATATGGCGAATTCAATTATTTTATTTTAATATTGTACATTTACAAATAATTCAAGAACAACATTTAAGATTATACATTTTTGATTATTTTTTAAAATTCAATAATGACTCAAAGACATAGCTCGGTAGGAATAGGGTTAAAATTTGAACGGGTTTTAGATGACGTCGAAATCCGAAGAGAAAGGCAAATTGAATTTCTTGCTGTGTTGGTCGTGGAATTTCATCCGATCTCAAATCACTATTTGACGTTTTCGTGTTTCCATTGTTGCCGATTTTTCTGAAATTTGAATTAGAATATCGTTTTTCGAGATATTCGCAAATTTTCTAGAATTCTACATGAGGAGGTTACAATACCTGCAGTTTAATTCGGCTCCTGTCTTAGAATCGCTATAACAATAACGTAAAATAAATATGTACCTAAGTAGAATATCGACGATTGTTGGCACCTATAATTTTCAGCCTTTTTACTACTTTTTTAATACCCTGTCACTCGAATTATTGGTTTGAAACGAAAATAAAAAATTGAATAGAACTGCTCAAATTATGAATGGACTGAACCAAAATTGACAACGGAATATCGGGAATCTCTTTCTTTAAAAACAATATCAAAAATCCAGATCACACAAGAGAAGGATCGATTAAAACAATAAGTTCAAAATATAGCAATAGAGGAATATCCTTCGAGTCTATGATGAATTGGATTCTTATTTGAATTGAATCAGATTAGTTCGTTTCTTATTTAAATCAAATATGAATCTAATACTTCGAAGAGTCGAATATGTTCGAATCGAATTCACAAATAGTTCAGCAGGTGTATTCAGCTATTTTAGCGCAACCTTTATCTGCATCTATGTAGAAATAGGTTGCCATGTTGTTTTAACGTCGAATCTTTGATTTTGGTCGTAAAATGAGGATTCATTTGAGAATTACCGGAAGGTAATAGTATTTCAGAACAGAACGGAGAAATGAGAAGGAGAAGTGAACTGATTTTTTATTTCGCCTAATCTAACCGACTAGTCGAAATAAAAAATCCAATCATTTGTCATAGAACCGTATAGAATTCGGGTGGATTCTCTATTGCTTGAGTTAATCATCAACTAAAATGTTAAAAATAATCGAATCACCCTTTTATGGTGTATTTATTAGGCTGTTTTCGAAACGAATACTTATTTGTGAAACCTAACTTATTCAAATAAGTATCTTGTCGAGATGATAATCTCCTTGCTATGATAGTTATTTGAATAAGTTAGGTTCCGCAAATAAAAATTCGTTTCGAAAACTGCCTTAGAATAATAACATAGAATGAGACGTTTTTTTTCCAAAATACACAGGAACAAAAGAGCCGAGCGGAATCATTAATTAAAATCCAGAATTGCTTTTACAAATTTATTTCACAAATAAACCAAACTTAAATTGTTTATTTTTTCAAATACAATATACAAAACGATTCAATTTTTTTTTTAAATAATTTTAACAATGCAACTTTTTTTTGGAAACTGTTTAGGTTTCATTAAGGCGGATTATCAGACAATTTGGTAATTCGGTATCGAGGATATTCCTACAGAATGTTTACATATGAAATTTTCCATAAAATCTGAACAAGTACACGTTATTGTGCCGGTATTTAATAAACGGCGCACGCAACAAAAACTAAATTGTACATCAAAAAATTCTTTTAACGTTTTATGGTCACATGTTTGATATTTTTTTAATTCCTCCAAGCTTATAAATTTTTGATCATCAGTCGAAATGTAATAAAGTATTTCGGATTGGCGTTTTATAACTGCAACTTGCTTTTGTAATTCTGTCCATTCGATAACTTTTTCTTGTACATCTATTGGGATTCTTGTTTCATGAGCGAATGGTTTGTGACCGTCCACATAGCTACGTGACAATTTTTCCACTTCAATTTGAATGTGGTATCGGAACGATTGTACCGGAAGATTTACCTTAAAAGCACAAGTTTTTCTGAGCATACTATATTCGAGGTGGATGGCTTTATTTGAGTGAGGTGTAAATTGACGATATCCTTGAAACCAATTTGAATTCCGATCGATCCAATGGTTTTTAAAATAGTTTAAAAAGTCGGTTAACTGAGTCCCGGCCTGAGGCAGCCATTTTTGGAAGAATAAATCAACCGCTTTGGAGAATAAAATCTGTGATGAAAGTTTATGAATTTGTCGAATATCTTCTCGGATGTTATGTTTCGTTATTTCCGACTCAAGACACATTGACAATTTACACATTATTTCAGATAATACCACCTTCGAGCACGTGACTATTTGACTCAAAGGCCCAAAGGTTTTAATAAATGCATTTTGAACGGCCTTATTTTCATCGGCAATTAGACATTCTGGTTTAAATATTTTCTTGTGGCACTGATGCACTCCCTGTTGTACCGCCTTAAATATAAATTCGTAGTCACATTCATTCTTATTCGAACAAATAGCGATCCCGAATAAATGAAAATTTTGCATTAAATCTGTTGTGCCAACAATTGTGATTGGATTTTGTTGCCAAGGCAATAAGTACGTCGAATCTAATTGTACTATCTTTGAATCCACTGCGTTATTCAGCAAATGCCTGGTGGACAAGAAACATCGAAAAGATTGCATTGAATTGTCTATATTAAAATGAACGCAAAACGCTTCGCCTCTCACAGGAATCGTTGTAATTTGTGACAACCAATTTTCAATATTATCAATGAATGATGATGTATCTATATATTTATTAATCCTCCCGCGCATATGTTGCCTCATTCTCGAAATCCAATAATGCAGATGTTTCTCAGACGCCGAATCAAAATGCAAGTCTAAAACGGCTAAAATTGGCTTTGGTGAATCGCCAGCTATAATAAGTTCTTTTATTTTTTTTCTTGTGGCATTATTTAAAGTATCGAATATTCGTTTTCCCTGAGCAGCAGGTGTATGTTCATTATGTGTGTGCTTTTCTTCTGCTTTATATAAAGCAATAACTTTCTTTTCATGATCAATTAGAAGATATTTGGCAGCGGCGCAACGGGGTCCTGCTCTTTTTACCAAATTGCATCGATAGAACTCCAAGGTACATTTTTTTGTTGTGTTTCTATAATGCGAGTTCCAAATTTGTTGATCGTTTAAATACTCGAGAGCCTCTTGACAGGTTTCAAAGTATCTTTCAAGATTCCTTAGCGTAAAAATTGACTTAGGAGTAGCCACATCTTCCTCTGAACTGACTGTAATTGTATTGGAAGGGCTATCAGTAACATTAGCTTTGCTCTTAACTAGGTCAATAACCGGCGATAACCGTTTTCGAATTGGAATCAGAGGAGGGATTTTGTTTTTGCATGATGTCGCATGCTGTATATCTCTATCGTACATTAAAATATCACTGTTGACATTCTCATACAGAAGATATTTTGATGCAGGACAATGATTGACATTACCGGCCACAAAAACACATTTATAATATTCCTTCACGCCTTTTTTCGATATATTCGACTTAAAACTTAATAAATTCAAATTTTTCAAATAAACTTTAGCCTCTTTAAAGTCACCAAATTTTGTCACCAGTTTCCATTCCTTTCGTTCATTTTCACCACTTAATGAATCCTTATCACTGTCAGTTAACTCGGTTGATTTCAGTGAATACGGAATCCCTGTTGAATCACTCAAGCTCAATTTCGCTGCGCATTTTCGTTCGGTCTTAAAATTAGGCTTAGTTTTAAGAAATGTATGTTCCTCCGTGTCATCAATAATAATTTCTTCTGGTAATGTCGGTATTGGCTCGCTGCCATTTTCTACTAGATGGTTATGCTGATCACGACTAAAGTATAATACTTCATCGCAGCCGTTTTGAAATAATAAAAATATATGAGCTGGACACTGTGGTGCACACGGATATGTGCAAAGATAAAATGATTTTTCTTTTGTAGTAGATTTAATACCCCACAGACCATTAAACCCTCCAAGAAACTCATTCGCCTCATCCTTATTTGCAAATTTATTTTGAAAACACCAATTTTGAGACATCTGTTCGTCTTCGTTATCGCAATAAGAATTAACCGCAACGCTTTCGTTTTGAGTAGTTGCAATAGGTTCATTTTCAAGGATTAGTTCGTCTTTTAAAATATTATTAGTATTTAAATAGCTTTCCGGTATTAATTCAGACCTTTCCAAATGTATTGGTAAATAGTCTGTTTCATAACCAACATCATGATTATGTTTACTTCTTCGATAGACCAATACTTCATTGGATTCGTTTTTAGAATTAAGATACATTTGAGCATGTTCCAGTCTCCATTCGAACGTTTTGTCAATAATAGTACTATTTATTGAAACTTCAAGATCATTGCTAACATGCCAATCCATAATATGATTGCCCATTGTTGCAGCAGCATCACAAGTAAATTCTTTAGTTGAATTTTCGGAATGTAACGGTACAACGAATTCTGCTGGTTCCTGTTTTGGTTGTTGAATATTCTCCAGATTTCGGGTCGGTAAATCTGTATTTATTTTTTCATCGAAACAATCTTGAAGAGCAACGGCCTTTAAAACTCTGAAACCTTGCTGTTTTAAAGCGTTCCAGTCGCATTTGTCTATTTGTGTTGGTTGTTGAATATTCTCCGGATTTCGGGTCGGTATCACTAAATCTGCATTTTTTTTTTGATTGAGGCAATCCTGAAGACCAACAGCTTCGAAAACTCTGAAGCCTTGATGTTTTAAAGCGATCTGGTCGCATGTGTTCAACTGTTTTAGCAGCCAATCAGTTTTTGCTCCAATACGTAAGTTTGATTGAAGTATAATATCGGCGTGTTTGTGATTTAGACAACCCCTTTGGAATAGAGTGATTTCATTCGTATATTTATTGATACAGAAATATTTTCGTGCTGCACATTGTGCTTCTCCTTTTGATACCAAGTTGCATCGATAGCGGTAGATCATGCCAGAAGGCGAATTATGTTGAGAATACATAATCCATATTTTTTGCCTTTTCAGAAACAGTTTGGCCTCACTTTTCCTACCAAATTTTTTTTCAAATATCCATTTATAATTTTTCTTTCCTCGATGCACAAGTGAGCAATAATTTCGGATTTGAAACTCACGATGTTTAACTTCAAATCCTTCTGATTCTAATTGTAGCAAGACGTATTTAGCCGACCCTAATCTTTTCATTAATTGAATAATTCGAGTCTTGAGTCTGCTCTCCGATTTACGACAAAACTGTCTCCGAAAACTTGGTATAGTTTTCCCATGATTATGTTTAGCATTTGTTTTCCACAGCCAAACTTCATTGATATTCCTTGGAAAGTAGAGACATTTCATTACAGAACACCCATCGTATTTCGCTCTATTACATTGATAGTATACTTTGTGGCCAACTACTACAGTATAAGATCGTTCTTTATCAACACACCATATTTTTTCTGCCGTTAAACGATCGATTGCCGATTTTTCATCAGGAAATTTTGTTTCCAAGATCCAGTTGCCGGGAAATAGGCTAGATGATTCCTCTTCGAAGGCTCCTCTTTCAGAATGCAAGTTCATTTTGTATTTTTAAATAGATGTTACAGGAGTTTCTAAGGAAAGAAAACAATAATTTTCATTTATTTCCTATTATTTCCATATGTGTATGTATAAACATAAATTGCATTGTAAAACACATTCTCACTTTAATGCTGGGGGTCACAGATTCGCACATAATTATACTATTTGAGGCGAAACGATTAATCTATCTTAGCAAAACAAATCCAACAAAGAGGTATTTACAACCCGGAGCATAACTTCCATATGCGGATACTTACAAATATTAGGCCCACCCGAGTTATTGTTGTTAGCGTATGAAATCTAGCGTATTTTCTTATAAATATGAAGAAAAATTCTGTTATATATCGTTTATTAATATGTAAGGTACATTGAGGGTATTTTTTACACCTTTATAACTTTAGAAACGAGGAAGTGTTGCGTTGCGCTATGTACAGACACATTCAATAGCATTGGTTTAAAATTGGAAACCATAGCTATACTGAGCCATAAGCAAAAAAAAAATGTCTACAAAAGTAATGCAATGCCAAGCAAAATAATTGCACCCGCTGGGCGCCTTCCCTGCTCCATGGGAAGGTAATATTTTAAATTTCAGTTTTTCAATTGCTTGCAATTTAACACTGTGTAAATATTTAGGAGGTATTCAAAAATTTTCTAAAACATGAACTAAATCAATCAATACTATTTATTGTACTTTGATTATTAATAACGTTTTTTCTATTTTATGCTAGCATCAATATTGGTTTGTATTGGTTTTGAGCATAATTAATTTTCTGGTATGGCTTTGCTATGGAGATTTCTAATAGACAGTTCTTGTGGTTTTTTAACAAAACTAACAGAAATGTCTATACAAGCCAAAGTAATACAACACGTAACGATTTGTTTAGCCTCATTTATTGAGTATTGGCGCTATTAGTGTAATCGCACATTTTCTATTTCAAAACAATTTATTTTTTTTCACAATTTTATTTCTTGATTGATTTCTATGATTTTGTGGTTGTATCTGTGTATTACCTGCCACATTCGGGCTAATTTAGACATTTGTGTTGGTTTTGATCTTAGAGGCAAAAACAGAATATTTCTTTAAAACAATTAGTTTCGTTTGCGTTAACTTTTAGGTTACTAGTAACACAACGCGAGATTTAAAATTTTACTTCGCAGTTAGTAATCCTAGTAGTAGGCTTTATTCTCAGTTATACAAATTTTAATGCTGGGATATTAACATCGAAAGTAAATTTAGTTTCAATTGTTGTAAGTTTACATATTTCGTAGCTTGTTAGGCTGCTCCAAATGATTATATGTATGGTGAATAAATTATATTTGCACCAGTTCCAAAAAAAAAAAAATATCCTGGGTTTTGGAAATTAAAATTTCAAAAAATTCTTTGTTAATTATTATTTCTATCATAATTTCACTTTTTCACAGCACTTTATTCACTTTTTTTTTTTAAACATCCACTTGTTAAAATAACCTTTTTTTTTGCTTAGTGCGATTTTGTTGCGCTTTTTCTACACTGGTCCTATGATGTAGGAAGTTCTGCTTGTAATGGCAACTATCAATTGTAGAAGAACGTTCTTGCTCGTAGAGAATACAAAATAATTAAGATATAATGCATTAACAATTTTTTATTGAATCTGATATTAGGAGACAATGCAGGCGTAAGTGTAGCGTTGCCAGAAACTTGAATCGCCAAACCGGGAAGGTTTGAAAAAAACAATAAAAAACAACAATAATTTCCCTCCATGCTCTCTTTGTTAAGTTATTGCTTGCAAACTTTATTTATGAAATTTAATTCTTTAATTCTAATTCATTTTCTTTTCGACATATTGGGTGACAGGATATGCTTTTAATAGAATCTTTAAGTGATATGTCCTTATTTTATTAGTATTATTCAGCTAAGTTTCTTGAAACATTTACAACAACAATTACACAGTAATAACACAATTTTTTTTTACACTTTCCATTAAATTTTAATTTAATATTTTTGTTAATTATTTAATTCTAGCTCGAACAAATAGAATATTAAATATTAAATATTAAACAGGGGCTCTATTATGAAATTTTCGATATCGCAAATTTTCGACGTTGTCGACCAATTCGACAACGTCGAGAATAGCTATTATGAATTATTCGACAGTATCGAAAATAAACTACAAAAAAAATCCAAAATTAAAATATCCGTTACGAATTGAATAACTGAAATTTTATTATCTCACGATTTATTACTGAACAAGCGTATGCATTCGTCACCTCAAGGGCAGTCGCAGATTTTTCGACTTTAACGAATAGTCTTAAAAAATGAGATTTATCAGTGTTAATTTGTAGTTTTAAAGATTGTAATTTATCAGTTAATGAGAGTAAAGTAGAATCTGTTATTAATTGTAAGTTATCATGGTTATCGGCAGAAATTACAATGCAAATATCATCGGCATATTGGAAAATTTTTGTATAGGGGTTATTGATGTCGTGTAAAGAAGTGGTATAGATATTAAAAAGGGTAGGACTCAAACAGCTACCCTGAGGAATGCCTTTATTAGTGTAATGAATGGAAGCTTGATTGATATTTTGAATAGAAATAATTCTATTTGTGAGAAATTGAGAAATCCAATGTGTAATGTTATTAGGGAAATTGAAGTTTTTAAAGGTGTTTCATAAAATATTTTTATCTACATTATCAAAAGCTTTGGAAATGTCAATGTTAACTAAAACAATTTTTTTTTGTTGTTGTTTGAGGGAGTTGATGAAATTAAACATTTCTACAAAATAATCAGAGATACTTTTATTTTTTCTAAAACCAAAATTGTAATAAGTAGTTAAGAATATTATGGGAGATTAGATGATCATTAATTCGTTTTAAAATGAGTTTATTGAAGATTTTTGAGAAAATAGGTAACAGGCAAATAGGACGGTAGTTAATAATGTTTCTATCATCTCTCCCTTTTTTCAAAATGGCAATTGTGAATGATGTTTTCCATTTAGTGGAGTAAATCTGATTTTGCCAGATGTTATTAAAATGGTTTGTAATAATATTGATTAGGTCAGGATTAGTGGAAACTAACTGTTTAATGATTTTATATGAGATTTTATCATATCCTGGAGCAGTATTATTGGAGTTCTTAATAATGTCAATAATTTCAGTGTTTTTAAATTACGCAGGATTAATAGGATTGAGGTTATTAGAGGGATTAGGAGGGGATTCAAAGGAGACAGGAGAATTATAATTTAAAAATTTATTTGCTAGTGTAGGATCTTCTAAAATTCTATAGTTGGATTGTTTTTTATTTTTAATTTTATTGATATTGTTCCAGAGATCGGAATTGTAAGTTTTATGATTTATACTCATCAAAAAAATGTTCCAAGATTTTTTTCTTTTCTCTTCTGATTGTTAATTTAAGTTTTTGTACAGATTTTTTTTGTTCAATAGCGGTAAAAATATTTTTGTTTAGATTATAAATTAGTTGTTTGTGTTTTTTAATGTTCCATAGTCTCAGTATAAGGTCGTTCCACCAGGGTTTAGGTTTGAAAGTATTTTTACTTGTGATGATAGAAGTGTTTTCAGAAATTAATTTTTCTAGATATTCTTCAACATTGCATTTATCATCAATATTATTTAGATCAAAATCTCTCAATACTTTTGACCAGTTTGTGATTTGTTTTTTTTTGATAATAGTTTAGTTTGTAGTCAATAAGCATTGGGAGATGGTCACTTCCTAAATTGATGGGATCAATTTTCCATAAGAGTTTTCCGATTATACTGGTTGAGCACAAAGTGATGTCCAGTGCTGAAGAATTATTTCTGAAAAGATCTTGTCTTGTGTGAGAGCCATCATTCAATAAAAAGACGTTATTAGCAGTGATTATATCTGCAATTTTATCGCCCACCCTGTCGTAAGTACGGGTTAATGAATCATCCCAAAGACTATTATGAATATTTATGTCTCCCGCTATTAAACTGTGACATATCTAGATTTTGAGTGATAAGATGTTCAAATTCATTAATGATTTCCTGAGGTCTAATAACCGAGTTATTATAAAAAGATAAGATATTAAAATCAATATTTTTAAATTTGATGTTAATTTTGAAAGCTTGAAAACGGTTGTAATGAAAATTTAAATTAATAATCTTCCAAGAAAGTTTTTTATGTATTAAAAAACCTACACCGCCAAAACCATCAGGTCTGTCATCAGTAATAAGATTGTAATTAGTAAAAATTAAATTGCTATTTGGGCTTGTCCAGGTTTCGGATAGAATAACGATATCAATATGATTGGATTGAATATAATGGTATAGTAAATCTTTGTTACTATTTAAACTACGAATATTAATTTGTAAAATTTCGAAAGGCTACATAATGAATGGATAAATGAAATGAAAACGAAACTGGGAAGAAAAATTTATTTTTTAATAAGTTTATTTAATTTGATTTTGAGAGAGTCCATATTAGCCGGATTTTTATTAAAGTCATCGGAGTTATTCTAAAAGTAATTTGACGTCATTAAAGATAATCTCTTTGCTTATTTGACTTCTTAACTCTTTTACTAATTCATTTAAGACATTAATTTTTCTAGCGTCAAAGTTCATTAATTTGTTATTGGGCCAGGCTTGATTATTAGTACATATATCGTTGTTGAAATCTATCGGTTTGGGAATATTTTGTTGTCTACTATAAAGGTGGCTTTTAGATTCTCTAAAACTTGATTTGTTTATTATCATATGCTCTCTAAATTGTTTCTGTCTATATCTTTCATTACACTGGAAAAAATTAGTAGCGTGGCCCGTTCCACAATACTTACAAGACACTTTCTTGTCACAATCGTGGTCGGCCTCGACAGTTTTAGCACATGTTGTACATCTATTAATTTTTGATCTACATCTAGTAGCTGTGTGTCCGTAATTTAGGCATTTTTTGCAGAATAATGGATTTGGTATAAAATATTCAACTTTTAATAAAATATTGTCGTGTAGAGTGACATTGTGTAGAATAATTCCTGAATCGAAAGTGATTTTAACTGATTCGATATGTTCAGCTGTTTTGGTGGTATTAGTCCATTTTGTCATCCTTTCTATATTTGAGATATTGTATTTCGATTTAATATTTTCTTTAATTTCCTCAATAGAGAGTACAATAGGAATATTCCTAACAATGCCAATTGAGGATGTGAAATTTTTCGGTATATAAGTTGTATAATTGTCAAATTTTTTAAAGGCTTCCGATTTGACACAGTTATTTGCCTCTTCAAATTTGTTAAAAATAATCTTGGCCACATTTTTGCTAACAATTGAGATATTTTTGACATCATTGAACTTGTTGAATTTGATTGCTTTACCTAATAAAACTAGATTTAAATTTTCTTTACTAACAAAAACAGCAAATGGGCCGATATCTAATTTGTTATATAAATTAATTTTGACTTCAGTGCTAAGTAGGCGTCATGTTTGAATTATTAGATTGATCCATAGACATATCTGAAGAAGGCAAAGGAGTTATTTCATTATATGACGCATTTGCGACTTGCTTCCTGTTTTGTTTTCTTTTAATGTCCTTATTAGGCATATTATTATATTCTCTATTTTCTATTATGTTATTCTTATTATTAATTACGATTTTGGATTTTTTATTTTTATTTATTACATTTTCAGAATCAGAGTCAGAGAAATCACCAGAAAATGGTAGAGGTGCAAAGTACTGCGTACTTTGCCCCTCCTCGCTTGTATTAGGTGGATTTATTATTTTATGGATGAAAAAACAACTATGAAAAGACTTACCCGAGAAAAAACAAACAAATCAGAATAAATTATTAAGATATTAATTTAAATGAAAAGCAAATTAATTAAAATTAAATGAAAAACTGATAATTTATAAAACACTTCACTAAAAAGAGACGTTCACACAGTAAAGTTTCGAGAAAGAATGGTCAGTAATTTTTGGATTGTAAAGTATTTCGAGAACATCACTGTATTTCATTCCACATATTTTTTTGTTTGTTTTGGTTCATAACTTGACATTTAATTCCGAAAATTTTTCGCATTACGTGTGTATTCCAGGTGTGCATTATAAATTTTAAGGGTTAAGTAGTAAGGAATAATGTAAATATTTTCTGAAAAACGTAATTATTGTGATATAACTTTAAGTGAAATAAATTATATTAATTATTTTTAATATATTCATAACAATTTATTAGATTTTATGTAAAAAATTAATAATTTCAAATATTTTCGACATTAAATTTATTTAAGTGCGGCCCTATACAACTTGTGTCTCTTTAGATGCAATAACTATATAAAAACAAGCGAAATAGTTATATTAAAAAGTTCTACCATCAAATTGTTGTTATTTGCGTAGAAATTTTGAAAATGTTCTATCCATGTAGCATAATAGATCAGTGGTTTTCTCCTATCTTTAATTTCGAGTTTTCTTGTATATTAAAAAACATTGTGCATAATCTCATTTTACATTGAGATTTTTTCATAAATTCAAAATTTTCACAAATAAAATGATATTTTACTGGAGTACTCCCCAAATTTTGTCGCGAACCTTAAATTGTACGCATATCTACGTTGAGAAACACTGGTCTAGACTATACTAAGTGATTGAAAACAAGCACAAAATTTCAATCAACAACCAAACAAAAATTTCTTGTTGCGATGCAAGTAAGAACAACTACAAAACGAAAAATAGAAAACAATCTGTTTAGTATTTTTGTTTTTTTAAATTATTCGTTTCAGGTTCAAATAAGTCTAGAAAAAACTAAATTGATTCGTTTTCGTATAATTTTCGTTTTGAATGTAAAAAAAAATCCGGATTTGTCCGGAATTTTGCATTTTGTTTTTCAATTTCTATTTATCAAAAATAATAAAAATCCTTTAATTACGGTAAAATTACAATCACAATTATTTGTACTTTACAAAAAACTCGTAATGATCTAATTAAAAAATGAAAATTTAGAAAGAAAAAAAAATACACAATTCAATAGAAAAAAATACTTCCACCTTTAATGAGCCGATTTAGACGTGTTTTCTTGCATCAGTTTCTTTCCTTGTTTCTTTACCCCTCTCTCTATAAATTGATTTCGAAGGTCAAATTTTTGTAGAGAGAGGGGTAAAGAAACGAGGAAAGAAGCTGATGCAAGAAAACACGTCTAAATCGGCTCATTGCAAATGACTTCTTGTGGATCCCGAAAATGCATCGAAGCACAATTCTTCGCAATAACAATTCATCGAAAACACAATTCGCCGAAAAATTCATATTAAAAGTTCCAAAAGATCCATAATAAAATGATTTTAGTGTGAGACTTCGTTTATTTTGATTTTTTTTTAATTGATTACTTATTCTAAACAAGAATAATTGTGATGAAATTATTTATTTATAACAAACAAGTTAACAATAAAATTATTTAAACATTTTAATTTGTTATTAACAATATAATTTTTACAATTATTCGAACGAATTATATATATAAAAAAACCCTCACTCAGCAAAAATACAAATAATAAGAAGAAGAAAATTACATATAAATAATATATTTTTTATAAATAATTTATTTGCGAGCGGCTCGAAATCTTGTTTTCCAAAATCTTGTTTTATATTTATACCATAGACAAATTACTTTTTAACAAAAGTAATTTGTCTATGTTTATACTTTATAAAAGAGAATAGATTCTATATAATAATCCGCTCCTACGTGCAGCACGCAGTGCGACATGTTTGCTGATCCCGGATCCTACGTCCCCCGAAGTTCAAATCTAAAGCCCCTCGGAGGGCTTAGCGGGGGGGGGGGAGGTGTACTAAAAATTAGGAATGAAAGTTCAACAGGTTGAAGACAAATTTCAACGTCTCCAGAAAGAGCTAACTGATGACAAGGCAAGTGGAACAACGACGCAATTGGTTGAGACCATTCACTCAATCAAATTAAACCCGCCAACATTCGACGGAACAACATCATTTTCAAATTTCAATTTGCAGCTTTAATAGTGGCCCTTAAAGGTGAAGCAGCGGAGGCCTTACAAACTAATCCGAGGAAAGGACCCAACAGCTATCTTGAAATTATGAAGGCGCTCGATTAGAAGTACGGCAATGATCACTACCGGGAAATCTGTCGTATGGAACTGAAAAGCCACTACCAAACGGAAGGAGAATCGCTACAAGAATTTTCATCTGCAATCGAGCGACTAGTGCATCTAGCACATACAAGTACATCGGCTGATTACATAGAAAGGTCTAAAATTGACGAATTCATTGACGGCATTCGAACGAGGATGTGCAGACTATCACCAGATCGTCATATTTTAATGCCTTGATTGACAAAGCAAAAACGCAACCATATGTATGTAATGTATGTGCCGATTGATAAAAATGTGATAGTTTGAATATATTTGTTTGATAAAAAGTTTTGTGTCGTGAACATTCTTTGGAGGTTCCAGCCTAAATTTCGAAGGATCATAGTAGATTCACCATGGTTCGTGTCAATATAATTCAGAGACCCACCCGCAAGTCCCAACAATTCGGGAAGAAATTAGGGATTCCAGTGCCAGGTATCACTCAAGAAACTTTTCACCACCATAACAAGGGAGAGATTAAACGTGGCAAAATTCTTAATTTTACAATTACCCTAGACACACTACGATTTAATAAAACCGATTTAGTGATTTTTTCGAGATTAGCCGCAGTGTGTCAACCTCGATTTAGCTAATCCCTTTATTTTTGCATAGAAACCTATATACCCTTGACAGACTGCGATTTATTAAATCCGATTTAGCTAAACTCGTTTTAAATTACGGTTAATACACTTAAATTGTTAATATTTTTCATAATATTTGTCAAAGTAATACACTCCCATTGCATGGTGCCATTTGCATCGTTTTAGTCATTAAAGTCAAAATAAAGCATAAATACCGTAAATCTAACTTTGGCTTATCTCGAAAATACACTAAATCGGATTTATTAAACCATAGTGTCTAGGCCTTTAAACTAGTTCAGCTAAATCGGATTTATTAAACCACAGTCTGTCTAGAGTATTAGATATACTTAGGTTAGGTTAGGTTGGAGTGGCTGCTTAGGCACACTTAGACCGATGACGGTCCATTGTGATTCCACAGAATATATCCCCTTTACCCCTCTTGGAACAATTTCAAGCTGCTTATCTAGTGTAAGATGTCCCGCACTTTAATGTTTTCGAGATCAGAGAGGCAGTCCATCCTGAACTTACCCAAGGGTTTATGCCTCTGAGTGCCAATGCTGGAAACAAGCAAAGGAAGTGGATCAACGTCTCTTCCTCCTCTTCGTCCAAGCAGCTTCTGCAGAAGTCATTTGCCTCCAGGCCCAGTCTTCTTGCACGTTCTCCAAAAAGGCAGTGTCCCGTGAGAATTCCTACGACCGTTCTTAATTCACGTCTGCGTAGGGATATTAATGCCCTAGGGCGCCCCAAGTCCAGCTTTCACCAAACTTGTCTTGCAACTCTACAGGCGGGGGCGTTAGACCACCTCTCCCCCGCTGAGGATAGCGGCTGCTTCCCAAGTCCTTGTCTCAGCGCTGTATAGGCCTCCCCAGACTTGCCCTTTCCGGTTGCAGCTGGAGAGTCGTACCATGCCTAGCAAGTTCATTCGCCCTGCAGTTACCCATGACGACCGAGTGACATGGGACTCAGATTACCTGGATATTGAAATGCTCACCCATCTCATTTAGAGATGAGTGACAACTCAACGCCACCCGTGACGCCAAAGACACCGATTCTAACGACCGGATCGCCGCTTGACTGTCCACATAGATTGTGATATCGTCTGAGGATATTCAACCACGTCATGACATCCTCAATCGCTACGACTTCAGCTTGGTACACGCTGCAGTAATCAGGGAGACGAATAGAAATGTTTACATTTAATTTGTCACAGAATACTCCAGCTCCCGCTTTGCCGTCTAGCTTGGAGCCATCTGTGAAGAATTGCAACGCTTCGGTTTCCGATAACGGTCTATCCCTCCAGGATTCCCTTGAAGGGAAGGAGGTCCGAAATCGCTTCTCGAAGCGTAGAGTAGGTTTAATGTAGTCGAGATTCGCTAGCTCATCCTTCAACGATCTAACGATAGTAGTGTCCTGTACTAAGACACCTCCACTAAGAGACGGCTGCAAGTCGTAAAGCCGTATTTGCCGCCATCTGTTTGCCAAAAATTTCGACCGGAATAAGGTGCAACATAACCTCTAAGGCACTTGTCGGTGTCGACCTCAATGCCCCGCTAACAAGCATACAGGCCGTTCTTTGCACCCTCTCAATCCTACTTTTATAAGTTACCTTGTCCAGAGCTGGCCACCAAACACCCACCCCGTACATGAGTACAGGTCTCACTACAGCGGTGTAGAGCCAGTGTACCAGCTCCGGCTTTAGACCTCATATATGACCAATGGCATTCCTACAGGGGTACAAAGCTATAGTAGCTTTGTTTATTCTTTCCAACATATTGGGCCTCCAACTAAGCTTACTGTCTAAGATAATGCCCAGATATCTAGCTCTATCAGTAAAAGCAAGTCTCGTGCCATTTAAGGTAGGAGGGACAACTACCGGGATTTTGTATTTCTTAGTGAAGAGTACCAGCTCTGTCTTGGACGGGTTAATACCAAGTCCACATTTGCCAGCCCATTTCGTAACGATGGTAAGCGCATTCTGCATTACGTCTACAATCGTGCCCAGGAATTTCTAACAGCTAAAGCTACGTCGTCTGCGTAAGCGATAACTTCAATACCCTCTCTCTCCAATTCTAGTAGTAACCCGTTTACCACTATATTCCAGAGAAGAGGGGACAGAACCCCTCCCTGCGGGGTTCCCCTAGTTACTCGCCTCTTGATGGTGGAGTCCCCCAACTTCGAGCTAACAATCCTGCTTCCCAGCACATAATTGATTAACCTTCTCAGAGGAACGTCCACATCCAAAAATGACAATCCCTCCTTGATTGCCTCCGCTTTAACATTATTAAAGGCGCCCTCTATATCCAGGAAGGCCACCAAACAGAATTCCTTCGAAATAAGCGATTTCTCAATCGTACACACCAAGGCGTGCAGAGCAGTGTCCACAGATTTACCCTTTGTGTACGCATGCTGAGACGGTGCCCACTTCCTGGCATCTATTTTATCTCTTATGTATACATCCAGCAGCCTTTCCAAGGTTTTCAAAAGAAAGGATGATAGAGTTATTGGTCTTAGGTCCTTAGGATAGACATGTGAGCTTTTCCCCGCTTTCGGTATAAACACCACATTGACCTCCATCCAGTACCTAGGAATGTAGTCCAGCTTCAAATACTCTTTGAATATAGCTTCCAGGTAAGGAAGAATAATTAATGAGTTGTTTTGAAGTTCCGCTGGTATAATTTGATCCGATTTGATTTGAGATATACTTACAAACATTAAATTTTAAAATATCTAATGAATCGAATTAATAATAGTCAATAATAAGATTAATTTATTGCATCGCATTAATAAAAGAAATTTATTGGAATAATAAAAAATCGATCGATTAAATAGAATCTTCAAGCAATCTCTAAAAGAAAGTTCAGTCAGATTAATGAGGATATTAAAAAAGAAAAGGAAGCGGTTCAGCCAATCGCAATGATGTCAAAAAGAAATGGGACCTAAATATTTTACGATTGCCATTCCCCCCTACCTGTGAAACTAAAATCAGCAATGATTATTCCAATATTTAAAAATGATTACCGGTTTCGTAAAGGGAACTATAGGCCTATTGCTCTTCAGCCAGTAATTCTAAAAGTTCTTGAGAAGGTAATTAAAAATAGAGTTATCATTTTTTTCAGATCGATTTGCTATTCTTAGTGCTCTCCAACACGGATTTCTTTCTGAGTCGGCTTTTTCTTCTTAGTCGGCTTTATTCGAGTTCCTGAACAACATTTATAATTGACTAAACTATGGTAAAGTTTGTGCGGGTTTGTTTGTTTGTTGATGCGACGTAAGCATTTGACATGAACGACCATAAACATCTCCTATCTATTATTTTTGACATTCTATCATATACAAATTACTTAAAAAGGTAAGGCTTAAGTAATTTGTCTATGATTCTATCTTTCTTCTTCTTTGAATTCTATCTTTAGATTGAAATTGTACGGCGGTAATAGTTCTATGTAGAAACATATCACAATTTTTCTAAATGCTTAACTGAGTATTTTAAATATCGAGTTGGTTACACGTTTAAATATCTTGCTATCCATTTGGATACCAATCTCAATTGGAAACTTCCGGTGAAATATGCCCAGTTTCTACTCGTATCACGATCTCCTAGTCTATAATTTATTTTTAAAAACAACTTTCCCTATTTCAGTATTATTTGCAATTTGTTTAGATAAAAATTTAGCTGTAGATATCTCATTTTATTGTGGATAATTAAAAGCTCCCACAAAAAAAAAAAAAAAACGGAAGGCAGTCGAGTCAAAACGAGGAAAAATAAAAGACGTGTGTCGAAAAAGTGAAAATTAAAGGGCTAGATAAAATGTTCCCGAATACCGGAGAACCTTATGCTAAACCTAAGTGCGACAAAATAAAACGTGAAAACTAATACGTTGTGTAAATAGCATAAATTTAAAGGTGATAAAATATCTATATAAAAAAGAACCGTATGTTAAACACAAGACAATAGTCCAGTATATTGGGGTCCAAGACCCGTTTTAACAAGATAAGGCAAAACCAAAGAAAAAAAAAATTGTCGTGGTGCTCGGGTAATATAATAGGTACCTCGTTAACCGGGGAGCTACCCGCCGACCCGGAAAACATCGTCTCGACAAGAAGGGAAAGAAAGCCATTGGGAGATACCCTCATTATACGACCTAGAGGGTGGGTTAGCGGTTACCAAAGGCCTGACGAAGCACGCCAATAAGGACGTCCACCCGGGCGGGTGTGAGCGGACATAAAGGACCGCTGGAACGCGGCGTGGTCTGGGTGTTGTGCGCGGAATTGATTGTCGAATGTTGGTTGAGAGTGTGTCAGGGAACCCAATAACAAAATTCCAGCCAGCCCCTTAAGGGGATAGATATTTAAATAACAACAATTTTTTTGTCCATACAGGTGCCGGCATCCAATAAAGCGCTTTTGGAGAGGATCCGGAACCAAACCGTAAGTTTGCACAGTTTTTTTTGTTGGGATTTTTCAGGTCCTTGTTATTATTATATATATTTCTGTGTTTGTATTTTTTTTTTTGGTTTTCTTTTATTTTTTTTGTTAATACCCCTAATCATATTGGAGAGGTGTTTTAACTCTGCCCGTGTTTTTTTTTGTGATATTGAATTGTAAATAAATTTAATTATGTTTACCAGTGGTGTTGAAAGTTAAGTAAGAAGTTATATGGGGCGTTCAACATGATTCCTGGCCTCTCTTTCTGAGAGTATCCTTAAATTTATATTGTGTTATTTTTTCCTAGACTTTTTCTCGCTTCGCCCTCGTGGTTACTCCCAAAAATGTGTCTATTATAATTTGTTGTCCGGCTACATCAGGAAGAGGTGCTGCAGTGGATTCCCGCGCTAGCGTCGTGACTGTGCTGGACCGTTCGTCCTCGTTGTCCCTTGCACGCTGAGCGGAGGGACGAGGATACCAGCCATTTCCACCCGGTGGTATTGATTGTGGCGATTCCTCGTCTTGGCGTTCGGTGGTGAATCACTTAGCCTCTTCATTCCAATTCCGTGTTTTTCTAGCGAGGTCTCCCATTGTTGGTAGGAAAATTAATATTAAATTTTTTTCCGCTAATACATGGGCGGTATACTCTTTGTCCTTCTCTAGTCCTTGTCATCTATGCGGTCAAATTTATCACGAATTTATGTCTGGAAATCCCACGCCCACCCTGAGCTTAGCCCGCCAGTGACCGCACCGGACCTCCAAATTCGTGTTCTGATAACGGAATCATGGTCCCTTATCCTTGGAGGATAAGTCGATACCCAAGCTGTATTCAAAGTACTGAAAAAAATATCGATAGCTTCATATTTTGTTCCAGTAAATTATGGTTGTACTTTATACACGAACAAAAACACTTTTTTCAGTACTGATTACTGAAAACCATTTTTTTGGCTCTCACACTTCAAGCAAATCTATATTTTTATCTCGCTTTATTCTTACTGATAAAAATATTTTCTTAATGGAAATCAGGCTTTAAAAGGTGCAAAATAAAGAGTTTTTATTTAAACAGTCAATCAAGAACATTCATTTGTATACGATCGAACTTTGTTTTTAAAAATACTGTAGAATTCGCTCGTACTGTTTCCGATTAATAAAAACAAAATGATTTCTGATATGATCAACTGTGCTTTGTAAATTTAATAAATAAAAAAGAAAAACCAATTTTCCTAGGAAACACCACACGCATATTCAGTTGTATACGACTCGCTAAATTTGTTGAAAAATTTGTTTTTTTTTGACGTGTACAACAATAATTCTAATCCGAGGTAAAAATACCTCAATAAATATTCGTTCTTTGCTAATATTGCATCTAAAAAAAGATATAATTTATCGGAAAAATACACCTAGTTAACCTGTCAAAAAGTGCCATTCTTTTTTGTTAAATGCTGTCAATGGCTTAGTTCTTGAATCTTTTTACATAAGGAACTAACTAGAAGTAATCAAATCTTAAGCTAAAATTATTACAAATTTTAAATTTTAACCAATGTTAATACAGTAAGTAGTTAGTGCTCACAATTTACTTAGTTTAAGATTATACTTACATATGTATATGTATAACATAAACATTTAATAGGTTTACAGGTTTATCAGTCCGAGTGGATCTGTTCTTCTCAGAATGCATAAAAGGGCCGCGAAAGATTACTTCGTCGGATGAAAAATTTATTTTACGAGAAGTCTCTAAAAATCCAAAGCTATCAGCTCTTGAATTAACAAAGATTATTTATGAGTTTAGTGATATAACCGATGGTGTCTGAAATACAAACATACGAAACTGATCATGTATTAGGCAGCTGCGTGATGGGTACAATTGTGTAAGAGGTAACCTGGTCACAATTTCCAAGTGTATGTACTGCCCCCTCGTGGCAATCACTGGTAACTGAGGCCACATTTTGACCATTTGGTACAGGCTAAAGTACGGCGCTAAAAGAGAAAGAAACCCTTGACAAAAAACCTTAATCTAAGGTGGAACAGCATATGCCGATGGATGAATGGCTGATATGTAAATCAGTTTGGACAAGTATGCGGACTCTCGACACCAGGCACCCTCCAGTTTTATTTAGCCTTCCTGTAGTAAAGCTCGGTGACCTATATGCGACTTTTCATTCGCAGCAACTCGTAAGAGTAAAATCAAACGGAAGACGGGGCAGGGGTAGGAATATAAGGGAGTGGAACAGCCCTCTCGAAGTCCTTGGGTTCCAATGCTACCGTCTTTCTAGCAGAACTACATGATGTAGTAAACATCTAGGAGGGAGAGCAATAAGCCCAGATAGTATGTATCACATACCGGCTTGCATACCTGATAATATTAGGTTCATTAAGAGCCTGAATATCGACTGGACGGATAATTAGACAGGGTCCAGCAAAAAAGATCTTTTGATTGCCCACATTGCCCTTCAATATTTATTAACAATGCTGCTTTTTTATGAAAGAAAGTTAGGCTTGTTTCAGTGTGATAAGCAGATAAACCAAACATTTAACTGCTACCATAAAACATAGAGGTCAGAATAAAATGTTGTAGGGTGCCGTAGACCATAGATTTATAAGAAATGCAATATGAACAAAGAAATAGCTTAAACATACATCCTCAGCAATTTAAAGGATTCTGTTCGAAAAATGAAAATATAAAATACGTTTGCGTTCTACCAAGATAAGATCTAAAGCATAAAGCTTTAGTTGTTAAGGTTTGGCTATTGTCGAAGCGCCTTAACTCCATCCTGAACACCTTTTGGAACTTTTAGACCGAAGACTAAGAGCCAACCAAACCTTCAGGAACAAAGTTCAACTAAAAAAAACAATCATGAAAGAATGGCAAAAAAATGGTGCAGAAATTACCAAAATTTGATAGAATTGCCATATCGCTTAGCTGTTATTATTGCAAGTAAGGGTTATTCAACCAAATATTGTTTTTTTGCCACCCGGAAAAACGGGTATTATACAAGGAGTATTCAACTGAATGTTCCTTGATTTTTTATTGAATTAAAACTAAATTTCCGAAAATAGTTAATTTTTGTTATTGTTATTAATTTTCTGATGAAAAAATTAGTCAAGCCTGACCGAATTATATGTAGTATGTACTAGTAACAATATTATACAAGTACATTTTTACTATTATTTCTCTTTATAATAAAAACTCGATACTTCTTTATATTTGCCTTAATGTAATCGTTAGTACTGCAAAAAATAATTTTTGCTCGCCAGTGTACAGATAGATTAATATATAAAAATACTACATTTTAATAATATTTTTATTGTATTTTACACTTTATGTAATCAGTCCACTATAGAATCGAAGATACGAATGCACACCACAATAAATACGAACCAAATATTTAAACTGAACTGAGGTGATAAAATAAATCGTTGATGTATGAGGCGATGCATGAATGTTCTGAGCCAGCGCTGATAATATAAATCGACCATAGCAGACCGGTTGAGGAAAATTTAGCTCTCATTCTCTACTTCGTAAGTAGATTTCATCGTTTTGTCGTTTTTACAAAATGTAAAAACAATATTATTAAAGAATCTGCCCGGCATAAACCGAATTGTCATTTTAATGACTACACAACACTTCAGTATGAAGGTGTTTACGTGGTCGTATTTCAAAGTCCACTACACTACATTCCACACATTTTAAGCGAATTTCAGAATATATTCCGTTGTAAATGTGGTATGAACTGTTCGTATCATATTATATTAATCAATTAACGAAAATTATTTTTTATTCTACACATCAATATTTTGTTATTAGAGGTTATAATAATAATATTGACGTACATTTTCAAATTCATGATACTTTTACATGCATACACATCAATAAGACATCCATAAATATACACAGAGGAAGCTATGAAAGCTAGCTTTGGTTTTAATGGTGTTTTCGAAACGAAAACTTTTTATGGAACTTAGCTTAAATAACTAAGTGACCTATTTCCTTAAGGAGAAACCATCAAGTCAGTAACAACTTTAAATAAGAACTCGATATACATATAGTGCATGTAACTGATCAGCGAAACTTTAAGAGGTTCTCGTTCAGTTCAGCAATCACTTAACAGAGCGAAAATTAACGCGCGAATTGAAGATATGTCAGAATACATCAAAATTTGCACAGCTCACTTTTCATAAAAATAATAAATTTTGCTGTTCACATTAAAATTTTAATACTGTATTTATCAGTTGTTACGGATTCGGTGGCCGATGTATTTTCTGTAAGGAAATAATTTCGTCAAATTCTGTAAGGGTTCTTACTAATTTGCTGGTTACCCCTTTAGTCGTATCGGTTGTCACGCCAAATAATAATCAAGTTTTAGTATTCCTTCTATAAACCCTAAACAGCTGCTATGAAGAATATTAAATTGTACTGATTTTTGATGACAATAGTCATTTAAAATTACTTTTCTTGTCATGACATATTTTTAAGTGAGAAGTAGCTGGGCTAAAGAAAGAGATTTTTAAAACAAAAATTAAAGCTTGGCTGTTACTTGGCGCGACGAACGATGCGAATAAGGGAATGGGGGCTATACATTTAGACAAATAAGTAAACTGGATGGCGACTAGATTTATTTGCTATTTCTTTCAAAAAAAAATTAAATCTAAACTGCTTGTTGTTTGTCATATGAAAATATATCTCTAAGGTAGTGTGATACAAAAAAAAAATTAAAATTGTTATGTATTAATCAAAATAAATAAATCGAAAAGTGGGCAAATATAGGTCAATCAATGTTGGGGGAAAATGTCACCCACCAGGAGGGAGTCATTTAACATTTTGTAGTTTGTTAAAAAATTGCTTCGTTCATTTGTATTGTCATATTCCAGAACCTCACCCAAAGATTCACTGGCAATACAATTTCTATTTAGCCTTTTTAAGCACCGGTGCATGGCAATGAACCATAATCCTGATAACTTTACGGAATATCGCCGAACTTTCTACTAGAGGCAACCTATTTTAACATAGATTCTTCATTTAAAGCTACAAGCAATACATCATTTTCTAACCTCCTACAGAGATTAGTGTTTGGTTAATTCCAGATGTCGCATGGGGTTACGGGAAGTACCGCTGGAAACATCTTGATCTGTACCCTCCAACAAAAGTTTACGGTCAAACATTTTTTACTCTAAACTGTTTCAAAAATGCAACAATTTTACTTCTAACAAGGTCTTTAAAATCTCCGTCAAGGTATCGGCGAGCAAAATGTAAGTTTGTCATTTAGGCCCTTATCGAGAGTTATACTTAGTTCAAACTTATTGAGTTATTTACCGCCCTCTTAACCTTTCTGTCAACACAACACACCTGGGTGTGTATTTGGAAAATGTAAAAATCAATTTAATGGAAATTTCCTGT
The DNA here is from genome assembly GCA_958295665.1 of Tipula vernalis. Classification (NCBI taxonomy): domain Eukaryota; kingdom Metazoa; phylum Arthropoda; class Insecta; order Diptera; family Tipulidae; genus Tipula; species Tipula vernalis. The sequence goes on along the minus strand of OY282560.1, from coordinate 212,031,539 downwards.
CATACCTAGTTTTTCAGTAGTCGCCAATAAAATTGGGTCAATATTTACGATTTTCATATAAAATGCACTATAAAATTTAATACACACCAGGGTATGCTCATTTTAATGAAAAGTAGTTCGATACTTGTGTTGACGTAAAGGTTAAATAAGTATGAAAAATCACCCGAATTTTTTTATCAAAGTCGTTTTTAAAGTTGACAATAAATTATGTATAAAAGACATTAAATATCACTCCGGGTACCTTAGAATTAGTAAATCGGCCAATAAAATTCGATATAAACGCAGCAAATATTAATACTGGTATTTATAGAACTGAATCAAAACATAATCAAATGGAATCTGGGAGCAGTTGAAATGTATTATAAACCACTCCTTGTGTCCGTCACTGATAGGAACAATTTGTGATAAAATGGATAAAGTATGGTGTATGGGAACGCTGATTGTCACCATCATCAAGCATCATCTCTCTAGCAATGCTTAACAACATCATCTCTCTAGATCTTCCCATTTCCGAGCAATAATAGCGAAACGGGGTAGCACATTTCGTGACAACCAAAGCATCAAATGTTGAAGCTAAATACGTAGTAGTTCTACGTCAAAAGATCATGTTCCTTCCTATGTTTGAACTCATTCTACCTGGTCACAAGGGTATTGTATTCATCATATTCTTTTCTCATTGGTAGAGGAAAGAATCGACAAAGAATATGATGAATATTTTAATATAAGTATGAACAGGCAGATTCAAAACAAAACGAGACCGAAAATTGGCATTTGGTGTTTGTTTGTATTAAGCATTTTGGTGTCGCTTCATGAGACATGATCAGGGATGGGATGTTGTAACATCACTTTCGATTCGAATTCGATAGAGTTTATGTCTCTCGTTTCAACAATAAAATTGTACTGTTTCACTTTTTGATTCGCGTTTTCTATTGCGATCTCTTTTTGTTGCATACTTTTTTTTCCTTCACATCGATAAAATATCATTAAACAAAAATTTGAGTGCTAAAATAGAAAGTTGTTTGATTTGAGAAAGCTGAGATAATATCAAAACAAGCATAATTGAAAAACGGAATAGAGTACAATTTTATTCTTTAAACAAGAGATATATACTAAAGATACATGTTAAACCGAAAGTGATCTGACTGAAATCATTCGAGATGAATTCAACATGTACGCACGGCGGCTTGACTGAAAGCAAAGATTATTAACAAGATCTTCTTGTTAATAATCTTTGCTTTCAGTCAAGCCGCCGTGTACGTGTTGAATTTATCTCGGACGTTTTCAGTCAGACCACTTTCGATATAACATGTATCTTTAGTAATAAACTCTATCGAATTCGATTCAAAAGTGATGTTACAACATCCCACTCCTGATCTGGATCAGATCAAACGTCAAGAAATGCGACTATAATTTTACTTCGAATTTTTACCTCCTTTCTTCTTCTGTCTTTGGTATGTTGATGGTATTGTAGCATTTGATAAATATTGATATAGGGCGAAAAATATATTGTACACAAATAATATCTCAATTTGCTGAAAGCAGTAATGTAACAAAAAATACGAAAAAGTGAAAATGTTCATGACTGCAGTTTGAGTAAAATAAAATAAATAAATTAATGATTGTATTCCCTCTGAAAGGCTCGGAGTACTTCATTGAGATAATTTCAGATTTTACTTTGTTTATACGACAGCAAAAAATCTGTGCGTTTTTAAAATATCAAAGATGATAGGACATCTGTCTTCCATTGCAAACAATTTGCACTAACAAGTACTTGTGAGTAGATGCTCATAGGAACGCGAATAGAGTAGTAAAACATAACCTCAATTTAAATAAAATTGCTAGAGTTGGATGAAAAATATATTGTTTCATTAATAATAAGTAATAAAATATTAAATAGACAAGTAGATTTAATTTTTTAGAAAATAAAAAAATATTTTAATTTTTTGTGATCTTTTAAAATCATTATTCTTTAAATGACTAAAAATTTTACGTATGATGAGGACAAAGCGATTAGCAATGCATACGCCAGGGCCAGCAGAGAGTATTTTAAGATAAGCAACAAGAAACATTTCTGTTAGTTACAACAACAACAATCGCATTGCAGATAAAGCACCGCACGACTTAAATGAAGCAAAAAATGTGGGTTGGTATCGCTATCCAAAATAAAATAAAAAAAAACGCAATCCAAAAAAAAAAAAAAAACAAAAAAAATATAACAAATTATTGAAATATTGTTTTAATAAAAGAAAGTGCAGCCATATATTATTCGTAAGAACCCAAAAATCTCCGTCCTTCTCCAACTGTCTACGCTTGAAATAGAAGATTTTATATGGGAAAAAGCTATTAAAAACTTTGTTTCAGCTCTAAGTGTATAACTCTATGGGAAGAAGAGACTACTACCACAGAATACAACCAGAAGAGACATAAAGCCGGTATTCCATTGTGAAAAAATGTTTATCAGCAAAAATATATTGAGATAAAAATATAAAATCGGTGGTTGTGTGAATGAGATACCCGACTTCGTCAGTAAATATTTTATTACAAAAAAGTTGTGGCTGTGTTAGTGTGATGCCATAATTATTGACAAAAAGTATCAAATGGAGTACTTTTTATTGCAACCCTCTAACACATCCACATAAATTTTGTGTACGAATGATAACATATTTCTCGCACACAATATTAATTTTCATGGTACCTCATTTTTATGGTAAAGATATTTTTTATTTTTTATTCTGTGACGGAAAATAAATGAAAAAAAAATAATTCTGATATGTGTGAAAATAATATTTAATTTTTTAGATAATTTTGAGAGGTGAAAATATACGAATTAAGAATAACGCATAATTGTGTTCATATTTGTTGGTTATGTTTTTGTTTGCTGTCAAAATTTATCCATACAACTTTGCTATAAAATAAAAAATAAAAAAATTGTTTTTTCTTTGTCACTCTAATGTAACATTTTTTTTTGTCTTCGTTCATTTTTTCCAGCAGTCAGTAAATTTTTCATAATGGAATACCGGCTTAACGCTGTTTTTGTATGGAAAAATTTGGACTCATTTTTTTGACCTTGATTTGCCGAAGGTAAGAGAAGGTTATGTATTCTTTGGTTTACTGGTTTTGTTTTGAAATAATAAAAATTGAGAATCCTTAACAGTAGCTGTATTTTGTTGAGAAAAAATTAATTCGAATTATTTTGGAGTTATTTTTTTCTTAATTGAATAAGCCGCGAAATATTTTTTCGATTTAATTTTTGTATTCTATGTTGGTATTTTCTGTTTTTCATTCAAGTGTGAAAATAATATTTAATTTTTTAGATAATTTTGAGAGGTGAAAATATACGAATTAAGAATAACGCATAATTGTGTTCATATTTGTTGGTTATGTTTTTGTTTGCTGTCAAAATTTATCCATACAACTTTGCTATAAAATAAAAAATAAAAAAATTGTTTTTTCTTTGTCACTCTAATGTAACATTTTTTTTTGTCTTCTTTCATTTTTTCCAGCAGTCAGTAAATTTTTCATAATGGAATACCGGCTTAACGCTGTTTTTGTATGGACAAATTTGGACTCATTTTTTTGACCTTGATTTGCCGAAGGTAAGAGAAGGTTATGTATTCTTTGGTTTACTGGTTTTGATTTGAAATAATAAAAATTGAGAACAGTAGCTGTATTTTGTTGAGAAAAAATTAATTCGAATTATTTTGGAGTCATTTTTTTCTTAATTGAATAAGCCGCGAAATATTTTTTCGATTTAATTTTTGTATTCTATGTTGGTATTTTCTCTGTTTTTCATTCAAGTAGTTACGTATTTTATTTGTTCGAGCTCGAATTAAATAACTCAAATTTTTTGTTCGAATTATTTAATTCCTGTCACGTGCAATTGTTGTAAATTTCTCAACAAAATACAGCTAGTGTAGTTAGTGAAATTATTAGACAAGTTTTGTTTTGACAGCATAATTTGTAATAACTACTATAATATTCAAAAATAATTATACTTCAATGTCCAAAAAAGAAGGTAAGATGAAAAAAAAATTTGGGCCACGCAATGTCTATTCTGGTTAATCTTTCTTCTGTGCTACTACTGTTGCATTTCTTCGTCTCTTACCACTTTGCACCGTTTTTGCGTATAAAAAAATTTAGTTTATATGGTATACAAAAAAAGTGCAGAGGTAAGAGACGCAGAAATGCAACAGCGTAAGCGCGACTCGTGTGGAATGGGGGTGATTATAATTGAAGAAACAAATTTATAATCATTATACATATTTAACATATCTGCGTAGCAAAAATTATTTTGTAAAATAAAAAGACCACATGTAGATTCAATTTAATTTACAAACCATTTTGATAAAATTAAATTAACTAAAAAAATTTGTGAACACAATAAAAAAAATCGATTCTATTAAATTATGGCTGGCAATAAAGCGTGCAGCACACAAATAATTAATATTTGAGATACAAAAAATTAATAAAGTGGCACAAATTTATGAGCAACAAAAAAAAAAATTTCTTGGCATCATAAAATTAATTTTTTGGAACAAAATATAATAATTTGGCAACATTTATTATTTTTTGGCATTATTTGAAGGGAACACAAAAAATTATTTTTGGGCATTGAATTAAAGGTTTTGAGAGTTAACCATCAGAAACAAAAATAATAAATAGGTATCAAATAAAATATTTGGCTGATTACAATTGTCTATACAAAAAATGTTCTTTAAGGAATCAAATAAAATAAAGTGGGGACAAAAAATATCATCAAAATTAATTTATTGCCAACAAATTAATATAGCGCAAATTTATGGGCACGCAATTTTTTTTTTGTAAAGAAAATTTTATGAGGTTTTCGGAAAAATTAAGTAATACGACCCTGTTTTGCGTTATATAAAATTGGTTATTTTACATTTTTGAATCTCTTTCTTCAATTTGTTACTGAAATGAAACTTTTCTAAATGTGCCACGAAATTTTAGGTTTGCTTTATTTGTTAGCCTGGAGTAAAGTACTTTTCATACCAGGCGCCTCGGCTTTCAGTTTCAAAAAAAACAATTCTTAATTTCGTTGTTGACTTATGTAAATTAGTTTTATTTGATTGACAACGTTTAATTTTATAAAAATAAATTCAATTTATTGAAAAATAATTTATTTTTAAGTAATAATTTTAAACAAGTCAAAATATATTACAATGAAGTTATCTATAAAGCCAAGGCAATGCGTTCCATACTCGACTCGACCGCAACATTTTAAAGCATGTAGTACAAAGCGAAGTGCTTTGTCAACATATCCTACAAATCACATTTTTGGCCAAATTGTTTTATATTTACCGAAAAATCTAGCTCAAATGTACGTTACAAATTCAGAATATCTCAGTTCTTGCTATAATTCATGTTCATGTGTTAAATAGACCTAAATAAAATATTTGATAGCAACCGAATGTTCAAGGCCAACGTCACCGGTATGATGCTTCGCATTTATGGTACCTAAAAATTTTGAGGCGAGGCGTCTGGTATGAAAAGTACTTAATTCCTACCGTGTATTTTCATTTCGGAACGAATAGTTTCAAACAAACTTTTTTTTGGTATAGAATTATTCTAGAAATAATTTTGAATATTTTTTTTGTTTTTTTATTTAATTTTTAATCTCCACTGATAAAAGTAAAAGAACATTTTTTTCGGTTTTTATTTTGAGTGTAATTTGCATTTTTATTTTTGTACCAATAACTGTTCAAGTGACCAAAGTAAGGCGGCATTTGATTCTTGAGTTTAGTTGTTTATTACCCTTTGAACAAAGCGGCTCGTTTACAATATAAAATTATGTTTGTTCTTTGTTGTTTATTGGAGATTTTCATCAACAAAGGGTGAAACAAAAGCGTGAAAGTAGGCGCAAGCCAACAGACTTCAGGACAGCGATTTTGGTCGCAATTTGAGGATTGAGTTGAGAATTACCGGAAGGCAATAGTATTGGTAAATTGTATTGGTGTCCAAAGAATAGAGAAAAACAGAGAATAAACATTTGAAATATAAAAAAAACAATTCAGTGTCATCTCATGCGTACGAAAGGTTGTACATATTTTTATTTCCAGTAATTTTCTGCAAAATTTAAAACTAATAAAATGGTTAATTGAAGAATGATTTAAAGATAAATAAATATTAATTAAAAAAGGCAAATAAGTCAGAAAAATATTTATAAACTATAATTTTATTAATAGTTTTAAGCTAGAAAAATTACACGACGTACATACTCCCTTTCCTGCGCTTGGAATAACACTAAAAGTTAAAATCACTAATTTACTTCTTACATTTTTCACATTATCCCTTTTCGATGTTAAACAAAAAAACCTTTTGCCTTGTTATATTAAACAAAAAACTAAAAAATACGCACATTTGACAGAGTCTAATGGGCGTTTTTTTAAGTCTTTTGTTTAACATGATGCAAATAAGAAAGATAAAATGATACGAAAAAGAGGGATATAAAATATAATGTGGAAAATATAAGAAGTAAATTAGTGATTTTGAATTAGTGTTAATTGACGCGCAGGAAAGGGAGGATGTACGTCGTGTGTCTTTTTATCATTTAAAATTATTAATAAAATTATAGTTTATTAATATTTTTCTAACTTATTTTCCATTTTTGGCTAATTTTTATTTATCTTTAAATCGTTATTCAATTTACCATTTTATTAGTTTTAAATTTTACAGAAAATTACTGAAAATAAAAATATGTACAACATTCCTTTCGTACGCATGAGATAACACTGAATGAATGTTTTTTTTTTATTTTTCAAATATTTATTCTCACATAACTCAAAAAACCAACAAATACCAAAAAAAAAAAAATAAGTTAAAAATATTATATGAATGTGGCCGACGAAGAATGTAAAAATTAAAATCCATTTATTTATGCTGCTTTTTGTTTTTTATATTGAAGATCACGAGCAATTTTTTTTGATTGCGTAATAATATATTGTTTTGGATTTTTGTTAACGAAGTAAAATAAATGTCTCGGTTACAACAACAATAGATAGAAAAACATGAATTCCTCATGTTAGAAGATAGGGAAAAATAACTCAAGGCGAGCGGAAGTAACAAAAAGTTAAACCGATTTCACCCGCTTAGCTTATTTTTGATACTTACCATCATGAGAAAACACACTAATACAATAAAAATATTTGACGGCACACAATAGCAAAATGTATATTATATGCCGTGTACATATACAAAATTCTCAATCCTCAATCCTCATTTTGCGACCAAAATCGATACCCAGGTTTCTCGACACGCATTCTATACTTATGCTGTTTCCCAAGCCAATACTTATTTCGTAATTATTGACTTATTTGCGGCCATCTTAACAGCGACAGCGACGTCAAAACAACAGAAATTAACAAAATATTTATTTGGTGTTAAAACAATTATTTATTTAAAAATATGTATTCAGACATTAGTTTAATAAAAAACACTTTACATCGCGTATTATATTGTTTCCTTTTTATTATTTTTAAATAATTACAATAGTTTCTATTTTTATTAAAGTGTTATTCACAACTTTAAAATAAACAGAAATAAAAGGTTTGACAATGTTGACATATTCAATATAGATTTTCTTGCTAGAAAAGGACAGAAAATAAGTTACCTCGCCAGCTTACTTATTTGAATAAGTTAGATTCCACAAATAAGTATCAGTTTGGGAAACAGCCTTAGGCCCTTTTCCAATTACCTACTTGTTTGATGGAACCTAACTTATTCAATGTAATTTCTTATGTATTAAGTTAGGTTCCACCAAATAAGTAAATAATTGGAAAAGGGCCTTAGGCTGTTTTCGAAACCGATACTTATTTCATCCTTATTTACTTATTCGACGCCATCTTAAATAAGTAAGTAAAATCATTCGAATTAATTTCACTTACTTATTTTGACAGCAATAACAAAAAGTTATTTGTTTTCCATTGAATTTTGATGACCTCTAAAAAGTTAATTATCTGAAAGAATTCATTTTTTATAAGGGATAGAAAATAAGTCACCTCGATGGGATACTTATTTGAATTAGTTAGGTTCCACAAATAAGTATTCGTTCGAAAACAGCCTAACTTATTACATTGGAAATTACATTGAATAAGTTAGGTTCATAAGCATCACACCACGTGTTGTTGGACGCTTATATTTCGTGTAAATTTTCTAGATATTTATGTACTTCATAAAAAATAAACGTATTTAAATAAAAATTACTAGAATTGTTTTTATTTATTTATCAACCACCAAAAATGTATGTAAAAATTCAAATTGACAGGTCTCTAATTATTTTCCAATATATTTGGAGAGTGTTTTTAAGAGATATTTTAGGAGTACTAGTACTACCAACAGAATACCAATTAAGAGATTCTCTTAAAAAAAACCTCTTATCAAAATGTATCTTAGCTGTGATACTCTTAACGGTCTTAACGTCAGAATCGCACGGTAATTAAAAGTTTTATAAAAAATTGAATTATAAATTATTTAATAGTTAAAAATTAAATGCGTTGTTGTCAAAATAAAAAATAAGTGTGTGAAATAAATTCGAATGATTTTACATACTTATTTAAGTTGGCGGCAAATAAGTCAATAAGTATGAATAAGTATTGAGAACTGTTAAAGTACGTGTAAGTGACATCTAGAATTGAAAATAATAAAGTGATTGGGCATTTTGAGATATGTATTCGCGATTTGCGTGGAGAACGTACTGCAAATTCCACAAATAATACTGCTAAATAATTATTAATTGAACAGAACCAAACTTTATATACAAATTGAAAAATTTATTTTAAATCTCTATAACTTTCGGAAAGAGCCTAAAAGCCATTAATTAGAATAAAAAATACAGAAAATTAAATTTTGTGTTTTTTATTGTCGGCAAAATTTTTTGTTTGATGCTGAAATATATTTTTTTGTATAACCTTAATAATTTAACCACATATTATATTTGCTGCTTATTTTTTCTAATTTTTGATGCTACCCTTTGTCGCTAAACTATTTTTCTTGACGCTGAAAATTATTTGTTTGTATTTTCATTGATTTGTTCCAAAATATTATTATATTTGTTGCCAATTTATTAATTTTGATGCCAATGTTTGTCGTCACAGTATTTAAATATGTGCTTCAAAAATATTTGTTTGTTTTTCCATATGTTGTTCCAAAATATTATTTGTGATGCCAATTTATTTTTTTTGATGCTAATGTTTGTCGCCAAAATGTTTTTCTTGTATGCCCGTTTAAATTGTCCCTTAAATTATCCGTACGACAAAGACAAGACAAAACCAAAATAAATTTTCAATGTCATATTCGAAAAACAAATTACTTGAAAAAGATAGCCTTGGTTTTGTAACAAACTATCCACCAAAAAATAATTTGTCGAACTTGGTTCAACATAAATACCCCCACTCTAAATTAGTTTGTAGGTAAAAAGGTAAGAAACGAAGAGAATACCGTAAAGAAACGACTCGTACAAACATGCGGTATGGTATGGAACACGCTTCTTATAACATTTTACTTAGAATGGCGCCACTGTACTTTCACTAAACTAATTAAAAAGAATAGAGATATACATTCACCAACCACAGTTAGTCACTAAATTCAAATCCTATCTTGAAGTTGACACACTATAACGAGAACTGAATTCGGGAAGTCACTTAATCGTGTTTGGCTAATCCCTAGTCTGTCAGTGGTTATAGGGTCAAAATAGGAGACAAACAATTTGTTTTAAAGAAAATTAACAATTAAAGAATTCCATTTGAAATTTACTACGAATAGAACTAGGACTAGGTAGGTAGGTAGTTAGCTTACCCTTACCGCATGTGAATTTAAAACGTAATTTGTTTGTTTTTAAAGTGAACATCAATATTAAGTGATATCAAATATGTATAGTCTTTAGTATTAATTATCGATCGAAATCAGATGACGGAAAATATATTTTGTTATTTCTCCCCATTGTTTTCATTAAAATAATAAGGCTAATATAATTGTCATAATAAAAAACAAAAAAAAATTGAATTTGAACTTAAAGAAAATAAATTTTGACCAATTGCTATTACTGTTAATTCTATTAATCCAATATTCGAGAACATACAATATAAAAAATAACACATTCATTCACTCAAGTAAAATCGTTTAAAATTAAAACAATCCAATAATAACCCTAATAAATAATCACACAGAATACTTCCGATTACCGCATTTTAGTAATTTGAGCAATTAAGTCTTGGGTTGTACCGCAAAGTTCATTGCTATTTTAGCAAAGGGAAATTTATTTATTTTTACGGTTGTATCGGTATTTCGTTTGTAAATGTAGTTGTAATACAATTATAATTGTAATTTTACTAATGTTAAATTCTTTCGGAAAAAAAAAACACCCTGAGGGTAAAAAATTTTACTCGAAGGGTAACAATTTGACATTACAAATTCTTTCTGGGAAAATAAAGCACTTTATTTTTTGCTCGAGAGCATTTTGCTTTACTCTAGATTTTTTCATAGATTTGCTTTACTCTTTACAAATACATAGAAATGTGAAATGTCAAAGTGAATTGGAGACAAAAATAAAACTTCATTTTGATATTTCATTTGTTGTTTATTGAATATTAATGCGCTAAAATTAATTGGTTCCATCTTTTTGTTATCAAAATAAAAAAAGTTTTACTGATCTGACTGACAGTAAAACATAACCTCGCTTTATTTTGATCTTTTTACACCAACACAACTACAAAAATATTTTCATATTCTTTAGGAGATAAAAAAGTTACTTTATTTCGAGTATCCCGAAAGAATTTGACATAAGCTTCTTACAAATACATATACAAACGAAATACAGACACAACCGCAAAAATAAATAAATTTTCCTTTGCTAAACTAGCAACGAACTTTGTGGTGGAAACCAAGACTTACAATACATTAATTTGCGCTGAAGATATTTACTTGGAAATGGATTACTCTTTCTCCCCTAATGCTGTGTTTCTTATTTCCGATCTAATTGATCTGATCGATCTGAGTACTAAAATGCTATGTAAAATCACAGATTTTTAGTACTCAGATCAGTCAGATTGATTAGATCAGAAATAAGAAACACAGCATAAGAAATGTAACATTTATGAGCAAAAATAATTGTAGGTCTTTTTGTGGATAAAAAAGGTAATTATTATTTGTAATATTTTTTTTAGAAATAAATTAACGTAATATGGCTTAAATATTGTTAATGCACGCTTTTGTTTATGAATATTATTACAGAAGTGTCAAATTTACACCACGTAGTGGCTATGATAATTTGGTTGCAGACAAAATAATGTCATAATTATTATAGCTTTAATAATTATCACAAACTTCGACCACGTCCTAAATAAACAAAAAACGGGACTCTCCTTAGTTGAAAGTGGTTTACATGAGTTTTACTTATTCAGATTATTTTATTCCTCAAATAGAAGAAATAATTTTTAAAGAAACATGTATAAATTAAAAAAAAAAACTAAAAATCAATAACGATTTTAACAAAAAAAAAATCGGGCGTATTTTGACGTTTGAGACGTCAACTTTCGACAAAAAAAAATAGTGGCATTATTATTATTAATGTCGAATTCTTTTCGTTTTTTCAAATCAATGTAAATTTTGTGTTTGTATTGGTAATTATAACACATTTGACGTTTAGAAAATCAAGTTGAACTTGTGGAAGTAACAATATTTTCAGATATTTAGGAACGTACAATGTTTCTATTTTATTTATAATTATAATATGAAGTCCTTATTCTACCGCTTCTAAAGCAATTACATATCGAAAAATAAATAGTAGCAAAGAAACGGTTATTAAACCGCAAAAAACTCTATATTTACAATTAATTGACAACTTTAAATTGACGTTTCTATCTTTGTTGGTGTTAGTAGCCATTAGCCAAGGTGAAATTTATGAAAAAATGTACATTTCATAAAATTGATGTACATACATCAAAAAAACATTGAGGTTTTTTGTAGAAAAAAACACAGTTTTCGATATACATCAATTTTTTGGTTTGTTTTTGGATGGAAAGAATTCGACATTAAATTCGATTTACCCAGCAAAGTTTACTATGTATTTTGCTATTACATACTTTACCAAAATGTAGTGTGAACGCAAACAAAATTATCAATAACAAATGCATAATTAATTTTTTGACATGTGAAAAACTTGGAAATTCATAAAAGTAAATAAGAAATAAATAAAAAAATATTTCTCTTTCGTTTACGATGTAAAAAACAAAAATAATTTAGTTGTACAAAAAATGTGTTTTTAGAGTTCTCTATCCTACTTCTATACCGTACTTATTGAATAATGAAAACATTTATAAAATACTTTTACAAAACAAAGCAACAATAAAAATTATTTAAAAACAAAATAAAATGAGTAGTAAACAGTCACAACAACAACTAACTAATATAAATTATTGTGCTTCGCTAAAAATGTTAATGTAACATTTTTAATATTACTCGTAGATCACGATTCGATCGTGTATTCGTGTTATCAAAATGTCAAATAAATTAAAATCCTTAAAATACAGTTAGCCCCCTGCAACTTACATAAAACCCCGTTTATATTATCTGAATAAGTAAATACATTTGTATTTTTCTGTATACAATATATAACTAGCTCCTTCACTCCTAAATTGTTTGTCTTTTTTCGTTTTATTGGTACGTCAAAATATTAATTTTTTTTTTTAGAAAATTTCTTTTTATAAAATAAATTTTACTTGAGTACATTTATACAATCAATTATTCTTAGTTTATTTAAAACAAAATATGACTTACCCAAATAAATTTATTAATAATTATTTAAACACAAAATATATTTTTCATTTTATTTAACTTAAAACCAATATAAAACGTACGTGCGTATCTTTCAACTTCAAGCACTAACATTGAACTGCGCTCTACTACGCGTTATTCCGCTCTTACCTATTTCAATAAAAAAAAAAAAAAAAAAAAAAACAAAACAAATTCTACAAAATAAACTTGTTAGCTCTCTCTTATTTCATTTGACGAGCGAAGCAAAGGAAATATACAACAAAATGAAATGTTTATTTCGTCTATAGATGCTCACGCTCAGTTTCTCACAGTAAAAAACATTGAATATTTTTGTATGTACATATGTATATTCTGATGTTATAACGGAATTGAAATGAAATATGAAATCACACATGTACAATACAACAAATAATATCTTTAAATGATATCGAAATGTATAATAATTGTTATTTCAATTTTAAGAATAATTATTATAACAATTATTTTGACAATTTTTTATTAATAAATTAATAAAATCTTTCTATAAAATTAATTATTAATTTTTTTTTCTAACTATTGTTATCTCTGTCATTCATATTGTATTGTTAATATTTTTCATGAACGCCATTTGCTTGAACAAACAAAAAAGACGAAAATACTGATTAAACGAACACAGAAAAAATACATTGATATTAATCATTAGGAAAAAAATGTACATAGCTACTTTAAAAAAATAAAATAAAAGTGGAATTGTACGTAGTATAAAATAAAAATTTAATTTGGATAGCATAAGAAATTTATATATGAAATATTTATGTTGAAATAATTATTTTTTTGAATAGAGCGTTGTTTTAATTTTCCCTTTGGTTTGTTTCGTCCCAAATGGGGGGAAAGAAATACATATTTTCAGTGGCGTCGAACCTATAAATACAATAAAAAAAAACAGTACCTAGTTAAGTTTAAATTATTTACCCCACAGTTTTTATAATTTTAGTTCCTACAACACAGCTTAGAGGCTGCGCAGAACGATCAGTTAAAAAAATAATAATGGTAAAATAGTGTTTAATAGTAAGTTGTTTAATAATTTTTTTTTCATCATTTTACAATCATATACATAATTACATTCATATAATTTAAAAAAAAAAATTTTATTACCAAAAATATAAAAATGGTAAAAACAAATATGTACATAGCTATTATATGTAAAAATATATAACTAATGTAAGTAACAATTTTATAATGTTAATAATCGCCATTTTCTTTTTGATACTTTTAACATGGTTTTTATTATTTTTTATTTCGAATACTTTAATACAGACGTAGGCAACATATTGTTTCTTCGCGCATGTTTTTTCATATTTCAATTTTCTTTTTTTCGTTGTTTTTGACGAAGTGTGTGACATATAGTTAGCACGCAGTAGTCAACATCGCTAAGTTGAGTTTTTACGTTTTCTCTGTTACTATCACGGAATATGAACTCTACCCAGCAAAATTAGAACTATAGAACTTCTAGAAACGATACAAAGGCAATAAAAAAAAATATGTTTTTCTCTACCTACTCATATGATAAATCGATATTACATATCTAAAACGTAGTTAGCAATGAAAACTAAAATAAAATAAATTCGTAGCAACTACGAAGGGTAACGAACGCTGCGGAATAAGAAAACAAAAAAAAAAATGAATTGAAACCGAACTTTTCTTATTTCATTTTGATATTTCGACCATATATAATCTAAGAATTCTTTAAAGCAAAATATTTGAGTTTGGTTTTTTTTTTTTTAGTTATTTTAGGAAAAATTGTTTTAAATTCTTTTATATCGTAAAAACTATTAATATTCAGTAAGTAGTTCTAATTAGTTATACAGAAAAACAATTTTTTTTATTTAAAAAAAAATATTTGTTCTATTTTTTAATATCTCAATTTGATTATTTTAGGTTCTGTTTCAGTTTTTGTTAGAGGTTTTGAATGTATTAATAAAATTACTCAATTATTTAGTGTGTAATTTAATCTTAAATATCGTGCTTTAGGTTTTTAAGTCACAGCTAAAATTTAACGAAAGCAGCAATCAGCAAACTAATTGTTAAGCTCCTTATTTTGATTATGGTCGAATAGACACAAATCCCTTTTCTCGCTCTTTTATGTTATTATTTTTCTTATTACAACAATGTTTCTCGCTTTAGAAAAAAATATATATATTTACAAATCTCAGAAAGTAAATTATTTGCAAGCCTATGTGATTTATATTTTCGAATCTATATTGGTTTTGTTATTTGTCTTTTTTAAAAGATTGTCCAATTTTTTAGACCATGCTGGTAAAGTAAAAAAAAAAAAATATGCGCAACGCGCAATTATATTTTTTGCTTGTCTCGGTGGAATTGTAGCCCTCGGCTTCGCCTCGAAAGACACTTTGGAACGCAAAACATCCCTCCTTGGAAAACAAAAAATACCGTCACTAGTAGAGTAGTACGTCGCAAATAACTGTTTCTCTACTGAAAAAATATAGGGCGACGGAGTCCAAATAATAATATAGGGCGACGGAGTCCAAATAATATTTTTACCTTTTTCTAGCTACATCTTTTTCCGTATATAAAATGTACTGTATAGTTGGTTCACGACGACAATTACCCTAGGTGTTTATTTCGATGCTCCTTAACCAACCTGGAACGAAAAACAGACTTCGTGAATCGACCATGAAACTATTCTTTGGAAGTACCTTTAAAGTAGTTTTTGTTTGTTGTTTTCTGTACTTTTAGGAAAAGTGCGGTGTCCCTACCTTATAAATTGTATTTAGTACCTCAATTTTTGAACGTATACTTTGGGTTCTCTAATATTTAGTTTAAATAGTAATTAAATGATTTAATAATAATAATTCGATACCTTCATTTTGTTCTAAAATACTTTCAAATTAAATTAAACGGTTATTTTAATTTTCTTGTAAATATAAACCCGAAATAATTATTATTTTTTATTTCTAATTCTTTTTTTACATATTAAAAATCTTATTAACCCAGCGCCACCATTTGATATAATTTGTATTAATAATCGTGTTCCATTGGCATTAGCAAACTACTTACAAGCACTTGTATCTACTCGCAACTACTCATGCTCAAGTGATGGTGTAGTTGTTAGAAGTAGTTACGCATATAATTAACGAAAGAGGGATCTTAGTTTAAAAAATTCTAATAGATGGCTCTATACCAATTTTGGTTGTGTGAAACGTCATTTTTTAATCCTAATCCAACCAAGGTGTGCCTTTTTCAAAATAATCCCGAGTAACCAAAATATGTGATCACCATGCGGTCCGACCAATTTATGACAAAAACGTTTGTCCTTTTTATCACACACAAATGTCGACCAATTTTTCACAAAAAATTGTTGAAAATTTGTCGAAAAATAATTTTTACCTATATATTGGTTATTTAGTTATAAACTTGAATGTATTTTACTTTGAAATATTTCCATACAATGTACTTGACATCTACTCATTCTCTGCAAATATTTTCGTAAAGTATTTGATTAGAATTTGAATTTACTTACATAACAAAAATATGTTGGTTCGATTAGGGTTAAAAACAAAAATTTTTTGTTTATGTTTGTGATACGACGCGCAATTGTTCAATTGTAAAAATATTTTAATTATTTTGTTGTTTAATGTTTTATTACTTATTATTATTAATTATTATTAAAAGAACAACGTATTTTTTATTAAAATCTAGCAGTTTTATTTAAATTGAGGTTATGTTTTACTACTGTCACAAAAATTTGCGTTCCATGGAACATCTCCACACAAGTACTTGGCAGTAGCAAATTGTTTCCAATGGAACACAATGATTGTTTTATTAAGTAACGCCATCTATTAAATGTGGCGAACATCGAGGCCTTATCACTGCAATACCATGTATTTTAAGTTCTCACTTTTATGAAAGAGGGAGTTAGTCCTGGCAACGCCGCTGAAATGAAGCGAAAAAAAGGTTATGTACTGTTCAATAATAATATGGCTTTAAATTTAATCGCCGGGTTTACCAAACACAGTTTACAAATTCAGAAGCGTGATAAAAGATTTACTGTTTAAATAATAAATTATCGTCGACAATATAAATCTACCATAAGAAATTAAAATTACAAAAAAAAAATAAATACGTCGCAAATAGAACCATGTTAGCACCAGTATACAAGATTATCTTCGGTTTCAACACAGTTTTCATTATGATCCGCCGAATATTTATACGAATTTTCTCGAGAATAATCATACACAACAAGAGCTCTACGCCAATGAACAAAATGAATAAAGGAATTATAATAAACTATCGGTTCCAATCGAAATGCAACCGGCATATATAGTTACAACCATCGTGTTTAGCACCGCACATGCAAAGCTACATTCGTTCAAGGGTCTGTGAAGCCAAATCCAGCGAACATTTACAGAAAAGGCAAATGAATTATTTGCAACAACCAGCCATGCCATCATCGCCGCCCACTGCCACCATCTATAGATATGTTTGAGATTGAAATGAATTTATTGAGGCGGAAAAACGATATTATACGCCGCGAGCGTTAATTTAATGAACATTCGCGAATGAACGATTTGCTGTGAAAATTAGCAGGAAAAAATCTTTCACCATTATGCTTTAGCCTCCGACTATCAAATTAAAGTCAATGAGTCAAGCTGGTAAATTGACAAAAAATACGCGGCCAAAATGCTTAAACTGTAATGGACAGGGTCCCGCAAACTATATAGAGGATGTGAAGCAGCAAGGGAACTGCAAGATCTGAGAAACAAAAAACGACGGTACCCGCTAAACAGGCGAATGCCCAGTAATAGGGCACTATCCAAAAACCCATTGTAAAGAAATGAAACAGTGAATGAATTCATTTCCATGAGAGTTAAACATTTTCCTAAATATAGAAAAGAACGATATACGCCTAATTTAATGCGTAAAAATTTAGGATATTAATGCTACCACGCGTTCCACAGCCATATTTGTAAAGCAAAACATCAAATACTGCGCGGGAGTAAAAATTGAAAAATAAATTATGCAAGCATCCTCTATTAATATTCGATTAAATAATCAAAAGTCAATCAATCTATTTTATTAAAACTATGTCACGTTACTCAATTCGCTCGGTTTTATGGTAGCTTCATAATCGGAGGGCAAAACAAAGGCAAACAACTTTAAGAAAATATAATTCCAGTAAGTAAAGTGATTATAGATGAATGGTTTCTCTAATGTAAAAGTTTCGTGTGTGATAAAGTTATTAGCTGCATGTGTGCTACGCTTCAGGCTATAAAACGTAAGACAAAATTCTCTAATGATGTCAAGAAGGTCATGAAATTTCTATTCGCTGCGTTGCCTGGTCTTACTTGGTTCTGTCCTAAATGAATGAATAATATGAAAAAATTGCATTCTAAATTGAACATATCAATGAATACAATTATTAAAGCTGGCGTGACTTTAAACAATGTAATTCACGCACTGCACACAACTCCTAAGGCTACTGAAGAACGCAGAGTTACACGATCGCGGGCGAAAGCTCATCATGACTATCACTCAGTACAATTAAAGATATCTTTAAAATATACAGATACCCAAACATATTCTGTAGTATCTATATCTCCATCGATAGCAGTGAAAAAACACGCGCACTCACATCAACAATATCTGCAGGAATGATGGAGCTGTTCAATTTATTGTCGCAATCTTTGGAAGTTCCTGGCGAAACGCAATAATCCGATAACCTACTTCCCATTAATGCGGTAAAACCTATAGACGGTGAAAAATTTCAGTTTGTAAGACTAAAAATTTGGTGGATTAACGGTTGGTAATTAAGTGGGGTTTAATTTAATTAGTCAGAGAAATCCAGTTAGATTGCCGCTGGTGGGGTCTAACTAGATTGAGTGATAAACGAACGTTTTGATGGTTTATTTATTCTGATTTATTTTTAATTAATTTCGAGTTTAAATACAAATTTAAAAAATGCTTAATAATTAGTTTTTATTATGTTGTTTATACTATATGCTTACTTATATTAAAGCATTTTGCATTGTTAACAAATAACATGTGGGCATACTTCTTTTACTAATATTTCACCTTCTGCAACCTATGCGTTTCGGCTATAAACATTTTGTTAGATTCCGCCTCAGCTCGAATCTATTTTTATTCACATTATTCTGAGCTTACTGTTTTTCTATTACCAGAGAGTGAAATAACGATGAATATGGTTTGGTTAATACTAAATTTATTACTAAATTTGTCTGATTTATACACAAAATTTTATTGCATATATGATAAGTGTATGTAACTAACTATACACTATTAATATTATCGTACATGGTTAACCCTTCTCTTGCATGATATGATTGACCCTGTTCATACTAAACATCTTGGGGGGGGACGAGCAGTGCTTGTTCGGATGACAGCCAGTGCAGGTCTGGCGGATTTTTGGTTCCGTCTTCTTCTTCGTAGGTGGCGAATTAAAAAATATATCCCAATTGCTATTGATGCCCATAGGAGACCATTTATAGCCGCGTGATGATGAACATGATGAAAGTGCTCGTTGGTTGTGCTTCTTTCTTTCTCTATCAGACTAGAGATTTGCTCATCTAAAGCCCGTGCATTTGGAGTGGTTATTAGCTCATTTTCTTCCTAATTCCTCTTTGATATCTCAATTGCTAAATCCTTTAAGTGCATCCCCTTTAAGTATGGTGCAATTCCGAAGTTTTCTATGGTGCTTTCGAATCTGTTAGATGCCAGTATGCTTACGTAGTCGTCTCTTAAGATAAATCCCGAGGCTAAGTTGAGTATTCCTGATTGCTGAGCTGGTCATCATCGATATTGTTGCATTTAGATATCTCTCAGCTGTTAATTGCGTAAAATGTTCATTTTGAATATCAACGGCGACAAATTCAGTTGTTGGTACTATATAATGCATGGCTTATTGGCTTCTCTTTACTGGTATATTGGGAACTGCTACTACTGAATATATGTTGGCAACACCAGGTGTATGATATTGATAAGTAAATTGAAATCTCAATTAACATGTATCTCTTCGTTACTCGTGTCCTGGTTGTCATACTTTTAAATAAGAGGTCTAACTTGCGTAATTCGTGATCAGGAATTGTTATGGAAACTGGTACATGTTCTCTGATGGCTTCTATCTGTCCTTCAAGTTGTGGTTGACTCAATAATGTGGATGCAGGATGTTGAGGTGTGCATTGTGCATAACATGTAGCAGTGCTTCCTGCACGTCTCATAAATTTCAAGGCGACGGCTAGTTCAATGAATGTCATCAAAATGGTTAATACTTTTATTGGTTTGGTATATAGAGCAATGGGGGCACAAAATAACGAAACAAAATAAATTTTGTTTATGGCCACACAATGCACAATTTTTAGTATGCGCCACAAATTTATTTAATATAATCACAAAATGTGGATAAAGTCCACCACCACTAAGCGCGATATTTCTTTTTTATTTTTAATTCAATTTAATTTATATTCAATTTATAATTAGTTTATAATATATTTATAATTATTTTTAAGAAAAATATTCCTTGAAAAGGGCGAGTATGTCGCGTCAGAAGTTGTAACGAGAGTATATGCAGTGTTGCCAACTACACAAAATTATTATCGCTAGAAGTGTTTGGAAAAGCTGCTAGAAACCGCTAAATGATGAATGAAGGAATTTTGAGTTTTTTTTTTTTTTTTTTTAGATTTGATTCAAATGACCAAACTTTAATTAATAGTATTTAGGTTTTCCAAATAAAGTTACAATTGAATTAATTATAGAACATACATGTACATAAATAATATTTTTATAAATTAAACAAACGATTTCGAGAACATGTATTTTCGAACATGTTGTATATATTTGAATTCAAAATTAATATTGCTTTATCAAATAAATAAATAATATCTAAATAATAACTTTAATAACACAGAGTAAAACTTCTCTTTCATGTAACATTTAATTAATAATATATTTTATAATTTTCAAAATTGACTATCAATAAGATCATCCAGATCCGCTTCAGTACCTTTGTAAGTTTGCATTGTACCGATTTTTGCCACGACTTCCTTCGGTATATTATACGTATTGCAAGTATGACCAGCTACCTTTAGACCACAACGTATAGTAAGTAAACACTTCAATAGTTTAGTTTTCATTCTGTTTTTCGCCTTTGGTTTAATCACATTCATTACAGAAAAAACCCGTTCGACATCTGAATTAGAAACGGGCATAAACAAACATGTTTTTGCGAAATCAACTATATCTTCAAATGGGTTTGAATCACCTCCATCTTTAAAAACATTTACTTCGGCCAAAAACTTTTTCGTATCCTTTGTTTCGTCCCACTTTACTAAACTTATTTTACCATATTGACTTTCTATTTTTGTTATTTTGTCAGGAGTATATTTAAATTCCTCCAAAGTTCTGAAATTGGTTCTTTAAATTGTTTTAGTACATTTGTTACACTGACCAAATTGATTTTTTTCAATATTCTAATATTTTGTGGCAGTCGTTGTTGTAATTGTTTTATTAAAATTATAACAAATTTTCCGCACCTTGATCGTAAATCGGTTTCATCTGCATTTGTAAAATTTATGTTTTTTTTTTTCAATTCTTTTATCTCTTCCTCGAAAGAGTAACCCATGTAAGGAGCTGGGTCTAAATGATTTTCAAAATCGGTGGAAAGTGGATCAATTCGAACCGTTGGAATTACAACTTTTGATAAAAGAAAAGTTATTAACATTAGAATATCATTAAATATTTTACTTTGGTCAGCTGTGTTGCTTTCAAAATTTTTTAGCACTCTCTGAATTTCAGCCAAAATTGGATATAAGAATTGAAGAAAAGCATAATTTTTTTATCTCTGTACATGTAAGAAAGTTGGTCGGATGAATAACATTGCTCTCGATGAGCCATTATACTAAAATGCGTCTCCAGCTCCAACCACTGGTAGATTATTTGTTTCACGGCTCGTTCAATAGATAGCCAACGAGTATTTGAACACTGGATAATTTTTAATGGATCCTCGTCATTGTTTATAAGGCTATATCTCTTTCGATATTCAATTTGGCGGGAGGATAATCTAGCAAACCAATTATAAGTTTCGGCTATCAAAAATTTCAAAGCTTTTGGCATTGCGTCTTTAGCCGCATATGAAACAGCAAGTTGTAACGAATGGCACACACATCGAATTAAAATAATGTGAGGATATTTCGCTCGTAACAGTTCAATTACGCCGGCATTCGTGCCAACCATTACGTTCGCGTTATCTGTTCCAATCGAAACAATGTTTTCTAAATTCAACTTGCATTGACTTAAACATTCAAGTATTGCATCCACGATTGCTTGAGCAGTTCCACTTTGTAAAGGCATTCAATGAAAGTAGATCCAGTTTTATTTTTAGTGTCACTTAATAAATTATTACAATCACTAAGTATTTATTCACGCTAATATCGGTGCTTTCATCTATTAACAAACTGAACCGAGAATCACCAATATCATTCAACAATTCCGATTTAAAATGTGGTTCGAAAACGTTCATTATTATGGCTGCACATTTTGTTTTGTGAAGCGTGAATGCATTTGCAGCTTTAGAATCTTTAAATGCCGTTTTAGCCAGAACACCCAAATGGTCAACGCTTAAGATAGAGCTATGCTCAGCGATGTACAGGGAAATCATTGCTTCAGCATTTTTTGTTAAATCAAGTTCGGAAACTTTTTTAAATGGAATGGTCATATTTAAAGATAACATACCGACAGCATTAACATGCTTAGCCCTAGTCGTATGATTGTTTAAATCGCTCAATTTATTGCCTAATACTGTGTGGCAATATTTACATTTTGCTTTTGTGTCATCCGGTGGAACAATAACGTACATTAGCCAATCTTTCAAATCAGGGTGTTGTAACCAATTCAACCGAAAAGTCTGAATATATTGTTTTCCTGGGAGCGGCGATTCTTTCTTGTTTTTTGGCATCTATAAAAAAATTCAAAATTAATACGCAATATAATTACATAAGTACAATTTTAATGTTTTACCTTTTAAAATCCTAAAACTGAGTAGCACAATTTAACAGTAAGGTGATAAAAGTATAGTAAACGGTAAACCACTATTCCAAAAAACCGCAAAACAAACGAAACTAGAAAACCCAAAAATGTACTAAAAATATTTTATGAAAAACCAGAGAAATCATAGAAATTGACTTATATATCGTACATATGTACATAGAATAAAAATACACTTTTGTTATAACACAAAATCTATTGAGATTCTCTATTTCAATTGAAGCCAATACGGTTTGTTAATCAAAATTCAAAAATTCTTAGTTTCAATAAAACTTTCCAGTCTACTTTGGTTAATGTCTTTTACTCTTTTGGTTTTGTTTTGAGAGAAACAAATGTCCATAGAAATAGTGGTGCTAAAATTTCTTGTGGAAGTGTTTTTGTATGGTACAAATTGAAAATAAACGCAAACCGCTAAATGGCGATACAACATGAAAAATGTCGCCAAACAAACCGCTATAGCGGTATACAATTTATTTTGCCGCTGCGGCAATACAAAACACGCTAAATTTAGCGGCAAAAACGCTAAATTGGTAACACTGAATATATGTGTAAAGTTGTTCGAGACGATGAACCAAAAAATATAAAATGAATTTGGACGTAAAAACAACGCACTGAAATAGAAGTAAAATTCAGCTAAAAGAAATAATTTGTGATTAGTTGAGAATAACCACAAAAGATGGTGGTGAAGTTGTTTGATTGTTGTACTGAAGTGTCCAAGATATTCAGTACATAGTGATGTGTGGAATGTATTTAAGTATGAATTTCCACCCAGAGTAAGTCCAAATCTACTCTATAGTTGTCACTACTAGGCTGGGTGAGGCTGTTCAAATACAATTATATTTTATGGTCGAAATGAGTTGGATTTCGAATAATTGTAGGGATAAACGAATTGTAATAAATTGACTGCATGAGTGAATCACTACACTTTTTATTCCTTTATACTCATGTGATTTATGCTTCTGTCTAGGCAAAAGAATCAAAAAAAAAAATTGCAATCATAATCGATTTCCCATTTTTAACCTTTTTTACAGATTAACTGGACTAAATATATCACCTGTACTTTTCTCTAGAATACAGATTTAATACAAATTGTATTGATTATTTTCCAAAATGATTTTGAATTTTAAACCGTTTTTTAATTTAGGAATACCGTAAATCACACACAATTTAAAAATTAAAGTTTAAAACCATCAAATCGTCCCCAATAGCAAATACTCAACTTTTTAACTGTACGGTACTAACAAGATTCCAAATCCTCCGTTTCGAAAAAATTTCTTTTGGATAATGTATCCACCCCATACCTTGGTTGATAAGATCTGTATAGCCGAACCTTTCCCAAGTCTTTGTCAGTGCTTGTTAATGCGCCCCCAATAGAAAATACTCAATATTTTAAGTGTAAAACGGTCATTAACAGGATTCCTAATCCTCCGTTTCGAAAAAACTTCTTTTGGATAATGGTTCCTATACCTTGGCTTATATGACCTATATAGCCGAACCTTGGCCAAATCTCTGGGAGTGTTTGTTAATCGGCCTCAATATTGTCGTATTTGAAAATGTTGATTCATCTGATGATGTAGTCTCCGTTTCGATTTGACGACGACTCGGTCTCGGTGTAGCTGGCGGTCCGTTGTTGAGTTTGGCTCGCTTGATGGTAATAAATTCGTTGTATATATAGCATCCACTTGTTTTTGTTTTGGAAGTAAGTTAGTTATATTCTAGTGGTTAGATAGGTTTTGTCTTTTCCTCTTGGTTAAATGCAAGCGTCTCCATTCTGGGTTGTTATGAGCGGCTTATTATTGCAACAATTGTTTTTACTTGAATTGATCAATTCGTATAGTTGTGCAATTTGTTGGTCACAGTTCTATTATTAGTTTTGTATAATGCCTATGTTGAATTTGTCTGGCTTATTTACAAATTTGTTACTTAAGAATTATATGCAGAATTGCATATATGATAAATGTAACTAAACTATACACTATTAATTTTATCGTATATGGTTAACCCTTCTCTTGCTGTTCATACTGAACACATTTTATTTATTACTTATTGGGGTACAAATAAGTTTTGAGGGTTTTTGTTTTATAACTTCGAAGCTTCATTACTAAAAGTAACTCGAGTTATATCAGTAGCGGGAGATTTCGCTGAGCGCACAGTAGAAGAGACTCAGCAACGGAGATTGAATGACGTTTTGAAAGGGTTTGATGCAGATTGGCTACCGTAGAAAAATGTTACGCTGGAATCATTCATTTGACCGAACTTCGCTCACAAGTTAAGCGTTGCGAATTCAACTGTGCATACAAAGCCTCGTGCGAAGGCCGAATGTTGCGTGAACGACCAACTCGGACGCAAGTACATCGAATGCGGGTAGATCGAACGCAAAACATGGGCAGGAACATAGAAAGTTAAAAGCAATTCTTAGTGTTAAAAATTATGCTTTTAGGATAAATTCAGTCGGATCGAAAAGAAAACGATGGACCAAGGCAAAATTATGAAAAAATTGGAAATTTGAATGAGCAACGAAATAAATCACTTTCCTGTGTTTCATTATAGTAACAATAAAATTAAAATTTTTGGTATTGCTGAAATTAAAATGTGGGTTTCTAAATAGAATATTGAACGGATAACGCAGAATTGATACTTGGACTTGAAACTTGCATTGAATTTGGATTGATTAGCCCACTGAATATTGACTCGATCAATTGTGCTAACACGGAAGAAAAATTTATAAGTGAGAACATTAACGGATTGGGTTAGTAATTTACAAGTGGTGGAGAAATCGAACGATGATTTACGAATTTGCCTACATCCAAAACCATTGAATAAGTGCCTTAAGCGCGAACATTTCTTGATATACCATCGACGATTTAACCTCGGAATTGGCCAATAACAGGATATTCAAGTGGGTTTTGGACTGTTCAAGTGGGTTTCGGCAATTGGAATTGGATGGAAAAAGCTCAGAACTGATAACATTCATGACTGCCGTTTGGTCGCTATAAATTTGATTTTTTTTTTTATATTAAACATGAAGAAACCGACCGATAAACATGATGTGATGCGATTGCTGGGATTATTCAAGTACATAATTGGTAAAGTTCTTTCCGAAAATCCAAACCTGTCCAAACTGAACTTGAGAATTTGAAGAGAAATATAATATATGAATCGATTCTTAAGCCGTGCAACCCAGAAGCGCCAATTGTTATTCAAACAGATTCACCAAAAATTGGACTTAGATCGGGTCTATTACAGGGCGATCAAATGGTGACATTTGTTTCTAGAATTCTTAGCAAATCTGAACAGCTCTGGGCATAAATTGAAAAATAACTTTTAGCAACAAAAAAATAAAAGTGATAATTATGAATGAAAATAATTGATCGTGGTAGTGTTTCGCATATGTATTGTAAGGCTGCGATAGTGCGGTTACTTTGGATAAGAATTCGTATGAAAATTTGTTTGTACGAATTCGTACGAAATTGGTTTGCACCCATACGTAAGAAAGAGTGGTTACATTAGACGCGCAATAATTGTAGTGTAAATAAACAACCGCGTTGTTTTCGGTTTATTTCGAAGTGAAAATCAATCCAGCTACGGAATATTTATTGGAAACACCCTTGATAAAATTTCATTTACATGAAAATACCGGAAGATGTTGGGTAGTTGACTATTTATTATCTAAACCAGACTTCGCTATGCAATACCGGATTCAAAGGTTTTCCTCAACAAAATGTGGCATGATATTATCATCTTTTTTAAAATCATCTGATTTACGGATTGCCTTGTACCATTGACAAGGTGTACATGATGGGCATTACCTGAGTATGCAAAATGTAACATTAACGACCATTATGTGTAATGGTGATGTGATGGTATATTTATTTCTTGGAATTTTTGCATTTCGTTCATATTGTTGATTGTTAGATTTGACATTTCAATGAGTTTGTTTGGTGTAATATCTTGAAACTTAAAATGTAAATCAGGCAACACTAAAAATCCTGATAGTTGGTAACAATGACAACAGCGGAGGATCACGTTGTGTCGTCATCCCTGGTGGTCAGCCATCATGGAAAAAGATCATTCAACACATTATTCATTGTATCCGATATAGTATAAGACGTGCATTGAAGCACATATAAAAATAATAAGTTATGTATTATGTAATAATTAAGTAATAAACATCAAAGTGAATATAAAGAAACTTGTTTAATAAAAGTAATAAAAGACGAGTAAGAAGATACAATACAATTGGTTTTTGCGTATTTTCAATTTTTACCTCATGAAATGGTATTGTAAGAAACATGTGCATAAATGATACTTCTTCGTTGTTATACGTGACTCCTGTTATTGTGATGGAGCAATTATAGAATTTTATTAGTGATTGAGCTGGGAATTCTTTGATGGTCTGTATTCCGCAGGTTGTTGAAAATTCTTTGTTGTTTTTGATATTGATTATAATATATTGTTTGTGTATTATTTCTGTTTCTTCTGGAACTAGTTCTTCGCCACAATTGGCCATTTCGGCGGAATGACTTTTGTCGATCGATCGGGTCGTCGCTCCTGCACTCCACTGTTTAAATTTGCTTATTTATCAGATTGATGTGGCATAATTTCGCACGCTCCTTCATTGTTGTCAATGCCATCATCGATTAGCACGGCTTCGGAAACTTCAGGTGCATCACTCAACGGAATAATCGGAATTTCGACATCAGCGTATGAAACTTCCCCGCACTTATTTTCTGGAATTTTTGATGTTCGTTTGAACTTAGTGTCGTCGCAAAATTTAACGTCTCTTGAAATGACTATTTTATTTTTGCTCATGATGTAACATTTATAAACTTTCGCCTCCATGGAAACACCGAAAAAATGACCTCTTCCGCCTTCGGATCCAATTTTCTTCAATTGACATCCTGGATGCGAACGAAACATTTTGCTCCGAATCGTTGCAGGTTGGTGTAGTTCGGCTTTCTACCGTGCCAATATTGAAATGGGGTACGATCAATACCTTTACAGGGTAAAAGATTTTGCAAAGAATTTGCAGTAGTAATTGCTTCGCCCCAAAATTTGTTGGGAAGGTCAGTATCAAACAGAAGACATCTTGCCATCTCCACCAGCGAGCTGTGTGAATGTGATTTGAGAAATTGCTGAAATTCATTCAACAAATATTCGCCACCGCTATCGGTTCTGAGCACTTTCAATTTTTCATTAAACCAGTTTCGCGTCATTTCGAAGTATTGTTTGAAAGCATCGAAAGTTTCTGATTTTTGTGACAGCAAATAAATTGTTATGAAGCGGCTAAAATCATCGATGAATGTTAGAACATACTTCTTTCCGCCTGGGGTTTGGTTTTGCGTCGGCCCAATTAAATCACTATGCACGAGATCGAGAATTTCTGTAGCTCTATTGGTCGCCTCCTTTGGAAATGGTAGGCGGGACATTTTGCCCTTCACACACACACACACATCGCATCGCAATCAGTAAAACACGTGGAACTACATTTTTGTATTTTTATACCGTCGACGAGAACCCGATCGATGACGTTGCCGAATGCGAGTTGACCACCTCTTGCTAATAAAATTACACATTTATTTTCGGTAAACTTAACATGCAAGCCTTTTTGTGCCAAACGCTTCACCGGAATGAGATTACCACCAATCGATGAAACGTATAAAACATCACAAAGGGTTACATTTGTAGCAACACCAGCCTCATTAACAAAAATATTCACTAGTCCGCGACCCGATGACATTATCTCATTT
Source organism: Tipula vernalis (assembly GCA_958295665.1). NCBI lineage: Eukaryota > Metazoa > Arthropoda > Insecta > Diptera > Tipulidae > Tipula > Tipula vernalis. Next base: position 212,002,947 of record OY282560.1, on the reverse strand, counting down.
CCTTTCGCCATAGAGACTTTTTCGCGATGATTTAAGTCCAGTTCGGAAAATAACTTCGCGTCACAACAAATATGGCATGTATCACCTGAGTCTAAAATCCAACCATTAATTTTCCCGATGACAAGCAACATGTTATTATTAAATTGGCCGATCATGTTAGCATTATTTGTACTTTTATTGTATTCTTTGTCCTTTAACCGCTTCGCGAACTTGCGGCAATTTTTCTTCTCATGACCAAATTTCTCGCAAAACGCATACTTGAGACCTTTGCGAATATGATGATTGTTGTTTGATTTATCGGAAGACACTTGCAGCGCGGCTGTCGCGGTCCTGCCATCTCTCTCAATGAGTCGTCGGTATTCTTCAACGATTTTCGATCGAACGAAAGAAGAGGTTAGTTCGTCCTCTTTTCGAGCTTCGAGTGCGGTAATAAGGCTATCATAGCTAGTTGGTAGCGATCCCAATAATGTTGCGGACATCAAAAACTCGATTTTTATGTCATTGTCTAGAGACAAGAGTTCTTGGAAAAGTTCAGTTACTTTCTGAACATGCTCCTCGATATTGCCGCTCTCATCGGCTCGTTGATTCATTGTTGTTCGGAGAATGCGTACACTGCTACCAGCAGAATCCTTTCCGTGAAAATCTTTCAGCGCATTCCATGCCGATTTGGCATTTTTGCATGCACGCACGTGTTGCAACTGGCTGTCATCAATTGTGAGAACAATTGTAGAAAATGTCTTTTCATCTGCTTTGTTCCATAATAGGGTAACAGGAGATGGTTCTTCCTCAATGATTGCTGTCCATACGTCTTTTTCCTTTAATAGCATTTCAACCCGGAACTTCCAATTAAAATAATAATTGTTACCATTCAATTTTGGAATGATGTACTTGTTCGTAGAGGCAGCCATGATTTTAATTTGCGGATTTTTATTTTTATTTTGTCTCACAAAAAAAAAAAATTTCACCAAAACTACAATTCAACTTTTACTCACAAGCGATCCCTGGGCCCATAACCTGATGGAATCTGAATACAAACAAGTATTTTAGTTAATTATAATTCGGATAATTCAGGATTATTATTTTATTTTATACAAAAGTTTTTACATGTGTTGTACATGTAGAAAGTAAGGTTACAGAGTGAATGATAAGTAAACAATACAATAGAATGATATGTAGTAATATGGAAATTACACTTCTAACAATACATATGTGAAAATGGCAGACACAAAATTAAAAGCCCGTTTAGCACAAAGAAACGCTTTCATCGAAAAAATTGCGCGAATACAAGATTTCGTCGTAAATTTAACAAACGGTGAACTCATCGATGCTGTTAGGGTTCGACTAACGGATCTTCGTGAAACCTCACAGCAAATGAAGTCACTTGATTTGGAAATTATTAGTACAAATCCTTAGGAAGAATTATCGGAGGTACAAACAGTTCGGAGGTACAAACAGTTGTCAACATGAACGAAACTTTAAATGCAACACAACTTACACAATGCCAAGAGCTTCGATTACCCGAGGCAGTGATACCAAATATTGACGGAAACTACATGGAGCGGCAAACTTTCTATGATCTGTTTCGCTCAAATATGCACGACCGCCCGAATTTAACGCCAAGTCAAAAATTCCAATTTCTAAGCGGGTATTTGAAAGGAGAAGCCAGCAACTTGATTAAGCATTTGAAAATTACGGATGCAAATTATTTAGAAGCCCTGGAAAAATTGCGAAGTCGATATAATCGTAAAAAACATATTATTAATTCGTATTTCACAGCATTTCTTGAGCAAGAACCGGTACACACGTCAAATGTAATTGGTATCCGTAAAATATTAGACACATACGATGAAATTTTGAAAGGGCTTAGGGCACTTGGAAACGAAGCAGAATCGCGAAATCCGTAGATAATCAGGATTCTTCTGGACAAATTGGATAACGGTACTCGAGAGAAATGGGCTGAAGAGGCAAGGAAGTAGATTTTCCATCAATAAAACAACTTATTGATTTTCTACAAGGAAGAATCGATGCACGAGTTGATTTAAAATCGCTGCAAGGTCAATCTAAACAAAAATTTCGGAAAGTGTCAGTACGCCCACATGTGTCAACAATTCGCGCACATTGTGACAATTAACTGTCCCTGTTGTAATAAGGACAATCATAAATTAGCGGAGTGTAACACATTTAAACAATTAGATGTCAATTCAAGAAGGAACAGAGATGTTTTAATTGCTTAAACATCAATCATCCTGTGTTCAGATGCTTAATGAGGAGTAGATGCACCCTATGTGGAAAAAAGCATCATTCATTATTACATACAGATCAGCCTGTGGCATCCGTTGATGCCAAAAATCTAACAGTACCACTCACTAGTCAACCTAACCCACCTCCCTCATCCACTAGTGCGGCTGTCTCGCACCACGCTAGTTCTGAAGGTAAGGCAATTGTAAAATTTCAAACAATTGATGGACAGATTGAGAGAAGTTGTAGAGAACTATTCGACAGCGGCTCACAAGTGCCCTTTCTGTCGGAATCGTTCGTACGACGGCATCAAATACCTATGACATAAAGGTACTTATCGGTGATGAGACTTGGGCAAACTAATGTCGACAAAACTACAGGATCAGTAAAATTAAATTTGTTGAATGAAGCTCTAGAATCTATACTCACGGTGGAAGCTCTTAAGTTGCCAAAAGTCACAGCAAAGCTCCCACAATTCAATTTCAATGTGAATGATCATAAATTGTTAACAAATATCCGATTAGCAGATCCATCATTTAATATACCGGGAGAGATTGATGTGTTGTTAGGCGCTGATCAGTTCTTCGACGTGCTCGAAGATGGAAAAATAAAAAATAATCAGAACGAGGTAGTAGCTCAAAACACCAAATTCGGATAGCTGGTTGCTGGAAACTTATATGTGAACTCAAATAACTATCATGTAATTAGTCTGACATCTCTAGCGGAAATTGAAACATTTATGAAGACCATCTGGGAAACCGAAGCATTACCTAAGCGATCACATTTGACACAAGAAGAAGAAGCGTACGAATCATTGTATAAGGAAATGATAAATTGACGATAAATCGTACAGTGGACATCGTTACGGAATAGTTTAGGAAAAGTAGAAGAGCTAGTAATTCCCAGGTGGATGAGTATGACAAACAACCGGGTGGAAATATACGGATTTTGCGACGCGAGTGAGCATGCATATGGGGTAGTCGTTTATGTTCGTATGATTAACGCCGGAAATGTTAAGGTTTCAATGCTAACAAGTAAGTGAAAGGTGGCACCCGTAAAGCCTGTTACTATTCCAAAATTAGAACTGTGTGCAGCCGTAGTACAATTGGCGTATTGTTTTACTTTAGAAGTATTTATGATCCAATTTAAAAAAAAAAATGTACCTGCAATTTAGGGGGAAAACCCGAAAAAATTCCGAACCACGAATGTCACTAAAACACAATGGAAATGGTACGTAGACATACGTGATTAATACGTATTAAAAAGAAATATAGCGGACGTAGTACATGTAGTATACGAATCCTATATGACGTTGTCAATAAAAATGAATATTATAAGAGAATAGGAAGAAGAATACATATCTAGTATTTGTCTCGGATGTTGGAATATAAGTGAGTCATTCGAGGTGACCCAGTGACATGTCTGGAATTTATCCATTAGTCAACATGCTCTCAATCTACGAAATATAAACATTTTTTTTCTCTTTCTACCTCATTAAAAAAAACAAAAGATAGGAACACGTATTTCTTTTCCAAATTTTGATTCATATGGATGTTGGATGCCGACCCACCTTTCAGAAGAACGATACTATGTATGCTTACCTTAACCTAGTAAAGTAAATTCACCTTAACCTATGTACAACTGTCAGATACATGTGAATACCAATAAAGTTATATCTTAACACCCGACACGAATGGTTGTAATCTTATATGGTGTCAGATGTAAAAACTAAAAAATTAAATAAAATAAAAAATCGATTATCATCGGAATAATCATTGATCGAAACGTTTCAAAGAATAAAAAACACGAATCAATAATAATTACTGATCCTTATCGAAGAAAAAGTAGTTCGAGAAGACCAACAACATGGCGGAGCATCTTCGTCCACCAAAACAATTAATCATCACAGCGAATATAGCGGATGATTGGAAAGTGTGGGTACAACAATTCCAGTTCTATAGCAAAGCAACGAAGCTAGACAAACAAGAGGAAGAAATTAGAGCGGCTACGCTGATGACGTGTTTAGGAATCGAAGCGGGAAAAATCTTCGAGACATTCCAGCTAAAGGAAGACGAAGCATTTTACACCAAAGAAGAACATCACATATGAACGGTATGTGTTTAACAAAATGTCGAAAGCACAGAACGAAAATTTTGATGAATTCTATACAAGAATCAAAAGTCAGTTAATGAAGTGCAATTTTGACAAATTAGCCGATGAAATGTTACGTGACAAGATAGTTCTAGGTGTATATTCAAACAAAGTAAGAGAACGTTTGTTGATCGATACTGAACTACAGCTAGCTAAAGCAATAGATATATGCAAAGCGAGTGAATCAACCAGCAAGCAATTATCTGAAATAAATGAAAATCAAGCATTGCATGTTATAGAAATTAAGAAATCAGATAGAATTAAGTCAAATGATACAAAAAAGTCGAGAGATGACCAGGTTTCTGACATGACACATAATAATTGTAATCCGAAAATTATGTTTTGCAATCGTTGCAAAACTAAACACGGTAGAAAAAGTTGTTTGGTATATGGCAAGAAATGTGGAAAATGTGAGAAAGTTGGTCATCTAGCAATAGCATGCAGAATGAAAGATAAGAACATTAATGAATTAAATGAAAATTTCGATGACGAAGCCGAAGAATTGTATCTCGATATGTTGGTCAACGGAGAGGAACGAGAGAAATCGAAAGCGTGGTTTGAAAAAATTAAAATAGGCAACGATGTGATAGAATTCAAACATGACACTGGGGCTCAATGTGATAAATAAAAAGTTGACAGACAGTCTTAATTTAAAAATTGACACGTCGAATACCAAAAGGCTAATTTCATTTGGCAGTCACAAAATTAGGGTTATAGGTCAAGCATCCATAAATTGCATAGAACAAAATAAACCAGTCTCGGTAACGTTAAAAATCTTAGACGAAAGTACAGGCGCAATATTAGGAATTAATTCATGCATAGATTTTAGTCTAGTAAAACTAACGGACGAAATAAACATACAATCGAATGATGAAAGTTTAGCAATAGAAGATCATATATTCGAAGGACTAGGTTGTTTGAAAAATTACGCTTATGATATTGATCTCAAAGCTAATCCGGACCTTGTAGTTATCCCGCCGAGACGTATCCCGCACGCGTTAAGAAATGATGTAAAAAACGAATTAGAGAACATGACTAAACTAGGAGTCATTAAACCAATTAAAGAACCGATGCCGATGGTGTCACCAATGGTCATTATAAGAAAAAAAAATAAGATGCGAGTATGTATAGATCCTTTAACATAAATACAAATATTCTTAGACGTCATTATCCACTAAAAACTTTAGAAGAAATATCAGCACGAGTTAAAGGATCAAAATTATTTATGCTTTTAGACTGTAAACGTGGATTCTGGCAAATCAAAGTCAGCGAAAGAACGCAGAAATATCTGGCGTTTTCGACACCATGGGGTCGTTACACCTGCCTGAGATTACCGTTTGGGTTAGCGTCGGCTCCTGAGGTGTTCCAACAAATAATGTCACAAATGTTAGATAGTTTCGAGAATGTAGAATGTTCGATGGACGACATTCTTATTAATGCGGCATCGAGTGAAGAAGAGCCGGAAGTCAGAACAAAAGAGGTCATGAAAAAACTCACATCAGCTGGCTTGAAGCTAAATAGGGACAAATGCTTCTTCAATAAAAAAAAAACTTAAATTCCTAGGGCATATTTTATCATCTGAAGGGCTAACACCAGATGATGAAAAGATTGAGGTCATCGGAAAAATCGAGACACCCAAAAATACGTAGCAACGATACAAAGGTTTCTGGGAATGGTTACGTATGTAGCTAAATTTATCCCCAATTGTTCTGAAATTACTTCGCCACTCAGGGAATTAGTGAAAAAGAAAGTTAGCTTAGTATGAGATTATGAACAACAGCAAGCATTCGACAAATTAAAACAACTTTTAGCTTCAGCTCCAGTCTTATATTATGATGTCAATGCAGACGTTAAATTGTCAGTGGACGCAAGTCAAAAAGCGATGGGTGCGGTATTAATGCAAAATGACCAACCAATAGCATATGCATCAAAAGCTCTAACCCAAGCGCAACAAAACTATCCGCAGATCGAGAAAGAAGCGACAGCCATAAAATTTGCTTGTAATAATTTCCACGAGTACATATACGGTAAACGCCTGGAAATAGAGACAGACCATAAGCCTTTAGAAACAATTTTTAAAAGGACAATCGAGCATGCTCCAGCTAGATTACGTAGAATAATATTCGATGTTCTGCAATATGCACCTAACGTAGTACACAAGAAAGGTACTGAGATACCAATCGCGGATACATTAAGCAGAGATTGCATCACGGAACTCGACAAAACCGAGGAGGAAGAGTTACAAACACAAATAATCCGGCCTATGTCACCAGAAACGCAGTATAAATTGACAGAAGATGTCAAAATGGACAAAGATCTCAGTAATATAACTGGCATTACGTTGCACGGGTTATTGGGTTCAACGATTATTAATTATCGTTCAGTGGAAACGAGTAATGGGTGGGGAGTTCGTTTTAAGTTGTCACGAAAGTAGGAACAAAAAATAAATGTATAATAGTTTTATAATTAAATAAATGTGAATAAAACAAGGATTAACTAGAATTGATTTTTATTGATCGCTGCCTAATAAATTACAACAATTGGCGACGAGGATGGTTGGATGCCAACAATAATTGAAGATTCTATTGAGGATTTTTGTGTCTCGTTGTGTAATCAAGAGAGATTATAAAGTACATCTACATGCGTACATAATTATAGTTAAAAATAATAATGCAAGCAGCGTTTCAAATAGATAAATTCGATAGGAATACATATTCCTGGGATCGATGGGTACAACGCCTGGAAGGGGCATTTGAGGTGTTCGATACAAAAGAGGAGCGAAAGTTGCATTTGTTGTTGCATTTTATCGGACAGGAGGCGTATGATATAGTGTGTGATAAACTGGCTCCGACGTCACCGTATACAAAGAAATATGACGAAATTATTAATTTGTTACGGGAATATTACAACCCGGCTCCGTTGGAGATTATGGAAAATTTCAAATTTCAACTACGAAAACAGAAAGATGGCGAAACAGTACAGGAGTATCTGGCAGCTTTACGGAAATCAGCATTGAATTGCAATTTTGGAAATTTTTTGGAGACGGCATTACGAAACCAATTTGTGTTCGGTTTACGAAGTCAAGTGATTCAAAATCGGTTATTGGAATCAAACAACTTAACGTTAAAAAACGCAATCGAAGTTGCTTGCGCGTTGGAAGTGTCAACGAAGAACGCGGGAACATTACATCGGGCTATAGGCGAGTGCAACCAGTGCAACAATATAACGAAGAATAATTCGGTGAGATTTTAAAATGTCAACACTACTAGTGGGACAGTAAATAGTAATTATGTTAATTGTAAAAGTAGTTTATATTGTTTTCGATGTGGTGACAAAGTTCATTTAGCACCTAGATGTAAATTTATTAAAGTAAAGTGCAATATTTGTGGTATCGTAGGGCATATAGGGAAAATGTGTCGCAAGAGAAAACAAAAGAATGTAAATCAAATAGAATTAGATGTCAATAATGATAATGATGACAATGGTGACAATGAAGTAACTGAGTTAGTGTTAGCAAATATTGACCATTTTCGGAATGAACATTGCTAAAAATTGTTGTTTTCAATTGCGGTGAACGGTAATTCGATAGAGTTTGAAATAGATACTGGGTGCCCGGTTACAATTTGTGGTATGAGTCACAAAGAATTATTTTTTCGAGACTGTGAAGTTTTTCATACAAATTTAAAGTTAATTACATACTGTAATACAAATTTGGAAATTATTGGTTACATTAAGGTGACAGTTACACATGGTAATGGGAATTGGTTGCTTCCATTGTATATCGTGGACACGGATCGTCATGCTTTACTGGGTCGTGAATGGTTGAAACATTTGAAATTAGATTAGAATGGAATTTTGAATGTAAATAGTGTGTCGGAGACTTCAGAAGTTCAGGATAGTAGATTAAAAAGTTTATTAACGGAGTACAGGGTAGTTATGGAGGATACGATGGGAAAAATTACAGGAATGCAAGCAACATTAAATTTAAGAGCCGATGCTCAGCCCATTTTTTGCAAAACCCGTTCAATTCCTTTCGCAATAAAGTCTAAAGTTGAAGAAGAATTACATAGCTTGGTACGTGAGGGCATATTTGTCAAGGTTGATCGTAGTGAATGGGCCACCCCATTAGTGCCTGTTATGAAGGCGAATGGCACAATACGTTTGTGTGCCGACTACAAAATTACGATCAACAAATACCTGATCGTTGATGATCATCCACTGCCTACTGTAGAGGAATTATTTGCATCACTAGCAGGAGGTGATAAATTTACCAAGCTAGATTTAACGAAGGCGTATTTACAACTGGAGGTTCGTCCGCAGGATAGACATTTACTAACAGTTAATACCCATAAAGGGTTGTTCCAATCTACAAGGTTAATGTACGGAGTGGCATCAGCACCTGCTATTTGGCAGAGGCACATGGAGACGTTGTTACAAGATATCGAAGGTGTGGCAGTGTTTCTTGATGATATTCGTGTTACAGGGCCGGACGATAAAACGCACTTAGACCGACTAAGAACAGTATTAGGGCGATTGAGAGATCATAATATGCGGGTGAATGTTAAGAAGTGTGATTTTTTACGGATAGTATTCAATATTGTGGATACCTAATTAATAAGCAAGGGATTCATAAGCTGAAGGCCAAGATACAGGCGGTACAGGACATGAAACGGCCGAGTAATGTTGAAGAAGTGCGTGCGTTTGTCGGCTTGATAAATTATTATGGTCGATTTTTAAAGAATTTAAGTGCGATTTTATATCCAATAAACAATTTGCTGAAGAAGAATGTTGATTTCAAGTGGGATGCGAGTTGTGAGAAGGCATTCATACAAGTGAAAATAGAAATGCAATCAGATGGTTTCTTGGTTCACTACAACCCGAAATTACCTTTGGTATTGGCGACCGATGCGAGTAGTTATGGGATTGGAGCAGTGTTGAGCCATATTTTGGAAGATGGATCGGAAAGACCTATACAATACGCATCGCAGACGTTATCAAGTACACAACAAAAGTATACTCAAATCGACAAGGAAGCTTACGCTATAATATTTGGTGTTCGAAAATTTTCGCAGTATTTGTTTGGTAGGGAGTTTATTTTATATGTGGACAATAGACCCCTAATTCAAATTTTATCGTCACATAAGGGATTGCCAACGTTTTCTGCAATGCGCATGCAGCACTATGAATTATTTTTGCGCAATTTTACATTCAATATTAGATATCGTAATACAAAAGAGCATTGTAATGCAGACGCGATGTCAAGATTACCCTTATCAATGGTTGAAAACAATATACAAGAACCAGATATTGTTGAAATAAATTTAATTGAAACCTTACCAATACGAGTCGCAGATTTGAGTGAAGCTACGTTGAAAGATAAAACAATCAGTAATTTAGTCACAGGATTACGAACAGGAAGGGAAGTACGAGCAAGTGAACGTTTTCACATAAACCAAAACGAGTTTTCGTTACAAGAAAACTGTCTCATGAGAGGATCTAGAGCCTACATACCCGGGGTGTTGCGGAGAAAGGTGATGGATGAATTACATTCTGCTCATTTCGGTATATCAAGGATGAAACAGTTAGCGCGAAGCTACTGTTGGTGGGACGGAATAGATCGAGATATTGAGGAAGAAGTGAAAAATTGTAGAAAATGTCAGTCGCTACAACCGAACCCACCTAAAGAGACATTCCACTGTTGGCAAGCTCCAACAAATCCGTTTGACAGGGTCCATGTGGATTTAGCGGGTCCGTTTCATAATTTATATTTCTTTATCTTGGTGGACGCATATAGCAAGTGGCCAGAGGTCCACATACTACAAAATATAACTACATACAAAACAATTGAGATTTGTCGGAGAATATTCGCCATACATGGCGGATTACCGTCCGTGTTAGTGAGCGACCACGGCTCCCAATTTACCTCGAAAGAGTTTCAGGATTTCTTAAAGGTGAATGGAATCATTCACAAAATGGGTGCTCCATATCCTCCAGCAACTAATGGACAAGCTGAACGATATGTACGTACCATCAAAGAAAAATTAAAAAATTTAGATTGTCCAAGAGAGGACATAGAAAAACAATTACAAAATATTTTATTGACATATCAAAAAATGGTTCACCCAAGTACCGGGAAAACGCCAGCCATGAGTATGTTCAACCGAGATATAAGATCAAGGTTGGATTTGTTGATTCCGTCTAAAAATATACATATACAAAAGAATGTGTACATAGCAAATAGGGAATTTAAGGAAGGTGATAGGGTTTCCGTTAGGGAATACTTACGATTGCGAATAAAATGGAATTTCGGTACAATAATAGAAAGGATCGGACAAGTTCGGTATAGAGTGAAATTAGATGACGGTAGATTATGGGAAAGACATGCGGACCAAATTAGAGCCATTGGGGAAAATATGTTGGACAGAGATAGTTTAGTTGATTCTTTATCTTCGGAGGTGGCGGATTCGATTACAGAACAGGTTACGGTTACTAGGGATGCGATAGAAAGATCCGATCTCATTGAGCGTGGTGAGGATCAGGGTTTAGAGCCAATCACGTGTGTTTCTGGCCTTACCGGCGGGGGAAATTCGGAGAAAGCGCGGAGTACTGTAGTTGAGGACACAGTTTTGGGCAATGAAGGTCAAGCAGAGTTAGAAAAGTACCACAGAAATTGAATTTATAAATTGATTAAATTATCAATTATAAGTATAAGTTAAGTAATGAATTTTGTTAAAAGATGTTTATTAGTATATACTCATATTAGTTATAAGTTAAGTAATGAATTTTGTTAGAGAGGGAAGAACTAATATAACTGGCATTACGTTGCACGGGTTATTGGGTTCAACGATTATTAATTATCGTTCAGTGGAAACGAGTAATGGGTGGGGAGTTCGTTTTAAGTTGTCACGAAAGTAGGAACAAAAAAATAAATGTATAATAGTTTTATAATTAAATAAATGTGAATAAAAGAAGGATTAACTAGAATTGATTTTTATTGATCGCTGCCTAATAAATTACAACACTCAGTCAGGTTGTCTCATATATCATAAATGGGTGGCCTGATACAAGGAAAGGGACATCTCGCAAAGTATTAGGAATTTTATTAATTTCAAGGAGGAACTGGCTGTATACGAGGGAATTATCTTTAAAGGTGACAAAATAGTAGTGCCAAACACACAAATTGAAAAAAATACTAAACACAGCACACACTGGTCACTTGGGCATTATGAGCGCACTGAAACGGATAAGACAATTATTCTATTGGAAAAACTTATCCAAGGATGTGATTGACTTCATACAGAAATGCTCAATATGTCAACAAACACAAAGGAAAAATGTAAAAGAACCAATCTTGAACAAGGAAATTCCAGAATATCCGTGGCAAAGAGTAGCAACCGACATGTTTACATTCGAATCACAAGAATATCTGGTAATAGTGGATAGCTACTCAGAGTATGTGGACTTCGAAAAATTACAAACTAGCACGTCTACGGAAGTAATAAAAATTCTGAAGAAATCGTTCGCTATACATGGAACGCCAGAAGTGCTAGAGAGCGATAACGGCCCTCCATTTTCATCACGTGAGTTTAAAAATTTCGCAGGGAATTGGGAATTTGTTCAGGAAACATCTAGTCCACATTTTCCAAGGGCTAATGGTTTGGCGGAACGAGCCGTTCAAACCGTTAAGTCCCTACTAAGAAAATGTTCCAAAGACAAGACAGACATTTATAAAGCATTGCAAAATCTCAGAAATATGCCAAGGGATAATAGCCTAGAATCACCGAATCAGAGATTGCTAAGCAGAATGACTCGAACGAATCTACCGATCAAAAAAGATCTTCTGAAGCCAAGATCAATTGAAAATGTCACAGAAAATTTACAACGAGTAAGACAGAAACAAAAAATCTATGCCGACAAAGGGACTAAAGAAACTCCGGATTTAAAAAACAATGACAGAATCAGAATACAAACAGGACATAGAGAGTGGACGTCAGGTACAGTTACAGGTAAACCAGGTAGGAGACCGTAATACAGAAGTTATAACTACACGATCGGGAAGGGTAATTAAACCATTGTCAAGGTTGAATCTATAGGTCATGTGAGAGAAGTAATAAAATTGCACGGTTCGTTCCTTGACGTTGAACAATAAAAATAAAATAAAAAAGATTAGTTTGGATTTATATAAAATTAGTTATAATTGAATTTATTTTTATAAGATTACATAAGCTAACCATCCTGAAAAAGATAATAATAAAAATAAAGAAAATGAAATTTAGAATTAAGTAAGACTATGTATATGTAATATAATATGTAAAAAAAAAAAAAAAAACAAGGGGGATGTAAAGATACTATGTAAGCTTACCTTAACCTAGTAATGTAAATCCACCTTAACCTATGTACAACTGTCAGATACATGTGAATACCAATAAAGTTATATCTTAACACCCGACACGAATGGTTGTAATCTAATAATAGGCTGGCATGAAGCAATGCAATATGCAAATGGTTTAAACAAAATCGAGTCTATAGCCACACGTCCTCGATTTGGCTACTACCGCGTAAAGTAGGACGGTAAAATGAACTGCGAAAGAGTTGGGAGAGCGTTGAGCCTCAGAAAACGATTGCATAGTGTTGTATTCTGGTTGTCCAGGTACTGGTTCCGGTTCTCAGCTGATCAATTATACACACTCAACTCGTTAACTTTTATATCAAAAATGCTTTATTTTCATATACTTCTGGTAACATCACCACTTTAATTCATTCCCCGCGCCGTACCACCACACTACTATATTATTCTCAACGTCACTTTTTACAGTATATATGTATTGCTCATAACTTCATTTGGATTCGTTCGGTTCTTACCGATACTACATTCCTCTCAATCTTTAATAAAGTTCGTACTCTTCCAAATGCTTTGGCATCCGTCGACTTCGGAAGGATTTCTTAGCTTTTGATGGTACAACATCTGGTTCAACTTCACTTGGATTCGGTGGTTGAATGAAAAGTGTGGGTTGAAGTTGACCTTCTGTTGATGTTAAACTTTCAAAAGAAACTGGCACCTGTTCCTGTTGGTGTTGGTAATGTCGCAGTCGTTGTTGTTGTTGTTGTTGTTCAATCTGGTCCTGTTGCTGTTTTGGTAGTATGTAATCATCCCTTATTTGATTGAATGCTTTTGATGCAGTTGGAGTTATTCTTTTAAAGAATGATGCATTCCGATGAATTATTCTACCATCACGTTCAGCACTTAGTTTGGTTCCATGTATTTCAATAATCTTATACGGTTCTGGATCAAAAGGAGTCGTCAATTTATTGTCTTTCGACTGTTTGCATATTACTGTTTCTCCGATTTGAAATCATGGTGTTTTGCTCGTCTTCTATTATCCGCATATAACTTCTGCTTTTCTCGTTCTTTTATCACTATCACCTTCTCCTGCTGACGAACATTTAAACTTGCTAATGTCTGGTAAAATTGTTTTTACTGATCGACCAAAAATGATTTCAAATGGTGTTTTCAATGTTGGTGGATGCGGTGTGGCTCGATAATTAAATAAATAGGCATTTATTTGCGCTGTAAAATCATTTTGCTCAATTTTCGCACACAAAAATGATTGTTTTATTGTTCGCACTAGTCGTTCCGCTCGTCCATTTGCAACATCTAGTTGCTTCAGGAAATCGTGAAATTCATGGCCATTAAATGGAGGCCCGTTGTCCGATGTCAACATTCCTGGTATACCAAACATCGTAAATATTTCGAATAGAACATTTTTGACTACTTCAAATCTTGTAGATGAAATTACTTTAATAAATGGATATCTGGAGTGTTCATCAACCATTATGAACATATATTTTCCATTTGGAAACGGTCCAGCGAAGACAATTGATACTCGTTGGAATACACACTCTGCCGGCTGGATTATACAAATGGGATCCCGATGTTGTGTTTCGATAACAATTTGGCATGTTGTGCATTCCTTAATTGTGTTCTCGACCATCCGATCTAGATTTGGGAACCAAACTTTTGGTCCTCAGTAATTGTTTAGTTTTAACAATGCGCAAATGTCCTTTATGTGCTAAATTGATTGCCTTCTGTTGAAGGTTTTCTGGCAATATAATCCGATGATCTCTAAGTAAGATTCCGTTCTGAACTGTTAACTCGTTGAATACCTTACCCAACTGTTTGCAATGTTGTGGTAAACCGTTGTTTTCTTGTATGCTTCTGATAACCTCTTTCAAAATATTATCGGCCTCTGTAGATTTTTTGATCTGGTCAATGGTTAGTGCTGTAGGAATGCAGGCTGTTGTTGATGATGAAATGGATGTATTTATCAACTTTTCCAGCTGATATTTCATCACGCGGATTTGTTGGATGCCTCGAAAGGTAATCTGCTGGATTATCTATCCCTTTTTGGTAAACAATCGTGAACCAATATTGTTGGATTCTGAGCATTAGCCTTTCGATTCGAGTGTTGGAACATGATTTTGGATTTTTTAAAATAGCCACCAATGGCTTGTGATCTGTATGTACGACAGAATTAGTACCATACAAATATAAATGAAAATGCTGTAATCCCCAATTTATGGCTAACATTTCCTTCTCGATTTGGCTGTATCGTTGTTCCGTTGGTGAGAGAGAACGGCTGCCGTATGCTATGATTGTGCATTCACCTCCCGTTGATTCTTGAGACAAAATTGCACCCAATCCATCTGGTCCCGCATCGACGTGAATATGTGTTTGTTTTTCTGTACTAAAGTACGCAAGTTTATTGGTATTCGCCAGCTGATGGTTAAAAAATTCAAACAACTCTTGGTGTTCTACTGTCCATATCCATTTTGTATCTTTTTTGATTAATTCACGTAAAATTCTTGTGTTACTGGCTAAATTTGGTAGAAATTTCCCCACAAATGCCAGCATACCTAATAAGCTGCGGCATTCTGACTGGTTCGACGGAGGTTCTAACTTTTCCAACGCACTTATTTTCTCCGGATCTGAATGTACTCCCTCTTTAGTAAACACATAGCCGAAAAATTTAACTTGTTCTTGGCTGAAACTACACTTTTGTATGTTGATTGTTAAATTATGTTGTTTCAGCCTGCCCAACACCATTCGAAGTGATTTATCGTGCTCTTGCTGATCTTTTCCTGCTACTATAATATCGTCACTGATGTTTATCGTTCCTGGTATGTTGGCAAGCACCTGTCTAATTATATTTTGGAATATCTCAGCGGCGGCATTGATTCCGAAGCTGAGCCGTTTGTACCGGTATAATCCGCAGTGCGTTGAAAACGTTGTTATGACTTTTGACTCTTCGTCCAGGGTTATTTGATGGTAGCCATTTTTTAGGTCGATTTTACTAAATATTGTCATTCCGTTTAAAATATGAAAAACGTCATCGATAGTTGGAGTGACATGGCGCTCGCGTTTAATTGCTGTGTTTGGTACACGCATGTCTACACACATTCGAATTTCATCTGGAATGTTTGGCTTCGGTACTATTACTATCGGTGATACCCACGGTGTTGGTCCCACTGCCTCTTCGATAACATCCTCACTAATCAGGCGATCTAATTCGTCTTCAACTTTGCTACGTAAATGGAACGGAACTCGTCGATGTTTTATTGCCACTGGTGGAATGGAACTATCAATGTGAAGCTGGACTTGAAAATCCTTTAATTTTCCAACACCGCATATTAGTTCTGGGAAATTTGATTTGATAAACTCTATACTGATCCCATAATTTACACTGAAACTTGTTTTGATAACTTATAGTTCTAACGCGGTTTTAAAACTCATCAAAGATTCGGCATTGCCATCTATTACGAAGATTTCTGCTTCAGTCGATGTTTGATAGTATGAAAATTTAGCGTCAAATTTTCCTACGATGGGCAAACTGACATCCGAATTGTATGGAAAAATATTCTCGTCTGCCTTTATAAGCGGCGTATCCCGAAAGTTTTCTTTCCAAATACTTGAATTGATTATGTTGACAGATGACCCGGTATCAATCATGAAAACCACTTTCTGACCATTTACACCTATCTCGACTGTAGGACGCCTTTGTTTTTCGTTTGTCACCGAAAATATTTCATCAGAATCTGACTGGTTGCTTCGTTCTACCTGACTGCTACTTTCCATTTGATTATCCTTATGTAACAGATTTACCGATGGCTGCTGCCTACTTTGATTTTGATTTGGCTGGTATTTTTGGTTATTTGTTCTTTGAGCTCGTTGAAAATGGTTTTTTTGATCTAGCCTCGACTGTTGATGTTGACTTCTGTGTAGTGATGTGATACATAACCTAGCAAAATGACCCATGCGACCACATTTATGGCAGTTTAAATTTTGAGCTGGACAGGAACTCAAACCTCTCGTATGCTATAAATTGCCACAATTTTTACATCGATTGATCTGAGGTTGACGATTGTTATTACTTGGATTCTGACTATTATGGTTTTGCTGCGGGTGATAATTTTTTTTATTGTGCTGATTATTATACCGTTTGGTATCAGTGATACTTGTACCATAAACTATTTCTTGCCGATTTTCAATTATTGCTATTTGTTCTTCAGTTTGCTCCAACGTTTTTGCATATGACAATAATTGTTCCAGTTTTGGTTGATCTCTTAGCCCATACCGTCGTAGATTTGATGATGTTGGGTGCAAGATTATTTGTGATTTTATCTCGTTCGATTTGTTCTTAAAATCACAATATGCACACAATTTTAACAATCGACTGTAATATTGATCGATGTTCTCGCCTGGTTCTTGCTTAGCCTTACGGAAATTGAATATCTCGAATTCAACATTTGCTTTTGGAACAAAGCAATTGGTCAATTCCTGTTTCGCAATTTCATATTCATCTGTACTTTGTGCTTGCTGCGAAGTTTCTTTGTTCGTGCTGATGCTGGTGTTTCCCGATGTTACTGCTGGTACTAGTTCGTCTGGTAATGATTGGAATAAATCAAAAATTTCTTCTCCACCCACATGAAGTAAAATCGCACGTTTTTTTTGGTTCGTCTACTGACGCCGCTTCGAAATAATTTTCTAGCCTCAGTGTCCATTTCATCCAACGGCTTCCAATGTCCGTTGTCGATCTGGTCTCAAAACGTGGTATAGCGTTGAGGTTATGTTCCATTTTTCCTCTTTTTTTTTATTTTTTATTTTTTATTTTTTATCCTCGTCGCCAATGTTGTATTCTGGTTGTCCAGGTACTGGTTCCGGTTCTCAGCTGATCAATTATACACACTCAACTCGTTAACTTTTATATCAAAAATGCTTTATTTTCATATACTTCTGGTAACATCACCACTTTAATTCATTCCCCGCGCCGTACCACCACACTACTATATTATTCTCAACGTCACCTTTTTACAGTATATATCTATTGCTCATAACTTCATTTGGATTCGTTCGGTTCTTACCGATACTACCAGAGCACCCTGTATTATATAGAGCCATAATCAAAATATCTGAGCTTTTATAAGGGAATTAGAAACGAGGAAAAAACGGAACTTTTCATAGTAAAACACACAAAACATATGGGAAATCACTTTTTTTCCTAAGACAAATTTTTAAATGAAAACGTTACAAATTCTTAATTATTATTTCTGAAATACTTTCATAAATGTTTGAATTTCAACACAGATGAATATCGTTTAAGTAAATCGTTTTCATTTTCTTGTAATAATTGATTTATTTAAACCAAAATATAAAAAAAAATTCATAACAACAGCATTCTGGTCAAATTAAAATAAAAGCTTACTACGATTCATTTGGTTATTAAGTCAATATATATTACATAGATCATAGTGATGGCCGTAAAAATTTGGAAAAATCGTACCAAAACTTACCACCTGAGGAAATTTCAAGTTCAAAAATTGTAGGAAAAGCAAGGCAAATTCACAAAATATAGGAACGTGTGATAATTTTGCGATTAAATAATTTTTTTTCGTATTTTTCTTTGACCATTCTAGACATCTTGCGTACACTAGTAAAACTAAAGATAAATTTAGCAAGTATTATTTTAATTTGTCTGAGCCAACTTTGATATATTTTTCAAAATGAAAGTTCGAAAAAATATATTTTAGAAATAATTTAATTTTAATATTTCTGCAATTAATATTTACTTAATACCAATATGGCCTTCTTGTATATTGTTCTTAAAGATATGTAGAAAACTTTTATATAAACATTTTATGACATTTTTGTATTTTTCATTGAAAAACTTGAAGCTAAAAACACCATTTTTACTATGGATTCCTATGGAAATCAGTGAAAAGTTATACCACTAAAAAAGCTTCTAAAAAATACGTCATTAAGATTATGGCTCTATACTCTAGAAGGCTCTGATACTACATATAGATGAAAAAAAAAATCTATATCGCTCAAAATGTTACGATATTATTTCATTAATCACGTGACGTAAATGCAACACCTCAAGTGTTCTGTTTACGAACTACTAACACATGATAACTTCTCGCAAAAAGTCTAATTATCATAGGACGGGAACGACGTAACTGCTACGTTATTGCAACACCAAACTGTAACGTTTACGAAGAGTTGTATGAACCAAATTCTTCACTAAATAGTGTTACGTAAACTTAACACCTTGTTTCACGTGTAGTCAATAAAGCATTAAAATAATTTATCATAAAATATTGCGGTAATTATTTATTTCCTGCATATACAAATTATGTGATACTTTAATTGAGCAATGTAAATTTGTCACAATTGTAACATCCAGTTGAAATTGATAAATTATTTTTGATACGTAGTTTGCTTAACATAATTATGTCTCAATTGTAAGACTAGGTTTGTAATGTATTTAAAATAAATGTTTTTTGGTCTTTACTTCTTACGATTGTATTGTTATTGATCGGGTCGGAAAGGGTATAGCGCGTACAATAGAAAGAGAAAATTTGTGTTTGGTATAATAAAAAAAAATAAAACTCAAAATTAAATAAAAAATTGTTTATTCCTTTCATGATTTTGGTTTTTTTACGAATACGAACATACACACGAAACATCATCGACGATCGACCGCGTGCGCACTGCGCACACATTTTGTTATATACATATTAATGTGTACGTGTGTTTCTATTATTTTGTTATTTACTTAGTTTGGATGTTAAAGAAACATTTGTTTCCAAGGTTATTTTATAAATCATATTACGTACCTTTTTTAGTTTGGTATATTAAAAACTAAACTAAAATGAAACCAAAAAAAAAATGTTTATTCCTTCTAGCACAATGTTTGAGTGCTTGGTTTGGTTAGTGTAGGATGAAACAAAAATGAATATCTACATACATGTATGCATATGTGTTCAATCAACGATGATAATAAATACTATAATTCTTTTTGTTTGTAACTATGTATATTATATAAATTTGACTCGGTATATAATAGTGACGATCATTGTAGTTTCAAAAATTGAAATATGACTGTTTCGCCAGTAACCAATTACCATTCAAGAAACAATAAATTTTCTGACATAGATGTACATAGTATTTTTCTGCTAATAACTAATAAATTTCTCTATATATAAAAATCAAAATGCTCCACCATAAAAAAACTTCGTGATTTGGTTGGTCGTGCGTCATCTGTTTTGTTGTTCTGTAAAACTTTTTGATGTGAAAACATCTTTAGCGGCAGGAATAATTAAAAAATTGTATAGAAATCGTGTTACGGAAACATCTGTGCCGAACCACAAATTAGACAACTAAACAGATTGAAACCTGGGAATAAATTATATTTTTCTTACAATTTGTATGGTGGTAACTGGTAACCACTAACCACATCGTGTATACGATAATTCGTGTGAAGCAAAAATACGAAAACAAAATCATACTTACTCTCTTAAAAAGGCGTACTCTCTTAACATATTGTTGTGAATGGTTTGGCTTAGTAAAATGCTATCTATGTATGTGTTATGGGATAACAAACAAAAATGTTTACATACAAATCGTAAAAGGTTCTATGGAAAAAAAATTTGTATTTGACATTTTTTGGTTTCGTATTTAATAACTTTTTCAATACGGCCAAAAATGAATTTTCATTCCATTGACAACTTTTTTTTTTTTTTTTTGGTTTTAATCTATCGAATCTGTTTTGGGGCTCAAGGCACTCTTTCGCACACCAACTCTTTCGCAGTTCGCTTTTACCGTCCTACTTTTACGCAGTAGTAGCCAAATCGAGGACGTACGGCTAGAGACCCGTTATGGGGTGCGTGGTGGTTGTTGACGGCCCCACAACTTATATCCCTCGTTTAGTTGGATACTGCGCTTCCGTCTTAGGGGATATAGGAAGGACTTAGGCTTTGGGCTTATAGATGCCCAAAAATAAAAACATGTCGTGAATTTTTGTAATATTAATAGTCTTTATTTTTGCACTGATTTTTATTATTTTTGTTACAATAATTATTTTTAGTCTTTTTTAATGAGAGTATCGTCTGTTGCAATACTCTGAAGCGACTGAAAATTATTTCTAATATTTTTCTTGTTTACTTTCTTATTGTTTTATTTTCCGGCTTGCCTTGCAATTCATCAAACCACGTGAGCGAGTGTGTGCTGATTCGCGGTTTTTCATGTAGATGGCTTCGCCATTTTCCATACGTTATATTTGTGCAGCGCCTGCTTAATGTTGTGGCGGATTGCTATTGACAGCAAAACGTTACAATACCACAACAGCAACGCAAAACTAATGTATTTCATGGGACCGAAAAGTATACAAAAGATGTGCGGTGAAATTTAGAATGTTTTGATTTTTATTTGTAATTTCCTCACATCGCCACACCGTTTTGTATTAACCACCTGCACATTGCACTGCTTCATGCCAACCTATCAAGTGCTGACATGAAAGGTGGGTCGGGCCATGGATTCTGCACTCTCAACAGGGGGTCATAGATGTGTTCATCTTCATCACCGATCGTAATCAGATCATGAAAAATCCATTTTGCATCCCGCCCCTATACGGATTCGAACCCGGTACCTCCCGATCCAACCGCCGCAGCTTTAACCACTGCGCCGCTTGCTCGGTATTCTATTGACAATAAACTGTGGTGGTTAATTATAATACTAGGCAAAAAAAAAATTATTGATTAATATTTTGCTTATCTTCATTCAACGTCGTTTCACAGTTGTTTAAAATGTTTAGCTATAAAACAGCGAGAGAGACTCCCGGCACAGAATACAACCAGAAGAGACATAACGCTGTTTTTGTAAGTTGGGTTAAGTATTCTTTAGTTTACTGGTTTTGATTTGAAATAATAAAAATTGAGAATCCTTAACAGTGTAGTTAGTGAAATTATTTGACAAGTTTTGTTTTGACAGCATAATTTGTATTAACTATTATAATATTCAAAAATAATTATACTTCAATGTCCAAAAAAAAAGGTAAGATGAAAAAAAATTTGGTCCACGCAATGTCTATTCTGGTTAATCTTTCTTCTGTGCTCCCGGCTACTCCACCTGAAATACAGTCACTCACAAAAATTTGCGTACAACCTAAAAATCGAACGGATTTCATACTAAGATCAAGAAATAATTAACGGATTCTGTATCTTGTGTTTACTTAGGCCGTGCCCGAATACCATGTTAAATATTCACATGTAATAATTTTTGGCATAAAACACACTCATTCGAATTATTACAATCGTTCACTATTATACTGTATATGCTGCGAGTCGAGTCGAGTTTAATCCTAGTTTAACTCTCACTATATACGGAGTCGAGGGAACTCGACTCGATCTAATAATTTGTAGAGTCGAGTTAAACTCTACCCTAAAAATTGCACTATATACGCATATAGTAGAGTTAAAAAAACAACAACAAAAGTAAAGAAAAATTCTAACCTAACAATCCTGCTTCCCAGCATACAGCCCTCTATATCCAGGAAGGCCACCAAACATAATTCCTTCGAATTAATCGATTTCTCAATCGTACACACCAAGGCGTGCATCCCGGTTCCCTGGACCACCATACTAGTTTTTGCCTACCCCTAGGCTTAGCCAGAGGGCAGGCAGCACGAAAGGATCGGTTCCCCAACGGTCGTCGGGGGCTCCAGAGCCCTCGAGGGCAACAAATCCTCCAATAATTCCCCATATTTGCTCCAGTTGGTCCTTCTAGGGTTCCTGAAGGTTTCCCGGGTAGCAGGGTGAATATCGAGGCTATAGGTTAAATATCGATGATCAGAAAAGAAGTGTTCCTTATCTACCCTCCAATTTTTAACCATATGAAGAATATTATTTGAGGCAAGGGTCACGTCTAGAACCTTCTGCCTGTTACTAGTAATAAATGTGGGTTTACACACTGAAAGGTTAGTATTCATCAAATAATCAAAAAGTGACTCACCTCTCTCATTAAT
This sequence comes from Tipula vernalis, assembly GCA_958295665.1. Taxonomy (NCBI): domain Eukaryota; kingdom Metazoa; phylum Arthropoda; class Insecta; order Diptera; family Tipulidae; genus Tipula; species Tipula vernalis. The sequence continues at coordinate 211,980,199 of OY282560.1, read as the reverse complement.
GTCCGTGCTTCCCCAGATAGTATGATGCGCATTAGCATCAACTCCCAGTACCACACCTACCTTTGATTGTTCCGCTTCACGGATCAGCTCCTCCAGGTTATCCGGAGGAACCTCCTTCTCCCGGTCCATGTAGACTGAAACTAGCCAGAATCAACAAGTACCTACTTCCAGGCTAACTGCAGTAGTGTCACCATTGCTGTATTGAGAGAGAAGGAAAAGATTAATATTATTTTTCCAAAGAATACAAGATCTGATCTTCCCAGACTTACTAGAGGATAAAATTTTGTACCCCTTGGTTCTGAGGCCACAGATCCTGTTGTTATTAATCCAACGTTCTTGGATTAATATCACATCCTCACCCGACCTAGTCAGCCTGAGGAGTAGAGCTGCCGAAGCAGCCTTAGAATGGTGAAGGTTAATTTGTGTTATCTTAATCATAACCTTTTAACCTCTACCTACCTCTATAGTATATTCCTGCTACCACAGTAATATTATTTCCCGGTATTTTGGGATGCGCCGGATTCGTCCGTCTCCCTAATCCTAGTACCCTCTGTAGAGGAGTTGACAGTGCCCGGGCTGCCGACATCCTCCTCCCTCGGTACACCAACTCCTTCGCTTATGTGCCCCTCCTCATCTTCCAAGTGAATCCTTACCAGACCGAGGTCGCCGGATTCACTCCCCCCTACCATCAGCTTCCCCCCATGCTGCTGGTACCCCTTTCAGGCCTGGGCGGGTTGCCACCATCCTCCGGTTGGCATCCCAAGAAGAGAGTAATTGACCCGAATCCGAAGTCAATTACTCCCTTCGTTTTGTGCAGGAGGGCAAGGGACTCTTTATTTATTACCATAATTGATAATTTCGAGCCCCCTTTACCTCCTCCTGCTTGACGATTTTCCAATTTCCGGTCGGAAGATTCGGGTTACTGGCCTGAATGATTTTCAAAGCCTCATCAGGGCTAGCCGGTTCGGATGGCAGCCAGACACGTGCCCTCGGCCTGCTAGGATTTTTCTCCCGGCTAACTGCCGCAAGCTGCGCCTGGCACACCTCCCCTACTTTGGCTATAGCCTTTTTATAAAGATCCACAGATCTAGAGTCCGAGCATGCAGTCATCTTCACACGCCCTTGATACCATCCCGCATCTCTGCAGGATGGGGATGGTCCTGCATTTTCTCCCAGGACCTTTAAAAAGATGAGGTTGAGTGCATTATACACCAACCTCCATTTTTCCGCCGTGATGCTCCCATCTTCTTGACGTTCGTCAGTTATGGCTAGCATCAACACATGCTCTCTCAGGACATCGCTGAACAGCTTTGTCCCTGAGTTGGAGCTCGGCTTCTTGTCACAGCAACTTGGCCCGCTTGCTGTTGACCTCTTCCACCTCGTCCTGGGACCGCTGTCTTTTCGACACATGGTCCCTTTCCGAGCTTCCGCAGCCCACAGTGCTCCTTGCCCAAGCTACCGATATTCTCTGTACCGCTAACCCTCGGGACTAGTGCCCTAGAGTCAACCACCTTTGCACCCTTGGAGGCACCACCCGTCTGGTTCAAGGTACCTCCCTTCGCTGATACCGGCTTTTGAGGAGAGCCGGTGCCCTTTGATTTATTTTTGTTTAATCCTTCCATTAGATTCCCATGAGTATCGGAGAAATGAATGTCCGCCTGCGCAGAGATCCGTATACGCAGGTAAGGCTAATTACAACTGGAGGTCGCCAGATATCCAGAGGGCTCCGTTCGCGACTGGGCTTTGTTAAATGGGCTCCCAGCCTGGCAGATCGTCAGCACGGGTCGCTTTACACCTTAATCCGGCTCATTTGCCATCATTTAGCGTGACCCGCCTTATACCTAGGTCACTTATTAACACCCGCTCAATGAGCGTGGACCCGGAGGCGACGGCAATCATAAGGCAATGGTGGCGCTAAGTTAATAAGATTTTTAATATGTAAAAAAAAGAATTAGAAATATAAAATAATAATTGTTTCGGGTTTATATTTACAAGAAAATTAAAATAACCATATAATTTAATTTTTAAGTCTGTATTTTAGAACAAAATGAAGGTATCGAATTATTATTATTAAATCGTTTAATTACTATTCAAACTAAATATTAGAGGGCACAAAATATACGCCCAAAAATTGAGGTACTAAATATAATGTATAAGGTAGGGATACCGCACTTTTCCTAAAAGTACAGAAAAATACAAACAAAAACTACTTTAAAAGTACTTCCAAAGAATAGGTTCATGGTTGATTCATGAGGTCGGTTTTTCATTCCAGTTTCCCTATTCTGGCTATTCCCTGGGAATTGGAAATTGAAGTATTTTGACAGTATTCTAGCAGTTGAGATTTTTTTTTTTCCAAAAGTGTATTCTGGCGATTGGGAATTCTTGAATGTAGGGAAAAATAATTCCATTTTATGTAAGTTTTGACGGTTATTTTTCAGTAATTGTTTTTTGGGAATTAGAAGAAACTGGTATAAAACAACCATTATAGTATTTTCATTGTTTTATTTACAACGTGGTATCGGTAAAGTTTTTATTTTATATGTATAAAATAAAATTTTTAAAAAATAGCGGCTGCCAAATTTTAAATTAAGATATTAAATAGAACAAATACTTTTTTTTAAATAAAAAATTGTTTTTCTGTATCACTAATTAGAACTACTTAATGAATTTTAATAGTTTTTACGATATGAAAGAATTTAAAACAATTTTAAAATAACCCTAAAATAACTAAAAAAGAACCAAACAAAAATATTTTGCTTCAAAGAATTTTTAACTTATCTATGGTCGAAATATTAAAATGAAATAAGAAAAGTTCGGTTTCATTAAATTCATTTTTTTTTTTGTTTTCTTATTCCAAGTACCATTCGTTACCCTTCGTAGTTGCTACGGATTTATTTTATTTTAGTTTCCATTGCTGCCTACGTTTTAGAAATGTAATATCGATTTATCACATGGGTAGGTAGAGAAAAAAATATTTTTGTTTATTGCCTTTAGTAGTTTTTTTTATTCGCTCCGGATAGCTGCTATCGAGAGCCGTCATTTTTCTACGGCTAAGTTTAATTTTGACGCGCTATTTATTGGTAAACTAAACTTATTTAACATCAAACTATCATTTTTAATTCAATTGTTTACCAAAAACTTCATATAAAAAATTTTTGGCTCTACCTATTTATACGGAGCGCTATCGGGAGCTAAATTTTATATGGCGGCTCTCGATAGCAGCTATCCGGAGCGAATAAAAAAATGCTACATTTGTATCGTTTCTAGAAGTTCTTAAGTTCTAATTTTGCTGGGTAGAGTTCATGTTGTGTGATAGTAACAGAGAAAACGTAAAAACTCAACTTAGCGATGTTGACTACTGCGTGCTAACTATATATGTCACTCACTCACTTCGTCAAAAACAACGAAAAAAAGAAAATTGAAATATGAAGAAAGATGCGCGAAGAAACAATAGAAATATTCCCTACGTCTGTATTAAAGTATTCGAAACAAAAGAATAAAAAATAATAAAAACCATGCTAATGGTGTCAGAAAGAAAATGGCGATTATTAACATTATAAAATTGTTACTTACATTAGTTATACACTGTATCAAAAAATTGTCCGTACACCCCTCGGTCAAAGAAAAATTTATGAAAAAAACAATTACAAATCAAACAAAAAATTCAGTTTTTATTTTTTTTAAAACTCAAATTACATTTAACAACCTGAAAATTATAATTATCATGAAGTAAATTAACTTACTTTTACGTTTCATATGATTTACTATTTAAACATCCTAAAACGATCTCAAATAATTGTCCGTACACTTGCACTCTTGTGAAAATTAACACTAGCACATTAACAATTTATTATTTGTTGTACATACTCCTATTTTCAACTAACGGTAAATTACGAAATTTTTTTTTTGCGTAAAAGTTAATTAGTCGTACTTTGCTCATGGCGAATGAAATATTGTCCAGTTAATTAAAAATGTGTTATTCTCGTACCAAGAATAGTGTAGTAATTAAAAAAATTGATCATTAAATTGGAAAGTGAAGGTAAAAATTTATAGGAAATTTCCAAAATAACTAATCGCCCGCGATTTTCGATTCAATATACCATCCAGAACTCCCAAAAAACCAAATCACTAGAGATGCTTGTTTGGCGTGGTCGCAACCGAAAGCTGAACACACCTCAAATACATTTAACAGAGAAGGCAATAAAACAGAATCGAAAGCTTAGTGCTCCAACGAAAGCTGCCAAAGTTTATCAACGCAAAAAAGGAGCGATAGAACCTCAGATAATACGCAATATTTTGCATAAACAAGAGTATCGTCGATGTGCGACACGCAAGAAATGTATGTGCCGACAAAAAAAATATCAAAAGCGTTTGGAATATGCATTGGGATATGTGAGTGAGAGTCATATCCGCTGCCGCTCACTTCTATTACCGTTCCCACAAGAAGACTCACAGATACAACAACAACAACAACAACGAGACCATTTACATTGTTAGCGGGAATGGGTACGAAGGGCCGAATTTCAAAGGGCCGAATGTCGAAGGGCCGAATGTCGAAGGGCCGAATGTCGAAGGGCCGAATGTCGAAGGGCCGAATGTCGAAGGGCCGAAAGTGTCAAAGGGCCGAATATCGAAGGGCCGAACAGGTCGAAGGGCCGAATGGGTCGAAGGGCCGAATGGGTCGAAGAGCCGAATGGGTCGAAGGGCCGAATGGGTCGAAGGGCCGAATGGGTCGAAGAGCCGAATCGGTCGAAGGGCCGAATGGGTCGAAGGGCCGAATGGGTCGAAGAGCCGAATGGGTCGAAGGGCCGAATGGGTCGAAGGGCCGAATCGGTCGAAGGGCCGAATGGGTCGAAGGGCCGAATTTTTTTTTTGTTTTTTTTTTAGAAATATAATTTTGAAAATTTGTTGTTTTAAGGAATATTTGGTAATTTTTTTTTTGTTAAATACAAATTAATTTCTTATGAATTCACGTATTTTATTATATTTAATCTTTGGATATTCTATCGACACAAATATTGCATTAATTGAGGTTGTTTATATTTTGCGTTCCTTTTGGTATTATCAAGTGAAAAAATATTTGTACATAATAGGTATTTTACCAAAACCAAGTCTTATTATATCAATATAAATGGAATATATATGTAGGTATACACATACAGCTGTGTTCATAATAATAGTAGTGCGATTTTTTCATTGCTACTTTATACATGTTTGTACTTGTTTCACTAATACAAAGTTTCGTATTGTATGAGAAGTGTAGTAAACAAACACAACTACGGTATTATTTGCCAATTACTGTAAATAAACACAAACTATTATATTAACACAGACTTATTAAAAGTGCATGCTTCATTTTGTTGTTCACAATAATAGTAGCGTTGAATAAAAGGACCTGAATAGACTGGTATATTAATAACTGTGCTGGAAAATCTAATTTAAATAGTAAGTAATTTTAGAAAATTATTTATTTTTTAATTTTTTATATCGTTATTTGTCAAATTTAATTATTTTTAATTACTTAAATAATGTTAATAGTGGGGCGTTCCAAACACTGCACAAATGAAAAGCGGGAGCTAATTTTAAAATTGAGAAGTGAGGGGAAAACTTATGTTGAAGTTCAAAATATTGTTGGATGTAGTGCTATGATGGTTGCTAATGCAATCAAATTTACGAACAAACCAGAAACACGTGGGCGAAAAAAAAAAACCTCAAATTATGATGATAGGCGAATTATTCGATACTGTAAAACTAATCCTAATGCCTCATCAAAAACAATAAGAAACGAACTAAAGTTACCTATTAGTGATGTTACGGTACGGCGCCGACTAATTGCAAGAAAATTATTTGCACGCAGCCCTCGAAAAGTTCCTCTGTTGAACAAGAAACATCTTGCTGCTCGCATGAAATTTGCTAAAGAACATGTCGACTGGCCAATAGAAAAGTGGCGTAATATATTATGGACAGATGAGAGTAAGATAGTTCTTTTCGGCAATACTGGCTCTCGGCAATATGTCAGGCGTCCTCCCAACACGGAATACTACCCGCAATACACATCAAAAACAATTAAGCATGGCGGCTCAAGCATTATGATTTGGGGATGTTTTTCATATTGCGGTGTAGGTCCCATACATTTGATAAAAGGCATAATGGACCAACATGTATACGTCGACATATTAGAAACAGTAATGCTGCCTTTCGCTGAAGAAGAAATGCCATTGAAATGGGTCTTTCAACAAGATAATGACCCTAAACATACCAGTCGTCGTGCTAAAGAATGGTTTAGAGCGAAAAATATTGAGTTGATGGAATGGCCAGCACAGTCTCCCGACCTCAACCCAATAGAAAATTTATGGGGAGATGTAAAGAGGGCAGTTGCAGCAGCAAAACCAACTTCCAATAGGAATTTGTGGAAAGTAGTAAAAAGTTCTTGGAAAGAAATCCCAGTGGAGCGATGTCGAAAGCTAGTCGACTCAATGTAGCGCCGATGTAGCCACGTATTGAAAAATAAAGGCTTTACACCCAAATATTAATTTTATTTTCTTAGCTTAAACAACTTAAAATGAATTATTTTTTATTAAGTTATTTATTTTTTTTTTTTAATTTTTCACACTACTATTTTTGTGAACAGGGATTTGTGGAATTAAATGTGATTTAAATGTGATTTGAAATAAAACGATTGAATTTTTTAAAAATGTCTTTCATTATTACGTAAAGTGATAAACTAGCATTAAGTTTGCAAAACTAAAATAATTAAAAAATTAATAGCAGCAAAGTAATGTTGTTGTATCCAATGCAATTAACTTCACTACTATTTTTATGAACACAACTGTATGTATTACTTTTGTAGTATAACCCGCTCGTATATAATAACAAAAGGCGAAGGTTATTTTTTTCAAATATGCGTACCAAATGTAAATAGATTTTAAATAAGAAAAAAGAATTTTGTCATAAAATGCCATAAAATTTCAATTTACTCCTGGGTGGTCATTTTGTGGTGCTATATCACATTTGGTGATAAAACTGTGATAAACTGACATTTGTCCTAGCTTACTGCGGTCCCATCTTGGATGAACAACGTCACGTCGTATAATGATTTGAATGAAAATGACCACAATATCTTCCGTCTTACTTCTACAAGTGGAAAAAATTGTTTATTTTGTTGTTTAATTTTTTTTTACATGGAGTTTGGTTAAAAAAACCTCTAATCAAAATTTCGAAAAATGAATGAAATTTACATTGACGCTAATGATAAGTAAATGATATTTATTAACAAAATAATCATTTATCTATTATTGAAATAAAATGAATGGATTATTGTTAAATTTACAGGAAAACGGAATATAAAAATCAACAATTATTTTAGTTTTGTGTAGTAAATTGTATCTTAAAAGAACCATTCTAGTAGCCTAGAATAACAAATTTCACAAAAACAATCATCCTCCTAATAGAAATGGACAAAAAATAAGCAATTCTTAACCGAAAATCAACATAAACCATCTGACATAACCTCATAAAATGCAAATAATGGTCGGTGTTTAAACATGAAATTCTAATATACCAAAGGGTTTTCTAGTTAGGTTAACTTAAAAATATAATAATTAGTTTCTTGTTAATCAACAATTTTGGTTTGCAGTTCGTATCACAGTAATTTTCATTCATTTTTTTTAAATTTTAAATTAATTTTTTTATATCAAACTACATTGAGTTTGATCGAAAGCAACTAAAGTTTTAAAAAAATGAATGAAAATTACTGTGATACGAACTGCAAACCAAAATTGTTGATTAACAAGAGACTAATTATTATATTTTTAAGTTAACATAACTAGAAAACCCTTTGGTATATTAGAATTTCATGTTTAAACACCGTCCATTATTTGCATTTTGTGAGGTTATGTCAGATGGTTTATGTTGATTTTCGTTTAAGAATTGCTTATTTTTTGCCCATTTCTGTGAAGAGGATGATTGGTTTTGTGAAATTTGTTGTTCTAGGCTACTAGAATGGTTCTTTTAACATACAATTTAATACACAAAACTAAAATAATTGTTGATTTTTATATTACATAGTAATATAAAAATCAACAATTGAGGTTACGTGTCAAATCATCACTTTGATTCATTGTTTTCCCCTTAAAATTCATTTTGCAGTGTTGTCATTTTGTGGAAATATATCACATTTGGCGATACTATGCGAAAAATAAATTGTCGTAGCTAACTATGGTGTTGTCATGGATGAATATCGTCACGTCGCATGATTTAAATGAAAAAGACCACAACTTCTTCCGTCTTACTTTTACAAGTGGATCAAAAAAAAATTATTTTGTTGTTTACATTTGTTTTATATGGAGTTTAGTTAAAAAAAACTCTAATAAAAATACCAAAAATGAATGAAATTTACATTGACGAATATAAATGAATGATATCTATTAACAAAATGATCATTTATATATTTTTGAAATAAAATTAATGGGTTATTGTTAAATTTACAAGAAAAATGCAATATAAAAATCAACAATTATTTTAATTTTGTGTAGTAAATTATTTGTTAAAAATCAGAATAAATAGGTAGTAAATTCCCGTGTCTCAATTATGTCTTTCTTTGCGCATCACGTCACGTGTAGTCAAAAAAACATATTTGTATATGAAGTTTGGCGGTTTTTTGATTAGTTTTTTTAAATAAATCAAGAATAATCGTAATTTTTTTTAACAAACCGTATTTACAATTGATAATGATAGTTTATCGAGACCCTTTTTATGCTTTATATTTTTTTTATGGTCCAAATATTTGAGAAATAATTCATTCGAGTATATAATGTCTAAGATAAATGGAAAAAAGGGTAGACAAAATTATGAGTACATAACATAAAACAATTAAATTATTAAATGTTTTTGGTCATTTGAACATATGTATGTACGTACCAATTATTAAAATTTTTATTTCTTTACGTTATGTACTCAAATTTTTGCCATCTATTTTCGTTTGGCTTCAAATTATTGGTATCCACGTGCCTATTCAAATATTATGTTCATATTCAACGTTAAATATAAATGTAAAAATATATTAAATAAAAATTCAGTTCACAAATTATTGTTTAGAAAAAGGAAATTAATTCATTTATTGTGTTATGGTTTTCGCTACAAATAAATCAATACATCCATTCACTGTTTAGTGTTCTATATGTGTTCTTATCAGAAGTACAACTGATAATTTTGTTGCAATAGGAATTATTCAAATTTAGGATATTTAAAATCGAACACTCCCAAATTTTTGAATTAAATAATTAAAATCTGAACGTTCTCTGCATTTAACAAAAAAATTTTACTCATAAATTCCGAAACTTGTTAAGCAATGTGCTCAAACAGTCTGCTCTAGATACGAATATTAAAACATGCCTATTTTCGCGATTTAATTCCAAAAGTATTGCAGTATACATATAACTAAAATAAAAATTGAAATGTTTAATTTTAACATAAAGTCGAAAAACAATTAATGGCAAGAATAAAAAAAAATTCATTTATTTTCCAATTATTTAAAAAATTAATAAAAATATCACGAAACTCCATATAAATATCAGAATTTTTGACAACACGTGACGTCAAATTGCGAAAAAAGTATAGCAACAGCATGCGCAATATTGTACCTTTATTTTCTGTATATTCTGGTTAAAAATTACATTCTAGTTGCCTATAATAACAAATTTCTTCGGGAGCTCACAATAGCAAAGGACAAAAAAATATTCTTAAACAAAAATCAACATAAACCATCTGACATAACCCCTCAAAATGCAAATATTGGTCAATGTTTAATCAAATTCTAACAAACTAAAGGTTTTTCTTGTTATGTTTTGTTAAATAGTTATTTGTGTATCAAGAGCGCAAAGTGCCAGTTTGTTACGCGAGAAAGGAACTTGCTGGCCGACGGGACGGAGGCCAGCAACCTTTCGAGCGTGACAAACAACTTTGCGGACGTGTTTCACACTTTATTTTTCCTACAATCATTTTAAAAAATATAATAAAAAGATAATTTTGTAGTAAAATTTACTATACTGACAATACGATTTTATTTTAGGACCGACATTTTGTTCAATCGAGTAGTCAAAGATTTTTTTTATTTTTCATAAAGAAAAACAAAAATTTGGTTTGATGTTTTATACAAACATTAGTCTTTCTTAAAAATTGACAATTTATTTTTTGCAAGAAAAATATTTGGTGATGCAACAAAAAATATACCGCAAACAGTAAATGAAAACCCTCTTGAGCATACTATTACGTCAGAGCGGGAAGTTTGTTTAACCACGGAAAACATTCATTCTATTTTATCACCAGAACTCAATCAACGCGGCATCAACATACAAAACTGCACCAATTGTACCATTAATGTAAATTTCAATAATAATCAATAAAAATAATTAAATCATAATTATGTGAAATTTCGCTTTTCAATACTCTTCTTTTACTCTTACTCTTCTTTTCATATGTTCAAATTTAGCGTGCGGTTTCAAGTTTTGTCACACGTTTCTAAGAGAAACGTGTGACAAAGTAATTTGTTTATTAACTGTCAAAAAAACAGACACTTTGGGCTTTGAAAACAGAGAAAAAAAGCCTGCTTTTCACGGCGATTGTAGGAAAAATATATTAATTGGTCTTTTTTCAATCGACAATTTTGTTTTGCACTTCGTATCATGATAATTTTCATTCATTTTTTTGAAACTTTAATTTGGTTGTTTTTGATCAACCTCCAAATAGTTTGATGGAAAACAACTAAATTGGGATATTAAAAAAATGAATGAAAATTATCATGAAACCAAGTACAAAATAAAATTGTTGATTGACAAAGGACTGATTATTATATTTTTAACATTTTATTTAAATAATAAACATCTTTGCATTAAAGTATTACTTTATCATCATACAAATAGCACTTCGTATAAAATTTTCATATAATGTCATTTGAGGTTATGTGGAAACGTCAACTTATCACTTTGATTCATCATTTTCCCCTTAAAATTCATTTTGCAGGGATGTGTTTGTAGACTTTCTCTATTTTTTTATATCACACAAAAAAAGTCTCCACTAGTGATATAAAGGTGTGATATAGCACCACAAAATGACCACCCTGTTCTTTAAACTGATGATAATATTCATTCTTTCGAACGATGTTATTTTCTAGACCATTATATAGTTTATTACTATTGTTTTAGAAAAACAAAAATTAAGTGGTGGAATTTATCTTTTGGAACAAAAAATCCTAATTATCGGTCGGCTTTCTTTCAATCTCATTATACGAAAATGTATTATTTTGCTCTACACGATGAATGCATAAAAACAAAGGGATGGAAAGATTTTTGAAGGGTGGATCTACAAAAAAGAGTTTTATTGATGTGTCCATGTACATACCCAAGTATAACAAAACTGAAAACTTGAACCGGTTATCAATTTTTGTCCGGTTTTCAGACGAAAATCTCGGAAAATGATGAAATTTGGTTTCCAAATTTCGACACATGTAGCATTGAAGTACAAATGTATTTTTGTTTTCTGTAGACGCCATTACGATTGCGTTATTCGTAATGTGTTTGTTTATTAAAAAAATCGAAATCGACTGAAACTGATAGTGTGTAAAAGATAATAATTATGAAATAGGAATAAATTTATCAATAAAAGTGTTACAAGCAGGCGCCTGGCCACTACTTGCTTCGACAACGATACCAATTACATTTCCGATACCTCATCATATAAATTTTAGTGGACGAAAACTTACGTGGCTACACCGTTTTTGTCATGATGAACTCAAAGTCTCATACCTCAAGAAACCCTATATCATTACGATGCAAACTTTTCAAATGGCTGTCCTACTGTTGTTTGAGACATGTGATGTGGTGACGTAAGGATATACAAGAAACGCTACAGTTAAATAATGAAATGTTACAAAAGCATATTCAAAGTTTAATTGAATCAAAATTGTTGCTGTGTGGGACAGAGGTTGGTTTTCTTGTTTTACTAGGTCTTTTACCTTGAATACAATTTAATATTGTAACGCTTTTTTTATTTACAGAAATTAGAAGATTCAACCGAAATTATTGACTATTCAAATAAAAGGACTAAGTTTAAAATTACTGCAGCTCTCCAACGTGAAACACCTCAGGAAGTTGAACATGCGATGCACGCAGTAAATGAAGATAGAAAAATGTATTTACTCAGGTGGAGTTAAAATTTATATATTATAATAAATGTAATATTGTAATTTATACATGTAATAAAAATAAAAAGTATTCTTAAAAAAAATTAAAAAAAATATATATTTTTAATTAAAGCTAGATTTAAATTCAAAAGTGAAATTTTGGCGCCAAAATTTATATTATAAGCCCCGCCCACAAATATGTCGTACCATAACCTAACTTTTTTTGTCATCATTTTCCGAGTTTTTTGGCAAACTTTCATAGGAAATTTTATAATAAGTCGGACATTATTCCTAACAAAAGTCGGTGATGAAATCCGCAAAATGTCAGGAAAATGCAAAAATTTTCGGAAATAAAAATACTTGGGTAGTCATCAATAAATAATGTTGTATTATGTGTTTTGGTTATTCTATATACCTATTTACATCATGGACAAATATATCTAGAAAAAGGAAAGATAAGCGAAAGATAACAAAAATATCTAGAAAAAGAAGAAAAGCTCAAGAAGAGAAATTAACTTCTGGAATTATAATTTTAAATAAAATTTGTGTAATTATTACAATTTGTTTTTTATTAATTGAATATGAACCATCTTGATGTATGTAGATAAATGCCTGCTCATATAAAAAATCAATTTAAAATAAGGGACATAGGAAAACTGACTTGGGTATGTAAATTTTGCATTACAAAATATTGCAATTACAAAAAGTTGCAATTATAAAATCTTGCATAACAATTTCCCGTACTTTTTTCTCTATTCTGAGGAAATTAAATTGAAGAAAAATGACATCGACTAATTTAACTTGGAATTGTAGAGGCTAACGGCTTCGGTAACTCTCACGGGCATGCGGGAGGCCGCTGCGCTCCCCCATTCCCCCCCCCCCCGCTTAGCTCTCCGAGGGGCTAGGATTTGAGCTTCGGGCGACGTAGGAGCCGGGATCAGCAAACATGTCGCACTGCGTGCCGCACGTTGGAGCAGATTATATAGAATAAAAGGATTAACAAAATACATAATGTTGTAATTTATGATTGGATGAATGGAAAACATCAATAAAACTCTTTTTTTGTAGAACCACCCTTTAAAAAATTTTCCACCCCTTTGTTTGTTACGTGTTCGTCGTGCAGAGAAAAAAAATACATTTTCGTATAGTGAGATTGAAAGAAAGCCGACCGATAATTAGGATTCATTATTTACTTTTTTTTTCTAAAGCAATAATAATAAACTATATAATGTTCTAGAAAATAAAATCGTTGGTAAATGAAAGAATATTATCATCAGTTTAAAAAACAGGAGGAAATTGAATTTTTATGACATTTTATGACAAAATTCGTTTTTCTTATTTAAAATCTATTTACATTTGGTATGCATATTTGAAAAAAATAACCTTCGCCTTTTGTTATTATATAAGAGCGGGTTATACTACAAAAGTAATACAAAAGTAACACAAAAGTGTATACCTACATATATATTCCATTTATATTGATATAATAAGACTTGGTTTTGGTAAAATACCTATTATGTACAAATATTTTTTCACGTGATAATACCAAAAGGAACGCAAAATATAAACAACCTCAATTAATGCAATATTTGTGTCGATAGAATATCCAAAGATTAAATATAATAAAATACATGAATTCATAAGAAATTAATTTATATTTGACAAAAAAAAAATTACCAAATATTCCTTAAAATAACAAATTTTAAAAATTATATTTCTAAAAACAAAACAAAAAAAAAAAAAATCGGCCCTTCGACATTCGGCCCTTTGATATCATTCCTGTTAGCGGACCACCAATCAACAAATACGTAGAAACAACGTGATCAACCACATAATAATTGTAAAAACAACAAGATCGTCAATACGTAGAACGCAATCGGATCACCCACATAAAAATTACGATTTACAATTAAGACATAACAAATAATAAGACACAACGCCAAGCGTGTTGATTCTCAATTTAACCTTAGTAGTATAATCATCATACTTGTAACAAAAAGAAAATAAATAAAAAGTTTCACTCGAGGAAAAATCCCTCGAGTTTATAACAAATTTATAATTATTCAATGTCACCCGACATAACTGGCGCAGTTGTAAGCGGATTATTTTAATAATCTGGACCTACAGATGGTTATCACCATAAAAAGTGAATTTCGAAGGTATATCACATCCATCATTGTTAGGGCAATTCGCAATAAAATAATTGGCGATGCTAACGATGTATTAAATCGGTCGGACACTGTCGAAAAATTCTTTTCCCGAATCATCGACATCTCAAATACAATGACGAACGGTGCTAAAGTCAATGCACCTCGTGACGATAACAGATTAACTATAATAGCAGCTAAACAATCATTATATAACTCTATGTGTCTATCTGTGTTCCTAGCTGCGGACTCAGAGAACCAATGGGTTCAATGATAAGAGCTATGCGACCCACTACCTTGCCGGAAGCACTCAGCTTCTGCTTAAAAGAACAGAATATTGGGTACATGAAACAAAAGCCGCTGGATCCGTGTAAGCATATTCACAGTATGCCACCTAGGTTACCACCCAAACCTGTACCAAACTATAACCCACAATTCCGAACTAATTTATTACAACACCCTGATTTTAACTATTCCTAGTAACCACCGACGCTAGTAATGTGGCAATTAGAGCCGTTCTTTCTCAAGGGGATATAGCAAAAAAAATTACCGGTCTGCTATGCCTCTAGGACATTATCGAAAAGCGAACAAAATTATTCTACGATAGAAAAAGAACTTCTAGCTATCGTTTGGGCAACTAAATATTTTCGCCCATATCTATTCGGAAAACCTTTCACCATCATCACTGACCAGAAGCCATTAGCCTGGCTATTCTCATTAAAAGAGCCTAATAGTAAATTGGTCAGATGGCGCCTCAAGCTCGAAGAGTTTAACTATAAGATAGAATATAACAAAGGAATTCAGAACTCCAACGCTGACCCTCTCTCGGGAATGGAACCAGAATCTGTATCAACTTCAATAGAAATAAACTCTTCCGAGTCTAGCCAATCAAGCAATGATACGCTAATTTCCACAAAAGAAATTACAATACCTGTCACATCAAATCCCATTAATCATTTTAATCAACAATTAATATTAAATCTTTCTTCGACAGTATCAGAACCTCTAATCAAAGGAAATTATTTTCGAAACAAAAAAACGCGTAACAGCACACATACCCAACAAATTAGGAGCTCAAACAATCATACAAGACATCCTTAAAAAACTTACAGGACATAACGAACGACGACAAACTTGCGTATTTACCACAGAAGAATGCTTCGATATATTCAAGAAAGCATTCGCAGCAAATTTCCGCCCTAATAGACGAACCAATAATCCTAAGGCTACAGTCCTTCGATCAATGACCTTCCTACAAGACATATTAACAGAAACAGAATAGAGAGAAAAAATAAAACACTTACATGAACAAAACGACCATAGAGGAATTACAGAAAATTATGACCACTTAAGACGCACACATTATTTCCCAAACATGAAAACTATGATAACAGGATTTATAAACAATGGCACCACGTGCCAACAAATCAAATACGATCAATATATACACATTGACAAAAAATAAAAAGGAAGAATTAATAGGCAAATTTAACAAAACAAAACAACAAAGGCCACTGATAAATCCTAATAAAACGGTATTCGAACGAAAGTATAGAAGGCATAAATTGGAACCAATGTATCGCAAATATGTATAAGATAACCCAAGATAACGACATAACACTAGACACACTTAAAGGTAAAATACACAAAGCTAAGATTAAACGTCTGTTCCAGGTTAGCAACATGCCAAGGACAATCAATCCAGTTAACATCTCTGGCCAACAATAATGGCCTGATACCAATCAAAAAGGGACCTGCACGAATACAAAAATCTCATTCTAAATTACTACATATAATAGAACTTCAACCATACGCCAACATAATCAACCAACTAGATGACCAAACAGAACAACTAGCACAACTGACATCCACAAAAAACGTGTATACTGTAATACTAAATGATAAAAGAATCATTACCCAACATAAACTATCATCTCTAAAGAAAACCTACAACTCACTAAAACCAAAACGACTTAAACGAGGACTAATCAATGGATTAGGATCCCTAATGAAAGACTTAACTGGAAATCTGGACAATCAAGACCTTATAGATATTCAGAACGCAATTAATACCATCTCCCTCAACAAAGAATCCTTGAACCGACAAATAAACACACAAATTCACATAAACGGACAAATGATTCAAAGACTAGCTGACATACAAAACTTTACAACTACAAATATAAACAGACTACAGCACGAAGTGAACCAAACCCTAAGTAATACCCACTCAATCTCATTAGTCATGTTATATGATCAACATTTTCAAAATCAATCATATAATCGATCAACTTCATATACATTTAAGAAAAATAACAGAAATAGTCCAAATGTCCAGACACCAGATAATCTCTAGACATTTACTAAACCATGAAGAAATTCAATATATAATAGACATATTTCATAAAAACAATATACAAATAGAGCACGAAAGTTCCATATATGAATTAATCACCTTAAAAGGGTACTACAACAACACTAACATTATATTTAGCATAGAAATTCCACATTTCATGGCAGAATTGTTTAATTATTATGAATTTAAAGTAATACCAAACCAAAACAAAATAATATACCCTGTCCCAACTAACGAAATAGCCCTTAGCACACAAAATTTTCAGTTTATCACCAAACCATGCAACGAAATACAGAATCAATACTTCTGTGCAAAAACCCAAATATCGCCAATACGCAACACATGTATACCAGCCATAATATCTCAACTACCAGCCAAATGTTCCTTTCAACAAATTATCCGCACTATGGAGATAGACTACATACAATATGGCAAACTCTATGTACAACCCATAGCACCAATGGAATATTCATCTAACTGCAACCAGGGAACTAAACTAATCAACGAGCAAACCCTGATTTCATTCAACGACTGCACAATTATGATCAACAACACCACATTCACAACAAAAAACACAATTGTGAAGGAAAATTACAGCATCCACATGCCATTCAATGACATCGAAATTATGAACATAAAACCCATGATACAATTGGAAACCTTACAAAATGACACTATACAAAACATGAAAAAAATAAAATTACTCCAAAATAACCAAATATTCCACACATCCTCCGGACATATCTCATTATTCTTTATAATTACAGCCATCATCATAATCTATATAATATTCAAACTAGTTATGAGGAAAAGAACCAAAACTAAGATCACCATATCTCCGAATATAGTTCCAGCCTACTCGCAGCAGGCTGACACTACTCTTAGAGGGGAGGAGTCATATCCGCTCACTTCTATTACCGTTCCCACAAGAAGACTCACAGATACAACAACAACAACAACGAGACCATTTATATTGTTAGCGGACCACCAATCAACAAATACGTAGAAACAACGTGATCAACCATATAATAAATGTAAAAGCAACAAGATCATCAATACGTAGAACGCAATCGGATCACCCACATAAAAATTACACTTTACAATTAAGACATAACAAATAATAAGACAACAACGCCAAGCGCGTTGATTCTCAATTTAACCTTAGTAGTATAATCATACTTGTAACAAAAAGAAAATAAATAAAAAAGTTTCACTCCAGGAAAAATCCCTCGAGTTTATAAAAAATTTATAATTATTTAATGTCACCCGACATAACTTGAGCCCGAAGAGTTCTGGGACAATGTTATTCCTTCAGACGGAAGAAAATCTAACGTTTTTGGTTCAGATGGGCGAGTTATGGTGTGGCGGAAACTCAACACTGAACTTGAATAAAACATGGTGGCGGAAGTGTAATGGTTTGAAGAGCTTTTAGCTGAAGGGGGCGTAGGACATTTGACCTTCATAATGAACCGATTTAATTATTTGGATATTTTGAAGGGTAATTTGTTAATAAGTGCTGAGAAAATAGGACATGGGCCAGTCTTTCGCTCCGTACATGACAATGACCCGAAGCTTTCGTCAAAGCAGATAAAGAGATGGTTATTGTACAATATAAAGTCAATACTTCCTCATCCTCCCCAGCCACCAGATCTCAACCCCATTGATAATTTATGCCATTATTTGGAGCGAAAGATCCGTGAACAACAAATTAGCGGCAGGGAACAATTAGAACGGGTCATTGTGGAGGAATGGGCCAAAAATTCCCGCCGAAATAACTCGGAAGTTGGCTTTCTCAATGAAAAGAAGGTTGCAAAGTGTCATTTCATGAATAGGTTTGTGGTGAGTGCATGGTGAGTGATTGAAGTAGTCGGTAATAGGTTGCATTGATCAAGAAAAACGATACATTTAGTACAGGTAAGTAGAGTTTACATGGTACAGTCTCGTTAAGTTTTTGTTAAATATACCATATATTATATAATTTATTAATTAATGTCGTATAGTCTGAGTTTGCAGACATGTTTTTTTATTAAAAAGTTTCATAATTATAAATGTATAATTGAATTTAAAATCAAAAATAAAAGTAAATAAAATACATACATACAAATAAAATAAGTAGAATCATAAAGTAAATAAATTCGGATTGTTCTTGATTAAATTGAAATGAAGCCGATAACCATATAGGAGTTTGGGTATGACGCCGAAGCAACCTAACCTATAGGTTACAACACGAAATATTAGACCTAACTTTTTTACCAAATTCCCTCAACTTCTTTGTGTGTACGGACACTTATTTGAGAACGTTTTAGGCGGTTTAAATAGTAAATCTTATCAAACGTGAAAGTAACTTAATTTATATCTTGATTATTATTATTTTCAGGTTCTTAAATGTAATTTGAGTTTTAAAAAATATTGAAACTGAATTTTTTCGCTGTACGTGCTGTAAGAGTGCTGTACGGACAATTTTTTGATACAGTGTATATTTTTACATAGGCGGGTATTACATTATCACATTTATATATATAGGTAATTATATTTTTTTACAAAGAAAATATTGTTATATTTAGCTTCAAGAAGCTAAATATAACAGTATTTCCTTTGTAAAAAAATATAATTATATTTATATAATTATATAAATGTGATAATGTAATACCCGCCATATAGTAGCTATGTACATATGTATTTGTTTTTACCATTTTTATATTTTTTATAATAAAATATTGTTTTAAAAATTATTTGTAGGTCAATGAAATTATATGATTGTAAAATGATGAAAAAAAAATTATTAAACAACTTACTAAACACTATTTTACCATTATTATTTTTTAACTGACCGTTCTGCGCAGCCTCTGAGCTGTGTTTGTAGGAACTAAAATTATAAAAACTGTGGGGTAAATAATTACAACTTAACTAGGTAATAGTTTTTTTTTTTTATTGTATTTATAGGTTTGACGCCACTGAAAATATATATTGCTTTCCCCCCATTTGGGACGAAACAAACCAAAGGGAAAATTAAAAGAACGCTATTCAAAAAAATAATTATTTCAACATAAATATTTCATATTTAATTTGTTATGCTAACCAAATTTAATTTTTCTTTTATACTACGTACAATTCCACATTTGTTTTTTTTTTAAAGTATGTAGATGTATTTTTTCTGTGTTCGTTTAATCAGTATTTTCGTCTTTTTTGTTTGTTCAAGCAAATGGCGTTCATGAAAAATATTAACAATACAATATGAATGACAGAGATAACAATAGTTAGAAAAAAAAATTAATAATTCATTTTATAGAAAGATTTTATTAATTTATTAATAAAAAATTGTCAAAATAATTGTTATAATAATTATTCTTTATATTGAAATAATAATTATTATACATTTCGATATTATTATTTATATTATTTGTTGTATTGTGCATGCAATGCCACTACATAAAAAGCCATGACACAAAAAAGTGTGGTAGTATTTGTTAAGAGTACAAAGATTTTTATTTTCCTATGAAACGTAAAAAAAATCATATGGGATTTTCAAATACATTTTTTTATATTGTCTTTATTTTTAATTTATATGAACATTTTTATTTACAAATATAAATAATTTGATGTTAAATATATCGAAATGCAATTTGTGAACAATTTTGATTGAAATTAATAATCTCATCTAATAAGTAATTTTACATTTTTATAAAGATGTTTTTTTCTCGAAACATTTCATTTTCATATTAAAACTAATCTAGTAATCTACGAAATGAAATTTTTAAAGAAACACGAAGCCGTAGTTTAATCAGAGCTCAAATACACTTACTAGAAAAAGTCTCCGTACACTAAGCAGTTCGCTGTTCTTGTTAAGCAAAACTTACAAATACCGTTATTATTCCAAAAAAAATAAATATTTATTATTCATTAGAATCATATGAACAATTTTATGTACATTCAAAAAATTCCAGAACAAAAGTAAAAATACAAACAAAAGAAAACAAGAAATATATTCAAAGTTTCATCAGAAAAAGTTTCCGTACAGTTAGTACGAAATTTAGTATCAAGGTGATTCTCGAAGATTTAGTTTCACAATTTTCGTGTTTGTATCAACTATTGTTTAATACGAATCAAGACCATTTAATTGTGGCCAATTTTTATTATTATTACATTATTGGGTTGAGTTGGTTCAGTTATTTTATAACAATGTCATCTCGCGGAAAAGAGATTAATATTCACGAAAGAAAAATTATAATTAAATTATGGAAAGAAGGAAAAAGCTACGGGGAAATTGCAGAATTGGTCGGAAGGCAACGGTCATCAATCCAGTATTTGGTCCAGAATTTTAAAACAAGTGATGTTATAACGTCTAAACCTCGTTCTGGCCGCCCATCAAAATTAACAGATAGATAAAAACGCTTTGTAATGAGTTGTGTTAAAAAAAATCCCCATATAACAACTTTAAAAATTACACAAAATTTAAAAGAACAATTTAATAAAGATATTTGTGCCAGTACTGTAAGAAAAATTCTTAAAAAAGCTGGATATCGTAGCCGTGTTGCTCGAAGAAAACCGTGGATTTCAAAGGCCAATAGAAAGAATCGCGTCAATTTTGCTAACGAACACGTAAATGAACCGGAATCGTTTTGGCAGAACGTACTTTTTTTCAGATGAAAGCAAATTCTGTATTTTTGGGATTCAAGGTCGTAAACTTGTTTGGAGAAAACCGCATACAGCTCTCAATAAAGAAAATTTGATTCCTACCGTTAAGCATGGTGGTGGTGGTGTTATGGTATGGGGGTGTATGGCAAGCAGTGGAGTAGGAAATTTGGTATTTATTGATTCAACAATGAATAAATTTCAATACCTCAATATCTTAAAAGATAATTTAAAAGACAGCGCTCAGAAATTAGGTTTGAATGATTCATTTTATTTCCAACTAGACCAAGACCCGAAGCATACGGCACAAATTGTTAAGTTATGGTTACTTTATAATGTACCTAAGCAATTGCATACACCCCCTTAATCACCGGACTTAAATCCAATAGAACATCTATGGGATTTACTGGAAAGGAAAATTCGTAACCACGTTATAACATCAAAAGAGATGCTAAAACGGGTACTTTTAAAAGAGTGGAATAATATTGGCACAGAAGAAACGACAAAATTAGTGGGTTCAATGAAAAATAGATTGAGAGAAGTGCTTGCAAGAAAAGGATACCCAACCTCTTACTGATACAGTTTTTTTTTTTTAATTTTTCTTAATTTTTAATTAATGTACGGAAACTTTTTCTGACGAAATTTTGAACGTTCTTTTTGTTTTGTTTTTATTTTTGGTTTTGTTCTGGAATTTTGTTAATTTATATAAAATTGTTCATATGATTCTAATGAATAATAAATAAAAGATTTTTTTGGAAAAATAACGGTATTTGTAAGTTTTGCTTAATAAGAACAGCGAACTGATTAGTGTACGGAGACTTTTTCTAGTAAGTGTACATCGACGATGGTTGTGAAAAAACATCAATTATTTTACTAATTTCAATTAAAATTGGGTACAAGCTGCAATACGATATATTTAATTTAAAATTATTTAAATTTATAAATAAAAATTTTCATTTAAATTGAAAATAATTGTAACACAAAATAATGAATTTTAAAATCCCATATGATTTTGTTTACGTTTCATAGGAAAATAAATTTTTTTATTCCCCTCTTTATGTTAGTGATTTGACTTTTTTGGACTGATGTCATGGCTATTTATGTTATAATATTTTGTTGTAAATGTGTACATACAATAATTTTTGTCTCATTTGTTTATTATTGCAGTGTGTTTTTATTCGCTCCCGATAGCTGCTATCGTGAGCCGTTATTTTTCTACGCCTAAATTTAAATTTGACGCGCTATTTATTGGTAAACTAAACTTATTTAACATCAAACTATCATTTTTAATTCAATTGTTTAGCAAAAACTTCATATAAAAAATATTTGGCTCTACCTATTTATACGGAGCGCTATCGGGAGCCACTTTTTATATGACGGCTCTCGATAGCAACTCCGGCTGTTCACACGCAGTTAACACTGCAACAAATCATTTCCTCGTTTCTTACCTCTTTGCCTATAAACTACTTGCCCCCTCCAGTTAGTTTATAAGCAAAGAGGTAAGAAACGAGGAAATGATGTGTCATGTGTTGCAGTGTTAACTGCGTGTGATATCGAATTCTTTTCGTTTTTACAAATCAATGTAAATTTTATGGTGTGAAAAGTAGATGAAACCAAAATTGATGCAGTTTTGTGTTTGTATTATTAGTAATACAAAACATTTGACGTTTAAAAAATTCCGAATCGATTTTTGTAGTGTCTAGTCATAAAGTAAACGAAATTAATAAGAGAGAGTAAGAATATAACTAGCGCTTAAAATAATCAGTGGTAAAAAATCTAAAATCGTTGATCGTCGCATGACGTATTACTACCATACATTTAAATTGTAAAATACACCTATATTTGAATTTGTGTGTATGTAGGTTTATGCATATAGACTAGAATGAAGAACATAGCCAGTAAATGGATAAAGAAAAAGGAAAAAATAAATACTTTATTGAAATGTGTTAAAAAAAAATAGAATCAAAACCAACAATCCAACCAAATTTTATTTTATTTTTTATTTAATACGTCCCCGTGCGCACACAAAGTGTTATATACATATATATACAATAATTGTCAGTGTATAGAAGTTTCAAGTTATACGAATATGTGTAAGCGCACAATTTTATTTATTATTATTATTATTTACATATTGGTGATGTTAAAGTTAAAGTTGCAGTGTTGTATAATGAAACACAAGGAATTACATACTTCTTTAGAACATTTATTTAATACGGCTTAGTTTAATCAGAGCTCAAATACATGTGTTTCTTTCTGAAATACTGCTAACCAATGTTCGTATAACCGCTAGCGGGTAATACTGTAATCTCTATTTAGGTTGGTATTATTATTACATGCATTAAAATTAATGTTTTATTTCATTACATTTTTTTTTTTTTTTTTTACATTTCATAATCTTGATATTCTATTGAAAGCCTAACATTCCTTTGTGGTCGACCTACTGTATTCACCATATTTTGTGAAGCCGGCGATACATCTTTTTGATTATTTGCATTATTTACTAAATTAAACTCATTTAAATTTGCTCCGTTAGTATTATTATCATTAACCCATTTGGTCCCACGCCACTAAAAAATCGTGCAAAATTGGTATATTTCAAATATTTTATTAATATCAATTTATAAAATTATCGTAACATGTAAAAAAACGTTATTTATTGAAGTTTAACGGTATACCTGTGCGAGTACATCGGGTTCTCATGATATTGATGTGCTTTGTTTGTGAAATGTTTTGAAACAACAACGCTCGACACATAATGCTACATTGCATTTTTCGCATATCCACCGTATCCGCTCATGACATATTGACATTGGCGACATCGATCAGGATTCGTAATCCCTTGGGGAAAATGCCCGCCGTCATGCTGTACAATACTTTTAGGAATAATTGACTTTGGATTACTTTTTTTGAATACAGACTTCTCGTTACATCTCATGTAGTGCCGCGTTAGTGTTCATTGAAAGCTTAGCAAGTCCACATCATCTTCCGAGACTAGTTTAAGGAGTTTCCAGGCGTTTACCACAGACATGTTTACCATAAATTAGAAGTTACTCCATAGATACTGAGTATCGAAATAAAAACAACCACACAATCGAAATAGGGGAAACTATTAAAACCCTCGGTATCTTATGGAACCCTACAGAAGATATTTTCCAATTTAAAATCAAACCACTAAATATCGAAGCACCTATAACCAAGAGAAGAGTGCTGTCCGAAACTTCCAAACTTTTTGACCCCATAGGGTGGCTGGCACCGGTTATAGTAAAAGCAAAAATAATTATGCAACAACTATGGCTATTAGGAATTGATTGGGACGCACAACTGCCCACTGAATTAGAAACAAAATGGATTTGCTATGCTACCCAATTGCAGACGTTAGAAAAAGTAAAGTTACAAAGATGGTTAAGTCACAACAGAGACAACACAGGCGAATTACACGGGTTCTGCGATGCATCAGAAAACGCATATGCAGCAGTAGTTTACAAATCCAAGATTGCAAACAACCAAGGCAAAGTAGTTTTAGTCACTGCGAAAACAAAGGTTGCACCGTTAAAATCCAAATTAACCATCCCTAGATTGGAATTGTATGCAGCTGTATTACTGTCAAAATTAGTCAAGAAAACCAAACAAGCATTACAAGAACCGGATATAAAAACATTTGCATGGACCGATTCAATGATAACGTTAGCATGGATTAAAGGGAAACCTAATAGATTTAAAACATTCATAGCGAACAGGATAGTGGAAGTCCAATCCGTATTATCTCCGCTACAATGGGGCTACGTAAAATCCGAACAAAATCCAGCTGATTGTGCATCGAGAGGATTGAACCCTACCAGCTTAATAGATCACTCTCTCTGGTGGAACGGACCAAGCTGGCTCAGAGACTCCTTCGAATATGCCTTACAACCACAAATTGAAGAAACTACAGAGGAATCCATGGACGAAGTATGCGCATTCACTACTACAATCGAAGGTGAGAACGTCATATTGAAGCTGATAGAAAGATGTTCATCGTTCACAAAAGCAATAAGGAGTATCGCTTATGTTCTTAGGTTTATGAAAAGAACAGCTAAATCGTCATCAAGCTTTCTCACAACCAAAGAACTTAACGACAGTTTGAGTTTAGCCTTAAAGGTAATACAAGGGGCGTGCTTGGGAACGTCGGACAAACACTATGGAAAACAAAGCGAATCAAAACTTCTTACCCTTAATCCGAAAATCGGCATCGACGGATTATTACGAGTGGGCGGAAGGCTGTCTAACGCCAGAGTAAGTTTCGACATTCAACATCCAATAATTATTCCTCATAAGGGTCATTTCACAACGCTGCTGATAGACTACGCACACAAGATGACGCTGCACGGGAGCAAATCCCTCACGCTTGCATTCATTCGCCAGAAGTACTGGATAATAAAAGGTCCACTAGTAGTAAAAACTTTTATCAATAAATGTGTAGTTTGCTACAAACATCAAGCACGGACTATGAACCAACTGATGGGAGATCTTCCAACAGCAAGAGTAACTCCAACCAGACCATTCACTCACACAGGAGTAGATTATGCTGGGCCTTATCAGATCCGATGCGCGCCAGGACGAGGTAACAAAAGCTATAAAGGATATTTAGCGGTGTTCGTCTGTTTTGCAATAAAGGCCGTTCACTTAGAAGTAGTAAGCAACTTGTCATCCGAAGCTTTTCTATCGGCATTTAGACGCTTCACAGCACGTCGAGGTAATTGTTCGGACCTCTACAGCGACTGTGGCTCTAACTTTATAGGGGCGTCAAAACTGATGAGGAACGATCTCAGCGCAGCATTGAAACAACTACCCGAAAAGCTTGCAGAACAGCTTTCAAGGGATGGCATTATATACCACCAAGGGCACCGCACATGGGTGGACTATGGGAAGCTGCAGTTAAGTCCGTCAAGTATCATCTACGTAGAATAATTGGAGAACAACTGCTAACATTTGAAGAGATGACAACAATAGTTTGTCAAATAGAAGCATGTCTCAACTCCCGGCCTCTTCTTCCACTGTCATCAGATCCAAATGACTTTACAACTTTAACACCCGGACATTTTCTGATAGGTGAACCACTACGAACGATGCCAGAACCAAGCCATTTAAATCAAAACATCAACCATTTAGCACGATGGAGACTTCTGCAGAAAATAACACAAGAATTTTGGAAGGTCTGGCTAACCGAATACATATTGCTGTTACAGAAGCGAAGCAAATGGAACAAAACGGAACCAAATATAGCGAAATGAGAGCTAGTACTCATTAAGGATGATGATCTGCCTCCAGGAAAGTGGCCTCTAGGAAGAATTCATGAGGTACATAGTGGTAACGATGGTTTGGTTAGAACAGTGACAGTAAAGAACACCAACGGAGGATTACTCAAAAGGCCAATTACTAAGATCAGTCGCCTGCCAATTGAGGACAATGAACAATGCGAGAAGATACCCTTGTCAGAAGAAACCCAAACAGACACAGTTGAAGCCAACGATAGTGCAAAACAACAAAAACGAGTGACAAGAGCAAGCACCAAGCCCAAGCTGCTACTTCACACTCTTGCAATAATCTGTGCACTAGGAGTAATAACAGCAGAAACACCTACACGATACAATATATCGAGAGTGTCTTTCCATCCCGGGATCTACCTTGATAAAATTGGGCAAGGATGTCTAATCAACGGAGAATGGAGGATCATAACCTACTATAATCTCACTTCCTATTGGGCAGAACTAAACCACCTTGAGAACGCTGCTCGTCAACTAGACAATTTATGTTCGAACAGAACGCTTATACAACCAGTACACACTGATGCGTTTAAGTACTGTGAAGCCATTGTCTCACAGATAAAATCACTCCACGTCGAATTAAATGAGCAAAACGAGGTATTAAACGCTTTAGGCGGAAACAAAATCACCCGTAAAAGAAGGGCGCCTTTCTATTTTGTAGGTACGATTGCCAACGAACTATTCGGGGTGCTAGATCAAAGGGATGGAAAAACTTACAAGGAAAGCATAGAAAAATTAAATGCCAACCAGCAGCACCACAAGGAATTATTACAAAACCAGATGTCGATATTAGAATCAACTATCAACATTATGAAACACACCCATGAGGAAACTACCCAGAAGTTTGAAGCATATAATCAAATTCTAACAACCATCCTGTTCCATGAAGAATTTACCGATCTAGCTATACACACAATGCTAGAGATGATGAAACTACGAAACTTTCAAACCGCCATAATCAACACCATCACAGAAGTCCATCAAGGCACACTCGATCCCCTGATCCTAACTCCTCACCAACTTCAGGAGCAAGTAAAACAAATCATTCCTAACGTGAAACCAAGTCAGGATATGCCATACCGAAGTGAGAATATAGCCGCCATCTATAAAATAGCCACCGTCAAAACCATAAAAATAGGGGCAACAGTCATATTCGCGATCAAAATTCCATTAGTACAGAGGACTCGATATAACATATACCACTCTATGGCAGTCCCAACGATTCATCAGGAAGACTACATATACATCAAGCCATCTTCTGATTATTTATTAATTGCAATACAGGACAATAAATTTATGCAGCTCTCGTCCGAAGAACTGAATACTTGTACCAACCTCAATGACGAATATCTTTGCGATATACATCAACCACTGAATTCATATCAATCAGATACAAGTAGCTGTGAGATGCAACTTTTCCAGCAGACCAGTGCCGTGCCTGCTAGTTGTGAAATCCACAGAATAAACATTACCTAGTTATAGATTCCGTTACGCCGTCATAACGCCTGGATCTTTGTAATCAAATCCAAGGTTATTTATAATCTGATTTGCGAAAGCGGCAGCGGAACGATTGAAACAAGAACCACCTTCATCCAAGGAGAGGGAATCCTAACACTAGATCCAAACTGTGTGTTGAAGGGAGAAACATTCACATTGGCAGGATATAGAGCATTTAACAGCAAATTGGAACTCTCTTTCACACCACGGTTTAATTTGAGTGATAAAATAATGTTAGATCATACCGTCAGAGTAAATCGAAGTTCACAATTCAACTCGGATATCGAAGCCATTGAAGAATCAATCCAAAATCAACAAAGGAATGTAAGGGCATCAACTACCGAAGCGAACATGCATGACGTTCATCACTATACAATATCTTATGTTATTATAGGAATATTGATGATCGCAGCAGCCATCATATATGTTAAGTACAGAAAAGCAACTCCGGCTGCAGCAGCTCCACTTCCAGGCCCGTAGATAATCCTTCGGGCAGCAACAACTAGGCCCCGGGAATATGTTACCAATTCAGCTGGTAACAGGAAACGATTGCGACAAAAAGCTGAAATAGCATTTACTTAAATTTTGTTTGTTGAGTAAAACACAAACATATAAATGTGCCGATACAGCACATACTTATAGTTTGTAATTAACCATATAAATTAATTAAACGTATGTATATAACGTTAAATCTGATACTTCCGTTTAGTGAAGTAAATTATAATATATAAACTGGAAATTTTTAATAATAAAGACAGAAGTTATAAAATCAGTAAACATATCGCTTCTCATTCAATTAAACTATTTATTTAGAATTAGTGGACTAGCTCCGACCCACGGTAGGCGCACTAGTTTCTAAATAAACACTGCTCGTCTTCGTCAAATTCTTCGTCATCACTTATAACATTTGGTTCAGGGGAATAATTACTATGTCGATTTCATGTCTATTTGATATGTGCTCAATTTCATCTAGTGCAGCATCTAAATGCTGGAAATGGCGCCCATAAAAGGCATTTGCTGGAATCTCGCGTGGTATATCAATTTATAATACTAAAAAAAATAGAAAACTATAAACAAACCATGGTAGTCCCACTGTACCCATCCGGGTACAAGTGAATTTACTTTGCAATTACACACAATATTACACAACCACATGATTTATCATATTATAAATACATACCTACAACTGTAATAAATGCCTATAACCGACAATAATCAAATTTTCTAAATTCTCTGCTTCCAAAAGGATTATTGTCCGCGACTGCTACATTTGGTATTCCATAATTTGTAAATATGGTTTTCATTTTCTCAATAATGTGATAAGATGCCTTACTTTCTACTTTTATTATTTCTAGCCATTTACTAAAATAATCCATTATAACAAGATAAATACCGTTCCCGTACTCTGCTATGTCACATGCTATTTTCTCAAATGGTCTTGTTGGAACTTCATGTTGAATCAATGGTTCTTTTGTATTATTACATTGAAATTGTTCACATATTGAGCATGATTGAATCATATTTTCAATTTGGCTATTGATATTCGGCCAAAACATGACAGATTTTGCTCTTTCTTTAGTTTTGGTTATTCCCAAATCTCCTTCATGAATTTGATTGAACATTAGTTTCCTACGGGAATTTGGTACGATGACTCTGTCTTTGAAAAAAATTAATTCATTTTTTATAATTAATTCATTCCTGTATTTGTGATGACGTATGACGTATGACTCCTTCATAATGAATTTTGTTTTTTGTTGGCCAACCGCTTATTATGAATTCTTTTAATTTCTTCAAAGTTTCGTCTTTATTGGTTTCTTGAATAAATAGTTTTTCTTTTTCACTGCTGACATTAATTGTGTGTACTACTTCGGTTAAGTCTTCTTCCATAATTGGTTCATCTGATTCACTTCTTGATAAGAGATCTGCGATTAACATTTGCTTCCCAGGTAAATATGACAATTTAAAGGAATATATAATAAGCTTTAGCCGCATTCTTTGTATTCGTGCTCCGTGCGATGCAGACATTTCCTTCTTCATTAAATTTACTAATGGCTGATGATCCGTTTTGATTTCTACTATTCTGAGACAATTTATTTGTTTGGCAAAAATTATTTCTATCATTTAAATTATTATTATAATTATTCTTACAATTTCTATAATTATTATAATTAGTGTTAAATGTATTTCCTTTACTCATAAAATGATTACCTGCTTCCATCTGCATACGATGATCTCTTTCTCTCCCAGTTGATTTTCCTATAACATCTACCGTTACCCACTCACTGTATTGCTGTACAGCTGCAACTTATTGCTTATTAATTTCGTGTGCTCTACATTTACCGACCGCTTTTTTAAATGTCAATCCTTCCATGGTCAATAATACTTCCTGCAGTTCCCGATCATTTATTCCTAGTACTATCTTATCTCTTAGTTGTGAATCTTCGTCTTTAAACTCACATGTTTTGGATAATGTTTGTATATCGACAAGAAACTCATCGAATTTTTCCTTTTTTTTTGTTTCCTTGAGTAAAATAAAAATCGCTCATAGACTATGTTCTTTTTTGGGTTGCAATAGTCATCCAATTTTTTTATCACTACATCATAAATCTCTTTCTCATGTTTCTTTTCTCCATCCACCATCTCTATTTCTACGAATTTCAAGTTATTATAAATTTTTCTTATTTCATTTCCACCATAATGAAGTAGTTTTGCCACTTTTACGTCTTCTGCCTTTAAACACGCCTCTGTGGCTTTCATAAAAATTTCGAACGTCTGTCGCACTCAAACTGGTTTTAACGACCATTGCGTTTGGAACATCACCCATTTTATTTTCACTTTGCACTATTTACTTTAGACTGTAGAGTTCTTCTCATAGGAGCTATTTCCTTTTCTTTAATTTCACAAATTATTTATCGCTTGCCCCACTTATATTTAGGTACTTATTTTATTTCCGTTTCAACTGCGCCATGTTGTATAATGAAACACAAGGAATTACATACTTCTTTAGAACATTTGTTTAATATGTCTTAGTTTAATCAGAGCTCAAATACACGTGTTTCTTTCTAAAATACTGCTAACCAATCTTCGTATAACTCCTAGCGGGTAATACTGTAATCTCTATTTAGGTTGGTATTATTATTACAGGTTATACCAATCTATTACAATTCCTTTATTCAACATGCAGTAAACTTAAAATAATTTCGCGAGAATTCCGCACAACATAATAGTTAAAATAGAGTTGTGGCGAAAGTAAAAATATTTTTGCTTTGTAATATTTTTTTTCTTGTAGTACAAACCTTCATTCATACATGGAAGCACAAAACGTTTTATTTTTTGCCGTTAGATACTACAAAACCCGACGTTAAACGTCAGAAGTCGAAAAAGGTAGTCCCTACCGGCCCCGCCAATTACCATCAGCTGATGAGGCCGGTAGATACTACTCGTCCCGTCGGTTAAGTGTTAATACTTATTGTTAGGGCTCACAATTTAATTAATTTAGACTATACTTATATGTACACTCAAAAAAATATGCGGTGTTAATTTGTTTTTTATCCGAAAAAGTATTTTATTTTTGCCCAACCGAATAAAATTAAGCAATCATCAACGGATAGATATTTTAAACTATCCGAAAAGATAAATTTTTAGAAAAACTTCTTTTGGATTTAATAAAATACACCTTTCGGTGTTTCCTAATAAAATACACCTTTCGGTGTGTTCCTAAACATGAATGCTCCTGTTTGGTTTTTATGCGGTGTAAAAGTTTTTATCCAAATGTATTTTATGTTATTTTTATTCAAATATCCGATTGGATTAAAATTTTAAATATCCGATCGGTGTTGTGGTGACTCTTTATTTTTTTGTGTGTATATATCGAATTAAATTTACAGGTTCACAGGTTCATCAGTTCGAGTGGATCTGTTCTTCTCAGACGTCTAAATCGCGGCTGTTTTAGTATCTCCCTGGCCAATTCGTTGGAATGTGCTTTTAGTTTTGAGTAATATTTCGAACTGAATTCTTTAATAGTTTCTTTAACGGTTTTAATCCCAAGATCGTGATGTATATTACTATTTCGAATGTACCAAGGAGCATTGGTAAAACTGCGAAGTATTTTTGCTTGGGTTCGTTGCAGAAGTTCTCTGTTTGAAGCGCTGGTGGATCCCCATAACTGAATACCATATGTCCATATGGGTTTGATTATCGCTTTGTACTGTAAAACTTTATTGGCTAATGACAACTGAGATTTTCTTCCCATCAGCCAATACATTTTGGAAAATGTAATTTTTATTTGATTGCGCTTTGTTTCAATATGATTTTTCCACGTTAACCTTCTATCCAGATACAAAGCCAAGTATTTTACCTTCGTTTGTTGAGGAATATTTTTATCGTTTAATTTCACTGGTGGGCAGGTGCGTTTGTTTAGCGTGAATGTGACGCGAGTTGATTTGTTTTCGTTCACTTTTATTCGCCATGCCTTTAGCCAGTCCGCGACCTTGTTTAAATGATTCTAATTTCTTTGAGGCAATTTCAGGATTAGTGTGAGGCACCAGGATGGCCGTGTCATCGGCAAATGTTGATATTATTACTTTGTTGGTTACAGGTATATCAGCTGTGTACAACAAGTATAATATTGGTCCTAGAACGCTACCTTGCGGGACACCTGCATTAATATCATTTAAGCAAGTAGTTGCGCTGTTTTGTTTGACCATGTATTGCCTTTGAAGAAAATAGTTTCCCAAAACTGAGTGAAATTTTTTTGGGTAGAAGCTCTTTAATTTTGTAAATTAGTCCATCGTGCCAAACTTTATCAAAAGCTTGGGCGATATCCAAAAAGGCAGCAGAACAATATTTATTTTCCTCGAAGGTGATTTTGATTGCATTTACAATTCTGTGTACTTGCTCTGTAGTACCATGTTGGTTTCGGAATCCAAATTGATGGTCTGGAATAATGCGCCGTTCTTCTAATATTGGTTTCAATTTCGTTAGTAACATTTTTTCAAATAGCTTTGAGATCGTGGGCAGCATGCTTATTGGACGATATGATGAGATTTGCGTTTCATTTTTCAATACGTTTATTAGTTTTATGCATTTATCTGGCAATTCCCTTATCATTTTTCCAGTAATGAGATCATGTCCTGGTGCCTTTTTCGGGCTTATGCAAGTTTTAATTGTATTCTTAACTTTCCTCCAATTATACTTTATAGATTTGTAAGATAAACCATCATCCATTTGCTGGGGTGGCACGAAATAATTATCTTCTTCGTATGGGACGAATACTGTTGTTAGATGAGCAGCAAAATCATTGGCTTTTTCTTCATCACTTCTCGCCCAATTTCCAATTGGTAGTCTAATCGGTGGATTCGAATTTGTTGGCTTTTTTAAGTTTTTTGTTGCCTTCCAAAAGGAATAATCTGTGCTCTCGGTTGCCGAGAGATCACTTAAGTAGTTCTTTACGCGCTGGTTTTCTTCTTCCCTCAAAGCAAATCTTAGGGCCTTAATAGCTCAATTCAATTTTCATTTCAATAACGGTGATTTTTTTTGTTGCCATTGGCAACGAATTTGTCGCTTTTCGTGGATTAGTTCCTGTATATTACGTGACAGTTTATTAACTTTTTCAGAACTGCTTATGCCGGGTGTAGCCCTTTCAACGGATAATGTCATGACATGTTTTAGATTTTCTGCCGCCGCATCAATATCAGCTAGTGTGATCAGAAAAATATTAAGTAGACAATTTTGTTCGACTATCCTCCTATATTGATCCCAATTAGTTTGCTTGTTTGTAAGATGGTTCGGCATTTCGTTCCTTAAGACATAGGTACTCACTGTTACTATTACCGGCGAGTGATCAGAAGACAGATCATAGCAATCGGTGGCGTTAGCATATGTACGTGGAATGCCCTTAGTTATACAAAAGTCAATTAAATCAGGAATTTTTTTTTCTATCCGTGGGCCAGTAAGTTGGGTTACCGGCAGATAAATAATCCAGGGACTGTTCCTCTACAGCATCATAAAGTTGTTTGCCTTTCGGCGATGTTAATCTGGAACTCCAATGAGTATGTTTAGCATTGTAATCACTCCCCGCAAGAAATGTATTACTCAGCTGGCTGAAATAATCCAAGAACGGGTGTTTTTTATAGCATGTTTTGGAGGACAGTACACTGCCGATATTACACAGTTTTCAGACCACTCCTGCAGGCAGAGGCTCGTTGATTGTATAAGATCTTTCTCATACTTCGTAAGTTCGTAGTGTTTTAATCTTCGCTTAATCAATACAGCAGTGCCTCCATGTGCTTTGTCATCTGGGTGCTTGGTGTCATAAATAGAGTACCAATTAATTTTGAAATAGCTATTTTTGGTGAAGCGTGTTTCTGATATTAACATTATGTCAATATTGTGTTCAGTGAGGAATGCATGTACCTCCGCTTTATGTTGTGTTAGGCCGTTTGCATTCCATATGGCTGCATTAGCGTGCTCATATTCTGCATCATTAGATCCATGGTTGTCTCCATCATCGCCTTGAAGCTTTGCATCATATTAGTCAATTTGTTTAAAGCTGTTGTGATGTTTCCCTCTTCACTTCCTTGCACCTTAGGAGCGGTACAGCGTACTGATTTCCATTTCGAGCGTTTCTATTTACAATTTCTGGCCGTGCTTCTTTCAACTTGGTCAAAATGTTTAATTAACGCTCTGTAAGCATCAGTATTGAGCGGTTGAATTTTTGTTTCGTTTATATCTACTCTTTTGATCCCGGAAATATAAAATGCACCTTCAGTGATAAACTCGATCGTTTTAGCAAGTTCTCTATTTGATTCTTTCCTCAAATAGATTGGTGGCGGCTTCTCAGCTTTTGAAGTTTTTTCGGACGGCGGCTCGTCAACAACCAAGCAAGAATACCTATTACCATGCGTTAATCCAACGCTAGCTAGATTAGTGAATTTATTCGCGCTTGCACTGGCCGCTGATCTAGGGCTTCTTCTTTGTTTTGATCGGACAGTAATATACCGGTCTATTCCCGTTTGCACTAAACACTGACCTACATCACTGTTTATTTTATTGTCATCTGATGTCGATGCACTGTCATGGTTTTTTTTTACTGTCAATATTTGGCGACGATGAACTTTTTATTTCGTTATGGTTCAACACACGAATATTATTTAAATTAATAATTTCACTTTGATTTAAATTGCCTGGTAAGGTAATTTTTTGAACATTTAAAATTTGTTGTCGTTTTGGACTATGCTGCACTTTTGTATTTTTATTAAAAATATCTGAGGTCGTGACGTTGGGTGGCAAATTGCTTGCGGACATCGCTGTCTGCTGATTTGGCCCAGCCTTTTTTACTTGAGGCGGAGGTGAGAACATCACGATTTCACTTATTTTTCACATCACAATATTTAAAAAAAAAATAAAAAAAAAAATTTAAACTGCTGATTCAACTTTTCACACAAGCAATAAGTAAATTATTTAAATGTTTACTCGGTGGTAGCAAAATTGCAACTGGTCTACCAAATAAATAAATAAAGATCGGAGAATACGATACTTTCTTACTCCTCTGGAAGGGATGTGAATTATCCTTTTCTGTTTCACTCAATTGAGCTAATTTATTCACCAAGTATAGTATAGCAATGGCTGGTCTCCCCCAGATAGTGGGTACACAAAATAAAAAAGAGGTAAATGTTTCTTGTTTAGATACTTTAATCATTATTTTTGTAAGAATTGAGCGAGTATAAAATGGGGGAAAAAATGCATAATTTAACAAAAAGCGAACTCTAAAAATTTACATTTACCTAAGTAAATAATTTACCCGAGAATTCGACCGCAGCCTTTGCTATTATTGCTGCCAGTATGAGATTTTGTTGCAAAATGAATTTTTGATTTACATACTTACCTATTCCATATAGAAAAAACCAATTAAGGGTCTATTTATTTATACGCCCGGTGCAGTGCGGTATGCGGTTTATTATTTTTCTTTGTCTCCTTTGGTCGTTTTTCCTGGATAAAGATGACACACTACACTGCTCGGTGTGAATAAAACAATTCGTTTCTTTTAAATATTTGTTTATAGCTGAAATAGAAATTCATTTTATTCATTCAATATTTCTGTAATTTTATTATAAAAAATTTTTTTTTTTTTAAATTTATTTAATTATTAGTAAATAAATAAGACTAATATTATGTAAATCTATATAGATATACATATAATATGTGTTTATTTATTAATTTAAAATTAGTTGTATATATGGTATTTATTTGATGTTTCGTTTTTAATATTATGTATGTTTATATCTTTTTGAATATCAATGTTATTTATGTATAGTATGCATATAGATATGACGAGCATAAGCCCAATTTAATAAGAAATTTTATTCAGCATTTTCTTGTGCCAAATTTCATAGCCATATGATTCATAATTTATTATTTTAATTTTAATTCATTTCTTCTCGAGTAAAACTAAAGTTATAATTAATAACTCGTACTTTATATAATTAATAGTTTATAATAGTAGCTAATAATAACATAATATTAACGTATGTAGTATTTAATAAATCACGATATA
The DNA here is from genome assembly GCA_958295665.1 of Tipula vernalis. Classification (NCBI taxonomy): domain Eukaryota; kingdom Metazoa; phylum Arthropoda; class Insecta; order Diptera; family Tipulidae; genus Tipula; species Tipula vernalis. The sequence continues at coordinate 211,943,529 of OY282560.1, read as the reverse complement.
AGTTTAATAAAAGAAAAAAAATGTTTTCATTTTCAACCGATACATTTTTTTGATCTATCTAATTTATATGTTTTTCGTATATATATATAAATAATTAGTGAGATTTTAATTGACTAAAAAATAAACAAAATGTTTGTGTAAATTATAACAAAATAAGTCTAATTATTGCTATGAAATAAATTTACATATGCGTAAAGTAATTTTTGTTTATAGATAATGTTCTGATTATTATAGAAAAACAAAAACATGCATAAGATATGTTCATTCTATTCAAAATCAAAAATCAAAACGTTCTTTTTATTTTAGTTTATCAATATTATATCAAGAAATCAGTCTTTGAAATAAAAAAAAAATCAGATGATTAAAGAGAATCGTAAACAAAACCGTTTTTTTTTTTTGGTGTTCTAATATTAATTTATTATAGACTTGCGCCTATAAATTGTTTGAGTTTTATTCGAATGACATTAAATTTGTGGGAACTGGTTTCTCGGTATGCATTTGGGCATACCGTTGCAATGCCTCCATCCATAGGGACGTTGATTTTGGTGAACTTGTTCTTATTTTATATACGGTTCCTAATGATGTATTAATCAATTGAAATGTATTCGTTTGCTGTGGATTATCCATTGGTTCGGCGGTCCATCCTTCTATTGGTAACACTTTGCAAGGTTCTCGTTTGAAATCAGTTCGTTCATTTCTATGTAGAAAAAAAAATTAATATAATAAATACACCGCGACAAAACAAATCATTTAATTTCATACCCTTTAAAGGATTTCGGTGGAAAATAGACCAATGAGTTTGACCATATTTGTAACCAATAGCGTTGCCATGATGCGACCGCAGGTTTTTTACCATCTTTTAGTAAAGTTTTTCGCCGTATACAGCCTTGTATCATACTCATAATATCGTTTGTTAAATCACCATCTGTATCAAGACCAATAACACCACCATCTGAACTACCAGTTGACGTTGCATCCGATGCTGGTTTATCCTCGATTACCGAATCGTCGAGTAAATGACGGGAATGTTGTAATGTAACATTGCCTTCGGTTGTCGAATTTAAATCACAGTTAATTTTATTAAAAATACTGAAATGTTAATAAAAAACAAATTAGTTAATTAAAATATTATGTTTTATTTATTGAACGCTAAATTATTCAATTTTTTAGGCTAACACCCGAATTCTTGGTTATTCGGAAACCTAGAAGTTCTAGCAAACGAGTCATTTATACAAAGTGTTTCGTACAGTCGGAATATTACTAAGATGAGGTGGAAAAAGTAAACAAATTTAACTGTTTATATCTAAACATTACACGTATGAAGTGCTTTAGAGATAAATCCCATTCAGAATATATAAAAGTTAAGGTTTTCCTGCGTTCAGTTTTAGCGCTGAACGCAATAACTTTAACGGTTTCAAATTGAACGGGGAAAGATAGGTCAAAAGCACGTCATGTCAAATTACAAACATTCTTCTTCTCTCAATGTAAACTTTCACCACCTTCACTAATGTATGCCAACTTTACGTAACAGCGTGTACATTAACTTCTTATTCTACTGCTTAAAGAAAATTTACAAAGCATTTAATTAAAATAAAATTAAAATATCGTGGAATTAATAAACATAATGATTGGTTTTACGTACAAATGATTGGTTGAATACGTTAAATAAAAACACTACAAATAGCCGATATATCAAATAATAACTAAATAATAAATTTCATCCGACATAATCTGCAAACTATGGTGTTTATATATGCGGTGTGGTGATATCATGAACTTAAGGTGTTGACTATATGAGAGTATCGAATATTAGATGTCTCTCATCGTTGCTCACCACAACATATTCCAAATCAAATATAAAATTTAAGGTAGTTGTTACATTTCGGTGATGAATAATTGATGAATTAAGAACGAGTTCGTTACCATTACCGTTGTATTTTAATTTGTGACTACCTATTTATGTTTAACAAATGGCCGGATTAGTTTTTTCCCTGATCACAAAAAACAAGGTAAACGTGTTGTTAAAATTAATTGACAGTTACTAATATTACAGGATCACAAATGAAACGAACTTTATAAAGCATCCACAGCAGAAATCGATTCAAGACTAATAAAACACCAAAAGCATATCAGAAAAATGAGTAAACTGCTGCTGATCAGAGAGAATATACTCAATATTTTATACGTTCATCGGGCTATTAAAGGGCGTTGAAAGAAAATAAGAAATGAAGACTGGCGCAAAAAATTTTTTTGTTTTTGTTACCAGTTAATATTATAAAAGCGTAAATATCTCGTGTTTTTAAAACACAAAGTGAAAGTAAAAGTTCGGCAGTTGCCAGAGAGTGCACAAGTTCTAGCTAACAAATGCAGAATTAAATTAATCGGCTAATCAATTTTTGTTCAAATGAAAATATTGAATTTTTCACATACAAACTCCCGGAAGATATAACATCCAAAGTCTCATTGCACGGTTTATTTGAAGTGGACATCGAAATTTAAAAGCTAAACTAACCAAACTAGACTTAAAATTACTAGTGGATATTAAAAAAAATCGCTATACGGTAGAAAAGGTGCGAAGAGGAGAGGAGTAGTGGACCTTCATTACTCAACGAGGATCTTCATAATTCAACAACGGACCTCAGTAGGACGAACGTCAGGAGCCATCCAAATTTTAAAAATGCTAAAGTTTCTTAATATGTTATTTTATTAATAATTGAATTTAATACTTAATACGTATTACATACTTTCCGATGCCCCAAAACCAATGTTTCGAGTTTTTATTTTTCAATATCGGAGACTAATTGCTTTCCTTTCGATTCAAAGAATTTGACTCCTAGGGCTAATTATCTCATGGGTGTGGTTGTTCGAATAGCTAATCCACTTCTATATAACATTCAGTATCGCGAAAAAGTATTAGGATAAGCAGATTTGTCCGTTCAATTTTAAAAGAAGGACATCTTCCTTATCACAACAAAACCTTTGGGTAACAAACTTCTAATCTGTTGGAAAGACATTTCACAACAAGCTTATTACAAATAAAACTGACATTAAAAAGAAAGATACACATGGCAATGTTACTAAAATTTAGTGCGCAGGGTTTCTATTCTAGTTGGCAATGAATTTGAATTTGTAATAAATAAATAAATTTCGAAATAACATTTTAATTTTTTATGATGGCCAAACATTTCCGGAGAGTACTGTATGCAAGGAAAGATTTAACCAAATTCCGCCAACTTGGCTCTTTTTTATAGCTTTTAATAATTGGGTAATACATACAACACACACCCAAGTTGGGTTTCTAGAAATTTGATTAGCCGACATAATATTATGGTTCAGAATATGGAAAAATTTGGAAAATATATTACAGCATCTCGAATAATTTAGATTATTTTTAATTAGATGGCACAATAAAAAAAAGTTTCTTCTCTCTTCGAAACAGCCAATTTTTCTAGGTTCCTCTTAACAGAGAAAAATCTCCAATTAAGAAACTATCTTAATAATTTCCCTTAACAAGAAAACTATTACGTATTTTATTGGGAGACGAATAAGAAAAAATTTTCTTCTATATAATTCAATGTTTCTTGTTTTCATTTAATATAATTTACAAAATAAAATTTTCTACTATGTATCTGACTAAATTTATGAGTTAAGTGGTGACCAGCGAAAAATATAAACTTAAAGATTAAAAATTAAGAAAATTTAAAAGTGCGGTAGCTGGCATTTCCATATTGTAGCCCAGCGAAAAATTAATGTCGCTTAAGAAATTTAACGAAGCTTCGTTAAAATAGATCTGACACTTAAGAAAACTAAAGAGTCAACCAGCGAAACTGTAAGAAATGTAAAAGAATTTAACGAAAGTTTTTTCTTACGGAAAATTCATATAACTAAAAGAACTATAAGGGCGATTGCTCATACTTTCCATAGTAAAATGGCGCACCGACATATTGTCATATTTTTAAGGTGACTGGGTAATTATATAGATGTCGCAACAACCCGCCATTCGTCAAATTTTAAATATTATCGAAACGTTTTTTGTATTTTTACTTGCTCGCCATTTGTCAATATACAAAGTCATAGTATTTTCGATTGTCAACATTTCAAATTTTTTATTACTTTAAGTTGAAATGAATAAAAATAAAAACAATAGTTCACTTCCGATCTTGTAGCACGCGTATTTTATTTTGACGTTTCGTTAACTAAACAAAATTTCGTTGAAATATAACAACAACAAAGAAAAATATCGTTTAGATACCAGTGCTGACATCTTCATATTTACCCGATGTTGGTTAAATTTTTAGACCCTATTTGCTTTATAGTTCTTTTAGTTATATGGGAAAATTAGACAGGACGACTAGCAAAACTGTAACACAACTTGTCAATTGCATTGAAGGGACGGTAGCTCGAATTAATATTTTAATAAAATTTATCGATCGTACGTTTTTCGTACTGACGATGGAATTGTAGGTTATGTGTTTTGAATCTTTAATATGAAAATAAATAATTTGATATTACAACTTTTAAAATCTTTGATAATTCGGTTTTCATTATACCTACACAATGAGCTCACACAAGACGATTTGCACAAAGGACAATTTGGATTTTTGACATTTCCTTCAGTTTTGCGCGATAATTATAGCTCTGTTAAGTTGACACTTCAAGGCTGCCGCATGCCAAAAGACCAGCTTTTTCGACACGCAGTCTACACTAAAAAGATTAAATTTTTCCATCTCTCTTGTGTTATATTCTAAAAAAGTTACCAAAAATAATACAACAACAAAAATATTTAGTAACTTTTTAGCTCGGCCACCTCAATAGTGGGCCTACCAAAACCTATAAGTCTGTTAATATTTTTTTAATTTGGTGGCAATAAAATAGTTCTATATTCAAGTTTACTTCATTAGAATTACAGAAAGTTTGGTTGAAAACAGTCTTTTGCTCAGGGGGCGACTATGTAAGCATTACGAGTTTCGAGTTTTTCAAAATTACGACAAAACGTGATTGACGAATGGAAAAGTTTAAAAAGCGCCTTAAGCGGACAAAAGTAAAATATCTGATAGGCTGCAACAAAAATTTGCTATTTGAAGTTATATGAAAATAGTGTCTATTTCAATTATATTTTCATTTGTGAAAATTGTAATGATTGGAAAATTGAAGTAATCCAATATGTAGCTTGAAGTGTGATTTTTATATATCTGATTCATTTGGGACATTCTTTTCAGTTTGAATATTAGAAACGTGTACACACGTTGTTGTTATTTTTATATATTTATATTTTAAAAGGGTGTTGGGTGCGTCTCAATAGGGTAGGGGTTGACCGTCTATAGCCATGTATCTCGTGGTCTATATTCCAACTCTGCAACTATGTAGAAACCACCAAATGTGTCTAGTATACCTCCACGTGGTAACACCCGGGCAACGATGTGAAGCATCGACGAAATACTAGAGGCGAGTGCAGTACACTATAAATGAGCAATGAGCGGAACAAATAAGGAAACTAATACCCCAGGTGGTACACCTGTTGCTCAGGTAAATCTACCCTCTTCGGAGGTCGGTCTCATGGATTCTGGGGGAGACCAGCCATTGCTATACTACAATTATTTTAACCAATCCATGAAAACCAGAACCATCCCATCAAGACATGTTGGTGAATAAACAAGCTCATTTGAGTGAAACAGAAAAGGATAATTCACATCCCTTCCAGAGGAGTAACAAAGTCGCGTATTCTCCGATAAGAGGCGGTAGTCCCTCCATTGGGGCCAGCAGCCACATCACTCGTTCTACAAACGAAGAAAAGCTTCACAATGAATTGTGTAAAGCTAATAATGCATTAGTTGAAGCCAACAATATAAATAAGCAACTGAATATTACAATTGCATGGATGCAGGAGCGTATGAAGACGCTTGAAAACGAAGTTAAAACTCTTAAGCCAAAGGAGGACATCGGTTCTACTCCTAACCAGAATACAACTCCACAAGAGTATCATACGGATGAAGAAGAACTAGCTCGAGAAACTAAGTGGATTAGAGTTAAAGGTGGGAGAAAAAAAGGAGACGGAATAATACGCCCTCCCCACCTCAATTAAAGGATAATGTTCCAAATATTATCCAGAAACCACCAAAAAAAATACCTCCACCACCACCAATAGTAATAGATGAAGTCAAAGACTACGATGTACTCTATGAAAAAATAAAAACAATAACTGCTACTGATAAGTTTAATGCAAAGGTGATGAATGGAAACACCATCAAAATAAACTTAGAAGATGCTGAAACATACAGAAAAATGACAAAAATGTTAAATGAAGAAAAACGTGCTTGGCACACGTTTGAAGATAAACAAACCAGACCAATTAGGGTCATGGCTAAAAACTTTCACTCTACGTGTAAACCAAATAAAATAATTGATGACCTGAAAGCAAAAGGATTTAAGGCAACTGAAGCATCGATTAAGCTAAAACGGAGAGGCAAAGTACCTCTCAACATGTTTATGTTTACCTTCGATACTGATGAAGATATCGAAAAAATTTATCAAATTAAGTACATCTTGGGGTGCAAAGTGGTTATTCAGCCTATGTTTCTCCTATCTATTGTATTTTACGTCTCTGGTTATATATTATGGTATAATGAATTTTGGTTATTATTGTACTTATGTTTTGGTTAATTGTTATGTTCCGTCGTCTTTGTTATAATTTCGTTACAATCTATACTCTGCAATGTTCGACTATCGATAAGGATAGTGTCCTAATTGATTTGTGTCACCAACAATGGTTCAGATATGAATGCGTTTGGTTTCGTCTTTGACTATTTGGATGTGACAGACAGAATTGATAATGATATATTCACTTGGCTTACATACACAAAAATATTGCAACAGGGAACCTAGGTGTGTCAAATGTTTAGGTAAACATCATACCAAAGATTGTGTAAAAGCCCAAAATGTTCAACCTAAATGCGTTCACTGTGGAGAAAACCATCCGGCTAACTACAGAGGATGCAGCGTTGCTATTGAACTGCAAAATATCAAAAATAAGAACGTGATTGCTAAAAATCAGGTTCATTCAGGAAACAAGCGGTTAAGATGAACCGACCCGAAGTAAATCGTAGAGTGTCGGGAACTACTCAAGGACAATTTGGTAAAATGACTTATGCTCAAGTAATGATGAGCAACGGAAATCCAGGAAAAACTGCTCAAAATGACGATATAAGTCAAACACTTAAATTAATTTTAAGCAGACTAAATACATTTGATGAGCGATTACAGAAACTAGAGTACAGCACTAAGGGAGCCATCCCTAAACAGAAAAATGGCCAAAGATCTTAGAATCTTATGTTGGAATGCCAATGGACTGATGCAACATCAACAAGAACTGCAACTTGCAGTCTGCAAGTGGTCCTGGACACAGAAAAAATCGATGTATGTCTCATCACGGAAACACACTTCACTAGAATCAAACATTAAATTTAAAAATTATGAAATATATCACACTATTCACCCTGGAAACACTGCTAAAGGAGGTAGTGCTGTTATAATTAGAAATAGTATTCATCACTATGAGGAGTTAAAATATGAAACGGAAGAAATACAAGCAACTGCTGTTATTGTCAAATCCAAAAGTAGTTCTATTTGTATTGCTAGTATTTACTGCCCACCGAAGCACTCAATGAAAGAAAAAGATTATCTCGAGTTCCTCAGTAAATTAGGAAAACGATTTGTACTTGGAGGAGACTTTAATGCAAAAAATGTCCACTGGGGATCCAGATTAACAACGACTAAGGGTAAAGAACTCCTAAAAGCTATCAGAAAATGCAGTTGTGAAGCCCTCTCAACTGGAAAACCAACCTACTGGCCAACTGATCCAAACAAAGTACCAGATCTGATTGATTTCTTTATAATAAAGAACATATCTGTAAATTATGTACAAGTAAATGAAAGCCACGACTTAAACTCTAATCATTCACCAATACTTCTAACGTTAAGTGAAAAAATCATTCAGAAAGAAAAAAAACCATTCCTAGTAAATAATCACACTAATTGGGCATGCTTTAGACTATCGCTAGAACAAAAAATTAACTTAATGGTTCCGTTAAAGACTGAAGAACAATTAGACAAAGAAGTTCACAAATTTGTAAACGATATACAGCAATCAGCTTGGGAAAATACTCCTGAAATTAAAACGAAAATCAAGGGAAACAACTACCCTATAGAAATTAGGGAACTCCTCGCAGAAAAAAGAAGAGCGAGAAGAGTATGGCAACAAACAAGGGCCCCCAAGATAAAACTCATTTGAACAATCTCACTCAACAATTAAGAAGAGAGATCAAAGAATTGAAAGATGAATCAATCAGCAACTATTTAAGAAAATTAACTAACGATAACAATACTGATTATTCTCTTTGGAAAGCAACCAAAAGAATCAAAAGACCAATAATGCAGATTCCCCCAATAAAAATAGCAGGTGAGAAATGGGCTAGAAATAATGAAGACAAAGCTCGAGAATTTGCCGAACACCTCGAAAAAATATTCCAGCCACATGAAGACCAAACGTTGGAAGCCGAGATAATAACTGAACAAGCTGTGCAAGAAAGTAAAGAAATCCTACCGACAACACCAAAAGAAGTCATGCGTGAGATAAAAGCTAATATGAATACGAAAAAAGCTCCTGGGTACGATCTTATTACTGCAGAAATCTTAAAAGAACTGCCAAGGAAAGCTCTGGTGAAACTCACCAATCTTATAAATGCAGCATTTAGAATCAAATGTGTACCAAGCTGATGGAAAATTGCAGAAGTAATTATGATCCCAAAACCTGGGAAACCACCACACATAACATCGTCTTATAGGCCAATTTCGCTATTGCCAGTCATGTCCAAACTCTTTGAGAAGCTTCTGGTTAAAAGATTAAATCCGATAATCGAGAGTAAAAACTTGATCCCAAATCATCAGTTCGGTTTTCGCAACCAACACTCAACAATTGATCAAGTACACAGAATAACCAGTAGGTATAATTGAGAAAGCATTAGAGGAGAAAAAAGTCTATTCAACAGTATTTCTAGACGTTGCACAAGCGTTTGATAGAGTGTGGCGTGAAGGACTTAACCACAAGTTAAAGAATCTTCTACCAATGCAATTTGCTAAGATACTAGAATCATACTTGAAAGATAGGTTCTTCAGGATTAAATTAGATGATACATTTTCTGAATTGAAAGAAATCAATGCAGGAGTTCCACAGGGAAGTGTATTAGGGCCGGTTTTATACCTACTATACACTTATGATCTTCCTACATTAGAAAACAACACGGTGGCAACTTTTGCAGATGATACGGCGATCTTAGCTGTTGGAAAAAGCAACGAAGAATCTACACAGAAGTTACAATCAGCTATAACTCAAATATATAAATGGACAAAAAGATGGAGAATAAAACTAAATGAAGCTAAATCAGTTCACATCAACTTTACAAACAGACGAATCGAACATATTCCGATTACCATAAATCGGGAAATAATACCGCATGCGAACACAGCTAAGTATCTCGGCATGACCCTGGATACTAAACTACGATGGAAAGCACACGTCAAGAAGAAAAGTGAAGAATTAAGACTTAAATACAGAAAAATGTATTGGCTGATGGGAAGGAACTCTTCTTTATCAACATACAACAAGCTTCTACTTTATAAGCAAATATTGAAACCGATTTGGACTTATGGTATTCAGCTTTGGGGTTGTACCAAACAGAGCAACGTAAATATCATCCAAAGATTTCAGAATATGATATTAAGGAACATCGTTGATACACCTTGGTATGTCAGGAACAATGACCTTCATAGCGACCTTAAAATAAACCTCATCTTAAATGAAATCCAGGAAAAAGCACGGAAACACGAAGAAAGGCTCCGCCAACATGTGAACATTGAGGCAACTCAGCTCCTAAGCATCACGAATTTAGTTCGCAGACTTAAAAGAACCAAACCTTTTGAGCTGGTGTGATTGTCAGTTTAAGCAGCATTATGCTGATCTAAAATCCACAACAAAGATGTGGTTTACTTCAATTTACCAAACACTATGGAACGCCAATGGGGAGAATCCATAGATTAATTTAAGTTAGTAAATTAAATCAGAAACAAATTGCTCATTAGTCCAGGAGACTAGATTGTAATTACATAAAATAAATAAATACAATTTATTTTAAATATAAAAAAAAAAAAAAATATTTTAAAAAATCTTAAAGACGAATAGAAGTGAAGTCAGGCGCAGAGCGCCGCTTATCTGTTTGCGGTATTAATTTCAATTATAAATTAAGTCTATTTCTTTTAAAAAGTCACCTAGAATTTTATAGTTTTTTTTGTTTCCTTCTTTTATGATATCTATTAATTTACTATTTTGTAATAAGTTGTACTTAGCTCTAATATGGTTATATTTTTTACATTTTTCGATGATATGTTGATTGTCCTCTATTATGTTGCATAGGTCGCGTCGCATAGGTTGGAATCTTTGATTCCCACGGTGCTTTTAAATTTCTTATTTTTGGCGTGTCCTGCTCGTAATCTATTTATTAGCCTGATGTTGTAGGAGTTTAAATTGGATTGGTAATACCATGATTTTGTTTGGGGGAGGGGGGAGGAGGCTATTGATTTGTTTGTTGTACTTTCCCACTGCCATGGTCCGGTTATCATATTTTTGTTCTTGTCTTATTTCTCGATTTATTATTCCATACGCCTCTTCAATTGTTATTAAATTTTCCATTACCTCAGTTGCATCTTCTGCCGCTCTTCCAGCAAATTTATCTGCTTTTTCATTGCCTACGATCCCCAAGATTGTAGTATTTTCGTTGGCTAATGCTGTATTTACTATTATATTCTCGTATTTTGTTATTGCTACTATTATATTCTCGTGTTTGTTTTCCATTCGTCAATTGTATTCGTTATTCCCATTTCAATTGCTTTTTCTAAAGCTATTTTGATAGCTATGGGTTCTGTTGTTTTGATTGATGCTTGGTTTTTCAGCTTTATTTTGATTTCTATCGCTGTATTTTTGAAATATATTCCTATTGCTCCATTATTTTGATTGAGTTATCCATCCGTGTGTATTTCTTGGAAGTTTTTGTGTGTTTTAAGTAAGTCTATATAATATGACAAGAGTTCGATATGATTAACGTTCTCATTATTTTTATTGTTTTGTATTTCTTCGTTTATAGTTATGTTCGTTGCTGTTTTTATTATTTTATTACTAGGTTGAGTGATTTTGGGCAGAAAATTATATTATAATTTCTTCATTATATAATGATTTTGAATTCTTTTTCCTATATCGCTGTTTTTATTTAAGTGATTTGCTATGTACTTGAATGTTGATATCTTACTGTCTAGTTCTGCTGGCAGTGTACCTGTTTCTACTAATATTATTCGTGTCGGTGTGTTTTTTAACATTCTGAGTTTTTCTTCTTTTAGTTTAATGCTGTCTATTTTTGCTTCAAAATTTGAAGCTTTATTTTTGAATAATCCCATGAATGCACACTTGTTTGGATTGATTTTTAATCCCAACTGTTTTAATTCTTCGCTGTGTGCCTCAGAAGACTTTTCAAACTAAACTTTTGTAAAACCCAGTAATTCATGCAATATTTCAATAGATGTATTAGGTTAAAAGTATTCAATTGTGCCTTTTACTCAACTAAGCTTTTCAAATATCATTCAAATTTTATAAACAACTCACAATATTGTAAAATTATAAATTTTTTATTATTATGTTGTAATATTATAACAAATTTAACCTTGTGCATTGTAAAGCACGAAGCATTATGGAAAATGCATTTGGACAAAAGAAAGCACGATGGTGGGCGATTTTTAAAATCAATGGAATTGAAAATTAAAAATTGCGATAACCGAAATGCGATGAAATACAAATACATACATATCGTCACTCATATCTTCGCTTGAACTAGAAAATTTCATCAAACTGGACGTATACTGTATGTACAGTTTGGTGGCTTTTTTTAGTAGCTTCATATTTTTTCTGTTGTTTATTTTGCACATTTTGGTAATGTAACATAATTTTTAATTTGGGCATACTATGTATTTTAAACTGTACGTCGCACGTATTTAAAAGTCGCTGAAAAGTAACCTCGTAAATTGACTTTTCACCTAGCATCTATGAGGAAGTAGCGAAAGCTTCAAAATTTGAAAAGTTTAGTTTAAAAAGTCTTCTGAGGCACACAGCATTAGTCTTTTTAAAATAAAATTGGTAGTATTTTGCGCCTATCTCATTTTTCTCTTTCACTAGTATCACGATGTCATCTGCGAATTGGTAAATCGTTATATTTCTTTGTTGAAGTTTGTGAAGCTCATTTGTATAAATATTAAATAGGCAAGGGCTTTTTTTTTTTTTTTGCAATCTTTTCTGGGGCTCAAGGCACTCCCAACTCTTTCGCAGTTAATTTTACCGTCCTACTCTACGCAGTAGTAGCCAAATCGAGGACGTACGGCTATAGACCCGCTTTGTATAAACCACCTGCACATTGCATCGCTTCATGCCAACCTACAGTGCTGACATGAAAGGTGGGTCGGCCCATGGATTCTGCACTCTCAACAGGGGGTCATAGTTGTGTTCATCGTCATCACCGATCGTAATCAGATGATGAAAAATCCCTTTTGCACCCCGCCCCTATCGGAATTCGAACCCGGTACCTCCCGATCCAAACGCCGCAGCAACCACTGCGCCGTTTGCTCGGTAGGCAAGGGCTTAAGCAACTTCCTTGTGGAATTCCTTTGTTTGTTGTATGCTTTATTGTTGTTGTTCCATTATTATATAGGATTGTTCGATTTGTTAAGAATTGATGTATCCAGTTTGTGATGTGATTTGGTGTATCCATTTGAATTCGTTTTTCTATTAGGATGCTTTTATTAACGTGGTCAAAGGCTTTGGTTATATGTAGCTGTTGTTATTATTATTTGTGTTTTGAAGTATTTTTTTTCTGCCGTTATTCCACTAAACATATTAACAAAGTAGTACATTATTTGATTTCGTTTGAGATGTTGATCTAGCTCTTCCGGAATTACTCTATTAAATATTTTGGAGAAAGTATTTAGTAGGCATATCGGTCTATAGCTTTCTGTTTCATTTTCGTCTTTGTGTAGTTTTTTATAGCTGTTATTTTAGCGATTTTCCAATTTTCTGGGTATTGTTGAGTTGTGTAAATAGTATTAAAATGATTTGCTATTAATTTAACTAAATTGCGATTAATTTGTGCTATGCTTTTTATGGTTTTGTAAGAAATTTTATTTTCTCCTGGAGCCGTGTTTTGTTTTTCTTTTAATGTTATTTATTACGTTTACATTAAATTTATGATGATTTATTATAGTTTTTTCTAACAGTAATATTATTTCTTCTAGTGTAACTGGAAAATTGTCGTTCATTAGTTCCTTTTTGCTTTCTTAATTTCTTTAAGAGCTTAATAATTCTTTGGCTGTATATATAGACTTTTGAACATATTGTAGCACTTTTTGGTTTTTTGATTTAACATTCCATAATCGTTGGAGCTGATCGTTCCACCAAGGTTTTGGGGTGTTTTATTGTTTATGTTTATGATTTTTGTTTTCTTTTCTTACCTTCTCCATTTTGGCTTCAATATTATTATTCTCGTTACACTCTATTTCAGATATTTTGGAAATTTCCAGTGTTACTATACTCCAATTGGTGGTTTCTTTTTGAAAGTATCTGTTTATATTAATATTTATTAACACTTAACCGATGGGACGAGTAGTATCTACCGGCCTCGTCAGCTGATGGTAACCGGCGGGGCCGGTAGGGACTACCTTTTTCGACTTCTGACTTTTAACGTCGGGTTTTGTAGTATCTAACGGCAAAAAATAAACCGTTTTGTGCTTCCATGTATGAATGAAAGTTTGTACTACAAGAAAAAAAATATTACAAGGCAAAAATATTTTTACTTTCGCCATAACTCTATTTTAACTATTATGTTGTGCGGAATTCTCGCGAAAAAGCCCGTCGTAACGGCGCACGCGGCGAAAAAAAGACCCGTCGGTTAAATGTTAATATAGGTAAATAGTCAGATCCTACGTTATCTTCGACACAATCCCACGTTGATATGTTGAAAATGACCTGAGTGCATAATTTTATATCTATTGCTGACGATGTGTGGTTTTGTAGGTTTAATCTGGTTGGTTTACATTTATTTAGGATTTGCAGTCTGCTGTTCGTTATTATTTCCGCAATTTCTTTCCCCGTGCTATCTTCTTAAGTTTCCTTTCCCTATAGATTACTATGGGCATTGATATCTCCTGCTAGTAGTATTGTGAAATTATTATTTTCGGCTTTTTCTAATATGTAGTTTACTAAATTCCTCAATTTGTGTAGTTTGGTTTCCATCCGGTGGTGGGTTGTAAAATCCTATCATTTGTAGTTTTTCTCTCCCGTAATTTATTTGAATTTGTGATGCTTCGATGTGAGTTTGTTGTTACTCCTATCCTCCTATGTCATTTTTGATTAGAAAATCTACTCCTCCATAGCCATCATCTCTATTTTTTGTTATAAGCCGGTATTTTGGTATGCGTAGTTTCTTGTCTTGATGTGTCCAGGTTTCACTCAATATTGCCATGTCATTTTGGTGTGTGTGCTTGAATATATGCAATATATTTGGGTTACTGCTTAGACTTCTACTGTTTAACTGTAGGATTTTTAATTTATTTCCCATCTTACTTTGTTTTCAGGTTTCTTACTATCTCTTTTAAGTCAATAGTAAGTAAGTAGTTGATAGACCGAGTTCTGTAAGTTTGTTAAGTGCGGTTTCTAGTTAGTCGATTTTTCTCTTTGCTCTTTGACTATTGCTTCCTGCCTGCCAGCTCTCACTATCCAGGCGTTTGGAGTGGTGTTTTCCTGGTTATTGTTGATTAGTGGGTAGTTACTGGGCTCTAATTTCTTTCTTATTAATTTTTGTCTTGGACATACAACTCCGAAACAGTTTCCTTGAATGTTGTTTTGTTTTGAGATTTGTAAAGTGATTTACCCCTTCGCAGAAATTACCCTCTGGTTTCTCGTGGGAAACATGTGCTTCTTCGGTTTTGATTTAATGGAAAGTTGATTGGTCGGTTGGTTGACTTGTTGTCTGGTTGGCTAGTTGGTTTGTTGGTTAGTTATGGAAGGTTTGGTGCATTTTCCGCATTTTTGAATTTTTCATAGGCAATATTTTTTGATGTGTCCATAGTTTAAGCAACTCGAGCAGAATTTTAATTTTAGTATAAATATGTTTGTTCTCACTTTTAAGTCATAGAATAAAACTTCTTTCGGTAGGATGTTCGCTCTGATTTCAATCCTTAAATTGTTTGTATTTTTTATTTTCTCTGTCACAGGTTTGAATTATCTCAATATGTGTTATGGGATTATCAAATCTAAGATTGATTTTAATTTGATCTAGACTGAAATCTTCCACTAAGCCTCTTACCACTCCTTCCACGTGAGTATAGGCCTTCGGTATAAAGCATTTGTAACCTTTTGACTCGAGAATTTATTTATGTAGAGGGTCGTCTTTTCAATACAATGATTAGCTTTATCAAAGCTGTCAAATTCCACCCTGGGTCTATTCTTATTATTTTCAATGATATTCGTACATTTTACGTTATTCTGCTTTAAAATTCTTGATATCAGAATTGAGGTCATGCTTTATGTTGTCTTTGTGTTGATTAGCACGTAAAAGGGACCTTTATCTGTGTTAAGATATTTGTTGTCCTCCATGTTTTTTTGTTTGGTTTCTTGGTTATTTGTTCTTGTTGTTTGGAGGGGTTTTCCCCCATTTCATTTATTAGTTCTGTGTCGTTGTTTGTTGCTTTTCTTTTATAATTTAAAATTAAATTATTTTGACTATAACCTTTAAAATCTTCATCTGATGAATCATTACAATTGTTTGGTCGGCTTAGGTCATTTTGTTCTTCCACTATTTCACTAATTTGTAATGTTTTTAGTCTTTTCACGAACTTTTTAATTTTATTTTGCGATACCGCTTTTATTCTTTTATTTTTCCACTTTTACACTAAAAAAAAAATAAAAAAATTTCCCAAAAAATGTTCACTATCACTCTATACGTGTTTCCACTTACAAGCTCTAGAAAAAACTCTGAAATCATTGTTGTTTGGTTGAAAACAAAACATTTGGAATGTCAAAAAAAAGAAAAATTAGAGTCGTTAAAATTTTTCGCTGGTTGAGCCTTCATTTAAAAAACTTAAGCTTACGTAAGCCATCAATAGCCGCATTTCTTGACGTTTGATCTAATTCAGATCAGACCATGTCTCATGAATACTGCATTCATCATATTCTTTGTCGCTTTACAAAATATTGCTCAACTACTTTTAGATCACCATTTGTGATAAAAAATAAGTGTTGGATCAATGTTGTTGTTGCTTCACATGTAAATTTTGATCTGATCCGGATCACTATGCGTCAAGGAATGCTGCTAATATCTAGTCTATTTGTCATCGATAATACTACTCGTTGGCTAAACTGGGCAGAAATCTTATTCCATTCCGCCCTGATAGCAGCCTCCAAGGTATTTTTTGATGTTATTACGTCGTTACCTAGTTTTTTCTCTATATAATCCCACAGATGCTCTATAGCGTTGCGGTCTAAACTTTGCGGTGATGAATGCAGTTATTTGGGAATATTGTGAAGTAATCCTTCTCGATCAAAATGAGTAATATGCTTAGGGCCGCTGCCATGTTGGAATATCCAATTACCCGCTGCCGGCTGATTTTTCTCGAAAAATTCTTCTTGCACAATTATTCTCGCACAATTGTTGCTTATTCTCGCACAAGTACACACAATCATTTAGAAGCCCAAATGCCACCCTTCAGTAGCTTTGTTGGTTCTTGCCTGATGCTGGTTTGTGGAGTCATATAAGTTCCATAGTTGGTGGTTTTCTTATTTAAAGTGAGACGTCCTATATAATTATCCTCGAAATAATCCACAAAGTCACACATTTCGGCCAGTAAATTGGTATTTACAAGAGCTTTGAAGCATTCATCAACTTTCTTTCAACAAATGCAAGCGCTGCTACCATATTTACACTTATTGCAAATTTTGAACTTGTGTCATAATGTGTTTTATAACCAAGATGTTGTAAGTTTTTAGATCTTGCTAAGCAAGAAACCGACGCCAAATTCATGTTTATCCATGTTATTGCTGCGACAGAGAGTTAATCCGTAGCGACTATAATCGATGATGTCATTGCCGATTAGTTTTGTTTCCTGCAGCGCTATGAGGTCGAGTTTATATATAGTTGCTGCATAGTGGATCCAAAAATATCCGAGGCTCATGTTGAGGTTTCGTAACAAATTTTTTTTTTTTTACAGGTTGGGCTGTTAACTCAACGCTAACCCCCCGTAGGAGGATCACAGCCATCACACTTTAGCCTAGACTTCTAACAGAGTAGTTTCTAAGGGCCGCCACGAAGAGGCAGTGTGAGTACTTGCTGAAGTTGTCTACAGTTACGGCACATGAAGCTAGTCTTATGTTTATCCCGCTGCATACTCAGCAGTCTTGAATATTGCACGAGTTAAATCGCTTAGCCTTCAAAATAAATTTACTATCTTAAATGTTTCTCGGTAAGAATTAAATGATAAATTTTTGTATGTAAGTGAAATGAATTTAACATTTTAACCAGACAATAGTATTTTGTTAAAATGATGTGAGAAAGCGACAATTTCTAGCGTGTTTGACTATACTGGCGCACCTATCGAC
The DNA here is from genome assembly GCA_958295665.1 of Tipula vernalis. Taxonomy (NCBI): domain Eukaryota; kingdom Metazoa; phylum Arthropoda; class Insecta; order Diptera; family Tipulidae; genus Tipula; species Tipula vernalis. The sequence continues at coordinate 211,925,792 of OY282560.1, read as the reverse complement.
TGCGAAATTATCTTGCTCTAATATTTTTTTTACCTTTGAATAATAAAGAAATCACGCACAATAACAATACATGCAACAATTCTTACAATACATTGCAATAATTCTTGACATTTTTCAGTTAGGTTTGATTTTTTGTGAAGTGCGGATACGTACAATTTGTTATGGAGCGATGTACGCTGAAAGAGCGTACAGAAATGCTTAAATTGTTTTGTGAAAATAAATCTTCTGTTGTTTCGGAAAGCACTGAGACGTTTATCTGCAGTATTTCTTCAAAATAGTGTTGTTTCAAATGTAAAGCGTAGTGGCAGTCAGCGTACGTGTGTGCATACGTAAGAATATTGAAAGCGTGCGTGAAGATGTGAGGTGAGCGAAAACGAGAGAACATCAACAAGAAGGAGTACAGTGTTGGGATTTATTCGCATCTCTTTGCGCATACAAAATTCAATTAACAAGAAATTGGATCCCATTAAAAAGAACCAAACTTTTAGCATAAAATCATTATGAGCGATGAAAAGCACTTTTGACGTAACGGCGGTGTCAAAAATCAAAATTGTCAATGAACCCAAAACCCTCAAATTATTCACGAGAAAGTTCAATTCAAGAACAAAGTGACTGTTTGGTATGGAATTTGTTCAGAACGAATCATCGAACCACTCTTTTTTGAAGACAATGAAAGCAGAGCCGTTACCGTTAATGAAACAGTAAAGAATGGCTTCAGCAACAGAATCTTGCTTGTATAAAGATAGCTTTTAGTGGCTCTTGAAGTTTCTGCTGCTTCAAGTGGTTTGGATGGACGAAGACTCTTTCACCATTTTAAGGTAGAGACAGAAATTAATTGAGCGTTCGCCTCATGAATCGCTAAACTGCCACTTTGCTGCTGAAATATCATCCCAATTTTGCTCGGTTCCGACCGATTATTCATGATGAAGTACCTCAATATACTTACATTACAAACATTTTAGGGTTTTGTTTTCTATTTTAATAGGAAATGTCTAATTCAATAATATTTTTAATGAGCTCTCAACAGTGAACTCGAAACCATTGGAATGGTTTATTCTCGCTTTTTTCCTTTATGAAAATTTATGAATAATGCCCGGGTTGGATCGGGTTAGGTAAAAAAAATGGGAAAAGTTCCAACTTCATTAACAATCACCTTTTAACGAGGTTGATAATTTCCTTTGTTTGCGTACTTGCCGTTTTATTTGATGGCGTTTGTCAGACTGGCAAGCTTCAACCACCGTGGCCTGTGGCTGCTGGTTGTTCTTCCTTTACCCAGGCGTCACAAGTGACTGTGATCAGTACACCCCTTTAAATTATTATATGAATCATGGTACAGTGTAGAACCTGATGCTTGCTCTGATTCGATGCACGAACTTCATTCTGCTCGATCAGTCCCGTATAATTAGTGACTGGGCGTAACTTATTTTCAGCGGGTTGACTTCCAATAGCCCGAATTCACGAAACCAGTGCGATTGAATAGTAGAGTTACAGATAACGTCGGCTGTGGTTTCTTTGGGTATGACGTGTATCCACTGGTTTTTAGGGTGAAGCTTTTGCTTTGCTTTGGTCGGCCATTTAAATGACAATTGGTGAAGTTTTGCATAGGAATTGTGTTGGTTGGAAAACTTGACACCGACTCAGACCATCTACGACCAGGTACTCGACTGATCTGATGATGTGCGACACAGTAGTGCCGTGATTGACGTCTGGGGCGAGAATTACCGCTAGTAGTGTGTAGCGGCACATAAACGAAAGCGGTAGCGTGAGTTGTATGATTATATACCTCTGTGTTACTCTATAGTTCGTGTTTTCGTGCTTTGTTACACGTGAGCGTTGTCGCGAAGATTATACCTCGAAATGGTAATTGATGATGGCACGTGATGTCGAATCAACTGCATATCATTATTTAAATGAGTTGGTACTATTCTATATTATATGGGCTGAACATTTTCCTATATTCATAATAAAACGCAAACTCAATACACTTAATCCAACGATTTTCCAACAGTTTTTCCCCAAGCATTGCTATGAAGTGGTACTCGTTCGAGTTTTTGATCGATGCTGAGCGAACGCAGCATCCATCTTGCTTAAGCTTTTTGATATGCAAATGCCCATGCAAGATATTTTCTATACGTTCTTTTGAAATATTTTCAATTTAATGAATTGCACCACTAATTTGAAATTTATCCATTCTTCACAAAATTCAGAATACGTCAGTTTTGCTAATAAAAGATTATATTTTCGAAATTTAATGATAACTCATTACAGCTACATCAAGTGTCAATACAGTAATATTTTCAGTCCTGTAGTAGCTGGATATATCATGCTATAATGAGCATCGTAACCTACGTCAAGTAAACCCTGTTGGATACCCTGCAGGTTTCTCAGGACTAAACTCAAATCGAGTACGCTTAGTATTACTAACCAAACTCTGTCCTCGTAGGTTCGGTATTACTAAAGTTGCGAAACTTCCTGTCTTAGGAGATGTTGATCCCTTATCAAGGTGTTTATTGATGTTCATACGTGGATTTAAGTTGTTTATTGACAGTAGATGTTTCTCTTTGTTGTTAATCCTTTCGAACCAAACTTCATATTCGCAATCAAGTAATTTATTTGCCATATTAGTTGGTTTATAATATTGCAATTTAGTTTAGGCAGCTCCTTCCAAAGCGCCTGTACTTCTTCGTGAGCTAGTTAGATATGCTCAATTTCATCCCAGTAGCTGCTCATATTGTACTGAATTTCTAGGGTACACTCCATGAGTACAATCTCGAGTTTAAATAATCTCCCAAAATATATGCTAGTCGACTGATTGAACAGGTTTACTTGGATGTTCGTTTTTTACGAGTCTCAGTAAAGATCAAATTGGTAGCTTTGTTATTGCTAGAGAGTTAGTTTTCTAGGAATAACACTATGCTTTAGAGTGGGACACCTGTCACCAGTCGAGTTGGTAGTATCGGCGATGTTTCGTTGTATCGATCGTCAATAGTTAGTTTACATAGATACAAATATTCCTTATTGGCCGCTTGTATATTACGTCCTTACATTTAATTGTGGCTGCTCTTACTAAATCATTTTTTCGGGCGTGAGTGTAAAGAACCCTGTCCCACTTTCCATCGCTCGGAAAATTATTACACATTTTGCAATAGAACTAAATAATTTGTCATTAAATTGGGTTAGATGGCTTTCCATAGCCTCTTGAACTCTTGTACCATTTTTTCTACTAGGTGCCATCTAGCTCTTAGTTCGCGATTGGATGCGCCTTCGGAGAATTCCGTTTAAAAAATAACCTGGTGGCAATGTTGTTAGATCCGAAGCGTCGTTGATAAGAGGGGTTAAAAGTTGGGAATTAATGGATATCTCTTCAAATGTTAGATTTGTTTCCCCTACCATTGAGGTGAAATTTCACAATTTTTTCCAACTCCTTTTAAAGGGTTATACGAAGGAGTATGAGGTGGTAAAAAGTGTCAGTTTTTTCACTCACTGTAGTGCTGTCGTTGCCGTATGGTAACACCTTTTGATTTTGGCATTTGCTCCAATTAAATAAGTCCTTTTATCGAAGTGAACATCTATGCATAGCCCCCCCCCCATCTCTGGATATAAATCGTTTATTGGTAGCAACAAACCTTTTTGTTGTTAAATTGCTTACTAATTCAAAACGAATTGCCTTTGTCACCATGCATACTTATATGCTTTGTCTCCTTGGTCTTGGGTAGTTCTTAGTTGGGTGGGTCCCAATTCCCGTTTTGCTAAATGGCCTTCATTGCCTCACTCTTGATGGTGGCAACCTGACCTTCAATTGTTCCATGTTGTGCCGAAAACATGTTATACATTTTGGAATCACATGCCTCACGGTGTACCTAGCATCAAGGATCCATTACCTGTTTCTCAGGAGTGCTATTGTTACCTGTGTTCCGCCACGCATTGTTTTGTCGTAGGCCTCCTCAAACAATTATGGGTTGTCTGTTATCAATGGAAAGGTTTGAGTTTTGCAAGCGCTCCATCGTGCGTACTTACACAGACTGTCGTTTAATAAATCCGATTTAGCTAAACTAGTTTAAATATTCTATGGAAAAACAAAAGGATTAGCTAAAATCGAGGTTAACACACTGCGACTAATCTCGAACAATTCTTTAAATCGGTTTTATTAAATCGCAGTGTGTCTAGGGTATAACAGCCCTTTGTCGACATAGACTGGGTTTAGCGATGATAACTTACTGTTGTCGATGCATCGTAAACAATATGTGACTATGTGCCTTATTTTGTTGTACTTGGAAACCATAACCCTGAGATAGAGAGAGGGCATTTCCCCTTTAACATGGTCGCCAGCATTACTTTCTCTTCCAGCTCCGACTGCAACTCCTGAATTATTGCGATGTTATTGTTACCAGGTGCTCTGTGCCATCTTAATTTTTTGACCTAGGTGTTTTGGAATGTGAAGCAATGTTCGCTGGGTTGTGTTGAGATTTTATGTGTTGCCATATTGTTGTGCCGCGCTTGATCTAGTAGAGTGTGATGGTTGAATTAATTTGGCTAATTATAGTGCTGCATTTAGTTCGAGGAGAGAAAACTCTTGTTTTGCCGAGTTTTCAGCAATCATTTAGTTTGATTTGAATGTTCCCATCGGTTCGGTGCTAATGGAGGATATACCTTTTGTTATTTCGGGCGCGTTGTAGCCAACAGTTCGACAAGGCGTAGCCGTAATGCGCATGATTTTATCGCCAAAGGAGACTACAATACCTTCTGTGTCTAAGCATACTAATTATCCATCCTATGGTAGAAGAGTCATTTCCCTTGCTAGTGGGTGTTCCTGAATTACTTCGGGTTTGCTTTTGTTAAAAGTACCTTGAAAGTTAATGTCTGATGTCAGTTCATTTAGAGATCTGCTTGTATTGATTTTCCAGTCTAATAAGCATGTTACCTGAATTTTAAGGAACACCTTTGGAGTGTATTGGATTTAACATATATGGCCAGTATTTTCTAAATTTATAATGTGCCTTAGTTTACAAAGCATCCTTATAAACAGATAATTTCGTTAATACAATCAAACTGAAAATGAACAGTGAAAATCTGTGTTTTGATAAAGAAGACACGGAATAAATAAGGATATCTCATCCATTTCTGCGAATTGTTTTCTGCAATCAAGCATTTTCTCATTATTGAAACGGCTACTGCAGCCTTAATAACACCAATTAAGACAGACAAACTTGAAACATTTACTAAAGTCAATGGAACTATGTGCACTAGGTAGTACTCCTCCAACCACTTCGATAATCGAATTGAAGAAATTTCAAAATTTTGGAACATTGACGCCTCTAAGGTTGAAAAATCGGTTGGCAAATAAACGGAAAACTGGAAACTCAATATTTAAAGCAGTAATAAGAAATAATAGGCATTGCCACAATTACAGCAATTAAAATAAATTTAACAATACCTTTAACAATAATTAAAAAACTTAACTAAAACGTGAATATTTTTTCCTGGTAGAATGCTACAGAACATGAATAGAGAAACCAAGCTGTTGGTTATCAACGGCTGCTCTGAGATTTTAAGTAACAACGAAGAAACTTTTGATCCACCAAGACCACAACACTAGAATATGTCTCGGATGGTTAATAAATTAATAATCAGCTCATCGTACGGAGTTAATTTAGACATGGATGAATGAACGCTAAAATAATAGAAATGAAATGCCAAATAATTCGAAACATTTATCTAAAAGAAGGTTCGTGCAAAAATAATATGTAAAATATGAGGATTGTACAAAAGCATATCACAAGTAAGTATACCAATGTGCAAATCAATCAATACCCTTGATTGCCAAAATATGAAATATAACAAATAAATAAAATAAATTTAAATGAAAACAGGCAAAACTATGAGAGAACACATTAAATAATGGGATGCTGGATGCAAAACTGAATAAAAAAAAATTGATTTTTAATCTCAAGACTCACCAACACATTTTGCTACGGTTCAATGTTGCTGTAAAGCCAACTGATGTTGTGGCACAATGACATTTTTGATGAAAATTACGGGGTAAACTCGTACTTCGAAATCTAATCAATTCGCACGAATTTTCAAAGTTTTTCGTTTTTATATGATGATGTGTGGTGTGGTGTGGGTGTAGCAGATGACACAAAATAATGAATGATTTTTTTTTTTTTTTGATATTTTTTAAATTAACAGAAATATAAATATATATTAAGTAAATATGTTTTATAAATATATAATATGTATGTATAGCAACAACACGAACGATACAATAATTAAAAAAATTAGAAAAATATTGTGTGGATTAGAAAAATAAAAAGTAAAAAATGTATCGTATCGTAACATAAAAAAAACAAACATAAAATAAGATTGTCAAATTTTACTCACTTAGATCCTAAACTACGGCATTTCCGGTGGCCGGGGATAAATTTTGTTGCGGCCGAAGTGCTTGACAATCGCATCGAACCTGATTTTGCCGGTGATAAATTTAATGAGGCAAACGATGATGGATCTAGATGAATCGATGATGATGACGATGGAGTTGTTGTATCTTTAGAACTGTGCGATGATGATGTTGAATTTGTTACCGATGTTGATGGTGGTTCCAATTTTAATGATTTTCTGTATCCAAACGAAAAGGTAAACAATTTTGATCGAACTTAATCGTATATCGTGTTACTCACTTGTATTGATCATCCTCGAAAATATTCTGCAACTCTTCAATGTATCGTATGGATTGCAAATATTTTTGTGTCTTCGCAATTGGTACAATATGGCTATAATCAGATCCTTGGTAACTTGAGATCACACGTAATATATTATTCATTTGAGTACGCCGTTGTTCCGATTCTAATCCACCGGTGTGTGGATGCGCAAGGTCTATGTATACTAAATCCGTTAAAAATAAACCCAAATATGGGATACACGGCAATTTAAGACTATCTAAGTATTCACGTAAGTTAGACCAATTATTACGATCGTTAAATATATCGGCCAAACGATCAAATGTGTGTTTTTCTTTTTTCGATAGATACGACCATGTCTTGTTCAATCGATAAATACTGGCACTTTGTAATGCTGAGATTATGGCGAATAGTGAATGCAAATTGTTGTAGTCGAATAATTTTTTGGCTACTTTTATAAAGTGTCCTAAAGTTTCGGAACGATGCTTCGGTGTTGAACCGCCTAAAATTTCTTGTACCGTCCAAAATATCGTATGATTGAAACGTCGCGTAAATCCAACTATATTTGGTGTTATAATATGCTTATTTTTTTTGGTCCAAGCACAGCTAGTCAACTCATCGGGTTGTATTGCGGCAAATACGGGAAAATCGAGAAGCGTTATTTGGCCCGCCAACTCATCCGGAGATACACGTAACGCACTTATAATGTTGGAATCCAAATCTAATATGGACGCGTTTGGTGGAAGGCTTTTTGATTTATTATTATTCGGTGGCAGAGAAACACCCAATCCATAGTTACAATAGCCATTTCCGGATGACGGCGATGAGGCAGAAGTTGTTAAATTTTTCTTTGAATTTTTTGAATCTTTTATGTCGTAACATCGTGTATACGGTGTACCATTTGATTTTGTATCACGATCACGTTGTGAAATTAGGGGTCCACTGTGTGTCGAAGTATCACTTGGCGGTGAATCGTCACGTAAATTTCGATATATTTCCTCTTCACCAAACTATTAAAAAAACAAGGGAAATTGATTAATACATATTTTTCTCATTAACTAACCTCGTTACAACTTACTTCGGCAAATCTTAAACTGTCTGACGAAAAATCGCGCGGTATTTCTGAGTACCGCATCATTGCCACTATTACATCACATATAGGATCTCCCATAAAATATCTCCCTCACTGTCGACTAGGTCACCCTATACACCTTATTTGCAAGAAGTTATTCTGTAATAGATAAAATAAAACAAATTATGAGGACCAAATTTATATTTAAAATGAAGTGTAGACGAAAGTAGTAAACAACGGTCAGTCATAAGTTCTTACGTCAAGCAAACTAAGAGTAACAACAAGGTTACTTGATGATGGACACATTAAGCCAAAATACTTACTAATGAATATATTAATTGGTTCAAATTCTCTTCATTTACAATAAAACAAAGCCAAATGTTAAATACTTATAGGAATTTATTAACAGCTAAATAATAAACACAAAAATGTTAGGAAAGAATTACTTCTCCCTCAGAATCTTCCTCTTCCTCTTTTTTAACAAGCAAATTATCAGACAATGTCCCTGTCGGAAATGAGTACAAATTTAGGGCGGTTGCCATACCCAGCGAATGTTTACAAATATAATGTCGGAAAAAATACGGACAACTGCACGTTATATCTTCATCCTTAATCTGCTTCATTTCCCAGAAACTAAATTGTACATCGAAAAACTCCGCCAAATTTTCATGAAATTTCGATTTATACTTTGCCAATTTTTCTTGACTAATAATTGTGATCTCGGATGGCACATAATAATATGTTGTGTCAGTGTCGATTTCTTCAATATCGATTTGCGTTTGCATTGCATTCCATTCGCATGCCTCATCATACAGGGTCAACGCAATTGTTGGTTTTCGAGCAAATATTTTTGATTGTTTTACATAAGCATTCGACCATGTGTCAACGACATGTTCGAGAAATGATTTCAAAATAGCAAAATTTTGATTATGCTGTAAATTGTAATCGTTTGTGATTCGGTGATATTCTAAGACGAGAGCCTCATTAGTTGCCGGTGTATAATGTGCAAGGCCGAGATACCAATTGGTATTTTTCTGAATCCATTTCGTTTTAAAATATTCAATAAATGCCGTTTGTGTTTTACCCCATTTTTTAACAAAAAGTACAATGGCTTCTAAAAATATTTCCGGTGATGGAACCATTTGAATTTTTTCTATATCACAGATTATTTCGTTGCGAATCCTTTCATTTGGAACGATTGTTTTTAGGCTACTAGTAATTTCGGCGAGCATATAATTAGAACATGTTATTAATTTTGACTGTTCCGTCCCATAAACCATCACGAATGCATTTTGTATTGTAGATTTTGAATTAGAAATTAACATTTCTGGTTTGAATTCAGAGCCAAAACATTTTGCTATACCAATATTTATCGATCTGAATGCAAATTCATAATCGCTCTCGATTTTTGTTGGGCCAACCGCGACACCAAAACTGTGAAATGTTTGATTCATATCGGTTGTTCCAATAATCAGGATATGATGTGTTTGCCAAATTAAGGTACATTTAAAATCAGCATGTACGATATGAGACTCGAGTGCAATCTTTAACAATCGTCTTGTCGTTATAAAACATTGAAAAGTTTGATTTTGATGGTCGATCGTGTAATTAGCACAGAATGGTTTGTCATCATCACAATTTGGAACAAACGCAATAAACGACAACCACTTTTCAATTGTTTTACTATTAACTTTTCGGCCGGAAGTATCCTTTATTCGTGTAAAATTCATTTTTTGATTAGGTTGAACATTGGATAAGGGTAAAACATCATCATGTGTGTGTCGCGTTAACATATTTTTGTACAACAAAACATCTGTTAATTCATCGAAATATTCAATGTAAGAGATTACCGGGCACGGATCTTCTGAATTTAGTACCAAGCCACATCTATAATATTCCTGGTAACCACCAAGCGGAACCTCCTGCTTATTTACGAGAATCATATATCTATTTTCTAAATATTTGAATGCCTGTTGATGGTTTGGAAATTTTTTTTGATACATCCATTCATCTCCGTTCACTTCTATGGCAAATTGATTTTCATCGACAAAATCACCGATAATTATCTCTTCTCCGATTAGTTCGTTTGTCGGTACTTCATCCATGATTATATCCTCGCAATCATCGTAATTTAGAATAATTTCGTCATTCTCATCGGTAATCAGTTCATCTTCAATGATTAAATTATCGGTTGGTAAAACTACTCGATGCGTATGCTGTTGATTGTTTCGATAGAGTCGAATTTTACCAGATTTAATCGAATGTATCAAGTACAGTTGGGCGGGACATTGTGATCCTGCTTCATCTTCTAAATTACAACAATAATATTCTTTCAAACCTCCTCGAGCATTTACATAATTGTATTTAGACCAAATTGTTATATCCCGCAGGTGCTTTTCTGCATCTGCTATATTAGCAAACGACATTTGAAATTTAAATTTAGTTTGCTCAGATTCGCTTTCTTCTTCCTGTTTAAATGTTTTACCCCCGGTCCCAACGCTTGCATCTAAGGATTGCACTAGTGAATCCTCCTCGGTGGATCGTTCCATTGATTGCGACCCATATTGACTTGATCTCGATGGAATGGATTCGTGCGTATGTTGTGAATTATTATGATACAGCAATACATCGCCATTGCTTTGATTCTGTATATAATACATTTTACTCGCACATTGCGGTCCATGTCGCGATACTTGATTACATCGATATTCCCATTTAGTACCGCATTCGCTATGATTTTTTAATTTCAAACTCCAAATTTTTTGTGACTGCAAATACTTTTTAACGGCATCAACACAATCGAATTTTTTCTCGATCGTCCAGATACCTTGATCACCACTACCCGAATTTTGTGTTCGGCGAATTTTTTTATTCTCCCTAGTGTCGTGTTCATGGGCTTGGTCTGAGCGAAAAATTAACACCTCCGCACTAGTGTTTGGGAAAAAAATACATTTTGCAGCCGAGCAGTGATTTGCCGTCACACCAACGAATGTACAACGATACATTGCTTTATATCCGCCGACAACAGCACAACATTTTTTCTGATCAATATCCCATAACTGTTGCAATTTTAAATATTTAATGGCTTGCTCGCTATTAGTGAATTTTTTTTCAAAAATCCAATTTTTCGTCGTGAAAATATCTTTGTATTCGTCAGGGCAATCATTTTCCGAATCATCAGCGTTTTCTGATAATGGTGAATTCATTTTGTAAATTTTTAATCGCTTCCTCTGGTTTCTAGAAGATCAACAAAAAACAAAAGACATATTTCATTTCTGCATATTGGTTCAAACAACAATATATAAATAAAAAAAAAAAAAAAAGTTACATTCCAATTTTCTCTCCCTACTTTCAAGACCTAAATAATTTAGGCAAGCCGATCGTAATCGTGGTATTCTCACAATACTACAATAATGTAGATTATTATTTTTTGAATTAAAGGAACTAAGCTTCGGAAATGGATTAGGCTAAGTATGAAAACGATTTATAATTAAGCAGAGCAGAACTTTCGTTAGTCGAGAATTTAACACAAAATGCGAAACACAAAGAGATTAGTTGGTATAGAGAAAAGTTCTAAGATTAGTACAAACTGTACAGTATGTTCCACAAGAAAGTATCTCTCAATTTATTGTTTCTGTTTAACCCCCACCACAATGCAACAGGTAAAATTATTCGTTTCAGTCTATTATCTTTTTCGGGTTAACTTCTTTCTTCAGTTCCGTTGGAGCATTTGAATGTTAAAAAAAAAAAAACAATATTAAAAAGAGTGTATTGTGAAGTGTTCTTAGTAACCCATTCCAAAGGACCGAAAATGAGTGTGAATATGTGGCATTTGTGAAAAAGTGGATTAAGCGGTATAGAGAATGTGGAAATATGGAAGATTTATCAGGAAGAGCTTTAGAAAGAGTCAATTCACAGAAGGATAATAAAGCCATTTTGAAGTTATTCGAGAAAAATGGAGCAATACACCTGCGACAAGCGAAACAAAAACTATGTGCGAACGGTGTTGAAGTGCCTACCAACACAATCTTGGTTTGGTAGAATCGACATCAAAAAATAGGAGCGCACGCAGCAAAAGTTGCACTAAGAGACATCAGTCTTTTATAGACAATAATGGCGACTGAACTACATACTAAGATAATTGCGAAATTAGTTTTAATGTCTATTATGAGAAATAAATATCAAATAGTTGCCAGGCGCCTCGGCTTTGAGCTTCAAAAATAGAAATTCTTGATTGCAATATTTTAAAGTATGTACTACAAAGCGAAATGCTTTGTCAACATAACCTACATATCAAATTTTTGGCAGAACTTTTTTATACTTACCAAGAAATCTAGCTCATATATACGTTACAAATTCAGAATATCTCAGTTCTTGGTATAATTCACGTGTAAAATTAAAATAGACCTAAATATTTGATAACAACCGAATGTTCAAAGCCGACGCCACCGGTATGAAAGGGTCTCAGCTAATTTATGGTGTTTTTATTGTTTTCTTTGAGATACATTCTTGTGGAACATACTGTGTCAAATAGTCAAAATTAACGTTACACTGCGTTTACCATTTAAATTTGGCAGATTTCGAAAATAGCCAGGTTTACAAAGGTTTAGCCAATTCCAATAATTCATAGAATGATATTAAAATCCTTGCCACAGTTTAATTAGTTTCAGGAAACGGTTTTCCAACTTTATGCATGAAAACATGATAAACTCCGATTTGTGAGAACGATTTTTTGTTATGTATTTTCAAAATTATACAAAATTCACAATTTAAGATCATCATAGAAAAAAATCTATAACAATTATTTAAAAGAGATAACGGTAATAATAAATTAATTAATTAAATATTTTATTTAAAAATATTAACGATATGCCAAAATAAAATAAGTTCCACATTGGAAACAATAATATTGCGATTCGCAATTAACGTCGAATTGTTTTCGGTTTTTTCAAATCAATGTAAATTATGTGGTGTGAAAAGCACATGAAAGCAAAATTGATGTTGTTTTGTGTTTGGATTGGTAATATAAACCGGTTTGGATCTACTTGATTGAAATTTGACGTTTAAAAAATTTCGAATCGATTTTTGTAGTGTTTAGTCGAGTGCTTTATTCAACAATTAAAATTATATTAATTTGTTTTTATATAATTATGTTTAATTTAATTAATTAATTTTATAAATTTTAATTGAACTATGCTTATATATTCAACCCTACAGAACCTCCCCTGAGTGGTCTCTGGACTGTTCTCAACTCATTGGTCTTATGGATTGAAAGATCTGACCTGGGCAAATTTATTGCAACAGTTAAAATGATTCAAAAAAGAGGCGCAAGAAACTCTATATGTATATTGAGAACTTTGACAACTAAAAATTGACGTTTCTATTTTTGTTGGTGTTAAAAGATAATAGTTTACGATGCACATCATCAATTTTTTTTTTTATATTATTGGGTGAAAAGAATTCAACATAAATTTCGCATGATTTTAAATTGACTTTAGTTTGTGTAGGGCACAACTGACAATAGATTTTTCGCTCTCGGAAATCGTAGTGTATGTGAATTGTTGATAAGAATGCGATACACTAAGCGCAGCGCATCATTTTTCGCAAATCCATGTGGGACTCATTTTTTTTTTTATCTTTTTATAAAAATTACTGATGTTTCTTGCTTAAACTACGATTTTTATTTATTCATTGCTTAACGCTAATTAACGTACATAATTTTGCCGCGCGGCGTCGCTTGTTGGTGTATCCCATCCTTTAGATTGAAGAGTAATTTAATTGTTAGTTAAACTTGTTAACTTCAATTGAAAACTATTTTTTTACGAATTTTCCAAACATCCAGAATATTATCTGGTGTAAAGAAATGGCGAGCCATGAAGTTCTCTTTCTCTTCATACGATAGTAGGCAAACAATTCAAATGTATTGGTTCTAAAACTTTGTTGGTGTTTTGAACACGTATAATTCGGAAGAACTCATTTTCAACAAAAAAACATGAAAATTTATAACCAATACATTCGAGTTATTGCAGTTTATCGTTACTTCTGCTTGTATAATTAATCTTTCTCTGTAAATTATTCAGGTAAATATCAGATGGATAACCTTAAAGAAATTAAATGTTAGATAAACGATCAATTCCAATTCAAAATGTTAAATATGCACATTTAGAAAAGTACGAAACGAAAATATTATAACTGGGTACGTATGTATGCTACTACCACTAACACATTCAACAACGTTGGTTTACAGATTACAGCGTAGCCTTAATAAACTTAACCTAAACAAATGTGAAAAAAACGAAACCCAAAAAAAAAATTGTTTTATCCTCTCTAAACTAAGAATGTATTTTATTTTCTAATTCGCTTGTGTATGTGCGAATTTACGAGCATGTGTGTATTTAGCCTACCTAACATTTAAGCGCCCAATGTGTGAAATAAACGAATGTAAAAATTGATTTTATTAATGCATGTATGTAGAGGAACGAACAAAAATTGAAAAAAAAAAAAACTTCCATTCCTGCTTTTATGTGTGTGATAACAAAAATAATAAAAATATTTGAATCAAGTTGTATTTGTATTCGTAACAAGATATAAAAAAAACAGAAATGTTGTATTTTCTTTTTTTTTTCTTTACTAAAAACACACCAATGGCAAAAATAATTACTTACATGAATAAATAAGAAAAAAAAACTTGTATTATACTGTCTGCTACAATATAAACCGTACGTCTACCTTTCGGAATTATGAAATTAAAACTGCGCTGTTTTCATTATTTTACGGACGAAACAAAGTACATTTCATTGTGTTTGTGCGTCTGTTTCACAAACACATTCAAAATTACAAGAAAAATTATTTCTAAATAGTAAATACTCACACATCCTCAATAAGCAAAATTTAAAATAGGTTGCGAAAAGAGATTTCCCAATAAACAAAAATTTTAAACGAGCACATTGCTTAGAGGGACAGGGAATTTACGAATGAAACCATTTCAACAATATAAATTGAAAATTATAATATTTATTTAATTCACATTTTTACATTATTCTATTTCTTATTTAAAAGTAATTTTTCAATATTGGGTGGCATTTTAATTATGTTCAGCGCCGATGCCATTCCCACCGAGTGTTCACATACAAATTTTTCCAAGAAATCTGAACAGGTACATGTAAGTCCATCACTATTTGTTAATCGTCGCAAACAATAAAAACCAAATTGAATTTCAAAAAATTCATCTAAGCCTTGATGTTCACATTTCCGATACTTTTGTAATTTTTCCGCGCATATCGATTTTTCATCACCAGCCGAAATGTAATAAAATGTTGCGGGGCTACGATGTACAATTTCAATTTGCTTTCCCAAATTATTCCACTTGACGGCTTTTTCATATACAACCATTGGTATTATTGGTTTATCAACGAAACGCTTCGTTTCACCATTCTCATAGCAACGTGACAATCGTTCCACTGCACCATGAATTTGATAGCGAAATGTATGAATCGGAAGATTTTGCTTCGAAGTTAAATGTTTTGTTAGCGTATTGTATTCAGCGCGAAGAGCTTTATTTGTATGCGGCGTAAATGGTCGAAATCCTTGAAACCAATTTGGATTTCGATTGATCCAATCCGTTTTAAAATAGTTTAAAAAATCGCCCAACTCGGACTCAGCGTGTGGCCGCCATTTCCGGAAGAATAAATCGACGCCTTTAAAGAATAAACTCTGCGAGGAAAGTTTTTGAATTTTAAGAATATCTTCTTTGATTAGAATTTTTAACGAATCCACCACCGAGCAAGTTGACAATTTATGCATTATTTTAGATAAAGCAACTCTAGAACACATGCCAATTTTACTAGAAATTCCAAACGTTTTAATAAACGCATTACGGACAGCCTCATTTTCATCAGCAATCAGGCATTCTGGTTTAAACATTTTATTGTGACATTTTTCTACTCCCTTCTGTATCGCCTTGAACACAAATTCATAATCATATTCATTCTTATTCGAACAAATAGCAACTCCGAAAAAGTGAAATTGATGACCCAGATCTGTTGTCCCAACAATAGTTATTGGATTTTGAAGCCAATTCAATAAGCACGTCGAATCTAAGTTAACTAAACTTGAATCCACTGCATTCTTCAACAAACGGCGGGTCGACAAGAAACATTGGAAAGTTTGATTTGAATGATTTATGTTAAAATCAACACAAAATTGTACATCATCGTCCTTGGGAATCGCAGAAATTACCGATAACCAATCTTCGATAGATGAAATGGAAGTAGTTACTTTTTCTAAAGGATTAGTGGTTTTTAAAAAAGTATTTCTTCGCATTTTCGCAATCGCGAATAAAAGTTGCTTTTTGTATGGAAATTCAAAATCTAGTAATTCTAATTTGGCGTATATTTCTCTTGGTGTTTTGCCATCGCGAACAAGCTGTTTTATCTTGGCTTTAGATGCATTATCTAAAGACTCGAATACTTGGACGGCCCGAGCCGCGGATGATAGTGGATCGTGCGTATGGTCTTGTTCTGATTTATGTATAGAAACGACTCCTGTTTCACTTGAAGTTTGTAGATATTTAGTAGCGGCACAACGGGTATTTCTGTGTTCACGACTACCGGTGGTTAAATTGCATCGGTAAAGATCGTTGCCAGGGACTTTTGATGGAGCTATTCTTGTCCAAATTTGTTGCTCTTTCAAATATTCAATAGCCTCTTCAAATGTTCCAAATTCTTTCTCAAGGGTCCATTTTTTATTATGTGACGAAATATTTTGTTGTGATAATGTGATTTCATGACTGTCTGATTTGATATCCGTAATGGTGTTTCGATCGTTATCACTACTTGCATCGTTAGAATCGCTTTCAACTAAGTCAATAGCCTGCGTTGGTCGTTTTAATGTTGGCACCAGGGTAGGAATTATATTCGTGCACTTTTCGGCATGCCGAATATTTCTATTAAACATTATAATATCACTGTTTATGTCTTCGTAAAAAAGATATTTTGATGTAGCACAACGACCGAAGCCTTCGCCCAATAAATTACACATATAATACTCTTTGACACCTTGTTTTGATACATCCGATTTAAAACTTGATAAATTCAAATTTGTCATATAAAGTTTGGCCGTTTTGTAGTCGTCAAATTTTGTCTCGAATGCCCAATCCTCTTGAATATCACCAAATTCATCGGTTTTACTAGTAATAATTTCATCACTGCACGTAGCTGTTTTCGCAGGATTCTCAATTTCAGTTGTTTCTTTCTCACTCAAATTATCATTATGCGTATGTGAACTTGAAGTGTAATATAGTATTTCGTCAGAATCATTTCGCCGTAAAAGGACCGCTCGACTTGCACATATTCTATGATCAGTATTATAATTACACCAAAAATATTGGCGACTCTCATTCTTAAATCGCCTAGTACATGTAGAAACCCAATTTTGCCTCATTTTATTATGCGCCTCTAACATATTCCCAAATTTCGCTTTGAATGTAAACTCTTTCAAAACTGGAATTTCGGGAACATCCTCAGTCAATGGTTTAGATACTTCCGTGTCGCTGTCAGAAATAATAATTTCCTCCGTTAGGGATGGACTTGGTTCGATTTTACTTTCTATCGGATGACTATGTGGTTCACCACTAAAGTAAAATACTTCGTCAGAACCTTTTTTAATTAAGAAACATAAACGAGCCGGGCATTTTGGTTCACACGGATAAGTGCAGCGATAAAATGGTCTTTCTCGGGTACCAGATATGAGTTGCCATTGTCCATTGGATGCGATCAGAAAGTTACTCGCCTCATCTATGTTTGTAAATTTATTTTCAAAACTCCAAATTTTCGGCACCATCTTCTGTACATCATCGTCATTGCAATAAGCATCGTCACTAATCGCATTGTTTTCGGCCTGAGTAATTTCCATTGGTTCATTGTCTGCAATCATAAGCTCTTCCTTTACAATGATGTTAGAATTTGGATAACTGTCCGGTATTAATTCTGTTTCTTGGAAGTGTAATGGCAAATCGTCTTTTTTGTAAGTAATTTCATGAGAATGTTTACCACTGCGATATACTAAAACTTCATTGTGTTCGTTTTCACAGGTAAGAAACATCTCAGCCTTGCATTCATTCCTACTGCAAATATAGTCTACTTTTGAACTTTTCCCTCGTCGATATCTACACCTCCATGTATTTTGTTTGTTTAAATATGTTGGAACCATATCCTTGGACGGAATTTTATCTTCTAAGGTCCATAGGATCTTTTTACGACATACAACAGTATCCATTGGGGAGTAAATTTGATTATTAGCTTCCGTTTCTAATTCTGGCTCTCCAATCGTTTCATTATCACGGATTAGGTCTTGACCATAGCTGATATCATCATCCATATAATTGATAACGTATTGTGTGGATTCGTCTTCAGTGACAAATTCTGTTGATATACCTTGACTGCCACTGCAAAAATAAGGTTTGGAACCTAAATCAACTTGAGTCATAATACTTTCTAAATTAACTGTAGAATTACGATCATGTTTCAATGGACGACCTCTTTTTCGTTTCACGGGATCACCACCATTATTAAACATTTTGCGGTTTGCTTTCATAATGCGCCATTTCTTTGACGCCGTACCCTTTTTGTAATTGTAAGCAATTGTATCATGTGTGTGTTTGCGATCTTTTTTATACACTGATACTTCGCCACTGTCATCGGAGTACAATAAACATTTCCCCGCGGCACATTGTGGTCCATCTACCTTCACCCGATTGCATCGATAATGTACTTTGCGACCTCCGGTTACCTTGTAAACTTTTCTAGAGTCGATGCGCCAGACGACATCTTTTCTCAGATGATCTAGTGCCATTTGCTCATTATCGAAGTTTTCCTCAAATATCCAATCTGGCGCAAAAAGAAATTTTCGATATTTTATGTTACAAATATTTTCTTTGTTTTCAAAATTCTCATAATTGGTAACAGACTCTTCTTTAATTTGATAATCGAAACTCGAGTGAGATTGTTGCTGCATATTGTAATTATCGTGATCAACGAGGCAATCCTTAAGACTGACGGATTTCAAAACTCTGAAGTCTGTATTTTGTAATAAGTCCCTGTCGCATTTGCGTAAATGTTTTAGTAGCCAACCACTTCTCGCCGAAATTCCGAAATGTTCTAAACGTATGATATTCGCATGGGTATGTCGACAATCCATTTGGTAAAGAGTTACATTATTCGTGCGTTTATCAAATCTGAAGTATTTTCGTGCCGCACATTGTGGCCCTACTCTTGGTACCAACTTGCATCGGTAGTGGTATATCATGCTAAATTGTGAATCATTCTGAAATTTATAATTCCATATTCTTTGTCGTTTTACATATGATTTGGCCTCATCTACGGTGTTAAAAGTCTTTTCAAGTCTCCATTTATGAGGGTTAATCTTACGCCGTATCTTAGAACAATAATTTCGGATTTGAAGCTCACGATGTTTTATCTCGAACCCCTCAGATTCTAATTGTAACAAAACTTCTTTAGGAGACTTCAGTGACACTGCCAGTTTAAAAATTCTAATCTTCAGACCATTTTCCATTGGACGTCGAATCTTTTTTCGAATAGCTGCATTCGGTAACTGATGGTTCGTATTAATAGCTGGCGAAGTTTTATCATGATCATGTTTATTGTTTGTTTGGTACATCCAAACTTCTTCGCTGTCCTTTGGAAAATAAAGGCATTTCAATACAGAACATGGTGACCCTGTAATGTTGGCCTTATTGCATCGATAGTGTACTTTACGGCCACCTTTTACAGGATGACCGCGATGAGGATCAACGTACCATATTTCTTCCGCGGTTAATTGGTCAATTGCTGATTTCTCGTCAGGAAATTTGCCCTCCAAAACAAAGCTGGACGTAAACTTTGGTATTACATCGCTTTTTCTTTTGTTTGTTGTATAAGATTCCTCCGCTGATCTTTCTCGTTCAGAATGCGTCATTTTCAATTTTGAAACAGATTTTATTTCATCTGGATATTCTAAGGAAAGAAAATAATAATTTTCATTTACTTCCTATGGTAATTTAATATGTATTAAAAATTGCACAACACACTCTCACATTCTCGGGTAGGATACATTTTAATAATCGATTAAATGGCACATTGGGTACAATTGCATCGTTTGGATCGAGAGGTAATTGGTTTGAATCCCAAAAGAGGAGCGATGCAAAATGTATTATTATCACCTGGTTATACTAATTGATGTCGATGATCATCTATAGGGGTACGAAAGACTACAGCTGGAGTGTAGAATTCATGAACCGACCCACGTTTTATCTATAGATTGGGGATCTCTTATAATTAGACTTTTAACCATATGTCCAAATTAGCTTTAATTTCGTAGTAAGTCTCGTGAAAAGACAATTTCTTGGATTCAAAATAGTAGGTTATTTTCAAAATGGTTCCTTTTCATACTAAACATCTGAAAAGAACTGCGGTCACACCAATTTCCAACCATCGAGCTTATTATTTCACTGTCACCAATCCAATCAATTTTTTATTATTAATAAATAATTTTATAAAATCTCAAGAATCAACAAGTGAAATGAAGAACAAAATAATTGCATCCTTCCATTTCATTGTAGTTGCGTGTCACTTACTTAATCTGTCTTTTTTATAAAGTGACTTTAGGCGTAACTAACGACTATGAAAAATAATTTACGCCAAGTAAATTTTTACATAGGGAAATTGTCCATACCATTTTGTAAAATTTTTGTCTAGGAAGAAGGGCCGGAAATTGTCACAGTTTCCATTGTTTCCTCTTTCTGTTTAAAAATCCAGGAAAATTACTTGGCATTTTTACTATTATAATCAAGAGAGGGAAAAGCCTGAATGTGGCTTTGAGGACTTTTTGATTTTAGTATGTGAATTCTAAAGAAAACACTTGGATTTTTTTGTCATTGTCCAATCCATCGGGTCCAATCCTAAGCTGTCAGAAAATGTTTCCATCAGGAAATTCTGCTATAATTCCCATTAATTTTCTAATATTTTTTCCATAAATCATTCTGGCTTCAAAGCTTTCAAATTTCCACTAAAAATATCAAAAACCATTCTGGCGTAAATTCAGGTAGCCCGTAAAATGAAATGAAATGACTATGGGAATTGGAGTATTAGTCTCTGTGGCCGTGTGGTCTCTCTGTAAAACTTTTTTTAAAGCTTTCCGAATCAATTTTAAAATGCTTCAAGCGTTGAGTAACTAACAAAAAGTATACTTCGAATGCAACGTTATAGATAAAACGTTGTGCTTCTCGAGCAAAATGTTTAAAGCAGTCGATTGATGTTTGGCAGCTCAAACATGTCAAATTTTTTGAGTGTTAAAACCAACTGTTTATATGAAACTATTGTAAAATGTTTGAAAAAAATGTAGTTTTAATAAGTGTAGTGGGCGGCTTTGTACTTAGGTCAAATCCGCAGGCGTTTAAGTGAAGAATTTATCGAACTGAAGAAATAAAAGTCTAATGTTAGTCCGAAGCAATTGTTCAATAATTTCAGAGTCTATTTCTAACGTGTTGGTCTTTTCATTAGCCATGTCGACGCCCATGTAGATCTTCCAGTATAAGTACGGGTGTAACTGGAACTCGATCGTTTAATATATTACGATATTCACTTGTTAGCTTCTTCAATCGTACTATTTCCCGATATGCTCTATTCCGTTAAATTTATTACATAGATCATATCTAAAACAATAAATTTGTATTTTTACATTTTTAACTGACTTATATAAATTTTACGCAATTTTGCAACTTAATTGCTTTTGAAAGAATTAACCAAATGGAAAAGGTAAATATAGTATATCGTTGGATTCGTCGTTTCATGTCATTTTATACGATACATGAGCCGTTTATTTAGAAAGTGGCCTAAGCCCATTTTTGAGAAAATTGAGTTAAAGCTGGTGGCAGTTACAAATATGTAAGGTCTTTTTACTTGAATCCCCTTAAAAATTCATTATTATTTCAATAGAAATTTTACTGTTAAATAGAATTACAAATAATTTTGAAAATGGCATAAGTCATTATGCATTTTTTTTGCAGATTAACTACACAATTTCGGTCTAAAAATACTAAAGTATTGAAATCCTGTCAAAAATGACTTAAAATTTGGTTGGTCCAAAACCATTTGTCTCGACGTTTTGAAAGTCCAGAATCCGAACAAGCAACAACAAAAAAATATCATGTACCTATGATATCTTGAGATCAGGGCGGAGAATTGAAAAACTTTTAGAACCTGTACACCAAGAGGGTCGAGTATAACTGCCATACGAATTGAGCCCAAACCACCTGGTTACATAAATATTTGCCAATTTTTTATATATACTGGTTTGAATATTGAGTTGGACACTGAATTTGGGGTTGAGTTGAAGGTTAAGTTAGGGGTAAATTTCCGGGTTGAATTAAAGTTGAGTTGAGTTGGGATTGAGTTTAGATTTAATGAGGGTTCAGTTGTGGATTTATTTGTAGAGAGTTGTGTGTTGAGTTGAAAATCAGCTTGAGTTTACGTACACACGTATTTTTTCGGACCATGTTGATTTGGGGATTGAGTAGGGTGATGAGTTTGAGGTTGCGTGAGATTTATTTGAGGGTTGAATTTAGATTTGAGTCTTAAGTTTAATTTGAGTTGGGCGTTAAGGGTTGCGATGAGGGTTGAGGTTTCAAGTAGAGTGTTGTGTTGAGCGATGTGTTGGCGATTTATTTAGGGGTTGCGCAGGAGATTAGATTGTTGAGTTTATGTCAAACCTTGTTGATGTAGAGTTTGAGTTGAACGTCGAGTTGAGTTGAGTTGGAGGCCGAGTTAGGATTGAGTAGGGTTTAAGTTGAAGTTGAGCGAGTGGTTCGGGTTTAATTTGTGATCAAGTTTAGGGTTTAGTGGGAGATTAAATTGAGTTTATTTTAGTTGAGTTCTTACAGTTGAGTAGAGGATTGAGATTTGGTTCGCGCGAACTTCAGTTGATGTTGAGTTAAGGTTTAATACGCTTGCGATGGAATAAAGTAAGAGGTTCGGTTGGGGGAATTATTTGGGGTTAGGTTAAGGGTTGATTTGAAAGTCAATTTGGGGTGAGGTTAAGGGATTATTTGAAAGTCGGTCTGGCGTTGATTTCGTCATTGAGTTGAGGATTGGGTTGGCGGTTAATTTGGTGATTGCGTTGTGATTGAGTTAAGAGGTCCAGTTACCGATTGATTTGGGAGTTGAGTTAATTTTCAGAACCGAAGTTAAGATCACCTTACGAGAGTTCAGCCCTTTATTTTGCTGTAATAGAATCGTATTTTTCTTCACATATGCTGGTTTTGCTTGTAGAATCTGTATGTACAAGTCATCCCAAAAGTTAAAACAGCATTACCAGACTGTTCGGGAGGAGCCAAAGGCGTGCCAAACTGGGGAACAACTTTTCCCAATAGAAACAAATCTTAGTGTACGGCTCCTGAAGAACTAATTTATTATTATCCGACTGTTTAAGCATTTAATTAGGTAAGTAATTTATATTTCTTAAATAATGTTTTTAAACTTACTCGAGGCGAAAATAAGTATTTTTCAACTTTCGATTTGACACCGAAAAGAACAAGACCAAAATATTATTCACAATTAGAAATGGATACTTTATCTAAGGGAGCTCTTTCTGCTTCTACAGCAAAATATGAACCCCCAATTTACCACAATTACAAAAATAGGGCTATTCACAGAAAGGATTGGTTTCCAAAAAACTCCCTTTATCGAATAACGAGTTCCACACAAATCCATAAATAACAAGTTCGTCATTCGATTCAGGGAATTTCGATAAACGGACAATCCTAGGCACCAAACAGTTCCATTAAGCGTGTTCTTTAAAATTTTAAAACAATGTGAAACATATGGCAAGTTTCACAATGTCGTAATTATGGACTTATCCACACCATTTCATTTGGACCTCTAAAAAATGCTAATCATAATAGTTTATGGCCCAATGACACATGAATTTGGCAAGTGTCGTTAAGTGTTTAGTGTGTAGATACAAAAGACAGTTGGAATCATATCTTTACTCATATTCTATAGCTAAAAAGTTCTCGATTTTTTAGCACCATTTTTCTTAATAATTTGTGACGGAGTAACAACAAAAAATTTCAATTACGTTTGGCATAAATAAAAGCAACATTTCTATCGTTACAAATAAGCATCGATGTCAAAATGTGTAAAAGCGAATTAGTCACGAATTTTTAGAAATTCGCTTTGCCTATCTCTCGTCTCGTTCTCACTTAAGGACAGCCAAATATAAATAAAAGGCTGTTCAGCGGGAAAATAACATAAAGCGCTACTGTCAAAAAAATTATTACATTTGCTTTTGCATGTTTACCCAGCGAAAATCTGTTCACCTTCACACTGTTATGTTACGTTCTATTGACGTTTTATGAAAAAAACTAGATGGTTCCAAATAGAGCTGCTGGCTCGAGCCGAAAAGATCCAGCTTTTGGGGGTAATTGCAGAGTTAGAAGCTCGATATTTTTGCTTGAAATACTCGATCTTTTTATTTTCGACGAACTTTGAAAAAGTACGTCTATGAATTCGAAAAGTGTGTCCATGTGTAGCATTTTTTTCGAATTTCGAAAATTAATATATTTCAGGGCCGCTATTCTTGAAATTCGATCAAAAAAAGTCGCCTGTAATTTTCTAGTGAAATACGTCATTTCAGTCGAAAATTTAAATTGTTTCATACCAAAGTCACCGGCGACTTTTTTCGGTGAATTTCAAGAATACGGGCCCAGATTCGGATTCTTCATACCCAAGTTACTATTAGAAAGTATTGTTAAAAAGTTTGTAACTCTTACCATTCAAGAGATAAAGACATTTCTTAATAAATAGAGATAATTTACGTTATAAAATTAATATTTTGGGATCAAAAACGCTTGTACTCTAAAAATATCGAAAGCTCGAGCTTTGCAAAATCAGCAGCTCTAGTTCCAAATGAGAACCCAATAAATTTATTTTTTTATTTTGTGATTTTAGTGAAAATAGGCACATCTTATGTCGCTTTCGATTGAACAACCTTCTACATTTCAAGAAAGATACGATTTGAAGGCGGTCGCACACATTTTTCATTTTGTAATGTTGCATATAGATTGCACACAAATTTCTTGCGACCGCCGCCATGTTTAATCTTACTTCTATATTTTGTTGAGATTATTGACAATTGCTGCTTTGGTAAATTTACAAAATTGCATTGTATAAAATAAAACAAAACATGTTTTAGATAACCAATAACGTACAACACATAGAAGAAATAAATAAAATTGTTGTTCTTGCTTAGGAAACTTCCAAAACAGCTAAAACAACTTAAACCAAAAGCTTTACCAAAACAATACAACAACACATGGTCAAAATAAACAAAATTTTGTAAATTTTATATCACGCTGACAAACCAAACACAAACAATTATCAAAAATAAATTCAACGCACTACGAAATTTGACACAATTTCAGAGTGGTGAATAAAAAATTCCGAATGATTCAAGAATAAGGCCCTTTTCGAAAGTTATACTTATTTATTTAGACCTACTTATTTAAATAAGTATATTGGCGGGGTAACTTAAAATAAGTATGTTCTTACAAAAAAAAAATCTTAAACGAAAACTAAAATTCTGTTAATTTCATTGCATACATATTGTGATATTCTGTAGTAATTAAGTTATATAAAAAATTTATTTAAAAAAATTATTTTATAGTTACAAAATAGTCAAAATAAAAAATAAGTATGTGAAATCAATTCGGATAATTTTACATACTTATTTAAGATGGCGGCAAATAAGTATGTCTAAATAAATAAGTATAACTTTCGGAAAGGGCTTCAGACATTTGGTTGCATGTGGAATATACATAGGCAATTACCAAGGGAATTATCAAGGGAATTTTGACAGATGTCCATATGTGGAAAATGGTTGTGAAATTCGAGAGGGCCTCCACGCAATAACAATAATTAAGCCGTATCGCGTTCATTTATTTCTAAAAGTTGGTACAAATAAATTTGTATAAAATTTAAATTAAATTTTCAATGAACAAATAACAAATTATGGGAAAGAAAATTATTTCACTCACGTCAAAATTACTATAAAAAAAAAAAAATATCACAGAATTCGGACACATCCTAGATTTTTTTGACAATCCCTATCGAATTCGACATTAAAAAATCATTTTCTGAGAAAAAATATTTTAATGCATTTTTTTTAAAGGAAAAAAAAGCAAAAATATTCCATTCGCCGGCGTTGAGAAAAAACATATGCATACTATAAAAATATGTGGATGTATGCATGCACAAATGTGCATGTATATACATTTTATGTTTTGACACAAATACAATTCATTTACAGCTGTTAGTGTAGTTGAAATTAAAAAAACGCTATATTTACTACTGTATGTATGTATTCGGCCATAATCAAAATATCCAACAAAATTATGTTCTTATCAACGAATTGTCCATGTAATTAAAAAACATTAATATTTTTATAGTATTAGACAGATAAATAATACGTAGATTTTACTAAGGTACTGCATTTTTGACGCTTAAAAATCACATTTGATAAAGCGACTAAGAAATGCAAACAAATACTCGACTCAACATTGTATTTATCTAATTATTAAATTGCGAATTTACGATCCGACTACAAAATAAATTCATATTTGTTTATTAATAAAATGTCAAATAAATGAAAATCTTTACAGTAAAAGAGAACTCTAAACCTTTAAATATTATGTTGATGGGTATTAATTTATAAAATTTGTACATTTATAAAACAAGCTCGCGCTCTCCGCATGTTCGACTGTTTTTTACTTTATTTCATTTTTCAATTGTCAAAAATATTTTTTTTTTTGAGAAAATTTAATAAAAAAAAAAACTCATTTTGCTTGAGTACATTTATACAAACATATTTACATTTTTATTTAAATTATATAATTAACTTACACATGTAAACTATACAAAATATTTTATAAATAATTAAAATATATTTTTGTATATATTTTATTTAATGTAACAATAAAACAAGTTCACAGTTTCACACGTCTATCTTTCAATTACAAACTAAAACTATTGCTATTGAAAATGAAATTGAACTGAACTTCGTGTTCGTATTCGTATTTCGTATTAAGAAACAAAACAACAACAAAAACGAACAAAACATTTTTGTTTGGTTTTCTCGAATTTCGTTTGTCAGGACAGGAGACAAACAATAATAAATGAATAACAAAATTTATGTAAGTAACGAAATTGGAATTGAAATGAAATCGAATATCTTTGTAAACACTTATACATTTTTACTTACTTAAATGTCAAAAATTAATTACGATTTTATTTTCGAAAAATTCTTTTTTTTTTATTTTTTTCCTATTCTGCTGCTGGGTTACGCTTTTCTTCAAACATTAATATGTACATGTAAGCAGATACAGTGTATAAAAAAAGTATTTATACGGTCAAATAATTTTTACTTTTTAATTTTATTAAAATTGCATGCTAATTTTCATTACAAAAATAATTGGTACAATAATTATTTTGAAAAAAAAAAAATGTTTCTTATGCTGTGACTGTGTGCCTTAATCGACTAAACTAACTAAACTAAAAAAAAGTTGAAGCTTCTGCTATTGTTTCATAGGCGGCAACCGAAAAGTCAATTTACGAGGTTACTTTTCAATGACTTTTCATTTATACTGTAACAAGTGAACATCAAAATCAAAAATAAAATAAAACGGATCAGGGAAAAATAAAAATAAAAATGGAGAAACGCCATTACACAATTCGCTGTAAGTTATAATTTACAAATTTATTTCAATAAATAAAATTTAATAATTTTTTTTTATGTATTTGTACAGGGACACAAGATGAAACAGAGAGATTTATTTTGGCCCGTATTAAACTAGAGGGTTTATTTACTGGGAAATTTTACGACGTAAAATCAAGTTGGGAGTTTCTCGCTCGACCAATAGTTCGCATATGACATTTAAAGAGTCAGCCGTTACTCTTAAATGCTGTCTTATAAATCGGTTATTATTCGACATAATTCCTTGAAAAATTGTAGAATTATAAGAAGAATAGAGGTTTCGTGGAAGCTGCAATTTAAAGCAAAAAAATGTTGAACAACATAACATAACCTCGTAAATATATTGTGTTGTAATTACTTTGGTTCGATATTTCTGTTTTTTTCTTGAATTCTGGTTGCTTAAAAGACGTTTATAATACATCAGAAGTGTGTTGGTAAATAAAAAATGCGGCAATATCATTAATAAATTTTTATTTTTTTTTTTAATTTTACGTTGGGTATTTTCCTTGTTTATTGGCGATTAAATTTAGTTTAGTGTAAGTTGAGGCACAGACAGAGACTTTTATACTAACGCCATCTATTTAAATGTTGCATTAACTAACTCGTCGTACTTTAGTTAGTTAGTTTAGTCGATTAAGGCACACAGCAGTATGGTTTTCTATAATTTTGAAGTCTGGTAGTTGAGGTTATTGATGATAGGAAGTGTGAAAAGTGTGTATATGGAAAAAAGGAGATTAATTGGAGAATATCGGTAATAGTGTTTAGTTGTATGAATTATATTGTACTGTTCGAGTAAAAAAAAATAAAAAAAAAATGATTGCTACATAATTTTCATTTTTTAGGTAAATTTAATTTGTAGCTAAAAAAACGTCCCACTTCAATATTAAAAAAATAATTGATTCAGGCAAGAGGACCTTATTTAATCTGATACGACGAAAATTTATGACAAACAAGTATGTATGTATTTATGCATTTTCAATATTTTGCTGGAATATAGCGAAAACTGCTCACCTAGTGTTTAGTAGGGCCTCTCTTAGCTTCAATAGCTTTTTGGCATGAAGACGCATTGATTTCACTAAGCTTTGGGTGACAGTACCCCTCTAATTTTACCTATTCCAGTAGTGGCCAAGCCAATTGAGTATTTTTGACAAATTTTGATAATAAATCGAGCAATAAAACTCCGATTAGAAAAAAAAGTTAACTGGACAACGCGGTAATTATTTAACTATCCAGAGTCACAGAATTTATCACTGTAGAATGAGTGTGAAAGCCACAGCAATATTTATTATCAAAATTTGTCAAAAATACTAATTTGGCTTGGCCACCACTGACCTATTCATTAGAAATAATCTGTTTTGCTAGTTCTTTTGAAGAAGGATTTCTTGTAACAATTTTCGCAATCATTACGTTCATAAATGCTCTATCGGATTTTAATCCGATGATTGGCCCACTTTAGTTTGATTATCTGTAAACCTTTTCGTCACAACTTTGGACGTGGGACACCTTGAATCCTTATTTTTTGAGCCGTTCTACACAATTTATTTTCCAGAATTTAACAAGACCTTCTTTAGTTAAAATGTAATCTATAAAAGTCATATATCTGACATCATTGTTACCCATACAGCCTCATAGCATAACATTGCCGCCTCCATGCTTCACTGTTTTAGAAGGCATTCTGGATTCATTTCTTCACTAGATTTTCTCCACACTTTCTGAGTGCCGTTCGATCCAAATGAGTTAAATTTTGTTTCGTTACTAAATAAAACCTTTTTTCGAATCATTTAAAGGCCGTTGTATATGATTTCTAGTCCATTCCAATCGAGCAATTGTATTTTACAGTTTGTGGGAAATGTTGTTCGATTATGCTTTATTTGGCTTAATTTGGTGGATATTATTCCGTCGGTCGAGTTGTGTATTTATTGGGTCGGCTGGAACGTTGGCGATTCGCGCAACAACCAGTTTCTTTCCATTTTTGCATGAGTTTTTGGACCGTACATTTTTTTATTTTTGTTGTTTTTGATATATTATTTCGTTGATCGATATTTAATTCGGTTTTTCGCCATGATTATTCAACAATTACTAATAATCCGTGTCGTCCCCATTTTGTATTTATTTCATTTGTTTTCAAAAATAACAGTAAAGTAATTTTCATACCAATTTTTAGATATCACAAATGCGAAGCTGAGATCCTTTCATACCAATGTCGTTGGCTTTGAACATTCGGTTGCTATCTATTTTACACATGAATTATAGCAAGAACTGAGATATTCTGAATTTGTATATGAGCTAGATTTTTCGGTAAATATAAAATAATTGTGGGTAAATATAAAATAATTGTAGGTTATGTTGACAAAGCACTTCGCTTTGTACTACATACTTTAAAATGTTGCAGTCGAGTGTGGAACGCATTGCCTTAACTTTTTAGACAATTTCATTGCAATATATTTTCATTTTTTTAAAATTATCACTTAAAAATAAATTATTTTTCAACAAATTGAATTTATTTCTATAAAATTAACCATTGTCAATCAAATAAAACTAATTTCCATAGTTCAAAAATAAAATAAAGAATTTTTATTTTTGAAGCTCAAAGCTGGTATGAAAAGTACTTAAACATCTATGTTGATTGCATTTAATGGTTTGAAATTCACAGTGTATAAATACTTTTTTTTGGCACATTCCTAGTGTTTCCTTGATCAAACGTGATAAAAAATATCATGATACTGCACGTCACATACTTATGACCCTAACTTCATTCCGTTAAGTTTTATGTCAAACCCGAGGAAACGACCAAAATAAAAAAAGTTAAAATTAAACGTTAAACAATTTTATATATTCTGATTTTTTTATTTAACAAAATTAATTATAATTTTTTGTAGTATTTTAAACTATTAAATATTTCCATTATATATTATGGAAATTGAAATTATTTAAAATTATTAATTAAGTTTCTTTTGCATGAAAAAAACAAGATTTTTTGACAGGTAAAACCACAAAAATTCTAGTATTTTTTTGGTGATAAATGAGTGTGTTTTATGGCAAAACGTGATAAAAAATATCATGATATATTTTATCAAATTTGCCCGAGGAAACACGACCATTGTCGGTACGTTTCAAAATGATTTTTTTATTTACGTAATTTAGCAACATATTTTCAAAAATTAATTTCTCTCAATAACAATAATTAGTTAACTTAAATAAACTGATACAAATTATTTTCGGAAGCACGTTTCAGTTACAAACAAATTTTTTTCGCAATTGCGCGACAAAAACACTTTTTTGATACACTGTATGTATAAATAAAACAACATTAACATGTAGGAAGAGAGTGTAAAGTAGAAAATTTCAGAATTGAGTAAATTTGTTAATTTTTTTTTTGGTTTTGTTTGAACATTTTGGGTAAATTTCACGAAATTTATTTCGAGATAGCGGGAAAATATTCGGGTTTTAAAAATATTCTGTAACTCGACTGGAAAAATTCCAGTCCTAGCGGAATGCAATTTTCTATACATTGTAATCTTTTGTCACTTTATCTTTAATTAAAAAATATTTGTATTTCTCTTTTTATGTACATATGCTTATTAATTATTAATTCAATCTTATACCCTAGACAGACTGTGGTTTAATAAATTCGATTTAGCTAAACTAGTTTAAGTATTCTATGCAAAAACAAAGGGATTAGCTAAATCGAGGTTGACACACTGCGACTAATCTCGAAAAATTCATTAAATCGGTTTTAATAAATCGCAGTGTATCTAAAGTATTAGGCTTTTTCCGAGTGATTACTTATTTAATGTTAGTGACTTATTCGGCGCCATCTTAAATAAGTAAGTAAGATTTTTTTGAAATTATTTAAAACAAAATAAGTTAAAATTGTGTAAAAAATGGAATGAATGGAAAGATGTTTTATTGTTTTAAATTATTTAGTTAACTTCAAAGCTTTGTCTTAGAACTAGTAGAGAGCCGGGAAATGCGAAAGGTATATTTTAGGTATATTATTATTATATTATTTAAATAATTGCATGGCTTAACCAAAGAAACTGTTACATCGTTGATATCATACTGAAAACGGATGGTAGATCAATAAAAAAATCTTTCGAATATATCGAATTAAGCTTTTAATAAATTATTAGAACTAACTTCAGCCAAGCATCACGGATATAATGCAAATATGGAAATAGGAGTAACAGTAGGTTTTGATTGGCTTGTGGCACAAGATATTGGGTAGTGCGCTGTAAATCAACACGATGCATTTATTAATAGAAAACTGGGTTATATCATTCAATTTCAAGGTTTGACTTATTTAATTATAAATTTAAAGCTAAATTTATTAAAACATATATTTATTTCTTTTAGCTGTCTGTGATGCTGAACATGATCAGTGGTATTGCGGAACAGTAAACTTGATTTATCAAAACAATATGCAGCATAACGATACTTTTTGCTCGTTATCAGTTCGTTATAGCTCACCTTAGAACTCTTCGCAATTATAACCCCATACAAGGAACATCGAAGGTAGCTATAGAACAAGCATTTGGGCAAATGGAAACTAGGCGGAGATGCATTTTTTTTAAGATCTCTGGAGTTAAATAAAAAAGTTTGTAATATACTTATTGCATAATATATGTTTGGATGTAGGTGATCTAATTATTGTAATATTAGAGATGAGTAGTGTCGAAAACTGATATTTATGACAGTTTTCGACACGAGTTCTTGAGTCTTTCAAAACAAGTGTTTTCGACACTTTTTGACAAGGCTTTTCGACAGTGAAAAAATTGGAAAATGCACAATTTTAGCTTCATTCTCCATTTTACTTAACTTTAAAAAATTTTTCTTTTAAGATAATTTTATTATGCCAAAATCAAACGAAACAGAAGTGAACAGTTTCAAAATTTATCTGTGTATTTCAAAAACTAGTTAATGAAAACAATAAGAGTATTTTATTTCCTAATTTTTTGCAAGCACAGTTGTTGATACTTTTCGACAGTTTTTGACACTTTTCGACAGTTTTTGACTCTTTTCGACAATTGTTGACTGACCATAATTTAAGGTTTTTCACCTATGTTTGACAAAATTATCGAAAAGTCAGATTTTTAGCGTTTTACTCATCTCTGATTAATATAGATACCGAATTTTCAAATGAAAATTATCCCCCATTATATTTTGGCGAAATCCAACCCCCGCAAGAAAACGCTTCTGAATTTCGAGACCGGCTTTATGAAATATGTAAAAATTTACACACTCGTTGAGGTCGAGTAGGACTATGAACTTTTATCTGGATCTAACAGGTCATATTCGATCAAAACATCTTCGTCGATGGCATTCTAATTTATGCTATCAATGATGTCTGTATGTGCAATGTTCTGTTTTGCATCCACCGTATCATTAATTTCTTCAAAAATATCCAATTCGAAGAATTTAATTTTGTTAGAGCAGTTCACGTTCTCGGATTCTTCATTTTTTTATACGTATTCATTAAATTGTTCCATTTCTTGGAGCATTCTTGGGGTTGTTGATTCACCAGTTGTTCACTCCGTGAGAATTGCATCATTCTAAAATAAACAACAGAAACTTTAAACGTATGAAGTAAAAATAATAATTAGCAAACTTATTTCCAGTGGAATTGGGAATTGATTTATTGTGATTATTTATGTCGTTTTCGATTCAAAAAGGCAATCCGTTGTCAAAAGAGTGAATTTTTTACTGTCAAGTCGTTCGATTTGTCAAGAAAAAGCATTCGATCGAGCAACAGTTTTTGGCAGATTTACCCAGCTCGGAAAAGTCCGAATTTTACCCATCTCTGATAAAAACGGGCAATTCGATTAGATTGTTCGATTCGTAGGGAAATATAGATTGCTTTTTCAGAGAGGGGTAGAAAACGAATCGAAAGCAACATTAGTGTATTTTGGTTATATTTTTCTAAAACATACTCAATTGTGGGAAAAATAGTTCCATTTCATAGCAATTTCGTTGTTTATTTTTCCCTAAAAATTTTTAGTCACAATAAATCAATTCCCAATTCCCTGGGAAAACCGGAATAGTGCCATAGATAATATGGTATTGAATGTTCTTTTTTTAAACTCATCATTCATACGTTTAGAAATTTTAAATGAAATGTTTAAGAGAAGATAGAAAATAAGTCATCTTGAAAGGTTACTTAAGTACTTTTCATTATCAGACCCCTCGGCTTTAGTTTCAAAAATAAAAATTCTTTATTTCATTTTTAAATTATGTAAATTAGTTTCATTTGATTGATAATGGTTAATTTTATAGAAATAAGTTCAATTTGTTGAAAAATAAGTTATTTTTAAGTGGTAATTTAAAAAAATCAAAATATATTGCAATGCAATTATTTGTAAAGCCAAGGCAATGCGTTCCACGTACGACTGCAACATTTTGAAGTAGTATAAATAGAAGTATTTTGTCCACATAACCTATAAATCATATTTTTGTATAACTGTTTTATATTTACCCAAGAATCAAGCTTATTTTCCCTTGTAGTTTTTGACATTTTAATGTTAAAACATTCCCTTCTCTTTTTTCGCTGCTATTTATACAGGGTGTCCGCCGGGAAGGTATACTACTTTGTTTGTTTATAATTTTTGATTAAATGAAAGAGAATGGATCTTATATTGATAAATGTTTTATTTAATGTCGGCAATTATGTATGGAATACAATATCAGATAAATGTCCGCCTCTGTTAGCCTCACAAATGCGAGCCCTTTTGAGCACATTTTTCATTAAATTCTCACACATTTCACGCGGTATTTCATTAATTTCATCACGAATATTTTGTTTGAGTTGCTCAAGCGTTTCTGGTTTGTTTGCATAAGCCTTGCTTTTTAGATATCCCCACAAAAAGAAGTCCGGAGCAGTCAAATCAGGCGACCGTGGAGGCCAATCAACATCACCATTTTTTGAAATAACTTGTTGTGGAAAGAGGACTCGCAGTAATTCCATTGTAATCCTGGCTGTATGCGATGTGGCACCGTCTTGTTGATACCACATGTTAATCAAGCCCAAAGCATGCAGTTGTGGCGTTAAAAAGTTTTCAATCATATCACGATATCGCTCCCCATTCACAGTTACCGTTACGCCGTTTTCATTTTCAAAGAAGTAAGGTCCATTGATTCCTCCTGACCAAATTGCACACCAGACTGTCACTTTTAATGGATGTAAAGGTGACTGATGAATAATTTGAGGGTTTTCCATTGCCCAGAACCGACTATTCTGTTTATTCACATATCCATTTAAATGAAAATGTGCCTCGTTACTCATAATGATTTTTTCATGAAAATCGGGGTTGTCATGGGCGAGCTGTAACATCCTATTGGCATATGTACGGCGGCGTAAATGGTCTTGTGGAAGAAGCTCTTGTGTCAACTGAATCTTAAATGGAAACAAATGCAAATCCTTGTGCAAAATTGTGGCCAAACTTGTTCTTTGAAGACCAAGCTCCTGAGCACGGCGTCGAATTGAGGTTGATGGATTGTTTTGAACACTTTCTTGAGCAGCAGTAATGTTTTCAGCCGATCTTACAGTACGTTGTGGCCCATGCTTGGGCCTATCACTTACAGACCCTCTTTCTTCGAAATCATTCACTACACGATAAATAGTGCGTTTTGTTGGCACGTTGTTTCTCCCAAAAATTTCATGTAACTTTCTCATCGTCACAGTAATCGATGATTGATTTTGATAAAATGTTTTAACGATTAAAACACGTTGGTTTATCGAATATTTTTCCATAATAAATTTGCCACGTGTCTACTTCACGACTGCCAAATATGAACTGTCAAAACTAACGTTTACCAAAATGGCGGCAAAACAAAGTAGTATACCTTCCCGGCGGACACCCTGTATTTAAACGTTTTCGATTGTTGAATTCCAAATTTAAATTTCATTTGTCTTATTTTGTTTAATAAAAATGTACGAATTCAATCATAAATAATTATTCTTATATAGTTTTCATATTAATTCTAAAAATCTTTTATTATTCTCTGGCTTGAGAACTTTCCAGATTCTTCATCGTTTTACAAATTTACGATATTGGGCCAATCTTATCATAAGACATTAATTGGCATAAAATCAGAAATTTCCTAAAGCGAAGAAATAGCCAAAATTTTATCAAGTAAGCCCCTGGTTCGACAAATGACATTGAGCTAATACATTTGTTGGATAGCCTATGGTACTACTTATAGTCATCCACTAAAGCAATAGTTACGGAAATAGTACATACACTCGATTTTATGGCGGATCACTAAATAAAATACATTGGGCGTATCCAGCGGGCTTAGGACTCACTAAAAATGTAGAACTCAACCGCTGGATACAAAATCGCAACAAAAAAAAAATGTAGATAGTCTACATATTTCAATAGATATTCTACATTTTGGTTTGAGCCTCCGCTTTTCGTAAAACAATATTCCATTAAATTATCCATTTACTTCTATTTTTTTACTTTTTCTAATTCATTTAGATGCAATAGCCACAACAAACGAAACAAATATTTAGCTTTCAAATCAAAAATTCAAATATACGAGATAAATTATCTAAGTTAGGAACCCAAATTATTTAGATCTACATTTCATCCTACATCTCATCCAGCGGATGTAGACGTCTACAAATTAGATTATTCTACATTTTTGACAGATTAGTCTATAATTTTTAGTGAGGCCTAAGACCGCTGGATACGCCCATTTACTTAGTTTAGATTTTTAACATATTTGTTGTTTACTCGTGGACTAATATCACCAATAAAAAAAAAGACTAAATACGATCCCGATGAACAATCAGGACTATATGGAAGAACTAAAAATCATTAAACACAAAGCAATAAAAAACGGTTATAACACGGACTTAATTGACAAAATGAACAATAGGTACATTTGGAAGAAACAACAGAATATGATGACCACGTTAAGCAAGCAAAATGAAGAAGCAGAGAAATACATCACCATAGAGTACAATAATAACCTTAACAAGAATATAACGAAGGTTTTTAAAAAACACGGATACACAATGGCATTTAAAACAAACAACAAATTAGGAAATCGACTCAAACAACGTAACATAAATACACCAACAGACAGCGGAATCTATAAGAATACATGTAATGACTGCCCCAAATTCTACATCGGACAAACTGGTAGAAGTTTTCAAGTTAGGTTTACAGAACATATAAAAGAAATCGGAAAACCAAAAATCGACTCGAAATGTGCACAACACTTGACTACAGAAAAACATAATTACACTGATATCAACACAAACTCACAAGTATTACACAGAGTACGAAAAGGGTTACTAATGAACAGATTAGAAGAACTGGAAATATACAAGGAACGATATAACCCATTTTTACTAAACGAGAAAATTGGCCGCAACAAAATTTACGACCTCATTGTAAATCCGTAATTAATATCATTTTGCACATACACACCCACAAAAACCAGATGGTCAACAAATTCTTATCTGTTTTTATCATAAAGCACATACCAGGGGGTCAATTCTCGTTCCGTGAAAAGTATAATGAAAAGTATTTTCAGTGAGAAATACACATTTCCGATTCATGTTCCTTGAGAAGGAAAAAAATGACGTCAAAATCTTTTCATATGAATAAAACTTTCTCACCGACCATTTTGGCGGTGAGAACATCATAAATATGGAAATAAAATTCTATAAAAACTAAATTTGTATTTTTACCATTAAATGTGCATTGAAACTATAATATGATGCACTTTAAACTTAACTAATAAGTAAATCTATTAAAAACTATTCCGTTTATTTAATAAAAGCCACCAAATAATTATTTTAGTTAAGTTTTAAAAATAATTTGGTAAATTTTATAATTTATTTTGTATTTTGACAGCCAATGACAAAAACTGATTAACTAAATCTACTTTATCATTTATTTAGCTAATATTTAAACCAATTGTTGTATCAGCTAGCGGTAATATACATGAAACTCGAAAAAATGTGTGTTTACAGTGTAGCTTACTATGGAAATAACTTATTCAGCGTTTTTCTCACGATTCTTTTTCATTTGGACATCGAGAATCGCTTATTGTCGTTATGTGAAATGTTATAAATGAAAAAGACTTGATGGAATCAAAATGAAAACTTTTTTTTCATTAGATTTTTTCATAGAACGAGAATTGACCCCC
Source organism: Tipula vernalis (assembly GCA_958295665.1). Lineage (NCBI taxonomy): Eukaryota > Metazoa > Arthropoda > Insecta > Diptera > Tipulidae > Tipula > Tipula vernalis. The sequence goes on along the minus strand of OY282560.1, from coordinate 211,888,079 downwards.
AGGTATATACTAAAAAGAAGGGCGGTACCACCCCTTTAAGAAGAAAAACAAAATAAGGGGGAAAGAACATTCAAAAGGCACGTAGGCACACAAAAAATAAAAATAGGGTATAAAAGCAGTTTTTTAGCATAATTTTAGTTAATGTTTGTTAGAAATTTGATAAAGGAGTAACATCCGAAACGATCGTAATTTCATTTACAAATAAACTAAATATCACGTTAAAGAAAGTGACAAAACCGAAGTATTGTGTTTTATTATATACATTTTTTTTTTTTAGATTTTTATTATCTTTGTATGTAATATTATTAATCGATTTAAATTAAATATTATAAAATCTAAATTATACAATTTTATATTTAAATCCAAACGAACGTTAATTCTTTCCTTTCCTTCAAATTCTACCATGGTATAAGACTGTGGTAATTTGAATAAGTGCGTTTTATGGTGTGTTTTACGTCAAAAACTACAACGGGAAAATTATTAACCAGAGTATTCGAGCAGTAGACCCTTAGTTTGAGCGGTGACATCATTTTTGAAATGTCATTTTAAAGGTGATATTTCATAGATCATTAAAGAAAAAACAAAATTGATATTTGTTTATTCAGTGAAAGTTATTCCCTATTACAAATAAGTCAAATTAAAGTAAAATTAGATACTTTTTAAAATTCTTTTTCATAAAAGGGAAGAAGACAATGCAGGCTGCTAAAACAAGTGTGCATTTTATGGTGATGGTGCCGTATCAGAAATACAGGCCTTGAATGGTTCGCTCGATTTCGTTCTGGAAATTTCGATGTCAAAGATACACTTACTCAGCTCTGGCCGACCAATCACTAAAAAAGACAATGAAACCATGCAAAAAATCGAGCAAGACAGGCATATCTAAAAGCAGCCATCACATCGTTGAGAAACTGAACATTCACCATCAAACGATTTTAAATCTTAACATATTTGTTGTTTATTCGTGGACTAATATCACAAACAAAAAGATTTGAGATCTGAGTGTTTGTTAGAAATTTGATAAAGGAGTAACATCCGAAACGATCGTAATTTCATTTTCAAATAAAATAAATATCGCATTAAAGAAAATGACAAAACCAAAATATTGCGTTTTATTATATAAAAGATTTGCATTTAAAATGACGCTAGATGTGTGAGTACCACAACAGTGAAAAATTTAATGAAGCAAGTTTCCAACTGCGAATCGTTGTTCAAAAGATACAAAATCGAACCAAAGCAAAGCCGCATTTGAGCTAAAGAAGGCGTTGCTTTGTGTTTGGTGGAATAGGAAAGGAATCATATGTATATCATGAAGTGCTACAACCAGGTTAGACGATTGATTGTATTCTCTACTCTTAACAATTTACCAGATCACAGCAGGAAATCAAAAAGAAACGGTCAGAGTTGATCAACAGAAAAGGAGTTATGTTCCATCAAAATAACGCCAGACAGACCACGCGTGGTTGGGAAGTTTTAATTCATCCACCAAATAGTCCTAATTTTTCAATGTTCACCGTCAGGCTATCATTTATTTTTATGGAAAATGTCCCTATGTAACCTAGATTTATTCGTGATTATTTTGGTATAATTATTTTTCCAGAAATTGATTGGTATACGACATATTTAGATTTTAAAAATACAAATTTGCCATACAAAATTGTGAGCCTTCGCTAACATTGTTAATGGTTAGGTATGTCAGCAATTTAATTGTTTTTGCGAATCTTTGATATTTACAACATTTTAGTTGCGTTAGTGACATTTATTGTTATATAACAAAAAAAAAAAAATCAAACTAAGAGACAAATGTGTGAATACGTATTTGAGTTCGAGTGAACAATTTACATAATATGAAATCATAATTTGTATTATGACAATCGCCATCTACCTTTATTCCTATTGAATATTACGAAAAAACCAATATTTCCTAATTTGGCTATTCAGCACCAGATATTACTAATCTTAATAAAATAATTAAAATTTGAAAACAAAATAACAATGTTAGTTAGTACAGACACCATTTACGTGTAATAAATCGGAATTTTTAAAATCTAATTACCTCTTGTACGAATCACTTCCTCGAAAAAATATTTTTATAAAACTAAGTGATTAAGTTTAATTTAATAGTGTCACTTTTCATAAAAAATCTGAAGTTGTTTAGGAAAGCGGACTTGTTCTCATTTTCACCCAAAAATCTCAGAAATTTTATAGTGAAAATGGTACATATTTAGTTTAATAAAGTTATAAAAAATATGCGTTTGAAATTGAAGTAAGGAACGGCGGAAACTTTTTAGACTATCTCATATTTATTTATATTTAAAACATTATTTTATTAGTTTTAAATTGTAGCGGTTCATTTGTTCACTCAATCTTAAATGCATGCAATTTTTATATTTCAATCATGCATTTTATTTTCAGATTTCGTTTATTCATCTCACCAAGAGATTCTTATTTTAAATATATTCCAAAAAAATATTATACTTTGATTTCTCTTTATTGACTCTCAGCACCATCTAACAAACACACAATAGAAATACAAACTATTTATTTGTATGAGGTTTGCTTTTCTGATGGTTTTTAACTCCGCTACAACAAAATTTTACCATTGCGCTCTACACTTGAGTAGCCTAACTAGACTAGTTGTTATTCAACCAAATAAATTATAATAATTAAAATTTATTTGTATTCAACAGAAAATAGCGGGTTTCAAATCAAAAAATACAGCAAAATTCATTTCATTATATTCATCCGCTCCGCACCAAAATTTATGTTTTTGACAGTCTACAACTATCTTTCGAGTTTGGAATTATCGAATGGTTTAGTCACACAAAATAAAACATGTGTGCATTAAAGTACAATTAGTTAGTGTAATCTTTATGAAGATGGCACTAGTATAAAAGTCATGGTTTAAGTCCACTTTCTCATAAAACTTAGAATTTTTATGAAAATTGGCCCAATGAAACTAGACTTATTCGCGATAATTTTGTTACAAATAGTTTTAAATTGTAGCGGTTCATTTGTTCACTCAATCTTAAATGCATGCAATTTTTATATTTCAAGCATGCATTTTATTTTCAGATTTCGTTTATTCATCTCACCAAGAGATTCTTATTTTAAATATATTCCAAAAAAATATTATACTTTGATTTCTCTTTATTGACTCTCAGCACCATCTAACAAACACACAATAGAAATACAAACTATTTATTTGTATGAGGTTTGCTTTTCAGATGGTTTTTATCTCCGCTACATAAAAATTTTACCATTGCGCTCTACACTTGAGTAGCCTAACTAGACTAGTTGTTATTCAACCAAATAAATTATAATAATTAAAATTTATTTGTATTCAACAGAAAATAGCGGGTTTCAAATCAAAAAATACAGCAAAATTCATTTCATTATATTCATCCGCTCCGCACCAAAATTTATGTTTTTGACAGTCTACAACTATCTTTCGAGTTTGGAATTATCGAATGGTTTAGTCACACAAAATAAAACATGTGTGCATTATAGTACAATTAGTTAGTGTAATCTTTATGAAGATGGCACTAGTATAAAAGTCATGGTTTAAGTCCACTTTCTCATAAAACTTAGAATTTTTATGAAAATTGGCCCAATGAAACTAGACTTATTCGCGATAATTTTGGTATAATACACGAGGTATTTAGATTTTAAAAATCGCAATTTGCCAAATAGAATTGTGAGGCTTCGCTAGCTTTGTTAAGGGTTATGTTGGCAACATTATTGTTTTTGCGAGCCTTTGATATTTACAACATTTTAGTTGCGTTAGTGACATCTATTGTTGTACAGCAAAAAAAAAAATATTTAAACAAATTTTATTTAAAAGTTAAATTTAAATGAAAATATAAAAGAAGTTTCTATTGACGATTGAAAATATAGAGAAAGCACTACCTATCGGAATAAATAAAGCTGTAACGACCACCAAAAATTAGCATTAGCGCTCGCACAACAATCGTCATTTTTTGAAATTATTATTTAGCAGTGAGATATTAGTTATTAAACAGTTACTTGCGGTGATTCTATTTTTATTTTATTAAACTGAGAATAATTTTCATATTTGTATAATAATAATCGCCATCTAGTTTTATTACTCTTGAACAATATTATAAAACCAATATTTTCTAATTTGGCTATTCGGCACCAGATATTAGTAATATTAATAAAATAATCAAAATTGTAACATGTAATAAATTGGCATTTTTAAAATCAAAATATCTGGGGTACTAATCACCTCCGCAAAAAAAAAAACAATTTTTATAAAACTAAACATGATTAACTCTAATTTCATTGTGCCAATTTTCATAAAAACCCGAGGTTGTGTAGGAAGATGGACTTGTTCCAAAGTGTCTCCAAAAGGAACTAAACTAAACTGAAAGTCAACAATGTTCAAAAAACTACAATAAATGTTCACAAAACATGAAAAGTTATTGAAAAGTAGGCTTGTAAATTGACTTTTCGGTTGCCGCCTACGAGAGAATAGCAGAAGCTTAAATTTTTTTTTTTATATCCCTATTATGGTTCTCACCTCACCGAAAAATTTCATACAAATCTAGTCACATTTGCATAGTATTTCTCGGTGAGGTGAGAACCATAATAGGGGTATTAGTTTAGTTGGTTTAGTCGATTAAGGCAGTTGCATTATTGGAGTTTTTAGAAAAAATTTGTGATACCAAAGTGCCTACCGAAAGTCGAGCGAAGTAAAAAAAAATAATTTTTGCTTAGTTTGCAGAATGCATTGATACAGCGCACGATTACGTTAGGTTCCTACTTTCAGGTTCAGCCTTTACACGTAATTCGTATTGAAAAATACCAAGGACGCAGCTTCAATCAATACTTCTGCCGTACCATTTTTGTCTAAATGGATTTTGAAATAAAACAAAAAATTTAAAAACATTCACATGTGATTTTATTACTTTTTCGTTTTTTTTCTGTATTAAGGTATTGTTGGAGCCTCTTTTATCAGAATCGAAGGAAAAATTATTTTTCACGCATATTTTCAGTTTTTTATAGTATATTTTAAATGCATAATTCAACATTTTAAAACAATATTTTACGAGCTTAAAATTAATTTTTAATACAATTTTTTGGCTGCCCTATTATCACTGTCACCATCGTCACCAACTATTCGTAAGTTAGTGCACTTTTCGGCATGCCGAATATTTCTAGTAAACACTAAAGTATCACTGTATATGTCCTCGTAAAAAAGATATTTTGATGCAGGACAATGGCCAACATCACTGCCCACTAAATTACAATTATAATACTCCTTGCCGCCATGGTTCGTTAAATTTGACTTACACAAAATATCTTCTGTACTAGGACTTAATAAATTCAAATAAGTCATATAAAGTTTGGCTGTTTCATAGTCGTCAAATTTTTTCTCGAAAGTCCATTTCGCTTGAGTATCACCAAATCCTTCACAATTTAATGAATCCTTATCACAGTCATCGGGTTTACGAGAAATAATTTCATCAGTACTCTTAATTATTTTCGCAGGATTCTCAATTTCAGTTGTTTCTTTCTCGCTCAAGTTAACAATATGCGTATGTAATTGTAAATGTGAAGTGTAATACAGTATTTCATTAGAATCATTTACTCGTAAAAGGACCGCCCGACATGTACATTTTCCAGGTTCAGTATTACATAGAAAATATTGACATTTTTCATTGTTTTGTCGGCTAGTACTTGTAGAAACCCAATCTGTCCCCATTTTATACCTTGCCTCTAATTCATTCGGAAATTTCTCTTTGAATGTAAGCCCATTCACAAATGGTATCTCGGAAACATTCTTAGGATGCGTATCGCTATTACAAATAACAACTTCCTCCGTTGCCGATAAACTTGGTTCGGTTCTAATTTCTACCGGATGACTGTGTGATTCACCACTAAAGTAAAGTACTTCGTCACAACCTTTTTTAATTAAGAAACTTAAACGCGCCGGACATTCTGGTTCACATGGATAAGTGCAGCGGAAAAATGGTCTTTGTTGTGTACCAGATGTGAGTTGCCATTGTCCATTAGATGCGATCAGAAAATTACTCGCCTCACTTATATTTGCAAATTTATTTTGAAAATGCCAAATTTTCGGTACTTTCTTCTGTTCAGCATTGTCATTCGCATTGCTTGCAGGTTGCGTAATTTCATCTGCAATGATTAGCTCGTTCTTTTCAATGATGTTAGAATTTGGATAACCGGCCGGGAATAATTCAGGCTCTTTTGTTTGATGATTTGTGTGTGACGGTTGCTCTTTATTGTAATTATCGCGATCAACGAGGCAGTTCTTAAGACTAACGGCTTTCAAAACTTTAAATCTTGTATCTTTTAAGATGCTCCTGTCGCATTCGCTTAGCTGTTTTAGTAACCAATCTTTTTTCGCCACTGTACTGACGAGGCAATCCTCAAGGCTGACGGTTTTCAAAATTCTGAAACTTTTATGTTTTAAGAGGTTCTTGTAGTAATTGCTTAACTGTTTTAGTAACCAACCTCTTTTCTCCACAACACCTAAGTGTCCTAATCGTATAATATCCTTATGTGTATGTGGACAACTCATTCGGTACAAAGTTACTTTATTCGTACATTTATTAAATTTGAAATATTTTCGTGCTGCACATTGTGGTCCTTCTCTTGGCACCAACTTGCATCGGTAGTAGTATTTGAAATCGTTCTGAAATTTATAATTCCATATTTTTTGACGTTTTAAATACAATTCGGCCTCATCTATCGTATTAAATTTTTTTTCAAGTCTCCATTCACCGGGATTAAGCTTACGTCTTTCCGCCGAACAATAATTTCGGATTTGATACCTACGATGTTTTACGTCAAATCCCTCAGATTCTAATTGAAAGAAAATTTCTATAGGAGTTTTCAGCAGTTTCAATAGTTTAGAAATTCGAGTCTTCAGGCTTATCTCCAGCGGATGAGACATCCTTTTTGGAATAACTGGTGTCATTTTATCATGATCATGTCTAATATTTGTTTTATACATCCAAACTTCTTCACTGTGCTTTGGAAAATAGAGACATTTTAATATTGAACATGGTGACCCGTTAATGTTGGCCCTATTACAACGATAGTGTACTTTACGGCCACCATTTACAGAACCAGGATCAACACGCCATATTCCTTCCGCCTTTAATTGATTAATTGCTGATTCCTCATCAGGAAATTTTGTCTCCAAAATAAAGTTGGAGGTAAACTTTTGTATTCCACCGCTTTCCCATTTGTTTTTTGAATAATGTTTCTTCGCTGATTCTTCCTGTTCAGAGTGCGTCATTATTTATTTTCAACTAGATTTTATTTCATCTGGATATTCTAAGGAAAGAAAATAATAATTTTCATTTATTTCCTTTGGAAACTTAATATAAATTAAAAATTGCAACACACATTCTCACTTTTGGGTTGAATATTTTTCTTTAACCGATACCTATGGTTAAAGCTGCACCATTCAGGGATGCTAAGGCATTATCATTGTCTGATTACGATCAGAAGTGGTCTTTGACCCCATGTTGGACTGCTTCATTCATTCATGGGGGAAATGGTAATTGTTTTCTTCATATACATGTTACAATAAAAAGTCAATAGACGGTCGAATTCAGGTCGATTAAAGAATCCCGGCGAGAGAATCGAAAACTCCATATAGTTGTAAATTAAAGTAGGCCGGTAAATTACTATTGATTTTATGAGTTACCGACCAAATGCAAAAATTTTCTCATATTTGAGAGAGTATTTGGTATAACAAGCAAAGAAAACGAGTTATTGCAATGCGAAAGTGAAATGTTGCAATTAGGGCATGGTTAAATTATTTTGAACTGGAATTTCTTTGTAAATTATTTCTGTTCCCTTTTTTTCTACAAAAAATAGGGCAACAATTGAAAATTAGTGCAAAATTTATTTGGTTGAAATTGGATTTTTACCAAAAAATTGCGATTAATCGTTAATCGAAATTTGTCTATATCGATTAATCGAACAGCCCTAGCTGCAAACACTTGAGAATTGTCATTGCACGTTTTAACACGTGTTACACATGCTACTTTTTCTACGAAATTTAAGAATTATTCATACAATGGTGCCATTATAATTAAGCCAAAGAGCTTAAAAGCATAGAAAATATCACAATTAAGCAACCGGAACATAGCCAAAAGAATTCCTTTTACTAAAGAGCATTTAGCAAAACCTAGGGTATTTTGTAATTTAATAATTTGGAAGTATGAGAGTAAATCCAAAAATGGTATGCCAAAAAAAAAAACAATGAATCATAACAGTGCATCAGCAGTGGTTTGGGGATGCTTTACTTCTCGGGTGGTTGGACTATCGTCAAACACAATAATGCCAACGACCCCTTTAGTGAGAAGTCTCACTAAAGAAACCGACAATTAAAGAGAATATTTTTTGGCCCAAAATCAGGAGATTTGGAAGAATACAACGCCAGCTCAAAGGGCTTCTCTTACAAATTCTATAGGCAAGAGATGAAATGTAGTCCTGAAGCAAAAGGGTTTGCCAACCAAATATTGAATTTGTTCTAAACTATTAATTTTTTGTAAGTTAATTAAGCTTAATTAAAATGCCAGTCAAAACCAGCACTGCTACTTTTTTATTATTTGATGAACTGCGATTGTCAACCTATGAATTATAAATTTATTTATTTATACACCTATGAATTATTTAAAATAAATAAAAAAAACTGAAATAAAAATGTTACATGCAATTTTAAAGGTCAAAATATGTGTTCCAGTAAGTGTGGCTTTATTATAATGCCACCAGTGTATAACTAAAGAAAAATCATTTAAATCTGTACATGAACAAATACAAAAACTGTGGAAATAAGACTATAAAAACAAATCTCTCAATTCAAAGAAAACCTACAACTGTTTCCGGGGCAATGAAAAAAATTTTATAAAATATCATGGAACAATTTTTGAATCGTATTGCAATTTAAAAATCGCGTTGCAATATTATTACATTACAATTTCATTCTAAGCATCCTTTTCTATCTTATTTTAAGCAAAAATTTTAGTCGAAAGCATCACTTTCGGCACGTTAGTAGAAAAAACAAAAGTACACTTTTTGTTCTCGATGAACAAAGGCATACTTAGCGTGTATGCCTGAACTTGCTAAATTCAGACTAAACCAATTTTTTTCTTGAACAGCGGACACTAACTTAGTTTAGATGTCTCTATTTGCTTTTCTTCACGATGAATTTATTACTCTCGGATTAATGAAGTTGTCACGGATTATATTCATTACTCACTGGTTGATGTTTTTCACGAAAATGAAGTTTACCGACACGAGCCGATAAGCGAGTATCGTAAATCATCTGAGTGAATACCAGCCATTATATGCGAGAAGAATACAATACTTTGTCCACGGCCGATGAAAAATTTTGTGTTTTATAATGAAATCCTTGAAATAATCCTACAATAATTTCCGTCGACATTTTGATGTCTCAATTTAATAATAATGAAAATAGCAAGAGACTATACTAGATCAAATTTCAAAAATGAAATTTTTATTTGGTAGTAATGAATAATGGAAGAAGGAACCACCAAACAAACTAACAGTGAATAATGGATATCATTATAATTGAAGAAACAAACGTATAATGAGTGATTATACGTTAGCCGTGGACAATAGTTATTTATGGTACTAGTGAGCAAAACGAGATATTATCCATGAGGGATAAGTTTGTCCCACGAGGCGATAGCCGAGTGGGACATTATCCCGAGTGGATAATATCTCTTTGCTCACGAGTGGCATACAACTTTTTATCCACTTTTGTTGAAATAAATTGCTTAAATTAATAAGAAATAGTTCCATTTTGTGTTTTCACAGTAGAGCATTGAATTTTGAAATACAGTTTATCATAGTGACCGTTCTTTAAATTGTCATGGTGTACTTTAATTTAACAAATTTTTGGAATCTAGTTTTTCATTCAATTTGACTACGAGTAATTTTCCAATGACTACTCAACGTTTTGTTATACCAAATATAACTCACGTTACCCCTAGCAGCGTGGGTTATACAATAACAATGGGTTATTTTACATTTTCTTTATTTGAAATCAGCATAGTTATCGGGCTATTATATATCAAAAGTGGATAAAATATATTATTTCAAATATCATCTCCTAAGATGATATTTGAAATAATATATTTTATCCACTTTTGATATATAATAGCCCGATAACTATGCTGATTTCAAATAAAGAAAATGTAAAATAACCCATTGTTAAGCTTCCTAAGCTTCGGGTTTATTAATTTTTGATTTTGAAATAAAGCAGGTAAACAAATTTTCGTGAGAAACGGACGCACCCAAATAATCGCCAGCGCATTTTTTCGCTATCGCTCGTGTCGCAAACTTTATCCTCGTGAGTAATATTTTGAACCATCATTACACGCTCGTCGAATAATTTACTATTTTTTGACGAATGTTAAGGAAATGTTTAAGAATTTCTATGAAACTTCTACGAAACTATGGGTGCGTCCGAAATGAAAAATGTGCATTTAGCGAAGACACATTTCAAAAAGTTACATACGATGTAGTTTTTATGTACATTTTTAATACATTGTTTGATGTCAATTTCTATTTAAATTAATCATATTTATCGATTTATTAATTCAGAGTTGTAAAATTTCAATTAATTTAATGATTATAATGAAATTTAATTTAACTGAAAAATGCGCATTTTAAATAATGTGCATTTAAATTCGCATTTCGGACACACCCATGCGGGGGCACATTTAGCGAATATACATTTAAAAAATACATGCGACATAGTTTTTATGTGCATTTTTAACGTAATATGTTTGATGCCAATTTATATTTATTGTAATAAATCCTATTTATCGATTTACTAATTAGTGTTATTCAATTTTAATTAATTTAATGATTATAACGATATTTATTATAATCCAAAAATATGCATTTTAAAATGTGTCATTTAAATACGTGTTTCGATTATTTTCCGATTTCTTATTATTATGCAATTTTAGATCCGCTTCGATTCATTCCCGCTGATTCTATTACTAAAGAATACATGTTAAACCCAAAAGAGATTGACTGAAAGTGATTAAAAGTCGTTACATGGAATTTTTTTGGAACAACCAACCAAATTTAAGCTGATCTCTTGAATAAGGTTGCAAAGGAAAGCAAACAATTTTTTGATAACTTGTAATAAATCAGTTTATTTGAATTTCCATATTTACTACACATTTCTTTTGAAGGGTTTACTTTATTTTCGGTATGTGTCGAAGTTTCTAATGGTCACTTAACCTAACTTGTTCCAAATGTGTAGAGAAATATGTAGATCAGTAAGTTGCCAATTAATTAGCAAATACAAAAGTGTATACTTATTTATTATAATAAAATATGTTGAATAACATTGGCTGGATTTATGAAGTAATGGTTAAATAATATGCTTGAAGGATAGGAGAACAGGTGACCTCAACCTTTTCCAAATAAAAGTCACTCTTTGAAATATTAATCCCAATTAGTGATTTTTACCTTTCTAACGAATCTAAATATAGATAGTCATTTCTGTTTAAGCCTGAATAATAAATTTTTCGTAATCCTAAAATTGCAAAACGCTTTATAATTTCATTTTTCTTACAAAATTATTATCTGGCTAAGATCCGGAATCATTAATCGAAAGCAACATTTTATGAAAGATGCTTTTTGGTTAGTTTCATTTCTAATAAACTTCTTTTATCCACTTTTGATATATAATAGCCCGATAACTATGCTGATTTCAAATAAGGAAAATGTAAAATAACCCATTGTTATTGTATAACCCACGCTGCTAGGGGCAACGTGAGTTATATTTGGTATAACAAAATGTTGAGTAGTCATTGGAAAATTATTCGTAGTCAAATTGAATGAAAAACTATATTCCAAAAATTTGTTAAATTAAAGTACACCATGACAATTTAAAGAACGGTCACTATGATAAAATGTATTTCAAAATTCAATGCTCTACTGTGAAAACACAAAATGGAACTATTTCTTATTAATTTACGAAATTTATTTCAACAAAAGTGGATAAAACGTTGTATGCCACTCGTGAGCAAAGAGATATTATCCACTCGGGATATGGTCCCACTCGGTTATCGCCTCGTGGGACAAACTTATCCCTCATGGATAATATCTCGTTTTTCTCACTAGTACCATAAATAACTATAACCATCACTATATTTAACACATTTATTTACTCAAGTAAAATATTTTTTTAATGTTTATTAATTAATTTGATGTGACCCGCTTGAATAAAATATCATAAGAACAAGACGAACTGACGAAACAAAAACATTATTACAACATTATAACAACGAAACATTATTATTAAAAGTTAAGCGCCCCGAAAAGCTTTTATATTATAAATATGGCTCAAATAATAAGTAGGGACTGCGATTTACCATCATCCACTATGATACCATTGAGGTTGTTCATTTCAAATTTCACTACAAAATGTTACTATTGTTCAAGAAGTTTTAATAATTTGTGCCGGCCTTTATGTTGCGCGCAAACATATATCCCCTCGCTTAAGTGTTAATCTAATCATAAGGTCTTATTAAATTGTTCTATTAATGTTTTTCCAATCGACCACCGCAATTACTTATAAGCACTTATGGTTCATGTCTTTGCCACATTAACTATAGAAAATCTAGCAAATAAATGAACCATAATTGCTTATATGTACTTGCGTTGGTCGATTGGAAAGTCACTATTATCAGCCGTGTTTTCTACGAGAACTGCACTAGAACTCGATAAACTTTAAATTCCTTAAATTCTTTGTAAATCGAATAAAAATAAATTCATAAAGCGCGAATGTTTAGTGTATTTGACATAAATACATATTTTAAGTTTAAAAATTTCCCCCATCAGTTATTTTCTTATTTCTTGCTGACGTCATTACACGCAACTACACTCGATAAATTCATGGGTTTATCAAGTGTAACTAAAAAATAATCTACAATTGTAATTATTTATTGCTGTAACAACTTAAAATGTGTATTTATGTGAAATGCACTACACATTAGCACTTTATCAATTTAATTTTTTTCTGTGTCTACATAGCATAAAAGGAATTTAACATTTATCGAGTTCTAGTGCAGTTCTCATGGAAAACACGACTATCATCATATTTATCAATTAAAAGTGGCAAGGTAAAAAATGGAAATTAAACAGTTTACAGCAGTACTACAGTGCACTGCATCTAAAAAGGGACATTTTAAAAAAAAATATGAAAAACCAGAACAAAAATGTATGTACGTATTTGTGAAGCATAGTTAAAAAATTTAACGTCACATTTTAATGTTTCTGTTTAACTCGTAAAGTTGATTAACTATGCATTTAACATTTTAGAAGATATATTTAGACAGGGAGTAGTAATGGGCCAAATGTACAGTGGCGAGCACAAATGGACGAATAAATAGGGACTTCTTATTTTTTCGGTACTTCGGATTTATACAGTCAAATAAAGAGTAACTTCTTATATTTAAAATATATTTTAAAACTTAAATAACAAAGTATTAGAAACTGATTTAAATTAAAACTAGAATGACAAAAAATTCAATAATACACATTCTTCCAATTTTGCACGGATCCATTTTGGGGTATAATACATACTATTAATTAGTATTTTGTCCATAATCCTTTTGTTCGCAATTACACTTACTACTCTTCTTGGCATACTTTCTACCAAATTCCCAATTGTAGAGGATGGAATTTTTACCCATTCAGCGCTTATCAGCTCCCATAGCTCATTGATGCTTTTTGAGAGTTATCCACAAATTCTCCATTTTAACATTGTAAATTTTTATTCGCTCAACCATTTTTGCACGATTTTAGCGGTGTGTTTGGGGTCACCGTCTTTGGTGACAAATTCATCAATAAAATTTGAGAAATTTCTTTTAAAATGGCTAAATACATTTCCTTATTCATTATTCCAGATATTTTTATTAAACGTCCGATGTTCCACCAAGTAAAATAACCGCAAATCATCAAACTACCTTCACCATGTTTTACACTTTCTCTGACTTGGTGCTTCTGTAATTTATCACTTGGTGCGCGGTATGCCAATAGTAGTCTTTTTCATCTGATTGGAAACGATTTATTTTGGTTTCATCTGACCAAATAATTCGTTTCCAATCTTCCACAATCCAAGTTTTTACTCTTTTGCAAACTTTAAACGGGCTGTTACATTTTTATCGGATACATTTGTTTGACAATGCTAACAAATCCAATTCTTTTAAGTGTCCGTCGGGCCCTCCATTCGCTTACAGTTTTGTTTATGGTTTTGGATGCCTCTGGTGTTTCAATTCTTGTGGTGCCGGGTTTTTCAATTAAATGACGTTCTATCAGATGAGCGTGTCAGTTGGACAATAATTTACGCCGTCCTCTGTTGCTTTAGGTAGACCCAATAACACTTCTTTGGCCAACTAATCGCACAGTCGATTGTGTAACATTACAACAACAAGAATTTTTTCTTGAAGAATGCCTCTTTCTAGTTCCGTCGACATTTTTTTCATAACTAAAAAACTCGACCACTTCGGTCCAACGAATGAAAAATATCTCGGAATAGCATATATCAAAATAATAATACATAACTGTAAATTTCCATTTAAAATAAAAACGGTAACGTAAAATTTTGAAAACGTACAAAATTGGAAGAATGTGCAATGTTGCATATTTTGAATTATGGAGAGTTAAGTTAAATAAATAACGGTTAATTTTGTTATTCAAGAATTTTCTAGTGAAGTATAAATTAAAACGCGTAAAGTAGTTTTTTTCATGTGCCCTCTATAAACGTGAAAAAACTGAAAAAATAAGAATTCCCTGTTTATTCATCCATTTTTGCTCGCCACTGTAGTTGTAAAATTTCTACTATTGTCGAATGTCGGGAACTAACGTGTGGTAGAACGAGTAGACATATTTCAAGAACAGAATGAATTTATGTTTGGTTATACGTGTTCAAATTATGAGAAATTAAAAGAACAAAATATGAACGTATTGTGCTTACTGTATTAGGAGTGAATTCTGAAAAATTACGACCCATTGTTATAGCTAATTTACATAGTCGCCCGCACGTATTATTTAATCTTTCACAAATTCATTTTAGACACAGACACGCAAACAACGTAAGGAACGTCAGAACAGAATGAAGAAAGTGCGAGGCACAAAGAAAGCTAAACTTGGAACAGCCACCAGAAATAATCTTAAAAGTATGGAAAATTGATTATTAACCGCATTTCTTCACGTTTGATCTTATCCAGATCAGATCATGTCTCATGAAACGACACAAAAATGCGTAAAACAAACAAACACCAAAATTCAATTTTTTTGTCTCGTTTCGTCTTGAATCTGGCTCTTCATCCTCGTACTGTATTCATTATATTCTTTGTCGCTTTACAAAATATTGTTCAACTACAAAATATTATTCAACTATTTTTAGATCACCATTTGTGATCCAAAACGAATGTTGGATCAAATGTCGTTGTTGCTTCATATGTAAATTTTGATCTGGTCTGGACCACTATGCGTCAAGAAATGCAGCTTCTTCAGAAATGCAGTCACAATATCGTTCATTTTGTACAATATAACGAATTCACACAGCAAAATAAATCGAACAACTCCACTTTCATACACAACTTCGGATTTTTATGAAACTGACCACAATGAAACTAGATTTATTCATGATAATTATGATAAAATGATTTTGTTGGTTTTTTAGATTAATTTATTTTAATTTTTTATTAATATTTTAATAAAAAAAAATCCGACGTTTCGACGGCACATCCCGTCATTTTCAAGGTTACAACTATGGAATATATTCAGTATAAATTGTAACCTTGAAAATGACGGAATGTGCCGTCGAAACGTCGGGTTTTTTTTTATTAAAATATTAATAAAAAATAAAAATAAATTAAGCTAAAAAACCAACAAAATCATTTTATTATAAACATAAAGCTTAAAAAAGTGATAATTATGGTATAATTTTTTTTTTGATTTTGAGGACGTGATTGAAACACGAGATATTCAGATTTTAAAAATCCCAATTTATTACATGTAACGTAACGATTTCTGTACTAAACATTGTTATTGTGTTTTGAAAATTATAATATTAGTGATATCTGGTGGCGAATAGCCAAATTAGAAAATATTGGTTTTATAATTTTGTTCAAGAGGAATAAAGGTAGATGGCGATTGTTATTATACAAATATGAAAATTATGATTTCATGTGTAAATATTGAGTTACTCGTATCAAGATTGCAATACATTCTCAGTTTAATAAAATAATAATAGAAAATCACAGAAAGTGTAATAAATATAGCAGTATTTTTAAAATTATTTTAATTCGTTTGATGCCTTAGAACCGCTTATCATTCCGTGGAATACTTTTTCTATTTAAATACAAACAAATTTGCAACGGAACCCTCCTATGTTAAAAACAGAATTAATTTGCGTTTATTGAGTAAAAAAAACATAAATAATTATTTATTATTGAATATAATGTACATCTCGTGGAACCCTAGGGTTCCGCGGAACCCTAGTTTGAAGAATGCTGCCCTAGAAGTTGGGGGCTACTGCCCCCAAACTTCCGCTTTACCATACTTTTTGCAAATTTCAAGATTTCTAGATTATTGAAAATGTTACATGTTCTTAAAATAAGTTTTTTTTTAAAATAATTATTGACACACTGAAATTGAGAACTACTAAAGCCGCTTAACCCTCTCTCTTTGCACAAAGAAGACAAATAAATACCAGAATATTTCAAAATTTTCACCAGAATATCTCAACGACATTCGACGTCCGCAAAAAAAATTGAAACACAACATAGGAAAAAGTACAAAGACAAAAAAAAACAATAATCCTCTACTTTAAAAAGTATTGATATCCGAGAAACAAACCAAACAAACCCAAAAATCGTCGTCTACTTTTTGTGCAGATGTCGAGTTTTTCTGTAAAATCGTCGATGCATTCACGCATCATAATAAGATTTGTATTGGTTTACGACATTTTTTGTTTAATTTTATTTTTAATGTGTAAAGAAAACGAATTTTCGATTTGACATCTGCATCTGCGAAAATCTTTGAATGAATATCAGTTTTAAAATGTTTTAAATATCAAAGACACAAAAACAATAAAATTGCGTACATTAACCATTATAAATGTTAGCAAAAGCTCACAATTCTATATGGCAAATTGTGGTTTTTAGAATGTAAATATCTCGTGTACCAGTCACGTCCTCAAAAAACAAATTATACCAAAATTATCACGAATAAATCTTATTTCATTGTGCCAATTTTCATAAAAATCAAAAATCCGAAGTTGTGTATGAGAATGGACTTAAGCCAAATAAATTTTGATAGTTAAAAATAATTCACTTTGTTTTTCACCTAATATTTTTAATTTATTCACACACATAGCCTTACTCAAATTTTTCTAACGAAATTAATTTTAACAAATTCCTAGTGACATCTAGCGAATTTATGTACTTTGCGATTTTAGCGGTTTCTAGTGAATTTTTGATAAACTTCTAGCGACATCAACGCTATTCGTTCGCCTACATTAGTGTCTTTCCAATCGACCACCACATGTACTTATAAGCACTTATGGTTTATGTCTTTGGTAGATTAACTATAGAAAATCTAGCAAATAAATACCATAATTGCTTATATGTACTTGCGTTGGTCGATTGGAAAGCCACTAATGAGAAAAATATAAAATAAAACTGTATGGATGTATGTATGTATGTTCTTACAATAAGCATGTACATATTTTTCCCAAATACAATTTACTTACAGCTGTCACCGTAGTCGAAATAAAACTTGAGGGAGCGAATTCTATGTAATGAATATCGTAAATATATTCCACCATAATCAAAATATGTAATATTAACATTAAAACATAAAGAATTCATATCAACGAATTATGTATGTAATTAGAAAACATTAACATTATTTTAAAATTAGATAGATAAATAAAATTTAGATTTTACTATCGTAGAATTACATTTTTTGACGTTTGATATAATTTTGATAAAATAAAATTTCATAAACGTCAAAGAAATGCAAACACATACTCGAATCAAAATTTTGTATTTATGTAGCTATTTTTTAATAAATTATGAATTTATAATTTGATCACAAATATTCTTAATTATTTATTAACAAAATGACAAATAAATGAAAATCCTTGCATTAAAAAAACCCTAATCATTTAAATATCATGTAGGTATTAGTTTATAAAAATTTGTATTTTAAACAAGCACTCTCTCTCTCTCTCTCAGATTGTTCGACATTTTTTACTTCAATTTTCAATTGTCAAAATAAATTTTTTTTTTGAGAAAATTTCATATAAAAAAACACATTTTAATTGAGTACATTTACACCAACAATTACACATTTACGTTTTTATTTAAATTATGTAGAACTTACATAAGTAAAATATATATTAAAAAATGAAAATATATTTTTGTATTTTATTTAATCTAATAACAAAAACCAGTTCACAATTTCACATGTCTATCTTTCAACTGCTACTATTGAACTGCGCTCTTCGCTTTTCATTCTCATTTCGGATTTTAAATTAAATCAACAAACAAAACAACAACAAAAAACGAACAAATCATTTTTATTGGTTCTCTTGAATTTCGTTTGGCAAGCGGAAAGCACAGAGGAGAAAAACAAAAATACAGAAAATAACAAAATTGTAATAATGGAATTGGAATTAAAATGAAATTAAAAATCTTTGTATCAGATACATTTTTATAGCCGATTTAGACGTACATATTCCGATTTTCATTTGTAATAAACACAAGAACAAAAATATAATCAAACAAAATTTTGTTGGTTTTTTTCTTTTTTTTTTTTGCCAACAATGTTACTATAAAAACAAATTTGACTATAAAATATACTCGACCCGAGTATATTTTATAGTAACAACAACAACAAACACAATAAAAATGGCGATTTGTGAAATTTTTATAGCGCTTTATTTTATTTTTTAAAAATTTTAATAATAAAATAAAATTTACGTTCGAAAATTTCTCATTTTACGCGGAAAAGCCATAATTTTGACAAATAAACTAATATCACCGCCGAATTTATCAAAAATTATATCGTCGATTTTATACCGCCAAAAAATTATGGTATGACGAGATTTTTGTTGTATACTTTTCTCTTTTTATCGCGTGTATATTTTTTTGTATTGCGTGTAGCTCTAATGTCGAGTTCGATTGGGCTGACAAAAAAAAAACAAGTTTTTGATGCACAATCGTACGCACAAGCAGCATGTATGTGATTTCATTTTGAGGTTATGTTAACCGTCATTAAATCTTTAGTTTGATTATGCACAAAGTTACACAGATTTTGTCACAAAAATTATTTTAGTAACAAAACATGTATAATAACGAACTCGTAAAAATTCCGGAGTGATTAAAAACGACGAATATTTTGACGTCTTAAATTATCATAATTGTGATTGACATTTCTTTTTTGTTCGATTTGCCAAAATTGATTTAAATCAAAAGATATGTAAATGATTTATTCTGCCCAATCTTACGTGATTTTGACAGTAACATGATTTATTTTGCCCAATAGAGCTCCACATAAGTGTCAACAAAACAAATGTTGGAAAAAAAGTTTGGTACGCCTAAATCGGCTATTACTTACGTTGAATTCGTTTCACCCAAAAACATAAAAAAACAAATTGATGTACATCGAAAACCATATTCGTTTCCTTACAGCCTTTCGATGTACATACATCAATTTTTCGAAATGTACAGTTTTTCATAAATTTACTAATTTGTTAAACGTGAAATGTTTTATATTGCCAGTCCAAACAGAAAACTGCATCAATTTTGGTTTCATGTGCGTTTCATCGTACGATTCAGTTCGACATTACTAATTGCCGCTACGCCGAGCATTTTTCGAACATTATATATTGAGTGATAGATAGACATTCGTATAAACGTACTATAGAAACATTTTATAGATCCATTGTTTTATTTGTTGTATAGATTGAATACTAGGCAACTTCATTGTAAAATTTTGTGTTAAGGAAAACAAATTAAACGTCAAACTATTGTTCATATCTTTTATGAAGTAGTAAAATACAATTTTTATTTTTATTATTAAAGACATCTATCAAATATTTTATAGCTAATACATATAAATTTAATTGAAATTTTTTAATTTAATCTCATTTTAAACTAAGCCAGTATTTTTCACAAAATAAGAACATTAAGATAAGGCAAATTCGTAATCTTTAGGTTAAATCTTGTGCCGTTTGAGTTCATTTTTATTAAAATTAAGTTATTTTGAAACATTTTACGATAGTTTCATATAAACTAGAGGCTATTTGGGAATTCGATTCGAACGTGATCACAGTCTTCAATGTATAAGATTCATATTTGATTTAAATAAGAAACGAATGAATCTTATTCAATTCAAATAGGAAAACTCGATCACGTTCGAATCGAATTCCGAAATAGCCCCCTGCTGTTTGTTTTCCCTAAGACCCAAAAAACATCTGACATGTTTTAGCTGTCAAATAATCGATCTATAGTTTATTGTTTGTTTAGCGGGAACATGGCTGGACTAAAAACAAAATAACGGTACGGCTAGATATACTTACATACAAAGTAAAATATAAAATCTCCGAAGCCCTATTATTTGCAGAAACATTCGTTTAAATGCATTACATGAAAGGTGATTGTGCATATGCAATTCAATTGTTTTTAAGCATTTCTAATTTTTTCATACGTATTCAAATGTAATTAGATTACACACAGTAATTTCGAATTTTGTAAATAAAAATCATTTTAATGAATATTTTTAAACACAATGCTTACCAGCAGGATAATGCGTCGATCCATGTGTGATATGAATCCAAACGGTGGATTCGCAAGAGAATATCACTCTCCTTGAATGGGCAGCTTCCAGTCCTGGCAGTAGTCCCTTCGAGAACCCTTGGGGTAACCTGGCTGGCGAAGTCTATACAAATGGTCGGCAATTTGATAATGTTATACTAGCCACATATCAGCACCCGAATTCCGGTTTGATGACAAATTTCTCGTGTTGGTTTTATCCTAAAGGTATAAAAACTCAGGAAACGCGATTCCGGTTTGATGAATGTGAAATTAAAACTCACAAAGAATGTCAAAAAAGTCCATAAAATATTTTTCTGTGAGAAATGTTTTATTTAGATCGTAAGATAGATAGGTTTTATGCACAATCAGTAAAAATTTTTCCATTTTTTTAATTTTTAGAACCCAGAATGAAAATTTCAAGAGATAAATTTATTGTGTTGTCTCAAATTAAAGCAAAAAGAAATTAATTAACCCGAATAAGACTCATATTCACATAAGACAGAAGTTTGCTGTTCCAAACACAACAATATATTTCAAAATGTATCTTTCATAATAAACTTTGAGCAGTTGCGATAGTCTAAATACAACACATTTACATATATGAAACACGGGTTGTTTGCTTTCAAACTAATGTCCTAAATTATAATGGAGGGTCAGTTGCAGCTAAATTTAAAATACGTAACACAAATTTATAAACTTTCGATCACAAATTTTCTATTAATTCTGTTATTTTTATTTATAATTTTTTGAATATTTATACAGAAAATGTTGTTTTTTAAACAAAATAATGCTAAAAAATAATCCAATAAACCAAATAACTCAGCTATAATATGTTACTGTAATTGAAACTCATTTGCAATACGGGAATTGGAATTTTGATGAAAATGAGAACCGACTAGTCGAAAAAAAATCAAGTCATTTCTAATTAGTCTTAGAACCGATTAATTCTAATTAGTCATAGAACCGGAATCTGGGAGCAAGACTTTAAAAGTAGCTACCTATTAAAATTTTTTGAAAATTCGTTTGGTTTCACGTCGAGCATACTTTATGGAACTTTGTATGAACTTTATTTGATAGCCACGAAAGAGTGAGTGTTTTTTTTTTATCATTCCGAAGAAAGGAATAGAAGGAATGGAATATTGGTCACGTGACTTTGGAATATTCCACACGGAATGTAATGAAAAACAACAAAAGGATAGAATTATTAATTATTATGTTTAATTTATTTTTTAATTTTATACGAGCAATTATTTATGTCATACGGTAATACACAATGACGAATAATTACGACGAACTAAAAATATTCCATTCATTCTACCTTTAAATCTAGTACGAAAAGAATACGTTCGGAATGTCTAGAATGAATTAAAAAAAAGTAGAAAAAAGGAATAGAAAGAATGGAATGAATAAAAAAACATTTTATTTAATTTTCGGAGCGCCCGGAATATTTGGAATGAATAAAAAAAACACCCAGTCATAGCTAATTTGATTTGCTACAGTAGAACTTTGATTTCATATTGTTTGCTTTCTTTATTCTATTGTCCTGCACCTACGAACGTGAAAACTTGTAAAAAGCAAAGCTTACTTTTATTAGTTCGCAGGCATTAGCTGAGGCGACAACATGTCGGCGTTAATTTGCAAAGATTCGATCTAGGCAGTGATAGGTTTTAATTTTTTTTTAAATGAAAAATACTTATATTGCTAATTTTTTCATGACTTGCTATAACTCCTATAATTTTATTTTGCAAAAAAACATTCTAGAAGTGCTTGCTTACATTTAGGCGCATCGAATACCTAAATAAACCTTTGCAAGATGAACAATACTCAATAAAAAGGATAGCTTGGGTAAGACTGCAGCGTTGAAACTGCTAAGCTGGTAAGTTATTTTAAAACGGAAGAATGACGCCAAAACTTAGAAAATATTGTACAGCCAAAATCAGAGCTAATGAATCAAACTAGAGTTTTTATGTATTCTGGTACCGTACGACTGAGGGACTAAATAGGGTTACAATATTAGTATACTAAGTACAGTATTGTGCTATTGGTCGGGGAGGGCTTTAAGATGGAATCGGCAATTTTAATTCAAAGATATCTTTCTATAAAGTCAATAATCTGACGATACATTTTTGTTTGGTACGAAATCAGTTCCCCGTTTGCTTAACTTGTGCGATGAGTACTATAAGACCATATCTATCATATACACTAGGTTGCAATTGAATTTATCAGAAATCAGCATTTTATGCAATACTAACAACAAATTTCAATGTTTTCTTTTTTTTTCGATGATTTGTTTTAAGAGGAGTCCCCAACTGTCATTTAAAAAGAAAAAGATTTAAAATTATGCATCGACCATTTTACTTGCAAGTAAATTGCTTAGTATGGGTAAAGGAGCAAATCAAAATATAAATTTAAGTTTCCTTGGTTTCTGTCAGATTTAAATAAACTATTCGAGTTGACTTTTACATTCTTTCTATTTTGGGCGCTTTATTCTTTATAAATGGGCTTCGTTTTATTCGGGATCAGGAAGCGGGGAAACTTACCCGCAAATTCGGACACTGACGAAATTATAAAAGCTAGAGCCCGCAAGTTGCATCAGAAGTACCAGAAGATGGGTACTTGCCAAACATTAGAAGGGAGAGGTCGGAAATCCAAAATTTCTGGACACTAAAAAAGATGATTAAACGAATGGTATAAATAATGTTACGGGTAAAAAAAAGGCGACACTGCGATCGCAAAAAAGAATGTCAATATTCCACAATACTAATTTATATTATAATTGAAGCAACACTAACTAGCTATTAATACAACTGAAGTAAACCGTGGGTGTGTTCGAAATGAGAATTTAAATAAACTTTATTTAAAATGCGCCTTTTACTGTTAAATTAAATTTCATTATAATTATTAAAATAATTCAAATTGGACATCTCTGAATTAATAAATCGATAAAAATTAAAAACTACGTCGAACCGACCCCTCCTTGCTGTTCTCTCTTTTACTTTTCGGTAATAAAAGCTAACGGTTCTATTCGTTTTATTTAAATGTTTCCAACAAATAGAACCTCCAAAAAGTCCCCTTTAAATTCTGCCTGAACTATAAATACCTAATTCTGCAGATCTGTTCCTGTTCGTACCTTTAAATATTTGACACAATTGTTTAATCTTCAGGAAATTAGAATTAACCACCTAATTCATTTCAAAAATGACGTTTAGTTTAAGTCCAATAGTTTAGTGTAACTCCATAGTTCGTTTTGAGTTAGTGGAGATATTCCAAAATTCCTTAAAATGTTTTCCAGTGTAAAGAAAAGCATTAGGAGGAAAATTGAAGTGAGGATCAACGGGAGCATACAATTTGGTAAAATTCGTCTAAAGAGTACCAAAGATGCAGTGAAAAAATTCTAATTTCATTTCAATTTTCTCGAAAAGTAGAAAATTGTGGCTTACAATGGACTGACATGTCGATATAATTCCATTTTCCTTTTTCGATGCTACTTTAAAAGTGATTTTGTTTTTGTTTTTACCATTATTTTACACTAACCGGCATAGAAAACAGGCCACCCTAAAAACGTTTTTTTTATGCAAATATCTTTTGAACCGCCCTAGCTAGAAACATGAAAGCAAAACTTAATTCATTTATCTAATCATGTGGCTGAGTTTTTCTACTTATCCCACATATGTTTTATAACTCAATTTTCAAATGTGAACACGGCTTGAACTGCACTAGCTCGAAACATGAAACAAAAACCTAGGTCATTCAAAACAATCTTAAAAAATGTTATCATACCAACTTTGCCTAATCAAGTGGCTGAGTTTTTTTACTCATCCTACAACATGGCTTATAATTAAATTTGAGGCGAATATCTTTTGAATCGCACTAACTGGAAACATGAAATCAAAACCAAATTTAAGGTCATTCAAAACAATCTCAGATAATATTACCATAGCATACTTTGTCTAACCATGTGGCTGTGTTTTTTATACTTATCCCACAACAAGATTTTTAACTAAATTTTTAACCGACCAAACGGCGCAGTGGTTAAAGCTGCGGCGGTTGGATCGGAAGGTACCGGGTTCGAATCCCGATAGGGGCGGGATGCAAAAGGGTTTTGCATCATCTGATTACGATCGGTGAGAAAGATTAACACATCTATGACCCCCTGTTGAGAGTGCAGAACCCATGGGCCGACCCACCTTTCATGTCAGCACTATAGGTTGGCATGAAGCAATGCAATGTGCAGGTGGTTTATACAAAACGGGTCTATAGTCCTCGATTTGGCTACTAATGCGTAAAGTAGGACGGTAAAAGTAAACTGCGAAAGAGTTGGGAGTGCCTTGAGCCCCAAAACAGATTGCATAGATTAAAACAAAAAAAAAATGTTAATAAGGGCTACTCTTTCTAGACATGTGGTTGAGGTTTGTCGAATTTTCAAACAAAATCAAAGCATTGACAAATTTTAAAAATTTTATTTAAATTTTCACAAACATAAACACAGCAACAATCATAATTAAACAATAAAAACTGTTTGGTAGAGTGTATTGCCGCCCGAGCTTGAATGACCGCTTTAATCCTCCGCCCCATACTTTTGATAATCTGTTGGATATCGCACTGTGAGATATTTGCATATTCCTCTTAAAGCGCGCTTCGGAGTTGTTCCATCATTTTCGGAGCTGGAATATGAGACTGAATTCTGCTACCAAGAATGTCCGGACTCCTTATCGCCCATGTCATCGTCGAAATATTTCCTTCTGCCAACATGAGGTCTTGCATTTGCCGTTGCCTCTGGCAACAGGAGGTCTTGCATTATCGTGTATTAGCAAGAAACTATCGCCTATATACGGTAGGAACCATGTAAATCTCGGTGCGTGCTTCCATAGAAATTCCCGCTATACCATGACTGATTCGCCTCGAACCCTTTCCCTAATGGTGCATGGAGTGTAACGCTCTCCCTGTCGTCGCCAAACTCGTTCTCGCCCATCAGGAACAATATAATCTCGATTCATCGGTGAATAAGACTTTTCTTCAATCAGGTTCAGTCTAACTTTCATGTTCCTTGGCAAATTGTAGCCGAGCAAACCTGTCTTGTGGCAGAAATTCTAGACCCGTGGCTGGCCTTTGTGCATGAGGATCTGTTTCTCCCAACCTTTGCCGTATTGTTCTTTCGTTTATATTTATATTACATGCGTGTAACAATTCATTGCAGGTCTCAACAGCGGTTGCATGGCGATTTCTAAATGCTGATGAAACTATAAAATGGTCGTCTTGAAGGTTTGTTACACTTTGTCTGCCCGTAGCGTTGGCTTCTCTCATCTTCAAACAATGCCATGATTGCCGCTACACTTTCTGATTTTAGCGGCATAATAAAAATTTATCAGACTGACACAGCATAATGTATACTTGACAATAAAACGATTGAATATCGCAAAAACAATTTCACAAATTTTCGATTTTGCCGATACATTTAATTTTCCCATGGCATCCCGCATCCTACAATTTCTAAGATTGTTTTCAATGACTTTCATTTTGGTTTTTGTTTCATGTTTCCATCTAGTGCAGCTCGAAAGATATTCCCATCAAATTGAATTATAATCTAGTTGTCGGAAAAGTAAAAAAAAAACTCAGCCACATGATTAGACAAAATATGCTATGGTAATATTTTCGAAGATTATTTTGAATGGCTTTGAATTTAGTTTTTATTTCATGTTTCTAGCTAGTGCGGTTCAAAAGATATTCGCATGAAAAAAAAAACTTTTTTTAGGGTGGCTCGTTTTCTGTGCCACAGTGTAATATTTTGAAGATTATTTCGTTATAATCGTAATTTTTAAATTTCATTTCTTTTTATCTTTTTATTAAATTTAATTTTTAAAGCTATGTGGGTAATCTTCTTAGCCACAGTTTTGTTTGTTTGGTTAAGACAAATACATTTTTATGATTTACCAAAAATTTTAAAACTTTTCATTTTTTTAATTTTGATATCTGGAGTCAATTTTTCAGAGACAAAATTTTTGTGATGTGCCTACCAAATTTTTAATCGTGCCAAGTCTGGCACACTTGCCACGTATTTGCGATCACTGCTCTAAACTTTCAAACTACAAATGGCTATTGTTTTTATAAAATAATTCCCATAACCTATCTTTCAGTAGCCTGTCCACAAAGAAAGTTTTACATGTATGAGTTCTAAACACAAATTCACAGTTTACACCTAGCATCTAATTATACGTTACGTGCCTTGTGGAAATGATTAAACAAGAGTGTATCCCGTACGACGTTGGTGTTCCACAATTGTACTGCTTAGCACTTGGAGGAAACTGAACAGACTGCTATGCATGTCAGCACAATAATGGTCTACTTAGACAACACTAAGACAATACTGGTTCATAGTTAAAAATTCTTAGAATGAAATCATAAACTAGCTGCCTACTTATGTGGCATCAAAACTAGCCTTAACAAAGAACTGTAGGAAGTTGAAGATCAAGAGGCATCCCGCGCTATTTGTTTTGATTTATTTTGGTTTGAAATAATATTATAAATTTGAAGATTTATATTTAAATTTTGTACCGATCCATAATTTAAAAAAATTTCAAACCACTACCTTTCGGATTTGTGAAATTCAAACTGAAGTGTTGTGAAACGTTATTGTAAACGTAACGAAAATCCGAAAAAAAACTACAATTAATTCATACTTTCATGCTTTAACATGAAAACTACCAACCCAACAATTTTTTGTAATTTTTGGCCACCGAAAAACTTGACGAAGAAAAAATTTCTAAACAAGTGTTTTAATTACCTATTTATTTACTTACGAGGTGTGACGAAAACGTAACAATAACGAAATAAAAGGTGTTACGTAACAAATAACGTAAAAAAATCTCTAGGAAAACGGTAACTGAAACCAAAGGGAATATACATATTATCTATCTGTTAAATAACGAAAACTGAAACGGTTTAAAATTTTTTTTGGTTCACAACACTATATTATTTTACGGACGAAACGAAATGAGTAACGAAACACCGAAATACATTTCATTACGTACGTCTGTCTGTTTCTCGAACACATTCAAAATTAGTTGAAAAATTAGGGCTGTCACGTGTTCGGTTTTCTCTCTTTGTCCGCTAAGAGGGGTTTTAGTAAGCCGAAAATAGTTTTGTAATTTCATCAATATGTGGTCTATCGATATGTCTGGATATACAAAAGTACTTAGTGTTTTATGTTTTATTTGTATAGTCCGAACTTAAGTTTGTGGCAAATCGGTAAAGCGTGACAACGACAGTTCAGACAATCACCCCTATTATGATTGACGAGAGTCGATCGACAATCGACGACACGACTCTCTCTGTTGCCTTTTCGTTTTTCATAATGTTAATATCAATTATCAAATGAAAAAACGAAAAGGCAACACAGAGTCGTTTCGGTTGTTCATCGACTCTTCAATCATAATAGAGGAGAATATTACAATAAGCGACCAACAAATCGGGTGAATAGTGCTGGAACAAGTTTCGATAACAATAACTAAAGACGAATATAAATATGAAATTTATGAATTTCTTAACAAAATATTTTTTATAAAAATTGCCTTTTTGGTACGATGCGTCTTATCGCCCCCGCAAAATCCAATAATCAGACAGCATATAAACAAAAAAAATTAAAAAGGGGTTCGAAAAGAGATTACCTAATGAAACAAATACTTCCAATTTATATTCAACATTTTTATTTTTATTTATTTCACATTTCTACATTATTCTATTTCTTATTTAAAAGTAATTTTGAACACCATTACCACCAAGTGTTTACATATAAATTTTTCCAAGAAATCTAAATAAGTACACGTAAGACGATCGCACGTAATAAAAATCAAATTGAATTTCGAAAAATTCATATAGGCTTTGATGTTCACATTTCCGATAGCTTTGTAATTTCTCCGCGCTACGATGTACAATTTCAATTTGCTTTCCTAATTTATTCCACTCGACGACTTTTTTGAATACCGCGAATGGTATATTGGTTGATTAAAGAATCGTTTTTGACCATTCTCATAGCAACGTGACAATCGTTCCATTTCAATCTGTGTATGATCAAGAAACGCAAGAATCGGAAGATTTTGCTTCAATCCTAAACATTTTCTTAGCGAATCGTATTCGTTGCGAAGAGCATTATTTGTATGCGATGTGAATGGTCGAAATCCTTGAAACCAATTTGGTTTTCGATCGACCCAATCTGCTTTAAAGTAGCTTAAAAACTCTTCCAATCCTAGCTCGCCCTGTGCCCGCCATTTCCTTAAGAATACATCAACGGCTTTGAAGAATAAACTCTGTGTGGAAAGTTTTTGAATTTTAAGAATATCTTCTTTGATGAGATTTTTCAACGGATCCGACACCAAACAAGTTGACAATTTGTGTATAATTTTTGATAATGCAATCCTAGAGCATATGCCAACATGACGCGAAATCCCAAACGTTTTAATAAACGCGTTCCGGACAGCTTCATTTTCATCGGCAATTAGGCATTCTGGCTTAAACATTTTATTATGGCATTCTTTTACTCCCTTCTTTACCGCCTTGAACATAAATTCATAATCACATTCATCCTTATTCGAACAAATAGCAATGCCAAATATATGAAATTTATGATCTAGATCTGTTGTCCCAATAATAGTGATTGGATTTTGTTGCCAATTCAATGAGTACGTCGAATCTATGTTAACTAAGCATGAATTCATTGCATTCTTCAACAAACGGCGGGTCGACAAGAAACATTGAAAAGTTTCATTTGAATGATTTATGTTAAAATTAACACAAAATTGTGCATCATCTTTTTCGGGAATCTTGGAAATTACCGATAACCAATTTTCAATAGATAGAATTGAAGATAAGTTTTCTAAAGCGTCAGCGTTTTTTTTGAAAAGATTTCGTCTCATTCTAGCAATCCAGATAAATAGAAATTTTTTCAACGAACCATTGAAATTTTTTAATCCTAATTTAACGTATATTTCGTTTGGTGTATTGCCAAACCGAACAAGCTCTTTTATCTTGGCTTTAAATGCATAATCTAGAGACTCGAATACTTGTTTTGCCCGAGCCGCGGGTGATAGTGGGTCATGTGTATGACCTTGTTTGGATTTATACATATAAACAACTTTTGTTTCATTTGAGACTTGCAGAAATTTAGTACATTCACACCGTTTTCCATATCTTCGGGTCAAATTGCATCGGTATAGATCGCTATCGCCTGGTACTGTTGATGGGGCAACTCTTGTCCAAACTATTTGCTCTTTTAAATATTCGACAGCCTCTTCAAAGGTTTTAAATTTTTTTTCAAAGACCCATTTTTTATTATTGATTTTTAGTAATTCGTTATCCGTAATGGTATTTGGATCGTTGTCACTGTCAGTATCGTTAATGCCATTAGTCGGCCGTTTTATTGTTGGCATCAGGGCGGAAGTTTTATTAGTGCACTTTTCAGCATGCCTAATATTTCTATTATACACTAACGTATCATTATTTATAACCTCGTACAGATATTTTGATGCTGGACAATGACCAACATCACTACGCACTAAATTACAGTTATAGTTGTCACTGTCAGTATCGTTAATGCCATTAGTCTGCCGTTTTATAGTTGGCATCAGGCCAGAAGTTATATTAGTGCACTTTTCAGCATGCCTAATATTTCTACTATACACTAAAGTATCATTGTTTGTATCCTCGTAAAGATATTTTGATGCTGGACAATGACCAACATCACTACCCACTAAATTACAGTTATAATACTCCTTGACGCCTTGATTCGTTACATTCGATTTACATAAAATATCTTCTGTACGAGGACTTAATAAATTCAAATTCGTCATATACTGTTTGGCTGTTTCATAGTCGTCAAATTTTGTCTCGAACACCCATTCTTCTTGAGTATTACAAAATTTCCGGCCGTTTAGTGAATCGTCGTCTTTACCATCAGGTTTACGAGTAATAATTTCATCAGTGCACCCAGTTGTTTTCGTAGGATTTTCAATTTCAGTTATTTCTTTCTCGCTCAAGCTAACAATATGCGTATGTGAACTTGTAGTGTAATATAGTATTTCATCATAATCAATTCGCCGGAAAAGGACTGCTCGACATGGACATTTTATATCTTCAGTATTATAACTACATCTAAAATATTGACGACCTTCATTGTTAAACTGTCTAGAACATGTAAAAACCCAATTTTGTCCCATTTTATTCCTTGCCTCTAACATATTCGCAAATTTCTCTTTTAATGTAAACCCGTTTATAAAAGGGATTTTGCGGGAATCGATTCTTTTGGGGTTATCCAATGGTTTAGGTGATTCGGTATCGATGTCAGAAATACAAATTTTCTCCGTTGCCGATAAACTTGGTTCGGTTTTAATTTCTATCGGATGACTATGTGGTTCACCACTAAAGTAAAATACTTCGTCACAACCTTTTTTAATTAAGAAGCTTAAACGAGCTGGACATTCTGGATCACATGGATAAGTGCAGCGATAAAATGGTGTTTGATTTGTATCAGATTTGAGTTGCCATTGTTCATTGGATATGATCAGAAAGTTACTTGTCTCGTTTATATTTGCAAATTTATTTTGCATCCACCAAGTTTTCGGTGTAATTTTCTGTTCAGCATCGTCATTGCAATAAGCAACAGAATTAACCGAATTTCTTTCGGGTTGATTAATTTCCATTGGTTCATCTACAATGATTAGCTCTTCCTTTACAATGATGTTAGAATTTGGATAACTATCCGGTATTAATTTTTTATCTTGGAAGTGCAATGCCAAATCGCTTGTTTCATGATTCGTGTGACAATCCTTGAGACTGACGGCTTTCAAAACTCTAAATCCTATATCTTTTACGACGTTCCTGTCGCATTCGGTTAACTGTTTTAGTAACCAACTAGTTTCCGCTACAATACCTAAATGTTCTGTACGTGTAATATCCATATGTGTATGTGCACAACCCTTTCGGTACAGAGTTATTCCTTTCGTGATTTTATTAAATCTGAAAAATTTTCGTGCTGCACATTGTGGTCCTACTCTTGGAACCAATTTGCATCGGTAGTGGTATATTTTACTAAATTGTGAATCGTTGTGAAATTTATAATTCCATATTTTTTGTCGTTTTAAATATAATTTGGCCTCATCTATCGTGTTAAAAGATTTTTCAAGTCTCCATTTATTGAAGATGATCTTACGCCGAATCTTGGAACAATAATTTCGAATTTGAAATAAAAGATGTTTTACCTCGAATCCTTCGTATTCTAATTGTAACAAAATTTGTGTAGGAGATTTTAGCAGTTTCATTAGTTTAAAAATCCGAATCTTCAGCCCATTCTCCAATGGATGTCGAATCTTTTTTCGAACAGCTCCAGTTAGCAACTGACAGCCACGATATATTTTACTAATAGCTGGAGTCGTTTTATCATGATCATGTTTAGTGTTTGTTTTATACATCCAAACCTCTTCACTGTCCTTTGGAGAATACAGACATTTCATTACGGAACATGGTGATTCCGTAACATTGACCCTATTACATCGATAGTATACTTTACGGCCACATTTTACAGAATAACCGCGATGACGATCAACATACCATATTTCTTCTGCCGTTAATTGGTCAATTGCTGATTTCTCGTCAGGAAATTTGGCCTCCAAAACAAAGCTGGACGTAAGCTTTGGTATTCTATTGCTTTTCTTTTTATTTGTTGTATAAGGTTCCTTCACTGATATTTCTCTGAAGTGCATCATTTTTTATTTTGAAATAGATTTTATTTCATCTGGATATTCTAAGGAAAGAAAATAATAATTTTCATTTACTTTCTGTGGAAACTGAATATGTATTAAAAATTTCAAAACACATTCTCACTTTACGATTGGACACTTTTCTAGAGCCGACCAAACGGCACAATGATTCTAAAGTTACACCTTTTGGAATAAGGGAGGGTTAGGGGAGCAATCCTATATGGGAGGGGTGCGAAAAGGCATTACCATCTGATTACCATCAGAGGTGGCGATGAACCCATCTATGACCCGCTGTTGGAGTGCAGAACTCATCATAAAAGGAATTAAACATAAAAGGAAACGATTTTAATTTGGCAAATATTGTATTTCACAGCTTTCTGAATAAATTTTTATGATTATTTGCTTTGTCATTCGCCATTATACAAGTGCTAAAAGGAACTTTTCGCACGTGTGTTTAAACTACTTTTGGGCGTTGCGCTATAAAAAAAAGTATGTTTCCATACTTGTGACATTAAACTAAAAGTGTTTAACTGCAGGTGTTTCAGTCAAAAAAGTAAATCTACCACAAAGTATTACAGTCTAAAAATTTGTGACTGTAAAAACTTTCAAGAAGGTTGTGTAATCCAAATACACAAAAGGTATTTCAGTCAAATAGTTTTCTGACCGAAGACCATTTTTTGGATTGTAGTTTCTTTTTTAAAATATGTAGTTTTAATCACAAAATGTATTTGGGAGGTTTTTATGGTTGAACCCCTTTCGTTTTGTGTAAATTTGCCTAGAATTCCTTTCCAGTTGTTTATAACTATTAAAAACTAATAATTTTTGTTTAAAACTATTTTGGCTGAGTTACCTTCTAATTTTTGACCGAAACTAATTTCTTTTTTTTTACTCAACTGCTTTTGACTGGAGCCCGCCCCGGAGGCAACGAATATCTTTACGAAGGCATTATGTAAAAAAAAAAAGAACCAATCAAAAGATATTCCAGTTCAAAAATGTATGACTAACGCTAAGAAGGTTTTTCAGTTCAAAATCTTAAAACGAATTTGAGCCATTTAGTTTTTTGGACGAAAAAACTTTTTTTTGGACTAAACTTCATTTTTTAAAGAGACTTTAGTCATTTTGTATGGGAAATTTTATGACTGAAACTCCTGTAGTTTTTTAACTGAAATGTTGTTGGCAGATATTTTTGGAGCCCCAGTTTTAGTTTGTCGGCCGATGAAGTACTAAAAATTATTTTAGTGAATTTTACAATTTTAAATAATTTTGTTTGATAATTGATGGTTTTCATAAATTCGAACTCCTTTTTTATACTTTTGATGTAATAATAACAATTATCGTGTTTCCACGAACGAGGTTGAGTTAGGTTGCATTGAAATTAGGTTTTCGTTAAATTTCAAAATGGTGGCGATCGTTTCCATGGAAGTGAGTTAGGTCGAGTTGAAAATGTTACAGCAAAGTACATTATAAATACACTTTTGACTTTTGTATTGCTTTCTTAATTTTTTGTTAAATTTTTTTTTGTTGTATTCAATTATAGTAACATTTTTTTATGGTGGTAACGTTTCCATCATTTGGTGTGAAGTTAAAACCGTTTTATATTTTTGTATGGGAACTTGGACGCAATTCATTATTTTGATAGCGAAAAATTATTAAAACCCATATTTTATGCATATCTAAAATTACCTCATAAATATTACTTGAAGTATTATAAAAAACACACTACGACCGCAGCCTAAAAAATTTAATTTGAAAAATAATTCAAACAAGCCTATACACTGCCATGTTTGCACTGTTAAAATTACAATTTGCTACCTGTTATATTTTTGACATCTAGTATAATGAAATATTATAATAAACTATTATACTATCAACTTCTGGTTTCCATCGCCATAGTTTAATAGTATAATACTATTATGCTATTATACTATGACGATGGAAACCCGGTATAAACTGCTTAATACACAAATCTAGTCTCTAATCTAAAATCAGTCACATCTGTTTGTTGGGTTTCGTTAAATGCTACTTAGTAACTGTTTCTTGGCTAGAGGCGGCAACACTGACGATACAAAACGGACGGCTATTTTTGCTTTTGATTTGATGTTTCAAATCATACCAAAGTATTTTTTAGTCAATTAATTTCACTTATCTAAAAGATTATTGATTTTATTCAAAGAAAATTTGGGGTTATATCGCAACCCAACTAAAATGCAACAAAATTATCATAACAAAATTTTTTACCTGATAAAATTATTTTAAGAAATTTTCCTTAATAAAAGATGAATTCGTTGTATAAAATGAAATAATAAAATTTTTGTACAAACTTTTTTCCTACGTTTCAACCGAACTGTCATATTTTTATTTGTTTCGATGTCATGTTCTAACCATCACTTTTCTCGGATTTGTTTGGTTCAAACTTCAAGAAAATTTAGTTCAGTTGTCTATTGGGATTCGTTCAGTTACCAATAATGTCACCTATATCTGAGGCTAAAATTCATATTGTCTTCAAAATTTATTCCTTACATACATAGTTATTTTTGGTTCTAACGGCTTTGCCACAGCTATTTTCGTGCGATGCGATTCACGTCAAATTTCGCATTGGATGCCACACTTAACAGCGACGCGATTTTTTTCGTAACAACTGTCATAGTCATTGGTTGAAATTATTTTGTAGTTTTTTCCAGAAATTTTAATTATTTTTATTTATTTTATTTATTTAATAATTGTGTATTGCACATACATCAAAATATTTAATTATTGCGAATTTTTCGATCATTTTCTATTGTACAGTTCCATGGCTTCTCAAAAAAGTGAGGTTAAAGCATGCGATAAAAAATTCGTATGTATGCGAAAAGTCTCCAAACGCGAAAAAAGTTTTTTCTCCAATTGCGAAATTTCAAACTTCGCACGATAAAATATAAAATGAATTATATATGAATAAAAATTATTATATTTCAAAAGACAAATGTATAGGATTAAAAGATTATAATGATATTTGATAGTTTTTTCGTATATTTAGTATCAACAAATCTATTCTAATTGCAGTAGAATTTGAAAAGAAAAAATAAATCGCATCGCACGAAAATTAGCTGTGGCAAAGCCTTAAGGCTGCGAACGTACAATAGATAAAATAATTAAAATTTCGAGAAAAAACTGTACAAAATAATTTCAACCAATGACTATGACAGTTGTTACGGAAAAAATCGCTCCGCTGTTAAGTGTGGCGAAACGCGTTTTAGGTCCCTAAATTCGATGCAGTTCGGTGACCTTTCAAGCCGATTTTGAAATTAGTTTTATTGGAGAATTCGCACGGCCTCGAATGTAAATATGTACTAAAGTCAAATTTTACGGTTCTAAATGTTTTATCCGAGTTTTCGGCCCATTGCCTAAAAAGTGAAATTCAGCGATAAAATTTTCATTTTCGATTTTGCTTGTGTCATTTTTACATGAAAAATTTCATTTCACGTCAAATGCGTACTAGGTAGGCTTAATTGTAAAATCATATTTATTTATGCACTAGCATAAAATGGATTGTTTATTTGAAAAGTGGTGTAAGTCCCAATAAATGAAAAAGTATGGGATTTTGAATTTTCCTATTTTTTGCATATTAGGAATTTATTATTTTTTTTATACTATTGTTATCATTAACTTAATTTTTTGAAAAATTAATTTGCTCCACTTTCAAAAAAAACGGTTCATACATAATTTTCTCAAAAAATTTCTGTCAAATATATACCGATTTTCCATCGTCATAGTATAATAGTATTATACTATTATACTACGACGATGGAAAACCGAAGTTGATAGTATAATAGTATAAATTAATATTGACGATTGTAAAAGTAGAGAAAGCGCCTCTCGAGGAAAAAAGTTAAAATGAGGCAACCGCCAAAATGACATTTCTCATAAATGCGACGAAAGACATTTTTGCAATCCGGTAATTAAAAATGTTTTTATAATCCAAAATTGGAATTATTTACAATTATTATCAATCTGGTAGGTAAAATTTGTGTTTACAGTTCAAAATTGGAATTGTTTACAACAATTTCGAACGTCAAATTAGCAGCTACCTCAGTTGAAAAATTTTCCACTAGGTGGGATCTGTGATGCTCCAATCGTCAATAATATTTTGTTATTGACGATTGTAAAAGTAGAAAAAGCGCCTCTCGAGGAAAAAAGTTCAAATGAGGCAACTGCTAAAATGACATTTCTCATAAATGCGACGCAAGGAAATTTTGCAATCCGGCAGTTTAAAATTGTTTTTATAATCCAAAATATGAATTATTTACAATTTTTAGCAATCTGGTAAGTAAAAATTGTGTTTACAGTTCAAAATTGGAATTCTTTACAACAATTTCGAACGTCAAATTAGCAGCTACCTCAGTTTAAAAATTTTCCACCAGGTGGAATCCGTGATGCTCCAATCGTCAATTGACGATTGGAGCATCACAGATTCCACCTAGTGGAAAATTTTTAAACTGAGGTAGCTGCTAATTTGACGTTCGAATTGTTGTAAAGAATTCCAATTTTGAACTGTAAACACAATTTTTACTAACAAGATTGCTAATAATTGTAAATAATTCATATTTTGGATTATAAAAACAATTTTTAACTACCGGATTGCAAAATTTCCTATCGTCGCATTTATGAGAAATGTCATTTTGGCAGTTGCCTCATTTGAACTTTTTTCCTCGAGAGGCGCTTTCTCTACTTTTACAATCGTCAATTGACGATTGTAAAAGTAGAGAAAGCGCCTCTCGAGGAAAAAAGTTAAAATGAGGCAACAGCCAAAATGACATTTCTCATAAATGCGACGAAAGAAATTTTTGCAATCCGGTAGTTAAAAATTGTTTTTATAATCCAAAATTGGAATTATTTACAATTATTATCAATCTGGTAGGTAAAAATCGTGTTTATAGTTCAAAATTGGAATTGTTTACAACAATTTCGAACGTCAAATTAGCAGCTACCTCAATTTAAAAATTTTCCACTAGGTGGAATCTGTGATGCTCCAATCGTCAATACTAGCTATTAAAAATATAATAGGTAGCAAATTGTGTTTTTAACATTGTAAATTTATTTGACAGTGTATTATTTTGACAATTCACTAAATTACCATTCGATTTTTTTTTTGTTTTTTTTTTTGGTGGTATCTGCATAGTCCATACATTTTATTAATTTTTTAAAAACACAACTAATGCGTATGCTTGGTTATTTTCAATTGTTTTTTTATTATGAATAGACGTTAACATTTTCAAAATAAGAATTATACCTACGTTCACATAAAAAAAACTATAATTGGTGCTAACTTCATCGCGTGCGATGGAAAACCGACAAGGGATAATAGTATAATAGTATTATACTATTATGCTATTATACTATTGACGATGGAAAATCGGTAATAATCATTTTCTGAGAAAATTATGTGGAGTTCGATTGGGCAAAATAAATCAATCTAATGTCAAAAAAATATCAATCATTTTTTTGACAATAAATTGATTTCTTTTGCCCAATCGAACTCCACATTAAATATTTTAATTGAGTTTTTAAAGCAAAACAAAAACCATAGGAATATTTCTGTATCCAAGGCGAAAACCACAAGTAAAAATAAGCTACTTTTCAGGAAAAGCAAAAGATTTAAATCGGTTTCTGAAAAAACTGGATTAGTGTTTCTTTCAAAATTTATGTCTTATAAGTGGCTTTAGAAATTTGACAGTGTAATGGAGACATAAAATTGTATTAAATAAGCTAAAAATAATCGCTTAAGTGCATTTATGTGGTTTTCGCTTTTGGCCACAGATTTCGTTCGGAAATGTATGGATGTATGTATGCTCTTACAAATATGCATGTAGGGAGGGATACTTCTTCGACACAAACACAATTTACTCACAGCTGACAGCGAAGTTGAAATAAAAAATAAACTTGAGAGAGCGAGCGACCATTATGAAAACACATAATATTAACATTAAAAAATACAGAATTTTATAACCAATTATATACGAAATTAACAAACTTACAAAATAATTCTTATTTCGTTATTAATAAAATATCAAATTTAAATTCTTAATTAAAATTAAAAAGTGGTAGGCATTTATTTATAAAATTTGCTTTTATCCATTTATAAAATTTGTGTATAAATCATAAAATAAGCTACTTTCTCTCTCTCTCAGATTGTTCGACATTTTTTACTTCATTTTTCAATTGTCAAAACATTTTTTTTTTTTTTGAGAAAATTTAATACAGAAAAAACACATTTTACTTGAATACATTTATACAAACGATTACAAATTTACATCTTTATTTAAATTATGTAATATAACTTACACAAGTAAAATATATGAAATATTTATTAAAAAATGAAATTATATTTTTATTTAATTTAATAACAAAACAAGTTCACAATTTCACATGTAAACTCAAACTGTGCTCTTCGCTTTTTCATTCCCTACGCTCATTTCGTATTTTAAATTAATCAACAAGCAAAGCAACAACAACAAAAACGAACAAAACATTGTATTGATTCTCTCGAATTTCGTTTAGCGAGCGGAGCACACAGAGAAGACAACACTATACAGACAAATGAATGGGATTGGAATTGAAATGAAATGGAAAATTTTTGTTGTATACAATACAGTTAACAGACTATATTCTTACTAAATACATATTTAGTTTAATGTGAAAAATTAATTAGATTTTATTTTCGATATTTACATTTTTTCAAATTTATACTATTCTACCGTTTTGCTAAGTCTTTCTTCGAACATTAATACATGCAGTTTTTTGTAATGTACACTATACGAAATAATAATAGGACCAAACAAATTAACCACATTTATTTCATAAAAACAAAATAATTAATGTTCAATCATTTGTTTCTACATCACTCATAAACAGTTTTAAAAGCTGTAAAAATCATCATTTTATATTCCGTCTGTGCTCGGCGTTAGTAGTAATTCAATAAAATTTCAGTGCGAAATAATCATAGGATCTAACGTCGTTGACTGTACAAGTATACTTTTGTTTTAGCTGTAATTGTGACTTAAATAATTTAGAAAATAATTTAGTGTGGTTTGAACGATGTTCGTGAAAAAAATCTAAAATGGGCCGAAGTAAGTAGTTGACCGATAAGGAGAAAGGACAAATTTTGGCACGGAAATAGCAGCCCAAATTAGGAGAAGTAAGACGGTAGTAATAAATTTGTTGAAATTGAGAGAACAATACGGCCAAAAAAAAATCTACAGGAAGAAAACCAGTTATCTCTGCAAGAAACGTTCGAGAGATAAAAAGATTGGCTGTCCAGAAATCGAATACCCGTGCTGAGATTCGGCGACCTCTCAATCGTAACGTGACTGTGTTAGACGGGTTTATCAGATTCTAAAAGATGATTGTAACTTAGAGTACACAAAAAGAGTTGCAAAACCACGACTGAAAATTCACCACAAACGTGCGAGTTTAGATTTTGAGGAGAAACACCAATTTTGGGAAGAGAAGTGGACTCAGGTTGTTTTTTCAGATGAGAAGAAGTTCAATCTCGCTGGTCCTGGTGGCTCGCAGAAGTATTGGCATGACACACGTGCAAGAAAGCAAAAAAGAATGTCTCTTAGTTTTAGTGGTGGATCGTTGATGATTTGGGGGGCTTTGGGATGTTATGAAAAAAACCCTATATGCTTCATCTCAACAAAAATGAATACCGCAAGGTATGTGGAATTGTTGAACGATTTACTAACCACCTATGGAGACGAAATTTGTGGTACAGATTGGATATTTCAACAGGATAATGCCCCTATTCATTCGGCTAAACTAACCAAGCAGTTTTTGAACTCTACTGGTATCCCATTATTGGACTGGCCCGCCTGTAGTCCAGATCTTAACCCGATCGAGAACCTTTGGGCAATATTATCAGAATGTATTTTCAAAAATGGTCGTCAGCTCGACTCTGTTCGGCAACTAAAAGAAGCTGTAAAGAACGAATGGGCCAAAATTGATCGGGAAGTGATCAAAAAGCTGATAAATTCTATGCCTCGTCGTTTACAACATGTAATAATCAACCGAGGTGCCAATACTGACTATTAAATTCAAACAAATTTAAATAATTATTTGTACCACACATGAAGTTCCTACTGGTTTAAGTAAACTATTACTATTTAGTTATTTTGTGAAATAAATATTACTTTTTTTAGTACATACCATTATTCAATTAAAATATTAGTTTTTTAATTTAGTCCTATCATTATTTCGTATAGTCTATATTGTATGTATCAAGTTATGTTCGCACAAACAATCAAATTGTGTTGAATAGATATTTAGTAAACAACAATATTCCATTTCCAGGCATATAAAACAATAACAAGAATCAACACGTTTAAACAAGGTAATGTAATGGAAAGTGCATCGTTGCAATAATTAAAAATATTAGGTAATGAAATTCATTTTAAATAAAATTATATTTTTTAAGTTTAGTTTAAAGATCTAACTCGTTGTAATAACTTGACGCAATAAATAAAATTGTGAAAATATTTGTAAATATTTGTTTTATCTTTTAATTCGCCTTAAAAATATAATTGGCACAGGCGTACGGCAAGTGATAGTTTTAGTGTTAAAACTG
This sequence comes from Tipula vernalis, assembly GCA_958295665.1. Classification (NCBI taxonomy): domain Eukaryota; kingdom Metazoa; phylum Arthropoda; class Insecta; order Diptera; family Tipulidae; genus Tipula; species Tipula vernalis. The sequence continues at coordinate 211,846,848 of OY282560.1, read as the reverse complement.
TTTATAAAGTGAATTCGTCAGAAATAATTGAATGATTCGCACGAACAACGTTGCAAACGACAAAAATGTAAAAAGCGATTTTTTTATGAAACAACTTTGCTTTTGCCACCCATCCTTTTTTGTTTGAAGCAGAAATAATATGTTTGTCTCTGTCAAACTAATGTCGGCATCCGCGAGCGCTGAACTTAAGTAGTGGAACAACGTTACTTGTAACGACATGTCGTACATTTTAATCATCAGTGCGCGTGAGTTCAAGTGGCTTAAATGATTTAAATTAAGGGTAAAAGAAGAAAAATAGCCATTATGAACAGGAAGGATTTTAAAAGATGCAAAAGGATGATATTAAAAGATGCAAAAGGATGATATTAAAAGATGCAAAAGGATGATATTAAAAGATGCAGAAAAATCATACATAAGCCGAAGGAGAAAGGCAGTAAGCGGTAAACCGGGACCAAGTCAGGTTGGTGGAATAACGTGATTTGTGCATTTTTTAAATAAAATTTAAACAAAACAAAATTTTTTGTTTAATTTTGTCAAAATACCTACTTTTATAAGCAACGTTGTTCCTTTTTTTTTTAATTTGATTCCTCAATATTTTTGTTAATATAGGTCAGTTGAAATATAATTATTTCAACTTTTGAAAATTAAAAAAAAAAAATTAAAATTGACATCTGAAGCTAAAAGCGAATGATCGCTGCCACGAGGACTCGAGACTCCGCCAGAAACACAATGCTGCTACACTTGGAGACCGAACCATCACGACAGCAAAATAAGGTTTAAAAATGAAGTGCAAAAAAGTGAAGTGTCAAAATAAACAAAATTTTCCGCAGAGAAAAAATGTGCAGAAAAGACAAAAAAAAGAGACTCGCTACGAAATGGACGGGGAATAAGTGAACGCACAACTGCTTGCCATATCAACCCAGTTGGCTAATTTAATTCAAACAAATACGGAGCACGATGAGGTATTGAAATACCTCAGTCAAAGAGTTGAGGAACCATTACCCCAATATAAATAAGAGGCCAGAGAAAACAAACCTATACCGCATTCCAAACAGCTGCCCCCCCTCCCCCCCCCCAAAAAAAGTTTAAAATACTATTGCAAAATTGCAAGGAATATGACAAAGTACTTGAAAAAAGACACATCACTAGGCTTGACCGAAAACTTTACCAGATTTTATGAAACCTTTTGTCTTAACGAGAGGCGCTTCAGATTACGCACTGTCTAGTTCCAGGTTCAAAACAACGTTGATAAATTTCGTTCGCTTCAAGAACGTTAAATTCAACAGAAATAAGTTACACGACTAATAAAAAAGAGGCGTTAGCCTCATCTGTACGGTAGCAACTTCATGTTGGTAACGGAATACAAACCAAGAAAAATTCCAAAATTTTAAGATGGAGACTCGAGCTCCAAAATTATGACTAAGTAAGTATGAAGTAAAATATAAAGAAGGAAAAGCAAACGTAGTCGCAGACGCACTAAGCAGGATGCCAACTTCAAGCGGAACCGGAGATTTAAATACTAATGAACTCATAGATGAATCTGAGGAAGCCCTAATAGATTCTTCTGATGAAATGGAAACAATCTATTCCGCAAGTAAATTAGATGATTACTTCAATTACTATAGAAACCAGCTAATTTTCAAACTTTCAGACAATATAGATACAATAATTTCGGAGAATGTCTTTCCAAATTTTAAAAGAGTAATCATAGCACAAAAAACATTCGAACAAGATATAACCAATTTCATAAAAATCTAAAACAATTGTAAACAATTCGCAATTCTATCCGCCGAAAGTTTATACCAAAAAATTCAAGTATCATTCAGACAAAACTTTTCACAGAAAAGTCATTTTGGTTTCGTAACAAAAATGGTCGAGGATGTTACAAGCGAGAGCAAACAAGATGTAATAATAGTTAAACAGCACGATAGAGCTCAAAGGGATACCAAAGAGGTAGAAAATTAATTAAGACGATCATATTTCTTCCCAAAAATGGGCAACAAAATCAAAAATCACATTAATGTATACAACATTTGCAAAGTACATAAATATGATCATATCTGTAAGGCCGATTGCTATAAAATCACTCGATAGACAATGACATCTTCCGTATAAATAAAAACAGTTAATGATCCCAATTAACACCAAAAATGTAAGAGATGTAACAAACGAACTAAATAGATACTTCACGCTTTTTGGAATACCAAATAACGTTGTATCTGATCACGAAACCACCTTCCAATCAACCCAATTTAAACAATACTTAAGGGGAGACAACCATTTAGAACCTTCAAAAAATCGATTTTTTTTTTGCTTTAAAAGTTACTTTAATATGCGAAGAATACGAAAAACTTCATGATTTAGGCCAAAACCCAAAGCTCTTGTAAATAGTTTTTTCGGTGCCAAGATTATTCAGAGACTATTGAACCGATCAGGCTAAACTTTTGCACATGTTTTCGTAACATAAGTATAAGACCACTTGGTGAACCTAAACATATGTATTTTAAATTTCTCAAAATAAACTAATTTTTTTGATCAGCGAAGAAAAAAATTATTGTAAATATCGATTTTTTGATTTTATGCCTGTCATTTCTCCAATTCTTAACTTATTATTAAAATATTAGGTTTATCAAGTGAACACAGGCATATACTGACCACATCCTTTTGCCCTTGTAAAAAAATGCCTCCGCGACCATGTGGCTTCATCATGCTATTATATCTCCGTCAATTTTCAATCTTTTCTTATGATAAAAAATGGAAAATACTCGTTAAAATATGTATTTATAATAAACTGCCAAAATTTGAAGAAGATCCATTTATTTCTTCCCAAAAATTCGATTAAAATGGAATTAGGTCCATAAATTTGAATCCAAAAATGAGCGCTCAAATCGATTAGTATTTATGCACTATTTGAGCGCTACAACTGGGAAATAACAAACATCATTTCAGTAACTTAAACCAATCTCTTTATTTAGAGATTTTTAAAGAATACCAGATGATAAAGAATACCAGATGATAAAATTATTTTTTACTTTTTAGTACATTTGAATATAAGCGTGGTTTTTTCTACTTTTTAGTGTTATATATTTATAAATTTGAAACGTGACAGAAAGTTATATTTAAATTACACAGGTGCATTTTTCTTTCATGTAAAGGTTTTGTAAAATTTAAATTTTCATATGCATATCTTTATGCATGTTATATGGGAAGAATACTTGAGGAATCGAATTTGTTATAAATTATTTTGACAGTCAAATTCATTTATTTGATATCCATGTCAAGAGGGTGATAAAAGAAATTTAGTCCGGCATCTTGGCGCCTCAGTTTATTGAATTTAGAATGACGTCACGTGTTGTGCTTGGCAAACCCTTTCTTTTATACCCATGTCATGGAGGTGGTTAAGGAAATGTATTCCGCCATCTTGAGGCGTCCGCCATATTATACGTAGACAGACAACCATTTAATTTGATACCCGTGTCAAGGAGGTTGTGGAGAAATAGGTGATCCGTTATCTTGGGCGGCCGCCATATTGGATTTATTATGACGTTACTCACCTTATCGTTTTTTATTCGCCAAGCCTTTTCATTTGATACCCATATCAAGGAGGTTGTAAAGAAAAACGTAGTCCGCCATCTTGGGGCGGCGGCCATTTTAAACATATTACAATATTGAGTAAGCTATACTGTATTGTCACCAGAACCAAAGTTGGGAAGTGGGATAAATGTCGATTATAAAATTTTTCTCACAAAAACAACAAACAAACCAACAAACAGGGTTAAGTTAAAATAAGCGTGGTAAAAATTAGTTTGCTGTATTTGCTGTTTTAAAATGGATGGAAATAGATGGATTTCTTCAATAATATTGTGACTGTGACACCTAGTGTGTAATAGAATAATTTATATATGCAGATTTTCCCGATCTTTAACGCACACAAGAATAAATATTGTCTAAATATCATTCATTGTAATGGAATTAAAGGCAACATTAAGTGTTCTACTAACAAGCAAAGAATGGGCTAATGTTTTTTTTTTGTTTTAATAGGAGTAGATTTTTTAAATGTTGATAGTCTTCTCAACCCAGAATAGATATTCGAACAAATATGGCTTACGTGTGAATCCGAAGTAAGTGTTGAGTTCATGATCAACCCTAAATTAATTACGGGCTTCTTCGAATGATTTTTGCCAAAATGGATAGCGACGTAATGAATTTCGCCGGTAGACCAAACAAATTGAATATTAAAAATTTATTTTTTAGGTGAATACTTACAAAAGGTAATGAATTCTCGCAAATTGTGAACGTACCTGGAAATAAATAAAAATAAATAAAATTTATTATAAAAATATAAGAACGTTTTTATATTTATAAATGAAAGAAATTACAAGTCTGCATATTGCACATTCATTTGAGGACGTATAGTATGACTTTTTTTTGTAAACAGCACACATTGTTTTGTTTATGGAAAAATAATTTTACCAGAGGACGTACTAAAGTTTATACATATTGTATTTAGAATATAAGGCAATCCACCGTTTATCTCAATAATAAGAACGATGATAGAAAAATTGCCGAAAACCGAAGTAACGCAATCAATCGTTTTAAAATTTTTTTTCTATAAAGGTTGACTATTTTTCATTAATTTACTAATATCCTTTTATTCGTCGGCTCTGATTAAATTTTAATTTCTCTAATGATAATTCAGTAATTTCACGTTTTAGATCGTTTCGGTTCTGGAACATACACACAAACTAGAGTACAAACGAGAAAGAGGAAGAATAATGCGGTTAAGTTTCACAAAACGTTACTCGAAATCACTCAACATCTGTACAAAAGTTTTGGATTCCAGAAATCCTATTTCCAGTATATAAAATGAAATTTATTGTAATCGGTTGACTTTATCTAAATGTGATTAAGGAAAAAAAATTACACGCAATTTTTTTAAGCAGTAATAACAGTCAGCGGGCTGTCTCGGATTGGCAGAAAGTAACGTCCCCCAGCGTTTATTATCGCAACAAAATAACTTGTTTGCTTGAAAAGGACCTACATATTAAAACTGAAACCTGTACTTGGAATTGTTAGGTAAACTTGAACTAAATAACGAATTAAACAGCTCCGTGGGTAATTAAAACCAAATTGCAGCTAGCGCACATTTTATTAAAATTACTTCAAAAATTAGCAATCGGTGAAGCAAAAATCACTTTAAATTACATAATTCTACAACTCACGACTTTTCTAAGTTTTTAAAAAAATTAAAATTTTGAAATTCGCCATTTCAAAACATTTAACAAATAAATAACATTTCCAATTATTCTGATTGGAATAATTTATATAGATTATTTTGTCAACGATTCACAATTCCTTACGAATACCAGGTTTGTATATATGAAACCTGAATTTATCAATAAATGGCGCCATCTGTCAATGTACCTTTCGACAAACCGCGTCATCGGCGCCATTGTTTTCTTTTGACATTTCGACATTCTAGTTTCTTATAATAACGCATGTTTTTTACGTGTTCAAAATGTCGAGTTTTGTGCCTACATATTACGATTTGCGGACATCATTGATTTTTGTTATCAATTGAAGAAAACTGCCGCAGAATCACATCGAATGCTTGTCGAAGCTTAAGGTGAGCATGCTCTTGGTAAATCACAATGCTATGAGTGGTTTAATAAATTGAAAAGTGGTGATTTTGACGTGAGAAACGAAGAACGTTGAAGACCACCAAAAAAGTTTGAAGACAGTGAATTGCAAGCATTGTTGAATGAGGATGACGCTCAAACGCAAAAACAACTCGCAGATTAATTGAATGTGTCACGAGAAGCCGTCTCCACACGTTTAAAAGCCATGTGAAAGATGTAAAAGCTGAGAAAATGGATTCCGCATAAACTGAATGAAAGATAACAGGAAAATTGAAAAACCACTTGCGAAATGTTGCTCGCCAGATACAAAAAAAGAAAGTCATTTCTCCATCGAATTGTGACTGGCGATGAAAAATGGATCTATTTTGAGAATACAAAGCGCAATAAGTCTTGTGTTGATCCAGGCCAACCATTGATATCGACGCAAGGCCAAATCGCTTCGGTCGGAAGACCGAATTTGGTGGGATCAGAAGAGTGTGATTTATTTTCAGTTGCTAAAACCTGGTGAAACCGTAAATACTAAACACTACCAACAACAAATGATCAATTTGAATCCAGTTTTGCGTGAAAAGCGACCAGAATCTGATAAAAGGCAACATAAAGTGATTTTTCTTCATGATAATGCACCATCACACAAAGCAAAACCGGTCAAGGATTGGGTACGGGCTTGCTATGTAGCACTTCACCTCCTTCGAAAATGGCTCGACAACTGGTTTGCCTCAAAAGAAGAACAGTTTGTGAACTACATGAACGTGTAGTTTTTATACACGGTGTGTGTACGGTTTATCACATGAACGTGTACTTTTACTAAAAAATTCCAGTTTCATATTTACACATCTGGTAAAGAAAAATCGAGAAAACGTAAAAATTCGCTTACCAACATTTTTTTTATGTTTTATTTAAAACTGCAATTTCCAATTTCAATTTTATTCTGGGTGGGTTTAAGATCTAAAATGTTCAAATTTTAAATTTATAAAATAGCCAGACATTTGAAACTTAGGTTTAAAAATGTAAGCTTAACAGATTCTTAACAAATATTTGCCCGACTTAATAACTAATAAATTTTGTTTGACGCAAAAGTCAATTATGACAAATACATTTATTATCAAACTCCAGTCAGTATATAAAGTAACAGTAGACAAACATTTGCACTAGATTAGAGGTCACATGCCCATTTCCATTGATGATAAAATTTCGCTACCTACAGATTTTGACCAAATACATATGTATATGCGACAAATGAATTCACTACACCACCGTAGAATGTGGTAATTCGATTTCCTCTTTCGCGGTAATTATTTCCATTTCATTGTTCCAAATACGAAACAACATAATTTTTTACACTTACATCGACAAAATGTCTTATCAAATAACAAAATACTTAAAAGTGTATTTAAATCAAAATATCGTGAGAAATTGATATTTCAGCGGAACTTCAGTCATCTATTATATTTAAGGTTATATGTTTTTAATTTGAACCTTGTTTTTTGTCTAATCCCTCTCAATATCAAAAAGAATTTTAGTTTTATTTACTATAAAAAACAATAATTATTTAGGCTCAGCTGTGAATGATAACAAAATAACTAAAATAAGTCGCTTATAAATAGTTACAATAGAAAAGTTATCTCCTTATCAATTTATTTTCTATTGAGTTTCGAATTCCACAGAAAACATTATTTTAACACAAATTTTATTGAGACTGTAGATATTATTGTCTTATGACGTAATATATGACCTTGAAAAGCAATAGCCGTAATTTAAATTGCCTTACTATTATCAGTAAATATATCGAAACAGCGCTTAATTACCTGGCTATAATATAACAATGATAGTTTATTATTTTAATTAATCTTATTGGGTTTTCCTTTTGTGTTCCGTTGTAAAGATTTACAATGATACAAAAAAAAAATTGTTTTAACTCAAACTAATAAATTTTTTATAGTTCTATTTTTTTTATAGGGTTAATTAGCAGAATAATCAAATTGGTTCAATATTAAGTCTGGAACAAAAATCAGGGTTATGCTTTATGTCGCTAAATGTTTTCACAGTATAAACGGAATGCATTCGTGGATTTTTTTTATGCTTAACATTTTTTTAGAAACGTCAAAAATTGAAAGAATTTCTTGATTTGAAAGATTTGAATAGCAAGCGGTATCATTGACGAGTATATTTTATAAAACTCACTATGTGTTTCACTAATTTTGATCAAAAATGAGATTTTTTACTTTTGCTTTTATAAAGATAAAATTTACGATAAGAAAAAATAACTAAATGCGTATTGCGCTCAGTAACAAAACTGTGTAGTGGAAAAAGTCTCCTTCATTGTAATCCCTTTGCAGGTAAAACTCATTTGGCACATAATGAATTTTGACTGAAATCGCCGTTGTAGGTACATAAATCTTATGTTATGGTTGGAAAGTAAAAGTGACTACGCAATTAATAAACTTTATCTGGCAATACTAGCCAGGAGTTAGGGTTAATTTGGTGGTATATAGGAAGCCTTGCATAGTTTTCCAATAACAATCTTTTGTTAAATCGGTCACAAAAACGAACAATATGGAGTATGACAAAGATAATGTTTCCAACACAGAAATTATCACAATGTAGTCTGAAGTTGAGGCTCCAAGCACTTCAGAAAGATGTAGTCATACTGAAAATGTTAGTATTTCAAGTTTTATTCTGTTAGAATTTTCTATCTTGAAGTGGCAATATATCGAATTTAGTGCAAACTATCAACAATTACTTTTTTTCAGAGACTTCAATGGAAATGGATGACTTCAATGCAGCATCAGATGATGATCCTTGTAACCTGCCTCCTTTAGAAACAGAAGATACAATTTCTGATATTTCTGATTATGAGATAGAAGAGGGTAATGTTAGCAATTTAATAAGATGCAGAATGTCTGCCGTATAAAATAAGAAAAAGGAATGTGAAGCTAAACGCCCGAAACCAGTTGACTGCACAAAATGTAGATATCAGTGTGCACTTTATTTCACGAAAGAAGATAGAACAGCATATGTAAAAGTTATTGGGGATTTGCAGATAAAAAAAGACAGAAAGATTTTATAATAAAGTACGTTGTTGTGTTGGCACCAAATTCAAGAAGAACAGAGAGGTCGAGTGAAAATAGGCGTACTCTGTCAAAAATGTATTATTTAGAAAGTACAGGTGGTAAGCAAAGAGTATGTGCTAATTTCTTTGAAAAGACTCTAAATATTTCAAATGGGCCTATAAATCCGGCCATAAAATAAAAGGCGCCGGTTCTACAGGATGTTTCTCTGGATCAGACAGGAGAGAAAGAAAAGCGCCAGGAAACAAGACCAGTGAAGCAGATGTTTCGTTAATAAAAAAGCATATTAAGAGCTTTCCCGTAATGAAAAGTCACTATGTTAGGAAACATAGCCAAAAACTGTACCTCGAAAGTGGCATGTCTAATCTTAAGATGTATGAGCTATATCAATCATTTTGTTTGGAAAGCAATACCAGACCTGTAAAGCAATGTACATACAGGTGCATATTTTGCCAAAGAAGGATTTGTGTGCTACTTGTTCCAAGTACAAAGAGGCCAGTTCTAAACTAAAGGATGAACTAGAAACCAATTATTCTTTACATCTCATTAGGAAAACAGAATGTCAGGAAGCAAAAACCAAAGACACGACAAAAGCCACTGAAGACCCAACATTTGCAATAGCCACATTTGATCTGCAAAGTGTTTTACAATTGACATACGAGTATTCTAATGTTTTTCTATTTCACTATTCAAGGAAAATCTGAGTGTATAATTTCACAATTTATTTGATAGTGGAAAAGCTCATTGTTATACTTGGAATGACCGCTGTGTTGTTGTATGCAGTAAATTGAGCAATTGAAACAAATTGAGCTTATGTTTCTGGAGTCTGGGCACTCACAGATTGAGTGTGACACAATGCATTCTGCAATCAAGTCTGCAAAAAAATAACCTGGTCACAATTCGCTAGTGTACGTGCTGCCTCCTCGTGGCAACCACTGGTAACTGGGGCCATTTGGTACAATTTGACCATTTGACACAGGCTAAAGTGCGGCGCTAAAGGAGAAATCCTTGACAAGAAACCCTAATCTAAGGTGGAACAGCAAATGCGGACTCTGGATACCAGGCGCCCTCCAGTTGTATTATAGCCTTCCTGTGGTAAAGCTGGGTGACTCACAGGCGACTTTCTATTCCCAGCAACTCGTGGGAAGCAAAACATGTCAAACAATAAAGAAAATAAGGATGGTGACGCTCCTAAAGCATCACAAACCAGCGAAAGTTCCGTGGAGGATTTCGACGACCTCGGCCTTTTTTCCGCTCTAAAACTCTCGATGCGTGAGCCATCGGATGAGGAGCTCCATACCGCGCTTGAGAACCTAGTTCTCAACTCCGACATGGACACCTCAGGAGGTGAGAGTTTGGCCCCCATAAATGAGGGGATCTCCTCTGTGAAAGCAGAGGAGAGTATAGATGTCGGGGAGGACCGGAAGGATCAGGTCCATACTGTTGACAAACCTGTCGTGGCTTCTCGCGTGAAAATGTGTGGAGCCGCTAAGAAGCGGTGCACGAGGCTTCTTGCTGAGGGCAAAACTCCCGGAAGAGAGGCAAAGTTTACGGCGATGCGGTCACAAAGGGAGACTGGTACTCCTACTGAGGCCCCCCGTCAAAAAAATCCGCTCGGATGACGGCACTCCACCGGCACTTAAAAAGGCCAGGTGGTCTTGGGTTCTGCAGTCCGGTCTGGAGTTACTTTCAGGCAGGCTGCAAAGTCGGAGATCATTGGGATCATGCCTGCTGGTTTTCCTGAGGTTGTCCTTACTGGGAGCTGCTTAAGGCTGTCCAGGAGGGCATCTTAGACAAGGTGCTGGAGCATGCAGACGATTGACTGGAGAGTTATCATGAGAGAGGCGAAAGGCTCTTCAGCCTTTGCACCTTCTCCAAGGACCACTCTTCAGTTGAGAAGCTCAAGCGAGTTGGCTTTAAAGTCAACTTTAATTTTAGATTTGTCCAACTGCATTGCAAGGGTGGGCAGGGTGGTGCTAAATCGGCTTCTGTGGGCGGGACCCAATTGGTCAAGCCACCGGAGGTTACGGTGGCGGCACCTGCGGCCAAGTTCACTAGGGTGGTGGCCCTCTCCAAGAGGCAGGTGAGGAGAAGTCGGGTTAAATGACGGGAGACGGAGGTACGATAAAGGCTGATCCGGCCCTTCTGAAGTAAAAATCTCCAGATAAGTCAAGGGACACATCGCCTTCCTGCAGATAAACCTGCATCATGCAAAGGCGACCTCGGACGTCCAGGAGCCAAATCAAGTGGGTAAGTTGATTTATCATAATGGAATTATATAAATCATAATATTATATTTATTCCCACTTTAGAGTTCATCTCCAGCGACTTGGTTGCAGTGACGGTGGAGGTTCTGGGGGAAAAAGGCAACCAGGAGGCTATATTGGCCTCCGCCTACTTTCCTGAAGACTCAGAGATGACACCTCCACTCAAAGTTAGGCGTCCCACACCTCATTGGCGCAATGGGCAGGCCTACCTGATAGCATGCGATGCAAATGAGCATCACACAGTATGGGACAGCACGGACATCAATAATAGGGGTGAGTACCTTTTTGAGTTTCTCATTACAAATAATATAGGGGAAGGAAACCTATTTTTATAAATGCGATAAGGTCAAAGGTCCTAAATTTGACGCTTGTTAGTTCGCATTATAGCAATTTAGTTAAAAACTGGCATATGTCTGAAGAGGCCTCCTTATCGGATTGCTTGCACATCAGATTCGATTTGGCGGCTGAGACCATGCAGCGGCAGGAGATTAGAATTCCAAAACTGACCGACTGGAACTTTTATAGAGTTTCACTCGAATCAGAAGTGTCCCCGGCTATGAGGAACATAGAGTCTCCAGAGGGTTTGGAATTTTGTTCAAACCAGCTGCAAAATTCTATACACCTGGTTTACGAGAGCAGCTGCCCGGTTGGGGCACTGGGTAAGCTGTGAAAAAATCGAGAAGGTTATTCAACAAGGGTAAACTCACCGGTGAATGCGGCGAGTATAGGATGGTCTTAACGGAATATAATCTTGAATTAAGAAGATCCAAAAGGGCTACCTGGAAAAGTTTGTGTGAGGGAATCAATGAATTGCTCTCTGTAGCTTATCTCCAGAAACTCCTTTCCAGGGATCACTCAAATTTTTTAGGATTTTGCACTCTTCGGTGTAATAATAAAAACTTATGTTTTTTTTTACGTTTAAATAAAAATAAATTATTTTATTATTTTATTAATTATTTTAGATTTTAGCAGCGCACATTGCGCGTGCTAGTCTTAGCGGTCTAGTTATTAGGATTGAACGAGCGGTTACATATAAGGAAATTGCTCTTTGTGCCTTTGTGAACATTGAGGGGCTTTTGATAATACCTCCTATGGATCGGTAGAGAGGGCAGCAATGGAGAAGGGTATTCCGCTTTCTACAAGGTGGATCCGCTCCATGCTGAAACATCGCGAGGTTACATCCAGATTAGGTTTTAAGTCAGTAACCATCAGGGCCTTAAAGGGCCGTCCCCAAGGCGGCGTACTGTCTCCTCTTTTATGGTCATTGGTTATTGACAGGTTACTGGTCCTTCTGAGTAGCCGTGGGTTTGATATCCAGGGCTATGCGGATGATGTGACTATCTCATGCAAAATGCACTCGCAGGCGGTGGTGTGACCAGAAAGGACTTAGTGTCAATACAAACAAAACTTTCCTTGTCCCTTTTACGAGGAGGAAGAAGCTCCAGCGTATAGCTCTCCCGTTAAACGGTACTATTGTTCCTTTTTCCAAAGAGGTTAAATATCTAGAGATCATCCTAGATGAAAAACTGAACTGGAAACAACATTTACTGAAAGTTCAAAATAGAGCCAAAAAGCACCAAGGATTTTTGGGCATGTCACAGACTCTATGGACGTACTTGGGAACTACAACCAAAAATTGTCTACTGGTCATCATACTGGTCGCATCGGTAGTAATAGTATGGTTGCCTAAAACTTAACAGAGGACAGCGCAAACTTTAATGAACAAGATTCAGCGTAAAGCCTGCAACGGTCTTACGGGCTCAATGAAAACATGTCCAACCGCAGCAATGGAGGCACTCCTAGGACTAACTCTGTTGCATCTGCATATTAAAAAGGATGCTTCTTGGGGGGAATACTAAATCGGGCCATATATGGTGTGTCATCTGGAAATCCTTAAGGAATTTCAGACAGATCCAACCGTAGGAATGCCTTCCGACTGTATGCCGACTAAACTGGATTTCGACGAACCATTTTGTGTTAGGTTACCTAACCGGGATATATGGAGAATAGGGGGACCTTCCTTTGAGCGAGGGTCAATTGTATGGTTTACAGATGGATCAAAAACAGAAGACGGGGCGGGGAAAAGGAATACACGGGAGTGGGACTGCCCTCTCGAAGTCCTTGGGTAACAACGCTACCGTCTTTCAAGTAGAACTTCATGCTATAGAACTTTGCGCTAGTATAGGCATAGCAAAAGGCACGATGCAAATCTCAAATAAGGCAACACTTATTTGGGTGCCAGGTCATACTGGAATCGTGGGGAATGAGGTAGCTGATGGCCTCGCCCGCCTGCGGCATCACTAAGGGTCACCTTAAGACAGCGGTAAAACGCTGGGAGAATGTGCAAAAGACCTCCTAATGGCGCAGAATTCCAGGTTTGCGACAGGCGAAGAAATGTATATCACCTTGCTCAGTCAGGGTTAAGAAGTGTTTTAAACTTAGGAAACCTGAGTTGAGGCTGCTTAGTGGCTTCCTCACAGGTCACATCCTCCAGCAGAACTGTGACATTGCCTAGCCATTTTCCGCAAAAGTCTGCCACATCTAGGAGGGAGAATAATGAGCCCAGATAGTATGCATCATACATCGGCCGTTAATATTAACAGGTTCATTAAGAGCCTGAATATTGATTAGACGGCTAATTGAGCAGGTTCCATGTACAAAAGATCTTTTAGGTCGCGGTGCGAGTGACTTGAACGCCCGCATAACCCTTCAGTAATAATAATAATAATAATATATCGAGATAAAACTACGCAACAAGTTTTGGATCAAAACTTGTTGCGTAATTTTTAACAATTGATTAAGGAAATAATTAAAAATAATTATCATTGTAATTTTTTCTTATGTACAATATTAGGAATTCTCATCAAATTCTTGATTGAACTGTGTAAAACCATTTATTGTTGGTTGTTATTTTTCGCTAATTGTGGATCCTGTAGATTAGTCTAATATAAATGTTGAGGATAGCCAATTTATAGTATTTTAGTAAACGAAAAATGTATTTTTCGGAAAGGCGTTTGGGTACTTTTGCAAGTGGTTGAGTATATGAGGAGCGGGATTTACGTCATAAATTATGTAAAACTTTGAAATCATGAATTTATTGAAGATTTTATGACGATGTTATCTCTGGTTGTTTATAACCGGCAATGCGGACAAATTGTTAACTTATTCTAATGTCCAAAAATTATAATAGCCATGACTCCATAAGTATAAATACAATTTAAAATGCAGAACAAAAACAAAATTATTTAATTAATTTCGAGCATAACAACATCGCATATCATTTAGACTAGACCAGAATAGGATTGATATTAATGATTAATTACGTGGTCTTTTTATAAAGATTATTATTAATTATTATTAAAATGTTAATGAAGGTAGGTAATACGGCCGATTAGTACTATAGTATTGCTACATTTATACAAACATCAGAATATATGCTATGTAAATAAAGCCTGACTGCATATTTCACCCCAACTACATTACACGATTAATGCTAACCTATTATTCCAATTACATCATTTTATACGAGTTGGTTTATGTTTGTTACTGTTAATAAAATACATAAATAACTCGACCATATCACTCCTGATTACTCATTCGATAAAAATATTGTACATATGCAAAACCATACATACATATGTATACATAATACCATTTTAAAATATAGAAGTTAAGGTGAGAATATTTTTGCACATATTGTCAGCACAATTCGCTTATAATCAAAAAATAATTTTTTTTTATTGCCCGATTGTCCTTTCATTTGTGGCGAAGACGATATACGCGCGCTTATGTTATTCAACTTAAAAACAATATGTTTATTTAATTAATTTGCTCTAGGTTAGACACATCTAGTCTTGTCACAATATACACATGCAGCCGCATCAGAGAAAATGTGTTGTTTTTATTTTGAATTTTATCGTTGGCGGTAGTCCAAAAAAAAAAAAAAAATTATTTTGCTTTTGGGTCTGAAATTTATTTCGAAATTGAGAGATTAAATTTGATTTATTAAACAAATCTTAAAAACGGCCGCCGTAACCATTTATTATACGAATATATAAAATATCTCGTAAAACTAGACGTTTGGTTGTGCCTTGGTAGTGAATTTATTGTTTGGTCTTGTTGCTTTATACTATGTTATATATGAGTACCTTGAACGATTTAAGTTCAAGTACATTATAATTTCGTTTTTCAGCTCAAAATTTAATTTAAGCACTCGGAAGTTGTGGAATAAACAAGAAAACTAAATGGTTTATCTCACATTTAACATAAACTAAAATAAAAATAAAAACAGTAAAATCAAAATGTATATCAAGTTCACGATAAAATATAATTGTTTCGCAATTTCGTTTATCACTGACTATAGAATTGACAACTAGAATCCACGATTAAATAAATTTCAACGAATATGAAATTTAGAATGTTCCACAAATACAATTAATACAAATTTAAAATATAGATTAATGCCAAAATTAGTAATGTTCGCGTGATGTAGGAAAATTAAACAATTATATACCTTTTCAACACTTTTGGTAGTCACACCAAACCAAAAAAAAAAAAACAATCACTGACCACTTTAACACTATACACAAAATACTGTTCAATTTTTGTAAAGTCAGAAATTGAAGTCCCTTCCAAAAAAAAACTATTATTTCCACTTGAGCAGTCGACTTTAACCAAATTCCCAAAAAACTTTTCACCCAAACTAAAATCACTCCGCACTAATTAAACAGATTTTTGTTAGTTTCTTAAACAGTTAAATTTTACTTCAAAAATAGATAGATTGATACACAACACACACACTTAATTCAAAACCGGTAAACTTAACGCAAAAAATTCAATTAAAATAAAATAGTACACAATATACAATTAAACTATTTTAATTTAATTTTTAATTACGCGGCTATATAATTTAATTAAACAAAAAAAAAATACAAAACTGTATGTTGCACTTGACTTTTGTCACTGCGACTAAACCATTGTAAAATTAAAATTATACTGAAATTCTCAATCTGAAATGAAATTTTCCGCAATTATTATTGTATACTTCAGAAACAGCAGTTCGGCTTAGAAAATACAAAATAAATTAAATAATACTAAATTAGAAATATGTGTAATTGTATGTATGTACAGTATGGTCAATTCTCTCTCTTGTACTCTATTATTAAGAATTACTCACAAGCCAAGAATAATAAATTATTCGGAGAGAAGCGCATACGTAACAAATGATGTAGAGTTCAAAATTTCGTTTCAATTGATAAAAATAAATAATATAATTCAGACAAACGGTTAAATGGCCAGCAAAAAATAATTTTTATTAAAAGACGTTAAATACTTCTTATGATTTTTCTCTTTACTATAAGTGAAAGTCAGTTTTATATTTCCATATACATATTTCCAAGCGCTGCTACATATTCTATACAAATACCGTTTTCATACAACCGGAAATTTATATTGCCATTGATGAAAAACACAAAACAAAAATTAATGAGAAATTAATTGAGGGAGTTTATGTAGTTTGCGTAGTATTTTTTATTTATAAAGTCGCGATGTCGGTTCCACTAAGAAGATAGAAACACCCATTATCATTGTTATCGTGCACTTTTATGATAATACGTGTATGTCTGCCTGTATATTATAATATCCGTTATGTTAAATCAAAATAATCAGCAGTCTAAAAAAAATGTTGGCGTGTGCCTTAAAATAAATAATCGGACACATAGTATTTTGTGTATTCACCGTGCTCAAGTCTAAATGTGTGTACACATATTATAATCACAATACTAAATCGCAATAGTTACGGGAAAGTGATTTGTGATCACAAATCATAATCCATGTCATAATTATTGCATCCCAATTTTATACACTAACCTACTAATTTAACTATACACCAAAATTCATTGCGCGTGACATTTTGCAAAACCGAACCAAATTTAGTTGCACACAGACATTTCTTTATTTTTTGGTGTAATGCCATAATATGTAATACATAAACCCAAACAATGACTAGTTTATTTTAAAACTAAAAAAACACACGCAGTACAACTCCTCCATAATATTATTTCGCTGAATAATAACAATAATATTATTATGACGAACATCACAGTTGATAAACTAAGCATAACAAATGCAAAATGGTGACGCATATAATACAAGATTTGAACCAAAACATCATTATCGAGAATTCGCAAAAAATCTATACTATCGTGTTTATTATAAACAATAAACAGTGTTGTAGAGTAGCAAAATATAATTATAAATATTTTTTGTCGATGGAAATTTGGTGGATGAATAACAATTGTAATCGTAATAGGTTTGCAAGTAGAAACTCGTCTCTGAAGTTGTCGTCAGCAACATTTACGCCATTGCATTTTATTCTGTTTGCAAATGAAACAAAAAAATGTTGCTCAAACTAGTGAATTGATTAATTCGACTTTGGGTGAAAGTGGTTTGCAAGGTTTCGTGATGGCAATTTTAGTCTTGAGGATGATCCAGGTCCAGGAACAGTAAAAAAATTTGCGGACGAAGAACCTTAAATTTTACTGGATGAAAATCCATCTCAAACTCAGAAAGAGCTTGCAGAACAGTTAGAAGTTACTCACGAAGCAATATCACTTCGATTGCATGCAATGGGAAAGATATAGAAGGAAGGAAAATGGGTTCCTCATAAACTGACCGAAGAAAACGAAAACCGAAGAGTTGACATCTGCATGAATTTGCTTTCTCAAAAGTGGATTTTGTACGAAAACCCTAAACGCAGAAAAGCATGGGTTACTGTATGTCAAGAAAGTGTTACAGTATGTCTGGTGGAATTGGAAAGGAGTCATTTGCTATGAGCTTCTGGAACCTGGTCCAACTGTTACAGCTGGACTTTTCCAGGCCCAATTGATGAACTTAAGTGATATTCTGGAAGAAAAAAGACCATTTAAGACCACCCCTGCATGTCAACGCTCGTCCACATACAGCAAAATCAACTCAGGAACTCATCTTCTCCTTAGGCCGGGCAGTTGTACAGCATGCGGTATATTCTACAGACTCTGACTACCACTTATTCAGATCGATTTTATCATATTTAAAAGACCAGCGTTTCACGAAAGTTGAAGATGTTCGAAAATGGCTCGATTACTATTTTGCTTCGAAACCATCAAGTTTCTATCGCGAAGGAATTGATCATCTACCCGAATTTGACTAAAAAAAACCGAGTTTCTACTTGCACACCTAATACAAACAATGATGATTTAAAATAGTAGTTCATATTAAAGAAAAAATAAGTACAAGGTTAATTTCGAGCTTACTTATGAATTATGATAGTCCTGAACTGCTTAAAGGCATTTGTATGATAACGTACCTGAAAAAATATAAAACGTATTATTTTTAGCAAGGAAATTTAATTAAACGGAATAAAATATAAATTCTTAATATTTCCGATCGAAAATCGAACACCTTTGGTCGAACAACGTTCGAAACAAGTGCGAGTCTTTCTCGTTAACACAATTAAATATTGTAATCCAGTCTTATTGTCAAAAAACAAATTAAAATATTTACTGGCTTCAAAACAATGGAAATTCTGAGGACAAATTTTCCAGAACAATTAATTGATTTTAAAATCTGAAGTGTCGGATTTGTTTTAAAAGGATTTTAGGAGAACAAGTTAGCAAATTTTTAAACAATATATTCGTGAAAATAAAGCCAAAATCGAGTTTCTGTTGGAAAATTTTATGGAAACCTTTTGTAAATTTGCTCATAGACCTAAATAAAATAATTGTAACAAAATTCAAATTATAACGTTTGGAAATTTTCAGGAATTTAATATTCAGAATTATCGTAACTTGTAAAAACTCGTGAATTTCATTTACAATATTATTTTAAAAATTATCTAGTTCCTAAAATTACGAATTAGAATTACTACGTATGAACATTTTATAACTTTACGAATAAAGTAAAATTTGAATAAAGATTTTTTTCAATTTATAGAAATCTTAAAATTTATATTTATATTTGTAATTTAAATATTCAGAATTGAAAAAATAAAAGCAAATTGAATCCTTCCAGCGCTATGCGAAGTTGATGGCAACTGTGGGATAGTCAGCTAATTACATTCATCTATTATCTTGAAAAATGTGAAACAATAATGAGAAAGCACCAAAAATAATGACTTGAAAATTGGCTGTTCAAAGTTCACGAGTTATAGCTCGAGGTGATTGACCATCGTCTCTTCGTTTGGTATGTAGGGTCGAAATCGATTTTTTACCCTAGGGTAAGCTTACATAAATGTGCAGTACCACCACCAGTGTACAAAAGTTATACAGTGTTGTATGTTTTTATATTAATTTATATGAAATCTTCTTATAAATTAAGTTCCCTTTTCAAATAAAACAAATTTTTAAATTTTCGAACTACTCCAAGACGAAACTGTGAAAAACTTTTGGAATTTTATAATATTTACAAATAATAATTATAAACAATAGTTAAGAGCGAAACGAGTTTACTTCTAAACTCCTATATTTTCTAGAAGATATAGTAGTTACTCCTTTCGTTCTATCTCATAAGCATTAAAAATCCTCGAGAATGTGTAATTGATACATATATTTTGCAAAAGCCATTAAAAATGCTGAGAAAATAACATGGCATAGTGCTAAACCTCGCAAAATCAAAATATCGAAATAACAAAATATCGAACAAAATTTTTGATACATCGCTGAAAAATTTCTAGAATTTTTTTATCTTGGAAACACAAAAAATTCAAATTAACTTTTTTTTTAATTTAAGTAGAAAATATTTTTTGGGATCACTGCATTTGTCCGAAAAATATCCGGAAATTCGCAGAAAAAAAAACCAGAAAAATATTTTGGTAAAAATTCAATTTTAAGCATTTGTACTTAGTCATAACTTAAAACATTGGAGGTACATCTATGATCTATCAGTAGAATTATACAATTCCTTTGATCTGTGTCTGCAAGGTTGACGAAGCAATTACCAATTTAACAAAAATTCGCGATCTGCTCCAATACACTCATCCATTCTATACTAACACAACGAATTAAACCAACCAAAACGCAATTTGAAACATTTGTCGTATGTCTATCTGTAGAAGCGTATCTGCAAGCTTGACGCACCGATTTTCAGGATTAAGAACTCTTGAGAAAAATTGAATCTTTTAGAAATTTTATACATTTTAGTTTTAATTTGGGCCGCACGCACGGGCTCACTAAATTTGCCTGAAAAAATCCGGAAGATACTGAAAACCCCGAAAAAAAATCCAGACACAAAAAATTCAGAAAAACAAAAATCCAATAAAATCCCTATAAAATTTCAGTTTTTTCGTATAGCTCTTAAAATTTATGATACTGGAAATTGCTTCGTCAACCTTTCAGAGATTGATCAAAGGAATTGTATCGCTTATACTGCCTTAGAGGATAGTGGCCACTAACTTCAAACCCGCGCTTTTCTGGAATAAATATAATTCCTCCTGTTTCAATTTTCAAAAATTCTGCAATTTTGAAACTTTTCAAATAAAAAAAAAATTGAAACAATTTCGGCATTTTCAACTCGTAAACACAGAGGAATAATACACACATAGAGTGAAATACTGAACTTTGATATGTAGTGTATTAAGAATATCAGATAAAATCAGGGCTGAAAAGCACGAAAAATAATGTGTGGTATGGTTTGACGGTTTCACAAGATGTAAACGGTTTAGATTGACGATATATATTCTATTAAAATTATTAAAATAAAATGCAGTGGTTAAGTTTCTTTAACCATTGACTGTGTGTAATTTTGACGTAATCTTTCACTTTGTGTTGGCCATCTTTAAGGGCACCAAAAACATATGACGAATCATATGATAGTCCTTTTTCTTCCACCGTAACGTAAAAAAACAAGAAAAATTAAATTTTCACATTTTTGGAAAATGGAGATATAATAAATAAAAATAGTAAAAAATGGTGCTGACGTCGAAAAGGTAATGTACGGTAAAGTGGGATAAAAAGGTAAAGTTTACCCATAATAAATTTTGTTATTGATACAAATCATTATTAAAATGGAAAATAGACTTGGAATTTATGTAAAACAATAAAAGATAAAATACATAATGTCAAGATTTATAAATGAGTGGTGGTTTCTAACGTTATTTTAAAAATAAGGAATTTAATTAAAAATAGGCCATATTTTATTTGATATCTCCTCTTCCAAAATTAAAATTTATTTAGATATTTTGGAATATTTTAGAAATTGGGATAAAGTCAAAGCTTAAGGAAAAAATATTCAGAAAATTGGGAATTCCCCAAGGATAAGAAGCATCTTTTATTCGTAGAGATCTTAACACTTTTAGAATTTCTATAATATAAAGAAGTTCAACAAAATTCAGAAAACCTGTAACTGAAAGAAATTCCATAATTTCCATTTTCATCTATCACTTTTAAGATTTGTTAAATGCTTAAATATTTAGAAATTGTTACGCTTTCAGAATATTCGGAATTTGTAAAAATTCCGAATTTCCCTAATTTTTTCTCGGAGGTTGCGAGTCTACGCAAAGTACTGGCTTCAAGTCGTATAATCCCGAGTTATCTTCAGCGACCGGATGGTTCTTGGGCCACAACTAGTGCAGAATCTTTGGAGTTACTATTGATAACCCACTTTCCGAAGTGCTCCGAACTTGCGCCTGAAATGCCGAGTGCTATTAGGGGTTCAGGTATTGCAAGTCAAATAATAAGCAGGAGGAAGATAGTATGGACAATTAACAGCTTTAAGCCGTACACGTCCTGTGGATATTCAGCAAGCTATTGACTTGGCTCTACCCTGGCCAGGGTTGGCTCCCCACTGGGTAATACTTTACAAAAAAAACCGGGTGGGTTTTTGTTGGGGGTAATAATACTTATTAAAAAACGTATGTTTTTTGTTTAATTTTTCTTTTTTTTTCTAATAAACAAATTCAATTACATATTTTTAACTTATGATTTTATAAAATTCATTCTTTAGAACATAAAGAGGATAGGTGTTTCAAAAATTCATTTATTAAATTGTATACTTAATAATAAGGTTATAAATGTATAAGGAACAAATACATATCACAGATATGAAAAATTAAAAACAAAATTGATCAGTACAATATAAATAATTCACTAAATAATAAAATAAATAAATAAATTCAAATTAATAATTTTGCAATTTACCAATCTTGTGGTTCAGATCTTAAGTGCCGATAAATTTTGACTAGAAATAACGCCTTTTCGAAACCAAGTCGATTTCTCAGTTTATTCCAAATTAAACCGTAGGTTGAGAAAATTCTTTCAATTGAAGCCGAGCTTGCTGGGCAGTTCATTAGCGATATAAAAAAATTGCAAAAATTTTCAGGCAACTTTGAAGATTTTTCGTTTTTGACGTGTAATATTTTCCACCATTTTTATCGCTAAATTTTTCGAGCACCTCCGGTTTGAACATAGATTCTGGAAAGTATTCTCCATCGTAAATTTTAAATGCCAAACAGTGTGCCAAAAAGGTAGGGTGTTTTTGGCTTATCCAGTCTTCTGCTGCGCTCTCTGCTTCTTCACTAAGCAGTTTGCCCATATATTTTGGATGCATCGTGTTTGCTAAATAGTGAGCCGAAGTGAGTACACTTTTCATTTGTTTTTTCAATTAAAGAGCTTTTTGTTAATAAGATCTCGTTATTCAGCAAATTATACCAGATTTCGACAGCTGTGGCAATTGAAGTGGAATCACCTTACATACCATCTAATGCTATTTTTATTTGAGATAACATTTTTTGAAGATTTAAGGCCTCGTTGTACAATTGTACATTATTTAAAATTTTGTGGATATCGTTATGAAATTCATTAAAATGCTCTGATCTTATTTGTGAATAGAGGTGAAAATTAGCAATAAATGTTGTTAAGCAATCATCATAAGAATTCTACCTTACATTATTTGGTAGTTGAGGCATAACTCCATGTTTTTCTTTTAACCATCCATGTGGCTGGTGGTGATTTCTAAAGTATTTCTGTACACTTATTATTTGTTTGGTAACTTCTACTGGAATTATATCTTTGTATAGAAGATTGATCATGTGTGCTGAGCACCCATAAGAAAAAATCCCGTGGGGTTCCTCTAAAATATCCTTCATTTTTTTCATTTTGTTTTCGTTATCCGTGCAACAGGCGAATATTTCTTTATTGTATTTAGTTTTTATGAAGTCAATTGATTTTTCTGCCACAGCAACACAATATTCAGCAGTTTTTTTTCGGACCCGGTACCCGGTGTCCTCTGCACTTATTAAAAAACTATTACAACCGGTAAGGACTGAAGACGCGATAAGTGGATCATTTGAAGTGTTCATCCATGCATCTAAAATGAGTGTCAAACTGGAATCCTTTAATTCAGTTATTAAATGATCGGTTATTTCTTCATCAATTTGAAGAAGGTGCTTATCAGCTAGTGGTTTTCTGCTAGGGGCAGAATATCCAGGTCATAGATTCTATCATTTCTTTAAAATATTTGTTATCAACCACGTTAAAAGCAATGTTATTCGCGAAAAAAAATTTTGTCACAATTTCGTCCAATTTTTCTTTTTGATTTAAAGTAGTTTTAACTGAAAATTCTATCATAGATTATTGAGAACAATGTTTGGTTTTTTGTTTCTTCTGTTGATGACTACTAGTGGCAGTAAGAGACGTATTTCCAATTGAAATGTCAGTATCAGTATCCGTATCACTATCGCATGTTGTAACTTTTTTGTTACATTTTAATAAATGTGCTCTTATGCGCTCTACTTTGTTGCTAATTTAACGATCACAGTGCTTACACTTTACTTTTGTAGAATTTTCGATATAGACTACGTTATTCCAATCAGCAGCATTTTTACGTCCACTTCCTTGATCCTTGAGGCATTCTATAATGTATTTCTGTATTTTACTACTAAATATTTATTTGTTTTAATTAGATGTACATACTTACATTAGTTTTACTTAGTTTTAAAATATACGATTCAATAAACTCACAATATTCCTTACTAAAATTCACTTTAATAATGATTGGAGTATTTTCCTTTTCAAGACACGATTAAACATGATTTCTAAAAAATTGAACTAACACTAGAAAACGGAAGGAGCATATATATAAATGAAACACAAATAGTTGTTCTTCTACCATAGCTTATAAGCCAGAAACAAGAAGATGATGTAAATTTTAACTACATACTGTGTGAACAGGCGCAAAGTAAAATATGATCGAGAAGCAAATATTGTTTCGATATTCAAAATATTCCTGTGCAATCGTGTTTTATCGTGCAAAATCAAACTGAAAATTTTTATAATTTAATTAATAAACTTGTTTCTTCTTGCATAGCCATCTTAATATATCATAGCCGTAAAGTAGAAATACAAGCTTTCTACAAGAGAGGTGAACATTTTTCTGTTTCCCATAACAACCAATGTAAAATTGGTAGTTTTGATTTATAATTTTAATAATGAAAATTCAATTTAATGTAATAAAATTTTTGTTAATTTGCATGTTTAATATGTTTCATAGATTTGGTTTTAAAATCATAGAAGAAAATATCTCTAGATTTTAAAATAAATTGAAAAAAGAAAACCTTTCCATTTTCAACGACTACACACAAACCATTAAATCCTAATTTAAAAAAATGTAAACAAATAGAATCATCCTTGTCTTTTCAATATAAAACCAACATACAAATGGGTGAAAAAAAGTTAATTTTGTAATTGAATTCTAACACTTGAATAAAAAACCCAAAAAAACCCACCTAAAAAACCCCAAAAAACCCACCGGGTCGGTTTTTTTTAAAAAAATCCGGGTTTTTTCCAACCCTGACCCTGGCCGGGAGTTATCTTCAGAGGTAGCCTAGAACTTTGGCACATTCCCAGGAATTGGACTCAGGTAAACGTAATATTTATACTTAAGGTGGGAAAAACCTCTCATTGCCATCCAAGAGGCCTTAGACCTATAATCTTATGCTAGTTTCTATTAAAAACACTGGAAAGACAAATAGAAGCTCACATTAGAAGCTCTATAGAGACGGTAGGGTTAGGTGATCAAAATATCAATGCGAACTGTAAAGGAAGATCGGTAGAAATCTCTCTACACTCTTTAATTTGTCCTATTGAGAACGCTAAGCTTGACGGTTCTTTCATTAGCAGATTTGTAGGGTTGGGCACACCTTGCCTCCCCCCCCCCTCCCCTTTTCATTTTCAAAATGAATTAAAAATGCTTCCGTTCAAAATGTATTTGTAAAAAATCAAAATTTGTATTTTATTTAAATTTTTGTATTTATTGCTTCCATTAATGTAAATATATAAAAATCCAAACACATTACCGTAACAATCACCACCCCTACCAAAATAATCACAATCAACTTCACCAACACCTTCACTATCACAATCACCATCGACATCATCTTCACCATCATCATTATAATCAGACCATGATCATCATCATCAACACAATCACGATTCCCATCATACCTGTGCCATTTCATCACAATCGGTTTAAAAAATAGCGAAGTTCCATACAGTTTGGCCATATTCCAAAACTTCATTTAAACTTCATTTAATCCTGTTGACCATATTCCAAAACTTCATATAAAATTCATTTAAAAATCCCATTTCCTCATTATAGATGTTGAGAATATTGTCGATATCCATAATAGGTATACTCATAAGAGTAATGCATTGTTACGGGTTATCTGCGTTTTATATGATTCATGGTAACTGCTTTGGTCTTATTCTTTTAAAGCAATTCGTAATGCTTCTATTTTGCTTCCCAACAAGCACTGAAAAGTTACGTTCATTACTTTCTCTTAAGTTATTAAAAAAAAACTTCTCGCCGTGAAGAAGCCTGAAAATAAGAAGGTAAACAAGCCTTATTATTTTCATGGTTTCTGACATGAGAAAAACATGATTTCTCACATAATTTCCAATGTTATAGTGAATCATCCAAAGATATCGAAGTTGAAAAGTTGGCCATTGTGATATTTCTATCGTCATTTTTATATTATACCCCTATTATGGTTCTCACCTCACCAAACAGCTCACCTCACCACTTTGAGTCATGCGACTCATATTTATGATTCTCACCTCTTTTTTGGTGAGTGTATGTATGTGGCGCTGCACGTCATTTGATATGTTTCTTTATTGTCAAGTTGATATTGGATTTTGAAAATTTCTGACGTTTTACGTAAAGGTTTTGTGTGTATAGAAATTAATTTTTCTGCGTTTTAAATTAAATAATTATATCATAGTTAATATGATAACCAGCGTAGATTTATTTTTTGATGGCGAAATTGAAGAGCAAGGAACCAAATTATTAAAATTAGAAAATCTCTGCGAAATAAATCTGACCCATTCGCCCTTCCGAACAACATAATAATTTTTTTTATAATTATATTACGTACATATTATAAATTAATTCCATGCAAAACCATAAAAAATTATATATCTGCAAAAAAAGAAAAACTTAAGTGCTCTTGCCTTCCATTTTTATTTATAGTTTTGTTACAAAAAAAAAAAAAAACAAAAAAATGATGAACTCACCAAAAAACTGTAGGTGAGGATTTTTGACATTGTACTCACCTCACCTAGTCTCACCGTGAGAACGATAATACCAAAATTTCAAGGCGGTGACTTGAAGTCACATTTTTGATGTTTGGTGAGGTGAGGTGAGAACCATAATAACGGTATTAGTCAACTTTATATCCTTTTAGGGCTTGCTTCCCTTCAAAATTTGTCAAAATTTCTTCGATTTTAAAACATTTAAAAATTTTACGAGCTTACACAATAAGTAATGCATTATTTATTACATCTTATCTTTTGCCGAGACCTTAACGAACTAGAGTATTTTTTGATTATAAAAAAGATTTCTAGAATTGCTAGAATTTTCAAAATTTCTAAAGCTTCATCTCGTTAATCATTTTAAATATTTTTTAACTTGGTAAATTTCAAACAATTTTTTGATTTTTAAGATTTTTTAATGTTCGAATAACTATTACGGTGAGTATTAAGGCACATAAAAAATGTTATATTGAATGTATTTTAAATTATGTATTAATTTATAATTAGTCTACCCTGAATTACAATATCTCTATGAAGATTGGGGCTTTATTTAGTGGAGTTGTTTAAAATGTATTCTCAAAAAAATCCGAATTTTAAAAATATTTATAAATTACAATTCTGTACTATTAGAAAATTCTAGTTTTAAATAAATTTTTTTGCTTCAAAGTTTATGAACTCTGCTAAATAATTTACATCAAGAATATCAGATGAAATGTTATATCTAAGTAACTAACGATATTTTAAAAATAAGGAACCTAATTAAAAATAAATTTTGTATTTTATTTAATAACTCAGGAATTATTATTTTTTTATTGCTCTTGATTCTATGACTGTTGACCAGATTTCAAGCCGAATTAAAGGATAGTAACACTACATTAGAATGAACACGAATTGTTGACGGGTGGTTCGGGCCATTACGATGACTTGATGCTTTTGTATTGATTTAGCGAATAACCTAGGATAGTAATTGAGATTTTTATTGATTTTTAATTCAAAAACAGAAGAGTAGAAGCATTTCACTGTTATTAGTGACTTTTTATCTTTGATAATGAGATAGTCTGAAAAAATAATAGTTTTTATAGTACACATCGTGCTCTACTTGCATATTACATTTATCTATTTAAAAGTAGAAGATTCTTCCCTAAATAGAAAACAAGTATGTTTATAAAACGACAAATTTATCGTTCTTTAGAGTACATCATTTTACTATGCATTTTTTTCATTTTTGAACTAAAGTTATAAAATTAGAATAAGCAAAATTTGTGTATATGTACTCACATAGGATAAAAAAAAACGCGCGCAAGGGATGTACCAAAATTAGAATTGTTACGCTAAATTATCTTGACTCACTGTTTATTATATGATGAGGTATATGGAACGGAAATTCATTTTTAGAATAGAACTTATACATTTTTTTTTTTAAATTCATTGTCAGCAGAGTATTTTGCTCTATTTATAAATAAAACGGTGGTTAGTTCGAGCTCATTGCTCACCGCGTCGCTACTCCAATAAAATATATAAATTCATTATACAAGTATTTAAAATATTTAAATAAAATGTAATTTAAAATTAAATTAAAATTAAATTTTACTGACGTACGTGTTTTTTATTTGTTTACGCGACGAGAAACGGCAAAATGCCATATTTTCATTTTTTCGCAGCCGCTGTCTCATCATACCATGCAATTAGTTCGAAATGGAATTTCTTTTTATTGAAATTAGACACGATTTAGAAGATATTAATTAGCTAATTGTTTTACATTTAAATGTAGGTTAATGATATTTTGATTTAGATAAAATAAATTAAAACAAGGTTGAATAATTGCAACCTAATTAATTTTTGGCGCAAAATAGTGCCCTATCTTTCTGAAATTTAATTTTATAATTTTCACTTCACAGCTTCGATGAAATATTTTATTATTTTCAAAATTTTTACTAACGCGTTAATTTATGGATCGACATAATCTGCAGATATATAAAAAATCACAAAATCACAAATATGAAATTTTCTTGCTAAATAAACGAATAGAAAGAAGTTTGTTCCAAACAGCTCTCGACATTGCGATTCGTTAGCGAACAAGTTTGGTTGTTCGGATAATCTTTTCAAATAATAATTAATTTTTTAATTTTTTAAATGCAGATTCAGAAGTCAGAACCAATTGACATTGTAGGAATGTAACCCAATCATAAAAATTAAATATTCCAATTTTATTTCAAACAGGTCTCTTAAATCAGAAATAAAATTTAATTGATTTAATTTGCACGAAATTATGTAAAAAATAGTAATCCTGCTTAAAATATTTTTGAAAGACATTTCTTGGTTGTATGTATGTTATATCTAATTGTAATGATTACCTAATTTACACTTAATGTGTCATATTTAATCATGGTTTCATACCAAATTTAAAAAATTCGGAATGATTTTTTTTTTCAATTGTACTTCACTACGAACAGCGGCGAATATATCTTAATCGGATTATTCGATGAATTGGTGAAAAATAAGGAATCATTTCGAATTCGACAACCACAATAAGGTTCCTCCCACGATGAAAAACGAAAATCAAACATAACGCATAATTTTGGTTTTCCGTTGTTATTTTTAACCAAAAATCGGACATGTCATTCATTATATATTGTAATTCACATTTTTAAAACACGTTAACATTTTAACGAATCCAATTGGACAATTTGTTTAGCTTTTTAAATTTTTCAAAAATGATCAGCTGTAGGACTGCCAAAATTAATCAGGACATAAATTTTAGAAATGGCACAGGCTTTTCAGCTCTAAAACGGTAATTGGTTGTTTAGTTTTCGAGACAGGATTGACTAAAACAAATTCCTCAAATACAAATTACTAAAGTTAACCTAATTTTTTGTAATTGCCGTTTTCGACTGGCCTGAAAACAAGAAATCTGAATTGTAAAAAATATTTTTTTGCTTTGGCAACGGTTGTCCGATTGACTCAAATATGGTACATCGTGACATTTTTATAAACTCTGGATTGTGTTTTCAGCCAACAAATAGTTGTGTTAATTTGAATATTTGTATTGCTGTCATTTTGAACAACAACGAGGAGAATTACTTACTGCTATTTTATTATTTCTTGAAATACTTTCGATTTTTTAAATAAATCGCTAAACTCATTGGTTTCTCAAATTTGGTGACAAAATTTATAAATAGTTCTGATGGACATTTCAAAAAAACGCAATATGGTTCTCAAAGATTCGACATTTTCAAAGAGAGGGAAAAGTCAATCGAAAACTAGAAAGTGGGTACTTTCTTCGGTGGAGTACATTCGTCACCAGCCATTATTGCATTCATTATTCACACGTTAAACAATTAATGGTCTCTCATTATAACAATGAGTGAATAATGAGGTAATAATGAGTAACTAATGTGTAAATAAAGAGTGAATAATTAGTTAATTTATCTATCGTCATTCATCAGTGAATAAAACGTAAGTAATTTGGGATTATGAATGAATAATGTTTGAATACTCAGTGAATAATAAGTGAATAATTAGTTATTAAGAATTATTCAATCACTAATTTCTCACTCACTATTCAGTCTTTATTCTGATTTATTAGAACTAGTTTTAGATCTGTTGGAAAAAGCCGCCTCAGCTTCCCGCCGTTTCTGATAGGGGAAATTTTGTTATACCTATTTTCAGTAGGCGTATTGAATTTTTTTTTGCGCGCATAATCATCGTTGGGCATTATGCAATTTTGACAAACAATTTTATTTTGGACACTATGTTTCAGCCTTTGCGCACATGCGAGTATAATAATTTGTATTATGTAGATAGATTATTCTCGGCTAGGCGAATTAAAAAACACCTCAAAGTCCAAGCTACCGCGTCGTGGTAGTGACCAATTACGGTAGCGATCAATTATAACCTTTTCACTATCTTTTTAGTTTTTCAGTTATTAATGAAAGTTTGATTATGTGTAATCATCGGTAAATATAATAAATATCATGGAATTTTTTGTGTGATGGATACAATTTTGTAAGGGGTAACCTGGTCACAATTCGCAAGTGTACTTGCTGCCTCCTCGTGGAAACCACTGGTAACTAAGGCCATTTTGCACATTTTGGCCATTTGGCACAGTTTAATTACGGCGCTAAATGAGAAAACTTTGATAAAAAACCATAATTTAAGGTGGAACACCAAATGCCGATGGATGAATGGCTGATAGGTTTATCTGTCCAAAGTATGCGGACTCTGGATACCAGGCACCCTCCAGTTTTATTTAGGCTCCCTGCAGTATACTGGGTTGACCTACAGGCGGCTTTCCATTCCCAGCAACTCGTAAGAGTAAAATCAAAACGGAAGCCCTCTCGAAGTCCTTGGGAACCAATGCTACCGTTTTTCTAGCAGAAGTACATGCCATAGTAAACATACAGATAGTATATATCGTATACCGGCCGACAGTATTATCAGGTTCATTAAGAGCCTGAATATTGACTGGAAGGATAATTAAGCAGGGTTCAAGCACAAAAGATAGTTTAGGTCCCACTACGAGGTGGCTGAACATGGCCCTTTAACATTAATACTAATAATATATATTTTAGAAAATGGAGATTTAGTTTTAAAATTATAATAATTTTAAAATTAAATCTCCATTTTCCAGAATATTTTAAAATTAAATTTTCCATTTCCAGATTTCGGAGATAAAGTCAATGGATAAGTTTAATCGAAAGATTATTTATAATAGCCGATAAAAGTAAATAATGTTTAAAAATCTATCATATTTACCTTTTTTTTTAAATTTATAATATTACCGGTTATTATGTATAATAACCAATTTATTACTTTTACCGTAAAATATACACTTTTTTGGGGGCATCGACTTGACTTTTCGTACAGACCTCCCCACTAAAACTAAATTAGAGACATATTCTTCGTCGAAATAGTAATTTTGCTTAAAATATTTTTGTAAAATTGACTCACACTAAATCTTACAAAATAAAAGGAATTTTCGGTTGTATCTAATACTAAAGATGCATATTACCCAATTTCGACTTAATGTGTCATATTTAACCAATGGAGGAAAATGTCAATTGAACGCTTGGAAGTACTTTCGTCAGTGAGGTACGTTCGTCGACAGTATTTTTATATAACCTTATACAAATAAGAAAATTTTGCCAAAAAATTGTGAATGTTCTATTTGCAATGTTCACATCTATTTTAGGGAATAGGTATTAGGTTGGAATTCGCCGATATTTATAGGAACAGACCGTGCTTGTTGAGTTTTCGCCGTTTATTTAGTAATACATATTTCATTCAAGGAATTCGCAGTTTACTTTGTGAGTTTTGCCTTTCATATCTCTCTATATATAAAAATTAAAATTCACCACCGAAAAAAATCTCTATTCGTGTTATGATTGGCTCATGGAGTGATTACGTGTTATTTGTTTTTTTCTTTACATACTGTCATATAGTAAAAAACAGTAAAACCAGTAAAAGTACTGTCATATAGTAAAACAACACAACGAGCAGGTGTCGTCGTGAGTTGGTGAGCGTAGCGAATAGGGGCGCATCTCTCTAGTTATAAATGTAGTAATACTTAAAATAACGGCAAATACATATTTTATGGAGGACCTCCGTTCGAACTACCCTCATTCTATAAACCACTAAGATTTCTTGCATTTCGTAGGATGTTGAACTTAGATCTACATTGGCTATAGCTGGGGCAAGCCAATAAAAGATGTTCAACATCCTCCACACTTCCACACAACTCACAATCTTTGTCCTGATTTAAATGACGTTTCCACAAGCATTCCTTCCAGTTTCCATATAGTTCAGCCTAATTCTCTCAACCGTTCGCAACATTCGTGTATCTCCTTTGAGCTCCTTAAAGAATGGAATTCTCAAAGGAGTACCACGGAGCGCTCTGTACTTCATTTCTTTCATTAGACTTTTCTCGTTAAACTCACTCTCCCATTTTCTCCAAAGATTCATCTGAAGCATTCCAAGTACGTCTCTTGCATCCTTTCTTCCGTACTGCTGAACCACATCATTCAATGTACCGATCTGTCCCTGTGATGGGATCCATTGTATGGTCACACCACGTTCACAGTCTCGAACGCATTCAAAAATCAAATCAACATACACATTGCCTTCCCTTCCACCTCCACATTTTAGCAAACATAAACCATTCTGGCAATCGGAAAATATTAATATTTTCCTTTCCCCTTCATTCACAGCCATTTTAATTCCTTCAAATATTCCAATCAGTTCAGCTTTCATTATACAGATGGTTTTGTTCACTTTAAAATACTTTTCAACATTCTTACTAGGCATAAAGATACCAACACCCACTTCATTCTCATTCAAACTAGCATCTGTATAAATGATATCATCTTGCACATACCGCTGACTGATTTTCCCAAACATAATTTTGGTGATAACTTCATTCATTTCCTTATTATATTCCTCCATATTCAAACATACAGTAAGCTTATTAGGAACGGGTTGCGGACCAGCATTGCCTATACTCAGAAAAATGTTCAAATTTTCAAATGCAAAGCTAGTTCTATATGTCGGTTTGTACACCGCCCTACTTTGTAATCTTACTATCATTTCATTCCAAAACTCATTTTTATTAGTGATCATTCTCACCGACTTTCTCACTGTGATCCACTCTCTCTTGTAATCAAAAGGTGAATCACCCATTTCAGACCATAGAGTGTGTATTGGGGTTGAGTTAATCGCCCCTAATACCACTCTTGCATATGCATTTTCTACTTTCATTAATTGGCTAAAAGCCCCTTTCGAACCATTCATATACACACTAATACCATATTCAATTTTGGAGGATATAAGGGCCTTTCTTAACATATCAGTCACACTCAGATGAGCACCCCACTTAGGTTTGCTCACCCGTTTAACCACATTTAAACGTTCCTTGCAGTTATCTGCGAAAATTTTCAAATGTCTCCCAAAATTCATACGTCTATAAACAAATTCTGGTACTTTATGAATTTCCAAGTCTTCAAATCTTGTGATTAATGTGCCACTCGAATGACGAGTGTATTCCATGTCGGAGCACTTCAGCATCCGCTACCATATTCTTCTATTCAAAGATATTCTAATTTTTATTGAATAGAGGTTGAAAAACAATGATGAATGTACCCTACTTCACCCTACAATAATCATGAAATATTTGATTACTCATAATCGAATAGGAATCAGTTGTTTATTTTAATAAAATTGTTTCTGAAACCAATGACATTAATAATTGATTTATGATATTTTTTTATCAGTGAGCGGTGTGTGTTTATAAAAGAAATATTGATAATTACTTGTGTAGTTTGTCACCGGATAAGATTTAGCAACAGATGAAGTATTTCAGTTGTGGAAAATAATGGACTAAACATATGCCTAGTTCTATGTTCTAGGTCGTTAAAAGTGTATTTTAGAATATGATATTTCTGTATTTAATGCGACATTTGGTGACACAATTGACATTTTGAAAAATATCAACAATCTTAAAATAATGTAAGAGAAAAAAAAGTAAGATTTTGCCCCGAGACAGCTGCATCCTGCATCGTATGTTAAATACCATATAAATATGGAAGCAATATGTTTATAAACAGGAAATTCAAGTGGTAGTTCAATTTCTCATTCTAAATATATAAATATTTATAAAGGATTGTTCTTAAAAAGTTTTAATTTAATATTTAAAACTCTTTGTTATTTTACTTATTTTAAACGTCTACGTTTCGATGGTGCATTCCATCATCTTCAAGAGAAACTAATTAAAAACCACCCTTTTTCAATAATGTTTTTTGAATTTCACAGTAATGTCTATAAAAAAGTTTCTAAATTTAAGGCCAAAAAATAAATTTATAGAAATATGTACAAGGTTTAGGCTGTTTTCGAAACGAATACTTATTTGTGGAACCTAACTTATTCAAAAAAGTATTCTGGCGGGGTGACTTGTTTTCATCTCATTCCTAAAAAAATCTGAACTGCTTGTGATTTTGAGTATGAAAATTTGTCTAAGATAGTGTGATACATGCAAAATGAAACTTTGTTTTTGGCTTGAAATAAGTCATCTCGACAGGATACTTATTTGAATAAGTTACGTTCCACAAATAAGTATTCGTTTCGAAAACAGCCTTAGATAATCTTATTACAGCAAAAATCAATTTAAGATACACCTTTGAAGATAGAATATAGAATGGGCCATAACTAAGCGAACGATCAAAAGGTGTGGTCACATTTTCGTATTTCTGGACATTTACCTCCGGTTTAATTTTTTGGGGAAGTGCAGACGCTTTTAATTTGTTATGTAGCAATATACACCACAAAACGACCAGAAGCGCATTGTTGTCTCAACGGTAGTACGAATAACTAAAACAGTTGTTACTGAGGAATTGAAAACCGTCGAATTGTTCACGAGAAGATCTAATTCGACAAGAAAGTCACTGTCTTGTGTAGGATTTGCACAGAACGAATAATTGAACCTTACTTTTTTGAAGTCAAGTAGGGTAAGAGCTGTTACTAGCAATGGTGGTCGCTAAAGAGCTAGGTAGGCTGCACGAATTTTTGATAAAAGAAGTGGACGCACTTGGTGTGGAAGGCCCTGACTTTCAACAGGAAGATGCCACATGCCACACAGCTGGTGAAACAATCATCATATTGCGTCAAAGGATTCGTAGACGAGTCATATCGGCATTCGGCGAAACGATATTGCCAGCCAAATTGCCCAATTTGATACCATCAGGGTTTTTGTAGGATCATCCACAGTATCTTGCCAATCTGAATACCTATATTTCGATCGAAACACCGCGCCACGTCATGAAATGTACTCAAAAACTGGCCGAAGTTCCTAACATAATTTTTCATACCTACCAAAGCAAAACGAAATGTAATGATCCCAATAAAAGATATCAATCGAAAATTTGAAGAATTTTTTTTGGTTACTCAATAAATTTTAAAAAAAATTGGAAACTTC
Source organism: Tipula vernalis (assembly GCA_958295665.1). NCBI lineage: Eukaryota > Metazoa > Arthropoda > Insecta > Diptera > Tipulidae > Tipula > Tipula vernalis. Next base: position 211,811,349 of record OY282560.1, on the reverse strand, counting down.
TTGTACATTTGGTAAATTTTGAAAATTTTGAATTTTTTTGTATATTTGTAAGAATATTCTTTGTAAAATAAGCCGTTTAGTAAAAAGTCCTTATTCAAAATATACGCATCCTCTATACAGTGCGCGCAATTCGTTTAGCCCTACCTCGTTTTAGTTTGAGTTTTCTTGGTGTTTTCCTTATTTCCTCGTGTTAGTACTTGGTATTGCCTCCATTCTTTTGAATGACACTGAAAATCCGTGACGGCATTGAATGGACCAATGTGGATAATACATCTGGTCCAATTTTTCTCCAAACATCCTTAATTACTGATTTTAAGGAAGCTACTGTATCAAACTGCATTCCATTCTGATAAACTTTACGTGAAAGTATTCACTTCATTAATATAATGTTTCGATCATCAAACCATGCACGCGATAATCTGGAGACATGAATGGCCGCATTATCTTGCTGGAACGTCACATCGCCTGGCATAAAATCTTTAATTAACTGTATTAAAACACCATCTAAGAGTTCGATGTACCGTTCTGAGTTCATTCTTGTGGAAATAAAACATATTGTTGTCTTTGCGGTGGATAAAAATGCAGCCCATATCATTACAGTTCCTCCTACAAAGTTTCTACTATGAGTGGGGGATCATTTCTCCTTAAATCATGCCAATAGTGTGAAAAACCGTCCGGGCCATCCAAATTAAATTTTTTCTCATAAGTCCATGCCATGTGGAGTTTGGCAAATTCTAAGCGAGCACCCTTATGAGATTGTTGCAAAGGTCTTTCTTTAACGGTTTTTTATACACGATGTTCGGTGTATCATGTAAAATTTGTTGTACACGTCGTTTCCGTATTGGTAAATCCATTTTAGTTACAATTTGGGCAGCACTTAATTTGTTTTTTGTCACTTCAGAGAGAATAATTAATGTTTTTGATTCTTGAAGAAATGTTGGTATTTCCTTTCGTTTTCTTTTTAATTCCGTAGTTTTCTTTTAATTTTAGATAATTTCTTACACCATTTGTTGATCGATTAATTTTTCTGGCAATTTGGGTTATTAGTAATCCATTTTCTTTCAGTAAATCAATTTTTATGCGCTCTTCTCTTTGGACAAATACTTTCCTGCCGGCATTTTCTAAGAAAGACTTTATGTAAAGATTTGAATCAAATTAAATTTGCTGTGTTTTTATTTTACTTTGTTGGTAAAAAAATATTAATATGTCATTTAGTTCTCACAAACAAATAACGCTTCAAATTACACTGGGGTAAACGTATTGCGCAGCGGTAGAGCGACTACTAATGTAAATTCGCTAAAACAAAGATAAAACCATTGCATAGTATTGGTATGTATGTATAGGTGTGATCTATGATATTAGTATATTACATACGCACATATTTACTATAAACTAAAATGAAGGGATTAAGAATTCAAAAATAATAACTAAAAATTAGAATGGGCTAAAGGAATTGCGCGTACTGTAGATAAAGATTGACCAATTTGTCGTACATGGTTTTAGATTGCGCTATGTGGTTGATTAAAGGTTTTTGCTAGAACCATAAATATGTTTGAACAACCATTTTTTAAATAATGCTCTATGGAGGTACACTTCAACTTATAAACCAAATTAGGTTGAAGCTCTAAAGGAATTTTGTCTGTTCATTAAAAGGTGTATACTATTAAAAGGTCTACCAGCAACTTTTATATCATAATTGTTTAATATAAATTTAGTTCTTTCCTATACAAGTTTTACTTATGGGAAACGCCAAAAATTTGTACTAAAAAATATTTATCACAGTTTTCGGACACGGTCTAAAAAGTGATTTATGGTTACGATCAATCTTTTCTTTTTAAGTGTTGATGTCATTGATGTTTAAAATTTAAAATTGATTGCCTCTTTAAGCACTTAAGGTTTATCAAAAATAGAAATAGATAGAAATTTTTGTTATCACAAAAATACAAAGATATACACTATAGGTTCTCCCCTCCCCCCCGCCCCTCGAGATTAAATTGCGTAAGCAAACTGTGAAACGATAATTCAAACGGCTTAAGTTTTGATCGATTTCTTTTGTGTTTATTATAAGGCGCGTTTTTATATTCGGCGTAGTTCGGAAGTAGAAAAAGATTAACCTGGACAGAAGTTACCTGAACAAAAAATTCAATAAAACTTGTTTCATGTGGTTTGTTAAAATCCCAATCCCTTCAAGTTTTTAAACAGAACATAATAAAATGCGTGGGAGCCGTTTTTGCCCGATGGTGCGTAAAAGTTAACATTAAATACTTTTAACCAAAATATTTGTGCAAAATTTCAGTTAAAACTCTATTTGTGAGAATGGGAAAAACAATTATTTATTTATTTATTTCATACCTACAGTGACTACAATCGATATAAACAATTACGGCTAACTACAATTATTAAAGACTTAAATAAAACATTCTTGAACAAATCTCTCGACAAGTGAAAATCGAAAATTTCAAAAACTGAATTGAACACCCGTGATATTCTCAGGATTGGTTCCGAAAGACCATAGTTTGTTGGCACCAGGTCAATGAATAAAAGCCCATCACGTTGACGCATTCGGCGTTCGGGAGTAACTCGGTACAACAGCGGTCCAAAATAGATCGAAAACACGAAACATACAGTGATGTCAAAGTTATCGGGTCCCTAAAATCCCTGCTGTTTCGTTTAATAAAGCCCAACATAATATACGACGTTGAAATAATGGTGTTAACATGTCTGGTAAATGTAGCGTCAGATGCAAAAATCACACCAAGATCGGAAACGAACTCGACTCGGTCAACGTCTTCATTGTACAGCTGATATTGGTGAAAAATGGGTGAACGGATACTATTAAAAAAAAGCGTCTTACATTTGCTCACGTTCAGAGCCAGTCTATTGTTAATTGACCAACTAGAAAATCTGTTTAAGTCCTCCTGCAACTTTACACAATCAGACAAACTAGAAATCCGGGCGAAAATTTTCATGTCATCTGCGAAGAGGAGGCAGTTAGCAAACTCAAAGCATTGCACCACAAGGTTAATAAACAATGAAAACAACATGGGCCAATGTGACTAACTTGAGGCACGCCAGATGGTACATGAAATAATTGGGAGTAAGAACCGAAGATCCTAACGGAATGCTAACGATCAGTGAGGTAGGAACGCAACCATTTAATAGGAATAAACTGACAATTGAGACTCTCTAACTTACTAAGAAGAATAGGGTGGTCAATCATATCAAAAGCCTTGGCAACGTCAAGCTGATGTCTGGAATTAAAACTATCAAATAAGTCGCCACAAAACGAAACCAAGTTAGTTACTGTAGACCTGCCGGTTGTATAGGAGAAATGAAGTTTTTAGTGTCGAAGAACAAGATTCTATGAAATATAGACTCAAACAACTTGGGTAAGACAGAAAGAATGGCGATCCCACGATAATTAATCACATCACTATTTCTACACGCCTTGAAGATTGGATGAATACAAGAAATTTTCCAAGGATCGGGGAAAAAACCGCGACGAAGGCTTTCATTAAATATGAAGGTAATAGGAAGGGTCAAACTGTCAGCACAACATCTAAACAGAATCGGCGGGAAGCCATCATAACCCGCACCCTTTTCGACCTCAAGCTGGAGCAAGCATCCCAAACTTCTTCCTCGGTAAACTTGAAAAAATTAAATTGATCGAAGCTGGGCAACGCTGGAGATACGATAGCGGATGACAGAACAGGTTTATAAACCGACGCAAAAAAATTGGCAAACAGATTACAGATATCCAATGGCTGACTAGCGACGGAGCTCTGGTAAGACATAGAAGACGGAAACCCAGCCACTTTTTTCTTGCTGTTAATGAAATTCCAGAACTCCGTAGGACTAGATGTTTTAACCCTTCCTCAATTCACACTACATAGTTGTTGTAAAGGAACCAGTTGAGGCATTTAAATTCCTTGCGGGCTCTATCTAAATCCGGATAATATTTAACACCATGCAATCTATACAAGGAATGAAGCTTATTACGTCGTTTATCGAGGAACACCAACTCATTATTATACCATGGCTCCCGACGGCCGATTTTATTTATTTTAACCTGCGGAACATGCTTTTCGATACCGCACATAAGAAGATCGTTGAAACTTAACACCATACAGTTCAAATCACCACCGCGTTGTAAAACTCCCATCAATCAATTAGAACCGAAAACGGACCGATCGACAGAACCAATGAATGAATCCCACATAGGATATTATTATAAACATAGACATGATAACTTAGCCTAGCTCTAGAGTCTACACCATCGTTCGCAGTGAAAGCAAGGTGCATCTCGGCAAAATGAATTGTATTATATTATTCAATTTTTTATTATTAATCAACTACAATGGGTTGCCACATTATTATGGACACATCGAATGATAGCCAACGTATCCAACTTTATGAATTTAACTAAATTTTTTAAAGCGTAGCCATAAGAAAACATTATGTTTAAAAAATGCTGTTCTAAGACTGTATATGAAACCAGCGTTAGATATTTTGTTGTTCAAATTTTCGAATTTATTTGAAAAATGTTCCCCTACATTCACAATTTTTTATTGTGCTGCCCGAATAGTGAAACAATTTTTCGGTACATTTCCTAGCCTCATATATTTGTTGTATCAATTTTAAGTATACTAAATCACCTTCTCGAGTAATACATATTATATAAACTAAAAATTGAATTATTTGGTGTAATTTCTATAAAATGCGATGCCAATTTCAGATTCCTGGATAAGTATATTTTATTTATGGTAGGTTAAGTTCTTAATACTTTTAAACCACATAATGGTTCAATTTAATCCTCATTACGGCATAATTACGCTGATTAAATCAAAATGAATATTTCAACACGAGAATTAAAATCAAGATATAGTTAAAAATAATGCGACTACATCAATCAGACAATCATTTATTTTTTTTAATATGTCAAAAATTATCATAGGAATTGAGTGTGTGTGATTTTTTCAAAAGAATGTCACAAATCAGTACTAAAAATGTTTATCACGGTTTCGGACATAGTCTAAATATTAGGTGCATTCGGCGGTTTGGCGTTTATGGGAGGGGGGACCAAAGTTGAGCAGATTAATCTACCAGCTCCGTAACCTTCCAGTAGGGTGCGCGTCACGTGAGCTGTTCTGGCCATGTATTAGGCAGCTGCGTGACGGGCACAATTGCGTAAGGGATAACTTGGTTACAATTCGTATGTATACGTGTTGCCTCCTCGTAGCAACCACTGGTAACTTAGGCCATTTGGCACATTGTGGCCATTTGGCACAGGCTAAGGTACGGCGCTAAAGGAGAAATCCTTGACAAAAAACCCTAATCTAAGGTGGAACAGCATATGCCGATGGATGAATGGCTGATAGGTTAAATCAGTCCAAGTATGCGGACTCTGAATACCAGGTACCTCCAGTTTTATTTATCGTCTTTCTAGCAGAATTACATGCTGTAGTAAACATCTAGGAGGGGGAGCCGGTACCGGCTGGCAGTATTATCAGGTTCATTAAGAGCCTGAATATTGACTGGACGGATAATTAAGCATGGTTCAAGCACAAAAGGTCTTTTAGGTCGCAGTGCGAGGTGGCTAAACGCCCACATGGCCCTTCAATAATAGTAGTAAACTACTTTGTACTAAATGATAATTTAATATGTACTAAAAGTAGAAATGTTTATTTTATCTACATAGAAATATTTGCTAGAAATACGTGTGGAGTGCGAACATTCAAAGAGGATAGACGTGTTTTTTTCTATCCTCTTCAAAAATTTAATTTACTTTTATTTTTATTTTTGTTTTATTTATGTAGTGTTATGTATATACTCTATATACATACGAATAGTATATACATTTTATTAATTATTAATTAATAAAATTAATTAATTGATATTAGTTCAGTTTGTAGTGAAAAAATAATTAAAGTGGTAGTGAAATAATTTAAAGTGTAACTTTGGAAAATGCAATCCACCGGGATGCATTTGTCAGGCAATATTTTATATTTATAGACAAGGAAATCAAAATTATTGATTTCTTGATTAAGTGCATGATTTAACTTTTATGTGATTGTACAATACATGAATTTTAATTACTAAAATCTAATAATTGGATCGTAAATTGACATACGTCGTAGTTAATTTCATATTTGATTTTATTTTAACGCATATTTGAATGTGTTCTTGTGTTTTATGTTATGTACAATCGACATAAATACATTCTTGAAGCGTGTTACATAGCAAAACCAACAAAATGTTTATACAGGCCGTCTCGTTCGCTTTTACACAGATCCTATCAAGGAAATGTACTATATATTATTGGTTTTTGTAACATAATAGTTAAACAACAACAAAAACAGAGAGAGATTTTGTTGGTTTTGGTATAGTTGTTACAAATATTTTGGTATTGATCCATAGATCAGGAATGTTTGTATGTAGCTATAAGGGTATTATCTGTATATAATATAATGAAAAAATGATAAGTGGAGACTACTATGCACATGGAAGATTGTAGAAATATTTGCTTTCAATGTGTGTTGGGGGTTTAGTATATAAGAATCTGTTATTTATTTTGGTAGTGATGTGCAAAATCGATCTTTTTCGTTCTGCTTTGTTTATTTTCTTCTCATATGTTTTTCAACAAAAAAGATCGATTTAGCCCATCACTGTATTTTGGTGTTGTTTTCTTTCCTTGTGTTCTTAATAAAACATGATCTATACAAACAACGAAAATTTTAGTGTATTCGACTGAATTGAGTAAATTTGAGTCGCATCAGAAACCGCAATATATAATACATATGTATAAAATATTATACATATTTAGCTATGATTAAAGATTAATTTTCTTACAGGGTATTATAAACTGCATTAAATTATGTCTAGTTAGTTTTTATTAATATTAATAGTTTATAAATTAACTAATTATGTAAATAAATACTAATTTGGAAATATTATTTTTGAGTTGAATTGAGATTTGGTTTGCAACACACAATGACGTACATATTTATTTATGCATGCCAAATTTTGATTAAACGAATGTGAACAAACAACGTAGAATTATGTAAAGGCAAATTGTTATGCTAAATGTATTGAACTTAATTAATTAACTTAATGGATATTTTGAAGTTTAGGTTGCAATTTTTACATACAAACATCAATTTTACTGAAATGGTACACCGATAAATTTTTAAGAAAATAACGTTTCAGGTTCCTTTCATTGATTTATTATTTTACTTACTTTGCATGCTTGATTTTGCAGGGTAATATGTCCAAAAACGGAGCCGAAGTTTTATGGGGTATATAAGTATAAATTTCGTAGATTTTGATTTTTGTTTATCTTAATTAGGTCAACAAGATTAGTAAATTAAAACATTAATTATAATATTAATTGTTGATGTCCTGATTTAGATTTAAAGAATCCTGAGTTCTGGCATTGGTTAACAGAGAAACGAGCATCTAATCATGTAGTTAAAATGGCTATCTTGTACTAACCTGTTTATCATTTATTGTACTAATAATTTGCTATATATTAATCGCTTAGGAGTCCCAACTTATAATCATATTCTATTTATCGGTTTTGGTATGTGTAAATGAGTGTATACGATGTGTGATCGTAAATACTGAAGAACCTGTTATAATAATTATTCATTTAAGTAATAAAATGTGATATTATGGTGTTTTATTAATTAAATTTAGTTTTCAGAGTCGCCTGGAAATTTTTATATTAATTTTTATATTAATTTTATTTGTTGATTCTTCATATACTTATAGTACCTAATTGAATTATTGATAAGTCTAGGTGTTGTGGTGCTGTAACATTATCATTTAACTCATTTTATATAAATATTATAAAATAATTGGATTTATAATTATGTATTTTCTTTTTCTGGTTCGGTAGGAAATAGATGATTGGTTTTAAGTTAAATTTTATGTTTAAATGGTTTTTAATGTTTATGTTAATCCTTGTTGCAGTACGTAATAATTAATTAATTAAATATAAAAGGACTATGAATAAGGAAATAAGTGTTGTTATTTTATATTTTTCTTAAATATTTTAGCAGATAAATGAATGATAAGCGGACAAGGGTGAAATTACAACATTATTAATAATTTTTTTAAGTCCTGTTATAAATTTAGGGAGTCCTGAGTATCCGACCCTGGATTCCAGAGACATGATCATCTAATAATGTAGTTAGATTGTGCGGTCTTGTGCTAATCTTTTTATTATGTTGTGTTTTGTTCATTAATGTATATTAATTAATTTAGTTTAAAGAATATTTAAAGGGATCTCTTCCTTAATATGTTAATAAATAATTCAATTTTCAGAATATAATCCAGTTCCAGAATTAATCTTTATTATAGGGATTAAATTAATCCTGAGTTTCAGAATTAAATTTTAGCTTGAATCAACGCTCCAGGATCAAGAAGTAGTAAATTAGCTGTAGTTTAGAAATTGTGTTGTCCTGTGCTAACTATTTTACTATATAATTACTAACAATTTACTAACTATCGGCTATACCTAGGTGTCTGTAACCGGGCCGATTCTGTCACTTCTAACTATCCTATCCTATCCTTCGGTTTTGTTATGTGTGAAAGAGTGCACGGTGGGACCCGGCCAGGGGTGGACATGATGCTGTCACATTTATGTGATATCGCGAGTGGCTGTGCTCTCCTTGTTGTAATGGTGCTTAGGTATCTTCAAGAAGGAAAGCATTCACCTGTGTTATAAAGTTGGTGTGACAGTTTAATGACCACATCACTAACACGGGATTTCTTGCTTCATAAGCTTGGCCGTGCATTCATATCAATCAATCAATCAATCAATAGAAATATTTGCTAGAAATACAAAGTTAGCTTAAAATATTACAAATGTATGTTGTTTCCCATTATTGGTTCTATATTTCTTTAATCTGGCGGTTCGTTCCAGCTGCATTTTAGTACAAGTAGTTTTAGCATATATAATGTTTAGAACACATATGAAAATTACATTTAGTACAATTAATAAATTTCGCACTTAAAAAAATAACTTTTGTTTGTGTTCTGAACGTTATTCGTACTAAATAGTAAATAGTAAACGCCAAATAAAAGAAATTTAGAAACAGTAAAACGGATTTTAAGCTAGTTCTGCTAGAAATATATTTTTTCTAAAGTTTATGTATTTTCTTTATGTTAGCCTTCTGCCAAGGCAGAATTCTGTCTATAAGGTGATACGAGTGTTTAAATTTTGTATAAATAAGTCGTCGATTCGATTTGTCTTGAGACGAAGATTCCACATTTTATGCCATGAACCAAGCAATTTTTCTCTTTGAAAGAAAAAAAATCTTCAATTTAAAAAATTAGGAAAATGAAGTTTGGATACAAATATCAATGCACTTTGGACAATAAAACCATTTTCAACTGAATTTGAGAGAAGCTTTCCACTTATTATTCAATTTTTTAGTAACATTTTCGAACTGAAAATTGCGATTTCTTGTACTATGCTTATCGATTGCGAAAAGTGGGCTTTTAAAAACAACTAGCAGAACAACACATTCGTTCAAGTATGTCAGATTTTGCGAATTTGTCCTTATGAAGGATGAAAGTAGATCTGGTTAGATTATAAATTGAAAGGAGGTCATCGTGGATCGATTACCTTTATATACATAATTAATGGTGGTTTGATAAATAATAATCTGTACAATACAAATATATTTAGAACTTTTGATGTCGAGAATAAATGTTTCCATTTAGCTATTAATGAATGAAGTCGGAAAAACACAGCGTTCGTTACAATTTTGGGGCAACACGAGTTCCTTTGGATATCATCAGATTCCAGTAAAAAACTCTTTAGAAGTTTCTAAGAAAGTACAATGTAAAGGAAGTGCAAAACTTCCCAGGACAAATTGGGTGGACGTAAGGTATACAATGTTAACTTGAAAATGTAAAGCATTGATTATAGTCTCAAAATCTATTTTGAGAATCTGCCCAAGAATGCTTTTCGGATGAAGACGGATTAACTCTACAAGTAGAATAATATATTTATTCTTTAGAACAATAGACCTATTGGAATCCAATGATATGAATCTAAGGTTTATGATCCCAGAAGCATGCGTGCAAGAAACATTTGCACATAAAACATTTGCACAAAATGCACATAAAATAATATTTTTGAATTGTTGCAAAGGAACAACTACTTTCGTGTGGATCTGCCCAGTTAAATCGACAGCAAATAAAGTGTTGTTAATATAAAGTATTTGCGGCAGGTAATTTTGAAAATTTGTCCAGATCAGTGATATTAACTATAAGCGGTAAGGGTACTAATAATTTACAAAGATTTTTTAATTTTATGCGGCAAAGTCTTAAAAACGACATCCCAAGTTTAATTTGGTATTATTGAAATTAAAAATATAGAGGACAATCTTATTGCAGTGCAGAAGTCAACCGAAGAATTAATTAACACTTTTATGGAAGAACGGGAAACTAAAAATTGGTATTTTGCAGTTTCCATCCTATAAAAATGTTTACAGAGTATTCTCACATAGACTGGCACTTGGCCAACTTGTCTAAAAATGTGCCTCCAGGATACAAACAACTACTACAAAACTTTTTAAATCATCTAAAATTAATATATTTCCTAAATCTGTTAAATGTAGTAAATTTCATATCAGTTGGATCAGTTTGAGACAGATACTGGTACTCAGACAAATTATTCAAAAATGTGGGGAAGATCATGTGTGAATATCTCTGCAATCGGTGGTACGAAAACTTTTAATCATCCAAAATTATTAAATTCCGGGCAATACAGTTGAGCACTATTGGATTAGGTTAGTCATATAGACTAGCACTTGGGCAAACTATCTGAAAATATGAGAAGTCTTCAGAACATTGTACAACAATGTACAACATTTTTTAATTCGTGCAAAATTACCAAATTTTTAAATTCTTTGAATTATAGTAAAGTTTATCTAAAATGAATCAGAGTGACCACATTGACAGATATACGGCTTGACTATTAAAAATGGGCGGAATCATCGGAACATCTCTATATCTCATAAAAAATCAGTTAACTTTTAAATGCTGTGAAACTTAAGTAGTAGGGTTCATCTCAATTTGATAATCATAGTCAACGGGATAAACAGATAGTCCAGCTATCCGAAAATGTTGATAAGAATTTGCCGTCTAGTCAAGGTTCGGTTGTACAAAACATTCAAAATTGCAAAAAATATAAATTAAAAATCAACAATTATTCACTTTTATTGTTAAATAGCTTCACATTCAACGAAGACCGCATTTTGGTTAAAACTTTGTCGCTGGTGACCACTGAGCCGAGCAAAAACTTAATGCATAATTTAAAAATCCGCTCCGTATAAACCAACCAAAAATATTTCAGTCAAAAATAGAAAGGAGTTTCGATCAAAAACTAAAACGTAACTCAGTCAAAATAGTTGTATACTGAAATGCCGTTGAAATAAAAAAATAGAAAGGTTATTTACAAGTCAAAACATTTTTGATTGGGGAAAAATTAATTCTAGGCAAAATTGTTGTAAAAAGTGCAATTAATGTTATGTATAAGCTCCATTTTCCAGAATAACTTAAAACTACCCCCTCCCCTCCCGATTCATAAAATGTAAATTAGCTCTGTAACCGTAAAATTTCCAGTTAGTAATAAAACGGAGTTCGTTTAGCTAGTAATTTTACTACGGTGGCGATATTTTTTCTGCATTTAGTTACAGTGGCGAGATCTTTAATGTAATTTAACAGCAATTTTTGAAGCTCTGAGCTTGGGTTGTTTGACACAGTAATCTGTAATCAATTTATTTAAAGTTACAACTTCATACTTTTAACATTTTGCGAATCGCGGGTAAATCTTCTTTTTTAATTTATATGATTTTAATATGTTCTGAAGATTGTAAGAGAATTCAATCCAGTTTCGAACTGATGAGCTTATGATTATGAAAAAATCAATCTTCTCATCAGGCCGCGGCGACTGGACTGATTATACCACAATTTACATTCTATATATACAGAATGTGCTGCGCTTTATGTACTAGCGAATCGTACTAATACAGATAAATTCTCTTATAATTTTTGACGACATTCACACAGCTCTATTTCTGTGTACGCTAATTTTACTTTATTAATTATAAGAGAATTTATCTGTATTAGTACGATTCGCTAGTACATAAAGCACAGCACATTCTGTGTATATAGAATGTAAATTGTGGTATAATCAGTCCAGTCACCGCGGCCTGATGAGAAGATTGATTTTTTCATAATCATATGCTCATCAGTTTGAAACTGGATAGAATTCTCTTACAATCTTCGGAACGTATTAAAATCAGATAAATTAAAAAATTAAATAAATATAATTCGGTCTATTAGTCAATTTCGTTGAATGATTGTTCGTAAATACTACTATACTTCTCGTGTTAATAAAAATCAGATTTAAAATGGTCTAATCACCTGATTTGTTGTCTCTTTTATCGAAAGTAAATTTGAATTAGAATATTACTTCACGTATTCTACGCAGTAAAATAAAGGAAAAGAGATAACGCCGCTCAGCGAGTGTGAATCATATAAAATCAGTCAATATAATATGAGAAATAGTTTTGTGAAAATGACGGAAATGTTCGCATATTTGACAAGCTGCAACTAACATATCTACGAAAATGGCCGCCTGCAATTAGCGAGAATTACATTTTATTTCTTTGAGTTTTAAAATGAAGAGAAAAATTTGGGTCTGTACGACTCATCGCACTATACTTTTCTCACAAAGCGTCCATTATAGATCACCAAACCAACCATTTAAATTTTACAAACATTTTCCTTTATTTTGGGCCAGGTCTTTAACAGATGTCACGGTTTTTCTTAAATTTGGAGGGCCCCTTCCCCAATATTACAATTGGTCGCGACAATATAAATTTCGAAAATTTTGATGTTCGGATGCAGGCCTGTAACAGGAGCCGTGGTGGTCACACGAACGATGTTGTATTTAATACATAAATGGCATAGAACAAACTTTCAATTTCAATAAAAAATTTTGAATTTCTGAATTTTTTTTTTTAATATTAATAAAAAAACTAACATATGGAACACCCTTTTTATTAGGTTGGGGAAAACGTATTGAGAGATTTTTGTCAGTAGATGGTATTTGGTGTCAAATATTGGAGCAACACTAATCAGATTCAGAATGCTTACTAGGCGCGTTTGAAAGGTAAAATTTCAGTCTACAATTTTCATTATATTAATGTAAAAATGAGTGAAATTTCTGAAAAAAATCGCAATGGGAGGCAAAACAAAAATAATAAAAATGTGTGACTAGACACGGACACGACATTTTTTTAATTGCTTTTTTAAGGTCCTGGCAACCCAATTCGTCGAAAAATTTGAAAATCTGGAACAAAATTTTTTTTCGCGATTACAATACTTACCCAATATAACTTCGTTATAGTTGGAAAAGTAAAAATTTAAACGAATCTTGAGAAAATGACGACAATAAATGACGACAATAAAGAGTTGCAAAAAAAATAAAACGAAATAAAAAGAGAAAGGAAGCGTAATACAACAATATTGGATTTTTAATAAATAAAAAAATATTTTTTTTTAGGAGGGCGCAATGCTAAAACTTTTTTAGGACAACGATGTGATATGGAAGTCGAAATAAAATAAAATTTGATGAAAAAAAAACTTCTTGGTATGTAGACTTGTAGAAAAAATGCAAAAATAAAAATATATTGATAGCGCGTTAACATGTCATGTCATTTAGGATTTTCTTAAATAAATTCCCATCTTCGAGTATTCCCTCGTCAGGCGGTATAGGTACTCGTACAATTGTACCTTTAACGTTTTTAAATACTAATAAATCTTCTTGTAAAAGCCGGAGATGGTTAAAGTTTGATGAGTTCTCTACATTTTTTTGTTGGATCATGCAGACCTAATTTTAGACAAATATCCCCACCCTGTTCAGAGATAGGAGGTCGAGTAGTTTTCTGTATCATAACAGGCGGCAAAGGTACAATTGTAACTTCATACCTTTTGTATGAATATACTGAAACAAAAAAATTGATTACGACTTGTGGGTTATGTTCTCTATATAAAATATATGATGCTAAACCAGTGATATCAATCTTGTTGTAGAAAAATGCCAGAAGCCAACGTAATGTTTTTCGTTTCACTGAGTACTCTCCCAACATTTTATCCATTACGTCGACTCCGCCTTTGGTTTTATTATAGTACTTTATTATCTCTGGCTTTGCTACTTGTGTCTCTTCGACTACTCCTGTCCTATGCATTGATGATAGAAGCACGACTGATTTTTTTTTTTTTTGGCACGTATGAACAGAGTGTTACATCACGATTATATGCAAAATTGAACGAATATATAGCCCTTTCTTTGCAAGGTTGCATATTGTTTGGTAGAAACATTTTATTTTTTCTAACTGTGCCAATTAGTAATATATCCCAGGAGATTAACACTTTTGCCAGTTCCATACTTGTGAAGAAGTTGTCGGTAGTCACATTTATTCCAGAGCCTTTATACGAGCTAACTAGGTCCAATACTGTGCGTTCACCAACGTTAACTTGTCGAGGACCATCCAAAGGTTTTCCAGTGTTAATCTGACCTTGTAATGGGTAGGTGTTTGATGCGTCAGAAGCCCAAAAAATCTTTATGCCATATATAGCTGGTTTTGAAGGTATGTATTGCGTAAATCTAGTATTACCTCTAATCGGAAACAGTTATTCGTCGACAGTGATGCATTCATGCGGCTTATAGGTTCTCTTCAAATTACTGTACAACATTAACCAAATATCCCATATTGGTGCAGCTTTATCTGTTTGCATGCGTTCTGCGCATGTATTCTCATTGTCAAATCATATAAACCTTCACATCATTTTAAAATGGTCACGAGACACGGCTGCACGCATAAGAGGCAGATCATATTTACTCCACATATCGTCCAGATTCTGTTTGTTGTCTCTGCGCACACCAGCAGCAATTAGTATGCTCAAAAAAGCATCGAGTTCCGTTTCAGTAAATGACTCGAATGTTTTTGTTGATGGCCGTTTCGAAGAATCAGGAAATCTCTGTACCAGGCTATTGTTGTAAGTTTCCAAACTATCTTCGCCTTTCGATTTGTTTCTCGAATTATGATGTCACACATCTTTTTCGTCATGATTGATTTGAATAGCTCTTTTGCTGTGTATAAATCGCTGTTTGGCGCTGGACCACCTCTTTGCCTTAAAACATTGTGAGCTCTGGTTTGTGTACATGACCAGGGATTACTATGCCATTTGTGATCCATCTTTAGCAATCAAAATGTCGTTCATGCTGTGGGGCACAGGCTCGTCAATATTGTCATCTGAGTCGTAATCTTCTTCCTGCTCTATGATCATTTCTTGTTCAGTATCTGACTGTTCATCAGTCGAATCATCAGCATTTGGTGCGTAGTTTTCGTCATCAGTTGCAACGTATGGTTGTTCCTCATATTCAGAATCTGATTCCTCGAACGGATACCTATAATCAAATTGGTCACTATCACTCATTATGATTAGTAGAAAAATTGACAGTAAAATTTTAATTTACTAAACCAACTACTGTAACTTACTTTTGCCGAAAAAGTTTTTGTCGTTGAATGTGAAAATATTTATGAAATAAAACTTTTTATTTTATAAATCCTTAAAAAATTAACAGTGCTCTTGCCCGGTATCCATCGAGTTTTGTGAATATTTACTACAAAATGTTCAACATGAGTCGAAAGTAATGACAACAGAAAAACAATTAATTGGTTTCATTTGTTTTTCGATTTTTGGTAAACCACCGTTATTTCTTAGAATATTCGATACATTTTCGTGAATAGTATAAGAATGTGTGTATACAAAATATGTGTTCACAAATACCATCAAATGTATTACAAATTATTTTGCCTTTATTATGACTGTATCCGTTCCATATAAATTAATTATACAATATACCAATACATTTACGAAAATCTAATGGTACTAAAAATTATTATAGTAATAAGAGCCTTAGTTGAATAGGTTCTAATGCAAATCATCCAAGTCTATATTGACAGATTATTGAAATAATTGCAAAAATATATGAAATATCACAGGACATGATTTAAATAATGTGAAAATACTAATTATTATCTATTTATCGTACAAAAATTGTGCCTACAGTGAAAATTTCCATATAAAATATACGAAGGTACAGTTGTACCTCTGCCGCCTTTTAGCGTTGGAAAATTATGCCGCCGGACGAGGGTTAAAAACTAATGAAAGAATCTTTCAAGAAACAATTTTCATTTCTTTTTATTTGACATTAAAAACTAAATTAAATAAATACGAAAATTTGCGAGGCTCCAAACAATATATTGTTAATTTTTCTTCTAGAAAAATAAATTTAACTCAATTTCTGACGTAACAATTTCTTATATAACGCTATAAGTACTATTATCAGTTTTTTAATAATTCGGTTTCCATGTACCGGTTTCCGGTTTGAAATAGATTGCAATTAAATTACTATTTTTTGGGTTTTCTCTAAGCGAATTTATAATGGCCATATCTAGGTGCTTATTACTAAAAAAATATGTTTCAGTGTTTAAGTTGCCTGTTGTCCCAGTTACAAATTTTATAATTTTTCAGTATTTGCAGGATTGACTGATTTCACTTCGAGTCAAGAACCAAACGACGCAAGTAGCTGTGATAAAATTATTTCGAAAAATTAAACGGGTTCTGTTGTATCAGATTTAGAGGAACAACATTTAGTGAAGCAGTAGAAAATATCTGCTTTTGTAATGTTCCACATAAATAATAAAATTGTCCAATTGTACAGGTTCTCCTAGGTTAATAATACTCAAACAAACAAAAGAAATGGAATTGTATTTTTACGTGGCTCAAAAAGAGGGTCGCAGGACCACAGTAATGCGGTAAATTGGATTCGTCTTAGTCAATGCTAAATTTTCGATTGCTCCAACTTATTAAACCAAGACAAACCTCCGCTTTGTTTTTTGGGAACCCTCTAGTCTAGAATGTAGATTTAAATTCATTAACTAGAACATTCTGCTAAACACCCTATAAATTAGAATACATAGTTTATTAATTGTTTATATTAACTAGAATTATCGATAATTAAAATTAACATAACGAAAAATAAAAATGCGATTATGAATTAAAAATTTTGTTTATATACAAAATACATTTCAAAAATTTAAATTAACCAAAATGAAAATGTGAAATTTATAATCAATTATTTTTAGATATGTATAGCTACCCGGAATTTTGTTTAATTTTCATTTTTTATTTATGTGTTTATTAAAAAAAAAAAAAGATGATTTTTTAAAAATAACAATCAAATGTGATTGATTATTATTTGTGTATTATTATTTAAAATCTTAACCATTTCTTTTATGAAAAAAATGTATATAAAATGTCAAATATGTGACATAAGTACACATATTATATTTGGACGGTGTTTTAAGTGCGAGATGCAAAAAAAAAAAAGCTAAATAAGCAGCAATTATGGCATTTTTCATAAATATACGCCAACATAAATTATTAAATACAACCTTTGGAAACTAACAAATCAACAGATACATCGATGGAATTTATAGACACGTGGCTAAACAACAGTTTTTTCATACGGTCCTCTTCATTAGTATTATTCGCTTAATGAAAATAACATTAATAAAGCGCAATCATGCTATTGCATAAAAAAGTCTTACGATTGGACTAAACGATCTATAAATAGAACGGCTAATAAAAATATAAAAATTCTATTTTAATTATAATGTATATCCATTTGTTATCCATTCTTAAAAATTTGGAATATTTTAATTACAAAACTACTTGAGTATAGAAACATTTATAAAAATGATATCGATGAACTGTTCAAGTGACCTAGAAATACTCCTACTTATTTATTTTCCGTACATGCATCATATAATCACATGTCGAAGCAGTTTAATCCGCATGAATTCATAATATTATGTGTTTGTTAATTCACGATAATATCGGTCGAATATACGTAAAGTTAGATAAAATTATAATTTGTGTAAGCGGTTAACCACAAATTACCCATGTATTATCAAAGTTCTTTTGTGATGTTAAATTAATATGATAACATAATATTATGTGTATTAATATTTAGAAACAACTTAAGATGAAACTATATTATGTAGTCTTATAAGTATATACATACATATATTTTCTGTATTTTGTTAGGTTGCTTGAACAAAAATCGACTTTTTTTCAATTTTTTGCTCATCAGTAAATAATCGGCTTTCTAGAATTGTCATTATGAAACGAAGGAAAACCAGCCCTAAATGATACAAAAGGATATTGATGATAAAAATGAAAAATTGTTTTGATGAGTCATATATAAAGTTTGTATTTTCCAAGTTCTATTTAAAATTTAATAGATTTGGTATGTTCTATTATTTAGCAATATTATGTACATATGTGTTGAACAGGAAAAATGAAAGGTTCAAGAGTCCTAGTGAGACTTACTTATCCTCATTTAGTCAACTTCGAGTTATGTCGAAGATAGGTTCTAGAATATGAAAACGCGACGTAACTAAAAGAAATTGAAAAATATGTTAGTAAATATAAAAAAACGATTTAGTACCTCTTATGTTTTTTTTTAGTTATAAGCCATAATTGCCAACGAATTGGATTTGGAGTTGGAATATTTTGGTCAAATAAAATAGACATTCTTGTTTGGAACTCGATTGGTTTTCCACGATTGGTTAGCATTTTGATATTTTGAATTGTGGAATACAATTTTTGTTTTCAAATAAAATGTTGGCAGGTCGGTTTGTTTACATTTAGCGTACATAATAAATACTTTTTTATTTATAAATGCAAAAAAATAGTCAAAATAATAATAAATTTTCCAAGGCAATGTAATATACCGTGAAACATCCAGCATGAAGTAGGCAAACTAAACGACGAACTGGATTTTGTATTCCAACAATTTAGCAGGAATTCAACGGATCCTAATGAGGAACTGGATAGTGTAATTGTTGTTGTAAATTGCCGAATAAAATCAACTGTAGCATAACTCCAAGAATGACTTAACTATAGTGCGTTCGTTTGTAGTGAATTAACTGAATTATCTGAATTAACTGAAGTGATTTATCCGTTCGTTTCGTATACATACTTCACTTCAGTTAAAAATATTGAGCTACTAATTTATCTGAATAATAATTTTGCTTGGGTAGGTAATTCAGATATTTGATTTTGTTGTTTTTTGACATTATTTTGTTTTACGCATCGAAGAAGCCATTCTATTTTGGAGAATTTTAAATTATTTTTCCGTTATAATGGATGACGGTTTGATTGAATAAGTAAGTTTCGCAAACGAAGAATTTGCAAATGAAAATTCAATAGATGTAGAATCACAAGGTAAGTATTTGTAATTGTATATATACATACATATATGTATATGGTGAAAAATAAGTCCAATCACAAATTTTGGGAAGTCATGTTTTAATTTTATGATTTTTATGTTTTGAATTTGTAGTATTGACCAAAAAAAAAAATTTTGTAGAATGTAATTTTTTGGTTGTTGTTGTTGTTTAAAATACAGTTGTGTTTATGGCTATAAAAGAAAAAATAAATATCCGATATTTATGATATAGGGCTCGTTTTAAAGGTAAGTTAATACGGATTAATAAAAAAATATAAAAATGGTAAGTTCTTTAATTTCTTCATTTTCAAATTTCCCGCCAAAATTTTATTTTTGAATTTTCTCAATGATCGTCCAATTTTTTTTTTTTCAATTTTACGTTCTTTAATTCTATTGAGCATACCAAAAACTTGCGCTAGTAAAATTTTTCGTTTTCGTGCAAAATACGTTTAAGTATGACACTACCTAATTTGAAAATTTCAAAAATCGAATGGTAGATTTTTGGTCCTCTTACAAAAACTCGATTTTATTTAATTTTTCCAGGTTAATTTTTTCACTCGTTTTTGTGATTCAAAATTAAATTTAAAACAAAAAATATTGACAGTGAAAAAATTTATTATTTATTAAAAATTTATTAGATGAAGGCAATCTGATATTATAATGAAGCTGTAGTGCTGCAATATCCCTCCCTCAGTTTTGTAAATTACAAATGGATGAATAGTCGCTTGTTTGTTGTTCCAATGAAAACCCTGTGCTGCATTTTGCATTATAAACGCATAATTTTCTGCCAAATCACAAGAAACAAGTACCTCTGTTAGCTCCAGAACTAACTTTTTATTTTTTTATGAAATCGGATTGTGTTAGTGATATAAAGCAATGAGGAATCAAATTTTTCAGCTTAATTATAAAGTAATCCAGAAATTCGTCTAATGGATTTGAATATTTTTCCAAGTTGCATCGGTCGGTTGAAACCCACTGGCTAAAAGATAATTCAGCATCCAAACAATCATTGTCCAAAAATGCGTTTTTAAAATATTCGCGACAATTATCCAATCCTGGGTAGTTCTCGCATTGCAGAAGATAACATGTTGATCTTGGATCTTTAGATAGTATTAATGAAATGCAATCCTAGTATCGCGAAATTTTTCCATTGGTGACAGTTTCCATCCTAGTTCCATGAATAATTAATTTGACATTTTGATGTATTATACAAACGCAAACTGTATGCGTTCCGCTGCTTCGTGGTTGAACACAGTTTTTAGGACGTAGCAGAGAAAATTTAGAAAAACCAATTTTTTTTTATTCATCATCCTTAAATTTCAACTTGTAGCCCTCATAGCACTCCTTTATTGTGCACATCATTAGACGTTTCTGAACTTTAACGTTATCAATAGTTAAACAATCGTTTTTCCCAGGCATTATACGACTATCATCATCATCGTTATAATATTCTAGCACTGACTGCCTGAGTTCATCACTGATCCGTTTTCCAACTTTGGGTGCTGGAAGGCTCAGTGACCCATTCTTATTTTGAATATGTTTAGCTGTCCGTACCATATTTTGGGTTGGATTGAATTCTTCCTGGATTTGTTGTACAGTCTGAGATTTTGGCAGGGTAGACAGCAGCTGTATTTTATCACAATTTTTCTCCAAATGTCGGAATTTGATTTTTAGTTGATCCACGAATTCATCTTAAAGACATGCCTTATAATGATTTTCCTCTGAGTGAGTCAAAAGAGGTTCTATTCCAGATACCGAAGATGTTGATGATGTCGGTAATGTGGTAGTTAAATTTAATAACTTTTTCTGCTCATGATATTGCCTGGATTCCAACTTACTTGGATATACGAGTAGAGGGGACATGCCTGTCTGGTAATATCTTATTAAGTTTTTCACGAACGAGAGCACTTTTCATTTGGCATTCCTCACTTTCACTCATACTCGAAATATTCTCGTCATTGACTGTTGATGATGTCATGGTGATGATTTTGGGACACATTTTTAGGGTTGGAACTAACAAAATAAAGTACTCATACCAAAATTTATTTTTTTACTAATAGCTTTATGGGCTATCCCTAAACTACGTTACGCCTTTGTTTGGGGAAGGAGTATTGATTGTCGTCACGTTTAGGCTGGGGCAGGAAGAATTTCATAAAAGATGACGTCATGTAATTATAAGAAGTTACTGTTATGAGATATTACATATTACATAATACAATAATTTGCAAGTATATCATTAGAGGCGTATTTCTTTAATATACCACTTACATCATGTTCTTAAATGATTACATCATTGCTCACATATTCAGTTTTGTGACGACTTGTGATGAGTGAGTGAGAGACGGAGTTAAGAATGGCCCAAAATAACTTGACGTAGTTTATGAAAGGACTGTTACAAATTTTTTCATCTTTGTTTTTTAATTTTCTATTAGAAGTAAGAATATACTAAAGATCGACCAAATAATTTTAAACAATTACATTATCAGCTCGAGCGTAAATTGGTTAAAAATTGAAAATAACATTATAAAAATTTGATTTTGTATTTCAAAAACGGGTAGATCGTCATACTTAAACGTATTTTGCACGAAAACGAAAAATTTTACTAGCGCAAGTTTTTAGTATATTCAATAGAATTAAAGGACGTAAAATTAAAAAAAAAAAAAAAAAAAAATTGGACGATCATCGAGAAAATTTAAAAATAAAATTTTGGCGGAAAATTTGAAAATGAAGAAATTAAAGAACTTACCATTTTTATATTTTTTTATTAATCCGTATTAACTTACCTTTAAAACGAGCCATATATCATAAATATCGGATATTTATTTTTCCTTTTATAGCCATAAACACAACATCATGATCATCATTTTTCTCAAAATTTGACATCCTGTATTTTAAACAACAACAAAAAATCATTTTCTACAAAATGTTTTTTTTAACTAGTACTACCATTTGAAAACATAGAAAATAAAAAATTTAAACACGACTTCCGGTCCAATATACCAAATTTGTGATTTGACGTATTTTTCACCATATATATGTATATATGTTTAACCTCCTAATGCGACCACCCTTTAATCGGACCAATTCCAAATCGGACCACTCTTAGTGTTGTAAAAAGGGTTTGTCACAAGAATATGCCCTGTAATCCACCTCGCATTTGGACCTAAGGACCATATTTTTCCTTTAATTTTGAGTTTCATTACCTCTCAATACGACCGGAAAAAATAAAAATGTTCTGCAAATGTATTTACTTATAAATACATATGTATGTAGAGTACATGTAATTAAATTATATAGTGTGATAATAAATGCATACATTCATATAAGTATGTATGTACATATACATATGTATTTGGAAAATATAACGGCTTTATTCTTGTTATGTAAAAGTATTGCATTCTTTATTTTCAGTTGTGAAAAGAATTTTATTGAAATAGGAGGTTACCAATTTACAACATAATTATAGTGTAGTGATTAGAGAAGTAAGTAAAGATTGGAACCGTTTTTTATGACGTGTATTAATTTATTATCGATTATAACAGCAACATGAGAAACAAAAAAAAAACAGTACAAGGAATTAAACTTATCGGAAAAATGAAATCTAATTGAAACTGCAGAGAAGGAAAAATTGTCGCAACGGCAATTAAGTGACAAATTTAATATAAGAAAAACGCAGGTTCAAAGGGCATAAGCGAACAAATCTAATATTAAGGAGACAGTTGAAAGTTTTGGTTCATTAAAAAGAAAGCGTGTAGTATTAGACGAAAAACTGTATCAATGGTTAATGATGGCCCGTTCTAAAAAATTACCAATTTCTGGAACGCTTTTGCAGTCCAAAGCCCTTAAAATGGGTGAATTGTTAGAGTTGGCAGATTTTACTGCATCAAATGGATGGCTACAAAAATTCAAAGACAGACATAATCTCCATTTCGTTTCCTTAAGCGGAGAAGGTGCATCAGTTGATATGAATGTTGCTGAAAACTACCGTGACACCTTAAAAGCATTGACTCAAAATTACGAACCAGAAAATGTATTTAATCTGGATGAAACTGGACTCTTTTTCCGTGCAACGCCGTCCAGAACATTAAAGTTAAGGAATGAAAAATGTGTAGGAGGGAAAATGTGCAAGGAGCGGTTGACTGGAAAGGAACCTCTTCTTATCATAGGGAAAGCCGAGAAACCACGGGCATTTAAAAACTTAAATATTGAGGAGACTTTTGATATTTTCTGGCGATTTAACAAAAAAGCATGGATGACGTCGACCATTTTCCAAGAATGGATTAATTCTTTTAATAAAAAAATGGCGCAACAGAAGCGGAAGGTTATTTTGTTTTTGGATAATGCGCCTTGTCATCCAGACAAGGCATACAGCAATGTGAAACTTCAATTTTTCCCTCCTAACACAACGTCTTCAATACAGCCTTTAAACCAGGGAATCATTAGAAGCTGCAAAATATACTATCGTAATCTGTTAATGAATCGATTGATCGTAGCTATTGATGAATCAAATGGAGTTGAAGATTTGTCAAAAAAAATTAATGTCTTAGATGCATGTTCATGGTTAACCGATGCATGGACCAAGGTAACACCTGAAACAATTGAGAATTGCTTTAGAAAACCGGGATTTGACAATGGAACGGAGGAGTGGGAATTGGAAGTCTTTGCTGATTCAAACGAATCCGAATTGGAGCTTGTCGGATTCAACGAAAACTTGCAAGTTTTCGAAGAATTGCCAGATAATTGGGAAGAAAATTTATTTTTATCCGTTAGCACGCCAGCACAAATTGTTTCTTCTTATGAAAGCTCATCATCCGATGAAGACGAACCAATTAATGTTATGGAAGTAGCACCTACACAATTGCTATATTTTATTGAAGTGCAAAAAAAACTACAACAAATAAAAGATTATGCTAGCGCCAAATGCTTAGACGAAATGTTATTTTATTTGCAAAAATCCGAACAAAAATTAATAGAAAAAGAAATTTCTATAAAAAAAACGCAAACAAAAATTACTTTTTTACCCAACCTGCGCAAATTAAAAAAATTGTTCTAACTTTTACAGAAGCCTATATATACAGTGCTGGTAAAAAAAAATTGGGCAAACAAATTTATTGCAAATTGGAGTCTTTTTTTGCTAAAATTACAAAACTTTTGAAAGCAATTGGTTTATTGTTTCATTTTAAATATATGTATGACGTAATTTTTTGAAAAAAAAAATTGACTTGCAATTTAGGGGCAAAACACCGAAAAATGCCAAAATATTCAAAATATGTTGATTGGTGTTAAAGTAATGTAATAAATTAAACACTTAATTTTTATTTTTTTGTTTGTTTTTTATTGATTTACAGAAGTTTAATCTTTCATATTAATATTTTGTTGGACCGCCTTTTGCTTTTATTACACCGGTACAACCCCGCAACTGATGTGCAAAAAAATTGGGCAAGCAATTTTTTTTTTACGCCTACCGTTCTTGGCCGTCATTAGGGTGCAGATCTTTTATTGCCTGTAATTTATTTTTTGAGTATAAATAGTGCATATTTTGTAAGATTAAGTTATTCTGTAAGTGATCCAAGACAAATAAAGAATAAAGTGCAATTTTAGTTAAAAAAATGAGAAAAGTTAGTGACCAGTGTAAGAGCAATATGTTGATTTTGGCGCAGGAAAATTTAACCACGCATGAAATTGGTGAAAGATTAAACATTCCTAAAAGTACTGTCGCGTGGAATATTAAAAAAAATCGAGAGATGGGCGGTACACAAAGAAAGAAATGCTCTGGAAGGCCCAGAAAGACAACGCCAGTGGAAGATCGTTTTATACAATTACAAAGTCGTCGGAACCGTTTTAAAACTTCATCGGACATAAGACAGGATCTTGAGCGAGCAACGGGAAAAAAAATTTCAGCCGGCTTAGTGAGAAAAAGACTTGTTACAGCTGGTTTGAGAGCACTTAAACCAGTCCAGAAGCCTGAGTTCACTAGTGAAAAAAAACGTTTGCTATGGGCCCAGGAGCATCGTAATTGGACTCCAGAGATGTGGAATGATGTGATTTTCTCCGATGAATCAAAATTCAAGCTGCATGTTGGAGATGGAAGAATTCTCGTAAGGAGAAAACCTGGCGAGAGACTTAGCAACAAATGTCTTTTAAGACTTCCACCGAAAAAAGAAGAAGTTATGGTCTGGGGATGCTTTTCTGGAAATGAAACCGGTCGATTGTGCTTCCTTAGTTCCAGCGTTACAGCAGCTGTTTATCTGCAGGTCCTTCAGAACGCATTTGAGCCTTCTGCGTTAAAGCTTTTTGGCGAGACTTGCAAAATTATTTTTTAACAGGACAACGCTCCGTGCCATACCGCCAAAATTGTGAGTTGTTAATTTTGAATTGTAGATAGACAAATTGGCCTTCAGATAAACATAAATAATTTGTTAAAAACTTGTTTTTTTTTCTTACCTCTTCATTTAAAGGTAAAAAAGTATTTCGAAGAAAAAAGTATCGCTGTGTTGAGCTGGCCCCCGTATAGTCCAGACTTAAATCCAATTGAAAATATTTGGTCTATAATGAAGCTAGAAGTAGCAAGGAAGCGCCCAGAATCGATTGAAGCTTTAAAAAGTTTGTTGATGATGATTTGGGAATCCATATCTCCAGCGACTTTGAAAAATTTATCAAATTCAATGAATCGGAAGTGTATCGCTGTAATAAAAGCAAAACGCGGTCCAACAAAATATTAATATTAAAGATTGAACTTCTATAAATCAATAAAAAACAAAAAAAAATAAAAAATAAGTGTTTAATTTATTACATTACTTTAACTCCAATCAAACGTATTTTGAATATTTTGGCATTTTTCGGTGTTTTGCCCCTAAATTGCAAGTCAATTTTTTTTTTCAAAAAATTACGTCATACATGTATTTAAAATGAAACAATAAACCAATTGCTTTCAAAAGTTTTGTAATTTTAGCAAAAAAAGACTCCAATTTGCAATAAATTTGTTTGCCCAATTTTTTTTACCAGCACTGTATATTAATAACATTGTTACCTTATTATTTAAATGTGAATTACATAATGTGATTGAATTGTGATATGAACATACATATGTATGTATGTATGTACTTAATATATTAATAAAATACACGAAATTTATTTTTTTGCTTAAATCCAAATTATTGTCCCATTTTTTTATTTCCATAATCGGACCACCTCTTAATCGGACCATTTGCAATGGGTCCCATAGGTGGTCCGATTAAAGAGGTTAAACGTATATATATATATATACACTCGAACCTGTTTAATCGGACCACCTTTCGGACCAAAAAAAATTGGTCCGATTAGAAGGTGATCCGATTTTAGAGGATTCGTCTTTATTTGTATACAACATACGTGCACATTAAAAAAAACATGCACAATTTTTTTTTGCTTCGTGCGGTAATTGGAGCTTGAATGGTTTTTAAGGCAACCTCTTTTTCAACTAGTTAGTTTCTATTCTGATTTTTCTAGATAATAAAACATTTGGTTAAGGTCCTTCTCACTGGCATAATCCTTTAGCTCTTTCAAACAAGCTTGAGCTTTAGTGAAGGTAAATTATCGCTATCAGACGACGAAATTTCAGCAATTTCTTCGTTTTGCGCATCTCCCAGTCTTCTAATAATTCTTCGGATGTTTGAACATTTTCTTCAATCCCTAAAAACTCCCTACCAGATTCAAGTTGATCAGGTTCCTGGATAATCTCAACATCACGCAAAATCAAAAGCATCGTGAGCCAACCATTTGATGCGATGAATTCCGTCAAATATAATTGCTCACCTAATTTTAAAGGCTTCTCTTGTAGTAAAGAGTCAACAAAGGCAAATTTTTAGATCAAGCCATTGTGAATCATTAAGATTAAGCCATTGTGAATCATTTTATTTGGTGCAAGATGCAACACGCCTTCGTTTTAACAATCCAAAATTATCAACGGTCTATAGGATTTTCGGTTTATTATTCAAAATTCTTTGCAATAGAGTTTGTCTAATTCTGAATTTTTCAGCAAGTTTCCGCTTCGATAGTTTATCGCTTTCAGTACATTCGATTAAAGCTATTTTTGCTGACAGATCTAGTTCGGTGTATGATCGCTTACTCATTTTCTCTTATCTTCTCACCTTAGTTGTTAACTATAAAGAAAACAAAAACTACACACAATATAAGCATGTATGTATGTACCATATGTGAAATTAAAGAGAAAATTAAGAGAAGAAAATTAAAAAAAATTAAAAATGTACATCTTAAATGTTCTATTGAAAGGTAAAAAAACGAAAATCAAACTAAATAAATGGTCCTTAGGTCCGATTTAGAGGTGGTCCGATTACACAGAATAATTTCTATGAACAACGTTTTGTAAGTCGTAACCAGCGGTACGAATTGAAATTGGTCCGATTAGAAAGAGGTCCTATTAGCAGGTTCGAGGATATATATATATATATATATATATATATATATATATATATATATATATATATATATATATATATATATATATATATATATTTACGTTTATTCATAGCTAAATCGTCAACATGGATTAGATTCGAGACTAATAAGCTGATAGAGGCTTATAAACAGTATAAAGATAGCTTCAATCACGTGAAGCAACGTAAATACGCTTGGGAAATGATAGTCACCCATTTGCAGGCACTTGATGTAATGGTTCGTATAATTATAGTGTAAAGTAAAACATGACGTAATTTGTTAATCTTTATTCTATTTTTCAGAAATTGGCTAAAGATTGTTCGTTAAAATGGAATAACTTTTCACGAAAACAAGTATTAAACAGATTGGTTAGTTATTATTTATTAAAGATTTGCATATTAATGTGAATTCGGAAGAGCTGTAAAAATGCTTGTTGTCGTCTACTGGTACGAGTATTTCGAGAAATGTCCTTTGGCTCAAAATATTGCCTGATACACAAATTATGAATCATGATAGCAGCCACAGTTACCCTTATGATAAACTCTCTGTTTACATTCTGGAAATCTCTCAGCCTACGGAATCTTCCTTTTATCATACCAAATGCGTTTTCCACCGTGCTCGTAGTGATGAATGAATGAAATTAAATTGTCGCTCTGCGGACGTTAAACTGCCATTATCTTTAAACGGGGACACAAGCCAATCTTTTGACATATAAGCCGAGTCGCCAAGAAGAAAATAGCCATACATATGTACATGCTGGGATTTCCTCAATTTTTTTATACAATCCAGACTTTTCTGTTTATGTAGTCGTTGTCTCCTTCCCATAACGTTCTTAAGTCCTCTTTTATTAAAAAAAAAACAATCGTTCATTGGCGGCTGCTTCCTCTCTAGTTGGCCATTTATTGAATATGGGCGAATGTTTGAAAATTAAACCTACCACATAATTAACTATTTCATGTGCGGTACTTCGGGATACGTCAAATAAATTAGCAACGTGTCTAAAACAGTCTTGATTCGCCAGATAATAAATAGTCATAAGTACTTTCTTACTAGCAGAAATCTTCCTCCGTATGATAAATAGAAATAACATACTTACTCATAAGAGCATTAAAAGTTGACCTTTCTAGGCAAAAATTTGCCTTGAATTCTACATCACTATATGCTTGAACCGTCGTTTCATAATGTTGTATACTCGGTGAAGGAAGCCACCACTTTGATTTTCTGGCTTGGAATCGCTCGAGCTTGAACTACTGATAGTATCGATATCTTGAAATAATTCTTTCTAAGATATGTCAAATAAAATAATGTTAGTAGTGGTAAACACAAACTGTATATTTGAGTATTTAATATTATATATTTAGCAATAACATTGTAACTATCTCTTTATTTTCCGACTTAGTGAAAATGTGACATACAAAAATAATTGATCCAAGAAAATGGTCGATTAGCTTTAAATTTTAATTGTTTTATAACATAAGCCAATTACAATTTAACAATTTGACATTTATCTTAATTGTAGCAAACGAACCAGTAGCTTAATTATGTGAATATTAAATTATCACAATAGTAACTCAATATCAATTTAGTTAATTCACCACAAACAACGTGCTTCTAATAGAAACTATTGGAGGATTGCTTTGGTAAAAAAAGTTATAATTGTTTAGCTGTTTTAAGGCCTGCTCGAATACTGTGGTAATAATTTTTTGTAATTTTTGACGTAAAACACGACATAAAACGCACTCATTTAAATTACCGCAACCTTACGCGATAGTAGAATGTGACGGAAAGGAAAGAATTAACGTTCGTTTGGATTTATACATAGATAATAAAAATGTAAACTAAAGTTTCAAAATAACTTAATTTTAATAAAATTGAACCCCACAAAAAATTCAAACGGCACAAGATTTAACCTAAAGATTACGAATTTGCCTACTCTTTGTTTTTAGTTTGGGCTTGATTTTCACAAAAAAATTACCTGCTTAGCTTAAAATGAGATTAAATGAAAACATTTCAATTAAATTTTTATTATAAAATATTTGATAAATGTCTGTAATAATTAAAATAAAAATTGTATCTGTACCACTTCATACAAAAGTATGAACAATATCTCGATGCTCAATTTGTTTTCCTTAACACAAAAAATTGCAATAAAGTTTTCTAGTACTCAATTTTCATAGGTTTTGGTTAATTCTTGATCAGAAAAATGACTTTTAGGCCTTTAGGGAATTTCTAGTTTCAAGGCAATTAATGTTATATGATAAGATTGGCCCAACATCATACAATTTTCAGTTAACTCGGAATTATTTATGGAACTGGAAATATCTTTCCAAAAACTACCTAAGTATTAATCAAAAACGATAAATTAAATTTAAACAAGAAGCTCAACAATCGAAAACTGTTAAATTATTCAATTCATATTTGCACAATAAACGTCAATCAAAAATAGTATTCGGGCAACGAAAAATATTTTGTTTTTGTTTTAGCTAAAACATGTTTTATTTTACGCATTGTTGCTGTAAATAGGCATATAATTTAGTTCCTTTTAACGACGTAATTCAAAGCAAAAAACCACGAAACAAAAAACAATGTAACTTAAGAACCCGTAACTCAGAGCGACATATGTGTAACTCGAGGATTACCTATATTTTATGTAGTTGTTGAGGTAAAAAAAAAAATTAAGTTTAAAACAATAAATATCCTGTTTTGTACCTTATGCCATTGTAAAATATGCTGTTTTGTCACATTCCGTCTTAAACGTAATCTATGTCGCTTGACTCCAGCCATTTTACTCGTATCTAATTGAAACGACCATCTTAGGAGTCAAAAGTCTTATAGTAGCGTCAGAAGATTTCTTGTTTGTGTGGGCAGGCCTGAACGTGCGGTCGCTTGTGGCTTCAAAATGATAATTAATTTTAAATTTATTATTTTATTTATTTTTAATTACATATTCTCTTTGTTACAATGCGTAAGGACGCACAGAGTAACCTTTACTTGTCAAATACCTCTTAGTCATAAGCAAATGGAACCCGGCAAATCTAACAAAGTATTGGAAGGGTCGACTTTTGAAATTAGGTAAGGAGCACGGTGGTACTGAATTTGGCAGAAATAATAGGCCGTATTCTGGGATTTAAAACGCCGCACGGTCAAGAATTCAGCCGCTGCACAATTAATGCAGCAAGTCGGTCAAAAATTAAGGTTTACAGTCAAATCTACGCATTCCGTCCGATTAAAATGCAGCAAATAAAGTTAGGTTGGAAAGGATTTACACGTCAATCCTTCTAAAACTTATTTGGTTATATTTACCAGGAATCGAAATATTGATGGTCTAACTGTGCCCGTTCTTTTCGGGAGGCCGATTAACAGATCCGACCACGTTAAGCATATATGTGTCTTCTTGGACAGTAAACTTTCCTGGAATTTCCACTTTGAGTATAAACTCAAAAATTGAGTGCCATCTTTTGGCAGTGTAGGCGAGCCTTTGGAAAACCTGGGATTTAACTCCCAAAATGCTGTGTTTCATCTATAAATCGTTGGTTCTACCAATGTTATCTTATGCTTCCTTGGTTTGGTGGCCTGTGGTTTAACCCTTATGTCTATGGTGGGTTACCCGGATTGATGATTGCGTAGTATCAAAATTAGTACTTTGACTTTTTTCTGGGGTGAGAGTCTGGGAAAATTTCAAGGCGTTTTATTGTCTCGTTGTTGCATTCTTAGATATCATCAACATATGTAAATAAAAATTTTTGATTTAAGTACGACGCGTTTTCAAGCAACCTGTTAGCGGCGTAAATCGACGTTGACCAGTACCAACGTATACATTTCAGTGATTAATTTATATACATAAACATTGGGCAAATGTATGTAAACAGGCTTTTTAATATTACATGATCCATTTATATAAAAAAATAATAATCTCGTTACGAATATTTATATACATAACTAACGAGTAATGAAATCGCTAAATCCATCATTTCACAATTAATTGCGAAAATTTTATTTAGTCAGCAGAAATGATGAAAGAGAAGCGAAGCCATATTCAAGAAATATATAATATGCGAAAATTAGATTAATAGTGAAGTGACTTTGAATAGTGACATTGATCTTTGGCACAGTAAAATATAATTGATTTTCTGCGTTTTTTATAAAAATAAAAGTACGAGGAAAACACTTTATAGAGATGGGTTCATTTTTATCATTCGCATTTCTACTAAATATCACCAATCTTATCGTTTATTCTTGTTGGATTTTCGTGTGTCAAAATTTATTGATGAAAAAAGTAATAAGTTGAAAAACAACTTTCAATCATGCAAAAAAAAAAAAAACGAAAATCAATATTTCAATTTTTACGATTCCAATTCAATTTGATACAACATTTTATGTTTACCATAAAAAAAATCGGGCCATCGATTTCATCCACTCTTCATTTTATTGTAATTATACATGAAATATTTAGGGTGGGAGTTCAATTGGGAACCAGATTAACAATTAATCTTTATTTTTCCTTATTGATTTGATATTATAAGGGAACACAGGGAGAAAAAATGCATTACCATGACTGATTGCTCCCAATTGTTTAGCATAGTTGCGCTAATCACTCAAAAATCAAAATGCAAATAAAAAATTCTTAAATAGTAATTTATGGTAGCGAAGGAAACTTGTACGTTGCTTTCGCGGCCGATGTTAACGGCAACTTGAATAAATTTAAAACAATTAATTGTATTTTTCATTTATAACGCTGACAACTTGGCTCTGCTAGGCTTCGAAATGTTAATAGTTCAGTTTATTTGAATATCCAAAATTTCGAACTCAGTCTTCCAGACATTGGTGGATTGGCCGAGCGAGTATTTCTATTTGTCATTTAAAATATCCAAAATATTGAATTTTGTTTTTTTTTCAGTTAGAAAAAAATATTTAGAACAGAAAAGATTAAACTCCCTTTTTCTCAGGAGTTACATAATTTGGTAGATTGAAAATAAAGCTGGAAGCTAAAATAAAGCAAACATTTTCGAATTATTGCGAAAAAAAACAAATACAATTTTTATTTTCGTTTTCCTCTGGGTTTAGCTCTTTAGAGATCAGAACGCTCTTCAAAGCTAAATCAGTAGTCTGGGATGAAATCTACATAAGCTTTAAATTTTACGTTTCTTTCCAAAATTTGAAAAAAATGAAGCAGTTCTCATAAGAGAAAATTAAAAAACAAAATCCAAAATTAAATCCCAGAAAGATTTTTGTATTTTTTCTAAAACAAAAGAATTTTTTTTTTTATTAAAATGAATAATGTCCTACATCTTGTGTCGCGGCCGCCTACAATTAGCAAAAATTTTCACTTACCAAACATCTCGAACAACAACAAAAGATTAACCAGAAAATGAAACCGATTTTCTTAGCCGATGTTCATATATGTTGAAATTCAAATATTTATGAAAATATCTCAGAGATCATAATTAAGAATTTGTAACTTTTTCATTTAAAAATTTGTCTTAGGAAAAAAGTGATTTCCCTTATGTTTTATATGAACAGTTTGGTCGTTTCCTCGTTTCTAATGCTTTGAAGCTCCTCTGGTGGGAGGAAGAGTGGCCGTCTAATTTGAGCTTCGTTGACGCCTTCAAAAACGCCGAGTACCTATGTTTGTTCAGGTTGTCTTGATGTGCAGGCGCTTTGGATACAGCCAAAAAAGCTTCTCGCCAGCCTGTTCAATATCCTCAGGTGATGCTGAGGTATCTGTGAATATTGCTGAAATGTCTTGAGTGAGGGCAGGGTTTTCTGTGAAAAGCTTAGCGATTCCTACTTTACTCTTTCCATGTATCGCCGAGGTGGTGTCGCATCCGGAGAATCGTTTTGGAAATTGGAAGCTGTTGAAGTTGTCGCACTGAGAACAATTTGGTCTCCACATTCCCACGGCCTGGCTTCATGAAGTACATATTGATAGATGGTGGTGCCAATCACATGAGGAGAACTATCAAGTCTACATCCTCCGCAACTATTGCTACAGTTGGATGTACAGCAGCTTTATCCAACCCACACTTCACAATAGTGCTGTCAGCATCCCCTGTAGCAACAGCTGTTTCTATCCCGGCTGCTGCCATTTTCTCACTGAGCAAGTGAATCAGCTTTGTTTTTGTTTCTTTCATTAGCAAGAAAATGCTCTTGTTGAACTGTGATAGTCGTGCTTTCATGAAAGTTGATGTCAACAGAAGTTTTTGTGAGCGCTCCTCGCTTCTGCTCTGCTCGTTTGGTGCTGTTGTCATCACCATATCCATCAAAAACAATCAGTAACAATCTTCGTGATATATTGCATCTGCTGCGTGTAGATCCCCAGCAATTCAGATACGTCTCACTACATCGTGTCCCCACTCATCCTTTCTTTCCTGCCCACGATTCAAAAAATTGTGAAACGCAACCGTACGAACATAAAAAACTGTTCGACGCTTAGCATACGGTTTTTTAATCTCCTTCTCTTCCTCATACGTTTCCGTGCAGAAAAAACACTTTGTTTTAAAATCAAATTTCATTTGTCCTGAACGCAAAGACGAATCATCACGTGATGTTGAAGGTTCATCTGTGAGAGTGGCTCGCAAAAACCTTTTTATTGAGCTACTTCTGACGTATTCTCTTCTGCAAGAATTATGAACAACACCAATTATCTTACCCCTGAAACCTTTCTCTTTCCCATCTTTCCTTAACACACTTGCCTTCAGTAATTCAATTATCCCTTGTTTTCCAACGTCGCACAAATCACTTTCAACTTCACTCTCACAAATTAAACACTTCTCAGCCATAGTCACATACACACTGGAAATAATAATCTTATATTAAACGCGTACAAATATTTAATGTAATAAAAGCAAATATTTTGAAGACTCACGATCAACAAGGAGGTTGATTGTAAACTGAATAAAGGGACGAGCACGAGCAGAAACTGTTTTTTTTAAATTTTCGATTTACCTCCTCCATATTTCCTTAAGCTTTGATCCTATCAAAAAAGTGTTAAGAATCTTTATTGTAGAGAATTTTATGTAGGTTAATTTAGTATATAGACATTTTTTTGATAGAAGCAGTGGTTTTTGAGTTATTAACGAAAAATTGAAAAAAGGACATTTCGAAACCCCCGCCCCCACCCTTAGCTTCACCCCCACCCCTCAGTACTTTTAGTATGTTGTTAAGGACACCTTCCCCTAAAACTGTACCAATTTTGGCTTCTACATGAATTATTTCCTCTATTTGGTATTTTTTGGTCTTCGTTGCCTGGACTATGAAACTATAAGGGAAAACGATTATTTTCATTTACAATTTTAGTTTATAAGAATTATGAGATTTTGTTTTGTTTTAATACGAAAATGTTCATGAAACATGTAATTTTAGTTGATTGAAAAATCGAGTCATGAAAATATTTATTTCTTAGTGAAAATCGTCTTGAAAAATAAGGTATTTTTGAACTTTAAAATGTTGTGTTTTTGTAATATACATACGTCATAAACTCATAAATCGAAATTTATAAACAATACAATATTCATCTCTTTCATTGCCACCATTCAAAGTTAAATTCGAATATCATTCTATTGTTATTTTGAATTTGCAAAGCATGCTAGATTGTTTTGATTTTTTGTTTTCTTCACGCTCATTGTATTGATTTAATTTTTTCTGTTTGGCTCTTTTTGATTTATTTTATTTTCGATTGTTGAGCGGAGACGTGTTGTCTCTTTTCTTTCCATTGGATGTGGACACATCATGACGTAATTAAATTGAATTTTACCTTCTTAATACGTGTTGTTATTGTTGTAGAATGTTTTTTAATTTAATTTCCCTGAGTAAAACATTGAGTTGTTTTTTAGCGATTTCAGAAAAATTTAATTAACTGGTTTTAACTTTTTATTCATATTTTATCACCATCGAAATCGCGTTTTTTCAGATAAACTCTATGAAAATGAATTATTTTTTAGTGTTTCTATGTCCCTTATTTTAAGTTTATTTTTCACATGCCGGCGCTCTATTTACATCAAGGGTTCATCAAGTTCTGCTTTAACTATATTAATTCAAATTTAAAAGCTGTCACGGTTACACATAGGCTTGGAAGAACCGGAAAAGTAGGAATGTTCTTCAAAATATTTATTTATTATGATATGGTTTTATTTTATTTTTGGGTAGCAAATTATTGTAATTTGTAGTGATGCTAATACAGATAGATAATATCCGAGTTTCATCGTTTTTACACAGTAAAAAAATTACAGTTTTTATTATTTAAGCCATCACTTAAATTTAAATAAGGAAAATACAATTTATGCTGCAAACAGATGAGCAGAATTTCTGCTAGCAGCGCTGCCGACAGAAATTTGGGTGAACTACATGTGCATCTTTATTGACAAGCAGAAATTTTTTGTGGTATTTATATGATACATATTTAATTTTAATGTACAAATTTTTAAAATGAATTATGCCTTGTCATAAATTAATTAATTTTTATCCTCCATTTTGGCACTTGTCACACAAAACTTATTTTCTGTCAACAAATTAAAAAAGTGGTTGAAAAAAATAAAATGTATACAATTGTACTAATGTTTTCTTTTAGGTAATGATCATACTGATTCGCAATAAAATTAGAAATATAAACAACTTGCAGAATTCTGCATCGTAAGCAGAATCCATGTATTACATTCCATATAAACTGGTGTTTTCTAATTTCGATGCTTGCAGAATTTTCGATCTGATTCCAGCATTAGTATATTTTTTTTCAGTTTTTACTCCCATTTATTCAATTTGACTAATACTAGAAAGTTGGAATTTGGCATAAAACTTTATCTCGTGAGATATTTACAACTATTAAAATTTGGCGGATCCTGGATAACCCCTCTTATTAAATTTGACATGGCGATTTCTGTGTGGTTCAACTTCTCAGGCGATTTTTCAACTAGAAAACTGTAAGAGCTAGGAACTTGGATTTTGGTATTTACTTAGATGTTGTCGAGTACAGCCTAAAGCAACAAAAGTTCGAACAATGGCATGGGTCGGAAGTTATGGGGCCTTAAAGTTCCCTAGCCGCTAGACTGAATCTTTTGCAACTCGAAAATTGCAAGTGCTATAAAGTTGAATTTTGATAAGGCCATAGGTTTTGTCGAATATACCTCATAGAACACCAAAGATCAGGTCAAATATGGTCAGGAGGCCTCAAAGTTTGGACCTTTCTCAACTTATGAACTAAAAGAGCTAAGAAATTAAATTTTGGCGTGTGCTTAGATGTTATCGAATACAGCCCATAGAAGTAAGGATCAGGAATTAAAATAAAAAAATAGGCGAAACCAATAGTAAAACACAAAAACCACCGATGCTTTTATAATGCAATACAAACATTTATTGGTACTATTATACATATGGTATACAGGGGGTCAATTCTCGTTCTATGAAAAAACCTAATGAAAAAAAAGTTTTCATTTTGATTCCATCAAGTCTTTTTCATTTATAACATTTCACACAACGACAATAAGCGATTCTCGATGTCCAAATGAAAAAGAATCGTGAGAAAAACGCTGAATAAGTTATTTCCATAGTAAGCTACACTGTAAACACATATTTTGTCGAGTTTCATGTATATTTCCGCTAGCTTATACAACAATTGGTTTAAATATTAGCTAAATAAATGATAAAGTAGATTTAGTTAATCAGTTTTTGTCATTGGCTGTCAAAATATAAAGTAAATTATAAAATTGACCAAATTATTTTTAAAACTTAACTAAATTAATTATTTGGAGGCTTTTCTTAAATATACGGAATAGTTTTTAATAGATTTACTTATTAGTTAAGTTTAAAGTGAATCATATTATAGTTTCAATGCACATTTAATGATAAAAATACAAATTTAGTTTTTATAGAATTTTATTTCCATATTTATGATGTTCTCACCGCCAAAATGGTCGGTGAGAAAGTTTTATTCATATGAAAAGATTTTGACGTCATTTTTCTCCTTCTCATGGAACATGAATCGGAAATGTATATTTCTCACTGAAAACACTTTTCATTGTACTTTTCATAGAACGAGAATTGACCCCCAGATAACCAACATATAAGACAGTGGTTAGCTTACATGGAAACACCGTGCTAATTAAAACCGTGTTATCAGAGTCTTGAGGTTCATGTAAAATAATAGGTTGTTCCAAAAAGAGTTTTTCGTCTGAAAAAATGTTCTATTTTTATACAATGCTCTGCAATTATAAACGATTCCGAACTCCTCCAAATTTCAATACAATCTGAGCTGCAAAAAACACGAGTTACATACAAATTATGAAACGTTCGAGCTCAAGCAATTCATATTAAAAAGCTTGACTGTTTTTATTATGTTTTACCTTCAATTACTACGTAAAGATTATCTTATAGTAATGTGACTTTTTGCACGTTTGTTGAGCGATCTGCCCAACGTTTTCAATCAATTCGTTCGTTTAACGCATAAATTTGTGGCATTTTAAGGTTAAGAAGTAGGAATACGATATTGGATAAATTTCAACTTTATACGCTGTCGGGCAGATCTTGGATGAAATTTAGTGAAAGTATAGATTTACAAAATAATAATTGCTTACATTATCTGAAGAAGGCAATGTTTTGCTGCCATCGATACGAGTAACCTTTTCAAGTCTACGGGATGGTTGAAAGAAAATATTTTTACCAAATTCCCTTTATAGAGCGCATTATTTTTAGAGAATTTTAATCCTTCATATATCCGAACACCTTCAACATAAGTAACGTTCAAACCAAAATAGTTCTTTACCTGGAGCATGGACGGAACGATGGACTGCGAACCTTTTTTACAAAAATGCTTAAAAATTTGTTAACATAACAAAATTTTCAGTAAAGAAAATGTCTCATATCGGCCGACATTTCGAAATTCGGCCGGCAAAATGCACGACCATTTTGTAATTTTAACATATTTTTTAGCAGGTGTGTAAATATGAAACCGAATTTCTTTAGTAAAAAGTACGCGTTCATCGTATGATAATGGTTAAGAATATTTCATTCAAAGTATTGCCCATTATTAGTTATGCATTTGTACCTATCCAGTGCTACCTTTTTTGTACTTGTACCATGCCAACAAAGTGATTTTTCGTCAAATGCATACAGCAGGCTTTCGAATTAAATTCTAAAAATAATTGAACAAGATCAATACAATAGCATGCCATGAAATATCTCGCTCGGAATTGTTATCATTCGCATATCGATGCTTAGTCTGAACGGTCCTCTATTAATTACGTCTTCAACCGGAGCAAAGAAATGGATACCACATCAGAGGTAGTCGCACAAGTGGTTGCACTAATTGATGCGGGGTAGAACCAAAGTGTAGTGGCTCGACAACTAAATTTGAGCCGATTCTCCGTTCGTCGAGTGTGGAAGAGATATTAGGAAACTGGTGGCTTCAGACGGCGCCAAGGATCTGGCCGACCTCGTCCTACAGCACAGCGTGATGACCGCTTTCTTGTAACAACTTCGTTGCGAAATCGTCCTATAAATGCCGTTCAACTGGGACGGCGGCTCCAAGAAGTTGACCGCATCCCACCGACGAGCCCGCCGTGAGTTCGCTGCTCGAGAGCATTTGAATTGGACAGAAGAAGAATGGAGTAGAGTCCTGTTCTCTGACGAGTGCAGGATGTGTTTATATGGCACCGATGGACGCGGAAGAGTATACAGAAGACAAGGAGAACGATATGCACAATGTTGCATCCAAGAACGTGTCTCGTAAGGCGGTGGATCGTGCGTGTTCTGGGGAGGCATATCACTAGAGGCGAAAAAGTCGGTCGGTCAAGAGGAATGACTTCTCAACGGTACATTGAGGAAGTACTACAGCAGTATGTCGTACCTTTTGCTGGGTTGATTGGTGAAAATTTTCTGTTCATGCAGGATAATGCGAGCCCGCATACGGCTGGTGTAGTATACCAGTACCTTCAAGAGATGGATGTGCCTGTTATGGAGTGGCCAGCTCGAAGCCCGGACCTCAATCCCATCGAACATATATGGGACGAGTTGAAAAGAAGGGTTCGAGTCAGAGATGTTGCTCCAACGAGTCTGCAGGAGTTGCAACAGGCGATTGTAGAGGAATGGGAGGCGATATCTGAAGATTTTGTGAAAACTTTGGTGAAATCTTCATCGAATGGAAGCTGTCATTCGGGCCAGAGGAGGGAATACTCGTTATTAATAAATTTTTTTTTTCTGATTTCCATGTTTTAATTCGTTTTTTACTACTAATTTTCATGCTGACAAATTCACAAAAACGTATACCTCAGATGTTTACTCCCAAAAATCAGCTTGATGGCACGTATAAATACAAAAAAGGTACCACTGGATAAGTATTGAAATAGACTTTAAATCTGCATTAAAAAAAATTAAACAAATATTGGATTTTTTTGATATTTTTGCACTTTTGTGGAAAATTGAGCAATGTGCGATTTTTTTGCACCCAAGTGTATACACCTGCTAAATAGTACGATGGCTATAATAAATTCGATCTAATTTTAATAATATCGACGTTGAACGAATAATAACTTTATGAAAAATTAAAAATGTCGGACCTAAATATTTTCATTGGCATTGCAGGCCCTCTTAAGGGGTAGGCAGATTTATTGTTTAAAATTAATAAGTATTAACTAACAAGTTAACACTGGTAGCTGAAGTTGCTATAATCGAAGTAATTTAATTTTCGTTTTGAAGAAGTTTGTAAAATTCGGTGATAGTGTTTCAAAATCATATTTAATTTTAGGATTTTTGAATAGTTGGCACTTCTAGCCGAAAGCTTTTTTAACGACTATATATATATTTGGAAAAAATATTTATTTTCAACTGCACTAATAGTCGAAGTCTTCTTAAATGCTTTGTAACCATAATTGGTAAGCAACTTGCTTGCACAGGTTCAGACATTTTTATACAAAATGTCTTCTTTATGTAAAAAATTTCGAACAGCTCGAATCTTCACCCTAAAATTTTAGGATGTTTCATCCTTCCAAGACGTGAATAGTCAGCAGCTCTGGTATGTAGCTAGTTACTTACATTTATTAACAAAAAAGAGAGCATAAATATAAAATTCATAAAGTAGATTCGAAATTCCATAAGTAGCATCATTGATTAAGTATAATAGGATAATATTACTACGATTTCTGCCGTTACGTTTGGTCAATGTCTTAAATAGAGAAGAAATTGGTTGAGGCACTGTTAACCCACCATTAATCGTATTTTCAAATTGACGTTTTTGAATTAATAAATCGTCTGCAGCGTATTGAGAATTTTGGCGAATCATAAAAATTTCGCATTGTGAACACTGAAACTTTTTGAGACAAACGTGTGCTATGTATCCCGTAAAATAATTCATTGACGTGTTGTTAATTGCGGGTTCTATGTATTCTTGATTATTTAATTCGGTGTTATCTTCAATTTCTGAATCATTATATTCACAAAAATTCGTATTTTCATCATTCTCGTCGTGTGAGCCTGGTTCAAGTGGTATGTTCCCTAAGTATTATAACATTAAAATTAATTATATTTAAAGACAAGGTATAATAAATAATAATAGGCGAAGTTTAAAAATCTAACGCTGACTCTCAATCGAGTTAACAATCTTGCTCTCTCGGTTTCGAAGCAGATGCCTGAGCGCAAGTACTTCTCTATGCCAGATGGACACTTCTCTATGCCAGATGGGCTTTAATTTCACATTGTATTGCCTAATTTGAAAATTTTAGCTCAAATGATTACTCATAAATTACCAATTTCGTTTAAATCCAAGGGTATAAGTCTTAGAGGAATTTCATCTGTAATTTCTTTTTCTACCTCCGTTATGTCTTCGTTTGTTTTGGCAAAATCTTAAAAATACAGACAAGTTTGATTTTATGTACTTCATACTCGTACGTGTTTTAAAATGTTTT
Source organism: Tipula vernalis (assembly GCA_958295665.1). Taxonomy (NCBI): domain Eukaryota; kingdom Metazoa; phylum Arthropoda; class Insecta; order Diptera; family Tipulidae; genus Tipula; species Tipula vernalis. The sequence continues at coordinate 211,769,637 of OY282560.1, read as the reverse complement.
GTCTTACTCGTAATGTCTTCCATATTTAGTAATACTCGGGCATCTGATTGATTATATGATGTAGTGTCGCTGGTCATAATGTGATAAAAACACATTTCTTTTAAGTTTTTACTTAGCCGAAAAGCAGAAGGGTTTCGCTCATACGACCCTCTAATATTTCTAATTACAGAAATTATATTTTCTATACTATCAGATCTATCAGAATTTAGATTGGCAGTTAAAATATATTTTTGTTCAGTACCTTTAAGCACGTCCCAGAGTTTGTCAAATACCATTTATTGTTTGCTGCATACCTGTAAAACAGTATTCAGTTACACCGTTTGATTTTTCCAGCAACTTATCACAGTACTGTCTCTCTTAAGTTTTCCAGAATTCCTTCTGTTTCTTCTGACAATGAACGGTTATTACTATTAGCCGCATATTTTGTTTTGCTCGTTAAATTATCAAATAATTTATTTAATTTGTAAAGTGCCATTGCTTTTTCGGCTGCACTGAATAAATTTGTATGTGCGGCAGCATATATAGCTGTTGAGACATGATGGCTAAATATTTGAGTAGCTAGTTTAACCTTCTTTTTCTGAAACGTGTCAGGCTTAATATGCGCTTCGGTGAGTTTATGCATTGATCTGATTAAATTATTTTCACTATAAAAAAGCTTTGTTAAAATAGACCAAGATACTTCATCCTGCCCTATTAGCGAATTTGACTTCAGAAGGTTGTTCCGAAAGCTTTTAAATAAATGAATAATATCATATAAACAAAATATTGGTTTATTAGTATGGGAATTTGAATGTATGGGTCAGATACACTAACACCCAATTGTTTATAAGCGGTCCTGTTAGGTGATCCTTGATCACATACAACGGCTTGAACGTCTATTTCATAGTCAATTAAAAGACTGAAGGTAGATTTTAATATATCAGCTAATTGAGTGCCGCGAACGCTGCCCGAATAATATCCAATTACCTAAGATAGAAGTTTTTTTTAAATAAGCAAATATTTGTACAAAAAATATAAAAAATGAACCTGTTTCCAAGAGGTATTTAGTCCCCTCAGCATAAATAATAGGGCATAGTTAGCAAATGACCTTTCACGACCTAATTTTCCAAGATAAGTGAAACCATAAACAAGATCCTCTTTCGTACTGTACTCTAATTCGGTTTTAATCCTCATCTCATCAAATACCAGTATACACCGTTTTTCTAACGTGGGTATGTCCTTAAATTTTTCTTTAAGCAGTTCCAGAATTTGCACAGAAATTCCTGTAGTGAATTCTATGACGTTATACCACCGGAAAATAGTGCTGATGCTTGGAAGTGCACAAAGCCTTGTTGAACAAAAAATTTATAAAAGCTTGGTGAACGATAGTGAAATTTTAAAAATAGATCTTTTTTCGCCCACAGACCATTTAGAATTAGGCTTGTGCAAGGTTTGTACTTTAACAAATGTTTTTACACTGTCGCTTTTGCCGTCCATTAATTTGTCCAAATCTTATTCGTTTGCTTCTTTTAAAATTTGATTTGGTTTTTTTTCTTTTTTTTCGGTGATAATAATAATTCAACTGTTACATTGAGTAATTTGAGAATTGGAAACACATATTTTTGGGATATCAGGTAGCGGAAATTGTGACTCATTTATAAAATCATTAGAAGCTGATGTTTTTATATCTTTAAATGGGTTAAAATATTTTTTAGGCTTATATTTTTTATTAATTTTAAGTAATTCACTTTCAGTATCTTGTTCAATATTGTTTGTTAAAACCACCAGATTCTCTAATTGTTCATTTAAACCAAAATTATTATCACCACTTCTATCACTAATAGCGCTATTTAATATATTATTTGGTATATTATCACTTTCACCACCCATAAAATGTTTTGGAATAGCAAACCAACTAAGTTTACTTTTAAATACAATTGTAGTTATGCATTTCGGATCAAAGTGATCAGCACAAAAAAATTGTTTTTTTTTCGGAAGTGAATAAAGTGGTTTATTGCCCGATTTTTTAAGCCATACATCACGACGATCCCCTTGAGGAACTAAAAATCTTGGAATCCCATAAGATTTTTTATTGGAACAGTTAAAATAAGAACAGTATTCCATTATTTAAAAAAAACGATTTTAATTTAAAACAACCTAACAATTGTACCTGAATACTCCTACGTTATTGAATAACATATAAAAAAACCAATGCACACATAAATAGAAAACTCAAAAACAATAACTGGTTGTAAATGCAAAATAATTTTTCATCGAAAATCAAAAAGTCACTGCCGTTTTATACATTTTTGTTTTATTTGTCATATTGCATCTGTGTTGGTTTATTTATTCTGTAATAACTGTAGATATTGTTTATCGCTGTCTAGCTACATTATTTTTGCATAGTCTATCTTAGTTCATCTTAAACCAAACATAAAATTAACGTTACTCTTCTTCATCCAAGCCAAATTAAAGTTGGTGTTGTATTTCGTAGTGATAATATCTATTACATATTTAATCAATGGTAGCATGTTACTACACTTGTTAAGTGAGTTAATTTTACCGTGTTATAGTAAAACTGGACCGGGTTATAGCGAAACCGTTACATAAAAGTACCTTGTTATATGAAGGTTACCTGTATATCGATATTGGCTGTAAAATACAAAATGAAAATTATATTAGAACTGTCTGATTTTAAGAAATTTTCAAGAGATGGCGTAGCATTTATAGTTTGAAGATGAGGAAGTCGATGAATACTCGATAAAGGCCTGAGTTAAACGGAAAAAAACTTCCAGAATCACTATATTAATGCAAAAATGTTTTGTTCTGATTTTTTAAATTTTTTTCGTACTACGAGGGTGAATCAAAATGTCTTGCAATATCATATGAAAAAAAAGAGTGAATGAGACAACTATATATTTTTTTAAAAAATTTTTTGTCGCGGTGAAACTTATAGAAACAAAATTCGATGTAAATTTTACAATTCGTTTGTTTTCTTCAATTTAGTAGCCCGTGTTTTGCAAAAAATTTTAAAATGAATGAATTTGAATATCGTGCCGTTATTAAATTTTTCTGTAAAGATGGACGCAATGCAATTTATATATTCAATTACATATCAAAAGTTTACGGCGAAATTGCACCATCATATTCCACAGTAACAAGGTGGGTAAAATTGTTCAAAAATGGTCGGGAGTCATTAGAAGACGACAACGGCCCGGGTCGTCCCGCAGATGCTATTAGCCATGAAAACATACTTTTGGCAGAATCAATTGTATTAGAGGACTGCCGTATTTCTGTTTCGCGGTTAGCGTGGAGACTTTCCCTTTCATATGGTACCACTTATACCATATTACATAACCACCTTCACATGTCAAAAGTAAGTGCGCGATGGGTTCCCGGTTTGTTGACTGCACAACAAAAGAAAATTCGTGTTCAAACTTCAAAGGCAATTTTAGAAATGTATGAAGAAGATCCAGAAAACTTCTTGGATAACATAATAACAGGTGATGAAACATGGATTCATCATTGGGATCCGGAATCCAAACAAGAATCGATGCAATGGATTAAACGTGGTGAACTACCACCAAAGAAATTCAAAACTCAACCGTCTGCTGGTAATGTTTTGGCAACAATTTTTGGGATGCTGAAGGGATATTGATGATTGATTATATGCCAACGAGAACCACAATCACAGGCATCTATTACGCAGAGGTTTTGCGAAAATTGAAAAAGCGATCCGGGAAAAACGGCCAAAGAAAGTTAGAAAAAAAACCTTACTTCTTCACGACAATGCACCAGTGCACAAGGCTAAAGTTGCTCAAGCTGCATTAAAGGACTGCGGCTTCGTAGAAATTCCGCATCCACCATACAATCCAGACTTGGCACCCAGTGACTACTTTCTGTTTCCCAATTTGAAAAAAAAATTAAGGGGCCGAAAATTTTCGAGTGATTCTGAAGTACAGTCTGTTGTAAATGAATATTTTATGGAGCAAAAGAAAACTTTTTTTTTAGAGGGCTTAGACAAGTTAATTGATCGATGTAACAAATGTATAAACCTTAAAGGAGATTACGTCGAAAAATAAAAATATTGCTGTCTCACTCACTCTTGTTTTTCCTATGATATTGCAAGACATTTGATTCGCCCTCGTATTTTGACTATTTTTAATGGTTTTAACATGTTTAAATTAAACTTTCATATTTTAAGATAATCTGGAAATTGGAATTTTTGAATTTAAAACAGTCGTCCCGAAGACTGGATATAGCGTAGAGATTTATTTTTTATGATTTTAACATGGTTAACGTAACTTTAATAAAAAACGCGTTAATTTACGTTTTATTTACTATAAAAGACTTTGCGTAGCCGAACGCCTAGAAATAATTTTCTTTGTTTGAAGTTTTAAATCATTGTAATTCATTTGGCGTTGTTAAAAATATTTAACTTGCTATGAAGTTGGTTATTGTTTTCAAAGCAGAATGAAAACCGCAAAATATAAAATAAAAACAAAAAATAACATATTTGACAAGATAAAGCGAAGCCCACGTTATATAAGTGTATATAAGCTTGGTGTTTGTGGCCTTAACAATTTTAACGAGAAGCGTCCCGGTGTTTTCTTTTAAACTTATCATTTTGCTTAAGTAAACAACAACAATACATACTAGCAGCAAGGGAAAAATTGACCCGTGCGAGCTTAATCAACAAAATTTGAACCGATTTCACCTGATTTTTAATACTTATTATCATCATCATCATAAATGTATAATTATCGAATTATGATCAATGTCTTTAAAATTATAGACACCGCTACGAAAAATTATTTCAGAAATAACAATTTGTCTAATAAATATATGATCAATACTTACGTGTTATATCATTATATTTCGTGCAGGCTCAATGAACAAACCAGGTGAAACCATAATGAATACAATTTAAAATGATGTTTACATAAAATTTTGGAAAATCGCCAATTAGGCCAAATAATATGTTGACTAAAGAAATCGGGAATCCGCTTAGTTTGAGTGAGATTATCCTGTGATATTGAACGGAACAAATCGCCAGGAAATCGAATGTCGGTTTTGAATATAGTGAGCATTAAAATATCATCAGCCTAAAGATGTTTAGGATGAAGTATTGAAGACCACCGCCTCTACAAATCTTTAAAACGTAACAACAGTTGAAAAGGTTGCGATATTATTACTCGCTTTTGTAAATGACAGATGTTATACATTTTGTCTAACTTGTTTTACTTCTTTTATTAGTATTTCGTTGTTTTTTGTGTTAAATAAGAAACGTAATCTGATAGTTGTGTTTTGTGCATATTCGCGCTGTGTATGGATGAATATATCGATAGTACATATATTTTTGATATTTTTAAGATTCAATTGACATGCGGTGTGCAAAATTAATGCGTACATAGTGAATTGGGCATTAAATGAAGCAGAATTTTATATTTCCCTGAAATGTGTACATATAGCCGTGTTTTCCATGAGAACTGCACTTGAACTCTATAAACATTAAATTACTTTTATTCTATGTAAACGGCAAAAAAAAATAAATTCAAAAAACGCGAATATGTAGTCTATTTGACATAAATACAGATTTTAAATTTAAAAACTCCCCCTTCAGTTATTTCATCAATATTTTCTTATTTCTTGCAGACGTTATTACACGCAACTACACTCGATAAATTTATGGGTTTATCAAGTGTAACTGAAAAATAAGCTAAAATTGTAACTATTTATTGCTGTAACAGCTTAAAATGTGTATTTATGTTAAATATACTACACATTCGCACTTTATTAATTTATTTATTTTTTCGATTTATATAGAATAAGGAATTTACAATTTATCGAGTTCTAGTGCAGTTCTCATGGAAAACACGACTTATAAGACTGTATGTGTTGGTTTTTTACTTAAAAAGGTTGGTTTTCATTTGTTAAACCACAACAGGTGATACTTTGTGATGCATTTTTATGATTACAGTGCACAAAATTCCAACTTGCGGGAAACAGGAAGAAATCCTCCATTCTACGAAATATAGTATTAATACATGTAACATATTTTATAAACAAACGTTACGTTAATATTAACTCAAAGAGTAAATTTGATTAAGATAAAAGCTATTTAGTACTTTTGTAACATGTCCTAGTTTTTCAAAGCATGTTATGTATTCATTTCTGTTGGTCAACGTTCCTTTTTTTAACAACTTGTAATCCGGGCTGACGTCAAGATTTAGTAAAAACCTACATGAAAAATCTATGTTTTCTGTTTGATTGTTAATTGATTTAATGGCATTCATGGCTTAAAATTAAAATTTATTGAAAAAATAAGTCTTATACAGAACAAATCATGAATGAAAAATTTATTCGAATCTAGATGAAATTCCTTGATGTACATATATAGTGGTCTGTAATTCTGTATGTACTCGTAAGTATTTAAAATAAACACCCGCGCTCACAATTTCGATTTCAAAACAACCGGAAATAGCTTGAAATCAAAAATCTATATAATTTTTAATGATTTAAATCCTGTTTAATACTTATACATATTTTTAAAGACGGCGCAATCTTCTTGTGGGGGCGCCCAAACAAATATACTAACTAAATTAATGATTTACCAACAGCAACGCACCTGTTAAAAATACATATTACAAAAATTTCATTGAAACTAAAAGGCATACGTCTTATTTGTTATTTAAGATCGCACACATACACAAATACACACATATTTTTGTATGTTTCTATAAAAAGAAAATAAACAAAACGCAAACTTTGAAATCTTACACTATTGAATGGAAATTATTATTATTTTTATTTAAGGGAAAATCGGTAAATACAAATTTTGTTTTTCATTCAAAACATTTTTCCCAATGATGTTGACGTTAATTATTTGTTTTGTCATATTGATGATGGGAATCTCCACTAATTATCAAGTCTATAAATAAATATATTTTATACGCAGGTTTCTGACGTGATTTCAATTTAGGTCATTTTAAACTTCCGTCGTTTTCAAATTAGGTACTTCGATTGCTTCAGAGTAAACGTTAACACCTTCTTTTGTCTCGCATTCTAGCTCATCAATATGTCGTTTAAAATTCAGGCCTAGAGTAGTTGCAAAAGTTCTTCCTTGTTTGTTCTCAAAAACTGCTGCAAATCTTCGGCTACACCCTTATCTGTACTGTTCCACCGATCTTTGACTCTTGGCATTTTCCCTTCTACCGGACCAAAGTTGAGTGGATTAATCTACCAGCTCCGTTACCTTCCAGCAGGGTGCACATCACGTGAGCTGTTCTGGTCATGTATTAAACAGCTGCCTGACGGGTAGAATTGTGTAAGGGGTAAACTGTTCACAATTCGCACGTACTGCTCCCTCGTGGTAAGCACTGGTAACTAAGGCCATTTGGCACAGACTAAAGTACGGCGCTAAAGGAGAAATCCTTGACAAAAAACCCTAATCTAAGGCGGAACAGCATACGACGATGGATGAAAGGCTGATAGGTTAATCAGTCCAAAGTATGCAGACTCTGGATACCAGGCACCCTCCAGTTTTACTTAGCCTTCCTGTAGTAAAGCTGGGTGACCTTCAGGCGACTCTCCAATCAATGGAAATCGTAGGAGAAATATCGAACGGAAGATGGGGCAGGGGTAGGAATAAATGGCCGTGGGGCAGACCTCTCGAAGTCCTTGGGTACCAAAGCTATCACCTTTCTAGCAGAAGTACATGCTGTAGTAAACATCAAAGAGGGAGAGCAATAAGCCCAGATAATGTTTATCACGTCAAAGCCCAAAAGATCTTTTAGGTCGCAGTGTGAGATGGCCCAACGCCCACATGGCCCTTCAATAATAATAATAGTCGTTAAAGATTATTAACGTCAATCGACATTCTGGTCATCTTGTTGTTTTCAGTGAGAGTGTGTGGTACCTAAACTCCAAGCTTTGATACTTTCCCTAGTTTCTCAAGGTGACGACACACAGTTGATTGAGATGTATTGAGCGTCTCTGCTAATTCTCGCTTTATTTGGCGAGGGTTTTGTTCTACCAAAATTGTCGATCGTTCGTCGTGCACATCAGAAGACCGGCCCGGCCCCTTGGTTCATCTTGAAGCGTCATATCTCACAGCAATTTCTCACAGTTCTTTAACTTAATACTGCACTACCATTATTATTATTATTGGAGGGCCATGCGGGCGATCAGCCACTCGCACTGCGACGTAAAAGATCTATTGTGCTGGACCTTGCTTAATTATCCGTCCAGTCAATATTCAGGTTCTTAATGAACCTGACAATACTGCCTCTCGGTAAGTGATATATACCATCTGGGCTTATTGCTCTCCCTCCTAGATGTTTACTACATCATGTAGTTCCGCTAGAAAGACGGTAGCATTGGAGCCCAAGGACCTCAAGAGGGTTGTCCCACTCCCGTATATTCCTACTCCTGCCCCGTCTTCCGTTTGCTTTTACTCTTACGAGTTGCTGGGAATTGCAAATCGCCTGTAGGTCACCCTGCTTTAGTACAGGTAGGCTAAGTAAAACTGGAGGGTGCCTGGTATCCAGAGTCTGCATATTTTGGGCTGTTTAACCTATCAGCCATTCATCCATCGGCATATGGTGTTCCACCTTAGATTAGGGTTTTTTGTCAAGGTTTTCTCCTTTAGCGCCGTACTTTAGCCTGTGCCAACTGGCTAAAAATGTGCCAAATGGCTTTAGTTACCAGTGGTTGCCACGAAGAGGCAGTACGTACACTTGCGAATTGTGAACAGGTTACCTCTTACACAATTGTACCCATCACGCAGCTGCCTAATGACAAGACCAGAACAGCTCACGTGACGCGCACCCTACTGGAAGGTTACGGAGCTGGTAGATTATCTACTCAACTTTGCCCCCCCCCGTCCAATAGACGCCAAACCACCAACTGCATTACCATAAACACTGCTTATTTTTCAGCTGTTGCCCTACACCTGTTTCCAAGCTTAAACTCCAACAACATAATATATCTAAAATGCATTTTAGAATTTTCCATTTCTACCACTTATATATTTTACGAAAATGTATGTGTGCGTCCAACTTTTAAATTCAAAATGACTAACCCATACCTACTCTTTACAAACAAAACAATTGCTCACTACAATATATAGTAGGTTCTGAGCAATTTCAAATTACCGCTAAACGTATCGGCAAGTATTTATGAATCATATCAATAAATTTTGGTTAAGTGAAGTAAAATTTTTCATGAAACTTGACAAGAGATAGACAGATTCAATTCCTAAATATGAATTGTGCGGGTCTAAAGCGGGACTCCTAACTGTGAATATGGCAAGTGCAATCGCCAGCACCTGAAAAGCAGGTTCAATTGCTGAGGAGCCTTAGAGCGGTTCCTCGGGTCTTTCCCAAAGAACCCGAACACACCTGCATTTTTTGATACAAACTATGCGGATCAAAATTTAGATCTAAAAATAAAAATTATGTTAATTTTTGTTGTTGCTTTCATTGTAAACTTTCATCTGATCCCGAACACTCGGTTTCATAAAATACAAATAATGATGACACAAACAATTGGTTTCATGCAAAAGTATCTAGAATTAAAAATGTTTGCTTTGGAACAGTTTTCAGTCAGTTAGTGGTTGCTGACTCTCCAAAAACCCCTTCTTTAACAAATTTGAAGTTCCGATGAGAGTAATCTGGATTCCGAGTTGATTAGAAGTTCTTCGAAAACATTACTGTTTCTAGTGTAAACGACAACAAACAATGGTTACTATGGCGGAGGTTATAGGTCGTCAGTGCCCTTACCATAGGACCAGTTAAATTATTTCCGGACGATACGTAATATTTGATTCATGTCTGCAAGGTGGATGAAGTGAATTGTTCAGATTACAAGTCTTTGTTACGGTGACACCTAGGGTATAATAGAATAAGTTAAATTAATAGCGCAATGTTTTACTGTAATAAAATGGAATTTTCCATGATGAAACTGTTCTAAATGTTTCTAGACTATTCTTCCTTGAAAAGTCATGAAATTTCTAGAAGTTTGGATTGTGTATATAAAAAGGCGAACGAAACCAAATTGGATTATTAGTATTTGGTAAGCGATATTGTGAAAATTAATAAGGAATTAAAAAGTGATTTAAAAAGTGTTTTAGTGCGAAATAAGTGATCAGTAAAATTGTGAAAAAATTATAAAAAGTGATTTTGTGAATTATCTTTAATAAATTGTGTTGTAAATAACTTCATTGTTGATAAATTGAATTGATTTTGTTTTATTCACAATCCAGTGATTCGAACCTTGATTGACAAGGCAAAACGTACATCTTCTTTATTGGTACGGTGGCACCTAGGTTGGAATAGAATAAGTTTGTAAATAGCATAATTTATAATAGTATTGACGATTGGAGGGTCTCGATTTTTATATATCTACTTCATTTCTTCTATTTTCCGCAGGAGCGCTAATAGCACGTTTACTATGGTTGTGTTGCAATTTGTATGTATCCGCTTCAATTTTCTATCTTCCGTAAGAGGCGCTTTTCCTACTTTTACAATCGTCAATTATTAATTATACAGTACGAACTTGCTCATTTGTACTAAAAGATTGCTCATAGAGAAATATGGTTTGGGATTTAAAAAGACGAATGAAGTCGGATTGGAATTGTTCATATTTGGAACGCGATATAGTGAAGAATAGAATGAGTACGATTAAAAAAGTGATAATAGTGCGATGTAAAAGTGTAATTAAATAGTGCGATTAAATTGTGATTGTTTTTGATAAAAACTATCAATCGTCGAATCTTCGAAACAAGGCACACTTAAGGCGGTTTTTGTTGACTTGGTGGCCACGAGTCGGTAAATGTTTCTACTAGCTGTTACTACACAAAATACACAGCCCTGACCACCGCCATAAGGCTTTTCTTTGAATTTTTGTAAATGACAACAGCTGAGTCGGCGGAAAATATTATTACAGACTTTTTAGAAAATATGACTTTTAATAAATACACCGACATAATAATCATTGAATCCAAGTTTTTGTTGTGGTTTATTGGAAATTAGACAACGGTCCGTTATGTAACTGATATTAAACATCTGTTCGCCCTTTGGTTTACTTATATCCTTCCAAGTTGAAGAGATGGTTTCCGAATTGCCGAATGCTGGAATTACGGTAACAATTTATCTTTCCATGTAAATGATGATCTCTTCTACCAAGTTATGATGATATTAGAAAAACACAAAATTGCAATAAGGGACGTCTTGCTGGGGAACATCCGACCCTTCATTTCTTATGGGAAATATTTCAAATCATGGAACGTAAATTTTTATCTTGAATAATCTCAAAAAATCCTGAATTAGAAAGACATCTCAAAGCCCTCTCAAAAATAATCTCAACAAATTACAAAACAAACTCGAATGCCGATTTCAAAATTATTTAATGAATAAATCCAGGACGTCAGACATGAAGTTGGGAACCGACAACTGTCAAGACCACTCCTACTTAAAATCAGTTCCGTTGTAAGGCCTAATTAAAGTTTTCTTCCTATTATAATTGCCTTATCTTTAATACTAATATTTGAAGAGGTGTTAAAACGTTTTTTCAACATTCATAATATTATTGTTGTATTCTAATTCATAATATTATTGTTGTACATGTTACACAAACAAAAAACAAAAATGTTTTATAAATTAATCTTATCAACTTGAATAAAAAGGAAATGGTTTGATCAATTTTCTTCACATATACGAAAGCGTGTAGCGTTGTATTAAATATGAGTTTGCTCAGTGCAATTAATGTGTTTTTACTGTGATAAGCGACATTAACAAAGGTCAATAATAATAATTGTTGACGCCATTTTTTTGAGTCAACAATGATAATCTTTGTCGACGGAAAAACAATAAAAAAATTAATTACAAATCGTGTTGGCTTATTGGTGTTTCTAACATGTTACTGTGGTAAAACATTTTACAAAGTGTTCGGCATTGGCCTTATCATGGTTAAGCCGTTGGCTAGTTGGCAGAAATAAAAAAATTATTTTACAAATATCTAAAAAATCAAAATGAGATCGTTACATTTCTGCCATCGTTTGATTCGTAAATTTCCTTTTAGGTTCCTGTTTAGCCAATAAACAATTTGGTCAAACGCCGTATTGGATCCGCTATTTTGAATTTAATTTTTTTGACCTCAGATTCGTAATCAGCTACCTCAAAAATATTTTTCTATATAATTTTGCAATTTTTTTTAATAAATATTGTATGAAATATAAATATGAATTAAAAAATTTGGACCATAAATTAGCGACCCCAAAAACCACTGAGTACCGAGTTTCGTTGCTTAATATTGACATTTATTATGAATGAAGAGTCGATCAACATTAAGACACGACTGGTTTGCCTTATCAATTGGTCGTGTACATCGATAGAAAATTGCGATTTTACGACAAACAATGATTTACAAATGAAATTCACGATTCAGGGTTTACCACTTGATATCATATCGAAGCGAGAGCGACAACCATAATAGGGATCTGGGCGAATTATCAACTAGGGTTGCCAGTTGTACTTCTTTAGAGAGTACAGTGCTACCGCTCTGGCTCTGACCCTGCAATGTATCTACTTTCCGTAAGTTGTAAAAAAGTTGTATACTTCTATACAAATTACAGAAAACAAGAACACAGCAAAATTGGAACCAGAAAAGAAGCACCGTATTCCCCAAAGAAGTCCAACTGGCAACCCTACATTACTAAACTTTGTTTAAAATCACGTTAAAAACAGATTACAAGGTAAAACGGTATAGAAACTCGACTATTATCTAAGAGGGTCGGCAGGTTCTAATTTTTTCACTAAATTAGAAATTTAGTGAAAAAATAGCATTTTACGACCTTCTGAGATAATGGTCAAATTCCTATAATGTTTTACATCAAACTACGAAGATTCTAAATAGCTTTTCATCTTTATTGAAAAAATTACCACGTTACCGACGTTCTTAATTGACATTTAACTGACGGTTTTGGCTATAATACAATTCTAAATACAATCACCTCGAAATTACGACTTCTCCTATAACAAATGTCTTGATTAAGTAGCAATACAGGAAAATAAACAAAAAAAAGTTTTTTCCGATAATACGTCATCGTCGAAGTAAAATTGTCGTCGATTTATAATAGTTAGTAAGCACATCTCTGGATTTGTATACAGTTTACATTTTACCACAAACGTCTTATTTGTTTGTTTGAAAATTCGATTGGTCTGGCAAATTCACCTGACCTGAATACCAACAAAAGTTTTAAGGCCATTTGCAAGACCAGAATATGGAAAAGGACCTAAGCCCAACAACAAAAAAATATTTAAGTACGGCAGCATTTCAAAGTTGTGATAAAAGTCTAAAAATATTTATAAAATTGAATTATTCATTTATAATAAATAGAGGACTCAAATTAGAATTCTGCTTCGTAATGCTCATTTTCATGCTTGTACCTTAACGAACATCAGAACATGAACTGAAAGCATGGACATCCTTTAAGAATGTTATTCAAGGCTTTTTGGAAATCTTAAAGCTGGTTAATACAACATTTACTAGGTAGGTACAAGAAAATGGGATGGCATACACTTCCTGCATTCGCATTTAGGCTTCTTCCCGGACAAATTGGGGTCTGTAATTGACGAGCAAGAAGAATGCTTCTGTCAGGACATCTTGCCTATGGAACAACACTATCAAGGTCCTGCGATGCTGGGCGCTTATTGCTAAGTAAGTAGGAAGAAAAAATGAAGCATAAAGACTAAGACAATATAAATTGAATCTGAGAGGTGATGGAGAAATTTTAATTTGACTTTTTGAATCAGCTTATCAAAATTGTAATTTCTGATTTTTTCTTTCTAAATTTTAACTGTTACAATATCGGGATTTTGTTTTTCGGGCAAATGTAGTGAGTGATCCGGAGTTGGGCAACATAACGTTTTCCAACGGGACAAAATCCCGAAAATCGATTTTAAAAAGCTCGAATGCAACGAAATCTCGAAAATACAATATTTTTTAAAGACGGAATCTCGACCCGTAAAAGGTTTCGAGATTTTATAAAATGTTATTTTTCTATGGCTTTAAAATGCATTTTGTATGCAACGGGACACAAAACAAAGTGTTACAAGATGCTATGCTAGTGACTTAAATTCATATTTCTGTGAAAAAAGAGATTTTAAGTTATGACGAAAATTGCGTTTCCTTGGGATCACTACATTTGCCTGAGAAAAAAATCCAGAAATTTTAAAATCTAGAATAATTAAAAATTAAAAATCCAGAAAAAAAAATTAGAAATTACCAGAAAAGCAATCCAGAAAAAAATCCAGAAAAAATATTTTGTTTAAAATACATAAAATGGCGTTTTTAAACTTTTGGCATCTATCAGAAGAAGCGAACTGAGCGATACAATTCCTTTGATCTGTCTCTGAAAGGTTGACGAAGCAATTTCCATTATCATATATATTAAGGACTGAGTTAAAGTCTTTTAACAATTTTATACACATTTTAGAAATTTTAACGTGGGCCGCACTTTGATAATTGTTTTTCTGGATCTTAGTTTTCTGGATTTTTGTTTTTCTGAATTTTTTGTTTTTCGATCTTTTTTTCTGGACTTTGGTTTGGGGATTTTCAGTTTCTATATTATTTTTTTCTAGATAAGGTAGTCAACCCACACCAAAAATCTTAGCGTTCTCTTATTCGTTCTTTATTTAAAAATTGACGGAAATATTACAGAATTTTGTAAATCTCGACAATAGTTATAAACTGCTTTCGAGATTTTGAGCTTAAGAGATTTTTGCTTCGAGGTTTCTTTTTGATTTTCGAGATTTGGCCTTATCATGCATTTTAGGGTTCTTTTATTCGAAAAATTTGCTTTCCAAATTTTTTTTTTTTTTTTTTGGATGTAGACGTCAACTCGAGCTGTTGACAAGTCGGTTTCAATTAATTGAGATATTTTTCCGGGTTTTGTTTGGGGTAAATCAAAGGAACATTCACCAGAATTAAGTAATATGTTTTTTACTAAGGACAAATTACCTTTTATAATTTTGCAATGGGTTACTGGACGATTTAAATAGCATTCTAATTGTTACCTAATAGGCCCCGAAAAGCTTTTAGGCACAGCCGTTGATCCTTCGAGATGATGGAAAAGATGTTGGAATGGTAATTCGTCGTCAAGCAACTGATATAATTCATCTTGTGGATAATGATTTCCATTTCGCATGGATTATTTGTAAAATATTAGAAGTACAAATAAGTTTCCGTCATTTTACAAAAGATGGCTCTAGGAGTAAATGGTAAAGTAAATGTCAGATCAAAAACGTCATACGGCAAGCTTAGACATCTGTCGAAAATACTACATTTTGAGCCAAATAAGCGTTATTTGCGGAAAGCTTTACTTTTCTGCTTCAATTTGAAGAAATCTCCGGCTGAGGCACATCTAATGCTTATAGAAGCATATGGTGAAGCCTGTATGACTGAATCATCGTATTGTCGAAATGTTGAGGAAATGAAAGAAATTCTAGATGAAGGAAGATGCTTGTCAAACACAAGTAGAATTTGCTGAATTATTGGGATTGACTCAACAAGCCAACGCCACTCGGTTGCATATACTTGGAATTACTAAAAAGCAAGGGAGCTGGATTCCATATGAATTGAAGCCCACAGACGTTAAACGATGTTTTTACACCTGCGAACTTTTGTTTGAACGGCAAAAACGGAAAGAGTTTTTGCATCGATTCGTTACGGGTCAAGGTTATTTGAGATTATTCGAGACATTGCGAGATTTATAAGGCTTTTTGGGGTGTTATGGCATTTTGGCCAGTTAACTTGTTCAAATGGTCGGACCAGTTTATATGGTAGGGCCTGCTTTTAAAAATGTAATTACTTAACACAGTGGCGGCGCGTTATAGTAAGCAACGAAAGCACTGCTTCCGTAAAGGTTTTTGGTTAACTTGTGAATAGAACTCATTACAATTTATAACATTAGCTTATTTAATTTCAACAAATTTTACATACTTACTTAACTAATTTTGTAATGTGTACTAAATATCGATATATTTAATGAGAGTCGTAAGACCTGTTAAATTTCATCAGTTTTATCAATTTCTAAGTCAAATAGAGATTTTTCTTTCCTAAAATAATCTTCAATGCGCCCGACTTCACGTATTTTACTCTACGAATAAAATAAATATTCCTTACGGTACAATACGGTCTTTTTACTATTGAAAATAATCTATTAAAGGAAACGATTTGAAGGAAAAGTTTTTTAAATTTTATAATTAGTAAAATTGTGAAAAGTAGGCCCCCCATCCCTGCAAAACATGAAATCCACAGGTAATTTTAAACATATTTTTTTAATAAAATATTATTAAATTAATTTACGGAAATTTAAAATAATTGGGAATGAATCTCAAAACGTATGCTTATGTGTGTGATTCCGTTGGAAAATATAGCACGCGCCGCCACCGAAGCCGGTAACCCGTTTACAAAGGAATATTCCCTGCTCTATAGAGTAATAAAGGCGAGACATTTACAAAGTTACATGGCATGGATGTCATGGCGCCCCAAACAGAATTGAGGTCAATTTTAATGTGGTTCATCCGATTGCTCTGAGAAATTGGAAGTATGAATTTTCAACGACCATATTAACAGTCGAATTAACCATTATTTAATCGTCGCGCCCATTCGTGGCTCTTACTAGAATAGGTTCACGCCGATGATCAGGTTCAACAATCTGAAGCCGTCAATTTTAAACGTAATTGATATAGGTGTCATCATAAAAGTCACTCTCTGAAATAGACTTGGTGCAATGCATTTCGCAGTTCGTGTGCCAAAGTTTTGTTGAGCTTCTGTTCGAATCTAAATTGCATGAAATGCGTTTTATTGTGAAAGTTCTAGGCTTTCCGTATAGTTTCGCAATGAAAAATGGCACCATTTCTAAATTATCATTAGCAACCTTTCCAGTATTCAAGCTGCATACTTAATTTTTCTAATTTAGTGAACATAAATTTTAATCAATGTTTGTTACCAAATACTTAATGGTATCATTAAAAGATTTTCAGTTTCCAGTTTAAAATTCTTTAACATCATTTTTCATTTGTTGTATATATGTAACGAACGAACATTTATAACCCATTAACATTGGTTATATTCACCAAAACGGAAAAAAGTCATAACTTCCAACTGCTTGGAATACAAAATGTTTGATAATAATAAATCGTCGAAAGATTAGGGTGAAACTCTTGTACCGAAAATAAATTATAAAAGTGGATAGACGAGACAGCTGTTCCAACATTCTCGGTATATATAAGTATACAAACATAAAAAAATTATTTTTTGAACCTTGAGTCTCTACATACATAAATACAATTTGATTTTTGAAACAAACCAAATCGGCGACTAAGCAAGTATACAGAGCAAATCCGTGGATGAGTAATACCCAAAATTTTCGAATAGCAAAATTTAAAAATCAAACACAAAAAAATAGTTATTGACATTTTATATAAATAATACAAATTAAATTTTAATTAAATATAACAGTTTGGCGATTCGATTAATTCTATTTCGGTCTGTCTACATATTTTAATTATGTGTTACGATTTCCACTCATGTGACTATACCGACACAAACTTTGTGTAAACAATTTTCACGGTTTTCATCTTCTTACATTCTACTATTAGTTTTTCGCTTAAATTTTTAATTTTTTTATAAACTATTTAAACGAAATTGGAAGGTTTTTAGATAATAAGACGAATAGTTTTCTTTACACGATAGTAATCAGTATTTGTTTAATGAAAAATATAATTTCTTTCACTTCAATAACAACTACCTACATATCTTTAAGACTGAAAAATCGGAAACCGATAATAATTTCAAGTACATACCTAGTATGAATAATCATTATTAGTATGACGCATGGAAATAGACCTCGTTTAGGAAAGTGCGAGATACTGATGTGCAAACCAAAAAATTAATGTTTTGTCATTTTAAAGTTAGTGCCATTATGGAGAAAATATTGTTACCTCTCATTACCATCAGCACGTGTAATTTTTTGCTAAATAAAACTTGTCTAAGTAAGTAAAGCTGAAAAATAGTCTTTAAATGTTTGTATAACAATCGAATGTCAAAAATCCTCTTCATTCAAATTTTCGTAATACTCGTCCGCACACGTACACATGCATAATCAAATAAATAGAAGCTGTAAATAAATAGAATATTTCTGAACAAACGAGTCGGGTACAGTCTTAGATAATATAATAGAATGTACCACCAGGAAAGGATGCCTCCAACTTCTGCACGGCAAAGTAACCGTTTGACTAATTCGATAATTAAGTAAAGCAATATATAGTTAAAATTAGAAAGTCACTGCAAAATTCAGTAGATACGTTTCTTACCAACGTTGAAATTGTATAGGAGAGCAAAAAAAGTTGGCAATTAAGCAACTAAAGTTACAAAACTAAAATTGTTGCATTCTTCTAGACATTCAAAATTTTTTTTTTTTTTTTTTTTTTTAAAACATCTTTATTGATATGGCTACTACAATCTTAAACATTATTAATTCATTAGTAAGGTTGACATTAGTACTTATGAGATAAGCATAAACTTGTGTGGGTCTGCTGGACCAGTATCCAGTTCCCTTAAGATATAATATTCATACGGTTAGCTCATGTGGTTTGATTCGTTTGAGCCGCCTTATTTCGTTTGTACTGTCCAGTAGTTGTACGGCCTCAACGTTGGTGTGGGTGGTTAAGAAGCCTCTTCTCATGTTTAATGGCACATTCGCGGATGACGTCGTCTATCAATTGTATTTTTAGATCATTGTGTATTTCTCTGTTAGTCACAAATCGGTAAGCGTTGGTGACCATTCGAAGAAATTTATTTTGGCTACGTTGTATAATGTCTCTATTGGATTTATGAGTACAACCCCATAGCTGTGCACCATACATCCATATTGGTTTGAAGATAGTCTGGTAGACTAGTCTTTTGCAATACAGGTTCATTTTGGAATGATGCCCAATTAACCAGTACATTTGACGTTGTTTTAATCGTATCTGTTCAGCTTTTTGTATCACATGATGTTTCCAGTTGAGCCTTGAATCTAAATGCAGACCAAGGTATTTACCCGATTCAGCCTGCGGCACTTGCACCCCATTGAGGTATATGTGTAGACTGTTATTTTTGTGTCGGAGCGTAAATGTCACATGGGTTGATTTGAGCTCATTAAGCACTATTTTCCAGTCAATTGTCCATTTAGTAACGTTGTTCATTGCTCGTTGAAGATTTTCCACTGCCCTTGGTTGTGATTCGTCTACTGACATAATTACAGTGTCGTCAGCGAACGTGCCGATGAACGTTTTATTCGTTGTAGGTATGTCCGCAGTGTAGATAAGGTAGAGGAAGGGTCCCAATACGCTTCCCTGCGGAACTCCCGCTAGAGTTGGATAAAAGTCAGAACATGTTTCTTCATGGATGACTCTGAATTGGCGATCAGAGAGGTATGATTCAAGCAGCTGGCAATAGTTTTGTGGTAGCATTTTGCTCATCTTAAATGTCAATCCCTCGTGCCAAACCCTATCAAAGGCCTGAGATACATCCAGAAATACCGTTTGACTAATTCGATAATTAAGTAAAGCAATATATAGTTAAAATTAGAAAGTCACTGCAAAATTCAGTAGATACGTTTCTTACCTACGTTGAAATTGTATAGGAGAGGAAAAAAAGTTGGAAATTAAGCAACTAAAGTTACAAAACTAAAATTGTTGCATTCTTCTAGACATTTAAAATGACATACAACATTGTAATATTTCACTGGAAAAATGGCTTTTCACCTCACCGTGGGAAATATCTATGTAAACCTTAGACACCGCCTTCAAGTTTCTACGATATCTGAAAGAAGACGGCAGCAGGAAATACCCCTCCAAACCATAAAAGAAATAAGTCCCCAATAATGCGCATTTATTGCATAATGAAATAAATTCCCAATTTTTTTATTTTATTTCATAAATTCCGAAAAGTTATACTCTGGTAAATGAAGAATTAATTTTGAAATATTTTAGAAAGGAAATTTCCATTCTAATTTTAAATTTAAATCTAAATTTTTCCAGGATTTACATTTTGGCTGTGAAAATTTAAATTTTATTCACCACCCATATAAAAATTCACGACAGTGAGGTGAAAACCAAACTTTCCCACTCGAATAATTACCATGATGGATATTATTGTAAAGATTGTTACACCTCTCGGTGGAACGCACTACTGCACATATTGTTTTAGATAGTTTTTATATCCGAAATTAAATGGTGGTGTGAAAGGGTTGAATCCGTTGAAAAAAATTGTTTCCTTTGGAAACAAAAAAAAAATTTGGTTTTGGAAAAATTAAAAGGAGTACCTTGTGGGGATTGTCCAGTGTTTGACGGTTTTTCGCTAAGAATTCTTACGGACAAAACCGATTGACGTGAAACTTGGACAGTAAGTAGGGAATGGCTCAAGGAACAAAAGTTATACGATGCCGATGTGTGCTTTTACTCTGGGGTGAATGCCTCCCCTTCTCGGTGGTAGAAATTAGTACACTCGAAACAACCGCAGAAATCGATAGAAGGATGAATTCTAAGCAAGAAATGTTGTATTAAGTTTTTTCGATAAGGCATAATGCATGCTTTAGAGTGATTTTTCACGAATAACTCAAAAACCTTACGTTTAATCAAAAAACCATGACATGCAAAATTAAAGCTTATAAAATAACAAATCGATCGATTTTTTTTTCTGTAGATGCAATACGAACCGAGTTGTGACTCCTTGAAAGTGACTTGACTTTTGGCACAAAACTTGTTAGATGTTTTATAAAGTACTTGGAAAGACCTTGAGCTTTAGTAAAAGTGGTTATCTTACGGAGTTATGTTTTTCGGAGAAAAAATCAGCAAGTAAACCAGTGGGTTAACCGCAAGAATTGAAATTAAACGTAATCCATTTACAATGTACTTTATTTCGATACTAAGAATATGTTCTAGAAGTTTGAACGGTTTAGAATGCCTAGATTTGAAAAAAGTTTGATTCAATTTTGAAATAACTCAAAATCTAAAGAAGATACGAACAAAATGCAAGAATACAAAAATTTAGGTTTTTCTTGCAGAAAATTTTGTTATTTTTTTATTTCTCTAGGATGAACATTAATTGAGATATCACCATTTCAAGTTCGCATGTGGGTGCGAGGACCACCTTCCTCGAGCCCTTTAAACTCAAAAATCTAAAAAACGAAACCCGTAGCCCTTGAAAATCGCTGCAAAATGGTTTTTGGAGCGATTAAATTAAGGAAGTTATCTTTAAAAAACCAATCGCGTTTTTTCGGTGAAATTTTCGGATTTCTCTCAAACATGCATTTTTTAGATGAAAAATCAACATTTTCAATCGCGAATAACTCGAAAAATATTAATTTTTCGAAAAAACTTCATGGAAGATTTTTTGCTTAGAACTCATCCCTGTATCGATTTCTTTGGTTATTTTGAGTGTACTAATTTCCGAACCGACAAGGAGTGGCATCCACCCCCAGAGTAAAAACACATCGGCACTATATAAGTTTTGTTTCTTGAGCCATTCCTTACTTACTGTTCAAATTTCACGTCAATCGGTTTTGTCCGTAAGAATTCTGAGGTAATAACCTATTTTTACCGTCAAACACTGGACTATATACCATATAGACTGTAAAGGTTTATATTTATATATAGATCCCAGAAAATAAAATATTCCTTTTGCCAAGATAAAGCCCTTTCAGGGAAACTAAGTGTATTCACGTCTAACAAATCGGGTGATATGAGTAAGTTCCACCCCTAATCGTTTAACGGAGAAAACAGAGAAGACCCATAAATAATACCACCTCAAATAAGAAAAAAAACCTTTCTTGTGTGTAACACAACAAAACTCGTAATGGTCGTAACCGTGAAAATAGTTCAATTAAAAAAAACGTTCGGTAAAAGGTGTTCATTAAGTATTTGGAGGTGATAGGAGGGGGGGGGGGAATTCTAAAAGGGTTAATATTTGAGTCTTTGGACCTTCTCCTGTGTGTTTTGGTGTTTTACCAATCGTGTGACTTGTGAAATCGTGTTCCCGTTAAAAAAATGCGGGCGGGGCGCGAGAAAACAAAACAAGAGGATTAGAGAGTGCGAAACCAGTTCAGTTAGCAAAAGAAACCCAACCCGGCGGAAGCAACCGTAGTGCCTAGGGCCCGTTTGATGTCTATTGCAGTAGATGCTCAGTGGTTAACCCCACCTAACTGCTCGGAGATACCCCTTATATTCTCTGGAGGGGTGAGGAAAATTGAGCAGAAAGTTAGGTACTCAATTTTCAAATTTATTATTGTTTGTTTGTTATACACAAATTTCAGGAGGTGTAGTTACGCTTGAATGGTTTTGGGGGTTCCTGTATTGTCCTTTTTCAGAATGGAATTCCTTTCGTAATCGCGTTTAACAGTATTGATTTTGTTTATAATCGCTCCACGATCCGATCTTGTGTTGCGGTTTTTATTTGTATAATTTTTAAATATATACATAAGAAAATTTTTTGTTCAGCAGTTTCCGGGATACTTGCCCGTTACCATACTAAATTGTTCCTCTTCGGTGCGCCCGGGTATGTATATTACCGTCGCGATACCGATATATATTTGTGTTTGTTAATGATCCCGATATGGTAGAGTAGAGTGAGAGGGAGTTGCTGAGAGGGTGAGATATCCCGATGTCTGAGTGTCTGTAATGTTTTAGAATTGTCTGTTGTGTCTCTGGTCTAATATTTTTATCTGTTCTTTTCCTGTGTGACTTACATACTAGTTCGGTCCGTTATCTAGCTGGAAGAGGTGGGTCTGCGTCTAGCCCGCGTCATCCAGTGCAAGTGGCGATGCTTAACGGGCGTTAGTAAAGGGAACCACGCTTGAGGGATGGGTTTCTCTTGGGGGAATTAACGGTACCATCTTCTATACGGCATCGGAAGGAGGGTTGAACGTCCCTCCTGGTGATTATCTCGCAAGAGGGTGTCGTACGGGGAGGTGACGGATGTAGTCACTGAGTCTTGTTCAGGTTTTCCATTAAATGCGGTTTGCTCAAGCATTAGCCAGTCTGACACGTTCCCCCCACCCCGCCCATCCCTAAAGCTTAGCCGGCTATTATTACCGTGTCACACCCCTAGTTAATGTACTGGTTAACGGTGAGTGGTACGGACAAGACTGTCGGTGACACGCATTCGTTACACGATCGAAGAATACAAACATTTTATTTCTTGAATATTAGTTATTAAATTCACAGTTACGGTGCTGTTGGTAGATACACCTGCATAGTCACTTGCAGATCTCAGATGTAAATACAGATGAATTGTAAATATCTTGATCGAGAGACGTAAAAAGGTTTGTCACTTTAGACTGCAGAAAATAACTCTCCAATGAAATAACTTCCCAAACCATAAATTAAATAAGTGTTCCATATTACTATGGAAATTGAAATTTCGGTTTAGTAAAATTATTTAATTGCGAAAATTTGGGGATTTATTCCATTACATTTGCGAATTTAGTTCGTTTGTTGAATTTGTTTGTTTATTCACATACAGATTTGGTATAGGTGCACACTCTATCTCGAGCATGAGCTCATTATATAAAATGTTCACCAATAAGCGGCTACTGCCATTAACTAGTTATGTTTACTGCTACAAAAGGTACCTTCCTGCATTTAGGTAATATTCTTCCTGAAATGTTGTTTGCTTTCAAATTTCTAAGTATTGTTATTTTATTTTCCAATTATTTTTGTGGGTCTCTCGGTTGAGGCAGGAAATAGTTTTGCTTAGGTTACATGTATCGATTAAAATTTAGGAATAATTCAATTAATTTAGAAAAAAAAGAAAAAAACTTATGTATTTCATTATGATTTATCAAATATCGGATATGAAATAACACCTCAGCAATTATTTTGAAGACTTTTGAGATTATTCAATTTTCTGGAATGAATAAGTAAATGGAAACCTCTCTTGTCTCGTAATATCATTTAGGGACGCGTCAAGGTAAAATCACCCTACGAGAATAATGGTCTAGATAGATATCAAAGGGTCTTGGTCATACGTGTCGAATATTTTGGCTATAAAACCGAAATAAGGTCGAGTAATGCCATCTCCGAAAGTCAGAGTAAAATGCAAAAAAAGAGAAGTTTTCAGAACCCACACATATAGTTCAGATTCAGTAATTTCTTGGTCTAATAAGTTTTTTTTCGGAAGTTTGTAGAGGGATGTGCTGTTGTTATTCTTTCAAAAGAATGTTTTGTTTATAGTCGGTCCTGAGAAAAGAAGTTCTTCGGAAAGTTGAAAAACATATTGACGTCAACAGACCGGTAGCAAATCTTAATCACATACTTACTTCACCAACAAATATATAGGGGTCAGGATAGGTATTGTGTCCTTAAAAAATATTCGCGGTCATTTGCTTAGTTACCACATTAAGGCATCTCGGAAAGTTACAAGTTCTCATCGAAAATCGTGGGCTGGGCAATACGTGTAGTTCGACTACGAATTGGAACAATGATCATCGCCATAGAACATACACAATTGATCAAAATCGTGGTTTTTCGAAGAGGTTATATGAGCGATTTCCATAAATCCCACCTTTTATTAACAGTCGAATTAAAACAAAGGGTGGTAAGTATTCTGGCCAAGTTTCACGTTTGTGCATATCAAACTTTAGCCAGAATCCGCCATAGAACATCCAAAATTGATAAAAATCGTGATTTTTCGAAGAGGTTATATGAGCTACTAACCACACTTTGTTTTAATTCGAATGTTAATAAAAGGTGGGATTTCTGGAAATCGCCCATATAACCTCTTCGAAAAATCACGATTTTAATCAATTTTAGATGTTCTATGGCCGATTCTGGCTAAAGTGTTTTGTTTGTTTGTTTGATTTCTTGATTTATTTTTTACCGTCCTACTTTACGCCTGGAGTAGCCAAATCGAGGACGGGCGGCTACAGATCCGTCTTTTGAAAACCACCTGTACATTGCATCGCTTCATGCCAACCTGTAGTGCTGACATGAAAGGTGGGTCGGGTCGGCCCATGGATTCTGCACTCTCAACAGGGGGTCATAGATGTGTTCATCTTCATCACCGATCGTAATCAGATGATGAAAAATCCCTTTTGCATCCCGCCCCTATATGGATTCGAACCCGATACCTCCCGATCCAACCGCCGCAGCTTTAACCACTGCGCCGTTTGCTCGGTTTGGCTAAAGTGTAATTTGCACAAACGTGAAACTTGGCCAGAATACTAACCGCATTTTGTTTTAATTCGAATGTTAATAAAAGGTGGGATTTCTGGAAATCGCTCATATAACCTCTTCGAAAAATCACGATTTTGATCAGTTGTGGATGTTCTGTGGCCGATTCTGGCTAAAGTGTAATTTGCACAAACGTGAAACTTGGCCAGAATACTAACCACACTTTGTTTTAATTCGAATGTTAATAAAAGGTGGGATTTCTGGAAATCGCTCATATAACCTCTTCGAAAAATCACGATTTTGATCAATTGTGGATGTTCTATGGCCGATTCTGGCTAAAGGATAATATGCACAAACGGGAAACTTGGCCAGAATACTAACCACACTTTGTTTTAATTCGAATGTTAATAAAAGGTGGGATTTCTGGAAATCGCCCATATAACCTCTTCGAAAAATCACGATTTTGATCAATTTTGGATGTTCTATGGCCGATTCTGGCTAAAGTGTAATTTGCACAAACGTGAAAATTGACCAGAATACTAACCACACTTTGTTTTAATTCGAATGTTAATAACAGGTGGGATTTCTGGAAATCGCCCTTATTACCTCTTCGAAAAATCACGATTTTGATCAATTGTGGATGTTCTATGGCCGATTCTGGCTAAAGTTTGATATGCACAAACGAGAAACTTGGCGAGAATTCTAACCGCATTTTGTTTTAATTCGAATGTTAATAAAAGGTGGGATTTATGGAAATCGCTCATATAACCTCTTCGAAAAACCACGATTTTGATCAATTGTGGATGTTCTATGGCCGATTCTGGCCAATATAAACTATTTTCAAGGTCAGTTTAGTAACGCACAATTTTGCACAATCATCATACTCCGAAAAATATGTTTTATTATATAAACGGAATATATGGGATTTCTGGTGTGATAATCACGTGAGAAATCCCATCCTATTTCCTAAAGCACGCTATGCACAAATTTTCTAATTACAGGCACAAAATTGCACAATCCCAATGGTCCGAATTATATATAGAAATCTTGGGTTTTCTAAAATGGGATTTCTGGTGTGATGTACACCGTTTCTGTTTGTTTGTTATTGATTCAATATTTAACCCTTTAACTACGGCTGTCGTCAATAGACGATGGGAACGATATTTTCATGAGACATGAATGTCCTCAATAGCGATTTTCCGCGTTTAGAAAGTCTGTTTTGTGAATATATTTCCGTAGTTAAAGGGTTAAGACGAAGCAAGTCGATGTTGTTATGGCCCGAGCTGTTATGTAGCGTAAATTTTCAAACATTTCCGAACAACTTACCTAAGAGAATTTTTTACCTATATCTTTTTAAATTCAAAGGAAATCATTGGTCTGCACAATCACCACATTTTTGTGGAAAACTTAAATTGCAACCTGCCGCGAATCGAGAGGTTCTTGCTAAAATCGATTAAGGTGTAACACGTGATAAGTTTATTAATTCGATTGGAGAGAACTACGAGTCTTACGACAAGGAGACAAATGAAAGATAAAAGAGAAACTACTTAATAAAAATCAAGAAAAAGACACAACATTTCTTGTCAACATGCCACAGGAAATCATCATCGCAAGACCTCTGTTCAGTGCCACAAAAAATTCATTGTCATAAATTTAGAAATTTTCTGAATGAACGTAACCAAACAACACAAAATTGCATCAGCTGTCAAAAATCTACTCATTCGTCCAAATGCCAAATGGCATCCTTTTTATAAAATCCGTAACGTTCACGCTATTAAATTATTTTCACCACCGGTAGCTATTTCTTTTTTTTCCAATCGGAATAAATAAAAATTAAGTACCTATTCTATGAAAATTATAGTGTCCTACCTTGAGACTGTGTTGGATATCCTTTTTTTTCTCTTAAAAATCAGCAAGCAAAAAAAAACAAGGAAGACGAAGAAAACGAGTTGGAAACTTCAAAATTTTCAGCAGCACCACCACACATAAACACAAATCATGATTTTTTTTTATTCTATCTCGTTACAAAATACACTCACACAAAATATTATTTATTTCTTTAACAAAAATAATAACATTGCTAATACATATTGCATAATAATTTTATGAATTGAATTCATCAATTATTTATTTAAAAGCACATTTTTATTAACACCATCCAAAAACAAATTTTACTGTGCTTGAAATTTTTATTTTTCTGTTTTTTCGATTTATTTTTATACCAATTCCACTACACATTCGACATTTGCAATCCTACACAATTCATTGTAGAATTGTAGATTTGTAGAAGACTGATTGAATTTTGTTGGTAGAGAAGAATTGAATTGAGAATGAGTGAACGATACATTTAGAATTTAAGAATTCGAATAAATACGCGTGAGGAAAAGAGATGAATATATTTGTTTGTTGGTTTTAATTTGGTTGCTTTTTAATCAAGATGGCTAAATTTGTATTCAAAATTGTTTACAGCGCTGGTGAGTAATACTAAAAGTTTAAATATTAGTCAAGGCACAAACCAATTTTTATTCGTACATGTACTAATTTAATTGATTCGTTTTAAAGTACAAAATTTATTGGTTATTATGGAATGCAATGTTTATTTTAAGTTTGTTGCGTTTTGTACCGAATTTGCGTTGCATGCAAAATTACTTTTCAGTTTAAAATGCTTTCATGCTTGTTAATTGCATACAAACACATATTTACATTTCATAAAGCAATAATGAACTCTACGAAATATTATTCACATCACGCTACCTATCCTCTAATAAAACCATCTAAATGAACGGATGAAACATGGTAGATGGTAATCGCTTTTGCATTCGTTATGATGCCAAGACAGTTCCAATAATTTTAATCTTTTGGCCCTTGTAAGTTTTTGTGAACATTTTTCACACAGTCCTTTTGATTCGGATAAAGACCGTATCTATTCGTCATTGTTGATTATTATCAAAAATATTACACATTTAAAGGAGGATTCCCGATGGTCTGCTTAAGCCGGCTAGAACTTATATGGAATTCGAGCCTGTTTTACCATCACACATTGGCCAGACCTGGCCAATGTGTGATGGTAAAACAGTTTATTGGAAATGTTGGCCGACTTTAATAAGCTTCAGTTTCTCCATATTCAAAAGAAAACAAATGTTGATGGCAGTACCAAGTGATATATGAGTTGGAAACGTGTTCTTGGTGTTTTGGCAAGCCGAAAACACGAAATCTGGTAAGGGGAGAAGATAATGAGGTTATAAATTTATTCTGAACCATTATTTTTTCTTAAAAAAGTGTGGAACCTAGAGTTACAACAAGTAGCATTGAAACTGAATCGGATTAAGATATTTAAAATAATCACGATCAAATAGATATTACGACCAACAATGAAAGGGCTACACTTTCCAAAAATATTGTTGCTTATAAATAAACTGCAGTGGTTGATTAAGGAAAATCGGGGCCCTAGGCAAAATTTCGTTTCCGGGCCCTTCAAAACAATAGGGAAATCTAGAGTCTAAATTTCCTTTTCGTACAAAAAACGTGAAGGTAGGATTTTTCTCTGTTTACCGGCAAAGTGAGTTAGTGATACTGCATCGTAGCCGATATTTCGCCATATTCGCATAAGTAACTTGTTTAGTGTTGATTATGATTGGAATTCTGTTAGAATTGGATTTATTAGTAAAATTCACATGTACAGATTTGGCTTTGTTGAATTTGATTTTCCATTTTTTCATCCAGTTGCTGACTGTATTAATCGATGTTTGGAGTTTATTTGTAGCTTCTTCTACATTGTCCCCTACTGAAGTTTTATTCAGGTCCGCGTATTCTTCTTCGAAGCTTACGCAGAAGTGCCTGTCCGTTAGCCTGTTCGCTTTAGTTTGTACTCGAACCCTTTACGCCAAGCTCGATCAAACGCTTGTGCTATACCCTGAAAAACGCTTGAGCATATCTTTCTCGTTTCCAATGTACGTTCTATAATATCTGTGATTCTTTAAACTTGGTCTATAGTCAAGTGGTTTTCTCTGAAACCAAACTGGTGGGCAGAAATAAAATTTCTATCAACTTGTAAGGGCTTCATTCTCTTTAGAAGCAGTTTTTCAAATATCTACGAAATGGCTGGGAGTATGGATAGGGGTATGAATGACTTTTTATCGTTACATTTTTCTGTTTGGATTTAAGATCATGATTACCTCTGCCACCATCCATTGCCTTGGAACGTATCTTAGTCTAAACATATGTAGCATTGATTATATGTAAAAGTCCGCGTATCGCTTTACTTGGTAGTTCTTTGT
The DNA here is from genome assembly GCA_958295665.1 of Tipula vernalis. Lineage (NCBI taxonomy): Eukaryota > Metazoa > Arthropoda > Insecta > Diptera > Tipulidae > Tipula > Tipula vernalis. The sequence goes on along the minus strand of OY282560.1, from coordinate 211,740,161 downwards.
TCATTCGTCCAGTTATTAAGGCATATCCTGGAGCTTTTCTCATGTTTAGACTTGTATTTTCCTCTTTTAGCTCATGTAGGGTTACAGTTTGTATTTCAAGTTCATTAGATCTGTCCATTGGTTTGACATTTTCATCAGCAGTTTGCCTGGGTAAAGGTTGAAACGTTTCTTCGTGGTGTCTCGCAAACAGATCAGCGTTTTATTTACTATTTCGAGCCTGTTATGTTTAGTGTTTCTAAACAAGATATTGTTCGTAGATTAAAATAATAAGCGTGGATTAATATTCTTTATTAATATTTAGAATTACATGTGTCTGTTCGTGTACAGGAAAAACTCTAACCTAACATACTACTGTCAAAACTAAAAAGAGTACGTTTGTGGCGTCACCGTTATTTTTATTTTAATTTCCAAAGTTGAATTGGCATTAAGTAAGTTTGGAAGGTATATATATATTTTAAAAAAGAGTAGTGTGAGACGCACTTTAATAGTAATGTCGCCGATTGTCGCGACAAGCGACAGAATTTTGTAGCGTCAGTCATTTTGTTTTTTTAGTACTGTTTAAGTTTTTCTCTGTTCGAGAAGTTGAAAATAAAATTAAATCTTGTTTCACGGTTGTAATTTTGGTTAAACTTAATAAAATTAATAATTAATAAGTCGCATAGCGAAGTAAAAATTGTATTTAATTGGAAAAAACAAATTGTACGTGAATTAGCAAGTGTGTTAAATTGTGACCCAAAAAGCGCTTTAGAGGTTACGTTTTCCGCGTGGGTTTTCACGTATACCGCCTAGCGTAACCGCACCAACACTAATATTCATTAAACCAAACGGGGATCATATATGTATAATAAATATCCATTAACCCCAAACGTTTAATACTTTAAAGCTGGCTTCACATGACAGAGCCCATCTTCCATCATCACTTCTGATTGGTGCCATCGAAATTGTTGGTCAGTAAGTGACGACAAATATGTTCTTATTGTTTCATTCTTAACTGTTTTGATGAAAGATTTCAGCTTTTTACATAGGTTATTAAGCACGATGTTTTTTTCTGTATTTGTTTCTTTGCCACAAGCTCTCTTACTTTAAGTGGATTATTTTTACTACTGCTGCTATTTACATAACTGAATGGAGTACTTTGCCACGCAGCTTGTTGTTTATTTTCTATTTACTTCCTCTTCGACGTGTGTTATATTCTTGTTGGTACTTGGAGATCGATGTTTTGCTCTAACAGTTCACGAAAAAGGTTCCAATTAGTATTCTTATTAGAAAGTCTTGCAGGCGGGATTTCTGTTTTATTTATTATTTTACTGACTGTCATGATAACAGGATACTGATCCAGAGGAAGCTCTTAACTGTTTTCATGGGAATATAGTTATCAGCTATACCTTTTGTTATATAAAAATATACATGTAAGATCCGGTGTTTTGTTTAAATCTGTTGGCCAGTAAGTTGGTGAGCCACCAGAATGAAAGATGCATTTAGATATTTTGCCTGCATCGAACACAGTGGCGTAACTAGGTACCCGCAGCACCCGCAGCCGTTGGGGGAGGGGGGGCCAATGGTTATTGATTAAATTAGATCACATTTTCAAATTAGCAAAACGGTGGTCTAATTTTTAAAGATTGAACAGGATTTCTGTCACTGTTGGGTGTTTTCTTAAGACAGGCCTAATAATTTCTTCACGGTTGCTGAATATTATTGCCTGAGTAACTACAAGTAATGCGGCTCCTTAGAAATAAAAATCCCTCTAGGTTCTGACAGATATTAAAGTCGCTTAACATCAATGGTTTCGGCATCAAATGATAACGCTTTTAGTATTAATTTACCACTTTTCTACTTCAAGTTCAACCTTTTACAAACCATATTAAGTTTTGATCAGAAAATGTTGAATATGATTTGAAAAAGGATGAATCTAATTTACAAAAAAGAGCTAGATACTACTAAGCAGTTAGCGAAGAATCATTGTGATGTTCATAAAAATCAAGAAGAAATAATGTTTTGAAACTTTCTTCTTAGGAAAATATCTATCCACGATTGAAAGCAATTTCACTTATTAGAAGCGGCTTTGCTTTAGAGAAGGAATCAATGGATATTTGAGCCAAACTAGTCAGTTTCTAGTATCTCAGGCTTATAATAGTATCTCATTTACTGGCTCTTTTTAATTACCGGTAAACAGTAAATACAAATTGAACTAACTGTAAACCGGATGGTGTATTTTTTTATTTATTCTAATTTCTAGGATATTGGAAATTATTCAAGAATGTTCAGATTATTCCAGATTAGAATATACCAGATACCTTGAAAATTCGACATTTTTGACATTATTTCGAAATTATTGATATTATTTGTTTCGTGTCAGGTTTGAGCATCACATTTCTTGTATTTTTCTCTATTCAACAACGAATTTAAGCAACATTTTGATTATTTTTAATTAATGGTAAAAACTTCAGGTAAATGGAAAATCGCAAAGTTTACCGATAAGGGTTTTACTGGTAAAGAAGCTATCTTTCACTGAATTAGTTGAGATTTTTTTCGGGCACTACCAGTCTGCAGGGTCTAAATTTGAACTGTAAACATTAAAATTTGGGCAATTTCTTAAATCCTCCTCTCGAAATCAGATAATTTTAAACAATGCGAGGCTGGAGACGGAGATAATACGAAGAAATAATTTTTTAATTAAAAAACGACGTAAAGCAAATTTTTATGTGAAATAAAAGCTTTACTTGTTCAAAGGTAAAAGAATTATTTTTAGAGGCCCAAGAAAAATTTTGCGGAGGGTCTCCAAATTTGTAGTTACGCCACTGATCGAACAGCTCTCTCCCTTTCGGTGTTGTAACTCTGGAACCGCAGTAGGTGCTTTATGCATTGAAGTCACCGCCAGTGAAGAAACATCGCCCCATATTGTTAAACAGTTCTTCATAATCTGCCCTTGTTAAGTTATGTTGTGGTGGACAGTATATTGCTGATATATGTACTTCTTTGTGGTTAGTTTGAATTTTGATAGTTGTAACTTGCATAAATTCAATTTCAACTTTAAATTCTTCTAATAAGAATGCCGCCTCTTGCTCTTTCTGATTGATGGATGGGGTGGTAAAAATCTGTAACCAGTTTCGGAGATATGTCGATTTTATGTGAATTCCGCGTTCCTTATTACTATTCTAAATAATTGTATATTATTATTTTATTTTCTAGTCGCTTTAGGTAACGATGATGCCAGGTTTTTCAATTAATCAAAAATAAGTTTATTTATCTCAGACGGCTCATCAAGCTTTTATTTAGAGTCTATATATATTGTCATTTCGAGACATCTCTTAAATTTTGACCGTCGTTTTTATCTTTTGTTTTTGCCTCCTGACCTTAAGTCACTTGTGCATAAAACTATTACCCTAGCAGGTTATAAGATCTTTGATTTATCTGTCGATTGATCGCAACAGGGTCTCTATGATTCCTTATATTTTGCAGTTCCTTCTGTATCTTTGAGTATGATTGCAGCCCTGACATTTTTTTTGCGCTGAACTATCAGCAGTGGCTTTTTCCTCACTAATTCAATTCTGACTTACATCTCGTCAAAGCCTGTTATTGGAAAGCTGCAGAAGTTATAATGATAGCTAAACCAGGCAAACCGCCTAATGACAAAGGTTTATTTAGGCCAACTCATCTACTGCCAATGGTGTCAAGCTATTTGAAAAATTGCTACTTAAAAGAATTAGACCGTTAGTAGGGGACAGAAGTCTCATTCCATCACATCAATTTAGATTCCGAGAAAAGCACTCCCTCTCGAACAACTACACAGAATCACAAACAAAATTAAAGTCGCCGCGCTGGAAAGTAAAAAAATATAGTGAAGAATTTTTTTTGTGGGGACGAGGCGGGACATTCCGCCTGGAAAAAATCACAATGGGAGTACCACAAGGCTCGCTTTGGGACCAATTTTCTATCTACTGTAAACGATTAGAGCTACAAATACCAAAAGAAGGAACAATTGCAACAGTTGCTGATTATCAGCATTATTAGCCATCATGGCAAGTAAAGATAACGTTTAAGAGGCATCCAGCAAACTACAGAGAATCACTAATGAGGTTTGTAGCCGAACAAAACGATGGCGTGTACAACTCAACGAAACGAAATTAATTCACATGAACTTCATTAATCGAAAGGCTAATTGGATAAAAATAGAAATTAATTAAAAACAGGTTCCGTATGTCAATACAGCCAAATATTTAGGTAAGTACGATAAGTTGAAATGGAAAAAACACGTGAAAAAGTAAAAGAAAGAAGTTGGGCGAAACTGCTCCTTTATCGGCAAATTCTGAAACCTATAAACACGTATGGTATCCAGCTCTAGGAATGTACTAAGAAGACGAACGCCAAAATAATTCAGACGTTCCAAAACAACGTTTTACGTAGTATTGTTGATGCATCTTCGTACGTAAGAAATGCGGATCTTCATCGAGACTTAAGGATGGAATACATCAGCGAGGAATTTAATAAGCAAGCCTTGAAACACGCATTACGCCTTCAGGAACATGAAAACATGACATGGTAGACAAAGAAATAATCTCAAAATGATAGGAATCGACTAACCTAAATATACATAATAAGATTTTGGGTCACTTGCATCTTTATCTGCACATCTGTCAATGAAATCGACGTAGAATGAGTATGCTGTAAATAATTTTATTCTTGTACTTGCTAGTATATTTTACGATTTAATATAGAGTAATTATTTATACTTTACAGATCTACACTACATTTTAATAAAATAAAATCAAAACACATGCAACAAAATTTTGATCTATTGATCTATTTGTTGAATGAAACATCCCTCCAGACCAGGTGTATCATAAACGTACGGTTTACGAAGACTTTGCTATACTAAGGTGTTCGTAAACGTTACACTAAAACAGTACGAATATAGTACGTAATGTGTTCTTTTGTCACATGAGAAGTGAAACAAATTTGCGAAGACTTGTGTATGTATTAGCATGTATAAAAGTGTTCATAATGTGTACGCTTAAACGTAATGTTTACGAACTGCTTAAGCGTAACATTGACGAACGGTTTAGTGCGAATTGCCCCATTTAATTAGAATAAAACAATTTTTTTAAATCAATCTTATCTTTTATTTGTATTTTTCTTCAAATAAGCCGCAACACAAGACACAACGTGCTAAATTTGTTAATTAATCTTTTTCTGAAATGAAATAAAATGTTTCAATCATAGATGAAGTACTTCGAGTATTATTTAAATACCTTTCCAAATATTCATTATAATGATTTTTATATGATATTATGCTGCTCTTGAATGCCACGAAAAACTAACAATAATTATCAGAAGTTTTTATATTTTCACAATACGACAACTTTAATTTAATTTGTACAAAAAAAAATTGAAACTAAAACAAAGCCGCAATATATAATTGACAGCACTGTGTATAGAGATTGTAAATGTAGCAGTGTAATGTATTATAAAAAAAAGCGTTCTTAAACTGTTCGTACGCTGTACATTTTTGCTGTATACATTTTTGCGCCGGGAGGGGAGAATGTAAATGTAGCAGTGTATTATAAAAAAAAGCGTTCGTAAACTGTTCGTAAACGAAATACTTTTGATGTATACATTTTTGCGCCGGGAGGGATACGAATGAAAAATGTCATTTTAATTTTTTTTTTAAGCTTCAGGTGTTTCACGTTTCATGTTCATCATCCGTATTTAGCGAAGACACCATTTAAAATTTTTTTCACATCTGTTTGGAGTTTTTATGTGCAAAATTAACGCCATCTTTTAATCATTTAATCCAATAATATGAAATTTATAAAATGACACATACATTTAGGCTTCGGTCAATTCTTGGATAAATCAATTACTACGGTAAAAATTAGCTTTAAGCGTACATTTTGTTTCTTTTTGTTATTTTTTGCGTACTCAATACATGTAACAAAAAAAAATGAATTATCTGAACATTAATTAACTAAATCCAAACGTTTCCTTCCGGCTCAGCTTAGGCGAACTCTCTTTATCTTATGCGCTTCTCAAAAGTAAGTAGTGGTTTTATTTGGTTTTTACGTTACTATGCTGATTCATGTGGTAAGGCTACATTAAACCGAACGGCGCTTAGTATAGGAAATAGTAAGTATTCACTTGACCTTGGATGGGCGATTAATTTTATTGAGGTTATATCTTGATCCGTCATATTTTGCTATAGAAAGGGTAACCTCGAGGTCGAACCGGTATAACCTCTAAAAGTAGCTTAGTATTGATCAATGAAACCGGATACGGATTGGTGCCCACCGCGGAGTATTTTATTTAAGGTTATTACGTTATGTTTATACTGTTTCTAGAGTTGTATTATTAATTTTACAATATTTTAGAAAAAATAAATAAGTATTCTGTACATTTTCAAACTAATTAATTAATTTAACACGTGTACAGATATCTGTTATGTGTCATGAAAAATGTGATAGAGCATTATTTCCTCGAAAATAAGCCCGTTTCATTTATCTTTCAATAGGATAACGATCCTGTACACATTGCAAGGTTAATGAAGTTTATTTTGCGGATCAAAGAATTTACGTTTTGGACTGGTCACCGCAAAGCCCTGACTTTAGCCTAATCGAGAAAATTTAAAGAAGTTAAGATGGAGGATTAAAAAACAAAAGTCCCAGAAGTTCAAACGGGCTATAGTATTCCAAAATATTGAGGAAATCTAGAAAAACCTACCAGTGTCGCATTGTCTAACATTAGGAACCTATCTTCCGAAACATAAAACAATGGCTACCCCGCTAATGTATCACGGATATTCATAGGACTTAGGCACCCGCCTAGTGCGCCTAGGCGTTAATCAGCCCTTAATATACTGAGCATTTATTACAAAGTATGTACATTACAACCGACGTATTTTGTGTGCTCGTGTGGCCCCGGCCTAAATTGAAACACGCGCAATATAAAAATAAAACCAAGCAACATTTTTTAGTCTTGTTTTCATATATGTATATTTATACAATAATATTTTAATAATAATAATGTTTTATATAATAATTTTTAAATACATTAAAAAAAAATATTGAATTTTATTTATTTATTATTATTATTATTATTAAGATGTTACATGTTTGTTTTAATTTTTAAATTTAAGTAATTTGACAATATATTCAGTCATATAAATGGGTTTTCTTTTGATTTCTTTTTTGTTTTTGTTTTTTTAATGAATTGAATTTATGCTTGTAGCCTTATATCAGCCATTTTGTTTTAAAATACATTTATTTATTATTTATATAATATAATATAATATAGATTTGATATAATTTTTTGTATTAAAGCTACCGTTTAGAATTTGTTTAGCATTATTTTTTGTTTTGTTTTTTTAATTTACTATTATTAAGCTTAGTGTTTTTCTCAAAAATAAATACAATTTTGATAATAAAAAAATAAAACAAAAACCATAAAATGTATAATATAATATATTATGTTATATAAAATGAAATGCGGCCATTTTGTTAATTTTATTACACAAGAAAATGTCTGCCACATTTAGAGTTAGATATCAAAGATATTTTGTTTGAAGTTGAGTTTGACCAAAAATTCTTGCTATAATATATATTTATGTATATATATATATATATATATATATATATATATTATGTAATAGATTGAGAAATATTCTACGTATTTATTTATTTTTGTATAATTATATATATATTATAACACTATTCACAATATACATATATGCGACCACCATTTTATATTTTTATGCATAGAGGCCATTTTATATAATATTCATATACAACATATACATAATAAGAACTAAATATATTTATTTGTAATTTATATAAATTGACAATAATATAAAATTTTATTTTATTACAATGTAAAAATATACTTTAAACTTATAATGGGTGGGCCATTTTAGTTGGCACAACCAAATATGATCATTTAAAGCATTTTCGGTGTAGCACAAAATATGTTCCAGGAAAGAGCAGTTAATTTTGAAGGGACATTACTAAACGATTTTTGGACGAGTTTTATTACAAACCTTTATTTAAAAAAAATCAAGTTGACCTTGAATTCAAGGTTATCCAAAATAATTTAGGTAAGCTTTTCCTCAAAAATAAACAACTTTGTTTTGAACCATTTTTGGTTGCATTGCTTTATTTGCACTTTATTTAGTTGTGCCAACTTAAATGATCCATCCCTCCCTCTCTGTCCAAATATATATCCTGGTATTATACATATTTTTATAAAAGAAAATATAACAAAATAAATATATTTATAATTATTAGAAATATATAATAAAGACTCTTTTTCAATTTATTATTTTTTTTTTTAAATTATATATCATATATAATTAACTAATTATTATTATATAATAAATATATTTTTTTAATGTTTTATTTATGGAAGGATTTTTATAATATGTAATATAATTATTTTAACAACAATTGTTTTACTATAAATTTTTAGTTTTAAATTTGTAAGATTTATTTATATAAAAAGAAATAAAATAAGTTAACTTTTAGAGTGCGGTTTGGTTTAGTTTTCAGAAATATAAAACTGTTAATATGTATGTATATTATTATATTATATTATAAAAAAATTGAAGTTAGTTAAGATAAGTCTTTGGTTTAAAAATATGGCCTAAGTTTGTACACAAGTGTGTATTAAATAAATACACAATAAAATACATGCACACGAAGTTATTTAATTTTGTTAAAAAGAACAACGATCTTTGAAAGTTTAACCACAAAAAAATATTAGTATGCTAATCTAATATATTCTATTCCTTTCCAAATACATATTAGCACAGCTTAACAAAATTTAACATAAGTATATCTGATTATATTTATCTGTGGTTTAACGTCAAATCACGATGAGAATGAACATCGTTTGATTCGTATGAACCAAATATTTTATAAAGCGTTGCCGCTTGTGTTTATGGTTTCAAGGGAAGATTTTCCTATTTGTGTTTAACAAACGCTATCATTATCAATCAATATATTGCAATTTAATCATAAAAAGAAAAATCGTTCCTAGAAACGAAACTTAAAAATTTATTAATACCTGCTTGTCATACAATACAAGCAAAATATTTTTTTTGTTTTGGCGTACCTGATATTTAGATATAAAAGAGGCTAAAAACCTGTTCGTATTGATATATACACGTTTCAGTTTTGTTCATTTTAAAAGTATGTACAAAATTGGATTAATTTTCAACATAAACATACATAATTTGGTATAGATTGACACAAAGAATTGAATTTTGGTTAAATTTTAAAAATACTTAATAATTAAAATGTTTAATTGTATATATGTGTGTGTGTATGTGTATTTGTTTGTGAGTCAGTCAAAATTTTAATTTTTAACAGTGTGAACAAATTGACATTGATATTATTAATTATAAAAGCCTTTTTGGAAAGAAATAATATAGTTTTATATTAGAATGGTGTGAGGTTAAAGAAGGGCTCTCATTCAAAATTTTAAGAATTTAAGAAAGGATTTCAACTCTCACACCACCTAAATCAAATACTCATTTATAACCGGTCTGAAATCATTTTTGGGCCTAAAAGGTTACATAATTAAAACAAAATTAACAAATTAAGATGACCCATTACACCAGGTCTTTAAACTTCGTCTTAAATTAAAATCAAATTTTACTTTTTGGCTGGGTTCGGTTCAGTTGTATTCTCATTTGGTTGCTGAGAACTGGGTGACGACGTAGTTGTGGCTGTGTTTTTGGTTACAGTTTTCGAAAAACTTGTTGGTGTTGTTGTTATAATTTTTGGATGTGGCTGCTGTTGTTGTGGATGTGTTGTTGCTAAATTAGCCGGTGTTGCTGGCGTTGGATCATCCAAAAATAAGGGATTTTTCACTTCCATTTCGCCAGTCTACAAGATAATGTAATTTAATTATGAAAAAAATATTTAAATAACCCAAATATGAGATTTGATCAAAAAATATGCGAAATGTTTTTATTTCAATTGTCACAATTTTTATTTTTTTGTGTTGGTACACTGGTCCCTTAGGTATCTTGACATTTGTCGCAAATATTGAACCACTATCGGAGAGGTTGCTAATAATTTTGGCATATCACTTGGCTTATGTCAAACATTTTTTCGAATGTGGGCATGAAACGTGTGGCAGTTAAATTTGTTCGGAAATTGTTGAATTTCCACCAAAATTAGTGCTGAATGCATATTACTCAGGAGTAGTTGAATGACGTCAACGACAATCTCGCACTGCTAAAATGTGTCATAACCCGCCCATATACCATGAGTTCTTACCACCAGGTCCAATAATCAAAAAATGAGTATACCATAAAACGCTAGGATAAAGCATTTGCTCACGCTTCACTTCTTGTTCGTGATTTTTTACCAAAAATAACACCGTTGTGCTGCCTCATCCTTCCCATTTGCCGGAGATTACCCCTGTGATTTATTCCTATTTTAGAAGATGAAAAAAATAAATCGCCCAGCAGACCAAAACACGTGTAACATTTTCGACAGTGATAATTCGCATATTTTTTGATAAATATATTTTAACTTACAGGTGCTAAGCCAGGGCACTCATAAACGGTATAATCACCCTCATCATTTTCATCGTCGCTTTCGACATCCGAAAGTGATACATTTCGATCACCGTTATTCGATCGATTCTCCATTGCAATAATTTGTTGTTTCTGATGTTGATAATGATACATCTGGGCACTTTGAGCCAACCGCCGGTCGCCTGATGGCGAAATGTCTTTATTCGGCCCAGTCACACCATAAGCAGGATATTCAACATCAGCCGCTGCCTTTGCCTTTTTGTGCAAACTATAAATTAGAAAAAAAATTGTTAGTACTTACTAAGTGTCCCTTTATACCTTCAAAATATCTTACGTGTACCAAGCGATGCCCAATGAAATTAGGCCGACAGTAATAGCGGCACTAATGCCAGCGACCAGCGCTACAATATACATTCCCATAACATTATCTATTTCTAACGGTTTCTGAATTACATCCGATCGCGACATTTTTTCTTTTAAATCAGCATTCTCATGATCATGTTTTAACTTCTCAATCATTCCGTTTATTTCTTCGCGCGTCATCACGTCACGCGATTTCGATGAATAATCCAAAAATTTCGGATTTACATTCATAGGCGCTTTAAGCTTAAAATATGGTACATCATCGTTTGATGATTTCGCAATCACTTCTTCTTCCTTGCCGCTAGCCTCGTCATAGTCATTTTGTACCATTGGCGATTTAACCTTAACATTTTGTTTTTCCGTAATCGGATCATAGAATCGTGGATCGACCGGACTAACCGCAAAATTTAGATCTTCATCCAAATTTTCAATTTGTTGGACTGGAAAATCAAAACTAAACTCATTTTTGGTTAGTTCATGCGGTAATGAATTTACGCGTTCGGGTGATAATCGGCCGGACATAATTTGCTGTTGCTGCTGTAGAAGTTGTTGTTGAAAACGGCGACGAGCTTGTTCCTCGATGATACTATTTAGTTGAGCTAGTAATATTCGGCCATTTTCTAGAATAAAAACAATATTTATTTTATAATTAAGTATATACGTAATCGTGAATTAATCTAAAACGTCCTGCAGATTATCTTACCATCTGGTATATTTTGTGATTGTAACCAATTTTGCATTGGTGGAGGTCGCCGAAGGCCTAAAAAGAAAAAAAAAAAACGGGTTAATGAGATTTGCTATAAGGATAAAAGTTGCAGCATATGCACACACTCACATATGTACACCAATTAAAGGATATAATACCAAGGTTAATAAATTTTATGGTACGCAAAATTAATTAGGATTCAAACCACGTTCCCTACAGTATCTCTTTTATTTTGAATTAAAAATAAAAAATCAAATTTTTCTTAAACTTATTCGTATTATGTAAATTGAAATTGAAACAGTAATACATAGTTTGGTACTGAGCTTGTGTATAACGGGTCATTCGTTGACATAGAGGATAAAAATATAAATGAATATTTTTATAGACAGTTGGTGCCTAGATGCTGAATAATGTACCAACGATATTAATTACCATGAAAGAAAGAAATTTAAACTTGTTGTTAAATGTACTACCACAAAAGAAAGATTAACCAGAATAGACATTGCGTGGATCAAATTTTTTTTTCATCTTACCTTCTTTTTTGGACATTGAAGTATAATTATTTTCGAATATTATGAATTTTTTGAATATTTAATACAAATTATGCTGTCAAAACAAAACTTGACAAATAATTTCACTAACTATACTGTTAAGGATTCTCAATTTTTATTATTTCAAATCAAAACCAGTAAACCAAAGAATACATAACCCAACTTTCTCTTACCTTCGGCAAATCAAGGTCAAAAAAATGAGTCCAAATTTTTCCATACAAAAACAGCGTTATGACGGTTCTGGTTAATCTTTCTTCTGTGGTACTACAGTAAAATTCCTCAGAGACGGAAATCCTTATATGCGGAATCCCATCAAAGACGGATTTTTTTTTCATAACACGGACTCAATGAATTAAAAACCATACAACTTTTGTCTTTTTTCACGGAAATCCGTATGTATAGAAATTTTCCTGCCGCACAGATTATTTACATAATTTACTGCAATGAAGCCAGAAAAGGTAAATCTTAATCTTAAACAAAAAATCGAGATAATAAAACTTAGAAAAGACGGGAAAAGCATAAACGACCTATGTGAAAAGTGTAAGTGGGGAAAGACGCAGCTATATAATATTCTTCGACAAGAGGAAGATGTTAAAAGCTGTGTAGCCAAGCTGTGTTTGAATGGTTTCCCATTGCTAGGGCGAAACATTTTCCATTGTCGGGATCAATTGTTCACGTCCAAGCTCTGGCGATAGCAGAAAACTTAAATATCGAAAATTTTAAGGCATCCAATGGATGGCTACGGTCGTTTCGCAAGCGATTCAACATAACGGAACGAGATAAAAATTATTGCTAATTGCGACGAAACAGGCTTATTTTTTCCTGCGCTGCCAGATAAAATTTTACAAGCAAAGGGTGAAAAAATCTGTGCTGGAAAATTCTCAAAAGACCGTGTTACAGTTTTCTTAACAGCTTTTGCTGGCGGAACTATTTATAAACCACTAGTAAAAGTGCAAAACCTAGATGTTTCAAAAAGTTAGATAAAACCCGTCTTCCAGTATTTTATTTTGCTAACAAGAATGGTTGGATGACGGGAACAATTTTTGAAAATTGTCTTGTTCAAATAAATATAGAGACGGAAAAGCAACGACGCCATATTTTGCTTTTTCTCGACAATGTCACGTGCCACCCTGAAATAATATTGTGAAACGTTGTGTTGGTATATTTACCAGCCAACACTACATCGGTTTTACAGCCATTGGAAGATGAAATTATACAAAATTTTAAAATTAACTATAGAAAGATGGTGTTACAATCAGTATACTGTTTGAGTTGGAGAATTGTGAACAGGCTTCCGATTTAACAAGGAAAATCAATGTTCTGGATGCAGTTATAACAATCAAATCAGCATTATCCGAGATCAAGTCGGAAACAATAAAAAAATCTTTTGAAATTTGTGGGCTTAGCGAATAAGAGCAGAGCTTCCAGCAATAAATTTTACTGCAGAAATTGCAACGGTGTAATACCTTATTAATTCAACATTTTCAGTATCAGATGTTCATGCAATTGTGTTAATTTCAATTGATGAACAGGTGTTCATGGAGTCCGCAAAAATAAACCTTGACGGCATTTTGCGAAGCATACTGATTCGGATGATGACGACACTACTGAAGTGAATCATGTACCTTTAACTTTCAAGGAAGTAAATTTAGCTGTCGCAAATTTGAGAAGGTTTGCGATTGATCGAGGTGATGGTGTACTTCACGATGTGGTACACAAATTGTATTCTCAGGTAGTGGATAACTATACCAAGCCAATCGTCACCAGACAAAACAAAATTTCCGACTTTTTTATAAGTCAGTAAATTAAATCAGAACATTTATGAATTGAGATATGTTTGGCATATGCAATATACTGAATTGTGATACATTTATGTACGTAACATAGAAATATAACGTTGTGATTTTTGAAAATAAATGTGATTTATTTATTGTTTGTAATGTACGAGTACGTGCTACGTACATATTTTATTTTAGAATTTTAACATTTGTAACTGAAATACAAAATAAATTAGAATCGAAATTCGTGTCTTTTTGTATCCACACAAATACAGCATATTATGTGTGTATGTACATTATTCATAAATGTTTGTGCATAAAAATACAGTAAAATCAAATATCTCTTTTAAATTATACATAACCTAATTTTTATTATTATTTTTTTGACAACTCCACAGAAACGAAGTTTTTCGCATTGTCATGTGATTCCGTCTCGGGATTTTTACTGTATTTCGTATTTTACAGTCAACAGTAGGTAGGCTTTGAAATAAGCATAATTCAAAATGTTTGTATCGGGCAGTAAATTTCAAGTAGGCTTTGATCTAATTTAAAAATAACATAATAAATATTTTCTATTGCTGTTGCTAGTAACATTTTATAACTTCACTAGTTCTTTCTAGACATTGCCTCTGCGTGGTGGAAGTTTAAGAACACATTTAGTAAAGCCATAGATTAAAAAGAATAAAATAAATTAAAAAGAACAACTTATTTAATCTTTTGCGAGGCTAGCGACATACCATGTTGATTACTTTTTGGTACTAAAAATGAGAAACACAGAAAACAACAAACCAAACAAAAGCAAATCATGAAAAAAAAAAAATATTTTTTGTGTTTTTTAGGCAATACATAGCTAGTATGCGTGTACGATACCTCTCGTAAAAATAAAAAAAAGGAAATTAAATTTGTGTATGTACCATATATACAATACATGTATGTACTTACAGATTTTTATATTCGGACACAGAAAAAAATAAACAGATGTGGAAAGTTCATACTACTCAAATGTATATGAATGATATTACTTACAATTTTCGAACAGTTGCCAGAAGTAACACCCGAGAACGAGAGGTTTGTATCGTTTACTTTATAATGTTTTCTCTTTCCAGTTTCGCACAGTTAAAATGCAATCGTGATTGTGTTAGCAAGATCGTTTTTTTTATATATACATATGTACATGCATACATAAATGAAGGGAACCGTTCATAATGCCGCGTTTTAAAATGTCGCGTTTTAAAATACCGCGTTTCAAAATGCCGCGTGGTACAAAATGTCGCGTTTTAAAATGTCGCGTTCCAAAATGCCGCGAGGTATAAAATGTCGCGTGGTACAAAATGTCGCGTGGTACAAAATGTCGCGTTTTAAAATGTCGCGTTTAAAAATGCCGCGAGGTACAAAATGTCGCGTGGTACAAAATGTCGCGTTTTAAAATGTCGCGTTTCAAAATGCAGCGCGGTAAAAAATGTCGCGTGGTACAAAATGTCGCGTTTTAAAATGTCGCGTTTCAAAATGCCGCGTGGTACATAATGTCGCGTGGTACAAAATGTCGCGTTTTAAAATGATGCGTTTTAAAATGACGCGTTTTGAAAATCCCTTATAAATCAACACAATATGATGTGAAATAATAAATAATTTAATAACTAGACTACACCATTTGTTTTGGTTTTTGATGTACCTAAAAATAAAGCGAGCAAATCCATATGAAAACCAAATAACCCATTAAAATTGTAACGAAGCATACACACACAAAGTCCTTAAATGGAATATGGAAATCATAAAAAACAAAGATCGAGAAGAAAGTTGGTACATTTCTTCACATAAATTAAAGCTTTGATTTACGAGTATACGTACGTATGAATAAATTAGTTTATTATCAATGTATTACAAATAATGAATATACCATTTGTTCGGATAATTATTATTTTTTAGGTACATCAAAAACCAACCCGTCTTCTGGCAACTGTTCGAAAATTGTAAGTAATATCATTCATATACATTTGAGTAGTATGAACTTTCCACATCTGTTTATCTTTTCCTGTGACCAAGGCTCAAATAACCGTAAATCATTACGTGATATGGGTGTTACTAGAAAATGCCCTTTCCTTAATTACGAGGGCCCTGTCAAAATACTGGGAATTTTTGATACATCTATTTAAATCGTTTCGCAATTGTTTGCTTACTTCCGACCTACAGTGCTCCGATGGAATTGTTAGTTGGAATGTTATTAGAGAGTTTTATAAAATTGAGCAGACAAGTGTAACTAGAATGAGTCCCAAATTGCAAGAAAAGCACATAAATCCTGGTCACTTTGATAAAATGAAAGTAAAATACGCCACGCAGGTATTTAGCCATTGTGTTGTAGCTGGAATCAAAACCATCTATGATTTAAATAATTTTTCCGAACAAGTTAAATCGAAAGTACCAGGCATATGGATGTTTTTCGAGAAGTTAGATAAATTATTTGATATTCTCAATTCCAAACATATGTTTTACGGTAATGAGTTTGAGTCGAACCTAAGGTTTAATACAAATAGTGAGTCTTTCAAGTTTTTAAAAGAAATGGCAAATTATTTGGAAGCTGTCAAATTAATTAGTGGAAGAAAAGTGTATTCTTTCGATGGGATGGTGCAAACTATAAATGGAGTTTTGATTTTACTCGAAACATTGGTAAATGAGAATCCAAACGCCCAATATTTACTAACCTCCAGACTAAATCAGGATGCACTGGAAAATACATTTGCCCTTATTCGATCAGCAAATGGCAATAATACGCATCCTTCAGTTCAGGAGTTTAATTTTACGATAGCAAAATTATTGTCCATAAAATTTTTAACATCTTTTACTGCACTTTCTAATTGTAAAGATGATAGTGACTGCAGATTATTAGATGTAATTCGGGAAGAAAGTTTCGAAGAAATAAATAAAAATGCAGATCAAACCGAAACATCTAATTTTGTAAAAGGAAGAGACTTTGGGAATATATGCGAGGTAATCGATGCTGAAAATGACGAAACAGAGAATAATCTGGAATTACTGCCCATCATCAAAAACTCCGATGCATCAACTAGATATTTTATGGGTTACTTAATTCAACGAGTGTTTAAAAAATTTAATTTTGCTAACTGTGCCCTAACATTAGTGAAAGAAAATGACTATTTGGAATGTGATTCCGAATTACTGATCAAATATAAAAACTATATGAACGACACTTTTGGAAAGCTGCAAACTCCATTTCAATTTTTTTTTGACTTATGTCGTAAACAAATTGCTCAATTTGAAACGTTTTTTAAGAGTAACGCGCACATTATTGGAATCAAACAACATATTGTAAACATATTGCAAGCCATTTGCTTTTAAAATGTCAAATACATACCTACCTATACAAAATTGTTTGTAATTTTTTAAAAATAAATTGAAAATGAACTGAATTTAAAAAAGTATTTATTTTAAACTCTTAACCGCCCTTATCACTAAGGGAGAGCTTACATTACTTTGGGAAACTATCCTATTCAAAATTGTTTGTACAAACTAAATTTTTATTGCGACGTAATTATATAAATCTCTAATAATGAAACAAATAATAATTTTTTAGAAATTTTTAATTATAAATAAATTAAATTAAATATAAAGCTTCTTATTTCAAAAAAAAAAAAAAAAAAAAAATTGAATTTGAATTCTAGGGGAAAGTACAGAGTATAAATGTGTATTCAAAATTGTTTTTGCACGTTAAAAATTAAAACAAAAAATACTAAGTTAATTAAATTTGAAATTATTTTTGGCTAATTAAATAGTGGTTTGTCACTTATCATTTATACTTTGTATATCCGAAAGTTTAGGTCAGTATGATATCCTGCAAGCGTCCCAGAAATTTGGTGATAAAATCGAAACTCTACCTTGGCTAGGGCAACTAATTGTATTCAAAAAATTTTATAATTCCGTGGCAATGATTTTTCTTATATATGCGTTAAAGAGCATATTTATGGCGGACTGAGTTATCCTCAACGGTTAACTAGGAATGTTACCTCATTCAATAAACCGAAATCGAACATTTAATCGTTGCGCAGTTAAAAGATCTTCCTAATTATCAACCTGTTCCCATTTATGTGTAATAAAGAATCGTTACCAGGAAATTGTACAAAACTATTGAATATAATTAGCTTTCTCGGCCAGAGTAGTATTTCTATTCAAACGTACGGCGTATTATATTATACTAATAAAACCGTATGGAATAAGCTTAAGTGACTAAATCACTATTTAATTAATCAAAAATATTTTTAAGTTTAATTAATTTTCCATTTTTCGACTAAATTTTTAATGTGTACTAACAATTTTAAATCAAAATTTCCATTAACAAACAATTTTCAATAAAGCTTTATCTAATGTAACCCTAAAGAATAAAAATTAAAAAATATTGAAATAAAAAGCTTAAATAATTTAATTTATTTAAATTTAAAAATTACTACATCATTTCATTATTTATTAAAGAGATTATGTTAACGTTGCAATGAAAAACTTAGCTTGTAATTTTGAATGAGGTAGGATGTATGTATTTTGTGTTTGTTTTATTTTACAACAAATGTATCAGTCCTCAAATATTATATTATATTTATGTATACTGTCAAATACAGTCAAATCCAACACAAATGTAGTAATTAATATACATAAAAGGAAAACGCTTGCGCCGCTTGCTTGATCTGTTTTCGTTTCTTTTTTGTGTTTCTCATTTTTAGTATTCAATTAAACGGCATGCGCGCTTGCGTCAATAAAGAGCGGCACACTGTTTAGTTTATCTTATTTTCTTTAATTTATGGTAAAGCTTACCATTTGAAAACGCCATTTTTTAAAAAGCTAAATGAAGGGTAAACTACATTTTGGATTGAGTCTTGGCTCAGAAAACCTTACTATCTGTCAGCACACACTTTATTTTGCTGCTATAAAGATGGTATAATTCCATGTCTCTATTTGTTGCTGCGGCTTATATCACAATATAATCTAGTTTAAAAACAAGTTAAAAGTCAAGCTTTCTATTTGTGATGTTAACATTTTTTTTAGATTGTTTTAGATAAACAATAGTCAAGGAACTGAGGAAGGATGAACATCCGAAACCGGTCTCCAAATTAAATAAAATAAAAAAATAATAAAAAAATGTTAATATCACAAAAAGAAAGCTTGACTTTTAACTTGTTTTTAAACTATACTTTATTTTGGTTCGAGTCTTGGATTAAACCCACTTATTTTGGTTTGTATATTGATTAAAACAAATTTGGAAATCTTCGTATGCTGATTATTTCTTATATATATAAAAACCATCTGGTTTTTTAAAAATAAACTATATTTTGACATTTGCGTGTAAATTTTGATTTATAATCAAATGCCTGCTTTAATAATTTATAATATTGTACTTTGCTTATAAATAATGAAAGTGCATGTTTATGAGGCAAACGAATTGATTTCGACTGTAAGCATATGGTAATGATGATGTTGATTATTGTTAAGTAACTATGATAATGGTGCATGCAGGTATAATGCTAATTATGTTATGAACACAAAAATATTCCGTGTTGAAATTTTCTGGAAAATGGTCATTTCCTTCTCGAGTAACCAAAATATGTGATCACCATGCGGTCCCACCAATTTATGACAAAAACATTTGTGTTTTTTATCACACACAAATGCCGACAAATTTTTCACAAAATTTTTTTTAAAATTTGTCGAAAAATAATTTTTATTTAGTTAGTCATTCTACCCACAAATTTTCAACCCAAAAAGTGGACATTTTGTTGAACTGATTTTATTGACAAATTTTCATCGAAGAATCGTTGAATACGCCTCATTTACAAATTAATTTAATTTCAGTAAAGTAATTGTGGATGCTGCGCTGCATTTAGGTAAATTAATAATAAAGATTAAAAGAATTGCCAGCAAATATTACCTGCAAATTATCAAATAAATCAGATGTCGAAATACCAAATGATGACCGTGATATATCTTTCCCTATTAGTAATAAGGAGATATTTGAACAGTACAGTGCAACATGTGAGCATTTTCTCTCAAAATCTCTATTAAACAGAAACGAAAATTTAAATTCTGGAAAATGAAGATTTAATTTCCTTATCCCGAATTTTTTGTTGAAATATTTTGGAAAATGGGGAATTTACTGTTCTTTCTAGTATTCGATTCTGGAAAAGAGCCGACATTTTCTGGAAAAAACGTAAGAAAATTACATCAAAATATTTTGGAAAAGGTGAATTTACTGCTCTTTTCTAGATACATATTTAGGAAAAGAAGGAAATATTTGAGAGAAGGAGGAATTTCCAGCTATTTTATGGTTATTTTATTTTCCGAGAAAGGAAATAACCAAGCCATCTCCCGATTTTCTATATTCTAGAACTTTAACTTAAAATCATTTTAGTAACTGTCAAATTTCACCATTATCGGTTAACAAATGGCCAAGATAACCATTACCATTATCATCATCATGATAACCACCACCATCATCTCTTTCTCCATGATAATCACTACCACAACAATCATCATCACCTTTATCATCTCAATCCTCATCTTCATCACCAAGACCATCACCATCATCAATAAAATCACCATGAAAATTATTATCATCACCATCATTATCACCAACATCATAATCATCTCAATCCCCAACTTCATCAACATGAACATAACCATCATTAATCACCATTATTTCCATCTTAATTGGTTATATTCTAGAATTCCTTCTTAAAATCATTTGAGAATCCAACTTCCATCATCAGGCAAATTTTCCATATTCATAAACTTCATCTAAGAATCATTTAGCAATCGCGTTTCCATCGTAATTGTCGAATTTCATCATAATCATTTAATGTAGTCAAATAGCGAAAAAAATTGGTAGAGGGAAAACCGATCCTTTATCAATAATATTGAAATTTATGATAAAAATAGAAAAGGACGCATTGCGGAGGCTACAACGTCCACGGATAAACGGGCGATTATTGGATTAGCTTCAAATTTATGCTTATTAGGGTCAAAAATTAAGGCAAAAACCGGAGTCAAAGCTAGTTTATCAACGGTTCGACGTGTGATTAACAATGCTACGCACCTTAAATTGAAAAAACTCTAAAAGGAACCTACTTTGAATGCATCACGCAAAGCAATCCGATTGGAATTTGCCAAAAACCACAAGATTGGAATCCGGTTGCATTTTCGGTCGTAATTAAGTGAAGCTGAGTGTAAGTACCGTACGATCCCAACCCTCCAAATGAAATTTATTCTATCCGGCCTCTCCACCTGACATACACTATAACACTACCATTAACATTTCTATAAAGAAAAATATTAAAAATGGCGAGCCCAAGATTAAATCAATAAATCAATTTTTTTCCGAATTTTTAATATCGTTTCTCCGAAATAAACTAGAATTGTTTATTCCAAAAACATTCATTGCCTTTGTACAATTGAATTAATTTTAATATTTCATCTTTTTCCTTTCCATACCATTCCATACCGTTCATTTGGACGATCTCGGGCCACTCAAAATATGTGGTGATGAAAGCTGTAAGGGATACATCGACTCAATCAGTACTCAGAATGATGGAGAGCTGGACGGTTCATTTTGGGTCCCCCCGCGACGCTCAAAAAAAAAAAATTCCTTAATATACCCCAATAATTCCTGCAATAGCATACTCCTAAATTCGAGAGCTCTTTCATCACTTGGGTCATTATTCGGATTATAAAAGTATTCATCTAATATTTCTTCAACCGACTCCAACTCGAAATTATCGTACAGATATATATTGTGCATTACACAACACGCTGTTATGACTTTCACACAATTTGTAATTTTCAACTCCAGCGATTTTAAAAAAATTGCCCGCCATCGTGCCCTCATTATGCCAAATGCACTTTCGATAATACTTCGGGCCGTGCTATGCACGAGGTTCAATATTTTTTCTATTGCTAATTGGCTATTCCGTAAGACCCTCTGATCATGCACGGAACCCGGGTAGCCGCAACAGATATTGTTGAATTTTTCGGAACCATCGCATACTGCCATTAAGTTAATGCTGTAATCTAGTTTCCGGTTTATGTATTGGCTATGCAAACTAATTGGTACAATCAATTTTAATATGGCATCCGTCAAAAGCACCTAGTGCTTTCGAAAAGATTCAAGTTCCCGATCGCCGATTAAATTTTTCTCCAATGGTCCTATATGCTCCAAGTTTACACCAGTAACTCGTTAGCTTGCTCCACAAGCAAGCCAATACAGGAACACAGAAACTCGGAATCTTATTGTAAATTTGAAACCTTTCATGGTTTGGTTATGCAATCCAAAAGTATTTCACATAGAGTAATGAGAGAATCCGCTGATACTCTTAGGTGTTTTCGAATATAAACATCGTCGTTAGACAAAATCTTTTTGTCGATTTCACTGTTGTAATAATTTCGCGGATACTACAAGTAACATACAAATATTATTATTATAACCTAACCTCACAAATTATATATCTCATGAATTACTTTTGTTCATCTGATCCTTCTATTTTTTTACGTCGTCTTTTATTTACTCCATACTTGTAATAACACAAAAGAATATTGGTGAACAAATGGTGTGGCAACATCATTTTTTCATTATCATTTAAAATTATTTTGAAATTCTTAATGTTTTGTTTTGTTTATAAACTTCGAATATTGTATTTAGTTTAGCATGGATATGAGGCAAAGATGAAAACTTTTTTACTAGTGACATCTATTGATATATTGCTTGAAGTAATGGTACTGAATTAGTTTAGTTAGTTTAATCTTCTGAGGGACACATGACCTAAGGAAAAATAGCCGAGAGATGTAATTGGAGCGTCCAAAATACAAAATTGTTAATTAAAGGCGGGCACATGCCCAAAGAGACTTCAGGTTTTTCGACACGCGGTCTACACTAGTTAACAAGATAAAATTTTTCCATCTCTCTTGTGTTATATTCTAAAAATGTTACCAAAAATAATACCACAACAAAAACATTTAGTAACTTTTTGGAATACAACACAAGAGAGATGGAACAATTTTATCTTTTTAGAGTAGACTGCGTGTCGAAAAAACTGAAGCCTTTTGGCTTGCGCCCGTCTTAAAGGGCTAGTTATATAGACAAAACGAAACGGAATAAAATGAAAATGAAACAAAAGGCGAAAGTGACATGGTTATATAGACGGATTGATGAAAACATTTTTGACGTTTTGACATTTGTTTTACAATATTATTTCAAGTAACTACATATTTTGAATAATTTGTTTCACGCGCTAATGAAAATTATGTGAAAACTGAAATTAAAATAATACAAAAATACATTAAAAAATCACTTCGCAATTCCCTGAGAAACCAAAATAGTGCCAGTGATCGGGAATACAGAGTAGACCCATATTTCTGTAAAGTTTGGTTGAAATCGGTTAAGTCGTGTGGATTTTTTTAAATATCATACGCATATACTGTACATATATACAATTACTCACTTTTACACAGATGGATTGCTGAACTCCAACTCAATTTCAACTCAACCCGCAAATTCACCTCTAAATTAACCTTCAACTCAACCCCCCAAACCCAATGCCTAACTCAACAATTAAACTAGCATATAAAAAAATTGGTAAATATTTATATAACCGGGTGTTTTGGATCAATTCGTAGGGCAGGTACCCGACCCTCTTGACCTACAGGTTCCAAACGGATTAGCGAAAAAAAAATTGAAAATTGGACAAGCCGTTCTCGAGATACCATGGATACAGAGATCCAGACGTCCAAACAGCCCTTGCATGGCATCTTTTTTTTTTTTTGCTTTTCAAGACTCAGTGACTTTCCAAATGTCCAAAAAAGTGGTTTTGGACCAACCAAACTTTTGCTCATTTTTGACAGAATTTCAAAGCTTTGGCCTTTTTAGACCGAAGTAAATAGGAACACTTCAATATTCGTATTTAATAGGATGTTACTAAAAACATCTGTTTAATATTATAAAAGTGTATATCAGTTTATATGATTTTATTTACGTAGTTCACTCGCGGTTCGCGTTTGCCTTGAATGTGACTTTAAGGTAAGATTTGGTGTTTTTCGTGTATGTAATCAAAATCGTAAATTATTCCTCCATTTTGTTTAAGTGGGCAAAAAGCTATACACAAGTCGTGAATTATAGTTATACTTGACACATTGTAACGAAACCATGATTAATTTGAAATTAAAAGTTTGAAGCTAGAAGTGTGCCAGTCGTTTTAAATTAGAGACCAGCTCCAGCCAATAGAATTGCTTCTATTGTTATCTGCTGGTTAACGATTTAGTGTCTTCTAGTAGCCTAAGAAATTAATTAAGTGCATCAGCTCAGTTTCGGAATATTATGAGAGCAGTAACTTACAACATTAATTTTGTGTTCTTTAATAATAATTTGTTACCCTACCATTTACATATCGAGGGAGTTTTTTCTATTAGCATTCTTTATAATTTGTATCGATACCGTAGAGCACACAAGTACTACGTCCACTTTTACAATTTGTGGTAAATACAGAATTAAAATGTCAGAAAGGTATTTTTGATCATTTATGATTCAGTTTTCTGGGGCTACAGTCTCTTACAACACTATTTCTAAGGATACTGAGCGAAAATTTAGAAGGATATTGAATGAAAATTAAAAATATTTTCGAATTTATAGACATTGTTGTAGAAATTTAAAATATGGATAGAGCATTTGTGCGCCCTAAGGTATCGATATGTACAAATATTTGTCTATCCTTTTACTTATACTCGTAATTGAAACCATAATCGATTGTTTTTCCTTTGTTTGACAAATAATAAAAGCAAAATGTCTAAAAATAGATTATGGTAATTGGCTAAATACATTTTATAATATAAGACACCTACACCCTTTTATGTACAATAGATAAATACGACCATTTTAGGTTGCCCGCCAAACCCAAATGAAATCCTAACTTTATATTTCACCTTTTAACGTACGGGTAGCTATTTGTATAAAATTGTATGCCACTTATCAATCAGTAAATCTAATCAATTACCTTCTTCAACATTCAAATAATTGATTGTGTATTGTATAATATTATGTATGTAATCCATATTGATGTTTCAATGTCACGATGAAATACCTGTTGCTGATTTTCAATGTGATGTAAGCAACATTATCATATGTATATTGTAATTTTTCTAAAATACTGTTTAGTCGCTATATAGGTAATACAACTCGTTTATGTGAGACCAATAATTGAAGAATTTTCATGTGAATAAAGTGTAGCATGAGTTGATGAAAAGCGGAGTGGGAAATATATTAGGTAATACAATTTTATATTTCTTCTGCTAAGATTTTGTTTACCTACTACTGTGCGAGCTATCTATTTATCTTGGTTAAAGATTTTCAAGGTTTGCAAAAGACGTACAATAATTTTATGTAATTCAATTAATAAAATCAAATTATTTATGCTAGAGATGATTTAGAAATTATAATATTCCATCTAGGTATAGACAGCTATGATCGGTAAAATAATATTTTACAATCTAACCCGTTCTCCTTTAGTAGTGAAACGAATAGGTAATAAAACTGTCTGTTCAGAAACGAATGCGATACCCAAAGTTCGAACAAAATAAATAAGAATTATTGAATTTAAAAATAATAGAATTTAATTGCCTTATTGTAAACATAATTAAGGATAACGCACAGAAAAATCAGAAGTTAATTTTCATTGGCAATTAAAAGTGTGTACAGCAACGCCCACGGAACGCAAAAAAAAAAATTTTATTCAGCGAATAGAGACGTAGCATAGACAGATTGATGGAAATTGCTTTAGTAACTGTGGATACGCAAATGTATTTATTCCACAAACACAATCCCATCATCTACCCAAAGCAAGCAAGAGATTGATGTTTTTTTTTTTGTTCAATTAAGCTTGATTACAATTACGATAAAAAGTTGCTAACAAATCGATTATTTTTGCTCTCCAGGACCCTCCCTAATATAGTAATACCCTACTTACGCCATCATTCTATTAAGAAATCAACTTTTTTTTTGTCTTTTTTATCTAAATTTCAGAAGGTTTATTCTAGATGTATCTTTGAGATTTTGAATCTTAAATTGCTTGAACTAAATTGATACCCAGTTGGGTACCTAATTGTTTCAAAAATTCGTAGATTCAAAAGCCACGTAAAAGTCCTTTGCTACCCGAACGTTGAATCCGTAACTTTGCCCAAGGTTATTGATGAAATCACGAATAGTTATTTTGGAAAACACAAGTACTAAAGCTGGTTAAATCTACGGCGAAAGAACGGTGAACGGTTTGCCGTATGAGAGTAATATAATTGTCTCGACCCCATAAGATTCCAAAATTTTGTAATTACACTCTGCGGTTCATCGGACGAAACAATGACGAACCGACAATACGTCAGAAAAAAAAATAGAATTACGATTCAGGACACGAGGCGAGCACACCAAAAAATATTAAGACAATAAATTTTCATTTGCCAAAGTTAATATTTTATTCTTAAGTTTATCTACCAGTCTTAACTGAAATTCAACGCTTTAATTAACGTAATAAATAGTTTAAAAGTAAAGATTAAAAGTAAACATGGTTTGTTTTAAGCTAAAACGGTGTGTGTAAATTGAGTTGCCGGGAAAATAACCCCAAAATCTCCGTCGTGATAATCGGGTGGTTAAAGTAGTGAGGCCTTTTTCAACGTACGTTGAGCCCCATCAAGATACCCACATTGATGACCCAACATATCACGTTGGGTAAAAATATTACATACGTTATACTGTAAAAATAAATTTTTTTTCTCAACCACGCGCATACAAGCGTGCTTCACATAACCTAAAAAAGCAATATAAGAGCAATATTCTCAGCACAAGCAATAATGCCAGCAAATATAATCGGCTTACCAGTCAAACTTAACGGGAACAAAACAGTACCAATGCGGTACTACAAGCGACACATACGACCACCTCAGTACACCTCAGTTTCATTTTTCTTTTCATTTCTACAACAAGGGAGAAATTGTAACAGTGTGCGAGCGCCAAGGGTAAGTGAAGTTTTGTTGTTTATTTAATTTGGTGGTGTGCGACATTAGTCAAAAAAAATTTTTTTTTTTTATATATCGTTATAATAATGATATCGGATGATTATCCATAACGCGTAATGGTCGTTAACTCGTTGATAAAAATCGAGCGTAGATACAAAACTTAACTATTTCTATTGGCGAGTTTCACTATGAGTGACGATGAAAATGAACCGGAGGCGAAACCCACGACCGTCCGAACGACACAAGTGTACAAATTGGCGGTGAAATACGCACCTTTCAATCGTGATGATCCAGAAATCTAGTTCACACAGTTGGAAGCACAGTTCGGAATATGGGCCATTGCGTGGCAAATATGGCACCTTATCGCAGCTCTCGACCCACACACGGATAAATGTGTGCGCGATCAAATCCTCGCACCTCCCAAGGTTAATAAATATGAAACTTTAAAAAAATTAATTATCGAACGTTTATGCGAGTCGGTGAAAATTAAACTCGGCAGACTACTGTCCGGACTGCAACAGGGCGACAAAAAAACCGTCGCAGCTTTTACGAGAGATAGAAGCGTTGCCTGTTAACCAAGTAACCGAGCCAGTATTGCGAAATTTATGGCTACATCGGCTCCCAACAGACGCATAGGAAATCTTATCCTGCATGAACGACACAAACCTATACAAAAACTAACAAACGCTACCGACAAAATAATCGACGTGCAGAAACCAGCCGGTATATACAACTTAAAGGCCTCGACAAACGAAATACAGGAAATGCAGTCAAACAATTTGGCAGCACAAATCAGCATCCTTTCACGACGAGTAGAGGGGTTGTTTGGTCGGTTCGGTAAATCTGGAGACAAATTAACTCGCGGACGATCTCACAGTCCTAATTTCGCTAACATCCCTCGTCAAAGCAGTAGTTCCCGTTCAAAGTGATGGTAGCCATAATTCAAAAAGCCGCCTAATCATCAGGCGCCGAGGTTTCCTTCATACCACCAACAAACCTCGAAAATCCAATCCATCAGCATTTACATACCCATCGATGAAAAGGACGTCGAGAAAATGGCGATCGGCACTCCATTTAGACTGTTCGGGTTTCCACGCATGACATTTGGGTTACACAACGCGGCCCAAAGGTTCCAAAGGCTAAATCACTCGATGTTTCGAGAATTGGCGTTCCTATTCCCCTACATCGACAATCTTCTGATCGCCTCATCAATCATGGAAGAACACCTCGAGCACCTATCTATAGTTTTACAGCGGTTAAGAAACGCGGGATTGGTAATCAACCTAAACAAATGCCAATTCGCCAGGGACAAAATATCCTTTCTCGGATTTCACATCAGAGCAGACGGCATGTTACGCGACAAATAGCGGGTGGAAGCAATTCAGAATTTTCTACGACCAGCTACAACCGACGGTATTCTTCGGTTTTTAGGGATGATAAAGTATTATCGTATTTTCTTACCCAAGGCTGCACACGACCAGGCAGATCTGTACGACTTCATCAAAGGACGGAAAAAAGAACAAGTCACCGATAAATTGGACCGATGAATCCATCAAGACGTTCGAAATATCAAATCAAAACTAGCCGACTGCACTCAGCTGACTTATCCCGTTTCAAACGCTAAATTCGTTACCCTTGTCGATGTATCAAACACATCAGTGGGAGCGGTACAATTTACAAAAAAAGGTTGGCAACCACTATTGTTTCATTCGCGAAAGCTAAGCGATACTGAAACTCGCTACAGCACATACGATAGAGAATTATTAGCCGCCTATTCGGCTATAAAACATTTCAAAAATTTCGTCGAGAGGCCGACCATAAGCCGTTAACGTACGCACTTCAGCAAAATTCCGAAAAGGCATCACCAAGGCAACGACGTCACTTGAATTTCATCGCACAATACACGTCAGAAATTCGTCACATCCCGAAGACAACAATGTCGTCGCAGATACGTTTCACGTATCGACCAAATCCACCACGGAAGCAGCATGGACTATGGAACAATCGCTGACGAACAAACAACCGACTTGGAACTCGCAAGACTCATGGAAACTAACACGTCTTTAAGGTTCAAGAAAATTCCATTATTCGGAACAAACAAGGAAATCACATGTGACGTTTCAACCGGCACACAACGTCCGTTCATTCCCAAACCATTCCGTCGACAGGTATTTGAATCTTTACACAATGTTTCTCACCCAGGTATAGGCTCCACGGCAAAACTAATCAGGAACAAAGTCATAGGGCCAGCTATGAATCAGGAGATAGGCTCTTGGGCCAAACATTGCATTCAATGTCAAAAATGCAAAATTTCGAGATACGTGCACAGCGAAATTGGAACTTATCCACCGACCAGCAAACGATTCGACCAAATCCACATCGATATTGTCGGACCTCTACCATCTTCCGAAGGTAATTCATACTGCCTAACAATAATCGACCGCTACACCCGCTGGCCTGAGGCCATTCCGATGTCGGATATCAAAACGGACACTATAGCGGATGCATTGATCAAGACACGGATCAGCCGATTCGACATACCATCAATCATCGTGACCGATATAGAGAAATGTGCACAATTTAAGTCAACTTTGTTCAGCTAGCTCTCAAAATCTATGCGATTCCATCACAAACGGACTACAGCCTACAATCCGGCTTGCAACGGCATCATAGAATTGTGGCACCGAAGTTTAAGGCCGCAATAATGTGCATATCTGAAAAATAATGGACAAAATCCCTATCCATAATACTGCTCGGTTTAAGACCAACTTTTTGGGAAGGCTCTCAAAGCACAGCAGCTGAACTCGTCTATGGAGAAACCAAACGACTGCCAGCGGACTTTATACAAATCGGAAAATACAAACCGCAATCCGAGTTAGTCACACAACTCACGTCACAATCAATTCACAGACATAAAACCCGCTTCGGCGTCTCGAAACTCGCAAGAGCAAATTTTCGTCTTTAACAGATGCAGTCCGGCAGTCACTACAACCTCCATATGCGGGACAATTCCCAGTGATCAGACGTAACGAAAAATAAATTGAGACACAGTTTTTTGAGAAAAATATGAAGGCGAGGAGCATCTCCAAGTTCCACTAAAATCTTTGTTACTTGCACAAACTGGCAACTACACCGAATATTCTCAAAGTGGAAAAATCATTAAAGAAAAAGATAAACAAATCCACCAATAATATATAATATTATTTATAATTTTTTAGTTTATTTATGAAAAAGTGCTCTGATGTAGCCAAGTAAACGCTAAATTGGCGTACGGAACATTCCTCTGGCACAAAACGCAGTTTTGGCAAATTTTAAAGATTAGCGTTATCAAAATATGTTTGCACAATATTCGTAACCTTTGATTGTCTCTCGGAACTTAAAAACGACTGTTTTTCCATTTTTTTACAAATATTCGGTGTCGATTTTAAAACGGTTCTGATTTTTAGTTCTTTTCACTTAGACTGAATCCACATTACATTTCCTCTAGCCTTCTCTCATGAACAGGCCAATATTTAACGTGTTTTAAATTAGTTTTGATATTCGTCAGCTGTTCGCTTACTTTGAATTATAAAGCGCACTACGTTCCCCAGTTAGTACACCAATAAAGAGCTTCTAGAACATCTAGTGAAGCAATAAAAGTCTAGAATCTTTGTGCCCACGTTTGTTTAACTATGCCAAATTGCCAACATACACATTGATATAAGCTACATAATGTTTTATTATATCCATTATGAATTTAGTTGCACAAATTTAAAGTTAGTTGTTAATTTCTGTTCTGGTATAGCTAGTAATTAGTATTTTAATTAACACAAGGATGACACGAATAAAAGCAAATAACTTGAGAGAAATATTTTTTATTTTATTATACACTTTATTGACAGCCCTCTGTTACACACATCCGTTCATTCCAACACTTCTCGTACGAATGTCCAACCGACACTTTTCTCTACCCTGCAACAATACATATTTTAAAATCGTAATTAGGGTACGAGTCCTAAATACTCGATTCTCGTTTTCAGAAATCCACATTTCGATAATTGTAACTTGACATGATTATCCGATAACAAAAAGCTTTCTCAAAACCTCCAAATGTTGCAACATAACAAAAAGCTTTCTCAAAACCTCCAAATGTTGCTCGAGTGTATTGGTAGCGATCAAGATATCATCGATGAAAACTATAATCAAACCCTCTTTGATTAATTTTTTCAAAACCTTATTAATATATCGTGAAAAAGCTGGTGGGGAATTAGCATAGCCAAATGGCAATTTGTTAAATTCATATTGCCCATCCTCGGTGACAAATGCCGTAAACTTTCTCGATTTTTCTTCCACATCTACATGGTAAAACCCATTTTTGAGATCCAAAGAATTAAAATATTTTTTTCCATATAACTTCCCAATTTGATCTTCTATAATCGGTAAAGGAAAATAATTTCGCTCGACTAATCTATTTAATGACCTATAATTAACGCACATTAACAGTTTACCGTCTTTCTTCCTAGCTAATACTAAAATGACTAAAACGTCTTGGCCTTACGTTAAAATATTTATCCTCTTTCAATTTTATATCTACTTCAAATTTAGTCAACGGTTCATTTTCACTCTTTCGATTCACATAACACTGTTCATATAATCTCTCTACATCACGTCTAAGTTTATTTGTTTCTAAATTATCCCCCACGTCTAATTCACAGTCTGTTTGATCAATAAATAATGATTCCTTTACTTTAACCAACGTCAAAATTATTTTTACCACCTTCCGAGTTTTCCTCACTCAACGCGTCACACTCTGAAATCCCGACATCCGATAAACCATCGCGTACAATATAAATCCGAATTAATTCATTAGCGTTAATGAAATCTCTTCCAACAATTGCGTTAACTTTCATTGACCCATCTGGCACAACCAAGAAACTTAATGGAAACAATTGTTTTTCAACTGAAACCAACCCGGATATCTTACCATTTATTAAGAGTTTCGAATCATTTATACCACTAATATTCATTACATTTCCCGTAAAATCCAAATTATTTAGGCTGAACTTATCTAAAATATTTTCCTTTATAATGCTAACAGCACTACCCAAATCAACTAACATACTTAAATCTACAATTTTATTCTTAAGAATTACCTGTCCTTCCATCATACCATCTTCATTAACCTGGATGCTCGACCTATCTTCATTCCGTATTTTATTTCCCGAAACCTGCTCCATTTCCAAATGGTATACTTTCGCTTTGGTTTCGTCTGGCTTCTTCGCAACATTATTTTCTGGACATTTATCGTCACTGTGCTTAACGCTTTTGCAAAAATTACACCTTCTTACCCTTTGGGGTCTCGTCCAATTTATCGACTTGTGTCCGGTTTCAAAACAGTTGAAACATTTAATCGGTTAATCACAATTTTCCACACGATGCGTCGTCGCCTTGCAATTATAGCATTTGCTAATCGTATTAGGTTTCTGCCTATATCCATCTTGATTCGTAATATTTTGGTTACTGACATGTTGTGATACCTCTCGTTGATTATGGATATTTCCAATAAATTTGCTTGCATATTTGATTATGGATATTTCCGATAAATTTGCTGATCGGCCAATAGCGAACAAATTCATCACAAAATTGTCATATGATTGATTTTTATCATATATCATCTCAGACAACTTAAAATGAATATTCGTTTCATCAACCACTCGCCCAAAATTCTTAACAATTTGACTTTTAAAATCCGCAAACGTATATACTCCGTCTTCCACCGCCTCAAACCATAATTTAGGTGTTCCGCTCAACCTCGATATTGCGTATAACAATGTGGCTTCATCACTCCACTCGTCAAGATTTTTATACTTTTCGATTTTTTTAATACACTGATTTACAATCAAATCACCCCCATCTGACTTAGGGATTAAGCTTTTAATATCGTCTGTATGCATGAGTGTATAATTTTTTCCTCCTTTTCGCCATTCACATCCTCGTTATATGCTTTTTTATTTCGTCTCGGCGCCATGATGCAACAAAATTTACTTCTTAATATCTGAACTCGTAATTATCTCGATAATACTCGTAATAAACTCGATAAAATTCCGGCAACCTTAGCCCCAAATCCAACAGAATCTCAATCACACTTCTGAACTTTAATTAACACAAGGATGACACAAATAAAAGCAAATAACTCGAGAGAAATATTTTTTATTTTATTATACACTTTATTGACAGCTCTCTGTTATATTCATCCGTTCATTTCAACACTTCTCGTACGAATGTCCAACGGACACTTTTCTCTACCCTACAACAATACATATTTTATTCATAATTAAATTCATTATACTTAAATACAAAATACTACAGTATTAATATTAATTAAATTATGTATTTCATTGAACGCGTAATACATCCGTTCATTTAAATAAAAACAAAAACAATAGTAATTAAACAAACGCTGTTATTTTAACGTCGATATGACATCCATCAACATTTTTAAACCAAAATGAAGTTTGTCACATTTTCTAGGGTTGTACAAAAAACAAAAAATTTTCAAATTTCCCTTTGCTCCCGATAACAGCTCTGGATAGCAGCTCCAGATAAATAGGTATAGCTAGTTATTTGTTTATAGACTTTTAGTTAAAAAGTTGAATGAAAAATTATAGATTAGTTTTAGATAAATTAATTATCTGTATAAATAGCTTGTCAAACTAGTTTTATCACAGAAAATTAGCTGCTCCGGATACAATCTATCCGGAGCTAACAAAAAAACGCACCTATTCAATTTCAATATAATATATATTAATCGAACTCGAACCATTGGCTAACTTCCTCTGCAAAATCTTCCATTTACATATCTAAAACAACAATAAGGCTGTAACATTCTCTGGTTTGTTTTTAATTTTTTTTTTTTTTTCTAAATTTGTACAAAATAAAAATATTTATTGAAAAGGATTTTACAATAGTAATTGTGACGATATAATATAATCCACAAAACATTATGAATGCATGCATCATGCATGCTGAATACGCTTCCGTGTGATTTTCAAAATTTCGCGGGATTTTCCTCTTTTATTTTAATTGATAATGTTGCTCGTTTTACTAATTTATTCAGGCCCGTAATTTTAAGCGAGGATAGTGATAAATCAGCGAATTTATCCCCTCTTTCGTATTTTTAAACGAATATAAATCCACTGAATCAAACCTGGATTAAAATTGTATCCTCGGATTTATACCTCGATATCGATGGCTAAAACAGTGGATACGGCTATTTTCGAAAATTGGGAAATATAAAACGTCATTGACGATCTGTCAAATTACATATACAAAACTAAATATTTGTAGATAATGAATTGCAAATTTAAATTTAAATAAGTTTTTGAAAATTTAAGTTAAAAATGGAAAATATATTTAATGAGTATTCGTCTTCATATCAGAATCTGGTGAATCAGATTACGAGATAATGTTGTCGATACGATCTAAACGTCCTAAGGTATTTCACGATAGAATAGACTTGGAGTTTTACAATAAGTAATAGTTTCGGCGCCGATCCCAGTTTTCTAAAGAAAGGGTTCGTTATTTGACCAACACCCGATCTGAAACCTTTGGACGCACATTATCGCTTATGATATCGCATATTACGTGCACCACTCACTTTCTATTTTATTTATTTCTTGTACAGGAATGCCACAAATCACGATATTTACTAAAGACTAACTTCAACAGACTCAAACTAGCTAGTCGCGAATTCGAGATTATGTAGTTATTTTTTCAGTCTATGTCACAACACGATTTAAATGCTTTTAGGCTTGTTGCGTTTCGTACATAGCATGATTATCGTAATCTAGAATTTCAAACCAGAGTTTCAAACTCGATGAATATGAAATTCAAGAAAAGACGGAAAACTTAAGGAAGAAAGAATTATTTTATGTCGTTTTCGATTGAACCGAAAAAAGCATTCTGAATGTGACTTTTTTTGCTTTTAGTTTGTTCGATTGAAGAAAAAACGTTCTTAAAGGCCAAATATTTTGGCTCGAGAGCCCATTTCAAAAATCTCGAGCTTTCCGTAGATTTACCCCTATTTTACATAAATATGTTTGTAGCAGTGGCGAATCTAGGTACCCGCAGTACCCGCAGCTGCAGGAGGGTTGGGGCCCACGAGATTTATCGAGCGTTTAAATATTAATTCAAAGTCAAGATTAGATTGATTGTAGCTCAGATTAAAGAAGCACACCATTTCAAATTTACAAAACGAAATTTTTAAGATAAGGTGTTCGTCTAATTTTTAGAGAAAGAAGAAATGATTCCTGTTGCAAAAAAAAGTTCCGACTAGAACCATATGACTCCATAGAAATAAAAATGCCTTTAGATTTTGACAGATATGTAGATTTAGAAGACAATTTGCTAAACTCGTTTGAAATCAAAGCTTTCGCCATCAGAAGATAACGATTTTATTGTTTGGGTTAATTTATTTGTAAAATACGCTTTGTACTCCAAATTTAATCCTTTTCCACTTCAAATTTAGCCTTTTATAAATCAAATTAAGAATTTAGCAAAACAAATTGAAACTTTTACAAATCAAGTTTTGATTAGAAAATATTGAATTTGATTTGTAAAAGGAAGCAATACTGTTAAGCAGATTGCGATGTACCATTTTGATTTTCATAAAAATCAAGAAGAAATTGTTGAAACTTTCTTATTAGAAAAATATCTAACCGCGACTGAAAACAATTACATGTTTGCTTCATTAGGAGTGCCTTGGATGTGTGATACTTGGGCCAAACCAGTCAGTCTCTATAGTCAATTAGCGTTGCAATTTTGCAATTAGTGCTGGTGTTCTATTTTGGTTGTTTTTGGCGGGGTTCTCCAGATTTTGAAAATTTCCGTCGCTTCCCGATTTCATACCTTTCATACCTTCTATTTTTTTAAATTTCTCGAGATTATTGGAGTTGAGCATGGAAATGAAATTTTGATGTTCGAGCCTTAGTTGGTGATTCTTTGTTTCGAAACTGTCAGGTTATTCGAGATGTTTTGAGATTATTCGAGTGCGTGGTTCGATATTACTCAGGAATCTTAGAGTCTATTCTAAGAATATGTTTCTTCGATATTTAACAAATTATCCGATACTATTTGAGGGTTCCATTCTTATTTCATGTCGTTTTGTCGGGCTTAGCCATACCTTGCTTAGTAGTAGCATTTTGCTTAGTAGTATTAGTAACATTAAGTTATATTTACATGAATTTTCGAAATATTTCGAAATTTTCGTGGATTTTCTAAATTTTGACAGGCTTTCCAAAATTATTCATTAATATACAGGTTTTTCGGTATTATTGAAATTGTTCGAGATCAATCGAGATTCACAAAATAAAGAGATTATTCCAATTTTTCTGTGATTGTTCTGTGTTATATTCTAGATTTTTTAAGTTTTCCGACATTTCTAGGATTAATCGAGATTGTTAATGATTTTCAAATTTATTCGAATTATGTACGACAATGTTCTGCGATTAGCTCTGAGTTTGAGAACTGGCAGAATTACAGGATTCTTCTTTCGTTTTACATACTTACGGATAATTCGATATTTGAGAACTTTCAGGAATATTCAAGATATGTACAGTGCTGGTAAAAAAAAATTGGGCAAACAAATTTATTGCAAGTTGGAGTCTTGTTCTGCTAAAATTACAAAACTTTTGAAAGCAATTGGTTTATTGTTTCATTTTAAATACATGTATGACGTAATTTTTTGAAAAAAAAATTGACCTGGAATTTAGGGGCAAAACACCGAAAAATGCCAAAATATTCAAAATACGTTGATTGGTGTTTATTTAATGTAATAAATTAAACACTTTTTTTTTTTTTTTGTTTGTTTTTTATTGATTTATAGAAGTTCAATCTTTCATATTAATATTTTGTTGGACCGCCTTTTGCTTTTATTACACCGGTACAACCCTGTAACTGATGTGCAAAAAAATTGAGCAAGCAATTATTTTTTTTACGCCTACCGTTCTTGGCCGTCATTAGGGTGCAGATGTTTTATTGCCTGTGATTTATTTTTTGAGTATAAAAAGTGCATATTTTGTAAGATTAAGTTATTCTGTAAGTGATCCTAGACCAATAAAGAATAAAGTGCAATTTTAGTTAAAAAATGGGAAAAGTTAGTGACCAGTGTAAAAGCAATATGTTGATTTTGGCGCGAGAAAATTTAACCACGCGTGAAATAGGTGAAAGATTAAACATTCCTAAAAGTACTGTCGCGTGGAATATTAAAAAAAATCGAGAGATGGGCGGTACACAAAGAAAAAAGGCTCTGGAAGGCCCAGAAAGACAACGCCAGTGGAAGATCGTTTTATACTATTACAAAGTCGTCGGAACCGTTTTAAAACTTCATCGGACATAAGACAGGATCTTGAGTGAGCAACGGGAAAAAAATGTCAGCCGGCTTGGTGAGAAAAAGACTTGTTAAAGCTGGTTTGAGAGCACTTAAACCAGTCTAGAAGCCTGAGTACACATTACTAGTGAAAAATAAAACGTTTGCTATGGGCCCAGGAGCATGTTAATTGGACTCCAGAGATGTGGAATGATGTGATTTTCTCCGATGAATCAAAATTCAAGCTGCATGTTGGAGATGGAAAAATTCTCGTAAGGAGAAAACCTGGCGAGAGACTTAGCAACGAATGTCTTTTAAGACTTCCACCGAAAAAAGAAGGAGTTATGGTCTGGGGATGCTTTTCTGGAAATGAAACCGGTCGATTGTGCTTCCTTAGTTCCAGCGTTACAGCAGCTGTTTATCTGCAGGCCCTTCAGAACGAATTTGAGCCTTTTGCGTTAAAGCTTTTTGCGAGACTTGCAAATTTATTTTTCAACAGGACAACGCTCCGTGCCATAACGCCAAAATTGTGAGTTATTAATTTTGAATTGTAGATAGACAAATTGCCTTTCAGATAAACATAAATAATTTGTTAAAAACTTGTTTTTTTTTCTTATCTCTTCATTTAAAGGTAAAAAAGTACTTCGAAGAAAAAAGTATCGATGTGTTGAGCTGGCCCCCGTATAGTCCAGACTTAAATCCAATTGAAAATATTTGGTCTATAATGAAGCTAGAAGTAGCAAGGAAGCGCCCAGAATCGATTGAAGCTTTAAAAAGTTTGTTGATGATGATTTGGGAATCCATATCTACTGCGACTTTGAAAAATTTATCAAATTCAATGAATCGGAGGTGTATCGCTGTAATAAAAGCAAAAGGCCGTCCAACAAAACATTAATATTAAAGATTAAACTTCTATAAATCAATAAAAAACAAAAAAAAAATAAAAAATAAGTGTTTAATTTATTACATTACTTTAACTCCACTCAAACGTATTTTGAATATTTTGGCATTTTTCGGTGTTTTTCCCCTAAATTGCAGGTCAATTCTTTTTTTCAAAAAATTACGTCATACATGTATTTAAAATGAAACAATAAACCAATTGCTTTCAAAAGTTTTGTAATTTTAGCAAAAAAAGACTCCAATTTGCAATAAATTTATTTGCCCAATTTTTTTTTACCAGCACTGTATATACTTTGAAAATTTGACATTTTTGAGATTTTTCGATATTCTTGATATTTTTCAATTATATTCGAAATTTGTGATGCTTCATCGATATATTTAGAAAACGTCATATCACTGATAGTTGCTGGATGTTTCGATTTATTTAAGGCCATTGAAATGAATCACGTTCTCTGTCGTCTAGTCACGAATCAGATACTTTTAAATAATACGAGGCTCGACAGTAGAAAGAAATAAGTTTTTATCTAAAAGCTTTACTTGCTCATAAGTACAAGGATTATTTTTGGGGCCCAAGAAAAGATTGGCGGCGGCCCGGGATTTGTAGTTTCGCCACTGGTTCGTAGGTTTATTCTGGTTCTGTTATATGGCTGATTGGGTGCCGTTTTCAGTTTGAAAACTTATTATGGTCATTGTTTATTTAGAAGTGTCATTAAATTAATCTCAACATTGCTTCGAAAATGAATTTTTTAGATTTTATATTTGCAATTTTCTAGTTTCTTATATTTTGACAGATAACCCACAAACAAAAAAGAGCAATGAGTTGTTCTTGTTCGATTTACGCCGAAATTGAGATTGCTTTTCCATAGAGGGTAAAATAATCAATCGAAAACGACATTAGAAAACAAACAAAAAAATGCCTAATATCCCAGCAAGCAGTTATTAATTCGAAAATTGATGGATCTATCTACGTTTCAAATTACTAAAAGTAACCTCTGCTAAATCAGTGGATTTTCGAAACTGTGGATTAATTCGTCGATGTATCCTTGTTTAAAAATACGAGCCTCAAAGTCACGCTATGTCTTTTTCCTCTGGTTCTTTTACATTCTATTTTGGTTGCGTTCAATAGTCTTACTATTGGGTGTGTTTCTTTGGGTTTACAATATGTATTTAGTAGTGTTTCCGTTTAGTACAAAATTACGTTAATACAATTCAAAATTAAATATAAAATTTGAAATAAATATCAGTTAACAATAAAATAATTTAATACATCTATGCTCTAAACATTATCCGTTAAATTTATTACGATGGCCGTAACACATGCATCAATTTAATTTTAAATTTTTTTTGTGAATTTTTGGTTTTGGTTGGTTAGAAAAGTAAAAACAAATGATCGACAGCAGGTGAAATATAAAAAAAGGACTGTTTGGTTTTGATGAGTTTTGGAACGCCTTATTACGGTAGATTTAGTTTAGTTTTGCACGTTTTTTGTGCAAACGAATATCTGTTTATACAATACATGGAAGTTAGAAAAAGGCAAAGAGATAATTATAAAAACTCAGCATACTATTTCATAAAATTACAGCAACAAAATACATAAAAAATGATTTTTATTTCTTGGGAATTTTTCCCTCATACAAAACGTTTATCTATAGTTGTCTATGGTTATACAGAGGAGTCAACAGAAAATTAAATCATAAAATTTAAAAAGAAAAAAGATTCCGAAATACGGAAACACGAGCCGGAAAGTTGATTTAAAAAAAAAAGCAAAAAACGATTTTTCGCCATTGTGCGACGCTTCAAGGTTATTTTGAGGTCACATAATCTTTTTTTTTTTTAATAGAAACTTTATCACAGATGTTTAATTTTTTATTACAGAACCTTAAAAACATAATGCAAGAAATTTTTTTCTGAGGCATCAATTTTTATGATGTTCCCCAAAATAGTTAAAAGATTTTTGAATTTTTAAGTATTATCAATTTTAGATAAAAATGCTACTTCTACGCAAGAAAATTTTTTACCACAAAAACTCCGCCTCGAGCCTACTTCTATCGGGCTGAAACTATGTTTTTAGAAAATGATAGCTTTCAAGATAAACTAAAAATTGCCAAAAACAAGAGACAACTAAAAACATAAAGGCAGCTGCTATATTGTAGCTACAATTGTCAAATAATGATTAAAACTACCAATGCACCTGTCGGCAAAACAATGAAAAATTACGCATTAAAGTATTTTTTATATCAGGCGCTTCGGCTTTGAGCGTCAAAAATGAAAATTCTTTATTTCATTTTTTTCAATTTGTTGAAAAATAATTTATTTCTACATAAAAAATCAAAATATATTGCAATGAAGTTATCCATAGCATACACCAAAGTATTTTGTCAACATAACCTAAAAATCACAAATTTGCCACAACTGTATTATATTTACCGAAGAATATTATAGCTCATATGTACGTTAAAAATTCAGAATATCTCAGTTCTTGCTATAATTCACGCGTAAAATGAACCAAAACAAAATATTTGATAGCAATCGAGTGTTCAAAGTCAATACCATCGGTATGAAAGGATCTCAGTTTCACATATCTATGTGGTAACTAAAAATTTTGAGGCGAGGCGTCTGGTATGAAAACTACTTAAAAGAATAAGGGTTTCGGGCGAATATTTTTGTCAAATTTCCAAATCAAACAACAAAAAAAACAAAAACAAGGAATTTTTAAAATCAATAACAAAAATAATCCTTTGATACTCTTCTACCATCTCTTCTAGTGCTTCGTAAGCAATTTTTTGCTAACCATAAAAAATTCTTTAAACAAAAATTGATTTTTGACCTTTAATAAATTTCTTTTTTGTTCCTTTTGCGCAACAGATTTGAATACAATTACGACGTACATATATCAGTTATGTATATACACACACAGAATTAACAGACGAATGCTAAGCCCGTTCCACATCAACGAATCGCGAAATCATTTTTTCCCCCAAAGGAATACGCCGTAATTCA
Source organism: Tipula vernalis (assembly GCA_958295665.1). Taxonomy (NCBI): domain Eukaryota; kingdom Metazoa; phylum Arthropoda; class Insecta; order Diptera; family Tipulidae; genus Tipula; species Tipula vernalis. The sequence continues at coordinate 211,698,937 of OY282560.1, read as the reverse complement.
CATAAAAATTTACTTGGAATTTATCCTATTTACTGCTGAAGTGTCATGGTCATCATTAGCAATCATTGTAGCTGAGTTTTTAAAAAGTATATTCTTGTAGTTACTGACATCCTCGTTCCGTTCGTTTTTTATTTGATTCACCGCGGTCGTCATCTTCAAAATTTACTCTTGGGCTAATGTTGCATTCGCTTTATTCTCTTTCATCACTTGACGTGAACTGAATGAATATTGATCTATAAAAATGACAGAAAAGAAATCAAAAATGTAAGTTTCACTGCTAAATTTCGCTCTGCAGTATTCAGTTTAGCTACCTAGCGTCGTACAGATTATTTTATTTTATCTCAACACTCTAAGAGTATTAATCCTTTTTTAAATCACCTACTGAATTCAATTTTAAATTTTTTACATACAAAATTGTATCTGTTTCTTGCAGGTTTTCTGAACTAAAATTTTACGAAAATCGAAAAACTATTTTTGCGCATACTATTTATATTGTTCATTTGGAGCCCAGCGAATTCCATTTTTATGGATTTGAACTGAAATAAAGTTCTCATCGATCTCCAAATAAAAGAAGATAAATGGGACGTGAAAATAGTTATTATTCAACAAGCGTATAATGATACCTGGCGGCACCGTTGCTTTGTCCACATTTTGACGTCTAAATTTAATTATTATGAAAATGGCAAAAGACTACTAGATAACATTTCAAAAATGAAAATTGTACTTAGTAGTAGTAAATAATGGAAGAAGGGACTACTAGATAAATTAGCAGTGAATAATGGATATCATTATAAGTTGTATTGCTTTCACCAAAAATAAAAAAATTACAACAACAATCGTACTAGATAAACCAAAAAATGGTTTAGCTAACCCAAAGAAAAATTAGTGGTTAAATAAATCTTAACCAAATTTTTAGTTTCAATACCTGCCACAAGAGTTGAATTGACAAGAAAATACATGAACAAAAAATTAGACCAAAATTTGGTTAATTTTTTCTGTTGCTTTGACGAGTCGTTAACCATATAAAATACCTAACTCATTTTGGTTGAAAGCAATACACTTATAATTGAAGGAACAAATAATGTATAATGAGTATAACACGTCAGTCGTGGTGTCGTCGACAAAATTAATTTTATGAGTGCTGATTTCCATACCACTATCCAATGATCCTAGTATTAGCGACTCTTGACTTTCTCTCTTCAGATAACAGTTCAGTTTAGTCTTGCAGGCTAGATTGTCCTTCAGATCCCCAAACTACTTGCAATAGTCATCAACGTTGTTCAATTTAAATTCAAAGTCAACGTCTGTGAACATTTTAATTACCAATCCGAGTATGCGACCACGTTTTTGAATAAGTTGATCAGCCAGTTTGACAAATTAATTGGTACACACGACCCAATGTAAACACAACCTAATTAAACCGCAATATTGTTTCTGTTTAAAATCAAATGCGTGAAATTAAGGTTAGATAATTAATTATTTTAAGGTTTAATGACTACAGTTGAATTATTCACGAACTTGTTTAATTAATTTTAATTTTCATTATTATCATGAAACTTGAAAAATTATAAAATATTCTCAAAATGTTTATTCCAAAATGGAGAACGTTTTCAGGGTCGGTTAGATAATATTCTATTAAATGCCTTGTGTTTATTGAATAAATTACATAAGCGGTAAAATTTTTTTTACCACAAATATTCCCGATAGCACAAATTTAATTAAAAACCGTAAAACAAACAAGGTACCTGTATAAATAATCTTAGGTCAAAGGAAGGGAATGGAACTACCAATTTGAGTTGTTCATATATCGAATTAGGGATCGCTTCAAACGGCGATATTATTTCTAAATAAAATAGATGCGGGATTTATTGGAAAAAGCCATGCAGTTAGTAAGGCCAATTTATGTATAATATTTCTTTATAAACGACTTTATCAGTGGCAACAAAGCCATTGCAACCTTCCTCTTCTCTTAAACAATTTTTCACTTCAATTTTTAAGGCAGTAGCTATAACATATTTAAAGCATGCGGTATATAGTTGTCCATGTGGGAAGCAAGCTTACGGTAAATATTTGCGGTTTTTTTTAAAGGTTTGTTCTTGGAACTTATTAATTGTCAAAGCGTAAGCAAGATGAACGGGAAATTGATGTCTCACAAAATTAAATGGAATCGCTGGATCATTGGTAGTGATTGAGTTAGCTTGCGTTGGGGTTGAGTAAGGGATTGGGGAATTGTTTGAGGGTTGATTTGGGTTTAGGTTAAGGATTGATTTGAAATTTGATTTGGGGTTGAATTGGTCTTTGAGTTGAGGGTTGGGTTGTGGCTGATTTAGTAATTGTGTTTAGGATTGAATTGAGATTGAGTGTACTTCCAGTTGACTTCTATGTTGAGATACTGTTAAAGTTAGCCGAATGTTGCCAGCCGAAAGTGAAAAGTCGATAATGCAGATGTTTAACGATTGTGTCTATTCCCAGACGAAAGTTTCCAGCCGAAAGTAAAAAGCCGATAATGCAGATTATGACATTAACATTCCAGCCGAAAATAAAAAATTTAATAGTTATCAGCCGAAAGTAAATAGGATACATGGATTTAAATAAAAATTTTGGTAAATAATTTTACGTGTAAAACTTTGCTTAACCTATTCGTAGAATATATCGGAAAATCAGAAGAACCCACAAAATTGGAATAAAATCAGCCTCTAGAGTGTATATTTGAAGTTGAATCGTTTTTATGTGATTTGTCAATAGCTATCGAATGTAAAAATCCTGTTCAAGTTTCTAATAATTTTTGGAAAATCGAATTTTCCGAGATTTCCCACGGGAAACTTGAACTGATTTTTTTTTCTTGCGATAGCTTTGGACAAATCACATCAATGCAATCCATCTCCAGACGTAATACTTTAGAGGCTGATTTTATACACATTTCCCACGGGAAACTTGAACTGAATTTTTTTCCTGCGATAGCTATTGACAAGTCACATGAATGGAATCCATCTCCAGACATTACACTCTAGAGACTGATTTATTTTCGGCTGGAATGTCAATAATATAATCTGCATTATCGACTTTTTACTTTCGGCTGGAAACTTTCGGCTAACTTTAACAGGGTTATGTTGAGGTGAAGGTTGAGCTGATGATTGAGTAAAGACAAACCAGTTAGGGATTGAGTTGTGAGTTGAGTTAATTTTTAGGATCGAAGTTCTGATCACCTCGTGAGGTTTCAGTCCTTTATAATTTAGGAAATTTATTTCAACAAAAGTGGACAAAACGTTGAAAACCACTCACTCGTAAGCAAAGAGATAGTATCCACTCGTGTTACGAGTGGTTACGCCTAGGATTAAAAGTGAAGCCTAGCAATAAGTACCTTGTTAAAATCGTAATAAGCAACTTGCCAGGCTACATTTTTAATCCTACGCGTAAAAGTTCTTTTAATACTGTTTTTAATTTTAAAAGTAATCGACACGTCATAACTTACATCATTTTGCATACCTTAGAGGATGGTGGCTACCGCCACTCACCGCCGCTTTTCCTTTTTAACATAGCGTGAAGCTATTATTATGTCTGTTTACATAAATGTGTGGGGCTGTGTATGTTTATTAGTGTATAGTAGCTAGCTACTATATACTAATACACTATAATTCATTTTTTTTTAATTGTTGTACCAATTATACATTAATTATCAAATTCTTACATAAAAATTATTTATGCACATTTTTACACATACATCTTTACATACGTCACACATCCTTTGTTGTTGATACAGATTTTGGCAAGGCTTTTGATATGATTGACCACTCTATTCTCCTTAGTAAGATATAGAGTTTAAATTGTCAGTTCATTCCTATTAAATGGTTGCGTTCCTACCTCACTGATCGTTGGTATTCCATTAGGATCTTGGGTTCTTACTCCCAATTATTTCATGTGCCATCTGGCGTGCCTCAAGGTAGTCACATTGGACCATTGTTTATCAATGATGTGGTGCAATGCTTTGAGTTTGCTAACTGCCATCTGACGTTACATTTGCCAGACATGTTAACACCATTATTTCAAAGTCGTATATTATGTTGGGCTTTATTAAACGAAACTGCAGATATTTTAGGGACCCGATAACTTTGACATCACTGCTCGTTTGGCGCCAACCTACCACTGTCATTCCGGAAGGATTGAGATTGTTCAGAAGTAATTTGTTCTGTTCGCGCTCCATTGTTTGCCATCCACGCATGCTGTGGAATATGTCCTCCCACGTGCACGATATTATTAATTCCCGTATCGATTCTACCGAGTTACTCGCACGTCTAAAAATCTATGCTCTCGAACGCCGAATGCGTCAATGTGATGAGCTTTTATTCATTGACCTGGTGCCAACAAACTATATGGTCTTTCGGAACCGATCCTGAGAATATCACGGGTATTCAAATCAATTTTTGAAATTTTCGATTTTCACTTGTCGACAGATTTGTTCAAGAATGTTTTATTTAAGTTTTTTAATAATTATAGTTATCCGTAATTGTTTGTACCGATTGAAGTCACTGTAGGTATCAAATAAATAAATAATTTGCACATTATTTTCAATAGAATCAAGTTCGTCGTCTGAAGCTGAGGATTCATCATTGGTTATGTTTGGCTCATTTTTGAAACGTGCAACGTTAAGGAATCCACCAATTTGACAAATGATCCTAAATTTACTTTTAAGAACCTCAAATGATTGTTCGATTATTTTATGGATTTTCTTACGGTAGTAATCATTATATCTCGTTTCCTGCGGATTTGATAAATTTAGGATCGGTATATTGCCTAAAAGCCACGTGTTTTCAGGAAAATATTGCGTCCCGTACAGTCCCGAATTTTTGAAAATATGCGTATCATCTGTAGACCCTGGTCATCTTACAGCAACGTCCGTAAATATATACTTAGAGTCAGAAACCTAAAATAATAATTTCGTTTTTGATGTATCATTCAAATAATCTACCGCTTGAACATTTACCGAAAAATATCCTGTTCTATTAAAAAAAAACAAGTAGTAAGCTTCGTCTACATTGAGTTTTTTTATTGCAATATGGATCCCATCGATTCACCCAACAACATTTAGAAACTCCTTATTAGTTCTGGAACTCATCGCACTTAAAAATTTTTCCACCAGTTTACTTTCTGTTGGTTGTTGGAGTTTGTGAAAGTTCAGTTCTCCAGCAACAAATTAAAAATTTCCACAGCCCAAAACGTTCAAACTAATCAACAGCAGCATTTTTATCACGCCGAAACATTAAAGTAAATTTTTTACCATATAAAGTTTTGATTATACCGTAAAAAATGGTGGAATAGCTTTGCTCAGTAGAGTTGCTCGTTTCAGGCCTGCTGAAAGAAGTTCAATAATAAATTTGGCGGAATCTTTGGTAAACCTGAACCGTTTAAAAAATGTGCATCTTCACATTTAAAGGGAATCTCCCTCTCACGAAACACTTTTCGTTGAATATTGAGGCGATACCTTTGACATATTAGTAACGACTCGATTTTTAATCTAAACAAATACTATATTTTAACAAATCAATTTTACAACCGCATTTTTGAAACAAAGATCTTTTATTTTTTAGAAAGGTCACTCAACGTAACCTAAAAATACATTAATATTTGATTTAACTTCTCAAAAACTTGATAGCAAGATATTTGCTATTTTGATTGCTAATAGCTAGCAAAAAATGGTTGAGAATGTGAAAACTCGATTTCAGCTAGCAAAGTTGCTAATTTGCTTGCAATGTGGTATCGAGAATGTAGCCCCTGGATACACGTCGAAAAAACCTAGTCACGAAAACAGTTTTAGTACAATCCAAAAAACAAATCCATCTAAATCCATCTTAGTGCACTAACCCAAACACACATTTTTTGTAAGTAAAATTTTGACTGACTACGTTGTGTGTCTCGTTCACACAACCACCGAGATAAGTAGTTATGAGTAGATACAAGTACTTGTGAGTGTAGTTTGCTAATGCTAATGGAACACGTTTAATGAAATAAAGGAAAATATAATTGATCGTCAAACAAAGTGCCACTTTTAATCCTAATGACACAATGTACTATTATTTGTACTATGAAGAAATGGAACAAAATACAACAAATACAAAATTCTCTGAAACTGTGTGATCGCTATTATTAGCACCAATCAACCAATTTAACTATATTACACTGTCGCTAAAAAACAGTGGCAATCTTGTGCATCGATTTCATGTCAGCCATATTGGATGCGGCAACTCCAATAAATGTAAGCACCGACTGTGCTTAACCTTATGGTTAACGGTGTTAACCTTAATTGTTATGTCTAGTAAGTAGCTCGTTAATTGAGTAGTAATAATAGTTCTGGGTTTATAACCCTAACCACAATCATCTTAAAAACACGTATTGTACAGTACAGTTAACGGACTATCGTCTTGTAATAAATTTTCAATAATGTTTTATTAATACATAAACAGTGTTCTATATTTATTTTGTATCAGCATTGTGTATAATTATGGTGAATTATGTTTGACACTTAAAATATTATTATTAATAAATAGCAGAATCCTTATATACCATAAAAAGTGTGTTACCGACATACGCATTTACAGTTTGAAAATTAATCGATAAGCAACTCTTCATCCTACATGGACAGTTCCTTTATGAAAGAGTACGTCATCCGTACACAACAAAGCCACTCTACTCAAAGGATAATTATCGTTGTTTAAATATTAAATCATTAGAAAATGTGTAGACATCATAGCGTTTTATTGTGTTTTGAAACATAAAAAAAACCTTTTAAGAACCAATGTAGTCATCAACGTAATGTAAAGTAATAATAATTTTAATTGCTTATTCATTAGTGCACTGTACAGCATATACAATATAAACACACGTACGAGATACATATTTTTACCTAATGGATTAAATTATGTTTCTAATGTATTTTTGTCTTGCTGTACTTATAGCAGAAAAAAGTTTCTCAAGTTGATTTTCATTTTCTTCACTGTTTTCTATCCATGCTTGTGTACGCCATTTATTTTTAAGCGACGAAAATTGATCGCCGTAATTTAATTTTGTGACTGTTATTTTTAGAAGAGTTATTCTTTTGTTGCATTTAATGGAGTTGTGAAACTTAGTAATAGATTGAGTATATGAATATTGGACCTTGGACCTATTAATATTTGGGTTTTGTTTCATTTTCGCTGCCATTTGAATGCAGAGAACATCTAGGGGTATGATGTGAAAAATAGCCTCCAGTGCCCGAGTGAGTGTGCTCCTGAGCGCATCAATAATAGACAAACGACAATCCCATATAATAGTTTGGGCCTTATAACTGAGGTATAGAGCCAGTATACGATGTGGGGCTCAAGACCCCATTTTTTCCGGGTTACGATTGATTCACGGCGCACAATTCACATCACAACTGATTCACAATTCGCAGTGTATCATTTATGAATTGCCTTAGCTGCTGGCGGAAAAAAAATCACGCGTTTTTTTCCGCCAGCAGCTAAGGCAATTCAGAAATGATATATTGTGTATAAACAAGTATCCGTTTTCTTAATTGGAAAACTAAAATTAATAAAACTAAGCATACATTAATAATTGATTTCGAACAAACGCATTCTTTCCAAATAATACCTTATTAGTTTTTTTTTTTTTCATAAAAGCAGTAGTGTAACTTAGAAAAGTGAATTGTGCACCGTGAATTAAATATTTATTTTAAAAATAAACCATCTAGAATGACGTCTTTCGGAAAAGAAAAGAAATCACATTAAAAATCAAAAAAAATCAAAATTGCATTGTTCTTCGTAACAAAAACCAAGCTGTCGGACTCGTTTACATGTGAATGATGTAAGTAAAGTGATTCTATTATATGGAGTAATGAGGAACACAACGACCCAGCAGACGCAGCAAAAGCTGAAGCTCAAAAAAAGTTTATACAAGACTTGTAACCAATTTGAAAATATTGAAGTCTTCATTAACGCCAGAAATTATACTAATGGATTTTGAAATGGCAGCTATCAATGCATGTGAAAAAAAATCGCAAATGCTTATGTATGCTGATTCAAGCCTAAATATGACACCGACGCAACTTTCGCCATGAATTGTAAATTGCTGGCAGCACTAGCGTTTGTTCACCCCGATAAAGTCATTGAATATTTGAACGTTGTTGTAGCTGAAAACCTTATTCCGAAAGAGTTGCTATGTTATTTTGAGGATAATTTTGTGGGACGATTTATAGTCGATAAAGCTCCAAGATTTGCACGATTTGAGATTTTAAAATGGAATCATTACAATACAATAGAAGCATGGAATCGCAAATTTAGACAAACGCTTGCCGGCAATCAAGGGCCACCACGCAAACGCAGTTACTTTGACTATAACAGCAGGGTTAATCGAATCTTAAATAATTGTCATAAAAAGGCACCATTAGAATATTTGAAAGCAGTCGATTATAACATTGATATCAATTAAAAAGTATTTAAAAAATTAGGTTGTGTAGTTTGATTGACCCTGTGAATTTCGCTTCTACTTAACTTGCGGGAAGAGAATGCTCATCATAATACAACCGTAACCCATTCGCGCACGTGCGTCCTTCTTTAAACCAGTACGATTACGAACATAACACGGTTGATTCACGGCGCACCGTGAATTTTTTATAAAACAAATTAAAAGTGAAATGTGAATTATTAATTATGCATGCTGTGAATTCTGCATCGTTAATTGTGCGTCTTCCTTTTTTTCCAATAGCGTTTTTACGGGAGTATAGCATTATAGTAGCTTTCTGTACCCTTCCTAAAATATTCGGCTTCCAGCTAAGTTTACTGCCCAAAACAACACCCAAGCTAATACCATTTAAAGTAAGATGATCAATCTGAGGAAGCTTGTACTTTCTAGAGAAGAGAACCACTGAACTACAAATCTGCTAATGGAAGACCCGCCAAGCTTAGCATTCACGATCCTGACTCTTAGCATTTGATTTATCCAGACATCGAGCGATTCATGCCCACTCATATTCGACAAAGCCCGAGTTATCGCCACCGTTTAACGTTACTGAAGGCCCCTTTTATAGCTAGAAGGTTTACCAAGGATTATTCTTTAAATTCTAGGGATTTATCAATAGGACAAATTGGGAAGTGTAGAGCGGTTAATACCGATCTTCCTTTACACTATGTTGAGATTTCGAACACCCAGCTGGGTCAATAAATAGAGCCTTTAATGTGAGCTTGTGACCTTCTATTCGTCTTTCCAGTACCTTTAATAGAAAATAGCGTAAGCTTATAGGCCTAAGGTCTTTGGGATGGCAATGAGAGCATTTTGCCGCCTTATGTATAAATATTACGTTTATCTCAGTCCATTTTCTGGGAATGTGGCAAAATTCCAACCTTGCTCCGAAGGTAACTTCCAGCTAGTGATAAAGCCAAATGAAATGGAAATTGCTTCGTGAACCTTTCAGGCGCAGACAAAAGGAATTATATCCTAGGAAATTCAGGCCCCCCCGCAAAATTTTTCTTAGGCCCCTAAAATGCTTCTTGTACCTATGAGCGAGTAAAGATTTTAGTTAAAAAATTATTTCTTCCTATTGTCCGGGCTTGGATTAGTTAAAAGTATTTGATTTCGAGAGAATAGACGATACAGTTCAATGGCTTGAAATAAAATGAAATTTCTTGCAATCAACGCAAAGCTTTGACGATTTCTAAATGTATCAATAAAACATCACAATTTTGAATATAATTTGAAAAATATCAAGAATTTCGAAATAATCTAATTAATGTCGAGTTTTCAAAGTATCTTGAATTATCCGTAAGTATAACCAAATCTAATGTTATATGCGCTAATCACCACCATGTTAAACGTACATAACTTGGTCATTCTCAATTTCAAATAACCTAGGAAACTGAGAAATATCGAAATATTGGCATAATATCGAAATCTATAAATATCACGCTTCAGATTTATATGTGAAACCCTGCAAGTTTCAAGAACTTAAAGCTAAGCGCAGAACATTGCCTTACAAAATTCGAGTAAATTTGCAAATCTTTAAAAATTTCGAATAATCCTAGAAATGTCGGAAAAAATTATAGATTTTAATCGATTGAACTCATTATAGAGACTGACTGTTTTGGCTCAGGTATCCGTTGATTCCCTTCCTAAAGATAAAGGCGCTCCTAACGAGGGAACAAGAAATGGTTTTCCGTCATTGTCAGCTATTTTTCTAGGCAAAAAGTTTCAACAAATTTTTCGCTTTTTCAAATCAAATTTAACCTTTTGCAAAAGAAATTTAATCACATTCAATTTTTTCAAATCAAATTCAACAATTTCTAATCATAAATTTATTTGTGAAAGGTTGAATTTGAAGTGCGAAACTTATATTACAAATAAATCAACGCAGCAAGCACTAAAATCGTTATCATTTGATGTCGAAAGTTTTAATATCAAACAAGATTAGCAAATTTTCTTCTAAATCTAAATATCTAAATTGGAGTCCGATTACGTGTAGTTACTCTGACATTGACTTCACCTTCAGCCACCGAGAAGAGATTTTTGGGCTGACAGGAGCGATTTGTTCTTTCTCTAAAGACTAGACCACCGTAGTGCACCAGCCTAGAAATATCCCGTTCTACAATTTTGAAAGGGTGGTTTACTTACCATCTATCTAATCTTAACTTTGAACTAATATTCGAACGCTTGGTATTTCTCGCGGACCCCAATAACCGTGGGCCCCCGCGGTTGCGGCTGACGCGGGTACCTAGTTACGCCACTGAAGACAGACAACTCGAAATGATGAAAAAGATTATTTTTAAAGAAATAGAAGAGATTCTTTGTAAGCGTTTTGTCGCAATTCTTCGTAACTCGAAACTCGTAATGCTTACATAATCGCACCCCTGAACTGACTTCAAGTCGAAAGATGACAAAACAAAAACTAATCCAAGAGTGACAAAGATAAAGCATTTTTTTTTTATACTATATATCATGTTGAAGGGTAAATTTTGACATCAAACAAAAACATAACCAACAATAGATCATGTTTTCCGAAAGGGGGCAGATCGAGCGAAAGTAGTATAATAGTAAATACGTTTGCCGCTAGTTGTCACTACTAAAGTAGAACGAAAGTACTTCACGTTTTCTAAAAGGTGGCAGCACTAAACGACACTAATGGAGTTAACCATTTATCAATACGTGTTGTACCATTTTTTTTTTCAAATACAAAAATGGATACAACCGACAAATAAATATTTATAAATAATTTAAACTAAATAAAATTGTTATTAAATTATTTTAGAAAATATTAAAAAGAAATTAAAAGCAAGAGGGGCGAAAACAACTGGAACAAAACATTAACTACTAGTCAAAAAACACCTTTATAAAATAATTTGACAGCATTATAGGGCCCGATTCTGAGACGTTAAAAAAATGTTGTTATTTTATTTCGCCGCTTCCTATTTGAATTTGTAATAAGAAAACAAAAATAACATAACATAAAATTTTGAAATGCAGAATCGGGCCTATTATTGACGATTGGAGCATCACGGATTCCACATAATGGACATTTTTTAAACTGAGCTATCTGATAATTTGAAATTCGAAATTGTTGTAAACAATTCCAATTTTGAACTGTAAACACAATTTTTACTTACCAGGTTGCTAATAATTGTAAATAATTTCAATTTTGGATTATACAAATAATTTCGTCCCATTTGTGACAAGTGTGATTTTGTCAGTAGCACCATTTTAACTTTTTTCCTCGAGAAGCGCTCTCTCTACTTTTACAATCGTCAATAAGGAAAATTATCATTAGAAGTGACGTCTAGCTTCAAGACTACTTTTTGTTATATTAATAGTGACAACTAGTGGGATCACCTGCAATATCATATTTTCTAGCAGATGGCACCGTTCGCGAAAGTAGTATTTTCTTGACAGTTTGACATGATCTATTATTTAAAAAAATTATTAGTCTGTGCAGAAGTATTTTTCATCGAACACAATATTTATGCAGATGTATTTGTTGAACTGATCTCGATTTGAGAATTTTTGTTCATAATTATGGCAGTCCACTAATACAAACATAACTTTTTTGTAAGCCAAATCTTGCCTGCTTCCTTTTGTGTTTCGTTCACACAACCACCGATCTTATATTTTTATCTCATTTTATTTTGACTGACATTTGGTTCTGAATTCAGGCTTAGATGGAAAATCAGTTTTTAGCTAAACCTGTATATTTTTTCGTAGAGATATTTATAATACATACAATAAGACCAACCATATACATTTTTTATTTATATATCCCTCTCTAATTCGCTTCACGTGAAGCAGAAAATTTATTATGGGGAAAAAATTGTTTCCAATATATGAATGTTATATTTCTTTGGCTTTTACTGTCACAAATTTTAAAAACAAAACAAACATTTTTATGCGTATTGTCAATAAAACCTTTTATTTGTTAACATTTATATTAATTGTTATTAATAATTGAATAAATTGAAATATTTGTCTTGTTTAAATAAATTAATTAAAATTGTGTTAATTGTAACCTGACATACTATTTTACAATTACTGCCCAATATTGACATCTTTTGGCAAACTTATAACACTAAAATACTTCTTTTGGTGCTGCCTCTTTCGGTAAACATGATCTATAGTTTTTCTGTAAATCTTATTGACGATTGTAAAAGTAGAGAGAGCGCCTCTCGAGGAAAAAAGTTAAAATGAGGCAACTGACAAAATGACATTTCTTATAAATGCGACGAAAGGAAATTTTGCAACCCGGTAATTAAAAATTCTTTTTATAATCCAAAATTGGAATTATTTACAATTATTAGCAATCTGGTAAGTAAAAATTGTGTTTGCAGTTCAAAATTGGAATTCTTTCCAACAATTTCGAACGTCAAATTATCAGCTAGCTCAGTTTTAAAAATTTCCACTAGGTGGAATCTGTGATGCTCCAATCGTCAATAGATCATGTTTAAATATCAAATTTTCTTAAACCGCAACAGCTACACGATCTTTCAGAAAACTCCGCAAAAATAAGCAACTGTTACATAATGCCGCTAGGTGTCACTAAATATTTGCTGTCAAAAATTGTATGACATTTTTACTTTTGCATTTTGTAAACATAAGGAAAAATATTTTTGTGTTATAACAGTGAATATTTTTAATACTTGATAATTAAATTGATTTTGAGAAGTTTTTATAAATGTCCGTTTGATAAACGTCAGTAATATTATTTTGATTGTGTAGTGACATCTAGTGGCAAACGCTCTGTATGTACTTTTTAGAGATTTTGAGATATAGTTGAACCCCTTTAATCGGTTCATCTTTGAGAATAAAATTGGAATATTTCAATAATTTTTATTTTTTTAACTTAAAATAAACAATCGAAACACATTCGAGTATGCAATACTTAATCAAACAAGAATAAAAACGTTATATTTTCAAAGTATTTAGGCTCGTATTTTATGTAACTATACATACAACAGTATATATTCAAGAAACCGATACATTTAGTAAAAAATATAATTTTTCGGTCGCATTGAGCGGGGTAAGAAAACTGAAAGATGGTTTACTAAGAGTGGTCGGATTTGGAATCGGTCTGGGGTGGGCTCATTGGTAGGTTAAATTTTATTTAGAAAATAAATTTTGTAACCCACGGTAGTTGCCACTCCCAGTTGGCCGATTTTCACTAAAATTCACTGGAATCTCATGAGAAAAGCTCAAATATGAAGTTTCATCTGTAACCAGCTATAGAGAGGACACCGACCGATACAGACAGACACCATTTCGAAGCCAACCAAATTTTTCGGACTGGGGGGGGGGGGAGGGGGGAAGGGTCCGAAAAGGATAAATCCTGAACAATCTCAAAGGTCGAAAATTTTCATTGTTAACAAACTTTATTTTACTATTTTAAAAGAAAGTACATAATTCATAGTGTAATATAATTTTGGCGGCACTTATGCTATCGGTGAATTACTAAAACTTGAGTCTGGTCAATGGTTTTCCAAAAATCGGGTTCTATGAATAACATGCACAAATTAACTTCCATTCAAAAAGGCCATTGAAATTCTGTCTAAAATAACCAAATATTTCGTTGGCCCAAAATTTTTTTTCTCGACGCCTTGAAAGTCTCCGAGTCCGAAAAAGCCAAAAAAAAAAAAAATGTGCGTCTGACCATAGCCATCTTACATATAGTATATCATAGCCGGAACGTAGAAATAAGAAATACAAGCTTTTCTCAAGGTGAACATTTTTCTGTTTCCCATAAGAACCAATGTAGAACTGGTAGTTTTGATTTATAACTTTATTAATGAAAATTCAATTTATTGTAAAAACATTTTTGTTAATTTGCATGTTTAATATGTTTCGTAGATCTGGTTTTAAAATCATAGAAGAAAATATCTCTACATTTTAAAATAAATTGAAAAAAGAAAACCTTTCCATTTTCAACAACTACACGGAAAAAAATAATATAGTTAACATCACAAAATGCATTCTATTAATTGAGATTTGTGATAATCAATATTTTTTTTTTTAATATTCACAATTTTTTTATTGATATCAACAAACCCAGTTTTTCTTTCATTTTTGTGAATTGTGAATTTCAAAAAACTGCTTTTATTAAATTTTTACTTTCAAAATTACTAAAGTTTTTTGTAAATGATAAATACATGCAAGTGAATTTCAACAAATTTACTGTTTTATGAATTTCATATAGATAAATACGTGTAATTTTCACCAAAATAATTAAACTTTTAAATGAAGAATTGAATAAAATCGGTTTAATGATATTCAATAATCACAATTCAGGCATAAAATAATATTATTTAAATTTCTGGCTATAGTTAAAATAAATTTTCATTTAAATCACAAAACATATTTTAATCTTCGGAACGCTTTTATGAATTTCATAAAAAAGTTAAAATTGCTTTAAATACTTCAAATATTTGACGTAATTTAGTAAATGAGATTATACAAATTAAGAGTTACAATTCTTACGATTAGAATAGGCCGATTAATCCTACCGCGCCTCTTTACCAGCTCTTGATTGTTGGATTGATAGAATATTTAAACTGTCTAAATACATATTCTCTTCCAAAATAAAACGACTTTCGACAATATTCGATTTAATTTGACAATTATTACTCGTAATTCGTACTTCGATTGATATAGACAAATAAAATACATATTCCTACATCTGCGTTTTGAAAGAAGGTTATTAATGTAGAATATTTCTTTAAATATCTTCCAGATTGATTTTTTAATAAATGTATTTAAACGCGGTAAGTCAATATGATTAAGAGGCTCTCTAATAACGCCGAACGAACCCAACAGTAACAGAACTATACTACAATAGTCACTGCATAGGATACAATTGTTGAATGTCCTCCATTCGGCAAATTCCGAAAAATGTCAGTGGTAGAATGCCAACAAAATAAAAATCTGGGTATCATATTGTAAGGGTATCGTATTGCAACGAATACGCTGGAATATTAGTCTCGTTTTTCGAGCTGATCCGAAATTAATGGCGCAGTGACCTTTCAATGGTCCTTAACAGCGTATTACGAAACATCAGTGACCTGAAAAAACCGTTTAATATATGTGATTTTGTCGAGATAATCATGTCGAATGTAGAATCCGCAGGAGCGAATCAATCGCGAACTGAAAATTACAATTACAAAAATGAAAATAGTTGCTGTAATTCAAAGTATCCTGGAAAGCTACTATTGATTTATATGTAATTTATTTTCATTTTTTGTAAAAATGCAATAATATTGTTGCGTTTTTAAAACATTTTTTTTTCACGAATTGTAAAAAATTCAAAAGGAAAATCAATGAAACTACTGCAGTTTTTGAGCCGCGATTGATTTGCTCCCGCGGATTGTATAGTCGACCTGAATGTATTCCGTTTAAATAAAGTAACACTTGTAAAATTAAGAGGGGTAGTGGAAATGTGCCAAATCAAGCTTCAACAAAATACCTATGATACCTTAAAATTTAAAATTCGCCTTAGAATCTATTTCCCTAATAAAATAATAAATTAATTATTTTTAAACATTTATTTTATGTTAGTCAAGAAATAAAAATTATGTTTATCACGAAATAAATAGTACCTCACGAAATTTTTGTGTTTATCATTTCATCTTTTATTAAATACACAAAATTGTTTACATGCTTTTATGAATTTAACTCAACTTTTGTGAATATCACAATATGTTTAGTATTAATGTACCGTTAATATTTTGTGTAATGCAGTTTGATGCCTTTGTTCGAAGAATCATTTGAAAAAGGACGCTGTTTGAATTGAGTTGTGAAATTTATTTTTTATAAAGTAATTTAATTTTTTTAAATAACGTGAAACTTTAAGAAGTGTACTTTATGCGTTGAAATTTTGGGTGGATATAAACTAAAAACCAAATAGTTTATCTTGTGCTGTGTACTGAAAGTGCAAGTGGAATATAAAAAAATTGTAAGTGTATGTGAGATTTTGTTAAACTTATAATTTCTTATTCATTTTTATATTAATTTTAGGGACATTAATCTTTTACGACATTTTGTTTTAATTTTCAATCTAAAAGTTATAATTAGGTTACATATTTTGTGCAACTGTTCAGATGTATTCTTCTTTTCTTAAATACGTAGTAAATTATAATAAATTATGACGTGCTTTAAATGCGGGATAAACGTAATTGGCAATTTTGGAAACTTCAAAATTCATGTTCTTAATTTTCATAAAATGTCCACAACAGATGGATTCCAATGTTTAGAAGGGGATTGTTTTATATATTTCTCTATGTTAAAAAGCTTCAGAAAACACGTATTTTGTAAGCACCCAGAAAATTTCTTAACTATAAATGAGATTCCTAACGTAATTGAACATGTAGCTTTTCAAATTAATCAAACTAATCATAGTTCGATAAACCTCCAAAACAAATTTGTTAAAAATACTTGTAACGAAATAAATAAATGTTGTCTTTCGACAAATAACAATAAATTTGATACTAATCAAATATTAAAGTTTGTGTTACAAATGCATTCCAATGATTCCTTTTCTCGGAAAGATGTATTGGATATACAAAATAAAATTGTTAATCAAATAACTATACCGTTTGTAGCAGAAATAACTAATTTTATAAAAAATAATTCCAAAACAGACAATTTTATAAACAATTTAAGTAATTTAATCAAAAAGTTTGAAAATCCCTTCCAATTTTGTAAATCGGATTATAAATTGTTCACTGAACTATAAAACCAAAATCTTTACCTGTCGCCAACATGTTTTTTTATTTCGAAAGAAATAGCTCCTGTAGTTTTCAAAGATAATTTGGTCTACGATGAGAGTATTTCATCGGGAATTCTTTTATCGTTAAAATTTCAATTCAGGAAGTTTTTTGAAAAACCTGGAATTTTGAATGAAGCTCTTTACAATATATCAAACATAGACGAATCTTGCACATTATTATCTAATTTTATGCAAGGTGAGCTTTGGAAGAAAAAAAAAAGAAATTTCTTAATAAGACGGTTGTCCCTTTTTTTCTATATATAGATGATATAGAAATAAATAACCCTCTTGGATCACACGCTTCTCAATACAGTGTTTCAAATATCTATTATGCATTTCCTTGCCTCGACATGTCACGATTGGAAAATATCTTTTTGGCAGGAATCATAAAGTCCAATGATATGAAATGTTATGGAAATAACTCCTGTTTAAAAGGTCTAATATCGGAAATAATAGATTTGGAACAAACTGGAATTATGATAAAGGCTCCTGATAATAATTTAAAAGTCCATTTTGTACTAGGCTTAGTTTTAGGTGATAATCTTGGTGTTAATGGCGTATTAGACTTTACTAAATCTTTTTCCTCAAAACTATTTTGCAGATTTTGTAAAGCTACCAAAACTCTGTGTAGAACATCATACAAGGAAAATGAAGACATGGTTAGAACTTTAAAAAATTACTCGACAGATGTAATGTTGAACCTCCCGTAAGAAACTGGTATTAACGGACCTGATGGTAACTTAATTAAAACCTTCCATGTTGTAGAAAATTACGCAATTGACGTAATGCATGATATATATGAAGGTGTCTGTCATTATGACATATGTCATATTCTAATATATTTTATAGAAAAAGTTAAATATTTCGATCTTTCTACATTTAATAAAAGGGTCTTGTTATTTGACTATGGTCAAATTGAAAAAAATAATAAACCCAGACCAGTTAAAATGGTACACTTAAAAAAGTTCCATTTAAAAATGTCTGCGAAAGAAATGAAAACTTTTACACACTTCCTTCCATTAATTATTGGCGATCTAATACCTGATGATGATGAGGTTTGGCAGTTCTTTCTCAACTTTTTAACGATTGTTGACTCATTGCTTTGGTATCATATACCAAAGGGTCATTTAAAGACTCTTCAAAACCAAATAGAAAAGCATCATATGGATTATCGTAATTTGTTTAATGATAATCTTAAGCCCAAACACCACTTTATGACTCACTATCCAACAATTATTAAATTTTCCGGGCCACCGCGGTTTTACTGGTGCTTTCGATTTGAGGCGAAACATAAGCAATTTAAGGTATATGTAAACTCAATTACTTCAAGGAAAAATGTGTGTCTATCTTTGGTGAAAAAATGTCAATTAAAACTTGCAAAATCCTTACTGGATGTGTCGAAAAGTTCATTTACAATTGACGACAACCACATAATTGACATTGCTTTTGATTCATTGTTAAAAACATGTTATCCCGAATAAAACCCTATTAATTATAAATTCTATAGTAAAGTAGAATACAAAGGAAAAATTTATAAATCTGGGTATTTTTTACCATTTTGTTTAAACGAATTGTCTGTTGTCGAAATAGATTATATAGCTGTGAACAGCTTAAGGACAAAAATAATCATAATTTGTCGTCCATTAAAATCAATTTACTTTTGTCAACATTACGCTGCATATATAAAATCGATTTAAATGATAAGGGTTTAGTTGTAGCTATGGATATTCATACATTTTGTGGGCCTCCACTTAACGCAAATAATTCATATAAATCCAATTCAATGATAAGAATAAAAGAATATTAATTTTATTTTCTATTAGTTATATAACTAGTTTAAGCTAAGAAATTAAATGTTTTGTTGAAAAAAAAAATTTAAAAACCACATCGAATATTAAATTTTTAAGGACAATTTTGTTATTATATTAAATTAGTATTAGGATGAATTGAGTAAATTTTTCTAAAAAGTCCAGCTTAACCAACAAAATATTTATTTTACGCTGCAGTATTTTAAAAATGAACGAAACTAGAAACGAACATATTTTTCAACTCAACACAAATTTGGAAAGAACAGCTGTATCTAACATCATTGAAGACGGGACCAACTACGACGGTCAATATATAATAATAAACGCTCCAACAATTGAACAAGCTGAACTTCAAGAGCTACTCAATGTGTGGGATTTACCTGAATTATATTCATACTTAGACGGTAAGTTAACTTAACTATTGTAATTTTAGTAAACAGCCAAATTATTTAATATTTCCAGCCCAAAAAGTATACATCAATGAATTAAAACTTCTTATACCGGCACATATCGTCCCATAGCTAAAAGATTTTACGTGGAATATAATAATTAAATTTACAGATACCATAAAAAAATGGCAATTGCAAAACAATTGCTCTGATGCTGCTTCAACGGTCAGTGATACTTTATCATCAATGACATGGCCTAGTACACCACCACCATCTCAAACATTGATGAATTTTACTTTTGAAGAGAAGATTACTACTTCCAATATTACTGATATTTTGATGGATTCTCATGAAGGTAGAACTTTCCTTAAGGAGATAACCGAGGCAGACCATTTATTAACGGAATTAAAACGGGATAACTTGTCCAATTTAATAGTGAACTATTATATTCGGCATGGAGAAAAACTGACTACGCAGATGTGCCAGCAATTAGCAGAAGCAATTGTCACACTAGTACCATCAGAGGATAAGGTAAATTTAAAGCATGTTATAAATTATTTCTCTAAATAACAGATTAAGATTTATTGTTACTTTTTATAGGATTATTATTACCTCCCAAGGAAAAATGCTTCTCCCTTAGGGAAGCTTTATTTCAAATATTATAATCAAATTGCACGCCTAAAAAGAGTTGGGGTTTACCAAAAATTGGCGAGAGATGACAACAGCAATAATCCAGAACTAGATACTGTTAGACAAATGGAAGATCAGGAAGATAGTGAATGCCATTATCAAGCACTTCGAAATGAAGTACTTAACTATGAGCAGTTACTTTATCATTGGAATGGCTGCAGTACAAATCGTTTATTATTTATTAAAAAATAATTCTACAGCTGACATTTTTGCTAGATATCCAAACTACAAAGAACCATTGGGATATAAATTAGTGAGTTTATTTAGAAATGCCTATAAGTTTCGACTTTTACAAACTCCCGGAATTAAGCTCAAATTACATGTATCGATAGAAATAATAGTTATTCTAGATATAAATGTGTATATGTTACGGCTAATGTACATAGAGATATATATATATATATTGAGATATATATATATATATATATATATATATATATATATATATATATATATATATATATATATATATATATGTTACGGCTAATGTACAAAATTGGAGAATGTGTACATTCGCCGGTAAATGTGCATATTCTTACTGGATTCTATTTGGAAAATGAGCATATTCTTATTGGGAATATGTACATTTACCGGCGAATGTACACATTCTCCAATTTTGTACATTAGCCGTAACATATATATATATATATATATATATATATATATATATATATATATATATATATATATATATATATATATATATATATATATATATATATATATATATATATATATATATATATATATATATATATATATATATATATATATATATATATATATATATATATATATATATATATATATATATATATATATATATATATATATATATATATATATATATATATATATATATATATATATATATATATATATATATATATATATATATATATATATATATATATATAGCGTCATCTGAGTTCTATCTTGTCCTGTAGACCATTTCTTTTCGAAAATAAGTTATGGATGGATTCTTATCAAAGAATTATCTCTTATAGTTTCTGAGTAATTTAATTTGAATTTTGTCCTATATTACTGAAATTCGGTTATTTCCTCTTAAATGTTCATAATTAATTGTCCTATTAGATAAATAATATCTTCTATTTATAAATTAATGATTTTTAGAGTAAATACTCTTTATACATGCTTCCTTTTGTTTGGGTCCTATATCCTACATGTTTCTCAATTACAATAAAAATCAAAAAAAATCTGTTTCACATAGACATAGAAATTGGCCTATATATCCTATATTTTTGGCATTAAAAATCAAAATTTATAATAAAATTTCAAAAAAATTGTGAAGCTCCAGCAACAGAGTTCCATTTTTTTGTTGAATTTATATAAAAATATCATGCCTTTATATAAAAATTAACCAAATTAGAAATATTATTTTGAATGTAAACTTTTTTTGTTTAAACTTTAAAATTCGATTCCTGTAAAATTTTGAAAATGCCATATAAGACAAGATTGAACACATATCACAATATGCCTGTGCTTTAAATTTTTTCATGTTGAGGTTTTGTTATAAACTACAAATATAATATTTTCATTATGATCTTAATAATTTTGTCATTATTTAATTTCAGATAGCAATCGATTACTTGTCTTTGTACAACAAACCGTGATTAATGTTAAACCAAGAATACGTAAATGAATTTTACAAAAAAATATGCATCGTTTTTGACACAGACCTTAAAGATCCAAATTCAAAGCATCTCTTTGAAAATTTAAAGAAGCATTCTGATTCAACAGAAAGTAAGTATAATATAAATTTAAAATTTTCCATCCTTTATATTTATTTAACTTTATAATTGCAGATGGACGATTTGCAACCATATTCATTTTGTTGCATGCTGTTATTAAAAATAATCCAGTTAAAATTGTTATTACTGAAGGCGGGAAACGAAAACACGTCAAATATTCAATAAAAGAATGTCAAAATAGTTTTCTCTATGTTTGTGATAGTGCCAGAGACTCAGAACAATATTTTGATAAATTATTGGAAATGAAGCAGAATGTACAGCCGTTTATATGTATAATAGGCAAATGTATCTTGAAGCCGGAAGAAATACTAGTTTATCTAGATAATACAAAATACAAAGTGTTAACAATTTTTAAAGCAATTGATATTTGCTTTAAACTATTTCACTTATTTGACTTAAAATACCCTATTGCGGGATATAATGTTTGGCAATTCTTACAATTATATTTCTACAACTTACAACTACCTTCTGATATTACTAATCCTTCTGTTAAGCAATTAATCAAAAAATTAGAAGACATTAAGGTAGTTTAGAAATACATACATTTATAGGATTTTTATTACAAAAATTTGTCAAATATATGTACTGAATTCTAATTAATTTTAAGTTTCTGTTGTTATTATTTGAGATTGAAGTCTTTAATTTTTAGTGAATTATTTAGTAATAATATTACTAAACTTCAATAAGAAATGTACTTACAAAAATTGTTTTTTTATAATTGCTATGAAATAATAAAATATACTAGAAATATAACAAAATAATTTATTTTTCTTTATAATTTAGCCCAAATAGTATACTTATAATATACTATATATATATATATATATATATATATATATATATATATATATATATATATATATATATATATATATATATATATATATATATATATATATATATATATATATATATATATATATATATATATATATATATATATATATATATATATATATATATATATATATATATATATATATATATATATATATGTATATATATATATATATATATATATATATATATATATATATATATATATATATATATATATATATATATATATATATATATATATATATATATATATATATATATATATTTATTTGTGACTATTAATAATCTTCACTGATAATCATTGACAATTTTTGTGATATTCAAAATGCTGTATATTAATGATTTACAAAAACAAAAACCTTTAATATAACATAAAGATATTTGTGATGTTCACAAAAATAATTGTTAATCTTACTTTGAAGATTATTGAATTTAACTAACTAAATAGTTATAAATATAAAAAAATTATAAATTTCACAAAACAATTTAATTAACATCATTATTTCATTAATTCAAATCATTGAATATTTCTTTAATTTACAATAATGAGTTTATTGAATACTACAATTATTTTAGTGATCAAACCATGACGTCATTAATAATTTAATAGATGTAGTGAATGAATATCATTACTGGATTTGCTTATTTTCACAAAAGTAAAATTTAATAAAAGGGGTTTTGTTATAAACAATCTATAGTTCAATTAGAGCGACATTTTGTGATTGAAATAATTTTTTTAGTGTTTTTCAATAAGTTTTTTTTTTCCGTGTACACACAAACCAATAAATTCTTATATAAAAAAATATAAACAACTAGAATCATCCTTGTCTTTTCAATATAAAACCAATAAAAGAGACAAAGAAAGCGTCAAAGTAAAATTTCGTAAATCAAATAAACAAAAATTAGATTATGTATCTTTGTCTTTCCAATATAAAACAATTAAAAGTGACAAAGAACACTTCAAAATAAAAACGAGCAAACACGAAAAAAACAAAAACGATTTGATCTACATTCTACATACTACATAAAACAAAAAGGCAACAACAAGATAAAATAAAAATAAAAACACGTCTAAATATAAAAAATAATAACAATAGACATCCTTGTAGTTCCAATAGAAAACCAAAATGTATAAAGGTGGATTTATATTATCAGTTCCTTTCAGTTCCTACTCGTATTGTGTCAGACATCATCAATTTATACTATCCGTACCTTTCAATTCAGGCATTTTCTTCGTATGCTTATTATTATATATTCGTATCTTTGGGTTACATATAGAGTAAAGATAACACACAAAAATACAAAAACAAAAATACAAAAATGTTTTAGTAGCAATTTACAATTTTTGTTTGTTTCGCTATTCTTTCGTATTTTTTCGCCTTCAGATATCAGACAAAACATTCTTTTCAACAATATGTGTCTGTGTCGGTACGAGTAGGAACGGATAGGAAAGGATAATATAAATACTCCTATAGAAAAAATATACATATGTAACGTCTGACACGATACGAGTAGGAACTGATAATATAAATCGACCTTAAAAAGCATTTGTTGTTTTGTTTTTAGTCACCTTTGACTTTCACGTCAGGGGACGTGTTTTTTGCTGATTTTTTTTTTTGTTCGCTAAATTAAAATTTACGTAAACGCTCGAGCCATACAGGTATCATCCCGAAAACGAACAGAAACGTTGATGTCATGATGTCAGATGAAGATGTTGTTCTAAGCCTATTTTCTCACGATTTTGATGAAGTTTATGGCTCAAGAGCAACGATCTAGCGAAACCAAAAGAAAAACTGATGCATTTACTGTTTCAAGCAAAGACTCAAGTTATGCTGGGATTTAGAGATTCTACTGGGTGAAATTGTTTTTTTTTTTTTCTTGGTACACCCTATTATGAATGAGCTGATGCTCAAAATAGGGTGTGCCGAAAACGATGTAAATTAAATGTGTACAATAAATAAATAAATTATATTCTAAGCTACGTTTTTAGTTGTGAATAAAATTATGGAAATTTAAATTATATTTTACGGATTAATTGATAGATTCCAAGTTTGGTTTCCATATATGTCTAAATATAATTATTAATCTAGAAATAGGTGAAAAAAAAAATTGCCGAAAATAACGACTTTTCATTCAGAAAATGTAAATTTGAAAAAGTCTTTTACACTGGTTTACATGGAACATCGCAAAATTTACACCTCTTATAGAAATCACGTTTAAAAAATGGCGGAAGCATTAGTGCTCTTATATATACAAAGGGCTCTGATCTGGCTGTCTGTCCGTACCCAAGGTATCTCGAAAAAGGGGTTGAGTTGTGGGTTGTTTTGAAGGTTAGCTGGAATTGAGTTCATGTACGGATGAGTTTTTCGGACTATGTTAATTTGTGGATTGAACTATGTTGTTTTGGGCGTTTAATTAAGGGTTGAGTTGTTGTCGAGAAGATTTTTGAGCTGGGTTAGAGAGATGGGGTTCAGTTGGGGATTTATTTGGAGGTTGAGTCGAGGGTTGAGGTGGAGAATAGTGGGATTTTAATTTTGAATCACTGTCCGGATTTTGTACTCTCGGGATTTTCTATCCTCGGGATTTTCTATCCTCGGGACTATGTATCCTCGGGACTATGTATCCTCGGGACTATGTATCCTCGGGATTTTGTATCCTTGGGATTTTTTACTCGCGTGATTTTTTGAAATCCTCGGGATTTGGTACCCTCGGGATTTTGACTCTCGGGATTTTGTTTCTCGCCCTTAGATAATATGTACATATATCAACATGTTTAAAATTAAAACATTCTTCTTCCAGATCATCTGGCCATTCAGAATACAAAATGTGCTTAAACCCATTTATTCGCACGCCTAAAGTGGTGGAGCCTACTGCTTAGCCATTTTAGCCCAATCGTTAGGAAGGGCCTGCACGTAAAAATATTGAAAACAAAACGGGCCAGAACAAAAAAAAATCCGATGTGCCCGAGCTTTATACCTGAGCTACTGTTAGGTCCCTTTTTCTATTATTCTTATGCCATCAAAAATAAAATCGTGTTTTTTTATAAGAGTGCGCTCCCCCATATAAAGAAAGAGATTTTCATAATTTAATGATGTTTATTTCTTCTCGTTATTCAAATGTACCTATCTACATTGACATTATAATCATTATAATATCAACTGAATTCAATCGCCCTGAACTCAATACGCAATTTATTCACATATAATGTATGTACTTGCTGAATATAATAATAGACGAAAAAGATTATTTTCGCATCGTATTTTTATTGGAATCAATAATAGCAATTTCAAAATAATCGTTTTCATAATTCTTACAAGATTTTCTCGCTGCGTATTATCTAGATTCTAGAATATCGATTCACGTATGTATTACATATATGTATGTATGTACACAATTTCGATTTCTTAAAACTCAAATATTAATATTAGATGAGTGCCTACACAACAAACAGAATTTTTCCCTTATTTAAGATATTTCCCAATATGTTGCCTAAATTGTCATTTTATTTTTTTGGTGAATGTTTGTTTATATCGTAACATTCTTCGATTTGTCATTGAGAATGCCAACACGAATAGTTCGATTGATATCAAACACGAAATATAATAAATAGTATGGTTTGACATTTTGAAAGGAAATGTGTCAAATTTGGAATTTTTTGGAGGGAAATTTTTTCTCGTTTCATGGTATTTTACAGCGAACAGTGCCAAAATGTTCTAAAGAGAAAATTCCGCAGACTAAAACAATTTCATAGCGTTTAATTATTTTAACCCGAGTAAAATCAATTGATGCCTGTTGGTAGTGTTTACGAGTGAGCGCCTCGATAGTTTATGGTGATGCAACCCATAAATGGTGACCCTGACTGCGCCGACGGTTACGCTTTTCCGCTAAATACAAAAGCAACGCACAGCAGGCGCACCGACAGTCCCTTCGCTATTAAGTTAATCGCTTTAACTCCTCAGTACCCGAAGCTATGGTTTAACTCGAGAGCTGGCAGAATTTCATATTCTGGCTTGCTGCTCTAATTGAACGAGTATTAAAAGACTTGAGTGAGGTAATAAATGGTCCTTGATCTAACACACCTAATTACGATTTCACCAACGGATGTCGCAAATGTGTTTATCAAGACAAGTTGTCTGAAAAAGTTTCCGATCAGTACTCGGGAGGTTTTAATGAAACTGTCGGAAACAACTTCGCAAGCTCAAGTGAAAAAGAATTCAAAGGAAAATACGGCGACTTGCGACGGGTCTATTTATAATTGACGTCTCAAAATATATGACAGGTTATCCAAGTGAGTCGACCTTATCGACATGATAGTTGATATATCTGTCTTTCCACCAATAGCCAGGATCGGAGGGTACATCCCCGATTTTGGCTAATACGAAGTACTACTTTCGGCAAAACATCTCGTCAACTTAGATCTGGGCCTTGGACTAGATTGCGGACGCTACCATGTGCATAAGGGGGACCGGGTTACTCGTAAAGACGTCCAACATAGTCGGTTACTCGACTCGGACTTGAATGGTTAAGGCCGTTGAACTTTGTTCGCAAGAAGTACGAATACCTTGAAGGGATAATCGAGCGTTGAATAGTGTTCGGTTTCAGAAGTACTGGTAATACCTTCCAGCGGTTTAAGCATTCGGTTCTCTAGGACATAGTTTTATTGTTTTCTATTTATATTTATACGACATACTAGTTGAAGAACATCTGCAACACCCCAAAATTTTATTTGTCAAATTAAGTTAAAATCTATTTCATCATTAACACTGAGGCGTTCAACCTAGCAGAGACAAATCGATTGGGGCTGTGTTACTGCAATAAAGTTCTGTTACTAATGAGAACCCGACAGTTTAAAAACACCTACAATCCATCTCGCCTAAACTTACCACAGAGAATTCTTGGCTGCTTCGTCATCCGGTTGAGAGTAGGAACTTTACCTTTTTTACGAACCATAAAATACTGACTTTCGCATTCAGACAAAACCTTTTCAATGCGTGTACCGAGGTAATTCCATTACCGTTATTAGACAGATTTCTGGTTGTAACAATATCTAAGACGATACTTTATCTAAAGTAGAGATCATTACGTTGACAAAATCCATCTCCTATACAGAGATTGAAAATGTAAAGACAAGTAAAGGTTACCACCGGACATTTTAATGGAGGAGGAGAGCTTTCGCGCCATTTCAAGCAATTAGAACTTTGAACAATATTAAAACAAATTATCTAATTCAATGATGTGGATTAAGTCCAGTCCAAATTAGCACAACTGATAGAATTGTCAAAAGGGGTGGCTCTCAGATTATAAACTTAATGGATTCAAATCTAGAACGTTCACAATTTTTGTTCGTTATTGTAATGTATGCGTATTTGAAGGGTATGTAAACGCAGCATTACCATAAAGAGTTCGATATGTGAACGTAGCCTTAGAAAATGGTAACTAGGTTCACATTAAAGAAAAGAATAAAGCATTCTCGTGTGTAAGCTCAACAAAGAAAGAGTGTTCTATTTAAACCATCCCGTGTAAATTAAATACGAAGATATTAAAAACATCACAGTTATGTTGGAAATTCATACAAACGAGTAAGTAAAAAGTGTTTTCACTGTTCATCCAGATAATACTCCCAGTAAATCATCATGTACGAAGTAGGAGGCGAATATTAATCGAAATTAGACACAAAATAGTATCACATGTTGGAAAATTACTTACGGATTCTTAAGTCTGTTGATGCTGCTTAATTCGTTAAGAATCTAGAAAAATGCTGCATCGATGTAGGGGTAAAGTGAACTTACCACCAGATCATGTCAATCCTGTACCACCGTTCACCACTACTGGATCAGATTATGCTGCACCAATCCAGATCAAGTATATCTGACGTAATGGTACTCATTTATGGACATACTCGTATCCTAATTGAAAGACCATTTTTAGTTCACCTTAGTTACAATAAAGCTAGGAAAGGAAGTTACAATAAAGCATATATTTAATTATTTCGTTCCAGTAGAATGGGCATTTACCTGGGCGTCTCTCAAGAGATTCCAATAAAAATGGAATAAGGGACTATTTAAATAGAAAAGAATAGAGAATTTTAGGTGGGTTTCAATAATTGAATTAGCGGTCAAAAAAATTTAAAATAAAGGATCGGTAAGTTTTCAAGCAAACGCGACATTTCATATTTATTTGATCGTTTGATTTTTCCCAATTTTTATAATTTTTATTTGTTGTGGTTATATACCTTGATGTGGAAAACATTTTCATATAAGTACATCATTGACCGGAATTTCCATTCGCCCGTAAATCGTTTCATCATTGAACACCAGTCAACCGAATTAATTATTACCGATTTGCTTTTATTTAATTTTTTTATATTTTGTAAATTCATTATTACAAATCAATAAATTCAATTTTCTTTTCATTTCTGGTGAACTTTAAATAATTTAATTATGATGATGATGATGATGATATGGGCAAATGAGGGAGAGTATTTATAATATTACAAATATATAACACATATAGTTTAGGATAATCTAGACTCATTTTTAAAAAGTTAAAAAGTTTTATTCATTGCGATTGAGGTAAGGCCAGAACTAAGTTACATGGACTTCATAACGGAACTGAAGAGGATGAAAAAACATTTTTGGAAACTTGTTCTTGGTGTGGTCCGAAAAGAAATTTTGGAAGCTACCGTAGTACAATTCACGATGTTTAATTCAGTATGTTTACACTATAAACTAAAATAAGTTTACAGGTAGAATTTGAATAAGAAGAATTTGACGCAAGAATACCCGAGTCAAAGGGCTGATTATATTGAACATCGGTGAAGTCCTGTGTCCATCCAAAAGATGATATTTATCTGATTAGATATCATTTTATTGCAAATATTTTCAAGGGAAATATCCACATATACCGAAATCATGAATTTCGTTAATATACTCGTATGTGGAATATTGCAGATGTGTGGTTTTTTCTGTACACTCTTCATTATTGGCTTTAATATTCCAAAACGATCAAAAATCATCACAGTTCTCGCTTGTTTCTTTTGAAAACTGAAAGCTGCTAACAAGACAGTTATTCATCTCAGTATCTACCTTGAAAATAGTCAAAGAGTTTATATCAATTGATCCAAATAACTTGAAGGAACGAAAATCTCTAGCAGCACAAACCATTCTTTATTGGGATTGTCGTTATTTAGCAAGTACTCGTTGCATATCTTTTCTAAGTTTGAGTTATATCCGTTAATAATTTAACTTTGTATGTTAACTCGAAAAGAAAAATCAGTATTGTTCTGATTTCGTTTTGGTGTATCAGTTATAATAACCAGCAGGAGGTAGGTTCTCTTTTCAATTGAGCTAATTACAACTAATTATAGTATAGTTATCGCGTTAACAAAATAATATTAATTTGCGCTCATCAATCTAAGCCACGTGTGGAGCTGCTAGCCTCCCGTCGGGTGCATCTCCAGGTGGCGGATAAGGAAAACCCTAACCGACTTGTTGGTGGGTAGATGGGAAACAAAATACCAGTCGCGGACCAAAACTAGCTAAAAGTGTTTCTTTGAATATAATAATCAATATGGCGACTTGGAGGGGTGAGCAAGCGGGCTCCCAGTCGTTGATGTTCAATCAGAGGTAATGAACTCTGAAAACCCATTGTTGGAAAAGGTTCCATAATGCCAAAATCACCAACATCCTCAACTAGAGGTGTTGAGATAGAAAATGAAGAACTCCGTACACAACTGTGCAAGATAGAAAAAATCACATCGGAGCTAATTGTTACATAGCGATATGTACGTTACGTTACGTAAGCATAGTAACATAATAATATTATAAGGGATACATGTAAACGTATTGTAATTACATGTATCATAGATATAGCTCATGTAAAAAAAAGTGAATAAACTATACACTCGTATACTTGACGTCTGACAAACAACACGTGTTTCCATCATATATCCTAACCACATAACATGGTGTCAGAATAGGGATTAAATAAATAAATAAATAAAGTGAAAAATAAAGATTAATAATAAAAATTATGGAAGGATTAAGACCACCAAAAGCCTTAATATTATCGGATGACCGTGGCAATGAATGGAAAACGTGGATCAAATTGTTCAATTATTACGCAGTGGCAAGTAGGTTGAGCACAAAAGACGACAACATAAAAGTTGCAACATTATTAACCTGCATTGGACCGGAAGCAGTTAAAATTTTTGAAACATTCGGACTAAAAGAAAATGCAACATTGGAAGTAATAATAAAAAAGTTTGATGATTTTTCACGCCAAAGTCAAATGTAACCTACGAACGGTACATTTTCGGAAAACTCCAACAAGCAAACCAAACGTTTGCTGAATACTTCACTAAAATCAAGTCGCAAATAGTAAAATGCATGTATGGAGAAATTGAGGATGATCTGCTACGAGATAAAATAATAATCGGTATAAATGCGGAAAACTTACGGGAAAAATTATTGGCAATGGAAAACCTAACCTTACAAAAAACCATCACCGCGTGCAAGGTACATGAATCAATGGTAAAGCAGATGTCTACATTAAGAGCAACGGGAACCAACGGAGGCAATGATGTAAGTGAGATAAATAAAATTAGTATTTATAAAAATATTATTAGTTAATAAAAATGTAGTTGTCCAGCTTTTGGACAAATCTGTAATAAATGTAAAAAACGAAATCATTTTGTAGTCGCATGTAGAAGTAAGAAAAATCAAAAAGTAAATGAAGTACAGACTAATTCAGATTATGACGAGGAAACTCTTGATTCATTATTTATAGAAGAAATTGAAAATATTAAAGAAAAAAATAATTGTTGGTTAGAAGAATTTAAAATTAATAAATCAATTTGTGAAAAGTTTAAACTGGACACAGGTGCCCAATGTAATGTAGTTGACATTGACTTAATCAACTGCACGATTCACGTACGAAATACTTAATATCATATAGTGGACACCAAATAAAGGTTATGGGGCAAACCAAACTGTTGATCGAAAATAAAAACAATCAAAGTTTTGAAATCGTATTTAATGTCATCAAAAGGTCGAAAACACCTATATTAGGATTAAATGTATGCCAATCGTTAAATTTGTTAAAAAAAATCGACAGTTTTGGTTCACATGAAGATATATTTAAAGGATTAGGTTGTATAAAAAATTTTGAGTACGATATTGATCTAAAAGAAGATGCACAATTTGAGATTGTACCTGCTAGCAGAATACCGTACGCCATCAGAGATGATGTGAAGAAGGAATTGGACAACATGGAAAAATTAGGAGTAATAAAATAAATAACTACTCCAACGCCAGCAGTGTCGCCCCTCGTAATAGTAAATAAAAATAAAAAATTAAAGATTTGCATTGATACATCGCAAGTAAATCGTAGTATTTTGAGAAGACATTTTCCCTTACAAACATTAGAGGAAATTGCAGCAAAAATAAAGAAGGCGAAATATCTCACGTTGCTGGACTGCAAAAAAGGATTTTGGCAAATCCCAGTATCGGAACGTAGTCAACCATATTTAGCTTTTCCAACACCATGGGGAAGATACACCTGTCTCAGGATACCGTTTGGACTCCCGTTTGGATCGAGTAATTAAAGCGCTAAATTACAGCGGTTTCAAACTAAATAAAGAAAAGTGCCAATTTAATGTTAAAAATATTAAATTTTTAGGGCATCTATTGTCAGAAGAAGGCATCAGATCAGATCCGGAAAAAATGTTGGCTATTAAAAACATAAAAATACCTAATAATATCATTCAAATCCAACGACTGATGGGTATGATAACATATTTGTCAAAGTTCATACTGAATTGCTCGGAAGTCACCGCTCCACTAAGAGAGCTATTAAAGAAAAATAATCAATTCGTGTGGGATTTTAGCCAGCAAGAGGCTTTTGAAAAAATAAAAAGTATCCTTTCATCGCCGCCAGTGCTTGGATATTACAATGTTAACCTGCCAGTAAAACCTACAGTGGATGCCAGTTCAAAGGCATTAGGAGCAGTATTGCTGCAGAACGAGCATCCAATAGCTTACAGCTCGAAATCTTTGACGGAAACTGAAACAAGATATCCACAGATAGAAAAAGAAACTCTGGCTATTCGTTTTGCCTGCAAAAAGTTTCACCAATACATATATGGGAGATCATTGACTATCGAAACGGATTACAAACCGCTAGAATCTATTTTTAAAAAAAATTTGCAAGCTGCACCAGCAAGATTACAAAGGATTATGTTAGAGGTTTACCCGTATAATCCAGAAATAATATATCGAAAAGGCAAGGATATACCGATAGCGGACTTGTTAAGTCGTGATGTGCAAAATATCGATGACCCATATTGCAGAAATGAGGAAGAATTGGAAATAGACGTTATTGTACCAATGTCACCAACAGCGCGAAACAGCTTGGTTAACGACACGAATGAAGACGAAAATTTGTCAACTTTGAAAAAATACATATTAAACGGATTTCCAGAACATAATAATGTTCCAAATGAACTAAAGCATTTCCTAAACTTTAAAGAAGAGATGTCAACTTACGAGGGTATACTATTTAAAGGAAGTAAAATAGTACTTCCCATCAAGCAGGTAGAGAAAATTTAAAAAACAGCACACTTGGGTCATTTGGGTGTTCAAAGTACATTACAGAGAATACGCCAAGCATTTTACTGAAAAAATTTAGAAAAAAATGTCATAGACTACGTAGAAAATTGTAGTATCTGTCAAGCTACTCAACGAGCCAACAACAAACAGCCGATAATTCTGAAAGCCATTCCAGACTACCCTTTTCAAATTGTTGCGTCGGACATGTTTAACTTTGACTCAAATAATTATATATTATTAGTCGACAGCTATTCGGGCTTTAGAGAATTCGAAAGGTTAAAGCACTCCAACTCGTTCGAAGTAATCAATTTCTGTAAAAAATATTTTGCAATCTTTGGAACCCCAGGGATTTTCGAGTCCGATAATGTGGGCCATTTACTCATCCAAAGAATTCAAAAATTTTGCAGAACAATGGAAATTTAAGCATAACATCTGAAGTCCACACCATCCAAAAGCAAATGGACTTGCCGAAAGGGCAGTGCAGACGGTTAAATTATTGCTTAAGAAATGTCAAAAGGATAATACTGATGTGTATCTAGCCTTACAAAATTTAAGAAACGCTCGAACGGTTAATGTCAAGAATTACTAGAACTATATTACCAGTCAGTTCTGATATTTTAAAACCACAAATCAGAGAAAATGTAAACGATATCATTGCTAAGTTACGCAATAAAGGCAAACAATATGCAGATCACGGATCCAGAGACTTACCAGACCTGAAAGTCAACGACCGAGAGAATGGATCAGCGCTAGAGTAACGCAACAATTAGAAAGCCCAAGGTCAGTAATCGTACGGTCGGACAATGAAAAACTTTATCGAAGAAACTATCATCACCTTTATAAATCGCAAATAAAGATTCCAATCAAAACGGAAGTTCAGCCGCATGTCGACAATAACTGTGAACCTAAAGAACAAGCTTTGATAAAACCGCCTAATGAAAACACAATACAAACAACACAATTTACCGATACAGGAACGTCAATTGACAAAACTAATAACCAGACTCAATTTTCTAAAACCAGATTTGGAGAACTATTAAACGTGTGGAAAGATTAGACTTTAATTTCTTGAATTTATATGTATGTATATTATTTAGTATTACATGTTAAAAAAAAAAAATATCTGATTTATAAGCATAATAATAAATCAGTTAGCTAAAAATGGGAGATGTTACATAGGGATATGTACGTTACGCTACGTAAGCGTAATAACATAATAATATTATAATGGATACATGTAAACGTATCATAGATATAGCTGATGTAAAAACATCGTGAATAAACTATACACTCGTATACTTGACGTCTGATAAACAACACGTGTTTCCATCATATATCCCAACCACATAACACTAATTAACGAAGTAAAATCTCTTAAGTTAGAAAATGAGAAACAGAAAAAAAATTTACAAGCAAAGGAACCTGAGGAACAGTGTGCTACAGAGTTCCATACTGACGACGAAGAATTAAGATAAGAAACTGACTGTATCCTAAAACAGAACAGGAAGAAAAGACCTGTAAAAAAAAGAAAGGCGGAATCTTCTCCAGAAATTCTAGCTTCAAACCGAACTTCAAAATAATCAAAATCAGCAAATTATACCCAATCAGAAAAACCAACCAACCAAAATTAAGGAAAAGGCACCACCAAGCCAACTAACGTAAAAGTAATTCAAACCTTTCAAAATAAAGTCTTGAGAAGTATGGTCAACGCACCTTGCGAGGAAACACATACAGCGCCTTTGCCCATATGAAAATACGGATTTGCATCGTATGCTGATCAACCCAAACCCAGTAAGACGTCTTCGACGAACGAAGCCCTTAGAACTAGGGCAGGTAAATTAATGAAGTAACCAACATGGAGGGCATCGTGGATAGGGAACGGATCGCGTGGGCAATGAACAGGTTTAAGCCTTATAAATCAGCTGGCCCAGATAGGATTATACCAGCGGAGATCCAGAGGAACTTGGCAGTCATCCTTCCCTGGCTGGAGATGATCTTCAGAGGATGTCTGAAATTTTCTGTATTCCTAGGATATGAACGGAGGTCTAGGTGGTCTTCATTCTGAAAGCGGGGAAAAGCTCGCATGCTTATCCGAAGGACCTGAGGCCTATAACTCTATCATCCTTTCTGCTGAAACCATTAGAAAGGATGGTGGATGTATTTATACGATCAAAAATTGAACCCAGCAATTGGGCAATGTCACAGCATGCGTACTGTAAAGGGAGGTCGGTGGACACAGTCTTGCACGCTTTGGTACGCACAATTGAGAAGTCAATTTACTCGCAGGAGTTCTGTATGGTCGCATTCCTCGATATTGAAGGTGCCTTAAATAACGTAATGAGGAAGGCGATCATGGAGGGATTGTCAGTTTTGAAAGTGGATTACTCTTTAAGTAGATCGATTAATCATATGCTGTTAAGCAGGGTTATTACCTCAGAACTGGGGGAGCCACAGTTAGAAGGCGGGTGGTTAGAGGAACCCCGCAGGGAGGTGTAATGTCCCCTTCTCTCTGGAGTATAGTGATTAACGAATTGCTGTTGGAACTGGGGAGAGAGGGGGTATTGGTTGTAGGGTACGCAGATGATGTAGCGATAGCGGTATCAGGTAAATATTTGGACACGATTAGAGATGTTATGCAGCATGCACTATTGATCGTTACCAAATGGGCCAGCAAATGTGGATTAGGGATCAACCCGTCCAACCCAGAGAGCTGGTACTTTTTACCAGGAAGTATAAAATTCCGGTAGTTTACCCGCCTACGATAAACGGCACTAGACTGACTTTTTATGATAGAGCGAGATTCTTGGGCATAATCTTGGACAGTAAACTCAGCTGGATGCCTAACACGTTAGAGAGGGTAAATAAGGCCACTGTAGCCATTTACTCGTGCAGGAACGCCATAGGTAAGAGATGGGGTTTGAAACCGGAGCTGGTACACTGGCTGTACACTGCCGTAGTGAGACCTGTACTTATGTACGGAGTGGGCGTGTGGTGGCCAGCCTCTGGACGAGATAACATACAGGAGTAGAATGGAAAGGGTGCAAAGAACGACCTGCATGCTTATAAGCGGGGCGCTTAGGACTACACCTACCTCTACACCTCATTCCAGTAGAGGTTTTTGGTAAGCAGAAGGCAGCCGAGGTGACTATGCGACTTACGGCTGTCTCTCAGTGGAAGTGTCTGCAGGTGGGGCATTCGACGATGGTTGGATCACTAAGGGATAAACTGGTGAATCTAGATTATGTTATACCAACCTTGTGCTTCGATAAAGGGTTCCGGACCGTCTGTCCTTCAAGGGAATCCTGGAGGGACGGATCAATACTGGAAAACGAGGCAGTGCAATTTTTCACGGACGGCTCTAAGCTAGATGGTAAGGTAGGAGCCGGAGTCTTCTGTGAGAAGCTTACTGTTAATATTTCTGTTCGTATTCCTGACTACTGCAGCGTGTACCAAGCTGAAGTGGTGGTGATCGAGGAAGTCGTGACATGGTTGAAGCATAATGTGATATCAGTAAGGGATATCGCAATTTATGTGGACAGTCAGGCGGCGATCAGGTCACTAGAGGCGGTTTGTCTGAGGTCACGGGTGGCGCTGGATTGCCGATCATCTCTTAATGAGATGAGCGAGTATTTCAGTATCCAGATAATCTGGGTCCCTGGTCACTCGGACATCACGGGGAACTGCAGGGCGGACGAACTAGCTTGGTACGGTACGACTATCCAGATGCAGACGGAAAGAGCAGGTCTTGGGAGGCCTATAGCAGCGCTCAAATTGGCGCTCAGTAGAAAGGCAATCGCCTTGACAAATGAGAGATGGACTAACACGCTCACGTGCAGGGTAGCAAAACAGGTTTGGCCAAAACTGGACTTGCGGCGCTCCAAGGCACTGATATCCCTGGGAAGACGAGAGTTAGGATTGGTCTTAGGGATACTGACAGGACACTGTCTTTTTGGGGAACACGCGAGAAGGCTGGGTCTACAGACAAATGACTTTTGTAGAAGTTGCAAGGACGAGGAGGAGGAAGAGGCTTTAGATCACTAGCTATGCTCGTGTCCGGCACCATCATACAGAAGACATAAATACTTGGGTGTGTACGGTATGGACAGCCTTTCGGAACTCGCGAACTGTGGAGTGCGAGATATTTTACTCTACATAAGTAGCACTGGATTGTTTCAGGGGTAAAGGGGAGATAAGATCCTGTGGTATCACAATGGGCCACTATTGGCCTAAGTGTGCGATAGCAGCCACTCTAACCTAACCTAACCTAACCTAACTTGGAGGTAACTCCTCAAACATTTAATATAGATAAATTACTAGATGAATTTGTATTCAGTTGTAATATTTATTAAATAAAAAAAAAATAAAAAAATAAATTTAATCAATTGTTGGATGATCAAGAAGGTCGGGAAAAACAAAAATGTTAAAACGGAAAGCGTAACACCGCCTGCTTCACCTCAACAACAGCAAGTATTTAAAACACGATGAAGTCTATTCAGAGTCAAACTATACGATCATATCGATCAACATCTTTAAATCGATTTGTATAATAGCAAAACAATCCAGAATCTGCCGATTGCCACTGTGGGAAGCACGCGATCCAACGTTCTCGGTTGTAAGGTAACTGGCTTTCACCGTTAGGGATTAGTTTACTAGAAGTCAAATATCGTGTCGATTCCAAACAACCGGTAGAAGACGTTGTAAAAAGGTTCCAGTACTTAATCGGTGATAAGATGGTTTGTTATAATCGTCTACCAAGTCGCAAATCGATACCACCATTCATGCAATTCGATTACCTCCACGATGAATGCCAATCGCCATCAGGAGCCAAGTCGAAGCTGAATTACATCGATTAATCGAACAAGCCATTTTGGAATCGGTCGAATATTCGAACCCAACGTATGCTCTTCTGTACTGGGAGCGATGGCACCATGCACATTTGTGAAGACTATAAATCAATGCTGAACAAGGCGTTGAAACCACACTGTTTTCGGATACCTGCAATTAGCACACTATTGTCACAAATCAACAGAGGAACAATTTTTGCTAAATTGGATTTAGCAAAGGCGTATCAACAATTATCAATTGATCCGAGTTATCAAATTATAATTGGAACCTCCTGCTCATCTGCTTCTTTGATATTCCAAAATTTCATCGAGCGATTGCTCAGAGATATTAAAGGCGTTTATT
Organism: Tipula vernalis; assembly: GCA_958295665.1. Taxonomy (NCBI): domain Eukaryota; kingdom Metazoa; phylum Arthropoda; class Insecta; order Diptera; family Tipulidae; genus Tipula; species Tipula vernalis. The sequence goes on along the minus strand of OY282560.1, from coordinate 211,660,384 downwards.
CTTCCGTTCTTCGAAGATATCGTCGTCACGGAAATTCAATTAACTGGCTGAGCGATTAACCGAAATTTTATCCAAAACTGACGACTACTGAGCTATAACGAAATGTAAATTTGGAGTACCAACGAAAAATTTTCTCGGTTACAAAATCAACGAACTTAGAATTCGTCCAACCACGGAAAAGGTCTACGCCATCCCAAATGCATTACCATCGAATGAGAAGAAACAACTGGAAGCGTTCTTGGACCTCTCGAATTTTTGGTCTGGGTGTCGTACTTTGTCACCTTGTGGCCGATGAAGTTGAGAAACTGATCTCGTTTTATTCGAAAACACTGTCGCCATCGTAGAAGGAGTTAAAAAATTCAACGAATTTTTGTTTGGTCGACCTTTCACAATTGTCACCAACAATCGAGCGCTCTTGGAATTATTTAATCCAGACAAACAAATTCCGAAAATCATCTCAACTACAATGCTACGTCGTATAATATTTCTGAAAATGAGAAACGCTGATTTTCTAAACCGTCTGCCTTGACGCCGATTGTAAACAAGAAGTCCGGTCGTGCCAACATTGCCAGGAGAACCAACCGGAGAACGAACAAGTGGCTGTTCATTATTAGAAAACCACACAACGACCGTGGTCCCGTCTTCACATCGATTGTGCCGGCCCGTTTCGACGAAAGATTTTTTTCATTATCATGGACTCTTTCTCGAAATAGCATCCAGTACCTCCGATCACTATTCGCCACTCATGGTTTGCCAGACGATATCGCATAGGATAAAGTAACGGCATTCTCATCCGCAGAGTTCCGTAAGTTTTATGAATTGAATCTGATCCGCCACATTCAGGTAACCCCATTCCACCCATCGTCGAACATGCCTAACGATGCCGATGTCCAATTGACGAATCCCTACCCAACTATTATAAAACGTATTTTGATAACAACATTCATCCAGAAAACAATCAGCTTCAAAAGTCATATAGGCTGGGAAGTTATTAAGCCATTTGCAACCCACTGGAGACAAATATTTTACAGCTTGGGAAATTTGAGAAAACCGCTTCAACAACAGGATTTTACTCTTATCTAATCTGCCGACCACTATATTGAATCAGCAGACTAGCAACACGGAATCTGCTGCTGCGATCAAATGCTTAAATAACCCTACAACCAAGTGACTATTCGCCACTTATGGCGATTCCTCCAATGGGCTTCAATTGGACATCGGCATCGTTTAGCATTTTCGACGATGGGGGGAATGGGGTTACCTTACTGTGGCGGATCAGATTCGATTCATAAAACTAACGGAACTCTGCGGATGAGAAAGCCGTTACTTTGTCCTATGCGATATCGTCTGGCAAACCATGAGTGGCGAACAGTGATTAGGGTACAGCTATCAGAATCGAAACATGAAAGTCTTTCATTTTCGAAAGCTCTCTAGAAATCCAAAGAGAATTTCAAGAAATAATTCCAACCTTTGAAAGCAACCGGTGACAACAAATCAACAATACCAACCCAACAAGGATTTTGAAGATGCTACACAACCAAGTAATTTTTTCGTATGCTGTCAGAAAACCACAGAACTAATTCACGATCACCTTTCAAACATCTGAGCATTTCCAAAAGAAATCGGATCGTCATGCTGCACAATTTCACAACCAAGGAAACTGACATCACACCAGCTAATGAGTATATTACCAAAAGAACAAGTAATGCCAACACCACCGTTTACAAATAGTGGGATAGAATATGCACGTCGAATTAACACAAAACTATGGAAAGGCTGCTATAATAAAACAATAAAGGGTTTGCCATATTTATATGCCTAGACACGAAAAAATGTATCTCGAACTAGTAAGTGGCATATCAACAGATGTGCTCTTAGCCGCATACCGACGATTCTGATCAAGAAGGGGAATTTGTCTAAAAATATTTAGTGATTGTAACACAAATTTCGTTGTAGCAAATAAACAACTAGAAAGAAATTAATCTTTGAGGAACTCTCAACACTTCTAACTCAAATCACTCGCGGTGGTAGAGTGAGTAGAACCCTTGCTTTATCATCTAACCGCGATAAGAAAAAATGTCACGATTGGGTGCTGTGTTGTAGGTGTGTGTGTATTGTAAAGTGTAATAAGCCTCGTAAATTTCCTTCCCCTCATCCCACCCAATAAAAAATAATAATAATGTGGTGTTGTGTATCTGCAGTTGTGCATACATAGAAAGGAGGAGAAAAAAAAATTAAAATAATCCTAAGCACAACTTTAATACTCTCCTTAAAAAATAAAAAAAAAGTAGAGGCACGCTTGAATTCTATGCCGGTAGCTAGGGAGGGCCATCATATCAACGCCACAACCTGCTATTGGGAATAGAGATTGGCTAAATCGGCCTTTTTTGTTAAAAAGCATACGATAACATAAAAAAACAGAACAAAAATGTCGATTTACAAATTGAGGGTATTCAGACCATCACAAGATGGAATTTGTTGACCAAACTCAGTCAAGGGGTTTTAGAAAAACTAGCATACGGAATATCTGGCGCGACTACAACGAAGACCAAAATGGTTGCAACAACCCAACCTCTTGGACGGATATTGAGAAAATTAATAATCCTCAAAGATGGACAACAACCCCCAAGCACTGGGTACTAGCAAGAGTCGTTAAGCTATATGTAAGACAAGATGGACTTGAAAATAAATGTGCTTCGAATTTTTAACTGGAAATTGCTGTTTTGTATGAAATTGATAAAAGGCCTTTAACGGCCATTCTCAGAAATTTGGACTCAGGTTGAGATAGCCGAAACAGCCAATTAAATTCCCAATCCATCAAGCTATGAAGGTATCCCCTTACTAGAGAAATAAATATTCTTCGAATTTTTAAGTTCAAATTGCGATTTTGCATGAAATTGATTAAATGCCATTAACGGCCATTCTCAGATATTCGGACTCAAGTTGTGATAGTTCACGAAATAGCCCATTAAATTCCCCATCCATCAAGCTATGAAGGTATATCCTAACCAGAGAAATAAATGTGTTTCGATTTAATCTTCGAATTTTAATTTGCGTTTTGACTGAAACTTATAAAGGCAAAACACCCTTTGTCACGGATTTGGGGTTAGTTTGTGATAGTTCACGTGATATCTGAATATATTCTCCATCCATCAAGTTGAAGATTTGAGCTTAGATTCTGATAGTTTATCAGGTTCTGACAGGTTTTTCAAATCGCAATTTTGGCATAAATACTAAAGGGTAATTTATTTAGTTAATAAATTAGCTTATTAACATGTCAGCCGACAAATTACATTTTTAGTATGTACTAAATATTTCAATAGGAATCTAGATTTTTTCAAATTGGACTCAATTTAACAGTGTAAAACTAACACATAAATAAAAATAGGAATTTTGGGAAAAACTTCACACCCATCAAAAAAAGAACATCATGTCAAATTCCTTGTCACTAATCCATATTTCGGACAAAAAAATTACCAAGGGAAAAATTTTTAGATCGAATATTTTGATGTAATAAGAATAAACTGCCAAAAATGTGTTTACCTTGAAACATCTGATATTCTTATCTGTTCATTTTTTTACGAATCTCCAGGAAGAAGTCTGCTTAGTCGCTATTCTGTATCAATCGATTTGGAAAGTGTTGCCTCGAAATTTGAAGTATCTAAAATTTATCCTTTGAATTTTTCGTAAATGTAGAATATGAATAAAATACAAATGTAGGTGATTTGGTGTTTAGTTTAGAAAAATGTTTAACCGCAGGTGAAAAAAAAAATATAAACTAAAATGCGGGCGATTGCTCTTTATATAAAGTTCAATAACTTTGAATGAATTTTTTGTCGAACCGTTCCCTTTTGTGTAATTTTTTAATTTATATCGAACAGCCCCCACAATCGAATTAAAAACTTTTTTTATTTAGTCTGTGATTGATAAACAATTTTTAAGCTAATTCAATTAAATTTTGAAGAGCAAACAGTTTTTTATCGCTGTGAGAATTCTGTTATATTGTATACATAACAACAAGTGACCTTTTCATCCTCAATTCTAATTCGAATTAATTTCTAAAGATTTAAGGTTGCGTTTGCACTTCAATTGAGAAGAATGATTTTGAAAATTCAATTTATTTACTTTGCTGTTGACGTCATCTATTATAAAATTTACATTTTTGCGACAGATATTATTCATTATACAAATTGACTTTAAAACGTGAATTAAAAACGTGGATAATAAGCACAAATTTAAAAATATGAGACGCGATTGTTTTTGACATTTTGTTAGAGAAATGCGTAATTTGGCAGACATTTGCTGTGCTATTTATTGATAAACTAAATTTATTTAACATCAAACTATCATTTTTAATTCAATTGTTTAGCGAAAACTTGAGATACAAATATTTGGCCCTACCTACTTATACGTAGCGCTATCGAAAGCGAATAAAAAAACGCAGCTATTGTTACATAATCAACATTACGAGTTCAGTTAGTTGTAATGTTTGATAAAGAACGTAGCTGCTTAATTAATGTAATATTGTAAAATGCTACTAACTTCATATGAAAAATAAATAAAGAAAACTACCGAGTCTTGTTGTAATGGTCCAGATTAAAATATGTGTTCTAAACTGATCTGAATCATAAATATCCGACAAGTAAAAACTATGGCGGAAATTGGCGATGCCACCTTTAAAACGTTACCAGGAATGGAAAATGGGAATGCAAATGTTTAATTGTTATCTAAAAACCCCAAGTATTTAACTATGATACGATGATTGTTTAACATAATTGTCTATCCAAAAATCAACCCCAAGTATTTAACTATGATACGATAAATATATGAAGCTAGGAAATGTGCCACAAAATTATAATGTTATTCGAGTAGCATAATAAAAAATTGTGAATCTAGGGGAACATCTTTCAAATGTTAAAAATTTGTATTGGAAAATATTTATTATTGGTTTCGAACAACACAGTCTTATTTTATTACCTCAATTTGATTCAAAATTATAATTTAAAAATATTTTTAGAAAATAAACTTTTTAAAACTTATAAGGTTTTTGTTTTGTTCATTTATTTGCTCAGGTTTCATTTGAACTTTAAAGTGGAACTTAACTTTACCAAGTAAATTCGATTACAATGCAGTCTGCTGAAGATCGTTAAATGTATAGCTCTAAAAAAGCGACTAATTAAATTCCCAAGAAAAAATTGCCATAATTTAGTGCCTATCTGATTTGCATATATGTATTAAAATTTGTCGAAATATTGATTGACTTTTGACATTATATCATGAATGGAGAATTTTATGGTGAAAATGCGAATTTTATAATGATGCTATCGTTTGAGCCGAACGTCTGGGGGCCAAATCTTAAAATGCCGAATGTATCAAAGGGCCTATGTTTGTAAGGGATCAACGTGCTGGTGTGTCGAATATTTGTTTAAGTAGTTTACTGAATTAGATATGTAGTAACCTGTAATTCATAATTTATTTACGACTCGTTTTAAAATAATTTTTTTATGATTATTGAACTGAAGGTGCTAATAAATGAAAATCCTCAATAAACATTGAAAATCAATGTTAGCGTATTTCCTTGACAAATTTACAACAACAATTGCATAGGATAAATCCCCGCAAGAATAACATTAACCCAAAAAAAAAATATGGGTTTAAATAAACCTAATTCTAATTCTTGGTTATGATACCTGCCACCAGAGTCATAATACATATTAAATTTATACATATTTTATTTCGAAAGGTTAGTTGGCTTTTGTCAATTAAATCAAATTGGCTATTTTCTTGGAAAAATAATAAACCCAAAATAATTCGAATTAAATGTTGGCCAACAAAACACGCTTTGTGTTAAAATTGAGTTGAAAAATGTTTCTTTGGCAAAACTGTTTTTTTTTTTTGTTTTTTAATCGGTTACTTAATGTCGGTAAATTATTACAACATTGCACAATGTAGAAGCATTTCAATACCTTAAAAATTCTGTATAAAACGAAATCGGTAAAATTCGAGTCAAAACTCGACTCAATCAGTTCTTCGACATTCGGCTCTTCAACTTAAAATATTCTTCAATATTTGGTCCTTCAAAATTTTATGGTTGATTTTTAGTTGAATTTTAGGTGAAATTCAGGTAAATTCCAGTGAATTTTTGTGTAAAATTGTGGAAATTTAATGGTGAATTTAAAATGTATTTTTTAAATGGGGTGAAATTTGGAGAAACTTAAGGTGCATTTTAGAGGATTTTATTTTAAATTTTGGAAGTTGTAGTAAAAGTTAGGCTGCATTTTTGCATTGATTCGGCTAAATTTTAGGAAAGTGGTTAAATTTTAAGGTACATTTTAGAAATTGGGTTGAAACTGAGATCTAATTGGGTGAATTTGAGATAAATAGGGTGAGTTTTAGCAATTGTAGTAAAATTGATGAGTGAATGTTATCTTCTAAAAGTTAATGGCTTTGTGGTTTGATCGGCTGTAGAGTGGATTTTACCCATTAATTATAGATGGTAGTGTGTGTGAGATTACCCTACTCTAATAGTTGTTTCTTTTCAGATGTAATACAAATTAGGTACTAACTCGGAGTGATAGCATCAATCTCAAATGTGAGTACATACTTCGTTTTAAATTTTAGGTTTCTCGGTTGTGATTTACACAGTTTGTTATTTGTTACATATCAGAAGTGCGATATACCTCGAAGAGAAAAAAAATAGAAATAATAATAATAATTTTCTATACAGACGAAATTTCTACATACAAACATGTCGAATCCAAATGTGGAATGTGCCAGGATAGCAACACTTCGTGAGCCGGCTATGACACCAAATGAGCCATTGTACCTGACGTCAACAATGGGTTAACATCTCAGCGAAATTCGTCAAATACAAATGGGTCGCAACATTTTATTGGCAAAAATCCCAATTGTGTTATTGAATGAAACCAAGGTCACTGTAATTCTGAAGTATTACCGCCTCTTGTTTATATGAGCGAAATTACAGAACAAACAACCCCTAATAAATAATACAGGTGGCGCTCCACATTCGTCAGTCGATATGCAGACTACACAATGTCCAGCTAATGCGATTGTAAATCTATCTCCCAGACATGCTTCAAAAAATTATAATCCACAAGTGAAAGACATCGTTCCATTATTAACATACTTCGATCTAGCTAAATTCATGGTTGAAATCGTTCCTACAAAGCGTTGATCGAGTGGTGATTATGTATAGTTCTCACAATCTGATTCTAATGCATGCCCTAGATATCTATTTTCAATCATGGAGTCTGTTCAAAAGGCATGGCATACTGTAGATATTCACCGCGCTTTGGAAAAACGGAAATGTGCGACACATGAGGAGGTTGTTGATTATGCCTATGAAATGCGACGATGTGCTTCGGAAACCAATATACATGAAAAAGATATAATAAAATACATAATAAGTCGAGAATATACAATTTGATGAGAAAGACGATTTCGACACAAGATAAATTCGTGAATCGATCCTTTATAATCCTTAATTAATTAATTCACACCGATCTGAAAAACAACACGAATACCACCCGTATAATCGAGTAATACAACAAATTACATGCGTTTATTGCAAGAAGGATGGACATTATACCGCACAATGTAATGCCAAAAATAAAAATTACAATTACGGAAATCAAAATAAACAATTGAAAACTAACTTGGCGGATTCATATGTCAAATCAATTAATTGCATTGTTGCCAGTAAAGGTGAATACATGAAAACAATAAAACTGAACGGTGCCGATGTGAATGCGTTCGTTGATTTGGGCAGCGAATGTACAATACATATTGCAGACAAAAGATTTGCAAAATATGAGAAGTATAATCAAAAATTATGATTGTGACGTGCTTAATTTTGATTGTGACGTATTGATCGTTCGAGACGTTTTTCAGCCAATGAATATGATTATTGGTCAGAATGTAATAAATCGAGAAAATATAATAGCCATCAAAGGTTATAATTGGAAAATATTTACAAGATTACCATCTGACGTGGCAATACCAGATGTAGCTGTATTGACAGCGCTGAAGGACGAGTTGAGCAATACTATGGCGAAATCTATTGGAGAAGACGTTAATGAAACGATTAAAGCTAATCTCATGAATTTATTTCTTCAGGAATGTTTCGCATTAAATATGAATGAGCTATAGGATTGACTAACAAAGCGAAAATTGAGATAAAACTAAAGGATGACAAACCAGTGTGCTACCAACCATATCGAAAGACCATTTTCCACTGAAAAATATGAACGATCAACATATACAGTAACTAGCCGATATGAACTATTTTTCGGTCATCGACTTAGCGGCATTTTAACTGCTTTTATTACTCCTGATGGAAAATATCAATTCAACCGTATGCCGTTCGCGCTTGTAAATGCACCATCAGTGTTTCGGCGCATGATGAATTGCATGGCTGGTGAGCTTCAGAATAAAATAGTGACGTATCTTGATGATGTGGTTATTCCGTCAACGACCGTTGATGAAGGCATAGTGCTACTTAAAGAGTTCAAGAACAAATTACGAGAATATGGTTTAACAATGAAACCATCGAAATGTAAGTTTTTACAAGCAAAAATTGAGTTTTTGGGTCAAGAAATCAGTCATGAGGGCATCCGTCCCGGCGAAGGAAAAATTTTATGTGTCGAGAAATTTGCGACTCCAGCGAACGTTCATGACGTACGAAGTTTCATTGGATTGTCAAGTTATTTCCGGAAGTTCGTTCGGAAATTTGCTGAAATTGCGAGGCCATTAACTGATCTGACTAAGAAAAATGTTACGTTCATATGGAGTGATGAGCAAAGCAACGCATTCAATAAATTGAAAGTTTATCTATGTGTGCGTGACACATTAGCTCTGTATGATTCGATGTTGCAACATAAGATTCACACGGACGTGAGTGCCATCGATTCGCAGGAATATTAATTCAGGTACGGGAAGGGGTTAAAAGACTAGTCGCTTATTTTAGCCGTAAGATAAACGCAATAGAACGAAATTACCATAGTTATGAGCTGGACATCCGCAATTGCGTGACTTTAAATGTCAAATATGTTTTGAATGGGACCGCTACAACTCAAGCCAACAGACAAGTCGAACGGACAAATCGAACATTGCCGTACTCACTCCTTATTCTAAGAGACAATGGTTTTGTGGTTTGATCGGCCGTAGAGTGGATTTTACCCATTAATTATGAGATAACCCTACTCTAACAGTTGTTTCTTTTCAGATTTAATACAAAATAGGTGCTAATTCGGAGCGATAGCAACAACCTCAAATGTGAGTACTTCTTGAGTATAAAATAAAAATAATTATAATTAAAGTGTAATTTAGTTATATAATAATTAGTGATATAGTTTTTAGTCAAAGTATAGTGAAAATAATTAAAGTGTAAAAGTGTAATTTTGGAAAATGCAATCCACCGGGATGCATTTGTCAGGCAATGTTTTTATTTTTGTAGATAGAAAAATTAAAAGTGCATGATTTGATAATTTGTGGATTGTACATAAAATCAAAGTTCAAGTTTTAATTACTAAAGTCTAATATTTAGATAGTATTGAAATAAATTTTAACTTATATAAAATAAGTCGCAGTAAATTTGGTATTAGATTTTATTTTTACGCACACTTATTTGTATTCTTATGTGTAATTTTGTGTACATTTTACAATCGACACTAGTACAGACTTATAATTTGGTATAAAAAAGGGCCATAAATATGTTTGTGTAGCTGTCTCGTTTACTCTTTGCACGGTTTCTGTGAAGGAAGTGTGCGTGGTTTTGTTGGTTTTTGTATTATTAAGTACAAACAACAACGAGAAAGAGAATCTTTGCGTTGGTTTTGATACAGCTGTCACAAGTATTTTACTATTGTGTAAAATGGGCACTATTACATGCATACAACTTGATTTATATATGGCAGGATCAACTTTATGGTTGTACAGCTGTCTCGTTCGCTCTTTACACGGATTCTGTTAAGGAAATGTAGTATATTTTGTTGGTTTTTGTATTATAATGCACAAACAACAACAAAAAGAGAATTTTTTCGTTGCTGTTGATACAGTTGGCACAATATTTCACTGTATTATCTTGACACACAGTTTAGGTGTATTTATATGTACTATAAGGGGTACTGCTACGCACATGAAAGATGGTAGAAAATATTTACCGTCAATGTGTGTTGGTGGTTTTAGTATGTTTTTGGTTTTAGTATGTAAGATTTTGTTACTTGTATCAAAACCAACAAAAATGTTTATACAAGCCAAATAGTGCAAACACTTAACATATAAAAAAGTACGTTAAGGTATAGTATTAGTGATGCGCATAAAATAAATCAGATAGTATATATACACAAAACAAATATTGTAAGTAAAGGTGATAAATTCATCGAAACTAAAGTATTTTACGATATATAAATACCAATACATAAATAAATTTAGTGTACATTTTTTTTGATAGGATCTGTGTAAGGAGCGAACGAGACGGCTTGGATAAGCATTTTTGTTGGTTTTGCTTGTATGCAGGTGTTGTTAATCTCTTTGTGTTTCTGTGTATTCACGTAACAACTATGATATTATTGAAATCATGCATTATGTGAACACAATGAGATTTTGTATATTCGACTCAAATAGGATTTTTATACTTTGTATAACCGAATTGGTTTGAGTCGAATTGGAATTGGGAGCTGTCTTATACAATTCATTTGAACGGCTTATTTAGGTAGGATTAATAAATTTTTTACAGGGTATTACATACTGAATCAAATTGCTTTCTAATTAATTTAATTAATATTATAAATTATAAATTTACTAAATAAATAAATAAATAGATAAATAAAATGCGAATTTAGAAATGTTGGTTTAAGTTAAGTTAAGATTTGATTTTTAACACAAAATGATGAGTTTGTGGCGATCTCATTACAACTACCCAAACTACCCAAAAAGGGTACTAACCATTTTCGGTTGATTGGGACAACCATTTTAGTTCAGTGTAAAATTATTAGATAGACTGACAGATTAGAAATAACCACGAATAAGAAAAGGCGTGTAATTAAAAACTTAATAAATAATAAATAAATCTATAAGTGTATTTCATTTAAATATTGATAAATTCGTTTAACCTCCACACTGGTGACCCACGACATTTGAATAATTAAACGCAATTATTTTTGGTAAAAAAACGCGAGTCAATTACGCAAAAAATGTACGTGACATTTTTACCGCAAGTCGGAGGACACATACATTACAGTTAAATAATGTTGCCCAAATGCAACAACCAGACACATTCAACGTAGCAGAAACACAGGCAGCGGAAATACGTCACAAACCACCACGCTACAGTTCAATTTACGACGGTAAAAACCAATCCGGGGATGTTGCAACAGGCATTTTTGTTCGACAGTTAACGTTAGAAGAAACGTTAGAACCAGCAGACAATGCATCAGCCACAGATGCAATCACAAACGGTACAGCAGCCGATACAACAGACGCATATGTCAGAACAGCCAACGCTCAATCGACATTATTACGATCGACTCCCAATACCTACTTTTAGTCGAGATAACGTTGAAATGTGGTTCTTCCAGCTCGAAACGTGGTTCAATCGTCGCAATATCGCAAATGACGATGCAGTAAAATACGATACACTGGTTGCACCTCTAGATACCCACCTGCTGACTAAAGTCGCTGGCGTTTTAAGAAGTGTTGTTCATGGCAACAAGTATGCACCACTGAAAAAAGCTATAATAGCCAATTTCGCTGACAGTGAAGCCCAACAACTTCGAAAGTTACTAGCCGGAACTCCACGAGGGACGAACAAACCGACAGCCTTGCTCAACATTTGCGGAATATATAAATCGCTCAAATAGCCCAAGACGAACAAAGCCAACCACTTGTGTATACCATCGGAAGTATGGAATATATGCTCGCAAATGTAGAGATCCCTGTAATTTCCATATCCCTTCACAACAAAAAACCAATAGGGCGCAGTTTACAGTCGGGTAACCTACCAGCCCCCAACAACGACGGCTTCGAACTAAATCGGATATTCATTAAATATTCGGCCTCAAAGAAGATATTTTTAATCGACACCGGTGCTGATATTTCAGTCTTGCCGCCAGCACAGCAGTTGAAGTCAAAACTCAACGCAAAAGCCGTCAAACTTTTCGCAGCCAATGGTACTCCGATTGACACATACGGCGAATGCACCTTAAAGGTAAACCTTGGCCTGCGGAGAGATTTTCACTGGACGTTCGTGATAGCCGATGTGAGTCAACCAATAGTCGGATCCGATTTCCTGACTCATTACGATCTCCTTGTCGACGTAAAGAATAACGCTCTCATTGATAAGCTTACGTCACTCAAGTCGACGGGATGCCGGTTAACAAGTGCTTCACTACAGCTCAAAACGTTCAGTATAAACGATCCAATCGCCGATCTGCTCGAAGAATTTAAGGATGTTTCCCAACCAACATCATCACTACGCCCGATCGATGGTGTGACACACCACATAATCACCAAGGGCAACGCAGTCTTCGCTAAGGCACGTCGTCTATCATCAGACAAGTTCCAAGCTGCAAAAGACGAGTTCGAGTTCCTGTTAAAGCACGGCATATGCAGACCCTCAAAAAGCCATTACGCAAGCACACTTCACATGGTGAAGGAAGCAGATGGTTTCTGGCGGCCTTGCGGCGATTTTATAGCGCTGAATGCAATAACAGTTCCGGATAAATATCCTTTGCCGTATATACAAGACTGTGCTAACGCAGTGAAATAAAAAAATATTTTCAAAAATTGATTTGCACAAGGCATTTCATCAAATACCTATAGAGCCGGCAGACATACACAAAACAGCCATAATAACACCATTTGGGCTGTTTGAGTTCGCATACATGACCTTCGGCTTGTGCAACGCCGAAGCTAAAGCAGCTAAAAAGTTTTCTAGCAATGGTAAATTTTTACAGAAAGTTTATCCCTCAAGCTATCAAATACCAGATTACCTTACAAAGCCTGATCAAGGGCAACGTGAAGAACGACCAGAGTAAACTTGAATGGACAGCGGAAGCGGAAGAAGCATTCGTCAAATGTAAAGAAGATTTAGCAAAAGCAACCTTGCTCGCATATCCCATGCCTAACGCTCAATTATCACTAAACGTTGATGCCTCAGACTATGCGATCGACGCGGTGCTACATCAGACTGTTGTGAAACTAAGTAAGATAATAGAACTAAGATAATAAAAACGCATAAAAATCAAAACATAATTAATTTCAAATGACATTGAAAAACGTAATTGATATTGAAGAGACAATACAAAATATACATAATACATACTAAAAATACGGAAGCATAACATATATAGCAAAACCAAAACAAACATGACACATATTACGTACTACAAAATTACGTAGTAAGTAAGAAATAAATGTGTACATATTATATTGAACGCAAAATGTATGAATACATGAATAATATATGCTCTGGATTAAAATGTAAACATTTCGTATGTTCTAAATTTACAAAATATGGAAAATGATTACACGAACAAATTTAATTAAGCATATCATGTACGTATTGCGAAATAAATATTTATGCCCCAAATTAAAATATATGTTACTAAAGTATATTAAAATTGTTATTGTAAATCAATAAAGAAAAATCGGTATATAAACTATTGATTTTTGAAATTAATTATGAGTCGATTTATACAAATACAACCGAATGGGTTAGTTCTGCGGGGTGACATAAATCAAATCTCATTAACCAATAAAGAAATCGTAGTCAAATAAACTTTAAAATTAACGAAAATCCACAACAAGAATCTTTATTTTTTTTACCAACATAAGCAGATGCAGCTGATCATCTTAAGAAAAATTGTGAGTATTACTATCGAATAATTTTCCCAATATTCGGTTTTTAATCCTTTCTACCTAAACCTATCCCCGATTATATCAATATCGAAAAATTGATATAATATCTACTAAACCACGGTAGCATGATCTGGCAAAATCATATACCAAACGACAATACTTTGTGAACCTCAATTAACCAGTGCATGGCAAAGCACGGAAATAAGTGAACAAGAGTCTTCGAACTCACTAGCTTATTTCATTTGAGGGCACATTGAGGCGTCATAGGTCCTACTAACAAAATTAGGAAATTTATCGTCACTCTACACCTAACCATAGAGTGAAGATAAATATAGGTCATCCATAACATTTACACCAATTATAACAATTAAAACATCCATCTCATATATAACATAAACATATATAACATTAGACATCATCCAACAATTCATAACTACACCACCATTTATAACATTTGAAATCCACTCAAATTTATAACAAGACCATCGATGGACAAGCTCAACCATTGGGATATTTTTCAAAGAAATTGACCTAAACCGAACAGCGTTATACCGTCTACGACCGGGAATTACTGGCCATATATCAGGGCGTTCGCCACTTCAAATGTATGCTCGAAGTATGTCATCATAGAAACTGATCACAAGCCGTTGGTGTACGCATTCATGCAGAAATCGGACACGGCTACTCCGCGTAGAATTCGCCATCTGGAGTACATTAGCCAGTTTACCACAGACATACGGCACATTAAAGGAAGAGATAATTACACAGCAGACTTGTTATCGAGGATTGAAACAATCGCACAGGAATGGAGTTACGACGATATTTCGATTGATCAAACGACCGATCCAGAGATACAGACATTGCTTAACTACAATAAGACGTCCCTCCAGTTAAAGTCAATACATTTTCCGGGTGTCGCGGGATCAGTTATCTGCGATTCCCGAGGTGATTCCATCCGCCCGTTTGTCACACAAAAATACAGAAGTGCAGTGATGAGTCATTTCCATTCCATTGCGCACCCAGGCGTGCGAGTAACGACCAAATTAATAGCTGAGAGATTTGTCTGGCCAGGACTTCGAAAGAATTGTGCAACATTCGTCAAACATTGTCAGGCGTGTCAACAAGCAAAGGTGACCATTCATACGAAATCTTCTTTTTTGACAACAACACCGCCGTGTATTCGGGTATATGGTGTGTCCCAGGGAGTCAGGGAGATCATGCTATAATGATTGGCCGTACATCCTAATCAATTAATCAATTAAACAATCAATAATGACGTATTCATTTTTGGATTTGAATCGGTCCCAACTTATAATCATATTATATTCATTGGTTTTGATAGGTGTAATTGAGTGTAAGATGTGTGCCGGTGAATACTGAAGATCCGGTTTTAATAATTATTCATTTAAGTAATAAAATTTAGTATTATGGTGTTTTATTAATTAAATGTAGTTTTCAGAGTCGCCTGAAATTTTTATATTAATTTTATTTTTTGATTCTTGTTATACTTATAGTACCTAATCAAATTATTGATAAGTCTAGGTCTTGGGGTGCTGTAACATTATCATTTAAATCATTTTATATAAATTTTATAAAATAATTGAATCTATAATTATATATTGTCTTTTTCTAGATCGGTAGGAAATTGATGATTAGTTTTAAGTGAAATTTTATGTTTAAATGGTTTTTAATGTTTAGGTTAATTCTTGTTGCAATACATAATAATTAAGCAATTAGATATAGAAGGACCATGAAAATTAAATAAGCGCTGTTATTTTAATATTAGCTTGTAATTTTAAACTTTTCTTAAATATTTTTTCAGGCAATTAAATTAAAGGTGAACAAGGGTAAAATTACAACATTAATCATTTTTAAGTCCTGATTTAGACTTATGGAGTCCTGAGTATCCGGCCCTGGATTCCAGAGAAATGATCACCAAATAAAGTAGTTAGATTGTGCTGTCTTGTGCTAACCTATTTATTATATATTCTACTAATAATTTACTAACTATCGATCGCATTGCTGTCTGTAAGCGGGTAGAGTCTGTCCCAACTAATAATCCTATCCTATCCTTCGGTTTTGTTATATGTATATGGGTGTACGGCATGTGCCCGGGAGTCCGGGAGATCCTGCTATAATGCTTGGCCGTACATTCAAAATCAATCAATCAAATCTTGCTGCGGTAACACTACACATGTTACTGTAACATCTGCCAGTATAAACTAATGGATGATAAATAACTACAAATTTACAGCTTAAAAGTTTTACCTATTTAAATAACCATTTATTGGTTTATAAACCGCTTATTTAATAATCTTAGACATATTTAGTTTCTTTTATTTTGATTAATTTCCCATTTTTGATGTTTCCTTCTTGCCCTAATCAATTAGGTTCCCATTTTATTAGTCGATATATCGGCTAATTATATTGTCGGGTAAACCGAAAGGCAAACTCTGTTAATAGCTCCTACGAACAATCTGTAAATAATATTACAACGGGGTTAATGGAAAAATTTGCATTTTTCCACAGAGGCTTATTTGACTGAATAGATACTGGTTAAGAATTTCAGATGGCTTTAGTTCAAAATTTAATGCTATAATTTATGAGCGACACCCCCGCTTGGCGAGTCCAACCTACAATTAAATAGAACAATTATATACATATTTGATTCAAGCTTTAATAGCTCCAACCATGACAGGGTAAAATTTTACAAAACTAATATTTGGCATCAAAGATTGTTTTATGCTAAGGAAAACGCGTGCGTTGGCGTAAATATAATAATGTTTCAAAATTTTTTCATTCTTCAATGGAAATAGAAAAATGAAACTCAATTTAGTTTCAATTTTCCATTCCCATGGCATATACACACATATTAGTTAGTGTGAGGGACATTTCACAGGGTATAAATAAAAAAAAAATTATTTCATTCAATATATTAAAAAAGACCTTGCACCCACGCCAAGATAGAATTTCTTTTCCGTATACTGGGGTATATAGCTATAGATTTTCATTTTTTTTTTTACTAAAATAACGATGAGAAATGGGAACCAAGAAAAAGTCAAAATAAACTAAATGGAAAAATGTAAATCACAACACCCACCCATTGAAACATGAGAGTTTCAATAAATTTTCCCCTGCAAACAAAATACTCATCCGTATCTCTTTTTTGTTTTTTTTTTTTTTTGGAAAATTTCAGATCGATAGATAAAGAAAACGAGAAAAAAATCTTCTGCTCCATTCATAGATAACAAAAAGAATTCTGTGAATTAAAATTCAGTTCATATAATTTTTTTTGTTTTGGTTTGGTTTTTGGAAAAGCGATAGTGGAAAAATCATTGATGGTGCCTATAAAATTGCAAAACTGAAAGAGATGAGAAGAATACATAGGGCACGTATATGCGTTGAATCGAATCGCATTTCAAATAATAAATTTACCTCAGTATAATTTTCATATGTCTTTGAGCAAAATTCGGTGTGAAAATGATTTGATATTTTTTCAAAAAAATAATGTTTTTAGTTATCAATAGCATTGAAGTGTTATTCTAATTTCTTATAAATTTAAAGGGTGTTCCAAACAATTATTGAAGGTTTCTATCTATAGATAGAAATCTATACTGTTAGCAAACAAAAAATTACAATTGTTAGCTTCTTTTAAGTGAGAATAATGCCACCTTTCGTCGTGGAAATCGATAATGTCGACATTTTGGAAAATCTAAGTGGTGTACACACTGTAAATAATTGGAGTCGCTTATAAAATATTCTTACAAAAAAAAAAAAAAAAAAAAAAATTATTACGAAAAGAAAGAAAAACAGTTTTAATTTATTTTATTTTTTAAAATAAAAATAAAAAATCGAAAATATTCTTGTTCTAAATAGAAATTTTGATAAGAATCTGGGTCAACATGAATTGAGTTGCGCTTATCACCTTTGTTATGGGTATGCGTGTTATTGAACATTTTCGAATACATATGTTCATACATAAATTGACGATGTGTTCTAACTATGCCTCAAAATTATAATTTCAGTATACCTATGACAAGTTTATTTTTTTTAATAAACAATTTCGTAGCAGATCCCAGAAATGGTTAAATGAATCGATATTCGGATGACGGTGATAAACAACATAGTAATGCCAGAGAGCTAATATTGTTTAGTGGAACGCCTAAAATATTCCTTCAATTAAGTCCTTCCTTCCTTCGGAATAGAACAGCGTGAAATTGTCGCACCAATTCGTTTTGTTATGATGCCTTTCTTCAGTCAAATTAAAATGAGTGTTTGAGAACTGGCAAGAATTTCATGAACGTATGCAACAGAAAATTCGTGCAACCAAAATCTAGTTGGTGGGTACTAACTTGTCCGACTTTCTGGTTCAATCGATTCTCATTTGATTATACCAACATTCGATAGACGCAGTGTGACACCATTTTATTTAAAGTTTTTGGCTGAACTTATGAATTATTTTAAAAATGTTTGAGATGTTCTTCAAAGTTGGATAAACTAGCTCTTTTGAGCTACAAAGAGCTGGAAAAGTAGTCCAAAAATAGTTCCACATCGATGCGCTTAAAAATTTGGACTGGTAAACGATACTTACTTCAAATGAACACCGTAACGCTTGAGACTAAACGATTCACGCTACTAAAGCAAGTTTTAAACTACGCTCATATTTTTGCTCAAATCAAATTTTAATTCAAACCCAATTTTTAATTGAAGTTGCCATCAAGATTATATTCAATTACAGTTAAGAATTCTTATTATTTTATAGATCGTGCTAATATACTAAATAATTTTATTGTTTTGTTGCAAGCATTTTTACTAATTGCAATTAAAATTTAGTTTGGAATATCAAACTTACACTTCTCGAATCATTTTAAAATGAAAGCTGAAATTGATCTGTAAATTTTGTATTTTAAATTTCACTCAAAATTATAACTCAATTCCTACTTCAATTTTGTCAAATCGAGTTTGGAACTTAGCCTCCTTGTATTCAAAATATCAAAATAATGTCTATCTAATTGCATCCAACATTTTGGAATCCAAAACAAACATCCTAAACTAAATTTTTAAAATTCACTCAAACTGTTATTAAAGGTTGTTAAACCTGATTCCTAGTTCTAGTTGAACTAAAAAATTTGTTGAAATCGTGTTGTTTAGAATTTAAGCTCATTCACATAAAGTGTGTTAAATATTTTGTTAAAAATGTTTTCAAAATGTGTTTCCCAAATGCAAAATAAAGAAGACAAATTCTACTTAAAATTTCACTTAAATTGATTATGTCTAGTTTAACATTCAAGCCAATTTTCTCTCTTCGTTCTCTTAATTAAGTTCTTCTCTGTCGAATGCAGTTGGCCAATTTAGATTAGATTTATGTTCAAAATTTCCATTTTTCATTTGGTTCAACTTCGAAAACTTCTTGGAACTAAATTTCTGTACATTCAAGTACAGTTTGGAAGTTTAACTCAAATCCAGATGGAATTGTAATCTAATTTTATTCGGGATGCATCCAAGGTTTCATTCGAATCCATAAAAACTATTTTCTTTTTCAGCCTAATTTTTTGTTCCAATTCAAATTGGTTTCAAAATTTTTATTTTGGTTTTCCTTTGACATATCTATTCTTAGCTCCACCTAATTGGCTCTCACTAAAACTATTGTGCAATGTAAGCTTACATTTCTCTCAAAATTTTGTGAAATGGTATAATTTCGCCTAAGATTTTATTAGGTTTGGAATGCCAAAACAATTTTTTTAAATTTAAATTCGTAATTCAAATTTCACTCAAAACTTCCGATACAAATTTCTAAACTAAATTCTTACCTAGTTACAATTAAAATTATATGTAAATGTAGTTTAGAACACCAAATTTACACTCAAATTTTTGCTCAAAACCAAGTAGAATATCCTAATCCAGAAACATTTTCTTAATTTCTACTTTAAATTTAACTCAAAATGTTGCAAGGTGTCGTGGTTCGTTTAATATTGTAACTGTTTAATTTCAAACTGTAAATGTATGGATGTAAAACCGGAATTTTTTTTAAATGCATTCAATATTTAGTCAATCCTTTGTTGGAATTTTTATTCAAAGATTGGAATATAAAATTTAATAGCTAAATTTCTGCTGAAAACACAAGAAGTTGTTCAAATATAGTTTGTAATTCTAATTCAATTTTTAAATTTTTAAATCCAATTAAAGTTCCTACTCAAGAATTTATTCGATTACATTTGGGAATTTAAATTATCATTCAGAGTTTTGCTCGAAATTCTGATGTTATATTCGATATGTTGAAATTCACAAACGTATGTTGACAAACAATATGTTGACTTTTCTCACGTAAACAGCAATATTTTACTAAAATTCATGTGAATTCTGACAAATACGTTACCGAATAAAAACAACAATCACAAAATCTGCTATTCTATATATTTTAATTTAACCTTTATTTTGTTCTTAATCTATTGCTTTGTCAAATTTTAAGCTATAAAAGTCGAATTATGTTATTCTTGAAGAAAAATTAAAAATATTTCGAATAAACCATAAAATATGTGGTAAAACGTAAAATAAGTGGAAATATGTCAAAATATATGATAACATATAGGGCTCATTCGCTTTTATTTGTTTTAAAAATAATGATTATCCAACAAATTTTTGGTTTGGATTTCCCAAAAAAAATATTTTTTTACCTAAGAATCCTAAGCCTAGTCATAATTCATTGCCAACAAATACCTATAGGTTAAACAAAAACTTATGGGGATTTGATCCTAGAGATTTTGCCAGTTGGGCATATACATAATGAAGTAACTAGAAGCAATCCCAATATTAAAAAACACCTACTTTAATTTTGCGGATCATCAGGGGCTTACAACGCCATTTGGTACCATATCGTTCTAAACAACAAATGGTTAAACATAAACTTCTGTGGATCTGATCCTAGAGATTTTGCCAATTGCCCATATACCTAAAGAAGTAACTAGAAACTATCCCAATATCAAAAAATACCTCGCTCATTTTTGCGGATCGTCAGCGACTTACAACTTCGTTTGGTACCTTATTGTTCTAAACAAAAATTGGTTAAATAAAAAATTTTGTGGATCTGATCCTATAGAGATTTTGCCAATTGGCCATATACATAATGAAGTAACTATAAGCTATCCCAATATCAAAAAATAACCTCCCTTATTTTTGCGGATCGTTAGGGCTCATAACTTCGTTTGTTACCATATCGTTCTAAACAACAAATGGTTAAACAAAAAATGCTGTAGAACAATATGGTAACAACTGAAGTTGTAAGCCTCTGACGATCCGCAAACATAAGGGAGGTATTTTTTTGATATTCGGATAGCTTCTAGTTACTTCATTACGTATATGGCCAATTGGGAAAATCGCTAGGATCAGATCCACAGAATTTTTTGTTTAACCAATTGTTGTTTAGAACACCGAGAAAAATTTGTTCATCCTATTAACGACTTCATATTCGTTAAAAAAATAATGAATTAATTCGTTAATAAAAAGAAAAAATCATTGACCCAATAAAGTGTTTTCAATAGGATATATTTTTAATGAATTAAATTTTTATACTTTAACAAATATAAGTTAATAATACGCAATTCGATGAATTAAAATAAATTAATGAATTAGAAAGAATTTATTTGTTAAATGCACGATTATTCATGTTACTTATTAGAAAGTGTCTAAGCAATTTATTGTTAATAATTATTTTTAATTTTATCAACGAATAAGTTTAGATCAATATTTAAGAACTGATTTAACTTATGAAAATTATATTCATTGAACAAAACAATTTTTTAAATTTATGAAATTTAATTAGGTGCAAGGATTTTCGACAACGGAGCCGTTTCTTTAATATAAAAATTTAATTCTCTTTTAATTTTGATGTAAAACACGTCTTTCAACTAATCCTTTCCATGGACAGTTTTATGCGCTTCATCCAATTTGACGGCGGTTTTATCAAATAGAATAAAGTGCATAAAACTGAGCATAAAATCTTTGTTTGATTTGTAATTGTTTTATTCATCAATTTTTCTTTAACCGAGGGGTGTACGGACAATTTTTTGAGACAGTGTAATTACACGTCTTTTTAATTTTAATGTAAGAATATTACACTCAGTAAACAAATTATTTGTTATTTTGATTAATAATAATTGCCATATTTTCACTAATTTCTTTTTATTAAAGAAAAAGCGTACATTTGAATAATGTTCTTTGCAGTGAAATCAAAGAATTTGCTTTAAATATTATTTGAAGATTAATCTTCAAATATATTAATTTTACTAAATCGCAATTAATATTAATACATTTGAGATAGATATATTAACGAATATTCTTTAAACATATTAATGTACTATATCAGCAAATAATATTAATTATAAAATAAATTTTTGATTAAACAAAATAAAATTTTGCGTCAGTTCATCTCATTGTAAAATGTGCCGTATACACCTGTCCCTCGGTTAACACGGTAATTACGTTCCGCCAAATCACCGTGTAACTCAAAACCATGTTAATCGCGACTAATACACTAATACGCGACGTAACTTCTATGCGTGTTAATCAATACTTTGTCTCAATTCGTTGACCGTGTTAAATCAAATCCGTGTTAATCAAGTACCGTGTTAATCGAAGGACAGGTGTACTTTGAAAGCTAGAAAAATAAATAGTAAGAGTTAAAATTTGAAAGAGTTAAAGAGTTAAAATTTGAAGCAAGTGGTGTGCAATTAAAAGTGCTTTTTTATTTATTTAAATTCTTTAAAGAAGAAATTGTTACCCAAATTTTGAAAAGTTGGAATATTTCGGAAAATTCAAAGGTAATGTATCTTTATATTAAATGCTTTAATTTTTTTTCTTACAATTATTTTGTTAACCCTGAGTCTCTTACCAAGAGTCGGACCGTGTCTATTTTTTTTAATTACTCAATTATAACTTACTCAATTTACCGCTCACTTTACGAGAAAAAGAGTAAAACAATTTTTTCTGGAAAATAATCCCGTTACATTTTTTTTTCTTTACATACACAATGAAAAACCATTTACTTTGACTTACAGATTTGCATGAATTTCCAATATATATTGTACAATGAACCAACATTTTTGTTTATTATGTTAGAAATTCATACAAACCTGCGAACGCACAGTATCAACATAATAAGTTAAGAGGTTTAGGGTTAACATATATATTTTTGTTTCCATTTTTTGCGTTTCATTTTTAGCCTCAAGCTTGGTGCTTGAAATTTGTCAATTGAGCTCTTCAAGAAAATGGCCACTTAAAGGAGCTCAAAAAAATACCGATCTGCAACAATGAAACTGCAATTGCAACATTTTTTCTCATTCTACAATAAATATGCATGTGTCTTTTGACAACTACTTTATGTTTTTCTAGAACATTTGCATAAAAAGCAGAAAAAACTACCAGGTTAACATGCTTTTAACTCCGTTGAGTTAGTTGCCTGTTTCTTGACGAGCTCAATTGACAAATTTCAGGCACCAACCTTCAATTAAAATGTATATACCATTGCGACTTTGGTGTATTTTCGGATTTCAATTAAAGTTTTTTTTTTTAAATATTTAAAGGAGAATATTGTGTTTAATATACTTTGTCCACGACTAACGTATAATATACTCCTTATACGTTTGTTTCTTCAATCATAATGATATTCATTATTTACTGCTAGTTTATCTAGTAGTCCTTTCTTCCATTATTCACTACTACCAAATAAAAATTTCATTTTTGAAATTTTATCTAGTAGTCTCTTGCCATTTTCATTATTATTAAACTGAGACGTCAAAATGTCGACGGAAATTATTTTAGGTTTTTTTAAAGGATTTGATAATAAAATACAATTTTTTAACGGTCGTGGACAAAGTATCGTATTCTACTCACATATAATGGCTGTTATTCATTCAGATGATTTACGACACTCGCCTATCGGCTCGTGTCGGTAAACTTCATCTTGGTGAATAACAGCTATCATTATATGCTTGTTGAATAATATACTATTAAACACACATAAATTTGTTTAAATTTTTAGCAAATAAAATTCATGCCACAGCATTATTCTTATTCAATCCGAAGATATCAGTGAGCTAGTGGAAGGCGAGTTATTGAAAATCAAAATTAGGATTACTAAACAAGTTTCTGATTGGAAGAAAGCACAGGTATTAACTGATCCTAGTTAATTTTAACTCACCTTATTTAGAAAACAAAATTGACCTAGAAACTCTGAAATGTATGGGAAGAAAGGACGTCTATGAACTATTACAAAATGAAGCCTAGGGAATTAGAATTAAATTTACATATAATTTAAAGCAATGGCTTGGTTTGCAGGTAACAATTAACATTTTAAATTAAACCTTGCTTTCACTAAACCTCTTTATACAATATATTTTAGGAAATAAATAATCGTCTAGATGGAACGTGCTGTTGCTGTTTACAAAAAAATCAAGAAAAGCTAGATGACAGAATAGCGGATGTATCCAATCCAAAACAAATATAAACTACAAATACAATTGAAAAGGTACAAAAAATACATTTATTAAGCAGTTAATATTATGAATAATACTTTATTAACCATTTGTTCCAGATATCCATACAAGATATATTAAAAGAAACTGTACCAGGAAGATCCCTTTTACAACTTTCTGAAAATATGGTCCGAATATCTGATCAAAATCGGTGCATATTGGTGGATACTGTAGCGTCATACTTTATAAACAAAAATATACGCATGGAAGTAAATGAGTGTCAGTCGTTAGCTGAAGATATACAAAATTGCTTCATAGGAGAAATTTCTGTAAGTTTATTTAACCACAAAAACTGTATTCATTATTCAAACCATGTACTACATTTATGATAGCAGTCGGTATACATTCAACGCAGACCCAATATGAAATCAAAAGACCAACTCTATACGACAGGTACAACAACAAAATTTCAAAACTACGCAATACATCTCTTATGCCAAAAGTAAATCGATTTAAAAAACAGACTGACAACTACATACAAAGCTCCATAAATGGTAAGTCGTTATATTCGTAAATACACAAAAATATTTTTATACTTTACTTTGTTATAATTTTCAATTACTTTTAGAATTAAATATAGCCTCTGAAGACGGTCAAATGTTATGCATGGAGCTAAAATATAATCGAGCCGGTAAAATGATCGGATAATTTGGTGCCACAATCAAAGTTAAATTATCGATCATGCGGTGCGATAACTTCGGTTTGGTTCCAGTTCAGCTCTAATTAAACTATGGGTATTATTCACTGAATCAATAACAAGAACTTTGGTTCAAAAACGTTATAAAATTTATTTATTATTAAATAGGTCTTGTTCACAAAATGGTTGGTAAAAGAGTGATGATAAGCAAAAAATTGAACAGCGCACGAAAGGCAAGTATAATGCACTAATGTATACTATAAAAATGTTTACGTGTTTGAGCACAATATGTACTATCATTGTATACTTAAATTTGTAATTACTGTGCGCATCCAAATGTATTCATAAATACCGAAAGTTCAACAATCACTGAACTTGTTCGACTGTCATCAGATATAAACAAATTGTCAAAACGGTAAGTAATAACAATAATAATTAAATTAAGATTACTAATTTTAGGCTATAATAACGTACAACAAAGGTTCCAATTCGTGTTTAAGGTGAAGTGAATATACATATAAGTTAATTGACAAATTGTCCTTTGAGTTAAAACTAATAAGTTTCTTATTCATTTTCAGATTGAAAATTATTCTATTGATCAACGTCAACCGATCCGATTAGACCATTTGATGTACATTATTAACACGTAAGTAAATATTGAATTTGTCTTTTAATTAAACTATATAATATTCTTGTTTTGTATTGTTTCAGGTAATTTCAGCTTTGGTCATTAACATCCCGGCCGCCTTGAATCGGATGATTCAATTTATTGGTAACAAACATAACTTTTGAATAGGTCGTTTAGTTAGACCCATAACTGTTTGCAGTGTAACCACCCTCACTTTATTGTCAGAACCTGAATGTAGTTGTACGACTCTACCCAAAAGCCATTTGGAAGGTGGTAAGTTGGTTTCCTTAATTACAACTATGCTGTCAATCTTAATGTTTGGTTGATCTTGATTCCATTTGGTTCTCTGCTGCAGGTTTGTCAGGTATTCTAAACTCCATCTGTTCCAAAACTGCTGATTAATTTTCTGAACGATCTGCCATCTGGATAATCTTGATAATTTAGTTTCTTGGAAGTCTTCAGCAGGAATCTGAGTTGTAGGTCGCCCAATAAGAAAATGTGCTGGTGTTAGGGCATCGAAATCTTCGCTGGATAGTACACAAAGTGGACGTGAATTTAAAATGGCTTCTATTTCAGCGAGCAGCGTGGACATTTCCTCTACGGTAAGTATATGATCACCCATCGATCTTTTTAGGTGAAACTTGGTTGACTTAACAGCAGCCTCCCACAGGCCGCCAAAATGAGGTGATCTTGGAGGTATAAAATGGAAACTTATGCGGTCTCTGTTGAGAAAATCGGAAATAAAATTAGTATTTTTCAGAATAAATTGGTATAATTGTTTTAATTGGTTTTTTGCGCCAACAAAGTTCGTTCCATTGTCACTGTGTATTTCTTTACAAATCCCTCTTCGAGCCACAAATCTTCGAAGAGCTGCAAGATATGCTTCGGTTGTGAGATCAGTCACCAACTCCAGGTGGACAGCCTTAGTGCTAAGGCAAACGAATAAGCAAATATAACTCTTATACGTCTTCTGCCCTCTTCCTCTGGATAAGTGGGTTGAAAACGGTCCCGCATAATCTACTCCCACTTTTAAAAACGGTCTTATTAGATCAACTCGCGCCTCAGGCAGGTCACCCATTATTTGAGTCATCTCCTTTGCTTTGTATTTGGTACATTGAACACAGCCATGAACCATCCTTTTTACTGCATTCCTGCAACCCAGTATCCAATATTTTTGACGAAGTGTAGCCATCATCAAAGTTTGCCCTCCATGTAGATGTCGATGATGGTTTTCTTTTATAATGACTTCGGTGAGGTGATCTCTAGCCGGTAATATTATGGGGTGCTTGATTTCGTAGGTGATTGATGCGTTTGACAATCTTCCCCCTACCCGTAGTACACCGTACGCATCAATAAATGGTTGTAACGATTTCAAGTTGCTCGACTTCTGCAACATTTTGTATGACGAGATATGATTTATATCTGCTGCAAAATGTTTTCGTTGGATTATCTGGATAAGTCTTCTTTCAGCAATGATTATCTCCGTAGTTTGCAAATAACTGGTTCTAATTTTCGGTTTGCGTTGAAAAACTCGCAAAACATAAGCTAAAACGCGAACCATTTTAGCGAAACTGGAAAATTTGTTGATGATTAGTTGGACCACATTATCCTCGTGAACTTGCATATTAGGTTCAGGAAGTTGAACCTGTAATGAATGGGTCTTCCTCTCCTCCATCGTAGCGTTATTGTGTTTATATTGTGATGGCCATTCTTCAGGATCATTTAGCCACTCTGGTCCGTTCCACCATAAATTGAAATTAAGTAACTGGTCTGGTTATTTCCCTCTCGAGGCACAGTCAGCAGGATTTTCTTCCGATTTAACATGATTCCACTGCGATCTGTTCATGTATGTCAAAATTTCCGACGTACGATTGCCGATAAAAGTGTTCCAATGTTTTGGATGAGTGGACAGCCAATCTAGGACGATGGTAGAATCGGTCCAAGCGTAAATTTTAATAATTTTCGTCTTTAAAGCTTCGTTTACTGTTCTTAGTAAATTGGCTAACAATAAAGCTCCACAAAGCTCAAGGCGTGGTATTGATAGCTGTTTCACTGGTGCTACCTTGGTCTTAGCTGACAATAGCATGGTAATACTTTCCCCATTAGGTTGGATTATTCTGGCATAAACAGCTGCTGAGTAGGCCTCCTTACTGGCATCGGAGAACCCATGTAATTCTATAATAGTGTTACAATTTGTTTGGATGTAGCGTGGTATTTTAATCCTTTCGATTAGTGGCATATTATCTCTCAGCTTCAGCCATTCTTCAGTGAGATTGTCTGGTAATTGTTCATCCCAGCCTAAATTTGCGATCCACAAATTTTAGAAAAATATCTTCGTTTTGACGATTACTGGTGCTAACCATCCTATTGGGTCGAATAATCGACTGGCCTCTGATAATATTCCCCTTTTGGTAAGAATTGGCTGTTGTTGGAGATTTACGCGGAAATGGAAATAATCTCTCGCTGGATCCCAGTGAAGTCCTAGGACCTTTACTGAAGTTGATTCTCGTATTTCGATCGATAAATCTGATTTGTCTTCTGTGGTGTCTATCAGAAGTTGTTCCTTGTTGGATACCCATTTTCTTAGGTGAAAACCAGCGCTCTCTAGGATTGATTGTATATCGTTCTTTAGTCTTCTTGCGTCACAGATCGTGTCTGCTCCCGTCATGAGATCATCCACATATATATCCTTCATGATATGATCAGCTGCTTCTGGTAATTGGTCTTTATGTCGTAAAGCTACTTCTAGGAGAGCTCTAGTGGCTAGGAAAGGAGCACTGGAAGTGCCGTAGGTGACGGTCTGCAGTTCATAGTGCTTAAACGGTAGTTTCGGATTATCTCTCCATATAATTCTTTGGTATTTGGTGTCTTCATTTGCTACGCGTACCTGTCGAAACATTTTCTCCACATCCGATGTAAATGCTACTCTGTATTCTCTAAAACGACATAAGATACTGTATAAATTAGTTTGCAAATTAGGACC
Source organism: Tipula vernalis (assembly GCA_958295665.1). Lineage (NCBI taxonomy): Eukaryota > Metazoa > Arthropoda > Insecta > Diptera > Tipulidae > Tipula > Tipula vernalis. The sequence continues at coordinate 211,631,729 of OY282560.1, read as the reverse complement.
TACTGCCAAGCAGTCGTTAAGTGCTTTTCCCGATGTAGTTTTGGCGGAACCATCAAACACAACTCTCAGCTTTGTAGTGGTGTTTGATGGCTTCATTATTCCATGGTGCGGAAGATAGTAGCCTGGTAACTGTTGTTCTGCAAAACCAATTTCCTTCATATGTCCTAATTTGATATACTCTTCAATAAATTCTTTGTACATGTCACAAAATTCTTTATTTTTAGAAAATTTCCTTTCCATTGCCCGCATTCGTTGTATAGCAACACAAATGGAGTCACCTAAAATAGTAGGCGAATTTATGAATGGTAGACGAACAATTAAACGACCAGATTCATCTTCCTGCTTAGTCTCCTGGAAATGGGTTTCACAAAATTCTTCTTCCTCCGAATAAATGTGTTTGCTGGTGGTGGTGATACTTTCAATTTCCCAAAATTGTTTTAATAATCGATCCAAATTTCCTTCCTCTGGAGTGGTGGTAGCGGTGAATGATTGAACTGAATTGGTGTCATCAAATTTACCAGCAACTATCCAACCGAAGAATGATTTTTGCATGGTAGGTCGTGTTTGGTCTCCTAATATTCGTTCTTCCTTTAATAGATCAAAGAAATGATCTGATCCAATTAAGATATCAATATCTGCTGATTGGTAGAAGTTTGGATCGGCTAACTGAAATTGATTAAAATATGACAAATCTAATGGTGTAAATGTAGTTGATGGCTGCTTGGTGGTCAGCTTTGGCAATATTAAAGCCTCAATTTGAAAACAGGGCGTATGTTTGGTTCTAGGTGTAACAACTAGTGAGACAATTTCCTTTGAACAACAAGTTTTCGAGTCTCCAATTCCAGATACCGAAATTTTAGCATTTCGGCGGGTTAGTAGTAATCTTTGTACGCAGCCTTCAGTAATAAATGATCAATGGGATCCTGAATCTAACAGCACGCGACATTGTTGTTTCTTGTTATGTCCATCTAATACATGTACTAGAGCTGTAGGTATTATTGCTGTTCCTATTTTCATTGCGGTGTAACAAATTGCCGACGTAACAGTACTATCATTTGATTGTGATGCTATTAAACTAGAACGGGTTTGGTCTACATTAGCTGGTGTATCTTCATGTAGTAGGGTGTGATGCTTTCGGTTGCATAATCGGCACCTGAACTTTGATCGACACTGGTACACATTGTGATTATCGTTGAAACAGTTGAAACAACGATTGTGTTTTTTCACTAATTCCTTTCTTTGAACTACTGCCATCTCTGTTAATTTGTTGCATTCAAATAATCGATGACAATGTTCAGGACATAAAGGACATGGATCAGATGTTGTACTTACATGAGCTTTCACTCCTGAGTTCGGCTTTGGTTGATGAGGTTGTGGGTTCGGTCACTTCATGGTAGTTCTCATGGATTCCAAAGCATCGATTCTCTTGCTCAAGAACGTAAAGAATTGCTGTAAAGTAGGGAACTCATACTCACTAGATGCCTGTGCCCACAGACCATTAGTCTCATCATCCAGCTTGCAGGTTAGAAGATATATTAGCCAGTGATCTCTGGATTCTGCTTTTTCTCCCATCGCCTTTAACCCTCGAACAACTTCATCGGAGGTATCTAATATTTTTCTGATGTTTGCACTGTTTGCTGCAGTTAGACTTGGTTGGTTCATAAATGTTTTAATGAATGCATATACTGTATGCCTTTTGCGATCATATCGGTCCTTTAATTTTGTTAAAGCTTCAATATAGTTAGCCTCCATGATGCTGAAGTGCTTTAGTAGTCCGGCCGCTTCACCCTTTAATGCTCCCTTTAAATACTGTAACTTCTGTGAAGGCGATAACGTTCCGTTATCGTGAATAGTCGAACAGAATAAGTCGTAGAACGACTGCCATTCAGTGTAGTCTCCAAAAAAATTAGGTAAGGTTATCTTCGGTAATCTTACCTCAGCTCGGCTACTGGTACCAGCAGTGTCATTCATGGTATCACTTAAAGGAACAGATGCACTAACCTTGTTTCTAAGTCCGATGTTCAACCCTGCCACCACCTTGTAATAATTCTCCTCTAAATTTTCATCCAAAACTTCCTCGTCATCTAATTGGACAATGCGGTCTTCAACGTTTGTCATTTCAGATCGGAGGCGTTCCACGTTCGACAGTCTCACTTTGATATCATCGGCTGTTGTATCATCATTTAGGTCATCGTTCACGAAATTCACTAGGCGTGTTATTTGCCCTTTGATATAAGCACGTCGTTTTTTAAGAGATCTAAGTTCCGCCATATTTCCTCACGTGTTTCGGTTATTTGTTACGAATGGTAAATATCACTTGGTTTAGTTCGATTATTATACGATTGGTTAATACCACTTGATTAATTATATTATTTAGTTAATTTCACTAGATTTGGTATGATTCACTACACTTAAATTTGTTAATGGTGGATAAATAAATCCGGCTCGAAGGACCATAAAATGATCGGATAATTTGGTGCCACAATCAAAGTTAAATTATCGATCATGCGGTGCGATAACTTCGGTTTGGTTCCAGTTCAGCTCTAATTAAACTATGGGTATTATTCACTGAATCAATAACAAGAACTTTGGTTCAAAAACGTTATAAAATTTATTTATTATTAAATAGGTCTTGTTCACAAAATGGTTGGTAAAAGAGTGATTATAAGCAAAAAATTGAACAGCGCACGAAAGGCAAGTATAATGCACTAATGTATACTATAAAAATGTTTACGTGTTTGAGCACAATATGTACTATCATTGTATACTTAAATTTGTAATTACTGTGCGCATCCAAATGTATTCATAAATACCGAAAGTTCAACAATCACTGAACTTGTTCGACTGTCATCAGATATAAACAAATTGTCAAAACGGTAAGTAATAACAATAATAATTAAATTAAGATTACTAATTTTAGGCTATAATAACGTACAACAAAGGTTCCAATTCGTGTTTAAGGTGAAGTGAATATACATATAAGTTAATTGACAAATTGTCCTTTGAGTTAAAACTAATAAGTTTCTTATTCATTTTCAGATTGAAAATTATTCTATTGATCAACGTCAACCGATCCGATTAGACCATTTGATGTACATTATTAACACGTAAGTAAATATTGAATTTGTCTTTTAATTAAACTATATAATATTCTTGTTTTGTATTGTTTCAGGTAATTTCAGCTTTGGTCATTAACAAATAAGTTAGATGATATACTCGACAAATGGAGAGCTTCAAGTAAATATAGGTGTTTCTGAATTTCAACAAATAAAGATAAAAATATAGTTTCAATTATTGTGGCCAAGGCCAGCATATGAGCAAATCTACGGGCCAAGGCTTCTCGACATTGACTTATCTGCAGATTATGGATACAAAAATTGTAGAATTTTATTCGAAACTGTTGTTGAAAGAGTTGAAACAACAGCAAAACGTTTCTACTGGTAAAGTTTGAATTAACAAATATATTTTTTTTTAATTTAATGAAGTAATGATTCCTTTTTATATATCTAGACGCCCGATTTTGTATTATTTTGTTGCTGTTACATGCGCTTATCAAACCTACCACAAAAAACACGGATGTATCTTCCAAAAAACTCAGAAAACATACCATCAAAGCTTCCCAAAACTCTTTTATGGTATTATGTCATTCCAATACAGAAGTCGACAGTTTCAGGCAAAACCAAAATGAAATTAAAATATTGCAGAAAAAGAAAATGCAACCGTGCATTTCTATAATAGTCAATAATTATTATTCAGAAAACCACTATTTCGTCATTTGTGATGGAATCAAATATAAATGTGCCAGCATATTGTCAGCAGTAGATTGCACATTTAAATTGTTTCATGTGTTTAACTTAGAGTACCCGGAGGAGAGAAAAGCCCCTTGGCAATTTATTCAGCAATATTTTTATAAAATAAAAACTAAATTTGATGATGCTTTTCCTGCTGTAGATTTATTAATTTCAAAACATGAAAAAGGAAGTAACATAAACTAACGATTTAATTAAATTAAGGCTAGTTTAAAAAATTACCATTTATTTTGAAATTCTGAACTAATATTATTTTCGAAATTTATTTGTTTTACTTTTTATGTTTGATACTGAATTACAAAACAATTAATATACTTATTGTTTTTCTTTATTAAACCTGATTAACATTTTCATTTACAAAAAGTTAAACTATTTTAAAATTAGTTTTATTCGGTTATATTATAGCTGCATTTCTTGACGCATAGTGATCCGGATCAGATCAAAATTTACATGTGAAGCAACAACAACATTTGATCCAACATTCGTTTTGGATCACAAATGGTGATCTAAAAATAGTTGAACAATATTTTGTAGTTGAACAATATTTTGTAAAGACAAAGAATATAATGAATATAGTACGAGTATGAAGAGGCATTCAAAACGAAACGAGACAAAAAAATTGAATTTTGGTGTTTGTTTGTTTTCCGCATTTCTGTGTCGTTTCATGAGACATGATCTGATCCGGATCAGATCAAACGTCAAGAAATGCGGCTATTATAATACGATATTAGATTATTAAAATAAGTTTATATACTCACATAATTATGTATTATATATATATATATATATATATATATATATATATATATATATATATATATATATATATATATATATATATATATATATATATATATATATCTGTGTTCAAAAGCGAAAACCACATAAGTGCACTTAAGCTATTTTATTAGTTTTAGCTCATTTAATACAGTTTTATATCTGCATTACACTGGCCAATTTTTAAAGCCACTTATAAGTCATAAATTTTGAAAGAAACACTAATCTAGTTTTTCCAGAAATCGATTTAAATTTTTATTTGCTTCTGCTGAAAAGTAGCTTGTTTTCACTTAAGTGGTTTTCGCTTTTGAACACAGATATATATATATATATATATATATATATATATATATATATATATATATATACATATATATATATATATATATATATATATATATATATATATATTTATATATATATATATATATATATATATGTATATATATATATATATATATATATATATATATATATATATATATATATATATATATATATATATATATATATATATATATGTATATATATATAGTTATAATAACATAATATGCTGAATACATAGTTTAACCGGATGCTATATCGCCACGCGCATATCATTTAAATAGATCACGCCATGCCAATGCCCAGACATCAATGTAATGTGAGGATAAATAAACTCTTTTTTAGATAAAATAAGTAGCATAAGCACTTTTTCCAAATTACAATAAATAATAATACTTCATATACTTTTTATATTAAATATGTAGAATAAGCATTTTCAAAATCATTATAAATAGATAAAATAAGAAACAGTAGTCAGTTATAATTATGATTTAAAAACGTTAAGTTCGAATTTGTAATTAACTCGGGTTAAATCGTGTAATAAAATTCTGTAATAAAAAAGAAATTTGTGAATAAATAATTTTTTTTATGTTTTATTAAACGTGAAATCCAAAATTGGCGCAGCCGTGCGGTAGAGTTTTTGTGTAGTGTCGTGTTAAACAGTGCCTGGATTAGTGAAAAAAAAACTAATTCTCAAGAGAATCCGTCGCGTCTCGTATAAGAAAAACCGTGGTTTTTTTTTTGTTTCGTGACATCTAGAACTAAGGGTTATTAACCGTTCAATAGAGTTGTGATTCCGCCGCGCAACATTATATAATTACTCAAAACCAGCTCTCAACGATAGCATTACGAATTGAGTTTACGCACTACAGGATAGACGTAAAATTCAACCCCGTACAAGGTAAGAAATTATTTTATTTATTTTTTCTCTCTTACCCATATATAGTACTCGTGTACTACAAGATAGGCACGGTATTAAAAAAAAAAATATATAATAATATATTTATAGATCAGTAAGCTATATCTGTGAGTTATAATATAACCACAAGATTTTCCATCAAAGGAAAGAGAAACTGATCAAAAACTTTATAGCTAATAGGGGTATAAAGTTAGATCCAACTGAAATGTCAGAAATGGATCAGGTCATGGGTCAATTAGGGGCGATAGCGGAGCAATTAAAGCAGCTAAGCCTAAAACAAATTGAGCATGATCAAGTACTGGCGTACTTAAATCAGAAAACTGAGGCACGGAATGAGGCCCCAAAAGAAGAAATAATGGAAACTAGGCAAGCATTAGACCTGTTTAGGATCCCAGACCCAATAAAAGCAATTCCGTCTTTTGACGGTAATCGAAAGCAAGTAACATCTTGGCTGAAAACAGCCGAAGAAACGTTAAAAATATTTCAACCGCTGGTGGCACAGTAACAATTTCAAATGTACATACAGGCCGTTAGAAATAAAATAGAGGGGAAGGCACGGGACATATTATGTCTAGCCGGTGATCCGGAGACCTTCCCAGAAATAAAACAGATCTTGTTAGACGCCTTGGGCGATAAACAAGAATTATCATTTTATAAATCCCAACTTTGGGCGAACAAGCAAACCGAGAACATGTCGGTTCATAGCTATTACAATAAAACGAAAGAGATAGTCCAAAACATTAAAGGATTATCAAAACAAAATCCCATATATTATAATTCGTGGCAAGCGATCCTGACATTTATCGAGGAAGACGCATTAGCCGCTTTTATTTCCTGCTTAAGGAAGCCATATTTCGGTTTCGCCCAGGCGGCGAAACCAAAGACAACAGAGGAAGCTTACGCTTTTCTCTGTAAATTTAGTACGAATGAATGTATTTCAAATAATACTAAAAAACCTAATTATACTGATTTTAATTCACAAAAGACCAACCAGGTTGGCCCAATGCAGTCGCGAGTCAGTCAATATCAAATAAAACCCAAAGAAAATAAAGAACAAAATTATCGCAATTGGTCAACACAAGAAAATGGAAGTCGATCCTTCAGCAAGATCACGAAATACATTAAATAAGAAACTCGTGAACAATCATGAAGTAGTCATAGAAAAGGGTGATATTGAAACAACAAATGTGAAAAATTTCCAGGAGGAACAAGATCCATACTCGGAAAATTTTCAAACGGTTCAAGACTCAGACACGGAAGATTAAATTTTCTCCCGTATCTAATCTGCCAAAACAAAATATCAAACAAAAAAATAAAATTACTTATAGACACAGGGGCGAATAAAAACATCATAAAGCCTAACGTAATACCAATCAGTCTTCTAGAGACAAAAAATACCTCAATTAGGAATATACTGGGAACACAAACTGTATCAAAAGTGGGAAAATTTAATTTTCTTGGTCATGATTTACCAAGATTGTACTATTATGAATTCGATTTCCATAAATTTTTCGACGGTATATTAGGGTCGGAATCTATGGCGGAAATGAACGCTAAAATAGATTATGACAAGAGCACAATACGTTTAAACGATAAAGAAATTAAATTCTATCGGTATTATCCAACGGATAGCTTTTACCATCACGTAATAACATTTGAAACAAAAACAGATGGAGACTGGGCAGTGTTCGAGTACAAAAAATTAAACGAAGAAATCACTCTGAGCCCAGGAATCTATAAAGCTGAAAACAATAGTGTTGGAGCACAAGCCTTTTTGTGCTGTTGTTCCCTTTTTTTTGCAGTTATTAAATTTATTAAAACAAAAAAACTTTTAGAATTTTATTGGTTGATGTTTTTTATTTGACTTTCAAAATGTTTCTGATTTTATTAATTATTTTTCGTTGTTAACACATATTTGAGACTAATACATGTATAGCCAGAAATAATGAAGTTGGCAATGATTTTCTTGTTATACAACATAAGGTAAATGGTATAATATAATTCTTACATGAAATCGACTATACTTAATTTGTACTGTCAAATATATATCAACAAACAGTACGTGATTAAAGAAAATATTGGTAATTAATTAATAAATTTAGGTAATAATAATTTTACAATGTTTAGTTTCGTTACAGAACTACAATAATAGATATTTGAATGGCAAAAATAATAAATATACTGGGTGGTTAATATATGGGTAATAATAAAGATGTTAAATTAAATTGTAATAAATAAATGTGTAATAATAAAGATGTTAAATTAAATTGTATGTGTTTTCTGTTTTGTTCATGAGACATCTGGAGCTGGTGGTCGATGCATGAACAAATAGGTCAACAGTGAATATACTAACAAGTAGTCCTGAACCACCCATTCAATTACCTAAATTAGCTCTGATAATAAATAATTTCGAATCAATACAACCAATTCCGGTTAAATTGAATTCAACAATCAACAAAAGCACTATAGAAAAACTAATTAGAATAGATCATTTAAATAAAACAGAGAAAGACCAATTAATTGACACCATTTACAACAATCAAAAAGTACTGTTGCGAGAAGATGAGAAACTGTCCTCCACAACAGTAATTAAGCATAAAATAGTAACCACAGATAACAGCCCAGTATACACAAAAACATATATGTAGATACCCTTACCACTATAAAAAGGATGTAACCGATCATATCCAAGAATTGTTGGATAGTGGGATTATACGCCATTCTAAAAGCCCATATTCATCTCCAATTTGGGTAGTGCCAAAAAACCTGACGCATCAGGAACCCGGAAGGTGAGAGTGGTGATAGACTATCGGAAGTTAAATGAGAAAACTATAAATGATAAATTTCCGATTCCACAAATCGAGGAAATCCTTGATAGCCTCGGGAAATCCGTATACTTCTCAACGCTAGATCTGAAATCAGGATTCCACCAAATCCAGATGGACGAGAAGTACCAAGAAAAACGGCATTTTCCACAGATAAGGGTCATTTCGAGTTCACTCGTATGCCCTTTGGATTAAAGAATGGTCCAGCAACATTCCAACGGGCGATGAATCATGTATTGAACGGCCTAGTAGGGGATGTATGCTACGTATATTTAGACGATATAATAATAGTAGGGTACAATTTGGACAACCATATAAAGAATCTCGGAAAAGTCTTAAAACGATTAGAACAATTTAATCTCAAAATTCAACTAGACAAATGCGAATTCCTGAAAAGAGAGACAGAGTTTCTAGGCCACATAATCACTCAAAACGGAGTCAAACCAAATCCGGATAAGATAAAAAAGATCCTGGATTGGCCTTTACCTAAAAGCCCGAAAGAAATTAAACAATTTCTAGGACTCTCAGGATATTATAGGCGTTTCATAAGAGATTATTCTAAACTTGCAAAACCAATATCGAAATACTTAAAAAAAGACCAAGTGATCGATATGAAAGATCCAGCTTAAGTGGATGCATTCAACACTCTAAAAAGAATTCTTACCACAGACCAAATCCTAGCATACCCGGACTTTTCAAAAAATTTTATATTGACAACGGACGCGTCAGATTTCGCGCTGGGTGCCGTATTGTCGCAAGTGCAGGAAGGAGTAGAGAGACCCATAGCGTTTGCTTCACGAACGCTTAATTCAACGGAATGCAGATACGCAACTAATGAAAAAGAAGCATTAGCGATTATCTGGGCAGTAAAAAAATACCAAGCCTACCTATACGGTAATAAGTTCACTTTGATCACCGATCACAAACCTTTAACCTTTATTAAGACATCAGAAAAAAATTCAAAAATACTGCGTTGGCGATTGGAACTAGAAAATTTCGACTACGAGGTAATATACAAGGAAGGAAAAACCAACGTCGTAGCTTATGCCCTAAGTAGAATACCTGCAGTTGAGGGGACCTCAGATATAAATTTTAATGAAGACGCCAGTACTACTTCACGTGAATCTGGCAGCACGACAGATAGTTCGAATAAAAACGATTTTCGAAACTCACCACAAAACCAAAGTACCACAGGTGATAGTGATACTGTGCACTCGGCAAATACCTCCGATGAATACTTTATTCATATATCCGAGCGCCCCGTGAATTATTACAGGAATCAGATTCTGTTCAAAATAGCAAACATCGACACAACTATCACAGAGAAGATATTCCCAAAATATAATCGCACAATAATTGCAAAACCCACATTTAACAAAGAAAATATTACACACATTCTGAAAAATTATCATAGCGGGAAACAATCGGCTATCTTAGCCCCAGGAAACCTACACGGTATCATACAAGAATCATTTAGAGAAAACTTTTCAATAAAAGGTCACTTTGTATTTGTAACAAAAATAGTAGAAGATGTAACAAGCGAAGCTAGGCAAGATTCAATAATAATAAGAGAACACGAAAGGGCTCACAGAGGGACACAAGAAGTAGAAAAACAAATCAGAAAGTCATATTTTTTCCCAAATATCGTAAAAAAAATAAAAAGCTATACAAATTCCTGTAAGATATGTAATAGGCACAAATACGATAGAAAACCATATAATATAAAAATTTCCCCAAGACCGAATACACACAAACCATTGGAGAGAATACACGTAGATATCTTTTCTATTAATAAGAGTAGCTTTTTGTCGATAATCGACTCATTTTCGAAACACCTACAGATGATAGAAATCAAATCGAAAAACCTAGTAGATGTACAAAACGCAATAACCAAATACTTTACGTTATTCGGCATACCGAATACAATAATTACTGATCATGAAACAACTTTTCAATCTATCCAATTCAGGGAGTATTTAAGTAAACTAAACGTTAAAATTGACTATGCCTCGTCGTCCGAATCAAACGGACAAATAGAGAAGACGCATTCCACCATTATAGAGATATACAATACAAATAAGAATAAACTCCCCAACGGAACAACTACAAATATCATAGAATTAGCGGTAGCCCTCTATAATAATTCCATTCACTCTTCCACTGGTTTCACTCCAAATGAAGTTATCTTCAATCAGGACAATACAACCGACCCTAGAGCTATTACGGACAAAGCCAAAATCATTTTCTCCGAAATTAGCAGGAATTTAGAGAAAACAAGAAATAAAATTATTGAGAAAAATGTACATAAAGAGAACCCTCCTAATCTACCAGAAGACCAACTGGTATACCTGAAACCGAATGTGAGAACAAAGACACAACCAAGAGGTATAGAAATGATAGCTAAAAATATACAAAACAAAACTTTCAAAACAAACAGAAATATCAAAAGAAATATAAATAAAATAAAAAGGATAAAAAGGAATAACTAAATTTTTTCTCCATTTCAGAAAAATGTTTTTAAAATTATTAATGTTAATAGTAATAGTTAAATTTGGCAGAACACAAAAGTTAGAGATAAGGAATTTGTATGAAGACCCAATTGTAATAATAAAAACAAATGAATGTAAATTACAAATGGGAAATATTAAATTAGTACATCCAATAAATTTAAAAAACTTAGAAAATACCATAGAATCAATAAATAAGTTTGTTAATAGTAAAGTAGACGATAAGTTAGAAATAAAGAAAATAGTAGAACAAAAATTAAAAAAATTGTATGATAACTTTTATCAAATTAAACCCACACACATTACAAGGCATAAAAGATGGGATACATTAGGCTCAGCATGGAAGTGGATAGCCGGAACTCCAGACGCGCAGGATTTAAGAATTATCAACAGTTCAATGGATGATCTAATAAATCAGGACAATCAACAATTCCAAATAAATGAAAAAATTAATAAACGAATACAGTTAATTACGGATACTGTAAACAAGGCGCTAGCAAACACTACGATGGCTAACAAGATAATATTGAACGAAATCGAGTCAATCACAACAATAATAAACATCGATACGGTTAACAGCGTCCTAGAAGACATCCAAGAAGCAATAATTAGAACAAAATCGGAACTACCAAGCAACAAAATCCTTTCTCTAAAAGAGATCATCTTGATAAAGGATTTAATGACCAACCAAGGTGTGAACATCTCCCTACCCGATGAAGCTCTGCAGTATATTACTCCTAAAATAGCAATGAATGATGAAATCCTTCTTTACATCCTACATATTCCAAAACTAGAGGACGAAACCTCAACAGCACTAATGATAATGCCATTAATCATCAACAACACGATCATCAGTAAATACCCACAACATCTCATAAAAGCAGACAAGAAATTGTTTACAACGACGAACTATCACAACTTTGTGCAGAAACACTCCGACATTCAAGAATTTAAAGATAGCTGTATCAAACCTTTAGTAATGGGCACAAAAAGTCATTGCAATGTAAGACGAGAAACAGAAACAACAATGCAATTTGTGACTGAAAACAAACTGGTAATAAGTAATGCTAAAAATGAAACTCTATCGTCAGATTGTGGTCCCGAAAACAGAACGTTGGAAAGAAATTTTTTAATATCATTTCAGAATTGTACAATAACGTTCGGCAACAAAAGATTCCAATCGTTCGAGATAAAAAGTGAAACTATGGAGATTCAAGGCGCATTCCACAATCTTGAGGCTACGCGCCAACTCATTACAGAGCTAAATGTTGATGAAATCGCTCAGGAAAACATTGAAAATAGGAAGCGGTTACAAAAAATACACCTTAGACAAATGGATCACCAAACGTGGATATGGTCACTATCAGGAGGAGTGTCATTCTCATCATTCTGCATAATAGCTTCAATCTTCTACATTTGTATTCACAAGCAGACAACTACAATAAAAGTGGACACCTCAAATCAATCATGGTCAGAAGAATTAAGTAAATCATATTCAGACCTACTTAAAGACGCAGGAATTAGAACAAAGGACGCGGACGCCCTTTCTCCACCCCCGGGAGGAGTTATAATAACATAATATGCTGAATACATAGTTTAACCGGATGCTATATCGCCACGCGCATATCATTTAAATAGATCACGCCATGCCAATGACCAGACATCAATGTAATGTGAGGATAAATAAACTCTTTTTTAGATAAAATAAGTAGCATAAGCACTTTTTCCAAATTACAATAAATAATAATACTTCATATACTTTTTATATTAAATATGTAGAATAAGCATTTTCAAAATCATTATAAATAGATAAAATAAGAAACAGTAGTCAGTTATAATTATGATTTAAAAACGTTAAGTTCGAATTTGTAATTAACTCGGGTTAAATCGTGTAATAAAATTCTGTAATAAAAAAGAAATTTGTGAATAAATATTTTTTTTTATGTTTTATTAAACGTGAAATCCAAAATTATATATATTATATATATATATATATATATATATATATATATATATATATAATATATATATATATATATATATATATATATATATATATATATATATATATATATATATATATATATATATATTGGAATAGTTTGGCTAGAACTCTTCAGATGGCAGCACCAGCAACATAGTGATTCGAAATTTAAAGAAGATTATTAGATTGTTATTTAATGAGTTAATTAATTACCATTACACAAATTAAAATTCGTTAAACATAAATTCTGAAGTGTAAAAATATTAACATAATTAATAATCGTTACTTGTACAAATTAATTGTAACAAATGTTTCGTTATTAAAACAATTATTTATTAATATTTTAAAAAATTATTTAAGGAACATTCATTATTAAAATGAAAACTATACAAAACTAAAATTTAATTTTGATGAAAAATTATTCAAATCTAATAAAAATTAATTGTTTGATTTTTTGATGTATGATTAATTCGATTCTACCCTATTAAAGAATTCTACGTCGGCTAAATAGTAACGATATGTTTTTTAAATTAACACCCGAATTCTTTAATAGCATACACATATTTTTTTGGGTGAACGATTTGGTAACAAATGGAGTTGTAAGCCACTGACGATCCGCAAAAATAAGGGAGGTGTTTTTTGATATTGGGATCGCTTCTAGTTACTTCATTACGTATGTGGCCAAATGGTAAATTCTCTAGGATCAGATCCACAGAATTTTTGGTTTAACCAATTTTTGTTTAGTCGGTGTGCGAAACGAAAATATACCGCATAAAAAGTTAACATGTTAAATTTTTGACATTATATTCACCACAAAAATTTTAATTGGTTACCGACCAGTTAAAATGTATATGTTCTTGTTACATATATCCCTCTAACCTCATACCTTTAGGTACTTGAATTTTTATACACTTATTTTGGGCTCCCAATAATCATAATTATTCGATACCTTCACTTTTCTTGATACTGTAGTATTTTGAAATTAAATTATACTTCTATAATTTACCAAATGAATTTATAATAATTCATTTAGTAAATTATAGAAGTATATGTATATACAAAATTGTACAGCAAATATTTAAACCAATATTAGGATTCGTTTTAGATATTCTAATTTATTTATTAATTCATCAATTTTATTTCCAAAGGTAAAAACATGGACAACGTCAAAATTTTAACTTTTTAACTGGTTGCATGTACCAAATAAAGTTATAAGCCCCTGACGATCCGCAAAAATAAGTAAGGTGTTTTTTGATACTCAGATAGCTTAGTTACTTCATGGCCAAGCAAAATCCCACGTATCAGATCCACAGAATTTTGTATTATACTTAGTTTGGTTGGGAACGATACGGCTTCAAACGAAATTGTAAGTCCTGACGATCCGCAAAATTAAGCGAGTTATTTTTGATGCTGTGGTATAGCTTCTGTTTATGACATTTTATGTAGAAAATCTCTTAAATAAATTCCTGACATAATAATTTTCATTCAACACATTTAGTTCACTAATTCATCTACAGTAAAAAATGTTTTGTAAATTCATTAGGAAAATTTTCTCGTTGCCCATCCGCACGCTGAAGTTCTTGCGAAATGTTCTGCTAAATATTTTAGTAAGAAAATAAGTAAGTACTTCCCGGACATATTTTACAAGGCGTTATACGGCATCTCGCAAATACCCCTAAGTAGTTACCCATTTTTAAACTCAATTCCAGCAATACCTGACTCGACGTATTAAACACACACATTTCGACTTGTGCTGGTATCTTTCTGTTTTAAAAAAATTTTTAGGTGTTTTCAAGAGAGATTTGTTAGAAAATTGGCATTAATCCTATAGACAAGTTATTTACCGATTTCAAATCGGTTAAAATTCGAGTTTTGCAAAACACCATCTTCTTTTGCGGTCTATGTATTATATGTAGAACCGCAAATATCTATATGAGAATACCGGAGCGGTGCAATGACACGTCTCTCGACCTTTTACATCATTTTGATTAACATCTTACTGCAGTCGGAATTTCACCGTCTCAAAAGAAAATATCCTTTTGTTAGAAACAATCAAAACAGGTAATAAATTAATTATTTCCAAATGTACCCTATAAACCATATCTACATATATTACAATATATAAAACGGAAAAATCTATAATTTCGTTTCGCGCTCGATTTACAACTACTTTGCCGCACAATTAAACGACATTCAACAAATTGTTATCATGTTAGAAATAAATCACAAAAAAATAAAAAACTTGAAACAAATCTCTTCGCGTTATTGCTGGAAAATATTATTAAATTTCATCAACAAGAAAAATCTGTTCGTGACATGTAAATTTTTTTTTTTTTTTTTTTTTTTTATTGCTGTTGGTTTGTTTTGAAGAAAGGCAATTATCGTTGTTGTTTATTTCTATTTTTTCTTGTACATTTTTTTAATTTGTCAATGGCACGGCACGTAAGGAATATATTAGAATATACATACATATTCGTAAAAACATTCTCTTCTCTTTGTAAAATGCTAAATTCCAATGAAATTGCGCGATAATAAAAAATAATTATTATTTAACGCACGCACCCCTGTGGAAAAATATTTATAGAAGCTAATTTTCCATTTAAGAATTTTGTTCGTTTTTTTTTTTTAGAGGCGATGTTTAAGTGCCCAATCAGCGCGAGACTTGTAATATGTTAAGGATGACACTAATAATAATAATAATAACTGGAGGTGTGGCTACTATACGAGTTTTTCTTACGAGTGAGGCCAGTATTTACGGTAAACAAAACAAAAACAATATTTACAGCACTCCTCTTGTTTCGGTAACCATATAAACCATCATTTTTATTAAATTCGCCTGTGTGTATGCAACCAAAATTTTTTCTATGATGATAAAGATGAAAACGAGAAGTGTTTATGAGTCAAGTTAAAACCATTACAAAAAGTTAGTAGAAAGATGTGCCCCCCTTTATACATGGCCCACACTGTCCTGAAACCAGCAACTATTATTACAAGTTATATTTCATTATCTCGCTTCAGAGACTTGAGCAAGTGTAAAATCGCGTTAAGTAAATCTATAAAAATTAAAACAGAAATCAACTTTTATATAAATTAATAATGATATGATACGATTATGATATAGGTAAAAAACATTAAATAAATATATTCCAGAATGCGGTGGTTTTAGATTTATTTAATTCATTTTATCGAGCTCTTTCTCTTGATGTGCTCATCTCCAAATTTGCATGCCCTGAACGTCAATATAAAATACCCACATATTTATCCACTACTTTTCAAATTTGCGGGTTCTCCTTTCCCCGGGTCTTTCACATTTAGCTTGATCGATTATTTATTTGAGTATTTTTATGTGTTAACTCAATCAATAATAAATTAAAAACAACGAATGAGTTCACGCTCAACTCGCAAAAGATTTGTGTAAAAACCTGTAGATCTACTATGTATTCCGATCTGAAAGTTAAAAATCATACCGCGTAATCCGATTTTGGAAAATTGGTTTCTGAAAGTTGGAAAATATTTCATGTGATTTGGAACTTTCGGATTTTTTCGTACTACGTATTTCGATTTTCGGAGTATAAACAGCTAAAAATCAAATAAATTTATTTGATCACCAATTAGTTATCAAAAGTGTTTTCGAAAGTGCATTGTGCCTATTAAAAAAGAATGAAAGTTAATGTTATTTACGTTTATATATTTAAAAAAAGTATTATTTGACGTTTTTAAGTAATATTTTGATATACATTACAAAATTTTTGTTAATTATGAATTTGTAAACTTTCATTAATATAATAGGTTAAGTTTTGAATTTATATATGGTTTAAAAAGTAATAATTTTAATAAATTATTACATATTAACAAATTTATAAAAATATCGAATGAATTGGAATCAGTGTTACCACTTTGGATACAATTGTATCCATTTGATATATTTGCGTTCTCTCAGATAGTTTTTCTGCTGAAAAAGTATTAAAAATTTGGTGGTATAAGCCTCCTTATTATAACCATGAATGAGATTTAACTTGGAAACATTTGGATTCCTCTCCGCTGATCAAACGGATACAAGTTCAATTTTTCGAGTGGTAACACTGATTGGAATACATAATATTTATTATTGATTAATAATACAAATTCAATTACAGCTATTGAAAGAAAATATATTTTTTATTTTATAGGAGTAAAATTAATACAATGCCAGAGCAATTTGAAGCTCTAATTGAAATAATGGGGAAAAATTGAGAATTTGTTAAGGGGTGGGTACGCAAAAAATTTACAGGCAAAATCAATATCCAATAACTTGTGGAAGCAAATAGAGCTTGAGCTTAATTTATTGGGTCCACCAGTGAGGGACGTCGACGGCTTGAAAAGAGTAAGTTTAAATTAGAAACATTCAATATATAATAATTTAATTTAATATTTTCGTTATGTACATTGCAACGTTTATTAAATAGTGTATTTTATTTTATATGTACTTTATTTATAATTTTAGGTTTGGTCGACATACAAAGGCTCAATCAAAAAAAAAAAAATAAGAAGGAATAAGCAACGTATTTCCAGTAAGTTTGTTCCATTAACTCCAAAAGAGGAAAAGTTGGATGAAATTTTAAGCATGCAATTAACATTTTCTGGCATACCTCAAACTAAGTCATTTGGACCTAACCTAGCAGCAAACTTGGAATTCATATCTGCAAAAAATTCCGTAATTACTAGCAGGAAACTATCACCATATATTGCAAAACAATTATGGTGACATCTTTACAGAAATTGAATATTTAAATGAAGAAAATTCCTCTACAGAACCTAACATTGTTAACAGACTAGCACCTGCTCCGCCAGCACCACAAACAACATCATCAAACCGGAAAAATACAAAATCAGCAGCAGAAAAGGCAAATAGAACAAAACTTTTGGAAACACAGATAACACAACATAAAGAATTCCACACTTCCGTTTTAGAAAATTTGAGCAGAATTAAGATTTATTTAAAAAAACTCCTTTAAGCAGAAATAAAAAAATTCATTTGGAAAATCAATCAATAGAAATTCAAAAACAGTACATCCAACTTTTAAAACGACAAAATATTAAAAGCATTAGAGTGCAACACGAAAAATTAAACAACAAAAAACGGGCTTTACAAATTAAAGAAATGAAATTGGCTCGAATGCCGTAAAGCACCAAATAACTTATAAGGTAAAAGCAACATACTATAAATGTGATACAAAATGGGATAATTTTTGAAATTTATAAAGACTAAATTTATTATTTTTATTTAATTATTTATGTAGTTTTAAGTATTTATATTAAACAAAAAAATAAAAGTTTATGAAATTTATTTAGGAATCATATTTTAATAAAAACATAAGAAGATATTGATCAAAATTAAAATGAAATAAACATTTTTGAATTTGATAAAATGTCTCTTATTTGATTTCGAATTTGTTTCGCTTCGTCAGATAGTGAGTAGTTTGAATGTCCCAGCTCAACTTCTGCAAATTCTCCATCCATGTGGACCATCGTGACAGTTTACAATCTCCTCAGAAAATGTAATATTGTAAGCTGTACAGTATATTGTGTAATGCACAACAAACATTCAAAATTGTTGCTGCCTTTGCTGGTGAATAATGCAGTTCTCTAGCTGCTAATAGACATCGAAATCGACCTTTTAGTAATACAAATACTCTCTCAATTATTGATCGAGCTTTGGAGTGGATGCCGTTGAACTTGGCTTCTGAATTCCCTTCTGGAGCTACACGGTACGGTGTCAAAAGCCACGGTTCTAACTGATATCCTGAATCACCTGATAAATAATAAATAAAAATAAATTTCTGGTAACCGGCTGATTCATCTCGCACATTTCATCCCAAATCAATTCAACCCGCACAATTCATACCAAATCAATTCATCCCTTATGGTTATTCAAATTCTTTTTTTTTAGTGTGCCATGAGTTATATCTATAAACGATATAAACACATTAAGTATTATAAATTTCCGTGTCTTCTGGAATATATTAAAAATTGGAAAATATTAATAAAATATTTATGCCATTTTAACTATTAATTTTAATTTAAGTAAGTATGGCTTTATTAATTTTATGAGTTTAAAAAAATAATTTTTTTAAATTATTTTTAAAAAAAAATAATTTGTAACCAGAAATTAGAAGAAAGAAATGGAGCAACAAATAAAATTTTCAAAAACGGAGAAGAATAAGGACTGTTTGATATATCAGGGATTCGTTTTCTATTTGGATAAAACATTAAATGAAAAAATAATTTGGAAGTGCGCTCAGTATTACTCCACAAAATGTCGTGCTCGCTTACATATTCGTGATAACGTTATTGAAAAGAAACTGCCGGACCTTTTTGAACACAACCATGCTGCCGAAGCTGGAGAGCTTGTAGGTCGTCAGCGTATGGCAAATATTGTTCAGAATTCCAGAAAGCGTACTATTCGAAGAATACGTAATAAACATTCCGATGTTCCACATTTACCATTTGTGGTTGCGGAATGTTATACAAGCACAATGAAAGGTGACACATTTTTGCTTCACGATTCACTGACCGATGAAACCTATAATAATGGAGAAAATCACGAGCACCGATTCATAGTATGTATTTGCAACTAAAAATTTTTTGAATATATTAGCAAGAAGTAATTTCTGGTATGCCGATGGAATTTTTGAAGTATGTGGCTATTTATTCAAACAATTATTCACTCTACATGCTCTACAATATGGAATCAACATTCCAATAGTTTACGCGATTTTGCCAAATAAATCAGAGAAAATATTTTGTAAAGTTTTGGAGATATTGCGAAAACAAGAACCTAATCTTGCTCCAGAAAAGATCATGATTGATTTTGAGCTCGCGGAAGTTAACGCTTTCAGAAAAAATTTCCCAGAATCTGCCGTATCTTATTGTTATTTTCACCTTAAGCAAAGCTTATACAGAAATTTGGCTTCATCTGGTCTCAAATCACGTTATGGTAATGAACCAATATTTGAAATGCATATAAATATGGTAGCCTCTCTAGCTTTTGTTGAACCAGAAAAAGTTACATATCAAGCACACAGCGTCGCCAGCCAAGATTTCCAATAAATTTATGGAATGTATACCACAATACGCTTATGGAAGATGACAGAACAAACAATAAAGTAGAGGGATGGCATAGGATCTCCAAAAATTTAGTTAGTGTTGAAAATCCGAATATATGGACCTTTTTCAAAAAAATAATTGATGAACAATCTCGTTTTGAATTCATATATGAACAACGTTTGAGTGGAGGCCCATCAGCACCCTAGAGACGTATTTATAAGGATTTGGATGCCAAATTGAAGACAATCGTAGCGAAATAATACAAACTTTGGCTCATAATATCAAAATTAAAACTATTTAATTTTTTTCCAAGATTTTACCTAATTCATCATTTATTCGATTCAATTTCAGTTTTCCTCTATTGTAATTTTTGTTTAATTTATGTTGACTCATTTTTTAAATATTTTAAAGATTTTCAAACACAGTAATAATTTTTCATAATTAATTCTTCAACTAGACTAATTTTATATGTTTCATGTATAATTTATCACTAAAAGGGCTTCGGAAAATAAATTTTTTAGGATAAACTGTGCGGGATAAATTAATCCGGGATGAATTGCATGGGATAATATAGCCTAAACACTTCTTTGTTATCTTACATAATTTACCCCTAAAGGTGCTTTGGAAAAGAAATTTTCCCGCCGCGGGAAAAATTCTTTTCCAAAGCACCTTTAGGGATAAATTATGCAAGATGAATTGTGCGGGATGAATTGTGTGGAATGAATTGTGCAGGATAAATTGATATCGGGGATAAATTGTGCGGGATGAATTGATCCGTGATGAATTGCGCGGGATAATATAGCCTAGATTCAAATTTCTGTATGTAACCTAATTCAATTGATTTACCTAACAGCCAGTTTCGTTCTCCTTTTGAATGCCATTCCTGAAAACATTTCCTTTCTTCGCTTAGCGACCTTACAAAAGAATCATGAGACGATCCTCTGAACCGACCGTCGACGGATTTTATGTACATTTTATGCTATGCTTAAGTTTTCTGTTCAAAAATAGATGCTCATTTTCTTGTGGACGGCGAATTATTTGGATGTGATTACCATCTATCGCACCTACTACATTGGAAATCCCATATTTAAAAAAAAAAATACATTTTAGAATCTCTCCTTTCACTTGTGACATTTCCAGTTTTATCCAATTTGAACAAATTTTATTTTCGTTGGCATCAGAAACTTCACGTACTACAACAGATGCACTCTTTTGGGACAGCCTAATAAAAAGGTCTTCCCCCACACTTAACTGATAACCAACCTGAGCATAAAACCGAAGGGCTGATGCTAGTTTTATTGTAGGTGGAATTGAGGTTGATCTGAGCATTGGCCTCAAGTCATCTTTTATTTGCTCTAATACATAAATAAAAGATTCCTTAGATAAACGGAAAAGTTTTGTAAACCTGTAAAAACTTTGATTATTTTGTTATATAAATATTACAACAATATCTATAAAAATATGAACATGCTTGAAGGAAATTCCAAAACATTCGATTTATCTCGAAGTATTTTCCTCTCAACAGCCATCGATAATTTACTGTCGCTCTCATCATCATCACTACTTAAATAAATTGTAATGCAATCCATTTTCATTCACCAAATAACACCAACTTTTATTCTAATTTTCAAAATAACTGTATTCTCCTCTCCTTAATTCCAAATGAAATTAAACATTTTGACACTACATTTCAGATTGATATGTGGCAAGCAATACTTTTTTTCCGATCTGAAAAGATTGCATAGTACCGATTTACTTTCAAATCAGATTCAACTTTCAGATCGGCTTTAGTTTCAGATCGGAATACATAGTCGACCTACTGTTCGTATAAGTATCTATTGAATCATCAATGGTGAAAAACCCCTGCGGACAAACGACCATTTTTTTGCTCTATATTAAAATTAAGTTTGGTTTTGTATCAACAAAACAATAAGTTATTCTATTTTGGGTTTGGAGGACGAACCTTTGACATAGGTAACTGGTGAAATAAAAATTGAAATTTATAATTTCGATAATTTGTTGGCATCGGGAAATATAAACGATTATTGTTCAGTTTAGCTTGAGCAACATACAGTTCTGTTAAATTAATCATCTAAACCAGTGCTATTTATTTAAATATTTCATTCCTCGTACATGGCGATCTTGCCTGGACGGTCGTTGACCAAACCCACATCTCGAGGCATCATATAATACAACGCCATCAACCAAGGCAACTCAGCGGCAAATCAACAACAACAAACGCTGATAAGTAGTTCATTTGAGGCCCTTCAAGCAGCAAAGTTAGAAGGAAACAACAACACAAACCAACAACATATCTAAGGAATATGCGTGAACATTAAAACAAGACAATTAGAAAAGGACATGTGAGAAATCGCAGCCCAACACACAGAATTATTAGTAGAGCTGGAAAAAGACGAACAAACATCCAACTACTTTAGAGAATATTACTATGGCAAGCTTCAAGAGAGGATAGAAGATGCAATGATGAACTACAACAGTTTCGGCCCCAGACAAAAACCGCAGCAGAATCAGCAGCACAAGTGAATTTGCCTAATGTAGAAATCCCGATCTTTTATGATGATTATGAGCGGTGGGAAACGTTCAAAGATATATTCACTGAGCTGATCCACCAAAATAGCAAACTATCAGATACGGTAAAGATGACGTATCTGAAATCACGCCTGCGGAAGGGAGCAGCCCAAATTATTAGTCACTTAAGAATAACAGGTGACAATTACCAAACCGCTTGGAACCATCCACTGTCAAACCATCAATTTAATGCACTATTGTCATTGGCGACAATTCAGATACCATCCGCCTAAACAGTGAGCAATTTGCACGAGAAATATTTTACTTAACATAAAGCGGCTAAATATGGATTCGCCCTTCGAGGCATTCGTGGGTTTCATTTTAAACAAAAAATTAGACCCAGAATCCATTAGGATATACGAGACAACTATAGAGAAGCCCAGAGAAATTCCACAACTGGAAGATTTCTTTGGATTCCTGGAGAGAAGGTTTCAATCTAAAACCAAAACATGTTGGGTGGAAGGGTGTAAGGAGCATCATGGTTTAAATCAATGCCAGCAAGTTGTTGTGTGTAAAGGAGGACACGCTGCAATAATGCAGCATCAACTATTCGTGGTCAGCCAGCACACCGTGATTCCGCATAAAGTTTATGAAGATTATTTTCAAAATTTTAAATTAAGTAATTGTAAGGCTGACATAAAGTTAAGTTCTTATTCAGGACACGGAATTGAAGTATTATGTACATTTAAGACTATAATTCAGTGTGGGAGAAAAAGTTTTCCATCTGACATTTATGTAGTGTACAGTTTGAATAGGTTGCCAATTACCGGTCGTATGTTCATGAAACAGTTTGGTATTGAACAGAATACAGTTAATATTATTAAGGAGAAATGTTCGTTTGACGGTAATTGTGGTAAATTTAATTACCATAAAATTCATTTAGAAATGCAAAACGATACAATACCGAGGTTTTTTAAACCTAGGCAAGTAGCATACGCATTTAAAGAGGCTGTAGAAAAGGAATTATTACGTCTGGAAGAACAGGGAATAATTTCGCCGGTAGAGAGAAGCGAATGGGGTACACCCTTGGTCGCAATTCCAAAATTAAATGGGGGAATTCGATTGTGTGCCGATTATAAAGTGTCTATTAATACATTTTTGGTAGACAATAGACATCCGTTACCTCGCGTATATGACGTTTTTCAAGCGTTGCAGGGGGGGAGGGGGTAAAATTTTCAAAATTAGATTTAGAAACCTGGAGTATTTTTAGTTAACCGTTTGCCATTTGGAATTAAACCAGCAACGGGAATTTTTCAAGGGGTAATAGAGAAATTCTTATTAGGAATTCCAGGAGTGGTAAACCTTCTGGATGATATTGTGGTTACGGGAAAAAATACTGAAGATAATTTAAGGTATTACGTAGATTATCAGATGCAGGTCTAAAGCTAAATAGAAATAAATGTAATTTTTTTCAAGATAGTATAAATTATTTAGGGCATGTTGTGTCAATGCATGGTTTAGCTAAAACGAATGAGCGAATTGAAGCAGTAGTCAAAGCACTCGAACCTTCAAATATTACCGAAACCAGAGCGTTTTGAGGACTAGTAAATTACTACGCAAAATTTATGTGCGACTTGGCTACTAAAATGTCACCAATACACCGTCTGTTACAAAAAGATATTCCATTCATATGGAATAAAGAATGTAAAGGGACATTTAATCAAATTAAAGATGAAATGGTTAAAAAAGTTGTATTAGCACATTTTAATCCTAAAAATCCTATCGTTTTGACAACGGATGCGTCCAATTACGGAGTTTCCGGGAGTTTGTCGCAAAAATTACCTGATGGGGAAGAAAGACCTGTGGGTTTTTGCAGCAGAACATTGTATAAAGCAAAGCAAAATTACAGTGTCGTGGAAAAAGAGGGGCTCGCGGTGATTTTCTCAGTACTGAAGTTGAGTACAAGCCACTTTTAGGGTTATTCAGTGAAGATCAATAATGAAGCCGATGCACTTTCAAGTATACCATTACCGGTAAAACACTCTGAAGACTTAGAACAGAATTATATTAATTTTATAAGTATGTAATATAAAAAGGAAACTGGAGAGGATAAAATTGTATTAGCATTGTACAAGGCTATCAAAGATGGCAAAGTGTCGAATTTGAAAGGGGATGGTTTTATTCCATTTTTGAGAATCAAAGACGAGCTAGGTATTCAGTCCGGAATTGTCATGTGGAGATACCGTGTGGTAATACCCAAGACGTTACAAAAAAATATGTTACAAAACGTACATGCGTCACATTTAGGCATGGCCAAATGTAAGTTCATAGCACGTTCATATATGTGGTGGCCTAATATGAATACGCTAAATCGGAATTAATTCCTTGGAGAAATACGAATAAAATTTGGAGTCGGATTCATTTAGATTATGCGGGTCCGGTCAAAAATAATTATTATTTGATAATTACGGATTCGTTTTTCAAGTGGGTGGAAATATTTGTAATAATGACGATAACTTCGGAGTATACTATTGGTAAATTAAGGGAGGTGTTTGCACGTTTTGGTTTTCCGGATACTATAGTGACCGATTGCGGTACGCAATTCATGCCAAATGAGTTTCAAAAATTTTGTAAGATGAACGGAATCCATTATATCGCTACTCCTCCGGGACATCCAGCTTCGAACGGTGCAGCGGAAAATGCCGTTAAAAGTTTTAAAAAAAGTTTTTGCGCATCGCTAAACCTTATTAAGGTCAATAACTCAGGGTATACCAAGTCGGTTAATCTTATGATAAATAGATATTTATTTGATTATCGCCTTTCGAAACATTGTTCTACTGGGGAATCTCCAGCGAGGATAATTTTTGGTAGAAATATCAAAACAAGATTTGATCTAATCAGACCACCGGAAATAGGCGGAGCAATAAGTATAC
This sequence comes from Tipula vernalis, assembly GCA_958295665.1. Classification (NCBI taxonomy): domain Eukaryota; kingdom Metazoa; phylum Arthropoda; class Insecta; order Diptera; family Tipulidae; genus Tipula; species Tipula vernalis. The sequence goes on along the minus strand of OY282560.1, from coordinate 211,606,036 downwards.
CAAATGCTGGAGATACAGGAAATCAGAACGTAAATAATAAAGTATCAGAGAATATAGATAGGAGTTTAAGTAATTTAAAAATTCGAAAGGGAAGCGTAGAGTAGAGTTTCTTTTAAATGAGTCGGTCATGATTCGTGATTATACAAACATAAACAAAACAGGGCGGACCAAAGCTAGACTAGTTAAAGTTCTAGGTAGACGGACATATTTTTGTCAGATGGAAATGGGTAAATGATTCATGCGTAGAAGTGAATAAAAATAAAAATACATGATCAGAGTATGCTCAAATCAGGTTGAATCGCACTGTTGTCTCAGAGAACGTTGGAGGTGAAATTGACGTGGAAGAGAGTTGGAACATCCAGAGATAGTAGAAGAGCAGTTGCGAACTAGACCAAAGAGGAATATTAAGCCTCCGGAACGTTTGAATTTGTAGTAGTAAAGTAACACTATTCATGTATATAAGTTTAATAAGTAAGTGTAATTGAAATAAAAGTTTATAAGTAATGAAGCAATTTAAAGGGGGGAATTGTGTAATAGTAAAACAATAATAGTATAGGTGGACCTTAAGTCATTAATGGGTTTATGGGTAAACCTTAAGTAAAGGAAGTTGTAAAAAGTAATGGAGAAATAAAAGATAATATATTTAACTTTTGCTCGAAGACAACGTGTTTTATGTAATATATATTGAGTGGCATTATTCACAAAATATCACACATGTCAAACTCAAATCTGACATATTTATTCGTTCATATCCCAAAATTGTTTAAGAACCTTGGAGCATGATTAACCAACGTACCTCGGTATAGTATGACAAACCGAGTATTTGTTTGTACTGTTATGTTTTGTACTATTATGACTGGGCCGCAAGTTTGACATGCTAGTTTTAGACTAAAACGGAACGCAAAATTAGTTGGCTGTGTTATATGAATTCCGAAACGATGTTTTTACCCTGTTGTACGACTGAGTGCTCTAAAGTCTAAGAGCGATCAATGATCAATCACGGTAATGCTCTCTTATACCTCACCGTGAGCATCACTTTATACCATAATTCGTAAAAAAAGAACGAAAAAAGTACGAACATTGTAATTTACTCCAATGAAAAACAAATTTAAAAAGCCGAATATTTTGTTTTTTTTAAATTTATACTTCTGTTTCATGTTTTAACGTGCCATCTCAAACCAAATTTTTCGATTGCTCACGCAAAGTACAACTGGGTAGACAAAGTAAAAAAGGTAAAAAAAAACGAAAACCAAACGAAGTTTGTTTTGATTGTTGGTCATAGCAGATTTTATGAATGACGATAAACAAGCAAAGTAATCGGTAGATTTTTTTTATCCTCTGTTTTATTTTCTGTTTTTGGTGACTGAATCAGAGACTAAAAAAATTTGTTTTTGTTTTTTGACATTTCAAATGTGGTGTATCATACAAACGAACCTTAATTATTAAAAATGGACTCAACAAGGAAGAAAATGTCCAATTCGGAAATTGAAATTTTATTCTCCTGTGCAGAAAAATATAAAAAAATATTGATGTGTAAAAAAACCGACGCGGTTTCTAACAGATTGAAAAATGAAACATAGAAAAAGGAAAAAAGTTAAAATAGCTTGTAATTACACAAAATATTAATCACACAAAATATTAATAAAAAAAGTGAAACGCAGCTACGCAATACTTTCAGAAACAAATTACGTGAATTTAGAAAACGGTGAACGGTTCAAAACGGGCGGTGGCCCTTACAAAATCAAATTAAGTGAATCAAATCTTTTATATTCTTTTGTGCAAGCTTCCGTTCGCCCACTTCAAAATATTGATTCAGACTCAGACGTATTATTTGAAGTACGTGATTTATAATATGTATATTAATTCACTTCATCAAAGCATTGCTTCGATATTTTGTTTGTTTCAGGACGATGATGTAAACGACGAGTATTTCAAAGACGAAATGCTCGTTGACGAATTAATGGATTATCCAGAATCCGGCCAAAACCATCACACAGGTTTAGAACCTGAAATAACCATTCAGAGCAATCCGGAATTTAGTAACTTATTTGAAACAACGTCACCAATTCCCAGCACAACACCCCAGCCATCATCTCATCTAAATTATTAAAACTGAAAAATTAAAACAGGAATACCCATGGGAACCGCCATTCCCAAATCCCAGTACATCTTTCCACCAAATTTCTCGTGCTTTTGTGCTTTATATTGTATATTTTTTCCATCTCGGTACAGGGGTTTCGTATTGGAGTCAACAGATAATTTTTGTCGGCATATCCACTATCATCAAGCAAAAATCGGTAGCCAAACTCTCCGTTTTCTAATATAATTTATAACAACAATGAAAAATTAAAAATGGTTTGGTCATGTGCTGATCCATGCCATCTAAATTAAAAATAAATACAAATGTTAATGTTACGCAGACATTTCAACGATTTGAACTACATAGCAGTCAAGTTAATTATTTTAAAATCTCCGTCACATACGACCTGGCAGTTTATGGAAAACCACCCCTTTCTATTCCGGAAAAGTTCAGGGTTAGCTCCATCGGGTGAAACTATTTTAATGTGTGTTCGATCTATCAGCCCCAAAACTCTTGGAATACCATTATTCAAGTAAAACTTTACAGCAGTGTTTGTTTTGCTGTTCCTCCGCCGATGCCATTTTGACGAACTTGTGAAAGTTACAAGAGAGAATTTGATTAATATTTTTTTCCGGTGCTACACACGGTTGATGTACTAATACCGGCTAAATCGCCTATAACATTTTGAAAACTGTTGGTAGCCTAGTATCTCAACGCATATCAGTATGGCACAAATCTCTTTTAATTATGCCAACAATATGAAAAAAGGTAGACTTACAAAATCTATATACCATACACAACGAAATTTATTTATTTATTTATTACCAGCATTAACAAATAGCATAGGTTACAGTACCAATAATTTTGTATATAAAAAAGTGTTACAAATTATTATTTCGAATACGACTCTTAAACAGATCCCTTGAAATGTTAAAATCGAAAAGTTCTGAACATTGGTTAAAATATTTTGACGTACGCAGGGCCGGTTCATTAATTCCATAATTCGTACGATGAAAAGCAATACTCTTTAAGTCTTAACTGTCGTGGACGTAAAATTCTCTTAGGAACGTAAAATGAATATAAGTGAAGCAGTACCGGGCAATTAATCTTAGCACAAATTACATCCCGAGCAAATACTGCATGAATCATCTCTCTTTTGAATTCAAGACTACGAATGTTCAAAAGTGTACAACGACCGGCATAAGAAGGTAAACTAAATCCTGAAGTTGACCTTGGAAGTCTTCGGAGATCACGCAAAGTTTTTATAACCAGAACTCCAGATAACTAAAGCGTATTCCAAAATAGGCCTAACAAAAGCAGTATATAATGTCTTGAGAGTATAAGGGTCAGAAAATTGACGAGCATGTCTCTTTATGAAACCAACCACTAATCCAACCAACAATCATTTCTTTATGTTTAGTAAAACGTAGGTTACCTGTAAACAAAACACCTAAATCAATAAACTGAGTAGCTCTATCTATTTCCACGTTTTGTAAACTGTATGGAGCTACAATTAATATCTTAATTCGTGCAAATGCCATAATTTTACATTTGGAGATATTGAGAGCTAACCGATTTTCGGTAGTCCAATCACTAAACCGATTAAGGTCCTGTTGTACTAATAAAACGTCTGCGCCATTTCGGATAGTAGCGTAAATTTTAAGGTCATCTGCATATAACAGACATTTACAAAACTTAAAACATGTAACAACATCATTAACAAATAGAATAAATAATAATGGACCTAAATGACTGCCCTGAGGAACACCAGATGAGACTGTAAACTTCTCAGAATAATTTTGACCAATACGTACTAGTTGAGACCTTTGCGACAAATAAGATGATAACCATTTTATAGGAATAAAATTAGAATTCACTTGAATCAATTTATCAATTAATAATTTGTGATTAATTTTGTCAAAGGCCTTACTGAAATCTATATAGATAGTGTCAACTTGGGCACTTTTTTCTAAACAGCATATCGCATCATTAACAAATACCGCAAGATTGGTTGTCGTTGATCTACCAGAAAAAAAACCGTGCTGTTGGGGAACAATTAAGTTTTTAATATTAAGATAAATACAATCCTTTACCAGTTTTTCAAAAAGTTTAGGAATAACAGATAATATAACTAGTCCTCTATAGTTCTCAACTGAATTTTTAGGTCCCGATTTAAATACTGGAATTACATACGAGGGTTTCCAGCACCGGGGAAAAATACCTTGCCTAAGGCTGTAATTAAATAAATGTGCTAAATGGCCGCTAAATTTAAGAGTAGTGAGGGAATACCATCAGGGCCCATAGACATTTTACTATTAATTCCAACTAAAGCCATTTTGATTTGTTCCCCCGTAAAAGAAGAAATACAGTGAATATGATTATTAACCAAGACTTGGTCACTGGGAGATGTTAAAACCTTTTCGACTGAATAAACGGATTTGAAAAACCTTGCAAATAATTCACAAACAGCATTTAGATCATGAGCTTGCCTATCATTATAACTCATGGGTAAAGGATAACCAACAGATTTTCTTTTAGAGTTAATATAATGCCAGAAACACGATGGATTGGACTTGATACCAGGGCCCTATTGCACCAACTACTTATCACTTATTACTCATCAACTTATCATAATTTTTGATAATTTTCTGTTGTACCAAATTGAAATTTGATAAGTATTTAATTGAGTTATAATAAGTGATAAGCACTCACTTATCAAAATTAAGTTGCACCAATTTGCGAAATGATAAATGATAAGTAATATTTTAATAAGCGATAAGTTTAAGGTTTTTGATAATTTTTTCGTAGTTTTGTTGCACCAAAAGTTTTAACTTATCAATAATCGACAACTTTAATGATAACTTATCAAAAATATCAATAAGAAAAATTTCACTACTCAAAAAAATTGATAAGAGCTACAAATTGTTGTGGTATGGCGGAAGTCTGTTAAAAACGGTTTTTTTTGCTTTTATTGGTAAGATGAGAACTTTTGTTCAATTTTAAAAGAGTACAAATGATAATGACAATACATAATAACTTTAATAACTTTAATTTCAAAATTTACACCGCTATTTTATTGTATTCTAATAAGTTATAATATTAAGTCAAAGTAAGAACAATTTCATTCTGTTCGATTTATCATAGAGGTAAGACAGTTGTTTTTCGATATTTTAAAATTAAGATAAAACTATCAAATATAGGTATTATATCAACATTAGTGAACAAAAACTGAAACTTATTAAACGAAAAAATAATTTTTATAACTAAATGCGTCGGTTCGAAAGATTATTCGAGGATGTAAACGAAAGAAGAAATCGTGTAGTGAAAGCCAAAACCAAATATTCTCTGGACTCGCGAGTGATAAAATATTTTAGTTTATCACATGAACAAATTGAGCACGTATTATTAAAAATCGGAGTAAATTTGCACCATGGAACCGACCGAAACTGCGCATTGAGTCCTCTATAGCGGCTACTAACAACAGTGCATTGGTTGGGAATATCCAGGATAGAAGTTTCTTGAGTCGGGTGGTTACCCCCAGGTAGCTGGTTGCTTCTTTGGAACAATGATTAATATAGATGCACCTATGGTCAATGAAGAACACTTTCCGAATCGACATGGAAAACATTCACTGAATGCAATGATGGTGTGTGGCCCAGACCGCAGCTTTTATGCAGTAAATTCAAATTGGCCAGGTAGTGTCCATGAATCCAGAGTATTGCCATATACAAGGCTATTTAGTAATTTTGAGTCTTGTTTTCGCCCGTTCCCCGGTGCTGTGATTTTGGGTGACAGTGCTTTCACTTAAAGATTGGCTTATCCCACCAATGCGAAGAAATCGGGATGATATATTAGAGCAAAGATTTAATCGTGCTCTTAAGTGGACGAGACGAATAGTGGAAAATCATTTTGGTTTGTATATGACGATTACGAGTTTTGTATAATGTAGATAAATTCAATTTATTTGTTAATAGGGATTCTCTTAATTCATTTGTTATGAAAATAAATTGTTTACGTTTAAGTACTGCTGAAAAATTATTTACAGTTAGAAAAGAGAATTTATTTTAAAAGCAACAAAAGAAAAGTTTTACAATTGATTCTAAACACTGAAATAAGAACTCTCAATTGAGAAAGGTTTCTCTTCATGTATTATTATATACATGCAAAATTGTTGTTGCTATTAAATTACAGAATAACAATTTTATAATTGTTTTGCTATATACATAGGTACAAAACCATTGTTTAACATACAAAATGTGCGGAAAGCATATTATTTGGCAAACACTATCACATTTATAGTACTTTGTATAGATCACTACAACTTATCATAAAAAATTGATAATTCGTCAATTGATAAGTTACAGACAATCTGATGTGCAACGCTTATCACTTATCATTATCAAAATTTGATAAGTTTTCAAATTGATAAGTGAGTGAGATTTTGTTAGTTTTGGTGAAACACTTATCACTTATCATTATCAAAAAAACTAACTTATGATAAGTTGATAAGTAATAAGTGATAAGTAGTTGGTGCAATAGGGGCCTGATTCAATTTCTAACAAAAAAAAAATTACCATACATAAATTGATTCAAAACCGAAGGTGAGATTACAATGCAAAATCAGCTGATGTATTCGTCTTTTTATATAGTTTGTGTGCCTTGGTTTTACGGTTATATAAATTAACAAGTTTTTTGTTAAACCACTTTTCACGATACGAATTATGTTTGTTGACAATTTTTGGAATGAATAGATCCATCCCCGCATACAAAATTTCGTAAAGCCGGCTAGTCATAATTTCAATATCCTTCTCATTACAAAGGAAATCCCAGGAAATACTTTCAAGAAATCCATTTAGAGAGTCATAATAACCATTTCTAAAATCAAAGATTAAAATATTATCATTTGGAACATAATCGTCGAAACATTGAAAACTTAACTTAATTAACAACGGTGTATGATGAATACTTGATATGAGCGAGCCACGTCTTTACAAGATTGCGCTGATGGATGTAAATTTTCGTGATTGAATACAAGATCCAAAAGTGAGCCATTCTGATTGTGCACTTCGTTATGTTGCCTTAGACCCATTTCAAAAAATGAATCTATCACGAAAGAAGTATTGGCAGTGTTACCAAACGGTGTAAGTATTCCGTCAATTCGTTTCCAATTTAAGTTTGGAAAGTTAAAATCACCCACGATGCACAAACTATCATTTTCTTCCATTTTGGGTTGAATCTTATTTCCAATTATATCGATAAATTCATTAAGGAATTCAGTTGTAGATTTCCCGGGAACATACGTAGCACAAACGAAAAGATTTCCTTTGGCCAATTTTACCTTTACTAAAAGGATTTCAATATCACCGGATGCAATATTAATTTGTAGACATTTATACTGATTTATTAGTAGACCACTACCAGCTATTAGTAGACCACCACCAACATCCAGACACTCTTCAGTTTCGTACCGATCTCTGCGGAAAACTATGCAGGAATGAATTCCTCATTCTTTATAGCAGGAACCAGCCATGTCTCAGTTATGACTATGATGCCATAATCTTCTTCCATAACCGATGTAAGAAATGTATCCACTTTTGTGCGCATTCCACCCGTGTTATGGTATGGTAATATGTATTAAACCAATATTTATCCTTAGTCATATAATTACCCACTTCTTCATCACCATTTTTACCATCAATATTATAAATACTCGTATTATCGTTATTATTATTTTTATTTTTATTATTACTGTCATTATTATTAATAATTTTTTCGTAATTTCCTAAACTGGAGACTGTATGCGACGGCTCCGTTGAAAAAATTGGCGCTAAATATCCGGATTCACAAATTCTTTAACCAGTACATCCACTATCCACATATTTCCGTCCAACAATCTGTCCACCATGTTTGCTGAAGTATTCACTTTAAATGAAGCATACTCCATTTCAAACCGATGCTTTAGTTTAAGGTAACGAAAATCGTGAATATCAAATTTACACTTGATATACTTCATAATTTCAGCTTCCGTTGTTGAATTCCGAAGGCGGGAAATGAAGAACCATTTTCTTGCATCAGCTGCACAAATGACATTATCAACTGCAACTGATGATCCAATAATAACATTATTTCCAATAATATTATTAATTCTTCATCGGAATAAAATTCCAGTGAACTGTTATATGTTTTATACACTTTGGGTCGGCGAATACCAAACAACAGGGTCAGATCTCTCGGTTCCATAAAGTCGGAATCCGAAGAAGGTGATGTTTCTACTTTCAAATTTTAGTAACTAAAAAGGCAAACGTCAAACATCAGTGTTGCCACTCATACAAAAAACAGCTGTAAAACTGCTATAAAACTGAGCATTAATTATTATTTATCGTCGTTCATAAAATCGGGCCTAAATAAAATAGATGCGTTCTTTTTTGTTTTGAAAATGTCGTGTGAGAATTGAAATGTTACTTGTTTATGTATGACGGTGGTAGCGAGTGAATGTAAAGAAATGACTGAATTAGTGAATGTATGTATGTAGAAATGAGCGTCCTCCAAATCCAAAATAGAATAACTTATTGACTTTTAGAACGAAAAATGTAACATAGTTTAAATACCGTGCGAACAACAGCAGTCTTTAAGCATTGATTTCTGAACCTCATCGAAGTGACTTGAAATGATTCAATAGATATTTAAACATATGTTTTCACATAAATCTTTTGCGAGTAGAGCGTGAACTCGTCCGTTGTTTTTATTTAACTCATTTTTGAACTTTATCGTTATTTAATCCATTCATTAGCTTGAAAAGATATTCGTTTGTTGGTTTTGAGTAAATCCATTCCTATACAAGCGGATTAAAGAAGAAAATCTAAGAATATAAAAAAACATTTCACGGATATTAGAGATTTTTCCACAAAAGAGGTTCCACTGTATTTTTAAAATATAAATTACACGCATTTCACCCAATAAAACCCCGTATTTATACTGTGCTAATTTTATTTCGAATGACGATTTTTTTCAACTTTTTGTTTCAATTTACTTTCCTCGTTGCACAATTTCAACAAATCATCGTTCACCATATAAAATCAAAATATGCTGCCAATATTAATATTATAACATAATATAAAAATCATAAAATAAACAAATGATGAATGACACATAACTTAATGTTAAATTGTTTTGTTTCATGTGATACATGGATGCACAATAAATATTTTGACATGGAGTTTCCAACGTTTCGATTTTTTTTGCGAATATGTTAATTATTTGTGGTCGTTGTTTTTTAATTAGATATGTAATGAAATAAAAACAACAAATTAATTAACTTACAAATTATATTAATAATATTGCGGGTGGCAAAATAAATTTTATGTTAATTCACGTTGAAAGTAAGTAGATTGTAACAACAATTTATTTATACAACCCTTAACTTCTGAAACATAGAAAATTTAATAAACTTGAGAAAGTTTTTGTTTTATACTTTTTTGATCGATTTGGGAATTATGATTGATGAATTTTATAGTATCTACGTGAAATCATGAATCAATTAGCAAACAATATCACCAGATAGAAAATGCTGATCAATTTACAAACGAACGCAAATCAAAATAAGTTGCATGTACTTTACGAGCGTGTAATAATAGTTATCAGTATACGATACGAGGGGTAGCTAGGATCTTAACCGTTTCAGCACCAGCCGATAATATTATTTTTTATTGAATTTTTCTAGAAACCAGTTGTTAAATAAAACCCCAAAAAATGGTTATTCTGTGATAAGAAACGGCCACGTGAAAATGCGTTTGTGTTATAGATTAATGGACAAGGCGGAACATCTTTTAGCAGCTGAAAGCAGCCACGATCAACTGCAACACAAGCTGCAACAACTCGATGCGAACAGGTGCATGAAGAACTATTAGTAGATGCCACGCCTGAAGAAGAAGCTACTATGCCCTACTTCAAAGAAGACTACTATGCAATTTTAGTCAACAACTTTGGGACGCTGAGATCCAGAATCACCGGGGTGCTGAATAAACCAAAACCAAGGGGTCCAGAAAAACACGAGATCAAACTAAGACGTATTGAAATTCCACACTTCCTTGGTGATCCCCTGCAATGGGCATCCTTCCTTGATTTATTGAGAAGGATCATTCACGAAAACGACGATATAAGTGACACTGTCAAGATGCACCAATTAAAAACCACGGTACTTGGAAGCGCAGGCAAAATAATAAGCCACTTGGAGGCAACGGGTGATAACTATTGTGACGCTTGGAGACTGTTGGTAAACCAATACCAAAACAAAGGGCAGCTGGTGTCCAATCATGTCAATGCGATGCTGAACTCTCCAGTAATTCACTCCGAATCAGCAACAGCAATAAAGTCGTTACATGACTTATTAACCGAAAACATGTATGAAATCAAAAACTTAGGCATCCTCACAGTATCTTGGAATTACATCATAATTCCAATAATCATGGAAAAATTAGACAATGAGACATCACGACTATTTGAGATGCCTATTGTGGATCCTAAAGAAATGCCAACAATAGAGGACTTCCTCAGTTTTCTAGAACGTAGATTCCAAGCATTAGAGGCAACTAAACCAAAACCAATAATTCGCAGTCCTGGAGGTCCCGCTCCACAAAAAGCAAGGGTCAATACATGTCACACACAAACAAAAAAGACATGTGCGTTGTGTAAGCAGGGACATGATTTGAAGGACTGTACGAAATTCCAAGGAATGTCTACTTTAGAGAGATCTAAAATCATTGTCCACCATCAACTTTGCAACATGTGTCTTGAGGCGAAACACCATCCATGCCCCTACTCTATCCGATGTTTGGTATGTAAGGGAACTCACAACACATTACTACATACTAAAAATCAACGTGCAATGCTCACCACAAAAAATGAAGACACTCCAAAAAATGAGGCGAACAAAAATATACAATAACAAATCATCTAGTAAACCAATATGAGCAACCAACTGACACATTTTTAGCCACGGTGAAGAAGCACCCTGCAATTGTTTGGATGAAGTTTTATGATTAACCGTTATTTCTTTTTTTTCTTTATTTTGTAAATTGTATTTTAACGTAACTAATGGCTGTATGATACTCACTTTTTTCAAGTGCAATAAAGTGCTGCAAAACTAGTAAAGCGAAACAGAGAAGGGTAGTGTAGACAATACTATAGGCAAATATTTTGAAGTTTTGGATAAACAAAATATGTAAACAGAATCAAAATTTTTTTTTGTGTTGTACCATATTATATAATAAATTTGCATTAGCTGCCGCAATTAATTGCAACGACATAATTTATATGTTAAGTTAATTTTTATATTTACAAAAAAATGCACGTTTTAAATATTTTGGCAAACAATTAACAATGCAAACCCAAAATTGTATTTCAGTACCAAAAGAAAAATCAAAAAAAGAGAAAAAAAAATCATAACAATAATGGCGAACAAAAATGGAAAAATTGTATATTAAATTTATTTTAAAAATAAATAAATAAATTCTCTTTGGTACACAAAATACAAATATTTTCTCTATTATTTCGGAAATCTCAGAAAAAAGTATGTAATGTCAAAAAAAAAGAATCAAATCCAATTCTTTTTTTGCTATATTTGCTCGATTAACTGCTAGAAAAATTGAGCTACCACTTTTTCTTTGACGTTTCCATATTTTTTCCAAGTCTATGGTGTATACACTCACTCTCATAAATATTTTGTATATATATTTTTTATCTCACTCCGTTTGTCTTTCCTAGTCACTGAAAAAGTGGGAAAAAAAGTGAGTATCATACAGCCATAAACCAATAAAACTGGAGAATGTTCTATTGAGTCAAAAATTGTAACTCGCCTCGTGAACAATATAATTAAAATTAAATGTTAAAGTAAAATTGCGTATTATTGAATTGTGTGGCTTTTATTTAAAATTTGAGTAATTTGTGGACAATTTATGAGTGTTGCTGCTGCTGCTAATGGTTTTGTGCTGCTGCTTATTTATTTTGTTGTGCTGCTGCTGCTGCTGCTGATCTAATTTACTGCTGCTGCTGCGGTTCGGGGAAGAAATTCCTCTCCCGATTATTCATTGGTGACAGCGGTGGGATACCCATTAATTTTCGAGTTTGCTGCTCACTTGTTTTGCCGTTTGCTACAAGTTATTTCGTTTCGGAGTGCGCAAAAGTGGTGTGATTATTTCTTCGTGGGATCATTAAATTATATGATAAACGTAATTTTACATCGTGCTGCATAAAGGCTGACATCAATTGGAGGTACACAATCTAACGGTATTAAAAGTGGTGTGAGTTTACTGTTAAATTTGGAATACTGTGAGTACAATTTTTATTAATTTAATTTATTAAACATGGCTGATAAAGACGTAAAACGGATTAAGGGTGTAATAAAAATATTTCTAAAATTATGAATTAAATGAATTCGTTGCCAATAATTTAAGCACGGCTAAAATGAACCAAATTAAACTTCGCCTCGATGAATTAGTATCGAAGCGGATCGAATTCATAAAAATTCAATCAAATTTAGAATCAATTGACGAAAATGACCTTGAGTCAGACACGCGGTCCATTGTAGACAAAGTTTTTTTTTATTTGAGATCTGCCCTAAAAGAGAGGCTTGAGGAACTAAAGGAAGAAAGGAAACCAAAAGTTTCCCATAATATTGAAGATCTTAACCTTATTCCAAAATTACCCGAAATACGTCTTGACCACTTTGATGGGGATATAACAAAGTGGAGATCATTTCTAGAATCTTTTGATACACACGTGCATAATAATTTACGGTTATCTAATCTAACAAAATTTCAATATTTTAAAAATTCACTACAAGGTGTCGCTGCGAAAATTCTAGAAAATTTGGATTTTTTATCCTCGAATTATGAGCAAGCTCGTCAATTGCTAGTAGATAGATTTGACAGACAAAACTATATAGTCGAAGAACATATTCGTGCACTATTTAGTTTAAAACCTATTGAAAAACTCACTTCACAAAACTTGTTGAATTTGCTGGACGAAACAAATTCACATTTAAGATCGCTCAAGAATCTTGGTCGTCCAACCGATTACTGGGACGACATAATAACATATTTAATTGTATCAAAATTGGACAATACAACAAGAGTTAAATGGAGGGAACAATCACCAGTTAATACAATTCCGACTCTAGCAGATTTATCGAAATTCATTAAAACAAGAAGTCATTCATTAGAATCACAATTTATTGATGTACCATTGAATTCAACGGGTGGCAAGGCTATAAACCAATCTACAAATCAATACAATGCTCAATCGTTGAAATCGAGGTCAATGAATTCTTTCAAGCCACAATCAAGGTCACATTTTAATTCAACATTTTACGTTAACAATCGATTCTCATGTGTTTACTGTAAAAAAGATGGGCATACAATTATGCGATGCAATCAATTCTTGGCAATGTCGGTTGATGATCGAGTTAAAACTGTAAATAAAATTCATTTGTGCGAAAATTGTCTTAGACTAAATCATGACATTAATAGCTGCCCAAATCGAGACGTTTGTCGATATTGTAAGTTAAAACACCACTCATTGCTGCATGTCACACCATCATCGTTTCATAACGAATGAACCCACACTATCCACATCGTTAAACAACACTCAACCGTCCACTTCTACAGTTCTTCATACTCAGCTGTCGAGCTCAATCTCAAATTACATCATGCTTGCTACTGCTGAGATTTTCGTTATCAGTCACAGTGGAATCGTAGTCACGGCACGGGCCTTGCTTGACTCTGGCTCTCAGTTAAATTTCATCACCAATTCATTAGCAGATAAACTTGGAGTTCGGTCAACACCATCATCTGTAGCGATTCAGGCCATTGGATGCTCGTTGTTAAATTCGTCTGGTTCTGCATTGATAACAATCAAATCTAAACACAATGGCTACACTACTAAATTTGAAGCGAAAATACTTAGCAAAATATCCAACAATCAACCAGCCTTCAACTTCGATTTATCGCAATTTAGCATTCCAAGTAATCTTCAATTAGCTGATCCAAAATTTCATTCCTGCCAACGAGTGGATATGCTGATAGGTGCCGAATCATTTTACGAGCTGCCATGTATGGGTCAATTGAGGTTGGGCGCAGGTCTTCCATATCTACAAAAAACTCAGCTTGGATGGGTGGTTTCTGGTAGTGTTGACATATTCAACAAGGACCAAGGCTTCTGCCTTCTTGTCGAACTCAACTCATCTGGTTACCTCAATAGATTGCTAGAGCGATTTTGGGAGGTTGAGGAAAAAGAAGATGATACTGACATCTCCACCAACTCCTGCGAGCAACACTTCATATCAACTCATCAGAGACAAGAGCAAGGACGTTTTGTGGTACGCTTACCGTTCAAAATTTCAACACCAAACTTGGGAGAATCATCAGAGATGGCACTAAAACGTTTCCTCAATCTCGAGAGACGGTTAGAAAGAGATTCAACATTACGAAGTTCCTACAATCAATTTATGGCAGAGTATCTTTCGTTAGGACATATGTCTCTAGAAACAAAATTGGATCGCAATCATTATTATTTGCCGCATCATTGCGTCTTCAAACTGGATTCTTCATCCACAAAAATGCGATTCGTATTTGATGGCTCTGCCAAAACAACAAATGGCGAATCATTAAATTCAATATTTCAAAATGGGCCAGTTGTTCAGAACGAATTATCAAATGTTCTTCTTCGTTTCAGAAGTCACAAGATTGCTGTCAGTGCTGATATATCCAAAATGTACCGGCAAATTTTAATACATCCAGACGACCAGAAATACCAATATAATTTCTGGAGGTTTAATACCCAAGATCCAGTGCAAACGTATAAATTGCAAACTGTGACATACGGCACGACGTCAGCTCCCTTTTTGGCCACTCGATGTTTGCTGCAATTAGCAAAAGAAAATGGATATCAAGATGCTGCTGTCAATCAAGCCATTAGTCAGGACATGTACGTCGATGATTTATTGACCGGTGTTAATTCTACAAATGAAGCAATTCAACTCAGGCAAAATGTTTCATCGATTTTACAAGATGCTGGAATGGTTTTAAGAAAATGGTGCTCTAACAAGGAGGAAGTGCTGCACAACATAGATTCAACTGATCGAGAGAAACTACTATTTTTTGAAGAAACAGAATACATTAAAACTTTGGGTCTCTATTGGCATTCCGTAAAGGATTGTTTTCGAATCAAGGTATCACCGTCGACTCATTCAACAAAAGTGACAAAAAGGATGATCGTGTCAGAAATAGCCAAAATATATGACCCCATAGGGCTTGTGTCTCCAGTGGTAGTGATTGGAAAAATGATAATGCAAGACATATGGAAGTTAAAATATGACTGGGATGAAAGTCTTCCAATTCAACTTCATACTACATGAACCCATGTAGTATGAAGTTGAATTGGAAGACTTTCATCCCAGTCATATTTTAACTTCCATATGTCTTGCATTATCATTTTTCCAATCACTACCACTGGAGACACAAGCCCTATGGGGTCATATATTTTGGCTATTTCTGACACGATCATCCTTTTTGTCACTTTTGTTGTCACATTACCGTGATGAACTGGAACATCTGCAGCGATTGTATATTCCACGTCATTTGTTTGACGGCAATTCATTACCATCACAAATTCAAATTCACGGTTTTGCTGATGCGAGCGAAAAGGGCTATGGGGCAGCTCTATACGTCCGATCCAAAACAACATCTGGTTTCTGCATTCGTTTGCTTTGCTCAAAATCGCGTGTAGCTCCGCTTAAGAACAAGCCCACTCTTCCACGCCTCGAGTTATGTGCTGCAACTCTCCTCGCTAAACTGATATCTAAATATAAATCAATTATTAATTACAATATTTCACAGATTTATTGCTGGAGTGATTCAACTATAACGCTCCATTGGATTCATTCAGATTCGTCACGATGGACTCAGTTCGTGGCTAATCGAGTTCAAAAAATTCAATCTGCAACGAATCCGTCACTATGGTACCATGTGGATTCCAAAAATAATCCTGCAGATCTGATATCCAGAGGAGTTCGACCACAATCATTAATTGATTTACGACTTTGGTGGGAAGGCCCTTTGTTCTTATTACAAAACGATGAACATTGGAACACACCGTTTGCTGCTAGTAGTCCAGAAATTATTCCCGAAATGAAAAACTCATCATTATCATTAATTACTGCATCCAGTTTTCGTGATATTAATGTCAATGAAGGGGAGAATATGCTGAATTATTTTACTCACAAAACATCATTCCTAACGCTACAAAAATCAATGGCATATATACTGCGCGCTATTTACAACATGAAGAACTCTTCGCATCGAAGATCTGGGCCACTAAGTTGTAATGAAATTAAATCTGGATTACAAACACTAATACGTCAAGCTCAAATGGTTTGTTTTCCTGAGGAGTATAAGGGCCTAATATCTTCAAATCATATAATAAAGAATTCGTCGCTCAAGTCATTATCGTTGTTTTGTGATGAGGAATGCATAATCCGCGTAGAAGGAAGACTTAAGTTTGCTGCATTGTCATATACGTCCAAACATCCTGCATTGTTACATCCAAAACCCTTCCTTACAACTGCATTGGTTGCATTTGTTCACAAACTAAATTTACATGTTGGTCCTCAAGGTTTATTGGCAATTTTTAGGCCAAACAATTGGCCAGTTCATGGAAGGAAGGTCTGTAAGGCGATTTGCAAGGCTTGTATAGTTTGCGCCAGAGCCAAACCGATAATGCTGAAACAAATAATGGCCGATTTACCAAGCGAACGCGTCAACCAACCTTTACCATTTTGTTTCACTGCAGTTGATTATTGTGGACCATTCCTCGTTTATTACAATTTGCGCGGTAAAATACCTACAAAGGCATATTTGGCTTGTTTTGTTTGTTTGGCAACGTGCTCGGTTCATTTGGAACTTGCATCATCGATGACAACTGAATCATTCATGGGTGTGCTAAAACAATTCATCGCAACTAGAGGATTACCCAAACAAATCTTGTCAGATAATGGGAGCAATTTCATAGGAGCCAATAATCATTTACATGAGCTATACAACCTTCTTACAAGTTCTAAATTACTGCAAGCAATTGAAGATATTACCATTAGCGAAAGAGTGGAATCCGCCTGGGTCACCTCACTTTGGCGGGCTGCATGAAGCAGCTGTAAAGTCTGCAAAACATCATCTTCGCAGATTAACCTACAACCAGCGATTTACTTATGAAGAATTTTCAACGTTAATTAAACAAGTTGAAGCTGTGTTAAACTCTAGGCCATTGGTGCCTTTAGTTTCTGATAATATAGAGATTCTAACTCCTGCTCATTTCTTAATAGGTCGCCCGCTGTGATCAATACCTGAAACCGCAAAATTCGATCCAAATATTCCATTAATGAAGAAATGGGAAATCGTGTCCAGTTTACATAAGCAATTCTGGACGGTTTGGTCAAAGGATTACATTCAACAATTTCAACAACGTAAATTCTGGACAAAGACAGAAACTGATGTCAAGGAAGGAGAAATTGTTATTATAAAGGCAGAAAATGTGTCGCCTCTAAATTGGAAAATTGGTCGAATCACTAAAATCCATCCAGGTCCTGATGGACATGTAAGAGTCGTGACAATTAAAACGTCAACCGGAGAATTAACCCCGTTATTTCTTTTTTTTCTTTATTTTGTAAATTGTATTTTAACGTAACTAAACCAATAAAACTGGAGAATGTTCTATTGAGTCAAAAATTGTAACTCGCCTCGTGAACAACATAATTAAAATTAAATGTTAAAGTAAAATTGTGTATTATAGAATTGTGTGGCTTTTATTTAAAATTTGAGTAATTTGTGGACAATTTATGAGTGTTGCTGCTGCTGCTTATTTATTTTGTTGTGCTGCTGCTGATCTAATTTACTGCTGCTGCTGCGGTTCGGGAAAGAAATTTCTCTCCCGATTATTCACACGGCAATGATCCAAGTGTAGGCTGGCACACAACAATCAAAGCTGCTACGAATGCTAATAGATTCCGGGTCACAAATTTCATTTATCACAGAGGAGGCATCTAAGCAAATAAAGCAACCTACCAAGAAAACTCACGTGGAGATTGGTGGCATAAACGAGAGCGAATTACAACCGCCACAAGAATAGTTAGCTTTCGCGTAGCAGCCCGATTTTCGTCAAGTTTCTCCATGAAAATGGAAGCATTGATATTGCCGAAAATAACACGGTCCCTGCCTGAATAACATTTCGACAGGAGAAAGTGGAATCATTTAAATAACCTTATATGGGCCGATCCGAACTATAATCAATCGAACAAAATCGACATCTTATTGGGTGCCGATTACTATCCAAGTATTTTGATGGATCAGGTTGTAAAAGGAAATCAAGGAGAACCAATCGCACAACAGACAGAGCTAGGTTGGATTATATTCGGAAATACCTCAACCAACAAGCCATCCAAGATCGAGACATTGATCACTTTGACAGACATCGACAACCAATTAAAGAAATTTTGTGAAATAGAAGAAATACAACCCAAGAAACTTTATGCAGAAGAAGAAAAGCTGTGTGAAGAACATTACCAGCAGAATTACCGACGAGGCACAAATGGTCGTTACATAGTACAACTTCCTTTCAAACAAATCATACCATGACTCGGTTCATCCAAGCAGAGAGCCTTGGCTAGATTTATTCAACTAGAACGGCGATTATCACTGGCCAGTGAACTTTCTAAAGATTATCGGGCGTGCATACAAGGATACTACAATCAGGGGCATTTGATTGAGAGTAAGGAACATAACAACAACGAATATTACATTCCTCACCATGCAGTGATCAAAACAACAAGTACTATAACCAAACTTAGAGTAGTATTCGACGCATCGGCAAAAACGAGCAACAAGATCAGCTTAAATGAAATACAACTCGTGGGCCCCAAATTACAAGAGGATCTGATATCAATTCTACTACGATGGAGAAAATACAAGATAGCATATACAGCGGACATAGAATAAATGTACCGAAAGGTGGATCCATTTCAACTAGACTCTCCCAGGAGAATTACATGGATTCTGTGATGCTTCCGAAGTAGCTTACGCAGCAGTGATATAGCAAACACAAGTAAGATTAAATCTTTATCTCCATTCCTACATGACGATGTTTTACGAGTCGGTGGTCGAGTTCAAAATACAACAACATGGACCTACGATGAGAAACATCCAGTTATTATCCCAAAAGCACATGAACAAACGATGCATGGAGGAACACAATTAACTTTGGCACATCTCCGCACCAGATAATGGATCATACATGGTCGAAATCTAACAAGACATTTTATATCAAAGTGTATAAGGTGTCATCGGTTCAATTCTAAATCAAGTACGCAGCTCATGGGAAATTTACCAGCAGTATGCATCACGCCCGGAAGACCATTTTTGAGAACCGGAGTTGATTATGCGAGACCACTTCTGATTCTTACAACAAGGCGAAGAGGGCACAAAGCACATAAGGGATACTTAGCAATCTTTGTTTGCATGACAACTAAAGTCATACACATCGAACCAGCTAGTGATCTAACCACCGAAGCATTCATCGCAGCTTATAAAAGATTCACTGCACGTAGAGGATTGTGCAGTGATCTGTATAGCGACAACGGATCTAATTTTGTGGGCGAAAAAAACCAACTTGATCGAGAATTAGCTGCACTACTTCGTAAATCCTCTAAAGAAATTTTCCAACTATTGGCAAACGATGAAACAACATAGCATTTCATACCTCCAGCCTCACCCCATTTTGGAGGACTTTGGGAAGCGGCAGTAAAGGCAGTAAAAAACATTTAGTAAAGGATATTGGAGTAGCAACCTTGACTTTCGAAGAACTTTCAACGGTCACCTCACAAGTAGAAGCTTGCTTAAACTCAAGACCTCTGGCACCAATGACATCAGATCCTACAGATATCACTTTTATAAGTCCTAGGCACTTCTTAATCGGTGCACCATTAAGAGCAATTCCGCAAGATGTTATAGCAGAACCAACCATTTACGGCATATCACGATGGAGACTGGTAGAGAAAATAAAACAAGATTTCTGGACAATATGGCACTCCGAATACTTAAATTAACTTCAACATAGAAGAAAATGGTCATCTGAACAACAAAACTTGAAAGTAGGTAACCTAGTGCTCCTCAAGGATGACAATGTTCCCCCATTAAAATGGCTGACTGGGCGAGTGGTGGAAGTACATCCAGGCATAGACCAAAAAATTCGAGTAGTTTCACTTCGAGGCCCGGAAGGGGTCCTCGTAAAAAGGCCAATTCACAAATTATCACCACTACCCATAGAATCTGACAACGAGATTGTCCTCACAAAGACACAAGCATCAGTCAACCAACAACCACAACCAACAACTCCGTTACGTGTTCAACCTCATCGAGAAGTCAAACAACAAAGAGTACATCACATCAAAACAGTATTCGAGAAAGAAAACAACTTTACATCTGATATTATTGATACTCGGAATGGTGCAAGTGCTTTTTGCCCCTATCACATCGTCAACCACAATAGAGCCTCCGGAACTGTAAACTTAATGGCGTTACAGTGGAAAATCATCATAAATTATAATTTAACCGGATATTGGGAAGATATCAGATCGTTAGAACACTATGTCATATATTTGGATGAGGGCTGCCAAAAGAGATGGCAATCAGATAACCGGTTGAAAATGTGTGATGTAATAGTACAACAACTGAATGAACAAGTGCAAGAGATTACCTCACTAAATAATCTACTTACCTCAACTAACAGAGAACACGCTCTATGAAAGCGGGACATTGGGAATACAATCGGATACATACTTGGTGACGCTTTTGGCATCATGAATCATAGAGATGCCTCCCACATAGAACAGCAGCTTGAAAAGGCAGAAACCAACGAAAAATATTTATTAGAACTCATCAAGAACCAAACATCGATCATAGATGCAACCACAAACATATTTAAACATGAGAAGGAATTGACCGACCAGAATTTTCGTGCTATTGCCAAACAGTTCGCGTATCTAGACAAAAAAATTGACAAGGTATCCGCAGACAGTGATCATTAAAACAAAGTGCAGACCATCACAACCTTCACGATTCAAATAATGTTGGTCATGAGGCGAATAGCAGAGAAGCAGAGAATAATTATCGACGTCATCCTCAGCTCTCATCGTGGCCATTTCCATCCAGCTTTGCTGACCCCACAACAATTGAAAGAGGAAATCGTACGAATTCACGAGCACGTTCCAGCAACGATGCAAATTCCTAAGGGGGAGAATAAAATACGATCTTGGACACATTTACAAGAATTTGACGGTCCACACAAGAGTGACAGCAAACAACATTCAATTCCTTGTACAATTACCATTGGTATCCACACATGTATACCAATTATTCAACATAATTCCCATACCGCTATACGATAATGGGCAAATGCACATCATAATATCTACAACTGAACTACTGATAATCGATTTACCACGCGAACATTTTGCTAATTTAAATAATCGTGATCTACAACGATGCATTAAACTAAAACTAAATGAGTATTTGTGTGATATTTCACCAATTTATAACACACAATCGAAGCAGACACAATGTGAAGTTAATCTGCTGAAGCACGTAAGCCAGAATCTCGCAAACTGTATAACAAGAACGGTAAACCAACAAACCTACTGGACTCAGATAGGTACCAATCAGTGGACTTTCGCAGTGAGCATACCCCAAACCGTCCACCTCGGAAGAAGTAAAACACGTACCTATGTCGGAGATCATACGAACGGACTTGCTGTAATAATCAAAGTACTTATCAAGTGAATAACACACCTCTTTTGTGTTTGTGGAATTAATAGGACAAATCGGACATATTTCGTAAATGGGTCAATCACCAACAAGTGTTTTGTTTTAGAAACAACTGAAGATAAAGGATCAAAGTGATCAAGATGGATGGTATCCAACGATACAAATTTCTTTGGTATACTATACAATGCTCGTTCAGTTGAACATAGTGGTGCGAACAAAGCTGTCAATTTTATCCCTCATGTTGGCGAACCAATAATATTCTCTTATTTTCTCATAACACTGCGCTGCCGTAATGCCCAATTCTCTCTTGCAGCTGATCTATAAGTTGCCGTTCCATTTCTCGTGGTACAAAAAATAATAATCCATCCTCCTTAGTCTTTCTACGGGGTGCGCCATCTTTTATGGGGGTATGCAAACATTGAATAACTTTGAAAAAAACAACCGGAGATATTTTTATTCAATTTGGTCCTTTGCAATTTATTTGGACTATTTTTTGAATACAACATCAATTAAGTGGCCGCCTTTATTGGCCAAAGCAAAATGCGCCCTTTCGAACATCTCGGATGCCGCCCGATGATTTCGGCACGAATGTTTGCCTTGAGCTCGTCAATGGCCGGCGGCTTTCTAGCGCGCACTTTGCTTTTCAAATAACTCCACAAAAAGAAATCCGGAGGGGTCTTCCAAAATTTGCTTCCAAAAATCAGGTTCAGTGTCAACCATTCGAGCCACTTTTTGGCCGTATTTCAAGCAACGTGGATGGTCTGTCGGCAATATTCTTTGTGTTAATTGTACTTTATACGGAAACAAATGCAAATCATCCTTCAAAATGCGTTGCAAAGTGGTTCCACAGACACCAAAATGCTGAGCACGGCGACGATACGACACTTCTGGGATCTGGGCAACGCTCTCACTAACCGCTTCAACCAGTTCATTGGAACGTTTTAGTTGTTGATGAATGTCTCACTGTCAATCGCTCAACAAAATTCGACACCAGCCAATTAATAATATTGTCAGACGGTGCCTGTTGGCAACGATATGCACATTGAGTTAACACAACTGAATGACTATTATCAATGAACAGCGTCACTATTTCGGCGCGTTGTTTCGATGTGAAGCGATTCATGGTTAAAATTGTACTGAATTGACGTTTCAAAAACATGTTTAATCAAGGTTAATCGATTGACAAATGTCAAAGTTATTCAATGTTTATATACCCCCATAAAAGATGGCGCACCCTGTATAAATATCACACATTTCATAAACAGGATATTCACTAGTTTTTAACAACTCTTTCAGTTTCATAATCACCGGATCATGGTTCTGCGTAAGTCGGAATTGAAAATCAATATCGGAAGTATCAACGAAAACAACTATAAAATTTCGACTGAGGACATACACATGACTCATCTGGGTGCCATGGCATTGTACTTTGACAATTTAATATTAAAAATTTCAAGTATGTCTCTCCTTACAAGCAAATCAACCTGAAGTATGGGATCTGGAACAATAATAACGGAAACTAATTTAATCTGTTGACGAATACGCAAATAACACTGAATTTTACCGAAGGTATATAGGTTGATTACCAATACTAACAAACACGGATTTACTGAAGGAACCAGCAGAATCATCGCCAGGAAGCACGCCCCTACCCAGCAGTAACAATCTTCTACGATCCTAGTGCACATCTATAGGTGCTGGACAATCAGCAGACATATAACCAAACTTGGAGCAGTTGTAGCATCTTGGTTGCACTTGGTCGGAGGCGGCTGATCAATATGGTAACGTATTCAGAAGTACCAGAGACAATAAGAGATATTAAATCCTTTTCTGGAATACTAACCCGATTCGCAGTCTCAAGTGACATAATGTCTCGTCACTACGGTGAATCCAAAGCCCTAATTTTTCGTAAATTTCGTATGCTGATTCCAGAAATGAAGTTCTTGAGTAATGTCTCGTGTAGCTCATTCCAAAAGGTAACTTAAATGGTGTGCAGCAAGAGCTCAGCCGCGTGCCCTTAAGTAAATGGCAAGCCATATACGATAACGATCACTGTTATGAGCGCCCAGTGAAATCATCACGTCTTCGAAATCGGTCATCCACTTCGAAACCACATAATCATCTGTAACATTAAACGAGAAACTAAAGGTCTTCACTATCCTTTTGATTACATTACTGAGGTTACTGGTGGTGACGCAGCTGGCTTCAACTTCCATTTTCGAAACTTTGGCTCGTAAATTTAACAAACGTTCAAGAGTTTTCAATCTGATAATTTCATCGGGCATATCTTTTAATGTTTCTTCGGTGGTTTCATTCATTCTTTTATTCCTGAGCTTAAGAGCTAACGGATCAAAACAAGCGGTTGTTGAGATCGCAGAAGCAGTAGTATTGATAATCGGAAGCTGAACCACAGTCAGTCAACAGAGGGAATAAATTTTACTTGTAATGCGCTTATGATTTGATATGAAAGTTTAAAAAATAAAAATAAAAAATTTTGTGACCTTGGAAGGGCTTGGAAAAATCGGGATCCTCTCGGAGCGCGATATTTCAAAACGCTACATGACGAAACGAGATAAAGTACAAAATGCGTTATCGCATTTTGTACTATATCTCGTTGTGTACCACATCGCGTTTGGAAACATCGCGTTTTGAATTATCGCGTTTTGTACAATATCGCGTTTTGTACCTATCACGCTTGGAAATATAGCATTTTGAAATATTGCATTTTGTACCATGTCGCGCTTTGTACCGTAATGCGTTTTGAAATATCGCGTTTTGTTAAATCGCGTTTTAAAATATCTCGTTTCAAATGGGACTCAGAAAATACATTTGCGTACGAATAGTTTCCATCCTTTTTTAACCCGGTGTCAAAAATGTTTCTATCTTAAATAATAAAAACACCCGCGCCCTACCTAAGAGGAGGGGCAAGGGGATTAATTTTAGTACTTACGTATTTCCCCTGCAGAATAATTAAATTTTGATTATGAACGTTTTTTCCGTAGAGTGTTATAATTTTCGAGATATTTGAAAGTTTCAGGAACATCCTAAACTACTAACGGTCGTAATTTTAATCTTCAAAAAAAATAAATATCATAACACAATAAGAACAAAACCAAAATTCTTGTGCTTTAATATATAAAATCTTTATAGTGATATTAGTCAAACAAGCAACAAACTCATAAGTAAAATTTGCGTTGATAATTTTCCATCCAGTAAACCATACTTTGGCACATTATAATTATGTACCGAAACCGATGGGTTACTCTCTTAAGATTTTGTGCTCGAGGTATTAGTTTATATCCTTACTATACTACACAAGCTATATGATGAAATACAAGAACAAGCGAAATTGATTTTAGTTTATTTGAATTCTCTTAAGTAAAATTGAATTAAAGCTGTACACAATACAACAAAAAAATAATAATTTTATTTCCAAAATGTTTGATTTTGTATATTGTTTGTATTTTATTGATCTAAATTATCTTTTAACATATCATTCTCAAAATATCATCCTCAAGGCATTATAGGAACATGGACATAGAATTTGCTTATATACTATATGTATACAAATGTATACGAAGTATGTATGTATTCAGTAAGATAAGCCTTTTTCAAAAATATTAAATTTGATAAAAATAAAAAATTGGATCAATTTGTACAAATGAAACTCTTTCTCGAAATGTCCGTTTTGGTGCTATTTCACTGCAAAAATTGACTGATAGTAAAAAAAAAACGAAAAGAGAAAAAAAAACTGATACTCCAGCTAAAGGCCCAGTTACAATGCATCCGTTCCATCCCGTTCCGCTTTGCCAAAATTGTTTCCGATCCGTCTTTTCCGTTCGCTAGTTACAATGTATCCGTTCCGTTTATCTTAAATTATTTTTAGCTGTCAAAAATATTAAAAATGGATGACTACGAGGATTTAGAATTGTTGTTTGATTTATATATTTTATATAAAAAATATTCTGAATTATTTAAAAAAAAGAGGAGATGGTGGGTATGTCCATTAAATTTAGACCCAAATAAATTAAGACCCACTTAATTTTAGTCCATTAAATTTAGGGAATTTCTTTATTTCTTCAATAAATGATTCGATATCCATTATTTTGAATATTTATTATTTGTATTTTTGTGTATTTATTATTTTAAAAAATTAAATCATATACATACTAATGATGCGAGAGTGATGTTAGATTGGTATTATAAGTACTGTCAAAGTATCAAGAATTAAAATTGAGGATATACTTTCCGCCTTTCCGTAAAATTTAAAATTTTTAAAAAAATATGTCCGTCTTCGTCCGTCGGATTCCGCTCATTGTAACAAACCTTTCCGTTTATTCATATAAATTATATAGAAAATGCCAAATTTTAATTTTGGCGGAAAAGCGGAACGAGACGGAACGGATGCATTGTAACTGGGCCTTAAGAGACAAAGACAACGTTTTTTCAGCTGATCAGATTTGCCACCGAACGTCACGACCTCAATTATTATCAATAAATAAATTAAGCTGCGCTTTGTTTATAGTGATAGCAAATGCAAGTCTTAATGGCAATTGCAACCTTAATATTGTAAATGGCATATTTGGATCAGTAGTTATCAGCTCTATTCTTGGCATTAAAACAACATTGCCTTTTCCAACACCTGTAATAATTCCTAGTTTTACAGATTTTTCAAATAATTCAATCACCACCATACGGACACCTTTGATTAACCCCGATTACGGACACCATTGATAAAACCCGATTAAATGTAATAATACCAGTGCAGGAAATTGTAATTTGTAATATGAGTAATAATTGCGAAAAGTGTAAAGGCAACGCGTCAAGCCGGGAATTATTACGATGTTTTGGTGAATGTAAGAAAGCATTCCACCCCGTATGGTATGTATTGATAACATCAAAGTTGATCAATGGGGAAAATTCTTTAAAGATTGCCCATTTGCTAAATTTATTTGCATTGACTGCCAAAATGCTTCTGGAACGCATAATGATACAGAGATATCGATGCTGAAAGACAGTTTAAAGGAGGTCATCAACTCAGTTAACAAGCTATCAGCAAAAGTTGATAGCAAATTTAATGAGATTAATAATAACATGATGGGGATTGATCGGCAAACTCAGCCTGCTTCAACATCATTGACAGGTGAACTCGATAGTGTAAAAACAAATGTTTTGAATTATGCGCAAATAGTTGGAACTGATGATACATCGGATGCTATTCAAACCGTGGCTGTAAAAAAGAATCAGTACCTACATATATGTTAGCCATCTTCATCCATCAACAGTTGCTGAAAGCATGAAATTATATGTTAGTTCCAAATTAAACGTGTCATCGTCGGATATTGACTGCCTTTGATTCCTAAAAACCGAGGTGTAAATTCATTAAATTTTATCTCGTTTAAGGTTGGTTTACCTGAAGAAGTTTTTGATAAAACCCTAGCACCTGATTTTTGGCCAACCGGAACATCAATTCGGCGCTTTATCATAAACGATCGGCAAAAAAACTTCAATTTTCCTGTTATTCGTGGCAGGAGATAGTTCATGATATTCCTGTTAAGATGCCTGTAAAAAGCCATACAACACATGCCATTAATAAAGCAGCAACTCAACGCAATCGTTTACATGTGTACTACCATAATTGTAACGGCATTCGAACCAAAGCTAAAACTATTTACTCCTCGATACTTGTAAATGACTACGATTTGATGCTTTTTGGTGAAACATGGTTAAATAGTACGTTTAATGTTGCTGAATTTTTTCCATCTGTTTATAATGTTTTTCGTCGTGATCGCTATGTGGATTCCAGTGTATCTGATCATCGAGGTGGTGGGTTATCATAGCAGTTAGCAATGAATTAACATTCCAGCAATTAAATATTAGATGCGACATTTGCGAATTACTATGGCTGTTAAGGTAAAGTGCGGTTCCTTTTGGCTTTTTATCATTGGTATTTACATTCCGTTCGGCAGTGCTGGGGATGTCTTATGAACTTTACAGAATTGATCACGAAGGACATATTGCCGTTGATGAGTTGGTGATTTTAATTTACCTAAAATTGAGTAGATCCATATAGATGATGCTTTGGATCTTCTAATGATTTGATATCAAACAATGTCTTGGATGTATTGTCAAGTTCTGACGTTCAACAAATTAATACTGTTCGGAACAACATGGGCCGTATTCTCGATCTGGTGTTTACATCAATTCAATCAGTTCATGTGATAGCTTGTGCTGACTTGGGGGAAATTTTTTAGAATATAGCATAGCTGAATTTATTGTTAAGGATGTTAAATTTGAATTTTTGAATGCAGACTTTGTGCCCCTTGATGAATATTTTGGTAAAATTGACTGGCCTGAGTTTTTACTGAATAATAATAATAATAATAATATTTCCGAAATTGTTGAACGGTTTTATGGTGCTTTAAATGCAGGATTTGACCAGTTTGTTCCCAAAAAGGCGACACACTGTGAGTATAGTGAATCGTGGTTTAACCATTCGTTGAAAAATCTTGCTAACCGAAAATCTAAGGCTAGTAAGTTATTTAAGCGTTCTGGTAATAGTACGGATTATGAAAAATATTGTATGTTAAGAAAAGAATTCAAATATCTTAATGATTTTCTTTACAATATTTATATTTTACGAATTGAGGATGAAATAAGAAGTAATCCTAAAAGATTTTTTTCATTTATTGATGGTAAAAGAAAATCTGTAGGTTTTCCAACAGTAATGTCTCACAATGGGGACTCAATTTCCGGTCCTGAGGCGATACGTAATGCTTTTGTACATTTTTTCAAGGGTGTTTTTGAGAAGAAGAATGATTCTAGTTTCGGTAATGGTCCATCAAGCGATAAGTTGAATGTCCTTCAACTTACGAAACAGGAAATTTTGGTTGGTTTATTACATCTAGATACGTTTAAAGGTGCCGGTCCTATTAGTCTTCAAACTGGTATTTGTCCTGATATATGGAAAACCGCATTTGTTCGGCCAGTGTTTAACTCTGGTACTAAGTGTGATATTACATGTTATAGACCAAACAATATTCTTTCAGTCATTCCTAAATTGTTTGAAATGTTAGTAAAGCAAAGACTTGAGTTTATTTTAATGAATTATGTTAGCCCTTTACAGCACGGATTTGTGCAGGGTAGATCTACCGTAACTAATTTGATGGTATTTTATAATTACTTATCCAATGTTTTAAGCCAGAGAGTTCAAGTTGATGTAATTTATACGGATTTTTCAAAAGCTTTTGAAAAGTTGGATCACGTCTTATTATTAGAAAAACTTGATTGTATGAATAATGAATTTATCCCTCTTAGTTGGATTGCTTCATACTTAACGAATCGCATGCAATGTGTTAAAATTATGGATACTGTATCGGATTCATATGTGGCGTCCTCTGGTATCCCTCAGGGCAGTCATCTTGGCCCGTTTTTATTTAAACTTTCATCAATGATATTATTGACTGTTTTAATTTTTGTAAATGTTTGATGTATGCGGATGATATAAAGATATACGCAGAGATAAAATCTGCTTCTGACACTAAACGTGTTCAAAATGAATTAAATGTATTTTGTGACTGGACTGTCCGTAGTAAACTAAGGTTAAACATCTCCAAATGTAAAGTAATGTCTTTCTGTAAATCTCGTACATCTTTTGTTGAAGTACCTTATATACTGTATGATGAAGTTGTGAGTAGAGTATTAATAATGCGTGACTTAGGAGTTTTATTTTCGAACAACTTGAGTTTTAACAAGCATATAGATTTAATAATTAACAAAGCTAATTCAATGTTGGGGTTTATTAAAAGGAATGGCATGTTACTTATGTAAGGTCCATTCTGGAATATGCATCGATAATTTGGCAACCGTTTTATAAGTTTCATTCGGATAGAATTGAGAGTGTACAGAAGCAGTATTTAATTTTTGCACTTAGAAGACTTCCTAGATGTCATTCTGAAGATAGATTTAAACGAGAGCCATATGAAAATAGACTGAAATTAATCAATTTATGCACCTTAGTTGTTAGGCGTGATAAAACTAATGCCGTTTTCGCTCGTGATATCATTTGCTCTCGAGTTAATTGCCCAGAACTTTTATCATTATTTTATTTTAGTGTCCCTGTTAGGTTTTTGCGTCCAAGAAATACCTTGCTTCGATTGCCTTTCAGGAGTACAAATTTTGAAGGTTTTAGTCCTGTTTTTAACGTGCTAAATTCTTTTAATGTATACTACGACCAGTTTGATTTTCATATATCAAGAGAATTATTTAAAACAAATTTGAATTAATTTATTTGGATTGTAAATATTCTTTAATTATTTTTAATATTTATCTATGTTGTTTCTTTTATTTGGATTACAGTAATCATACTATGTATTAAATATATTAACGATGAAATAAATAAATAAACCTGATCCTAAATTCATATTTCTGATAAGTATAACAATTGCACCAACTTTGAGGATTAGTTTGCGTGGTGGCATTCCAGAAGGTGTAACAGAATTAATATACTCTAATGATATATTTAATGTTTCTGGAGGATCCGTTGTGATGATCGAATCGACACTGCAATACTCCTTGAAATCCCCGGCAATTAAATTTAGCACCTCTTTGTTGATCTGGTAGCAATTATCATTTAACGGGCAAACAATTGCTCTTACTGAATACTGATCTACAATATATTACGGGGATCCAGAGAATCACCAAAAATATGGTGAACAATTGAGTTTTGTTCGCATACAAAACTGGTAAGACTTGTCTGAAATCTCCACCGAAAAGTATTACTTTTCCACCCATTGGAACGTTAGCTAATAAGTAGGCGATCTATACAGTCCACTGCTGCTGCTGGTATCGTTGATACCTCATCAATTAAAATAACTAACGCTTTACGTAACGCTGTAGCTCTATCTGATGTTGGTTTTATCGAAGAAACGGACGAAGATATTACCTGTACAGGGAGATCCGAATAAATGATGGAGTGTCGTTCCACCATCTAGTAGAAATACCTCTATTCCAGTCCAGGCAGCTGCCAGACCTATTTCACCTCGCCCCCTAACTAAACTCAAAATACATGAATAAACGAACGTCTTACCAGAAGAACAAATTAGCTTCGGCATGACCTGAGGTTGCGTTCAGAATCCGATTTACTACATTTTTTGATCATTATTTAAATGATCATAGATATCAGCACATGGTTATATGCAGGCTCAATAGATCGTAACATATTCGATACTGGTAGACCGATCCCGCCGCAGTTTAAAACATTAGCTCTTAGAATTTTATTAATATGCTGTAATGCTGCATTTTCAGATGCAGATTCATCAACTTCAACCATATCTTCTGTCATAGAAGCTTATAATGTCATCCACCACAATTGATTTGGTGATGTTGGTTGGCAAAAACAACAAATATATATTAAAACTGTTCCCGCAGTTGTCGTGCTCTGCATTTCTTCCAAACAGTTGTGCCACTCGGAATCATCCTCAAGTGGACCTCTTCAAAGTACCACTTCTTTGAAGGTTTCCAAGGTTACCCCCATTGTAGGGCCGCGAGTCAGCAAAATATTTAGTCCCTTTTACGGGTATGATCATTTGGCGCGACCCCATATATTATTCCAATGACTTTGCCAATACCGCAATGTTAGCATTTTGATTTGTACCCTTTGAATTTGATACTTCAAGTCCATTTTGTCCACCCCCTTCTCAAAAATACACATTCTGGAAGCCATCATCATGGACTGCTAAACGAACTACTGTATGTGATCGGTCATGCATTTCGTTCGCATGAAGACGCCAAACTCACTTATGTGAGCTAACATGGCCCTCATTGACGCATCTAACGAATTCCATACATGTCGAGTCATAGCCTTTATATACATATTTAAAAAGATATTTCACCGAGTAGACACTGGAACAAATTTCCACATTTATGTGATCGTTCTATTTTAATAGTAGAAACGGATTATAAGGAATGACATCACGATTATCAATTTCATTATTATTCATGCATGGCGCATTTGGATTACGAACGCCACATGGCCCATTGATCATACATGAAACGACAGTACTATAAAGCCGGCGCAGGTATTTCAGCACAAACACATGTATCAATATCAGCTGTTTTTTGAAATTTGGCGTCTTTATCAAGTATCAGAAGCATATGGCAGTGTGGTAATCCACGCTTTTGAAATTCTATAATGTACACATGGGCGGCAACAATTCATACAATACCCGGGATACAATGACAGGACGATGCTTTTCATTTTCACCCAGCTCTGAAGTTATTTCTGGCCACTTTGGATTACACGTTATCGTCTGAGAAACAAAATCCTGTAGTCCTCTATAATATTCAACGAGAGGTTCCAACTGATGCTGTCGAATATAATTCAATCTTTCACCTTCAACTTTAACATACAAATCGACGATATATTGTTGAAATAGATTTTTTGATTGGTGAATGTGTGAAAATCCTTAGTGTATAGCACCTGACGGTTTTTTTGTCGGCATAGACCATTATGATTCATTTGAGGGTCACATCCTAGATCACCATAAGGATATAGTAGTAGATACAGCATAGGATCGCAGAGAAGACTTAAAACAGGCAGTACCTTCAGTACTCCGCCGATCTCATTTGCGCTGGGTCTATTAAATCTCCGCATAAACCGAAGCTCTAGATTGTGTACCTCTTCTTCTTGTTCGATGGTCTCAGCTGCAGTCTTGTATGCTTGAACGTACGGATTGTTGCAAGAATATCAGTCAAGCTTGCAAATATTGATCATTGTAATTATTTTCTTTACGATTCATACGTAAGTCAGTAGCAACCGACGATTCAATAAAATAAATCTGGCCATATCAAGCGTTTCCTCCATTAGGTGGCAGGAAATCCGAAATGTAACGGTAAATCTGTCGGTTTTATTTTAAAACAGTAGGGACCATTGCCTGAAATTACTTTTTTTACAGCTGATAGGGAGGCAAATGCCATTGCACTATTATATTTCCGAATGTGTTTCATAAAATTCATACTATTTAGAGTTAAGTCTTTCAGCTGCGGATCTATCTGTAGTTCTGTGAGAGATACAAGAGCGTTATGACAACATGAACTAAAATGACCATTAGTTGGCTCTTTAACGAAATATAAAGCATGACAATGCATACATTCAACATTCATTGCACCCAAGTTATTTTCTTATGTGGCGAATTCATGTTGACCCTTATTTTAAGATTACGGCGATAATCATTAACTCGCATCCTATGGAAATGTCTGTGCTCGTTCACATTCCGAATAACACTCCCCATTTTGGTTGGTCTTCCTCGATGAACGGTATTCATTTTAAAATTAATAAATATTCCTTTTATCCAGGTGTGTATGGACTATTCTAAAAAATAGGGAGATCCGTTCACTGTTTGCATTCGAATGGTTTTTCCAAAAACAACAAAAAGTAAACAATTCGGAGGAATATTTTTATGTTTACAACAATCTTGAGATTAATATCTACCGATTAAGATATATTTGATGGCTGTAAGAGGCGATTTAATAGTTGAGTTGGTGTGTTGAGCCATAAAGAAAATAAAAGTGCATTGTCACCAAATATTGACGATAAAAAAAAACAAAGAAAGTTCATCGACATCAGAAGACTATAAAATAAACAGTGTTGTAGGTCAGTGTTTAGTGCAAACGCGAAAATACCGGTATATTACTGTTCGATCAAAACGAAGGAGAAGCCCTAGATCAGCGGCCCTAGATCCACTAAACTAGCTAGCGTTGAATTAACGCATTGTAATAGGTATACTTGCTTGCTTGTTGAAGACCCGTCGCGTAATAGAGAACTTGCAAAAACGATCGAGTTTATTACGGAAGGTTCATTTTATATTCCAAGTTGGTAAGCATTACTACACGTACCAACTAAAAACCCAAAATGGATTGGTTGTTATGTCAATCGGAATGTAGATGCAAACAAAATACAAACTGCTCTCGCTGAGAAAGGTTTCCAATGCTCAGCCATTGTTCCATCTGGAATTAGAACCAGACAAAAAAAAAGATCAATGGCAAACATGCAATATTTTTGACCTAAAATATCTACTGCACAGAAGGGTTACCATCGAGGAACCCAAGAAATGGGCCGGTACAGTTTCTAGTCTGTTAAGTGCCAAGAATATGGACACACTCGAGCATATTGCACTTTGACCACACCTCAAAGGTTTGCAATAAAGCAAAAAAGGAAGCATCAGTGAGGAAATGTAGCAGCTGTGATGGAAATCACACAGCTAAATATAGAGGATGTCCAATTTATCTAGAATTAAAAATGAGAATCAATCAAAAGCAGCTAGCAGAGCAACAAATGCTTAGTCATCAAAGCGGAAACCAGGATAAGCAACTGTCAATGGAAGTGTACATCAAGCTGTTTCATACGCAAATATTATTAAAGGTTTCGCTCCTAAAGTACAAGCAAGTGGAGAGTGATACATCTCAACAGCTTTAAACAAATTGACTTATATGATACAAAATTTCATGGCAATGATTGAGCGAACCATGGATCTAATGATGCAAAATATGAACACGTTGATGCGGGTAGTCGTAAATAGCCAAAAATTAGCATCATCAAAATAGCCATATGGAATGCAAACGGAACAGCACAACAAAAAGCGGAGGTACAAGCATTCCTCATCGAGCACAATATTGGAAGAATGTTAATATCTGAAACACGCTTCATCAAAAATAGTTACTTTAAAATTAATGGGTACTCTGTTTATGACACCAAGCACCCCAGATTACGAAATATGAGAAACCACATATACAATCAACGAGCATCTGTCTGCAGGAATGGTCTGGAAACTGTGTTATATGCCATAAAAAACTTCAGTTCTTGGATTATATCAGCCAGATAGCTAATAAAGTTCTTAGGGGGGAAGGGAGGGGGGGGGGTGATTTTTTTTTTATTTTTATTTTAAAAGAAAAAAGAATACACTTTTTTATACAGGAAAACATTTTTTATATAAAAATTACATTTCAAATAAGCTAAGATAAAGATAAAAGTTAATATGTGTGTTTTATTAGGCAATTAACAAAAAAAATTTAATTAGAATTCAAATTAGATTTAAATTAAATTTTAAATTAGTTATAGTTGGTAATGAATGTATTATGTAACTTATTTTGTCCACGACTAACGTATAATATACTCATTATACGTTTGTTTCTTTAACTATAATGATATCCATTATTCACTGCTAGTGTATCTAGTAGTCACTTCTTTCATTATTCACTACTACCAAATAAAAATTTCATTTTTCAAATTTTATCTAGTAGTCTCTTGCTATTTTCATTATTATTAAATTGAGACGTCAAAATGTCGACGTAAATTATTTTAGGTTTATTTAAAGTATTTGATAATAAAATACAATTTTTTATCAGTCGTGGACAAAGTATCCTATTCTACTCGCATATAATGGCTGTTATTCACTCAGATGATTTACGACACTCGCCTATCGGCTCGTGTCTGTAAACTTCATCTTCGTGAATAACCGCTATCATTATTTGCTTGTTGAATAATATACTATTTCAGAATAGATTTAAAATTCGTAATTCTGATGGCTTTGTCATTCTCATTCAATTGATTGAAAAGGTACAGACCTTTATATAAGATACAATTCTGAGCAGCCTTAAATTTAGTAAAAAGTTAAATTAGGAAGTCGATAGTTAGAAGCAGTACGAGTTTGTCTGTCTGTAGCTGAAAAGTTAGTTTCAACATTTGAAATTGCATCTAATCAGCTCACTTCTAATTTTATAGATCGTAACTATATGTAAGGTACCAAAATCCCCCCCCCCCCCGGACTTCAACCCGAAGTCAATACAAAGTGTATCGACTGCAAAAACCGAAAACTTTCCTTGAGCTTGTAACGATCTGCATTTGCATATCGACTCAAACAGCGTAAAAACAAAGAGAGAAGGTACTATTTTTTCTTTGATTTCATGTCAGCAGATGCAGATGGCAGAGTCGTTAACAGAAAGGAAAAACAAACAAAAAAAACTACGATGCGACATTGACAGCGACGAAAACAGAACGAGGGAAGAGACAAGGTCTTTTTGGTTTTGGCATTGCACAACGACGGTCGTGTATACATTAAAAGTAAAGCCGGAATTTATTAATGTCCGCCAGGTATGAAAAATCAAATTTTGTGTGTACCATAATTATATAACTAACAGAATATAATAATTTAAAAAGGTGTGTGAAACAAAAATAAAAAAAGTATAAATATTTAAGTGATAATACCCTACATAATATCTAATTTGGGGAAACAAAGAAACAAAATAAAATAACGCATACGAAGTGATCTAATACATATTTGATTATTTGTGAAATTTGCCTAAATAAATATCTGAGTGCAAATTTTTCGGTGTTACAATACCGACGAGAAAAAATCAAAGCGTGCCATTGCAAATCCAACATTAATTATTTTTGTTGTGCTATTCGTTTCGTGGTGGACCCGCGACGAACGTTTGTTAATAAAAAATTACAAAAAAAACAACATATCCAGAACACCAATTCCACGCGCTCCTATAGAGAAGTAAACATTACTGTCGTAACTGTGTTCGGGTAGAAAAGCCGTGTGTGTGAAGAAAACTCAGGCAACCACATCAGCTGTTTGTGGATTTCCATAGTCGTCGGTCGCAAGCACATTCCGGTTGGGGGTAAACCAGCGTATCCTTTTCAAATACAATTAAAAAGCCAATTTATTGTTAATTTATAAATATTTTTTTTTATTAATTTCTTTCTTATTATTTTTTTTTGTTTACTTAATTTATTGTTAATATTTTCTTATTTCATTTACATTGAAAAAAAAAACAAAGGAATATTTTTTTCCACTCACAGTCTGGCAGTGTGTCGTCCGTGAAACGACCAGCGATTTTCGTCGCCATTTTTTTTCTTTTCAGATCTGACGGGGGTACGACGAGCTCTTCGTGTCACCATCGGATGCCCAACGGTTCAAACTCAGGATTATTTTTGAGTGGTACGATATCTACGGTTGAGACTGTGAAAGAAATTATGTTTGTTTTGTTTTTTTTTGGTATTATTTAACGTAAATTTAAACTAATCGTATTGTTTTGTTATTATTTTTATAATTACTGTGTTTTTTTTTTGAAGATCGACCTTGATAAAAATGTTTATATCAATAAACGAGAATTATTTTTGTAACTAGTTAAAAGAAAAATGTAAAAGTATGGTGTTTTAAAGAATTCTCTTTCAGGTGATGAGTGTCTTAGGGTGAGTTAGGCCGAGTCATACTTACTGCAGCTCTCATGACCCAGGCAGATCCAGCAAAAAAAAACCTCCCCTACGACTAAGTATTAGCCGGCAAAATGCTGCAGCTGTCAATCTGCCTGAGTACATTCTGTTAACGATGACCTGACCCGTGACTGGTTGTACAATGGCATACGATTCTGAAACGCGGATACGAATTAGCGATGTAGTCAGGTTGTCGTTACAAGCTTTCTGTGAGGTAGCTGGTAGTTTGGTTTCGTACTGACAAGTTCGTACAAAGAAAAAGTTCGGTCTACTCATCAGGTAGCTACGACCAAACTACAAAAATACAAAATTTTGATATTTCTACTTTTTTCTGGTACATATATTTATAAATGATTGGCCTCTTCATTTTTTCTGATTAACAAGTCGAAATTGTTGTGAATGCCATTATTTTTAATATATTTTGTCTATAAAAAGCCGAAAGAATCTTATTGAATAATTATTTAAAAATAAAATTGATTTATAAGTGAGAATTTGAGAATTAGTATTCTGTAATAGGTCCAAATTAAAGTTACCGACAAATATTTGATTTTTATTTGAATTAGAAATTTTATCAAGAAATGATGTAAATATAGTATGTTAAAATCTGAATGAGGTGGCTTATATAAACCTGCTAAATATAGATTTAGTTTGAAAGAAACAATTTTTAAACATTGAATTTTATCACAAGACTCCTCACTAGCGAAAGTGAAATCCAAATGTCCTTTGACAAAGACTTTGAAGAAAAAAAAAATTTAAAACATAAACAAAGTAAACAAATAATCAAGTAATGAAATATGACTGTTATATTATTTTACCAGATTTGTGACATCATGCATGGTCCGTATGATTACTGGTTCCGAATCTTCTTTTATTTTAACATAAATATTACTATGACGAAACCAGCAACATTTAATTTTGTTATTTTTTCTTAGCTGAGTTAGAGCTTTAAAAATGGAGTTATTTAGTGGAGTTAATCTATCATGTACAGTTATCATGTATAGTTGTTTAGTATACATCGGCCCCGGAAGGGATATCGCACAAGCCTTTGATAAAGTTTGGCATAATGGAGTAATACCAGAGCACCCTGTATTTTATAGAGCCATAATCAAAAAATCTGAGCTTTTATAAGGGAATTAAAAACGAGGAAAAAACGAAACTTTTCATAGTAAAACACACAAAACATATGGGAAATCACTTTTTTGCTAAGACAAATTTTTAAATGAAAACGTTACAAATTCTTAATTATGATTTCTGAAATACTTTCAT
Organism: Tipula vernalis; assembly: GCA_958295665.1. Lineage (NCBI taxonomy): Eukaryota > Metazoa > Arthropoda > Insecta > Diptera > Tipulidae > Tipula > Tipula vernalis. The sequence goes on along the minus strand of OY282560.1, from coordinate 211,567,551 downwards.
AAATATTTGAATTTCAACGTACATGAATATCGTTTAAGTAAATCGTTTTTATTTTCTTGTAATAATTGATTTATTTAAACCAAAATACAAAAAAATTTTCATAACAACAGCATTCTGGTCAAATTAAAATAAAAGCTTACTACAATTCATTTGGTCATTAAGTCAATATACATTACGTAGATGGCAGTGATGACCGTAAAAATTTGGTAAAATCGTACCAAAAATTACCACCTGGGGAAATTTCAAGTTCAAAAATTGTAGGAAAAGCAAAACAAATTCATAAAATATAGGAACGTGTGATAATTTTGCGATTAAATAATTTTTTTCCGTATTTTTCTGTAACCATTTTAGACATCTTACGTACACTAGTAAAACTAAAGATATATTTAGCAAGTATTATTTTAATTTGTCAGAGCCAACTTTGATGTATTTTTCAAAATGGAAGTTCGAAAATATATTTTAGAAATAAATTAATTCTAATATTTCTGTAATTAATATTTAATTAATACCAATATGGCCTTCTTGTGTATTGTTCTTAAAGATATGTAGAAAACTTTTATATAAACATTTTATAATATTTTTGCTTTTTTTATTGAAAAACTTGAAGCTAAAAAACACCATTTTTACTATGGATTCCTATGGAAATCAGTGAAAAGTTATACCACTAAAAAAGCTTCTAAAAAATACGTCATTAAGATTTTGGCTCTATTCTCTAGAAGGGTCTGCTAATACACAAAATTACAGAGCTTCTACCGAAGAAATTTCACTCAGTTTTGGGAAACTATCTTCTTCAAAGGCAATACATGGTCAAATAAAACAGCGCAACTACTTGTTTAAATGATATTAATACAGGTGTCCCGCAGGGCAGCGTTCTAGGACCAATATTATACTTGTTGTACACTGATGATATACCTGTAACCAACAAAGTAATAATAACAACATATGCCGATGACACGACCATCCTGGGTCTAACACTAATCCTGAAATTGCCTCAAAGCAGTTACAGAATCATTTAAACAAAATCGCGGACTGGCTGTGGACTTGGCAAATAAAAGTGAACGAAAACAAATCAACTCACTTCACATTCACACTGAGCAAACGCATCTGCTCACTAGTGAAATTAAACGATAAATATATTCCTCAACAAACGAAGGTAAAATACTTAGGTTTGCACCTGGATAGAACGTGGAAAAATCATATTGAAACAAAGCGCAACCAAATAAAAATTACATTTTCCAAAATGTATTGGATGATGGGAAGAAAATCTCAGTTGTCATTAGCCAATAATGTTTTACTGTACAAAGCGATAATCAAATCCATATGGACATATGGTATTCAGTTATGGGGATCCACCAGCGATTCAAACAGAGAACTCCTGCAATGAACCCAAGCAAAAATTCGTCACAGTATTACCAATGCTCTGTGATACATTTGAAATAGTAATATGGTATACATGACGACCTTGGAATTAAAACCATTAAAGAATTCAGTTCGAAATATTACTCAAAACTAGAAGCACATCAGAACGAATTGGCCAGGGATATACTAAACCGCGGATATAACATACTAATGAACCTGTGGACCTGTAGACGTATTAAATATTTATGTTATACATATAAGTATATCTAAATTAATTAAATTGTGAGTACTAACAATAAGTATTAATAACATTGGTTAAGACTTAAAATATGTAATAATTTTAGCTTAAGATTTGATTACTTCTTGTGCCTTTCTTATGTAGAAAGATTCACGAATAAAGCCATTGGCAGCATTCATTTAAAAAAAAATTCATATGGGGATAGCACCTCGATCAAAAATAAATTTGATTACAAACGTTTCCCTGAAAAATTTATTCTCGTGATGCACTTTTTTTCAAGCGGTCTCTTCACTCATTCTGATGATTATGGCCATCATATAACGAGTTCAAATTATGAACAGCGATAGCTCAGACAGTTGGCGCGTAGTATAAACATAAAGGTCGATGGTTCTCGATGCTCGTTGTACCCATGTTTTCATTACAATTATTTATTGAGGACATCGAAACATGTTTATAGACCAAAGCACAAATTCATAATGATCTAGTAAAAAGAAGAACGTCCGAGATATTGCGTACGAAGGGAGGCGTGGTTTAATGATTGATGAATAAAATGAACAACAACATAAATCCATACAAACAGCCCGTCAACAATAATGAATGATGATGATTATGACAAGCCATAAACGATATTTTGTAGCGACTTCGATTCAATCAATTTAAATTCAATTATAAATAAATAAATTTATAATTTCGAATTTAAATATTTTATGAACCGCGCTACTGAGAATCACAACTCATATTGTGAATTTTAATTTTTTTGTATGAATGAGAGGAATCTATGTTTCATGTTTATTATCATTTTGCACAACCGTGTGCGAACCTTTATTATAGCTTTGTTTACTAAATTAATGCGAAAAAGAATTTTATTTTATTATAGGTATTTATATTATATTTAGATTTCCCCTTTTTGGTATCGTCGTGAATTTGTACAACGACGACACACACACGTATATGCTATTATATTGAAAAAATATATAGCCAGTCCAATTTAATTTTTCGACCGAATTGGTTTTTTATTAAAAAAATAATTAATGGCGTGGGAGCGTTTTATAAAAATGTATTTACAAAACAATAAATAATGAAGTTCTAATAAAATAAAACGTTTGTATTTAATAAATAAATAAATAGTAATTTTAATATAACAAATAAGAACGTTATAAGTGGTGACCCCGATTACCCTGTTTAGGGAAAATCCGCGATACGGATTAATTGAAGGCGCAGGTTTTTTTTAAGAGTTTTTTTTTCCGTCTAGAATAAAAAACATTCAGTGATACATTTTTTTTTATTAATTATATATGAATTAAACACGAGATTAATTCTCTTACGCCATTTTGGACGATCGCGTACACATCATCAAAAATTTTTTTTCTCAAGTTTTTTTTGTAGAAAATAAACTGAGATACGTGTGTGAATATAAGGGAATCTTGGTGCCATTAAGCGCACCAAGAAAAAGGTACGTACCAAGAATACGAAAAGTGAAATTACAAAATATACATTGTTGTTTTCTTCTTCCTTTTACGTATTAATTGCGGGCATGCGGCAACACCGGTACGACCTTGAACAACAGCAAATAATAGGCGACAGCAAATCCGTAAAGTTAATCCGGTATACCCGTTTTGGAAAATAATATTTTGGAAGTACCGTGACAACATCGTACAGCGGATAATCAAGCTACAACGGATAATATCGTATAGCGGATAATTAAGCTACAACGGATAATATCGTACAGCGGATAATCATCGTACAGCGGATAATCATCGTACAACGGACAATCATCGTATGAATAATTACAGCAAGTAAACCAATTGTTTTTCATAATTATTCAATATTTTTTTTGAATCAATTTTTTTTATTGAACACATTTTTTTAAAATTAATTTTATTGAATAATTTTTCTATTAAACTAACATAAAAAGAAGAATAACTTATTATAACATAGTTTTTGTCAAAACTAGATAAGGCTATACTAACATAAAACTCTGTGAATTTCACGTCATTTCATTTTTTTTTTCTCGTGTATTTCGCGTAAATCATAATTTTTTTATTATTTTAAACCTCATATATTTATGAGTAATGATTATTTTTACGGCGTATATACGATTGTGTGTTGTCACCTGAATTATAACTAATTCACGTACAAGATTAGAGTTCTAAAATTTTTCTAAAATTTTATCCAAATAGTCGCTTGCTACAATTTTTTTGTCTCATTGATTAAGCATAATAGGTAGCGTTCTTGCACATTTATGCGGTTTATACCAAAATTTTTCATTTCTCAAAAAATTTTCATTACGAGTATTTCATTTGTTTTTACGTTTTTTTTCACTAATAAAAAAAACGATGTTATCACAATACTAGAGTAAAATAATAAATATATTTATTGGTGGACAACCGTAATTCAAATTTCGATCTTATTGAATTTAATAATCGAAATTACTAAGCTTCAATATTGGAAGTTTATACACTAACATTTTTTTTACGTTTTTCATAACAAACAAGTACAGTTTTTAGTTTTCTTTACAAACGAAAATAAAATTTTTGTAATAAAAAAACGGTTGACCAACCAAATAACAAATTTGAGCACATTTTGTCATATCGGCTGTCATATAATTAAATAGATAAGCTAATTAATGAGCGATAAATCAGTGAAGTCGAAAATAGATACCATTGTTAGTCAAATATTAGTAGGAATAATGAAAGACAACAACGAAGCGGGACCCTCAAACGAGGACGAACCCATGGAAGCAGATATTTCAAAAATAAGTGGCCATAGTTTCAAGCTACAACCATTTTGGCCTCAAAGCCCATCTCTGTGGTTCCAGGCCGCTGAATTCCAATTTACGTTGCGTAACGTAACATCCGATAAGACAAAATGTTCACATTTGCTTGCCTCCCTGTCACCTGAGACCATGGAAGTTCTCGGTGACGTCTTAGTTAAACCACCGGAAGATAATCGATATGAGTTTGTCAAATCGAGGCTACTCGAAAGGCTCACGCCGCCAAGAGAACATGAATTAGAGTTACTCTTGACTGGTATCGATTTGGGAGACAGGAAGCCATCCGAACTTCTTAGGCATATTATGGCATTAGCAAAAAAACAATTCAGCGATGCCGTCATAAAAGGGATGTGGACGCGAAAGTTACCGGAGGTAATTCGCGTTGCACTAATTGCGGTCCCAGAGACTCACTCTCTGGATGATATGGCAAAAATAGCCGATCGCGTATTTTCTGCCATGTACCATGCGCCCAAAATTGCGACGATGAGTAGTTCATCCGCGGGCACTTCCAACACGACGAACTATCAGATCAAACCAGCTTATATTAAAAGTATTGAGGCTAGGCTCACAAAACTTGAAGCTCGTTTGGCCGCTAGTAGCGACAGTGATAGATCTCGTAATTCCTCTCGAAACAATAATTCCTATAACAGGAATAGGTCGAGCAGCGGTAGTCGGAACAATTCCAACTACATGCAAAATAACAGTCGTTGGAATAACAACAAAAATAAACCATGGTGCGTTTATCATAAAAAGTTCGGCAATAAGGCAGCTAAGTGTTACCAACCTTGCTCCTTTTACCAAGAAAAGGTGGACCAGATCGAAAGAAAGGCCACCAAAGACAATCAGTCAAAAAATGTGAACCAGTAAATAAAGTTGAGTCCGGGACATTAATGAATTCGCGTACGTCCCGGCTCTTTATAAATGATAATAATAACAAACTAATTTTTCTAATTGATACGGGAGCTGACATTTCAGTTATACCTGTCAAATTTTATAACATAAATATAAATAGCTATTCTCAGGATCTAACGTTAACAGCCGCCAATGGGTCAACCATTCGTACGTATGGTACGAAGTTGCTCAAGGTAAATTTAGGGCTTAAAAGAGACTTCACGCATGCATTTATTATAGCATCCGTGAGTCGTCCTATTATTGGCGCTGACTTTTTGTCAAAGTTCGATCTACTAGTCGACCTCAAAGGGAGACGATTAGTGGATGCGACAACAAAATTATCTGTTGATGCTGCAGTGAGGAGTTTCGAAACCCCTACACCTGTGCATTTTTCAATAGATAATGGTTACGGTACGCTTTTAAATAAATATCCTAGTCTTACAGCGTTACCTAATTTTAATTTGCCAGTCTGTCATTCGGTAGTTCATCACATAGTGACAAATGGTCACTTGCCAATGGCCAGACCACGTAGATTAGATCCTGACAGGCACAAAGCCGCATTTACAGAATTCCAACATATGGTGGATTTGGGGATTTGTCGTCCATCGTCTTCCTCAGTATCATGCCCATTACATATGGTGAGAAAAAAAGATCTCGATTGGAGGCCATGTGGAGATTATCGGCAATTAAATTCTGTAACAATACCAGATAGATATCCGATATCTCATATACAAAATTTCTCAATGCACTTACATGGTTGTAAAATTTTCTCCAAGATTGATTTAGTTAGGGCGTATCACTTAATTCCAGTTGCGTCGGAAGATATATATAAAACGGCCATTACAACACCATTCGGGTTGTATGAATTCACACGCATGCCTTTTGGGTTGCGTAATGCCGCTCAAACCTTCCAGCGTTTTATTAACGAAGTAGTCCGCGGGCTAGATTTCGTTTACGCATATATTGACGATATACTGGTTGCTTCAGAATCTGAGGAACAACATTTAAGACATCTTGAACAATTATTTATGAGATTGGTCAAATACGATGTGCATATTAAAACACAAAAATGTGTTTTTGGTGTTCCTACATTAAATTTTCTGAGTCATAAAATTACTCCTGATGGTATTTTACCATCTGAGGAAAGAATTCTTGCTATTAGGGAGTTTCCTGCTCCAACGTCTATTAGACATATACAGCGCTTTATCGGCATGATAAATTATTATCACCGATTCATTCCGAAAATTGCGGAAATGTTAGCGCCGATTCATGCACATTTGGCAACACTTAATAAGTTACCAAAAACACCCAAGAATTTTTCTTGGCCTGATGAGTGTAATATCGCATTCACAGGTTTAGTTGCGGAATTAAGTAAAATTACTCTTCTCTCGCACCCTATCGGGAACGCGAAAATTAGCATAACAACTGATGCATCGAACGTCGCCGTTGGCGCGGTCTTGCAACAGTTCAATAAGAAGAGATGGGAGCCTTTGGGATTTTTCTCAAAGAAATTAACGAGTGCCGAAATCAAGTATTCAGCATTCGATCGGGAACTTCTGGCAATTTTTCTTGCTGTAAAGCATTTTAGATACTTCATAGAAGGTCGGGATTTCACTATTTACACCGACCACAAGCCCCTAACAAAAGCCATACAATCCAAAACTGAAAGGAATCCGCGCCAATCGCGTCATTTGGATTACATTAGTCAGTTCACTTCGGACATTCAGCATGTGCTTGGCATCGAAAACGTTGTAGCAGATACGCTATCACGTACGTTAAATATCGACTCGGCCACAAACGAAATTTTTTTCGATTATAAAGATATAATATTGGCACAATCAAACGACGACGAACTCAAGAAATTATTATCTGGGTCTATAGATCGCCGTTCTACTTCCAGTTTTAAACTAGAATTATTTACGTTGCCTGGCCTAGAAGTCTACTGCGAGATATCGACGGGGAAAAACCGTCCGTATATCCCAGAGCCATTGCGCCGAATTATTTTCGACTCAATGCACAACTTGTCACATCCTGGAGTCCGCGCAACGCGCAAACTGATCACGGCTCGATATTTTTGGCCAAGTATAAACAAAGACGTGACCCAATGGGCTACTTCTTGTTTATCCTGCCAAAGATCCAAAGTGCAAAGGCACACAGTCTCACCACATGGACATTTCGATATTCCACCTGGTCGATTTGAACATATCCATTTGGATATTGTTGGTCCATTACCGGTTTCCAACAATTGTTCATATATTTTAACGTGTGTTGATAGATTCACACGTTGGCCTGAAGCGTATTGCATGAACAATATGTCAGCTAATACCATCGCCACGACTTTTGTCAATAATTACATCTCGCGTTTTGGTGTCCCGGCAGAAATAACAACTGACCAGGGTTCTCAATTTGAGTCTAAGCTATTTACTGAACTTACAATACTTCTTGGATCTCATAGGATTCGTACTACAGCGTACAATCCTAAAGCGAATGGCATGGTCGAACGCTTCCATCGACAGCTTAAAGCTGCTCTTATGGCCAGAGGCAATACAGTTAATTGGAGCTCTGAAATACCCATTATTTTATTAGGTATTCGAGCTACAGTGAAGGAAGAGCTTAAGTGCTCACCAGCTGAGATGGTTTATGGTCAATCCATTAAGCTACCTGGTGAATTCTTTATCGATAATCCTCCTTCACCCTTGCCTGACAATACGATCATCGACCAACTGCGGAATGCAATGAAGAATCTTATACCGTCTCCTACGCGTAAAGCGAAACAAGAGGGCATATTTGTACCAAAAACATTGGACAACTGCGATTTTGTTTTCATAAGGACAGATAAGGTTCGAGTTGGACTTTCTCCTCCTTACGAAGGGCCGTTTAGAGTTATCAGACGTCTTCGGAAACATTTCATTATTTCGATCAAGGATAAAAATCACAATATCTCGATCGATAGATTAAAGCCTGCTTTCGGAATTGTTAGTTCATTGGAACAAAATTTTTTGTCCCAAGATTTCAAATCAGTTAACTTTGTCATTTAATATTCTCTTTTCAATTGAATATTAACTTGGAGGGGAGTCCTGTAGCGACTTCGATTCAATCAATTTAAATTCAATTATAAATAAATAAATTTATAATTTCGAATTTAAATATTTTATGAACCGCGCTACTGAGAATCACAACTCATATTGTGAATTTTAATTTTTTTGTATGAATGAGAGGAATCTATGTTTCATGTTTATTATCATTTTGCACAACCGTGTGCGAACCTTTATTATAGCTTTGTTTACTAAATTAATGCGAAAAAGAATTTTATTTTATTATAGGTATTTATATTATATTTAGATTTCCCCTTTTTGGTATCGTCGTGAATTTGTACAACGACGACACACACACGTATATGCTATTATATTGAAAAAATATATAGCCAGTCCAATTTAATTTTTCGACCGAATTGGTTTTTTATTAAAAAAATAATTAATGGCGTGGGAGCGTTTTATAAAAATGTACTATTTACAAAACAATAAATAATGAAGTTCTAATAAAATAAAACGTTTGTATTTAATAAATAAATAAATAGTAATTTTAATATAATAAATAAGAACGTTATAATTTCCATATTATTATGGGTCATAAACAGAATGCTCAAGCAGTATCAAACTGGTATATAAACACGACCGATGGCAAGCAGAAAACAGAGTTTGTTTACTTTAAATCATGTAACAAGTGAAATAAAACTGTTGTCATAGCCCCACCAGTGGCAAGCGGACAGATTTAAAGAAGTAAAGTAAAAGCAAATATATAAGGGTATACAAGTATGTAAAGTGAAATAAAGTCAAGTGACATAAAAATACACAGTGTTTTTAATTGCAAAATCCAATCAAACTCAGAAGCCCAATTCGCAACTAGTATTGTTCGACGCAGGACGCAGAATATAACGTCTAATAAACACTTCTTTAACAATTACAATTTTTAATGAGATAATAAAAAGAATACATATCATGTAAAATGGGTAAATAAACTGTTAGTAGTATACCAATATTGTAATGCGTAAAAGAATCAGAAAAATTCATTTCGCCCATAAAATCCCATTTTGTAATTTAATTGTCCATTATAAATTTCGCTGTTTGGCACAAATTTGATTAGTATTTTATTCATGATGAATGTTTTTGTTAAAATATAATTTCCATGGACATATACTCGTATTTTTTATAATAAATAAAGAATGTTTAGTGAAAACCTACCAAAAAAAAAATCCAATTTGACTTATACATAAATAACAACACCAAAAACTATATCTGCCAACCGTTGAAAAATTATATTGTACTTATCAACCAAGTTTTGTTGTATTGAAAATTGTTAACGTATTGCAATTGTACTGGTTTTTTCGCGGGAAACCGGATTGCGATTTTGTCTTTCCCAAGAATTCCCGGGATTCGAGAATCGACAATATTTTTTATTACATATTGCAAAATATTGCAATAAACTCAAAATTACCATACAATACCCAATAACTAAAAATAAAAAGATTTAAAATAATTTTTTATAAATGCGATGCATCTGCATTTGATGGATGTTGGTTTGATGACCCATAATGTGGTGAACAAATTTTATAATTGCTGGTCGTTCTTTTTCAAGTTATAGTATACAAGTTTAGCTGCTTGGCACACAGCGCGAAAGTTTTATTCAATTCTGTCGATAGATCATGTGTACCCGACTCGACTTCTCCACTTAATTCTATTTCATTATCTAATTCCGCTGGTTCTTCTACCATATAAACCTCTCAGTACATAAGATTTTTCTAAAATTGGCCATTTCAGGTTTACAGCTTATTATTTAAAAAAAAATCGATTATTCGGGAAACACTCTTCTTGCTTTCTTTCAGGTATTTATTTAGAATCGACTGGGTCCTGGCGCCTTTGAGATAAATGATCGATAGAAATTCAACATATCAAGGAAACGTCGTAATTGCTTAATGGTTTTTGGCAGTGCGAATTTGGAAATGTCGTCGACGCGTTGCGGGAGTGGTTTTATTCCTTCATCTTAGACTTCGTATCCCATAAAGTGAATTTGTGTTTTGACGAATTTGCACTAGTCGGGGTTAATTATTAACCAGTACCGAAAATTATTTCGAGATAATCCAAATGTTCGGCAATGGTTCGGGATGCCACCAGAATGTCGTCTATAGGTATACGATAAAAAATAACCTAACAAAAAGAGGACGAAAAATGCGCAAGATCCCAAGAAATAAAAATTGAAACACGGTGAAATTTTCTTTGATCCTGATTTTTTTATTTTATTTTTGACATTTATTTGAAAAATATTCCCCTACATTCTCAAATTTTTACTACACTGCCCGAATTGTGTAATAATTTTTTGAAGTATTCCCCTTCTGTCATGTTGTTGTTCGATTTTAATGGCAAGCAATCCTTTTATACACTTCGAATTCGCTTTCGTTTTATATTATATACTGTAGGGTATGGCTGTATTGGAAAATATATTACGATATAATTAGGCTTTTATACAGGAAGTGGGAATGTCATGGGTGGTCTCAAATCAGACTGTAACGAAAACTAAAAGATATTGGAGTCAACCTGGTACATATAATTCAATGTTTTAAATCAATCGATCAATTAATTCTATAATAGATTCAATAATCTGTCAGCCGATAGTGGTAGCTCTTACATTTACTCCCTAGATCATATGCCGTATAAATAAGAACCTTTAGTTGACTAGAAATAAAAAATAATAATCATAAACTAGAAGAAAATAATTGTCGGCAAGCTGCTGCAGTTGAAAATTATTATGTTGCTGCAAAGAATAGATTCTGTTATCGTAATTACTAGTTGACATTTTATTTTGATGATATAAAATGCTAAGGCGACTATGTTAAATGTCGACCGAACAATTATTCTGCTTGTGTCAAAAGTTATCATAGCAAAAGACAATGATAATTCGGGTGTATGCGGTTTTTTCAAATAAATGTCAAAAATGTATACAAAAAAATATTTATCACATGTTTCGGGTACAGTCTAAGTGACCATTGTCAATACATGACCTATTTCGTACTAAGACTGTGCCCGAAACCTGTGATAAATATTTTTTTGTATACATTTTTGACATTTATTTGAAAAAACCGCTTACACCCGAATTATCATTGTCTTTTGCTATGATAATTTTTGACACAAACTGAATAATTGTTCGGTTGACATTTAACATGGTCGCCTTAGCATTTTATATCATTAAAATTAAACGTCAACTAGTCAATACGATAACATAATATATCGTTTGCACTTTGCAGCAACATAATAATTTTCAACTGCAGCAGCTTGCCGACAATTATTTTCTTCTAGTTTATGATTATTATTATTTTTTTCTAGTCAACTAAAGGTTCTTATTTATACGGCATATGATCTAGGGAGTAAATTTGAGAGCTACCACTATCGCCTGACAGATTATTGAAGCTATTAAAGAATTAATTGGTCGATTGAATTAAAACGTTGAATCGTATGCACCACATCATTAACGATTTATTTTAATCCGTAAGAGAGTTGCCTCCAATATTTTTTAGAGGTTATACTACGTCCTAACAAATACGAAGACGAAAGCCAATTCGATGCGCATAAAAAAATGCGTTGCTTACCGAGGAAAGAGGAACACTTCAAAAAATTATTACACAATTCGGGCAGCGTAATAAAAATATGTGAATGTAGGGAAATATTTGTCAAAAATTTGTACTAAAAAATATTTAGCACAGGTTTCGGTTACAGTCTAAAACGCTTCTTTGTAAACAAATAAACTTCAAACATAATCAGCTGTCTCTGTTTTCACATAATTTAAATAAAGTGGACGATACTTGTCCCATGTTCGAGTTCATAAGCACGTTTTGTTGGTTTTGTATAAAAATTGCCTCAATAATATCTAATTTTCGGTCATCACTGCATTCCTTTAATAATCTTAAATTGCTTATGCTGAACGAATGATTGTATAGTATCATATGTTCAGCCACCGAAGAGTCGCTTGGTTTTTGTGAAACAGTGGCTCTTTGATGTTAACTAAACCTTGATTTTAGGCAACGCTTTACTCTCCCAATGTATTATTTAGCGCCACAGCCAGGTCCATTACACGTTATTTCACAAACTGCTGATTTGTGCAAGCTCTCAATTTGGCCTTTAGTGGATGATCTTAAAACGCTTATTTTGGATGTTGATTTTGAGATCATCTGATAATTGTGTTTCTTGAAACTGTTTGACCACTTCTCCTATAGTGCAGGAATATATGTGACACTAACTCTGTTCGTTGATTCTTTGGTTTCCGTTTAGTGAGTGATTGCTCTTTCAATTCTCTCTTGGTTTTTCATCCTTTTTAGTACCATTTAAATTTTTTTTCGAATTTTCTCACTTTTGGCGCAAAAAATCTTAAAATTGTGTTTTTTTAAAAACGGCTCCGGGGATTTGGCTGATTTTTGCGTTTTTGAACTTCTCGAAGGTGAAACTTTCAATGGCCGAAGGGAAATCGAGAGTGGTTTTTTGGCCCATTTAAACACCGTTTAGGGACACCGTGAAAGCCCGGGTCGAAAATGTTTGCAACCATGCGAAATATTTGGAGGTCAAAGAACGAAACCGAGATTAAAGAACTTACAGTTGATGAAAGTGATTCAAGAGACATAAATATCGAGTGGAACAAAATACCTAAATCTGATGATGGGAAATACAGGAGTTTCAATACACAAGAAAACCTCGATATTATCGGCCATTATATACAAAAACAAACCGTTCCAGATACAACATTACAAAGAACTCCACATTCATCTGTTATAGAACATCATGTTAACATCCTAAAAGAACAACATAAACTGGAAGTAAACAATAACATTACCATAACCAGGTTTAACAACACCAATAGAGTAAATGACCCAGAACCAGATCCATCAACGGAAAGTAGCCAATATTTTATCCACATAGGCGAATTGAAGTGTATCTTGAAGTGTTGCAATACAAAAAAATCTTTTGGCATCGACGAGATTCCAAATACTGTGCTGAAACATTTACCGGACGAAATTATTGCAGACCTATGTAGCATCTTTAATAATCTATTAAATAATCGATCGTTCCCGTCGTGCTGGAAAACAGCTAGAATTTTTCCGATTTTAAAGAAGAAAAAAGATGCGAAAAACGCCCAAAACTATCGGCCAATCAGTTTATTGTCGAATTTAAGCAAAGTTTACGAAATTATTGTTCATAACCATATACAACACCACATACAAAGACACAACATCATGCCAGATAACCAATTTGGATTTCGACACGGTCACTCCACATTTCATGCGATCACGAGGCTTACAACTGATGTTTGTCGAAATCCGAACGATAAAGATATGTATACTGGGGCAGTAATGATTGATATGGCGAAAGCTTTTGACTCAGTGTGGCTTGATGGTTTAATGTTTAAGCTACATAAATTGAACTTTAGTAAAGACATTATTAAAATCCTAATAGATATGCTGTACGACAGGCAGTTCATAACCACCACGGGAACCGAAACATCTAAAAATACGTTCCAACTATATAATGGCCTTCAGCAAGGGACAATAAATGCGGCTGTTTTGTTTAACCTTTACACCATGGATCTCATTTCGAGCGAACAGCTGAACTCAACAAAGCTACAAACGATAGCTTATGCAGATGACATAGTATAGTATATAGTGCCGCTTCTAGAATCATAGAAATCCAAAATAATATTCAGTCCGCAATCAATTTCATCACAAAATTTTTGAAGACCTGGCGTATGCGAATAAACGCCAATAAATGTGAATCGATTCTATTTAGAAAACCGTACCAACTCGCGAAAAAAAATTTCAACTCTAAATATTTGAACCCAGCAGTCAAGAAAATTTGTTATCAGACTCTTACCCGACCCGTTATCACCTATGCCTGTCATGTGTGGTATAATTGTTCAGCAAGTTACATGGAACGAATACGCAAGTTTGAGAGAGCTTGCATACGACGTTGTCAAGGAGAGTGGCGAAAAGCGGATAGAGATTATCTACACTACATATCAAACGAAACACAGTACAACAACTTCGGAATTGAGAGAATCGATGCCCATATGATAAGATTAACCAGGAATCACATATCTCGCTCAACAGATGGTGAACAAAGAAATTCCGGTATATTCGGTCCTTATTATATTGATGACACCATAATAAGAAGATGTATACAACCAAATAAAATCCCAGGACCAGAAGCGTTCCTGTACTTGGACAAAATAGGTTACATACAGAATGATGACCAAATACCAATAATATACCATATAAAGAGGCAACCAAACGAAAAAGGTTTCGATCCCATCAAGTTCAGCAATACTGCAGATTATATGAGGTATAGCACCGCCATAAAAAAAACTGAGGAACACCGGTTTACAGCCCAAAAGCAGAATTATTGGTGGCTCCATTAATATTAGGATTAATTTCTTTACATTTAGGTTAAGTTTAAATTAGAATAAGTTGTAAATAGTAAAGAAATTGATCATGGCGATTTTATTGTTAAGCAAATTTTACGCCAACTTGTTGAATATGCATTGTTAATTTTGTATACTTCAATGTTAGCATCACTGTTTGTATTAAAGTGATGCAACAAATTAAACAAAGTCGGCGTATTGTATTCTATTCACAACGTAGTTAACTAGTTAGTTTAGTTTTTGTTTTCTTATATACAAAAAGGATGTATAGCGCAGTTTTATTCTAAACATAAATAGCTCTAGGAAAAGGGCCGCCATTATAAATATATAATTAAACAGCTTCTGTTTTATTATTTTGTGTTCCGACGTTTATTACCAATAAACGTTTGTTCCGGGAATTCGCATAGTTTAGCTGTGGTTGAACTGGACATTTAAAACCTCAACACAACTCAAAACCAAACAGGTCACAAGTATTAAACTAAAACTGTAATTTAGTCAATTAATGTAACTAAAATCAAAATTGAAATAATAATAAGTCCTGAGAATCCGTAAAGGAGCAGCGGAGGATCTCAAAAATTGTAATATAATCAACGGTTCTTGTAATGTTCTTACGTTAACCAAAAATTTTAAATGAACAAAGCTTTAAATAAAGAATCAATTTAGAAAAAAAAATGTATAAGACGTACTCCTACGTCAAAATTATTTTTTACAAGGGAATTTAAAAACAAAATCCATTCGATTTTTTTTAGATTATTCGTGGACCAGCAGAAATATTTCACGGTTTGACAAACACTAGTATAATACATAATACTCTGCGCTGATAAGATTAAATTCCGACCTTAAACAAAATTCTTCGGTATATAAATTAACCGAAAGCATTTTGTGAATTAATTAGAAAACTAAATACAAGAAAAATTTTAAAGTATTCTCCCCTTAGCTAAAAATTACCAAATCACCCACATATTAAACTTCATGAATTTTGTATTAACACAAGTGGCGTTAGTAGGTAACAATGTGAAAATAAATATGGAAGATCGACACATATACAAACACGCATACACACACATACACACACAACAACTAATTTTTTTCAGTTGCCATTTTCCTCGTAATACCAAAAAACAAAAATTAAAAAAGCTTCGAAATAAATTAACTTTTCCAAATGTTAACATGATAAAGTTATCCAAAAAAATAAAAATGTATAAATAAATCGTTGTTAATGTTGTACAGATATGTTATCAGTACATTTTTAATTTATGTTGATGATGATTTTTTATATCGCCTTTACCATAATGAATTTGTTAGTAACGTGCGTAAGTATTTGCGAATGCGACCGAAATGAAGTCGACAAAATGTTAATTATTTTACATGAAAAGCTGCTGATGTTGATGCTGAGGTAAATGTATATGGTATATGAACATATGTAATATAGGGTTACGTCTAGAGTAAATCAATTTTTCTTCATCATGTCACTCAACCGTTTTATTTATGTACATAATGTGTATATGATAAACATAATTTAGAAAACAAAATCCAATTACTTTACTATCATAATAAAAGCATTGCGATTATCTTAGAACAGCAAATTAAATTTCACGTCTTCTTCTCATTGATACCTAGAAGGCACTTGAAAATTAAAAAAATATTAACGATGACAATGATAAGAATTAAAGAGACTCTATCTTTGTGCAATTTTTAACCTTTCGATTATCATCGAACGTGATGAACTGATGAATAATATGCCATACAATATTGATATTTGACCTTATTCACGTCTTCTTTATTTAGCTTTGAAAGATGAATCTACACTATGTAAACAAATCATTTACTATGATGAGTGGTTTTTCATAAAATACAAGAAATGTGAGGATTTTCACTCAGCTTATTTGTTGGTTGATCACAAATAAGCTGAGTGAAAATCGCTCAAATTGTTGCTACAGCTTACTAAAATTGATATACGCCTCAATGATATTAGGCCCCGTTTCGCATAGAACAACTGGAAGAGTTTTGATGAAGAGTTGTGGTTAAATAAAAATACTTTGGTTCGCGTTGTTTTTGAGCAGCACTTTTATTTCCTTTATTTTACACAACCCTTTCTTATCATGTTATATTCCGCGTCTTATTTTATACGGATTCACTTTTATTATAAAGAAGAATTTCCTACCCGGAATGAACTTAGTTCAATTAATTAGTACCCTGCGGACATAAAATTATCATTACAAAATACATAAATGACAATACCGTAATGCATCCAATTATCATTACTTCAGCGATAGTTTCATCCCCCCTTTCAAGGGGTGCCCCTAGAAACTTAAGTCTGTTTCGGGCCAGAAGAGGACAGATGAAAAGAAGATGAAGTACTGTCTCTTCGTCCTCTTCGTCTCCACAACTGCGACAGTACTCATGTGAGAAGAATCAAAGTCTACTCACATGCCTATCTATGAGATAGTGCCCTGAAATCACTTCAACAACCATACCGACCTGACCCGCTGCAGTGAGATTAGCTGTTTCGATCTCACCAAATCTAACATGAGGTTATATTTGGGCATCGGCCGTTCGTCAGCTTACCAGCTTCTTTTTGAACCAGTAATTTACATAACGCAAGAGACATTTCAGTATCCCTTCTGCTTTTTGTAATATGCGCCTTTGGTATCACGCCGATCCACCTCCCATATAATATGGATGTTGAACTGACCTGCCATCTCGTTAAGAGATGAAAGACAGTTCTGGATAACTTTCGACGTGAGAAGGTGCGAATATCACCAGCCGATATTACATTATACATCAACCAGTCTACGACTTCCTTTATGGCAGTTATGTACTTCAGCTTGAAAAATGCTACAGTGGTTGGGGAGATGGAAGGAGGGGTTTATTAGAAGTTGCTCACAGAACACCCCAGCCTTGACTTTCCCATCCCTTTTTCAACCGTAAGTCATCCAGTCCTCCAGAGTGCTCTGGATTGTTACAGGTCCACATTAAGGCGGATTTTAGTCGAATGGCAGTACAAGCTGCGAATTGTTTTCCAAAACAGCAAGTATTAACCAAATTTTGGTCTAATATTTTTCGTGTATTTTCTTGTTAATTCGACTCTTGTGGCAGGTATACAAACTAAAAATTAGGTTAAGATTTGTTTAACCACTAGTTTTTTGGGGGTTAGCTAAACTATTTTTTGGTCTATCTAGTACGAATGTTGTTGTAATTTTTTTATTTTTGGTGAAAGCACAACACAAATTAAGCCATACATATCTTTTTGGTGAAATCTTTCAGCACCTTACATATTGTAACGTTATTTCCCTGAATGTTGTATCCCTCATTGATCCTCCAAACAACCCTACACGAAGCGATGCACTGCCATACATCATCACACTATTCACAATTTCCTAACACAGTTGAAATTTAATTTTAATTGCAAATTCACAATAAAATATTTATTTTTAATAAGAAATAAATTATTAAAGAAAAAAAAACAACCGTTTGACTCGAAAGTCATGGCCAACCTTCCAGACGCAAACATTATGAAACATTTATTATTATGACCAATATTATGACAAATTAATTTATTTTGAATTTGTTTTACTGAAATTTTCATTTATTTTCAATTTGTGGATTATTCCCATCTGAATTTAAACACACGGGAACAACAACTTATATAGTTTCGTTTTTTAACATATTATTTTAGTAGTTGAGTTTTTAATTTAAAAAAACCAATGTTTGTAGCCTCTACGCGCGACAGAAGTGAAACTTTTTAAATTGTAAATAATTACTAACATTTATCGTCCTATGCTCCTCCTAGTAAAATGTGTAGCTTTACCGCAGCAAGATTTAAAGAAAAATTCAATTGATCCCTATAATAGTGTTATATCATGCAAATACAGAGTAGACACATTCAAACTAGATAATCGCACATTCTACATTATCTAATGATTTTTCTCAATCTGTAACTAAATAATCTTGGCAAAATAGGATTATGACAAGTCACAACTCGATACAAAATCTAGCTATAGAAACACGATAAACATAAAATCCAAAAAAGAGTGGAAACGTAAATGGAATAGAAGCAGTATTATTTACCAATACTGATATTAAAGCAATACTTTAGCTTAGGAACGCAAGGAAAATTGTGATTGTGTGTATTCGCGGTTTATATTTTAAAGTGCAAATATTTGCTTCAAGAGAAATTCAGAACATTAAATAATTTACCTAAAGTAATGCAACCGAAGATTGATGCATAGGTGTATTTTTCTCGAGTCATTTGGAACTATTGCAGAATATAATTTCCGTATCTCATTTTCTAGCTTCCATAACCCAAATGTTTCATTTTTGAATTTCTAGAAAACAAGAAATACGTTTTCTATTTAGTTTAAAAGTATTAAATTTATTTTTTTTTTGATTTTTCAATTAGGATTACTAGTTATTGTACATTTAAAATAAGTTATTTAACATAAAACCGCCTTTATCTAAATAGTAGAAAAGCCTTAAGTTTTGTGTATTTGTGTACATATTGTTACGGCCATCATAATAAAGATAAGTCAACGAATATTATTTGAAATTATATTGTCAAATTTAATTATATAATTATTTTTTAACGCCATCTGTGGCTCTGAATTATTCCTAAAAATATCGTTTCCTTTTAATATTTACTAATGCCATCTATGGATGGGAATTTTCTACTATAAGCAAACCGAATGCAATATTTTATGTCAAATGAAAGAAAAAAGAAATATAAAATTTAATCGTAATACAGTATTCTAGAAGAACACACGTGTGTATTGAGTTTTAACTTCTTTGTGCTGGAGCGCAAACACATTTATTATAAGGAAAGACATAGGATAAGTAAATTATTTACAAACATACTTTTTTGTACTTATGAATGGATGTATAATATACATAATATGCGCTCGTATATTATAATTGCAACCAATACCTCAATATACTATAAATCTAGGAGGCATTGATTCAACTGTTCGTAGAATAATGTTGTTGTTGTACTGATAAGTAAAATGTGTGTTGATTTGTTTTCGTTACACGATTTGCTTTCTGAATATAAAAATTTAAGTAACACTTACAAGACCATCACAGAATTTCGTTTCAATATTCTTTTGTTTTTTTTTTTTCGAATCATGCTCTGCCTAAAAAAGTTTCACTTCAAAAATAGTTTAAAAATTATGATTGAGGACAGTTAATGTTACGTGTCATAAACTATATTATTCTAAATTAACTATTATCGCCTAAATATAAATTAAACTATTATTAGAAGACATATTCCTTCCTTGGAATTTTGTTTAACGGAATCGATTGCATTTCATTTAGCAGAAATTATTGTAATATCACAATATGTATCCATAGTGAAATACACTATGACTTTTGAAATATATGTAAGTGCACAACCAAAATTATTTTCGTCATGCTCATGAATATTTTTTTTTTTCCTAATTGCAGATAACTCCAAACTAAACTCTGAAATAGAAATGTTGTTACAGGTGTTTTTGGTCGATAATTTCGTTTTATTGTTGCTTTGCGAGTTTCTTTGTCGAATACAAATGATGTTGTTTTAGATTTAGACAATAAAAAAACGTCAAAAAATTAGAATTTTTTATATAACCACCCACTACCACACAAATTACGTGTCTATGTGGGGAAAATATTCTCCGTAAATATTTTTTACATTAATCAGGCCTATATACATACAGGTGTGAGGAAATGATTTGTTATTCCTTTTATTTTCATTATAATGACTTTAGGCTACACACTTGTACAAAAAAACATTCTTATAATGATTATTTAGTGCGTGGCCAAATGTCAACAACATATAGCTTAATTGATAGCGTTTTGTCCGCACTTTATCTACCTACATAATCCAATTAAATCTATTTTGTTGATTTTTATCTTTGATAATTAAGATGGTTCCTCTCTATTCGAACCATGTATACTGATGAAATTCGATTGCTGTACAACAAGGCCAAGACATTTTTGATTTTGCCATCAATTTTTTGTGTCAAAAATAAATGACCTTATAAGTAAGCATCATGCAATGTCATCAAAAAAATTTTTGTGAAGCTAGGAAATTGTTATTGCCTGCTTACCAAGCCTTATGATAATTTTCGTTTCATCTTAAAATTCAATTTGTCCACTCCTGTTCCTTATCATTTAGATAACAACGTCGCCTATGACAATGTTAAATAATAAATGCCGTAACATACTGCCTTATGCGTGAACTACCCCATTTTTTTTTCTCTGGCGCTTATGTTTGTTATAAAGGGACGCCGATCATAATGGGTTCTTCTTTCTTTTCCAAAATCAAATTTTCATTTTTCCTGGATTTCCCAAGGGATTTCCTTGAGTGAAAAGACAGTTTCCAAAACCATTCTGCCTCTTCGTGGCGACCACCAATAAGCGCTGTCCTGACAATAGACGAGAGAACGATGAAGAAAGATTAACTCTTGGAGAAAAATCTTAATCCAAGGTGGCGGCACAACATACGTTGAAGGCTGAATGATTGATAGACTGACTCCGAATACCAGAAGACCATTGGTTTTAAACTAGCCTTACCATACTAACCGGCTTTGGCATGGTGAGCACTAATCTTTCCTGAATTAATTAAATATCTCCTCGTTTTGGAGGTTATTTATGTTAAACAAACAGGAGAGTAAGGAACAAATTCCATTTAAAACTAGGAGTTATCATTGCTTCAACCATGGATGGATACCTTTCGAAAAATTTTTGTGCGTTTCTTCTCAAATTCTGCAGAGATAGAGGTGCAGCATTCTCCACATGATAAACGGGTGGAACAAAGTACAACTGACCAACATAAACAACTTTCAGTCCTATTAGTAGACCAGGTAACACAGCTCAGAAGTGCTCAGAACACCCCCGGAGCTTATCCAAATACACCTGCATCAATTCATTAATCGCTTTCGGTAGTAGAACGAGTAGAATGCTTGGCTTATCATTCGAGAGTCCCGGGTCCGATTTCCGGTGGTCACCTCAACAGTGGGTATGTTACAAGAGTTCTGGGTAAATGGGACATATGTGGATTCAACACCAAAAACTGTAAGTTATTTTAAGATAAGAACTCACCAAATCCAACGGTCGCTATTATAATTAACAATACCATAAAACATTTAATCATTTCAGAATTCACGGATAGTGCCACAGTCTCAGCCCTTGCCTAGCTAGGCACAAATGCAGGAAGGACGGAGGTATTAATAGCATAAGAATACTTCTCCGCTGACACAATGCAAAAACTCGTATCGGATGTGATACAAATGCCCCCAATATAGTGTGGGGAAGATCTGACACTGACAAAAATGTCAGTTATTACTCGATATTTTATTTGGTTGTAATTTTGGTTGGATTTGGTGCCCAAATAATTCGTTATGTCTTATGTCCTAGAGGTGAAAGTGTGGATATAATTGACGTGGTTGCAGTGCTACAAATTCAGTTTCATTATTTAAAATTGTTGGTTAATTTTTGTTCGAATTTAAAAAAAACTCAAGTTTAACAAACGAAATATGTCAGTGAAACTTTATGATATTTGCTTGGTTTTCTTTTCTGGGTATGGGTATATTGAAGGTAATTACATCCGTCCTTAATTGTATTTCTTAAAAACCCCAAAATAAACAAGGAAAATATGTATATGGGAAAAATACCATACCCTGATACTCAAATAATTCACACGTTATAACCGTTTACCTCACGAAATACGTGCAAAACCTACACCGTTAAGGAGACCGAATAATCCTCTGAAACCACCTCAATACTCCTCAATTTCACTCTATATTAACCTATAATCGCACAATATTTGCTGGTGATTTAGTCCATAAAACGACCTATATTAACCGAATGTTTTTCATAAAGAGACGGATTATTTACTCCAAGTTTTTTAATTATGGCCGTTTTTTCACTTCTATATTGACCGATAACTTACTCGTCCACAAAATAACCGAACATTACATCAGCCTGAGGTTAAGGTGTTCCAGAAATAAGATATTTCAAGGTACTAGTAGTCGGACAATCACCGACTCGGTCGTAAGTTGAAATTCGGTAATTTTTTGGACACAAATCTTTAAATTGTTTGTCGGGTAGGCCAAACAAAATAGACTATTATCAGAGCCTTCTAGAGTAAAGAGCCATAATCTTAATGACGTATTTTTTAGAAGCTTCTTTAGTGGTATAACTTTTCACTGATTTCCATAGGAATCCATAGTAAAAATGGTGTTTTTTAGCTTCAAATGTTTATATAAAAGGTTTCTACATATCTTTAAGAACAATATACAAGAAGGCCATATTGGTATTAATTAAATATTAATTGCAGAAATAATAAAATTAAATTATTTCTAAAATATATTTTTTCGAACTTTCATTTTGAAAAATACATCAAAGTTGGCTCTGACAAATTAAAATAATACTTGCTAAATTTATCATTAGTTTTACTAGTGTACGTAAGATGTCTAAAATGGTTACTGAAAAATACGAAAAAAAATTATTTAATCGCAAAATTATCACACGTTCCTATATTTTGTGAATTTGTTTTGATTTTCCTACAATTTTTGAACTTGAAATTTTCCCAGGTGGTAATTTTTGGTACGATTTTTCCAAATTTTTACGGCCATCACTGCCATCTCTGTAATGTATATTGACTTAATGACCAAACGAATCGTAGTAAGCTTTTATTTTAATTTGACCAGAATGCTGTTGTTATGAATTTTTTTTTATATTTTGGTTTAAATAAATCAATTATTACAAGAAAATGAAAACGATTTACTTAAACGACCTTCATATATGTTGAAATTCAAATATTTATGAAAGTATTTCAGAAATCATAATTAAGAATTTGTAACGTTTTCATTTAAAAATTTGTCTTAGCAAAAAAGTGATTTCCCATATGTTTTGTGTGTTTTACTATGAAAAGTTCCATTTTGTCCTCGTTTCTAATTCCCTTATAAAAGCTCAGATTTTTTGATTATGGCTCTATAAAATACAGGGTGCTCTGCTATTATTTGCTTCGTGAATAAACGACACAAATTTTTTACGAAAAAACCAAAACAAAACAAATGAGCGGATAAAACAACAATGGCAACTAGATGTAACAGAATAAACCAAAGAAACAAATGTAGACTTACTTTGGGAATTTTACAATGGGAATAGTTTCAAACCAAGTTTGTGTCTGTATAGAATTGTTCTAGCAATAATTTTTAAATTATTTTTTATGTTTACTGATAAAAGTAAAAAGAAAATTATTTTCAGTTTTTATTTTGAGCATAATTTTCATTTTTGCATACCCAATTATTATTCCAGTTACCAAAGTAAGACCGTAAAAGTGAAAAGTGAAGTTATATTTGGTAAGTTTTGTAATCGCGAGAAAATGTTTGGATTTGGACCTTCCAAATCCAGACAAAATGAATATAAACGTCTAAATTTACTTAAAATACTTTGCTGGTTTAAGCTATCTAAATAGTAAGCCTTTAAATACAGGTTTTACACTTCAAATTGATCATTTTACACTTCAAATTGATCCTTTTACTATTACTTTCCTTGCTATTTCTTAACGGATTCTAGCGAAATTTGACGTTTGTGTTGGAAATGGGATCTAAACTGACTTTTAGATAAAATTCTGGAATATGGCCAAGTAGGATGGAACTTGGCTATTCCTCAAGCTAAACAGACAAGACGTTCCATGCTGCGTGGGACGTCTGGTCAATTTATATTCTGTGTTGTTCCTACGAAACAAATATTTGAACCACAATTTCCCGCATTATCGAAACCATCAAAAAACCTTACATGTATGTACGTATGTACGTTAGAAATGGGATTCTAAAATGATTTTTGGATAAATGTTCTGGAATTTGGCCAATTTTTTTTATGTGTGTAGAAACACGAAAACTGTTTTTCCCCTAATGGTTGGTACTACATCATACATACAAGAATAAAACCTATTTGATGTCTTGAACTATTAGAAGATTCTATCTGTTAACTGGCTCAAGATGAATTTGATTATAGTAGGAAGGTTCAAACCATAAACTATAGATGAATAATTTCGGTGGTATAGTGAATATAATTTTAGAATGAAATTCTGGAACATTATCAATTAGAATATAAGTTAGCTGTTTTTAACCGATTATGATGAATTTTGACGTTTCCAGCGAAGGAAATGTGACCCAAAAATAATTTTGCGATTTGTTTGAAATAAATCAATATGGCTCCTATAATGTTGTCTGTTGAGGTTTCTGTGAATCATGCAGCTGTTGAGGTTTCTTTGAGGCAGCGTAAACGTACTATATGTAGTATATGAGTATTTGTTGTCAAAACTGTCAGCTTAGCCATGTTTAAAAAAAACTTAGTGTTGCGGACACGCACCGCAGACTTGAAACTACCAACGGTAGTGTATAGACTCGGAATTAGAAATATCACTTTAGAATCCCATTTCCAATGCATATATCGAATTTCATCATAGTCGGTTAAGGAATGGCCAAGTTCCATCCTACTTGGCTAAAAACTCAGTTTAGAATCCCATTTCCAACACAAATGTCAAATCAATTTGAAATGTAAAAGGATCAATTTGAAGTGTAAAACCTGTATAAATTCTTTCTGTGACGTTATATTAACATTTTATGACATTTTATTGATTGAAATTTCAAAGACATGTTGATCGATACATTACTTGTGAATTGCCTTAATAAAATACATACTTTAAAGGTATTATTTCCGAGTAATAAATTCTCTTGGCATTAAAGGTCGTATATAAATCTTAATAGCAAATTACTATGGGACGCCCTTAAGAGAAGCTGTAGGAGATATAGAAAATGACAAGAAGGTGGAGTATCGGTCACAAAAGATAATTGATAATAATTCTTATTTTGTATTGTTTGTGTTTTATTTTTTTGCATTGCTCGAATGGCTTAACGTATAACGGACCCTTTATGGAAAATGTGTCATTGAAGATACATATACACATATACAGTTTGTCGTCGATTAATTGAACAAAATTAAAATAAAGCTAATGTGTATGTAGCGTGGTTTTAGACATAACCAACAAATAGAAAAGTAAAAATAATATAATAAAAATTCTAAAATGGAGAATCCAAATAAGCCGTCGAAGATGTCAATGGATGGCAATTTATCAGTAAATTGGGCGAAATTTAAAAAAAGTTTGATTTATTTCAAAGAATCGAAAATGGGTGAAATAAAGCATGAGGTGAAAGCAGCAATATTTAATTGGCAATGAGGCGTTAGATTTGATGCAATAATAAAGGCATGAGCTGGAAGAGTATGATACAATAATAAAGGCATTGGATGAATATTGTAAACCGAGAGCAAATTTGTTATATGCAAGAGATAAATTTTATCACAGGAAACAAATGAGTGGCCGTTTGAAAATTTTTATCGAGATTTGAGAAAACTAGTGACTTCTTGTGAATTTGGTTTACGAAAGAAAGCATTGTTACGGGATCGTACAGTTTTTGGAGTGTGTGATCAAGAATTGAGAGAATTCTATATTAAACAAGATAATCCGTCACTAGAAGAGGTATATAGAAAAGCGGTGGTAACCGAAGAAACCAGAGTGATTACAAAAGAGGTTATGGCACATGTGAACGAGGTGAATAAAAAACCAGGTGTAAGATATCAGATGCAGAATACAACGAATAAACCAGTAAATGGCAGAAGCGGAAATGCCAACCAAAGTGTCAACAATCAACAAAATAAGAATATACCAAGGGGTATTAGTTTCAGTGCTATCCAGGAGATTAATTGCAATAGATGTAAAAAGGCACATAAGATACGGGAATGTCCAGCTTTTAGAAAAAATTGCAAGCGTTGTGGGATCAAAGGACATTTCATGGTAGCATGTAGAAAGATGGTGAAGGATTTGAATCAGGTTAGTACGGTAGACTCACTTGTGGATACAGATGAGGTATTGTATGTAGCGTCTGTAGAAGCAAATGGGAAGGATTGTTGGATGGAGCCGATCGGGATTAAGAATAGAGTTATACAATTTAAAATAGATGCCGGTTCAGAAGTAAATGTTTTGCCTATTAGATTCTGCCAGGAATTAAAGTTAGATACTAATAATTTGCTGATAAATAAGGTCAGGTTAGAAGCTTATGGAAGTAGAGCGATACAGGTTTTGGGTAAAGTTAATCTAGAATGTAAAAATAACAAGGGAAGGTTCATAATTGAGTTTTATGTGGTAAATGAAAATGCGTGTGCTATTTTAGGATTAATGTCAGCCAAATTGATGGGTTATGTTGCCAGAAGAAGTGTGTCTAGTTTGACACAGGAAAATTTTTTAATAAAATATAAAGACGTATTTGTAAATTTTCAGAGAAATACAGAATAGTTATTGATCAAAAGGCTATACCAGTGATTAAACCGGCAAGAAGAATTCCTATTCATTTACGAGATCGTATAGTTAAAAAATTAAAGGAAATGATAGAAAGTAAAATAATTGAGAAATTTGAAGAACCAACCAATTGGGTAAATAATTTGTAGAGAAGATGGTTCAATTCGCATTTTTTTAGATCCAATCGAATTAAATAAGCAGATTATTAATGAAAGTTATTTGATTCCCAGTTTAGAGGAACTAACGAGTCAGTTAGGAGGTTGCAAATATTTTACGGTATTAGACCTCAAAAATGGGTTTTGGCATGTTGAGCTTGATGAGGAATCAAGTAAATTATGCACTTTTAGCACGATGTTTGGGTGTTTTAGGTTCAAGCGTTTACCATTTGGTTTGAAAACGGCACCGATGGTTTTTCAACGTATAATAAGAAACAGTTTTGATGATATAAAAGGTGTTAAAGTGTAAGTGGATGATGTATTGATAGCTGCGGCAACCAAGGAGCAGCATGATGATATTTTGATTGAGGTTACAACAAGGGCGCGTGAATTGAATATAAAATTTAACGGTAAGAAGTTTCAGTATTGTGTTAATCAGGTAAAATATTTTGGGCATATAATATCGGGACAGGGTATACAGCCAGATACAGACAAAATTAGGGCAATTAAGGAAATAGCCGTTTCGCAGGAAAAAAAGTCGTTACAAGGCATTTTGGGAATGGTAAATTATTTAAGAGCTTGTCGGAGTTAACATCACCGTTGAGTGCGTTGTTAAAAAAGGATGTTGAGTTCAGATGGTTAGATATGCATACGAAATTTTTGAATAAGATAAAAGTGATGATTTCAGCTCAACCTGTATTGGGGCATTTCGATGCTAACAGAACCGTGAAAATTCAGACAGATGCCTCACAAAATGGATTAGGATCGTGTATATTGCAGAATAATCAGCCAATTGCGTATGCGTCTAGGGCATTGACTGATACAGAAAAGCGATATGCTCAGATTGAGAAAGAGCTGTTGGCTATTGTTTATGCATGTCGTAAGTTTGATCATTAGCCGTTGGTGTCAATTTTTAAAAAGGATATTAACAATATATTTTGTGCAAGAATTCAAACGATGCGAATGAAATTGTTGAAGTATAACATTCAGTTAGAGTATGTGCCTGGTAAATATATGTTCGTAGCAGATTTGTTATCAAGAAATTTTAATAAGAAACAAGTAAAGTTTGAAGAAGAGACATTTGCGACTGAGGTGGTTCATTTCATTAACATGTCACCTGACAAAGTGGGTATTTTTGTCAAGGAAACGGGTCAAGATGAAGTTTTAGCGGAAATAGTTAACAAGTGTGTAAATGGCTGGCCTAAATCAAAAACTAAAGTTGATGAAAAATTAAAGAGATACTGGAAGTTGAGGAATGAAGTTTATGTCGAAAACGGAGTGTGGTTCTATAATGATAGAATAATAGTGCCAAGTGTTTTGAGGAATGAAATGTTGACCTTGTTACACGAAGGACATTTTGGTATAACTAAAACAATTGCCAGAGCAAAAACTTTACTGTTTTGGTTAGGCATGAATTCGGATATAGAAAATCTAATTAAGAAGTGTGGGATTTGTGAAAAATTTCGTGCGTCTCGATAGAAAGGAACCCTTAATTTCGCATGAAATTCCGGAAAGACCTTTTGAGAGAGTAGCTGTAGATATCGCACAGTTTGGAAATAAGTATTATTTAGTATTGTTTGATTATATTTCTTAACGGCTAGAGGTTAAACAGATTAATAGTACGTCGGCGAGTGATCCAATTAGGGTTTTGGAGTCGATTTTTAGTGTTCATGGAATACCCAAGGTTTTCATTTCGGATAATATGCCTTTCTCATCTTGGGAATTTAGAAAGTTTTGTGAGGATAATAATTTTCAAGCAATAACTTCAAGCCCAAGATATCCAAAATCAAACGGAATGGCGGAGAAAGGAGTACATATTGCAAGTTGAGCAAATGTAGTGAAAGTCCGATTAAGAGCTCATTGTTAGATACACAGAATGCGGTGGAGGTTAAAACCGATTTGATTGACAGACAAAATTCGAGGGTTGTATTTGAGCAAGGTTGATGATGTTGTTTATCAGGAAGGTGGTAAGGATAGAAATTGGAAACCTGGTAGAATTTTAAGCAAGGCGCATACTCCGAGATCTTATTTTTTGATCAATGAAAATGGTAATAGAATTAGGCGAAATTCTTTTCATTTGAGAAAATCTTTTAATAAATTGAATGTGAAGCGTGAGAATGAGCAAGAAGTCGGGTCTAGCGGTCCTTCAGAAGTGAGTCGTACTGGTGATAGACCTAAGATGCATGTAAGTCCTGGAATTATAAGAACTAGAGAACTAGGGCAGGTAGGGAAATTAGGGTTCCTCAAAAGTTTAATAAAAAAGAGAGAGAAAAGGAAAACTTACTATTAAAAATGAACAATGTATTTTAGATGATAAGTTTAAGTAAATTGAAATGTATTGAATTAATTTAAAAATAAAAAAGGCAGATGTTGCATGTGGAATATGTGGAATGTATATTGTATCAAACAGATTCCACATACATAGAGAATATGCATTGTATATTCCTGATGAGGAGTTGTGGAATGCACCTTGGAGTCGAGACATCGTAACACGAGAACTAAAATAAAGATTATAATTAAAATAATATTGTACGATGTCAATAATATTGTCGATATCGTAAGTGTTGTAAATTCATAAGCTCATTCTTGATTAAATTTTCAACAAGATGCAATAACACCTTAATGCGAAGACGTGAAAATGGCTGCTATATTTTTATATAATCTGACCATAAAATCTTTGAAATACTTAACGTATTTCACGCGATAAGGTTATAAAAAATTCAATCGAGACAATCTGTGTATACAAGTATGGCGTACACAAATATTAACAAAATATGTATAGAGACGTGGGCAATTTAATTTTACGTGTTAAAATATGTTTTATAGAATGGAATACAAGAGTTTTAAGGTGTTTTATGATAACATATAATGATGTGTCAAAATTTTAGTCTTAAAG
The DNA here is from genome assembly GCA_958295665.1 of Tipula vernalis. NCBI lineage: Eukaryota > Metazoa > Arthropoda > Insecta > Diptera > Tipulidae > Tipula > Tipula vernalis. Next base: position 211,537,443 of record OY282560.1, on the reverse strand, counting down.
CTTAAAGGGGTGATAAAAATCCAAGTTGGGCAGACGTCATCGGTGCATCTAAGAACGCTGCAGAGAGACACAATAGATGTATGTATGTAATTAAACGATGATTCAAAATTAATTGAAGACAATTTGAACAGTTTTTTATGTAAACAGTGCAAAAGCAATTGCCATTCGTACAAATCGGTCTGCAAATATCCGGTATATTGATCATTTCTTCAGTTAAACAATGTTCTGGCAAATTCTTATCGAACGATGATGGAAGTTTATAATTGAATGTACGAGATGAAGCAATCAGAATTTCTAATGTCGGAAGACGTATGATGCATTGACCTCGTGTGGAAATCGAAATCCATTGACACACACCAAAGTTATATAAAGTAGTGGTTGGCTGAAAAGAGGCACAGGTTGCAAATTATATACACGAGTACGTTGACTGCATCAGACTTTCCGCTTACTTTTGTTATAACTAATACTCAAATTTGCCGAAAAATATTCCACATATGTGCAAAATGTATCGAAAATGTCACGAAAATTGCAGTCTTTGTGACTAGGAATATATAGCCCAATTAATAAACACTTCACGATAAAAAACGCAAATATTTTATGCAAACAATTGTTTATTTGCCACTCCGTCTAGATATGCAAGGCAAAAATTTATCTGAGAATATAAAAGAGGAGCCGTGGTTTGAAACTTTTTGACTGGTTTAATCGAAGTGTTCCGAATGAAACAAAAAGTTAAACTTGTTTGTTGAGGCCTCGCCGCTTGTCAGGCACCCAGCACCGTGAATGTTCAAACCAGTCCTGTTTGCCAAGTAACTAAAAAAAAAGACGAATACATTATGTATTAGTAGACACCTGATTGGAAATATCTACCATTTACCATTTTCACCAAATAAAATGTTTACCGGAAGCCAAAGCTTTTAAACTGGATTCTGTCAATATCGTTTATTAACAAAATTATTCTAAAATAACTAGAAAATGTTGTCATTAAAATTTCAATAAGCTTTTCATTTTATATGACGACATATGTTCTTATCTCAAAATCGAAACACAATGTTAGCATATCTCCCCCGCTGCTGTTTATAACACCGTAACACCTACTCATACCACATTTTTTTTTTCTTTAATACAAATTTTCACTTAACAAGTATATAGTTCAGATTCAGATAATAGCTGTAGCCGCATTATAGGGTGCCTAAGTTAAAATTGTGCTCCAAATTCATACAAACTGTTGCTTTGATCACGAATTTAATAAAATATGCGACTGGCTTAGTCCAAATACTAATTGATGTATATACATAATTACATATGTAGGTACATGTTGCATTATTGAATATAAAAAAATCACACTGTGTTTACGGCAGTTTTAGAAACAAATATTTGTTTTTTCCTTGATAACATATGGAAATACTTTTCCAAATGAAAAATTCTAAATACATAGCTACAAAAATAATTTGAGAAGAACATACCTGGAAAATAATCTATTTCACCATATCCAGCCGGAATATTTCCAATGAAAACACCAACAATTAAAAATATTAGCCAATTCATATTGTTCACAGGCGTCTAATATTTATTTATTATATTTTGTTATTTATTTATTTATTTTGTATTATTTAAATTAATTCATTTGTATTCCATATGGTAGATAATCAGCCATTTTATTTATTTTTATTTACTTTTTCAAAAACAGAAAAAAAAAACAAGAAATATTTGTTCACCCATTTTTTCCACCCATCAATCACTCACTATGTATAAAAAAAACAGAAAATTGATAATTTAATTCAAAATTTAAATTAACAACCCAAACCAAAATTATGTCACAAAATAAATTGTATGCATACTATTTTGTTTTGTTATTATCAATTAAAATAAATAATTATCAAATTAAACAATTAAGTGTTACCACCAATTTCCTTTAATTTTTTTTTTATAATTAATACTCGTATATTTTGAAGTTATTGTTTGTCAGCACAGTACGAGTTAGTGATAAGAACTATAAAAATAACTAAAAACTAAAATAAAAATAAAACAAAAGAACAAAAATATAAATTAATACAAATTAATTAATTAACTTGTATTCTGTTTTACTTTTTTTTTTTTTTTATTTTTTTAATAAAACTTTTTATAAACGCGGATAACGCACATACACGTCCACCACACTTGAAACTCACTTTGATATTGTGTGTGACATGGAAAAATTGAGAAATGGAAAATTGTATCGTAGTATTGTATGTGTATGTATGTGGGTCTGTGTGTGCGTATGTATAAAAATTTGTAATAAAATACAATGTGATATGGAAAGAGAGCTGGAGTGAGAGGATAACCAGAAGAAAAACTGAAAAATCAGCAATGAAACACAGACATTAGGAAAATATGTTTGTATGTGTTTATTAAATAAATGAAAATGGAAAAGCTTTTTTATGAACTTTATAAAAGGTATGAATTTACAGAGTGACGTAGTTTAAATAATTCCGTTTGTAGGTTTCATCAGCTCTACAGGTATGTATACACTTTACATGCAATTACTTTTCTTTAACTGCCTTTGACCGTTTTCTTGAATATATCCTTTCTATAGGTAAGTAAATTGTTGATTCAGCAGTCGCTGATAGCAGAGCTTTAAGAAAATATAGTGCAGTAAAATGATGCATAACATTCCAAACAAAATGAAAAATTGTGCCACTCTTTGGCTGCAACAATGAAGAATCATAGCCCCTAAAGAAATCTAATAAAAAAGTATTGGGGTTGTTCGGGATAACTACCTTACAGAAAAAAAACAAGCGCGGAAAAAAATCTTGAAATTATTAGAAAAGCAATCTAGAAAAAATATTGTTTTTAGACTATAACTAAGGAAAGATTACCGTAAACTATCAGTTCATTATTTTATGTGAAATCAACAAGTCTGAACTAAAATAACCGGTAAATAAAATAAAATTTAAAATCAGTTAGTTTAGAACAAAGTTCGTTAGTAAATTTGAATTGATTGTGCTTGGAAAACAAGACAAGAGTAGGGCTTCAAAGAGAAAAGTGATTTCTTTGGAAACAAAGATCCAAGTGTTGGATCGTTTACGAAGTGATGAAGTTTCTTCGGCTGTTGCTAAACTCTTTAACCTTTATGAAGCTACTGTAAAAACGATAAAGAAAAATGAGAAATTAATCCGATCATGTGTGGCCGCTGGAACGTCAGTTAGTGTTAAACATACCTCACATTAAAGAGGTGCAGTAATGGAGAATATGGAGAAAGCTCTAGTAACATGGATTCATGACAACAACCAGAAAAGAATACCTATAGATAGTCATACCACTAAACAAAAAGCGCTTCGCATTTTTTGAATGATTAAACAAAGCCACACCAAACACTAACCAACAGACAAATTGTGGCGACACAATTTGCACAATGTGAAAACAAAAGGAGAATCTGCGTCATCAGATGATGTGGCTGCTTCAAAATTTCCACAAATTTTATCTAAACTTTTAGAAGAAGGGGCTTATACAGCTGACGAAATCTTCAACGCAGATGAAATAGGACTGTTCTGGAAGAAAATGCCAAGCAGGACATTCATATCGAAAGCAGAGAAAACCGCCGGAGGTTTTAAGGTATCCAAAGATTGCATTACCTTGCTATTTTGTAGCAATGCATCTGACGATCATATAATGAAGCCCGTGTTGATTCACGGAGCTTTAAACCCAAGAGCAATGAAAGGGTTAAATAAAAATAGCTTACCGGTTTATTAGCGCGCGAACAAAAAAGCGTCGGTAATTGCGAGCATATTTAGAGACTGGTTCTACAATTGCTATATTCCGGATGCAGAAAACTACATGAAGCAAAAAAATCAGCATTTCAAAATCTTACTGCTAGTTGATAACGCTCCAGGACATCCAATTGATCTGCAACATGAAAATGTAAAAGTTATGTTTTTACCACCTAACACAACAGCACTTATATTCAACCATTAGACCAGGGAATAATTTTCACATTTAAATCCAACTACATAAAACGAACGTTTCAGCAGATTTTGGACAAAATGGACGCGAACAATTCTCTAACACTAATTAACGCTTGGAAAACCTTTACGATTTTGGATTGTGTTAAAATAACAGCATTGTCCATTAGGGACATTAAAAATTCAACACTTAACGCGTGTTGGAAAGCGATTTTGCCCGAAGTGGTTTTAGGCGAGTGCAATATTCCATCAAGGGACTCCGAGTACGCCGAAATTACTAATCTGGTACATCTTATTGGTGGTGAAGGATTCGATGACTTTACCACTGCAGATATTGCCGAGATGATGGCGGATAGTGATTTTAATGAAGAGAACATTTCTAGTAATTCTGAAAGTGAAGCTGAGGCTACAGTTCCGCAGCTTAACGTTAAATATTATTACTAAAAGCCTTGCCATTGCAAAATTATTAGAAACTTTTTTTTATTGATAACGATCCTAATATGTTTCGCAGCTTAAAGTTCAGCATTTCTTATCATCTTACAAAGAAATTTATAAGGAGCTCCAGAAATATAAAAAGCAAACCTAAATTACGCACTGTTTTTGTTCCCAGCCAAATTTAGAGCGCAGTTATTCTACTGAAAGTGATGAACTTCTTCAACCAAGGAGAAAACGTAAAGCTGTAAAAACACTGTGTACTATTATCTCACTTGACTCGACTTTATTTCACTTTACTTTTATACACTTTAATATTTGCTTTTACTTTACTTCTTTAAATATGTCCGCTTGTCACTGGTGGGGGCTATGACAACAGATTTATTTCACTTGTTACATGATTTAAAGTAAACCAAAAACTGTTTCATTCTTGTCATCGGTCGAGTTTATATCCCAGTTTGATACTGCTCTAGAAATTTCCTTTATTGTGTGTCATAAATCATCTTCATTCTCGTGTATTCTGTTTATGACCCATAATCATCTGAAAATATCGTTTATGGCTGGTCATAATCATCATCATTCAATATTGTCGACGACCTTGTGTATGTATTTGTGTTGTTGTTCATTTTATTCATCAATCACTAAACCACGCCTCTCTTTGTACGCCATATCTCGGACGTTCTTGTTTTTACCAAATCATTTCGCATTTGTGCGTTGGTGTACAAACTCCTTAACGTCCCGAACAGAAATATTATTCGGGTCTCCTTGGTATCGTGCCAGCCTATCGACGTGTACAACTTTCATCTTTGCTCGTTGACTCCGCTGAATCCTGTACACGACGTCGTTTATCCTTTTTATAATTGGGAACTTTCCTTTCTTGCTTTGTGGGTTGTAGAGCCATACTATTGAGTTTGATATTCCTTCGAACATGCTCATGAATCTCAGCCATTCTGCTTCTGAGGTCGCTTACGTAGTTGTCGGCTCGTTTGGGAGTTAATTCTTTTACCCCAAACTCAACATCGCACGGCAGCCGTATTTTCTTTCCAAAGAGGACTGTTGATGGTGTAATCCCCGTGATATCGTGTACGCACTACAATATGCCATAATAAACAGGGGGATATGCCGATCCCAGTTCTCCTGAGCTGATCCAACTACTTCTGTCAGGTGCTCTTCTAAAGTACGGTTAAATCGCTCGACCATTCCATCGGATTGTGGATGTAGTGGTGTCATCCTTGTATTTTTAATACCGAGCACTTTGCACATCTCCTGGAACACACTTAACTCAAAATTACGAAATTGATCCGAATGAAGCTCCAACGGTACTCCATATCGGCTGATCCAGTTGTTTACGAATTCTCCGGCCACTGTTTGTGCTTCCTGGTTTGATATAGGATAGGTTTCCAGCCACTTATTGAAGTAGTCGATACAAACAACGATGTATCGATTGCCACCAACTGATACGTTGTACTGCTGCATTTTGCCTGAGGTTCGTCTTGCTGGTCCTTTGCTAGCTGCGCAAGTTTGTGCACTTTTTGCACCAATCTTCAACGAACGTTTTATTAACGCCAAGATGTCCGCCGCTTGATCCATTGTGGACTTCATTTAACACTTCCGAAACTATGCATTTTGGTAACACAGTCTGCATTTGGATAGCTTTTCCATCCACTCTTTCCCAAGCTCGTTTTAGCATACTATATATTTTAGCGTTGGAGAAGTCTTGGATATCTCGTGCCATGCCGGTTTCTGTCCTTTCCTAATCCAAGCTCTTACTGGGGCGAGCGTTGGATCCTTCTCCTGCTCTTCGACAACACCCTTCGTTGTCCACCTTTCCGGCAACTCCACGCCAATCCGGTTAAGGCTACTGATGCCTTACTTTTCCTCAATTTTGCTACATTTTCCACATCTTGGTGCACAAGGCCTTCTTGATAGACTATCTGCATTACCGTGCGCTCTACCTTTCCTGTGTTCGATGTTGAAGGTGTAGTTCTGCAGTCGTTCTATCCATCACGCCACTTGTCCTTCTGGTTCTTTAAACTGCATTAGCCATTTTAAAGCAGCGTGGTCCGTTCGAATTAGAAATCGTTGCCCATACAGGTATTTGTGGAAATGTTTAACGCATTCCACAACGGCCAGTACTTCTCGTCGAGTTACACAATAATTTCTTTCTCACCTGGATAGGATTCCGCTGAAGTATCAAATTATTCGCTCTTCCGCTCCGTGTTGCTGAGGCAAAACATCTCCAATTCCCATGTTGCTGGCATCCGTGTCCAAAATGAATCTTTGACCTGGCCGAGGATATGTCAAAATTGGTGTTTGGCACAACGCTGTTTTTAGCCGCTCGAATAACGCTTGGCAGGCTACAGTACTGGACAGGCTCGCTTATATCGGGTAGTTTATGCAGGCTGGCAGCTATATACGAGAAATTTTCGACAAATCTTCGGTAGTATGTGCAGAGCCCCAGAAAGCTTCTAACATCATGAACATTCCTCGGTACTGGCCAACTTCGTACTGCTTCTATTTTCTCTGGATCAGTGCGAATTCCTTTCTCCGACACGATATGCCCCAAGTACTTCACTTCGTTTTTGAAGAGTGCACACTTGTCTGAGCTCACTTTCATTCCTGCAGCCTTGATACATCGTAACACCTCGCACAGATTTTTGAGGTACTCGTCGAAACTTTCCTCGATTACAATGATGTCGTCTAGGTCCAGCCAGCCCTCTCAAAATTTGCTCCGTCAGTTCATCTTCGTGACATCGTTTAGTTTTCGATAATCTATGCAAAACCTCATTAACCCATCTTTCTTTTGCACTAGAACTACCGGTGAACTCCATGGACTGTTGGATGGCTCAATGATTTTATCCCGGCACATCTGCTGTATCATCCGGTCGGCCTCCTCTTGTTTAGCCAATGGCAGTCTTCTGGGTGCCTGTCGAATTGGTGGTGTACTTCCCGTTTTGATTTTGTACTGTACCACCTCCGTTCGGCCGTATTCATCCTTGCTGATTGAAAATATCTCGATACTGGCCTCAACAGGCCAAATTTTCCCGAGGACGACACTGGACTTTAGATTTTTAGCTTGTTCCGTTATATTCATTACTCGGACAGGAATGCTTGCTCCGAGTGATGTTAGTGTTTTTTCATATAGTAATCCTGTTCGGTATATCTCTGATGGTGTTCCCATTTTCATGCTCCCAGGATCCCCATCCACGCATGCATAAGCCGGGGCCTCGCACATGGGTCCAATATCCTGCATCAGTAAGGCCCAGAGGGATTTCAATATTCTGCCATCGTAGTAAGCACTCTTTCATGTCATAATGAACTTATGATGAAAATTGAGACTTCCTATCTTTACGGCAATATCGCACTCTTCTTGGACGGCTACGCTCTCTTCGTTAGCAGCTTTCAGTTGATATCGAATCTCGGGATTAATGGCTTCTCTCGTTACTATGTTTGGTCGTATCACAGATTTTGATGCGTCGGTATCAAGAGTAATCGTACTCAGCCTATTGTTTATTGTTCCTTCAGTGACGAGACTGTGGTTGTTTCGCATTAGATGTGCAACTATTATGGTGGTCCTGGGGCTTTTAATTTCTCTGGCCAGCTTCTGCCCCGCAAAACCGGCGGAGTTTAACGACTCCATGTCGTTGCTACTCAAAAAGTTCCCTTCAGACCCCTGGTTGATAAACCTTATTGGCGCTTGTTTGCACGACTGATATGATGGACGAGGATTTTGCTCTGCTGCTTTTACTCTTGGAGCTCGGCATGCTCTGGCAAAGTTTCCTCGTTTATTGCACCTGTAGCACCTTGGTCCGGATACTGCTGCTGTGTAGCTCGAACTTTCCTCCTTAAATGCTTTTAAGGACTCCCTGATCGTAGCCTGAATTTGAATTTGAACGTCTTCAGCTTCTAATTTCTTAATTCTAGCAGTTTCCGGATAGAGCGTCTGATTTGCGGCCTCATATTCTAATGCGGCTATAAGAGCTTCACTTGACGTAGCTCGCTTAGCTGTTGTACGGAGATGTAACTTCAGCGTATCAACGCGTACCGCATTGATGAAGGCATCCACAGCCAAACTTTTTACAATATTCGCAGGAGGTGTGCCATATTCTAGCCTGGCAAGCCGTATGATTTCTGCTTCCAGTTGTTGAAGACTTTCACCTTCGGCTTGCCTGCGCTTTTGTAATTGTATCTTGTGTAACTCTTGCATATGGGAGTCTCCGTATCGTAATTCCAATGCGTTTATCAGCTGCTCGTAGTTTCTTTGCGATTCCGGCACACTCTGGATGGTATCTGCTTCTTTACTCCTTAACGCCAAAATTAACCCACTTGATAACTGCTCCGTGACTCCAACTTCAATAAGAGCAATTCTCTGACATCAGTGCAAGCTGTCATGGGAACGGGTATCCCGTCAATTCGATTAAAACTGTTTTGTTGCCTGACAATTTTTATTGTTGAGAATTCGAGTGTGTCCCAATTTTAAATTTAAATTTGAATTGGAATTTTGAAAAGCACGATTACGTACCCAAGCCATATTTTAGTACACAGCAATCTAATAAAACGAAACCCATTATTGGCGAGCATTACATCAACAGTTACTTTACTCCATGAAATCAGTTTTGACTAAGCAAGGAGAGTAAATGTAGACAAAATGCTCAACTATGCAGCGCTAGCAAGCTGAACAGCGCTTGCAAGCCATCGTAGGCCGAACGAAGGCAACGAGAATTACCGAAAATGTCTTAGCTCCAAAGATATTCTAACTAGGGCTGAACGACAGGCCCTAAGTGAAGTGGAAGTAAATTTTGAAAATTTTCTCGTTGGTAATGAGAACGTGAGTAGTAAAAATGGAATGAGACACGTATGCACAATGCACAGAACTTGTGAAACTTCATTATGAACACGTTCGGTATGCATTTGGTTAATAGTGTGCATTATTGTGAAATGCTAACCGACTTTTTATGGGATAAAGTTGATGCTTTGGACATGGGCAATCTATATTTCCAACAGGACGGCGCAACATGCCACACAACTCGTGAGATAATCTCATTATTGCTCTCAAAATTTCCTGGACATGTGATTTCGCAAAATGTAGTTTTCAATAGGCGCAGGCTTAATCGTGCATGTTAAAACCATTACATTTTTTGCTTTGGGGCTATGTTAAAAATAAAGTTTACGCCACCCCAGCAATGGTTTAAGTACTATTTTGTACAATTACAAAACACCAACAGTTTTCACTTACTTAAAAATAGAAAAAGCCAAAATTTTATTTTTGAATTTATTTATTTTTATTCATTTAAAATTACAACTAAGTAGTTTCGATCTTGTAATGACCATCTACAGGTAATTTTTGCAACTAAAAACCTCAAGTAAAAACAACTCCTATAGAAAAATTTTGTTTAACAGCTAAAAAAACGGCTTATAAAAAAGAAAGCGGACAAACCCATAAATTTAATTAAAAATAAGGGGTGTTGTGCTTGTTATGGTTATTTTTAGAAGGTTATTTTAAATAAGGGGGAATTAATTTTTCATCATCTGTGTTCATGAGATTTGCGGTGTTAGCGATGTGGTATGACTCGTATGCATCTAGTTTCCATTTTTGATATAATGTTTTTATTATTTTTGAAATAGTGGTATCTATTTTGTGGTTATGGTGGAACATATGATACGCAACACTAGATTTATTACAGGTGGCTTTTTCATGTTCTTTAAGCCTGGGTGGTCATTTTGTGGTGCTATATCATATTTGGTGATAAAACTGTGATAAACTGACATTTGTCGTAGCTTACTTCGGTTCCATCTTGGATGAACAACGTCACGTCGTAAAATGATTTGAATGAAAATGACCACAATATCTTCCGTCTTACTTCTACAAGTGAAAAAAATTGTTTATTTTGTTGTTTAAATTTTTTTTACATGGAGTTTGGTTAAAAACACCTCTAATCAAAATTTCAAAAAATGAATGAAATTTACATTGACGCTAATGATAAATAAATGATATTTATTAACAAAATAATCATTTATCTATTATTGAAATAAAATTATTGGATTATTGTTAAATTTACAGGAAAACGGAATATAAAAATCAACAATTATTTTTTTGGTTTTGTGTAGTAAATTGTATGATAAAAGAACCATTCTAGTAGCCTAGAATAACAAATTTCACAAAAACAATCATCCTCCTAATAGAAATGGACAAAAAATAAGCAATTCTTAAACGAAAATCAGCATAAACCATCTGACATAACCCCACAAAATGCAAATATTGGTCAATGTTTATTCAAATTCTAACAAACCAAAGGTTTTTCTTGTTATGTTATGTTAAAAATATATTAATTGGTCTTTTTTCAATCGACAATTTTGTTTTGCACTTCGTATCATGATAATTTTCATTCATTTTTTTGAAACTTTAATTTGGTTGTTTTTGATCAACCTCCAAATAGTTTGATGGAAAACAACTAAATTGGGATATTAAAAAAATGAATGAAAATTATCATGAAACCAAGTACAAAATAAAATTGTTGATTGACAAAGGACTGATTATTATATTTTTAACATTTTATTTAAATAATAAACATCTTTACATTAAAGTATTACTTTATCATCACACAAATAGCACTTCGTATAAAATTTTCATATATCACTTTGATTCATCATTTTCCCCTTAAAATTCATTTTGCAGGGATGTGTTTGTAGACTCTCTCCATTTTTTTATATCACACAAAAAAAGTCTCCACTAGTGATATAAAGGTGTGATATAGCACCACAAAATGACCACCCAGATGTCAAAAAGGTGAATCATATACTGATATTCTAGGAAAAGCGCATGCTGTTAAATCGATTAAACCGGTAAAATGTACATGCACGTTTAGATGTTGCAGTAAATTTGACGAAACTGACCGGCAATTATTACAAGAAGCGTTTTGGAGACTTGACGATAAAGCCAAAAACTACTATTACGCGCAGTTTGTGCAAAGAACGCCGGCCAAGAGGAAAACTAAAAAACATCCAATTAAGAAGCGCGAATTCTCTTATTGTTATTTTTTTAAGTTAAATGATGAGTCAATTAGAGTTTGCAAATCTTTCTTTTTAAAAACGTTGGATAAAAGGAAAGCATATTAAAAAAAAGATCCCTAATGAAAAATTAGATGAAGTAAGGAGTCACATTAAAAGTTTTCCTCGCATGGAATCACAGTACTGTCGAGAAAACACTCAAAAATAGTATTTAGGTAGTAATCTAAGTGTACAAAAGATGTACAATTTATATAAGGAAGTATGCGAAGGGACTCCAGTAAAAGGCCACATGTATTCCAAAATTTTTAATGAAGAGTTTAACTGTGCATTCCATTTGCCGAAAAAAGACCAGTGTGATTTGTGCGCACAATTTAAAAATAAACCGAATTTCAATGATGCAGATCAGACTAAATTCAGTTTACATCAAAATAACAAAATGCTTGCAAAATATGAAAGAGATAAAGAAAGAAAAAATACAGACGAAAAAACGGCCATAATTACCTACGATCTCGAGAACGTTTTCGCTCTGCCAAAAGCGGAGATATCAAATTTTTATTATAAAAGAAAATTCGCCGTATATAATTTGACCGGGCATTGCAATTTAAACAAAACTACGTACTGCAGTATATGGACGGAAGCTCAAAGCGGGAGAGCTGGAAATGATATTTCTAGTGCACTGTACAAGATTTTAAAAACCGTTGTCCAAGATCTCCAGAATATAAATAAAATAGTTTTGTGGTCTGATAGTTGTATAGCACAAAACAAAAATAGAGTAAATACCACTATGATTTTAAAATTTCTTGAGGAGAACCCAAAAATAGAAATTATCTTTTATAAATATTCGGAGCCGGGGCATAGTCAGCTGCAGGAGATAGATTCTGTACATAGTGCCATAGAACGACATTTGCGAGGAGTAACGATTCACAGCCCAGCGACGTTATTGCAACAATTAAAAAAAATTAATTATGACAGAGTACATTTAAAAATTATGCAGATGAAAAATGTTGATTTTTATAATTTTAATTTAGCATCTAAAATGTTCACTATTATGTTGCCTTTTTTAAAAGCTAGAATTATTCAATACAATTCTGAAGATTTGGGCGCAGTTGATTATAAATGTACATTGTCAGCGGCAGAACCATTTATAAATATGATATTGTTTAAAAACATAAAAAAGAAGAATATATTCCGAAAATTGTGGTAAAACCATTAAAATTCAATTGGTTGATTAGTGAGGAAAAGAAGAAGGATATTAAATCCATGATGAGGTATATGGATAGAGTCGATGTCGATTACTACAACGCTGTATTAAAAAAACAAAATGATCTGGATCTGCTAAAAAAAGAGATTTCCAAAACTACGAGTACACGAACATTAACGAAAGTTATCACTCCACGAAGTAATAAAAGAAAAAATAATCTAAATTAAAACGCTAAAATTAAATTGAATTAAGAATGGTAATAGTCCTTTATAATAATTTGTTTGTATTAATAATTTTAAGTTTGTGTTATTATTTTTCTAATATCTTGTTGGTTGTGAACCTGTAACATTCAATTCATTTAGTTATTATTATTATTTTTTATCCAAATATTGCTGAACTAAAACTATATTTTTTTTTTGTTATTTAACAAAGAATTACAAAAAATTTTAATTTTAAGTTGTTATACAATGTTGAATTTTTATATAAATTGTTATTTTTATATCGTTTATTAAATAAAAATTAAAAATAATAATTAATAAAGTTGTCCATTTTTAATTAATTTCCTATGAAAGTATGACTTATTAACAAACTAGAATTCAGTTTTTAAGTGATACATAAGCAACCGAAAATTTTTGTAAAAGTGTGACATACAATACATATTCAAAAAAACTGAAAAATTCATATGTTACATATGCATTTCATTTTTGTAATCCAATTCATGGAAAAGCTATAGTCCTAAACAGAAAAACCTTTGGATGTAAGGTTCGGTGTGTTGGTCACTTCCAAATTACTTCAAAAAAATTTAATAAAATATCATAGCTTTCAAATAATAATCATCTAAACTTTAAATGCATTTATCTCCAATTTACCTTTTTGTTGTTTGTAACACTTAAATACTGGGGTGACGATATTGTAAATTGATCAAAGCACATCTGTTGGGAAAATTTACAACTTACAGATTTTACATTTTACACTTACTTACTTTACTTTTACTTTGTCCTATTTATTAGAATTATATTACGTTTTAAGGTTGATTTATACAATCCGTCAGAAATCATCAATTTATACATTTTTTTCAACAATATTTGTAAGTATCGATACGTGTAGGAGCGGAAAGGAACGGACAATATAAATCAACCTTAATGGTGGATTCATGAGGTCGGATTTTTATCTTAGGGTGCTTTTCGCGAGCTCCTAAATTTTAAAAAATTACAGTTTTTTTAGTTTTTTTCGTGATTTATTGGTTTTATAGGATAAAACCGACATTGTGAAGCAACCATGAGTGATTTGATTGGTTAAGAAGCTCGAAAATAATACTATAGTATAAAATACCGAACCCTTTAATATCAAAACCTACTACATTACACTGTTTCCTCCCGATTTCATAATCCATTTAGTTGTAGCTTTTATATGTTGACGTTGTTCTGTAGCGGACATTCTGAAAACTAATAAAAGGTTGCGTTTGGTAACACAATTTTGAATAACGTTGAAAAGTTACTTTTGGTAACACTATGTTGAATTAAGTCGCTATCTTGATGGTGTGTTCTAAAATAGAGGGTATGTAAAACGAAGGAGAAAAAAAGGTTGAAATTGTTATAAGCGTCCTCACAAGTTAAGAATAAAGAAAAAAAAAACAAGAAATTAACGAAAGATTTATTAATACAGTCCACTTAAGTAGAAGAGTAAACACACGTGGTGGTTTTAGAAAGCTCCATGTGAACAAAACATTATTCACAAAATGATTTGGGATCAAATTGTTCGACAAGTAAATTCTACGCCTACTGTTCTTCAATTTCACAGCAATTTATACTCAGTTATTGTAATTTATTCACATTTTAATTTCATTTGCTAAGGTTACCTCTGCGGGTGTTGGTTATGTACCTCTCCTACTTCAAATTACGAGTGTCGGGAACGTGTAGTTAACAAAGGTGGCGTAATTGCGAGAAAACGCGATTATGTAAGCATTAAGAACTCGAAATGTCTTACATAATTGCATTTTGTTGCATTTTCGGTCGGTCAACAGCCGTCTTGATTTGGTCAAGTTGCGCTCTTATTACAGTGTACATCGGGGTTTTCGATATTTTGAGTGATTTTTCAAGGTTTTAAGTAGATTCGAGTTTTTCGGGGGTTGAGTATTATTTTATGCCTATAGAAATTATACAAGATTTTATAGACTTTACGAGATTATTTAAGACTATTGATATTACTAGAGTTTGGTTTGAATTGCCTAGCATTGAGTTAGATGAAATTATCGAAACCTTTTTGGAGGACGGATTATTGGATTAAATAATGTAGGTTTTATTCAAAATTATCAAATTTCAGTTATTTTTAGGGAAATTATGTTTTTTGCTTTTAAATCGCTTAGCATAGACATTTTTGACGATTCCAAATTTATTTGAGATTTTCCGGACCAAATTTTTTGAGAATATTGAGATTATTCTAAAATTTTAAGATGATTTGAGATTATGAATTCAAATAGCTTTTTCTCCATTTAAAAGGGTAAGTTTTGTATGGTGGTAGCGTGATTTTGGAAAATGAACCCGAGAAAAAGTTACCTGGAAAAAATGTTGGGGATTTTCCTAATTGAAAATTAGATGAATAGAAATGTGGAAATAAACAAGACACAATTTTGATTTGCTTATTTATTTTTTATTGAAAAATCCAAATTTTTTTGAAGGACCAGCCGCTTCTGATAAATGTCGGTTGCAATTCGTTAATATATTTTATATGTTTAAAGATACATATTTAATGTTTAATACTGATTAGATATTCGAGTACTTTCACAACTTTGATTATTTTTCGTTTAAAAATCTGCTTCGTAGTCCTTCAAGTGGAGCTTTATTTTTTCTCTTATTTGTAAAAAAATCTCAAACATAAATCTTACTGTAACCTCTTCTTTTAAAATTTTATTTTTTAGCTAAACTAGAAAAAAAAATTTTCAAAACACAGAATTTGCAAATTCCCTCCTATTGGAATTGGAACCGTTGGGAAATTTCACGAGATATTCAGTGCTCGTATCGCAATTAAAAAATGTATTTAAGTGTTACCCTATGTCAAAACAGAAAGACTACCACACATCTAAATACAGCTCATATGAGAGCATCGAAAAAAATTGCAAACACATACCAAAATAAAATAAAATCGAGCAATAAAATTAAACAATGGCAAAAAAAGGGAACTTTAGTTCATAAAACCAACAACAACAAAATTTCTCGCAACTTGATTTTATTAATGAAAGCACTTTTTGTGGTTCCATTTATTAGCGCAAGCGCTTTAACCAAGCTTTTCGTTATTTGTATTTCCATTTTTCGCGTTTATTTAGTTTTTTTTGTTGTGCTGATTCTTACCTCGTACTCCAAGGAGCACAAACAAAAATAATTACATTTTTTTTTGCCGTTTTCTTCCCATCATTATTTTTTGTTTAGTCAAATAGAAAATGTTGCTTACCTAAGTACGAGTATGTACGGAGAAATTCTATTTTTAGAAAGCAACAGCAATAACGCCAAATATTAATATTCCTTAGATATGATTTTTTTTTTTTTTTTTGGTTTATTTTGCAACGAGCATTAGAAAACACAAGTCGCAACAAAGAACGTTTAAACAATAACACTCAACAAAAAATAGAAAAAACTGGAAAATTATCGAAAAAATTTGCAAATAGTTTTCCCCCTTTTTCGTTTTAGTGACTGTGTTTATGTGTGTTTCTGTATGTTGTGTAGCTTTTCCATTCATTCATCATTGCCGAAAAAATACATGCAGCTTTTCAGAGTGGTTTGGGAAGGATTATTTTTTTGCGTTTCAAACTGAAACATATGTTTGCCACCGAATTTCGGTGTGAGCTTTTTTTTTTGCTGAGCTTTTAGTTGTTGGATTTTCATTGATAAATAGTGGGGCGAGAAATGCTAATGGAAGCGATGAATGTGAGTGTATAGCTACATATAGAATTATAGGCAAAGTCATTTATCATTTTCGGTAGAGAAAGTTTTGTGTAATTTTATGAACGCATTTCTTTCGAGTATATAACATTAAAATGTATTGATTTTATTTTTTGATATTATTACATTACATTTTACGTAAAGGAAGGTCTGTATGTATTACTATGAAATGTTTAATGGACCATGACACTCTCTTTATGTCGTATAGAGAAAATAGGAATGTGTTATCCATGAGAGTATGAGCAGGCAATCGGTAATTTAATTATGTTGGCTTTCGCAGCCTTAAATTTCCGTACGGCAGATGAATGGGTTGGGTGTACCTTATCAAGAAGCACAAAGATAGGATTACCAACTTTTCATTTTTCAAAGAAAGGACATTTAAAAAAATAAACTAATTAATTAATATTGAGTTCTTTGGGACCAAAAAGCATTACTAAATGGAAAAACGGAGCTACTTAGGTATATCATTCTCTACTTGGAGAGTCAAGTTTTTTATTGGTTTCGATCAGTTTTTGGTCAAAAAGAACTCAATATAAAATACTTTTATTACATTTAATTACTAAATAAATCCTTCCCTTTCGATTGTGCACAAATTAATTACCCTACCATTTTTCGTTTATGAAATGTTTGCGGAATTCCTCTTTCGAGAATTCTCGAGGCTTAATTTTTAAATCTCGTTTCTCGAGAAATTTTATTTCATTACTTTCGGGAATTCTAATTTCTCAAGAAATAATGTTTTTATAAACGTAAATTTAAAAAAAAAACATAATTTTAATTGAATTGCAACTAAACCATTTCTAGAAAATTAAATTTTCTTTATGGAATTAGAGCTACAAAATTTTTATAGAGTTGGATTGACTTTAATTTGCATGAAAAATGGAATTAAACTCGTAAAAAAAAATAGTTTCTGAAAACAATAAACCGCAGAATAAACCCGAAACCTCAAAATCCGATCGTGGAACAAACTGCTGAAACTCAGAATCCGAATTTCCTAGTTTAATTTCAAATCTTCTCCCGGGCTTAATTCCAATTTTTCCTAATTCTGATTACATTTTTTTATGATATTGATTCCTGCGACCTTATTTCGTTGCATTAATAATCGATTTTTAGTTAATTTTTTTAATCGTATTTGTGATTAATAGATTCTCATTAACCGATTAATCGCCTTATTGTTATTGTTTTAAATTTGAGTGAAACAATCGAGGATTTAATCGCCTTGAAAAGTGTCTCTCAATCTGCAAGCCTTTCTACTGTCATCTGGATTCCATTCGAAATTCGAACGGAATATTTATGTTGCATGCTTTTCGGAGAACGTGGTGGTCCATCAACCCGCATCCAAATGATTGTTACAAAAAAGTCGGCTTACATTGACCTAATTATAGCGAAAATATAATATTTTACTTTTGCTTGAAATTTTACCTCAACGATGATTGGTTGGTTTTTAGTACTTTGGTAGATCCTAGGTATTCATCATCGTCCATTGTCTTCTTATATATTTTTTTTTAAACTCTTTAATATTCTCAATTATTAGTTTGTCTCCAGTCTGAATTTAGGGCTTTGTATAGCTTGTTTATTGTATTTGTTCGATTGAATTTATTTTCCTCAAGATCAGGTTAGGAACGGATTTTAACAACAGCGTATTGTTCATTTAATGGCATTTGCCTTTATTCGATCCAAACCCAGATGGGAAGATGAATTTGGATGATCTTAGTTCTCATACAAACTTTCAAGTACTCGTTCTATAACCATATTTCTAGCTTAAATAGACATCAAAAGAAGAAAATAATTCGCAAATCTCGATTAATCGGTAACCAGGCGATTCCACTAGCACAATTCCACTAGGCACAATTCCACTGGCCACAATTTCACTGGGACAATTCCACTTGACACAATTCAACTGGGGAATGTTGTGTGTAAGCATTCCCTTATATATAATCTTCGCATGTTGGCTTGTTGGGTAGTGTGTTCTCACCTTACTAATTACCCAAATGCATAATAATCTGTCAAGATTGAAATGAATAAAATGTGTCTCAGTTCATCGTGTGCGTTCGTAGTAAAACCAAGTAGTTCTTTTTTTTCTCTTTCTATCTGTTCCTATACTGTGCGTTTATAGGTTATGGGCCCAGGCTCATGTTTTTAAAAAAAAGCACGTTTTTTTTCTAAAATAAGTTTAGTTATATAACCAGTTATTTTTAAAAAAATGGCCAAAAGTCAATCATCGTAGACTGGAATATATCAATAGAAAGGTTAAAACATCGTGAAAATTATTCTACATGGAAAATAGCGGTGAATGCATTTTTAGATTTGGATGATTTGTGGACAAATGTTGTGGAAATAACTAATGTGGCCGAGTTTGATGGCGAAAAGGATAGAAAAGCACAAAACAAATTAAAATTGTGTATTGATAAGGTATGTTATTCCCATGTCCAGGATGCTAAGCCTGCGGCTGAAATTTGAAAAAACCTCGCTGATGCATATGAAGATAGTTGTTTAGCGAGACGAGTCGGACTGCTACGAAGGTTAATTACAACATTGGCAAATTCTAAGTCTATGGATATGTACGTAAATGAAATAATTACGACAGTACACCAATTAAATGGAGTCGGTTTGCAAGGTTCCGGATGAATGGACTGGAGTCCTGTTACTGGCCGGTTTGCCTGAAACGTATAGACCAATGATTATGGCACTAGAGAACTCTGGCATGAAAATTACGGGAGATTCTGTTAAAACAAAATTGTTCCAGGAAAACGTTCCTTACTCAGAAAACACAGCGTTAATGAGTACCGATAACACTAACAGATGTAAGAAACCAATGACATGCTGGAATTGTGGTAAATTCGGGCATATTGCTCGAAATTGTTGACAATGCAAAAGAGAGATGACAATAGCTGGTTTTTCGATAGTGCTGCTACCACACACATGTGTAATAATAGTCAGTTATTTACCAGCAAGGAAAATAGTACTGGCAGTGTAATAGCAGCAGACGGTAATGTAATGAATATTATCGGGCAAGGAAATGTGACATTAGAACCAAAAGGTCGTTGTGATGGTTCCACTGTAGCATTAACGAATGTACAGTATATACCAGAAATTACTGCAAATCTTATGTCAATTAGCCAAATCGTAAAAAAAATCATAAAGTACTCTTCGATAATGCAGGTGTGAAGGTAATAAATGGTGATGTAATTGTTAAAGGTCGTGTAATAGTCACTGGTAAACATACCAATGATTTATTTATGTTAAATGAAGCAACTGCAAAACATAAAGTATTTGCAGTCGGTAAAAATGCATCGTTTGATTTATGGCATAAAAGAATGGGGCATTTGAATTCAAGAAGTTTATTAAAACTGCAACGGGATTTATCGGTAGGCATCGAATTTAAGGACAAACGGCAAAGTGATTGTAAAGTGTGTTCCATTGGCAAACAAACTCGTGAAAGTTTTAACAAACCAGGATCCCGAGCTAAAGAATTGCTCGATCTCGTACATTCGGATATTTGCGGTCCTATGGAAGATTCATCATTGGGTGGTGCTAGATATTTCTTGACTTTCATCGACGACAAATCAAGAAAGATTTTTGTATATTTTTTTAAAATCAAAAGCAGCTAGTGAAATAATAAACAAATTCACTGAATTTCTAAATGAAGCCGAACGTCAAACCGAGAGGAAGATAAAAATCCTACGTTCCGATAATGGAAATGAGTATACAAATAATCAGTTTCAAGAATTGTTGAAGCAAAAAGGGATAATACATCAAACCTCGAGGGTATACACACCAGAACAGAATGGCCTAGCCGAACGAAACAACTGTTGAAAAAGCAAGGTGCATCAATTGTTGAAAAAGCAAGGTGCATGCTAAATGATGCGCAACTTGAAAAAAATTTTGGGCTGAAGCAGTTAATTACGCGGTCTATTTATTAAATCGATCACCGTCAGCAGGAATTGATATGACCATGCCGGAACATGCGTGGACTGGCAAGTTACCAGACTTATCGCATGTCAAATTGTTTGGAACGGTGGCTATGGTGCATGTTCCTGATCAACGTAGAAAAAAAATGGTTGAAAAATAACACGAATGTATCCTAGTTGGATATGATAATAAGACGAAAGGCTATCGCCTCTAAGATGTAGATAAAGATATCGTAATTAAAAGTTATAATGTGGTGTTTATCGATGAGGGTAAAGTTACAAAACGAGAAGAACAACTGCTTGATCACAGTGTTGTATACACCCAGAATAGAAGAGATATTTATGGGGCAACCACCGTACTACGTAGACAAGCACAATCCAAATAAAAATTGTCGGCTTCGTAAAGCTATATACGGTTTAAAACAAGGAGGTCGCGTTTGGAATAACGAACTTGACATAGTGTTGCGCAAAACTGGCCTTAGAAAGTCCAGCTATGATGCTTGTGTCTATTATAACAACGTCGATAATGGAATAATTATTGTTACTGTGTATATGTCGACGATTTGCTATTGTTCTTTAACAACGAACAACTCGTAAATACACTAAAAATCAGTTGCATCAAAAATTTAAGTTGAAAGACCTAGGAAAGGTTAGTTTTTGTCTAGGCATGAGAGTGGAACAATCATCGTCTTCTATAACCCTTGACCAAGAACACTATATTGATGCAGTTTTGGCAAAGTTTCAAATGAGTGATTGTAAACCAGCTCATACAGCCATGAATTCGAGTGAGGTGCTATCAAAAAATGATTGCCCAGTTACATCAGAAGAAGTAAATGATATGAAGCGTATTCCATACCGGACTCGATGGTATTATCCCTGCGAATATTCAACAAACTACGGATCTAACAATTTCCTGGTAAGAGATAATTTTCAAAGGCAGCCCAGAACTATGTCACAGTAAATGGACAGAAGTGAAGGTTGTTTTCATACCTAAGGCGGGAAAACGCTCACACTGCAATCCCAAAGACCTTAGACCGATTAGCTTGTCTTCCTTCCTTTTTAAAACACTGGAAAGACAAATAGAAGCTCATATTAGAGGTACGCTTGTGTCGGAAAAGCTGTCTAAATCTCAACATGCCTATTGCAAGGGGAGATCTGTAGAAACTGCTCTTCATTCTCTTGTATTTTTCATTGAAAAATCTTTCGAATATAGAGACTACGCAATGGTAACCTTCTTGGATATTGAGGGGGCCTTTAACAATGTGCTTCCAGGGGCTACAACTCGGGCACTTGATAGATCAGATGCTAAGAGGCAGGATCATAAATGCCAGTTTTGGGGAATCCTCCGTCAGAAGATTAGTAAGCAGAGGTACGCCACAGGATGGCGTACTGTCCCCCTACTTTGGAACTTGGTCATAAATGACTTGTTGCTGAGACTGGAGGACGGTGGCTTCAAGATGGTTGCCTATGCGGGTGATGTTGCTATTGGTATTCGTATTAAATATCCCGGCACCTTCCCGGCTTAGTGAGCTCACGCATAATGCCCTGGGCACTCTTTCATTATGGGCCAATGGCTGTGGGTTGAATGTGAACCTACACAAAACCAAATTGGTTCTCTTCTCTAGGAAATATAAACTTCCTCACATCGATTACCACTTTAAATGGGTTCAGCTTGACTTTTACAGTTGAAGCGAAGTTTCTGTGGGTCAGTGGTGCACTGAGGAGCACATCCACTCGGGCACTAGAGAATCTGCTATTTTTGACTCCTCTAGACATCTTGGGAAAACAGTTGGCAGCTTGTACTGCCATACGGCTGAAATCCATCTTAATGTGGACCTGCAACAATACAGGGCACTCATCTATTTTGTGCAACAAACAAATTCCCAAGACCACCGACTATACTGTCCCGTCACTATCTTTTGACACAAAGTTTCGGACTAGGATCCCACCCAAGGAGGACTGGATGATGGGTGCAGTTTTGGAACCAGGATTTATAAACTTCTTCATTGATGGTTCAAAACGGGACGGGAAAGGCGGGGCTGGAGTGGTCTGCAAGGAACTTCTGTTAAATCTCTCCTTCCGTCTCCCCGACTACTGTGGCATTTTTCAAGCTGAAGTAACTGCCATAAAGGAAATCCTAGACTTGTTGAGGTATAATGTAATATCAGTTTGTGATATTCGCATATATACGGACAGTCAGGCTGCCATTAAAGCGCTTCAATCACACCTCCTCACGTCGAAAGTAGTCCAGAACTGTCTCTCATCTCTAAACGAGATGGCAGATCAGTTCAACATCCACATTTTGTGGGTGCCAGGACATTTCATAAGTACAGGGAATATAAACGCCGATGAACTGGCTCGACGTGGTACAACGGACCACTTCTTCTCAGAAAGCAGAAAGGATATTGAAGTGCCTGTTGCGGTATGCAAACTGCTGCTTCAGGAAGAAGCTAGCAAGCTGACGAATGACAGATGGTCAAGTATCACCTTTTGCGTAATAACTCGGCAGGTCTGGCCAAAGTTGCACTTGGCGAGATCCAAACAGCTGATCTCACTTCAGCGAAGTCAGATCTGTGTGGTTGTTGGAGTGATTACGGGGCACTGTCTAATAGGGAGGCATGCGAATAGACTTGGTGTCTTCTGACATGACTACTGCCGTAGTTGCGAGGACGAAGAGGAGGAAGAGAGAGCACTTCATCTTCTTTGCACCTGCCCTCGTCTGGCACGAAACAGACTAAAGTTTCTACCCCTCTTCAATGACCTGACGGACCTCTGTAGGATGGACGTCAGGAGTATCCAGCGCTTTGTTAACAGCTCAAAATTTATGGCTACGGACCATTTTTGTGTCTATGCCTGGTCCTAGTGGATCGCCATCCAAACCTAACCTAACCTAGGTTTAGGTCAAAAATTGTTGTTATTGAAACTAGAAATTAAATTAAATTAAAAATAATTATAACTATCGATTTTAAATTAATAAAAACTGAAATGGGCAAAGAAGGTAATTTATAATAAAAAGGTAAACTTTTGAAAAAAATGTTGAAGGGTAAAAAATATCTCCGTTCCACTGCATACAATTCCACGGACACAATTCCACTACTTTAACATTCGTAGTTCTTGCGAGTAGTTTCTTGTATCGTGTAAGTTGAATTCGTTTAAATATAAAGAAAGTTAAACTTAAAAAGTTACTTAAAACTGTGTGTGCAGTTGAATTGTGTCTAGTGGAATTGCGCTAGTGAAATAGGCCTAGAATCTGATTAATTGGTTAGTTTAAAAAAACAATCAAAAGTTGATTATTTACAGCTATAGGTTACCTCCAAAAAATAAAAATTCAATAAAACCATAATTGGTTTTATTGAATTTCATTATTGGATTTAGAAATAATTTTTCTTTTAAGTTCATATTTTAGTCGACACTAAAAAAACTAAAAAATGTTTCAAATCAAAGTCGAATTAATAAAGAAATGAAGTTTGCCATTATTTATCTCGTAAACAAGATCATTTAGATGCAGATTTTTTCACTAACCCTATAGAGAGCATAGGACTGGCCTAGCGGCCCGGATCCAAATTTTATATTTTTTTGCTAAAAATCGGCCGTCCACTCGTTTTCCTCTCTAAATATGTAGGTCCCCTGGCAATAACAAACAAAAATATTCCGTACTACAATACCTTAGCAAAATCGTTAATAGTAAAATAGTAAGTGGTTATTACAATTGGCCATGCTAGATTTCTGAATAGATCCTGATGTCAATTTTTTTTATGTATAATTTTTCAAATCTTCAGTGCTGTAAATCCGTGTGCAAACCACAGTTTTTCTTGGCTTCTCAAATTACACGAGACCCCATCAGTCAGGGAACATCACATCTGAGAAAGTATAGAGAGGGATTTGGATCACAATTTTGTAGCATTGGTGAATTTCAAAATATTGTGAATTTATCAACAACGTCAATGCAATGAAAATCCTCTGTTTACTCTTCGGCCTGTACTTCAACTCAAAACTAAAGAAATGTTTCTTCATCATGAAACTTGAAGTAAATCAATGCGTATTTTTTTGATAAAATTTTAGTAATTTAAAAAATATAAAAATCCCCCAGATTTTCCGAGATTACTCGAGAAAAAATTGTAAAACTCTCGAATTCTCGAGAACTGAAATTCGCTGGGGAAACAAAACTTTCAGTTTCTTGTGATATACAATTTCTCGGGAAATTGCAATCTCCTAGTTCTCTCTACATAAAAAACATCAGTTAGAACTTTGTTACTCAAGATTTCAGAAAAATATTGTACGTTGAACATTATTCACACAAAAAGGCAAAGTTACAATTCTGCTTACATCTGATTTTTCTGAATTAGATTTAATGTTTCGGGTTGTAGTTAATTAAATTTCTTACATAATTCGAAATTAATTTGTGTGATATTTGTTTGGGGTTTGCTGTTAATGCTTACAAACATAAGCCAATGTTCCTAAAGTTCAATAGCTTATTGAAGCGTTTGATAAGCCGATAGTAATAATATCTTGACCGGATTCAATCACAAACTAGAATACCTAGACCTACCTATTAGATACAAAATTAAGTGATTTCCTGTATACAAAGATTGACGGAATACCAACTGGTTTGGGCCACAATTTATCTTTTTATACTTAAGAGATTCGTGGGTCTCACAAGATTTTCTGAAACGGCTATCTGAGTCGTTAATCGTCTTCCGGACGGTTTTCAAACCTACAGAAAAATAACCCAATGGGTAAAAAAATTTCAATCTAACAATATCACAATCAGCCAGAGCCCACACAACCCTATTGTCGGAACAAAGATTATTTTGAAAATGTTCACAGTTGAAACAGCCAGCGAGAGTCCTTCAGAGCAATTATTCCCTGAAATTCTCGTTTAGCCAGACTGCAATTCGTCTTGCCATAAAGAAGGAAATTGGAAAGAGTCAGTGAACAACAAAGAGCAACTAAGAGAAAAATCGGTATCGTTCGCTCGATTGTGCATGGTTGTACTCCATTACATTTTGGGCTTTGCAAGTAATACCAGGTAGTATGGCAGTATCAACATTTTAGTACAATAAAGGACAGTTTAGTTTATAGAAAGTGGAAAGGGCTAATTCAAGAAAAGAAGCACTGTCCTTCCGAAAGGTGGGCACTTGAGAACAATACACAAAGGGCACAAGTTTGTTAAAGCCCAATTGTTAAACTTTATAAAATTCTATGTTTCCTTAAGAGTTCTTAATATTTCTTATCCTGAAAATCGCTTCGTCAACCTTACAGAGTGTATCTAAAAATGTCTAGAAAATTGTATTTTTCATTTATGTTAAACGAAATTTTTGGATTTTAACTGTTACATTATTGTATATTTTAACATTTCTGGATTTTTTTCGGGCGAATGTAGTGCATATAGAACGAATCTCTCCATTTGCTTCTGAGATTTTTAAGCCAGTTCAGTCTCTTTAAATTTCTAATTGCATTCCATGCGCGAAAATCGCGTATTCCTTTTATTGATTTTAACTTCTAGAACCTTAGTTTTTTAATTCTTGAAGTTGGATGTGTTTGGATTCATTTCCAGTCTTCAAGGTTTTTCCCAATTTGAATAATTCTCCTGCAATTGGTTATGATACCATCGTATTCGTTGGTGAGGCTGGCTTTGGACGCCATTCTCTTGATAGTACCTCATACTCCATCGCGCGGTAGATAGTACCCCCTACTCCATCGCCTCCATATTAACATATTTCTTGTTTACTCATGGACTAATATCATAAACAAAAAGATTTAATATAATAAAACACAAAATTTTGGTTTTGTCACTTTCTTTAACGTGATATTTATTTTATTTGAAAATAAAATTACGATCGTTTCGGATTGCCCCAAATTCTACATCGGACAAACTGGCAGAAGTTTTGAAGTTAGGTTTACATAACATATAAAAGAAATCGGAAAATCAAAAATCGACTCGAAATATGCACAACACTTGACTACAGAAAAACGTAATTACAGTCAAATCAACACAAACTCACGGGTATTACACAGAATACGGTCGAAAGCCATACCTATGTTAGGGTCTGTCTGAAATTCCTTAAGGATTTCCAGGTTACCCACCATATTGCCTGATTTGATATTTCTTTCCGCCTGCATCTTAAATGCCATAATTGCAGCATCCTTTTCAACATGCAGATGCAACGGAGTCAGTCCTAGAAATGGCTCCATCGCTGCGGTTGGTCATGTTTTCATTCAGCCCGTAACACCGATGCAGCACCCTTTACGGCTTACGCTGAACCTTATTCAATGAAGTTTGCGCTGCCCTCCGTTCAGTTTTAGGCAACCATACTACCGATGCATAGGTAACCATAGGCCTAAGGCCCGTTGTACATTTCAGCTAAGCTAAGCGAGAAATGTAGTTTATATTATCATAGTTTTACCCGCTTAGCTCACTCCGTTGCCCATTTCAGCTAATTACATCGCTCACACATACATACATTGATTTTTCTGCATAATTCATTTATTATGATTTATGACACCATACCTAATATAACTAAGTAGCCTACGAGTTAATAATAAAATATACAAAAACTCAGTGTGAGCGATGTTAGCTGGCATAGCAAGGCGAAGACAACTCGAGCTAAGATAGTTTGCATCGCTCAAAACAAAAAACATAGCTCGCATAGTTTAGCTCAAGTGTGCAACGTTCCATTAAATCTCTTTATTTACAACCGAAAGCTACGCACTTAGCCTACGTCGCATAGCTTAGCTTAGCTGAAATATGCAGCGGGCCTAATCATTGTTAGAAATTAAAAGTACATATATCATTTTTGGTTGTAGTCCCCAACTATGTCCATAGAGTCTGTAACAGGCCCAGAAAGCCTTGGTGGCTCTATTTTTAACTTACCAGAGATTACCTCATCAAACTTGCCTCTAATTATTGGGCGTACAAATAAATTTCCGACCTTTCTAGATAGGTGTCGTTAGTATCACTGCTTGCATATTATTCAATCGGGTAATACATGTTTTTTGGAGGTTAAATGTCAAGCTAGAATAATTACTAGTGACATTTGTTCAAAGCGTAAACAACAATTATTTTCATGTAATTGAAAATGTCGAATTTTGTGCCAAAAAAACAACATTTGTGGGAAGTTTTACTTCATTATATTTTGTTGAAGAAAAGTTCAGCGGAAACAAATCGTTTGCTTGTGGAAGTTTACGGTGAACATGCTCCATCGAAAACAACAGGCAAAGACTGGTTTCAACGATTCAAAGTTGGTGATTCTGACGTAAGAGACAAAGAACGTAAAGGCAGACCAAGAAAATTTCAAGATACAGAATTGGAAGAATTGCTTGATGTGGACCTTTGTCAGACTGAAAAACAATTGGCAGAAGAGTTGAATATTACCCAACAATGTGTTTCGCAACGTATACATGCAATGGGATTGGTTCAGAAGCTGGGAAATTGGGTGCCACACAAATTGAAAGAAAGGGGCATGGAACGTCGGAAAATCATGTGCGAATTGTTGCTTCAACGACAACAAAGAAAGGGGTTTTTGCATCGGATCATCACTGGGGATGAAAAATGGATCCATTATGACAATCCAAAGCGCAAACCAGCGTGAGTCAAGCCAGGTGAACCAGGGCCGTCGACGCCAAAAGCAAATGTTCGAAGGTGATGCTTTTATTTGGTGGGATATGAAGGGTGTCGTCTATTATGAGCTGATGAAAGAGCGTGAAACCATTACGGGACAAGTTTATCGATGACAACTGATGGCTTTAAAGCAGGCTCTAGCTGCAAAACGACCGGAATGGGACAAAAGGCACAATAAGATTAGTTTGCAACATGACAACGCTAGGCCACATGTTGCTATACCTGTCAAAAATTACTTGAACAGGCAGAACTGGGAAATTCTACCCCACTCGCCGTATTCACCAGACATTGCTCCCTCTGATTACCACTTGTTCCGGTCGGTGCAATCAGCCCTGGCACAGCAGCACTTCACTTCATATGAAAACGTCAAAAAATGGGTCGATGAATGGATCGCCTCGAAACCACCAGACTTCTTCTTTCGGGGAATCCGTTTATTGCCTGAACGATAGGCGAAGGTTATAGCTTCCGAAGGAGCATACTTTGAATAAAACATTCTTTCATTTTCTACACAAACTAATGTCTTTTATTTCAGTAAAAAATTTCGGAAATTTATTTGTATACCCAATATGATAGCCACCTCATCCACATAGCCCTGAACATCAAACCCATGGCTACTCAGAAGGACCAGTAGTCTGTCAATAACCAATTACCATAAAAGAGGAGACAGTACGCCTCCTTGGGGACAGCCCTTTACGGCTCTGATAGTTACTAACTTGCCACCTAGTCTGGCTGTAATCTCACGATGTTCCAGCACGGAGCATATCCACCTAATTGTAGAAAGCGGAACCCCCTTTTCCATTGCTATCCTCTCTATCAATCCATAGGAAGTATTATCAAACGCCCCTCAATGTCCGCAATGGCACAAAGGGAAATTTCTTTATACGCCTCCGCTTTTTCAATCCTTGTGGCTAGACCGCTAAGGGCCATCGCAGTGGAATTACCAGTTTGATAGGCAAACTGGTCCTGACGCGGCGGCTTTTCTTCATGGGTTCTCACTTGTTATTTGAAAATCCAAGATTTTTTCCATCGTCGTCAATAGAAACGATGTAACGCTAATTGACCGATAAACCTTGGGCTGATAAACCGATAAACCTTGGACCCCCTCCCTTTCGTATAAAGATTACATTTACTTTCCTCGATAGTTTCGGAATATATTGTAGTTAAAAGCATAACTTGCCCGAAATATCTGAATCAAGCTGGAGAGTATTTCCTCAATACCTTTTTGAAGTAAAGCTGGAAAGATACCATCCCCTCCAGCGGATTTGAAAGGTTTGAAAGACCCAAAAGCCCATCTCACCTTGCCGGGTGTGAAAATTTTTCCAGAGAGTCCAGATCGTACTGTGAGGTGCATAGGCTACCTAATTTGAACGGTCATGCGAATCCTCTTGGGCTCCTACCACTGTTGAATCCGGAAAGTAGGTATCTAATAGTACCTCTAAGGTTTCCTTCCGCTTTTCAGTAAACCTTCCATTTTGCTTCTGAAGAAGTCCTAAATCATTTGAATGATCCCAGGAAAGGACTTTCTGGAGACGAGCTGCAGAGAGCAATTCATTGATTCCCTCACAGAAATTTCTCTGGGTAGCCCTTTTGGATCTTCTTAATTCGACATTATATTCCGTCAATGCCACCGCATACTCACCCCATTCACCAGTGCATTTAGCCTTGTTAAATAACCTTTCCGATTTTTTCCACAACTTACCTAGCGCCCCGTTCCACCAACGCACGGTAGGAACCCTCCATACAACGCCGTCTCGAAAATAGTTTTTACGAAAGTTGGCTTTCCTAAACTTTTTTAATAAGAATCGATAGTTTAATTAACGTGTAATTTAATTTTGATTTACATTTTTTTTTACGTTTATCTGTATTAGTAAAATGTGTCGCCAAAGTGCAGAGAGTCAAAATATTGGTTCGATCGATTTACTCATACAGACATTTCAAACAAGTTTTTTGGAAATCTTTCCTTTCGAGCTATATATGTATTACATATTTTTAGAAAGCGCAAAATTTGAAATATTTTTAGAAAATAAAAAAACAATCATCTATCTTATATGTACGAAGCTATTCTCGTTTGAATGCGGCTCTTTTTTACGTGGTTTTCATGGTATTCAAATAGACATTTGAAGGTTGGCGCTATTTGCCGCAGCGTTGTTACTTATCTTATAAAAACGTTTGATTATCCCTAATTCCAGGAATGTGAAATTTGTTTGCCAATTTTTGCCATTTTTTTTTTCACACGCAACAATTGTGATGAAGTAATGTTTTTGATTTTTGGCGCTATTTTATTTTTTCTGTAATATGTAAAATCTCAATACAGATTATTAAGGTCGTTTATCTGAAAGAAAATATTTTTGTCTTTCTTTCTTTGGATGCGAAAAAGATGTGCTATCCCCCAAGATCTAGTATCGAAATTAATGATATTGGAGCTTCTATTAAACTGAAAGATCTATTAGATCATACTGTAGCTCGGATTCTTCAAATAAATTCGGTACATAAATCAGGACATAGAAATCTGAAATTATACGTTAAATGGGGCTGTGACGGATCATCTGGTCAAAGTGAATATAAACAATATAATCAGGCATTGCCAGACGAGACTCAGTTAATATCAGATGCTAATTTATTTATTGCTTCTCTTGTGCCTAAAAAACTAATTGACTTATCAACAAATCTTATAGTCTGGCAAACTACTGCATGCTTTTCTGTTCGTTATTGCCAACCCATTTCCATAAAATTTGTCAAGGAAACTCCACAGTAGACTAGAGAGACTGTTGACGATATCAAGAGACAAATTGATGAACTTACTCCATGACTGGTAAATAAAGTTGACGAGGTAGTGGAAGTCAAACATGAACTGTTTTTAACCATGATTGATGGAAAGTTGCATAAGTATTAACGAATACATCATCTAGTGCTGTGTGTACTATATGTGGAGCTAGACATAGAGAGAAACCCGAAAACGAAAATGCATTTTAATATGGACTTTCCACTCTTCATGCTTGGATTAGGTTTATGGAAATTAATTTGCATATTTCGTATAATATTTCGTTTATGAAATGGTCAGCAACAACAGAAGAAAATAAAAAAAGTAAAGAAGAAAAGAAAAAATAGGTTCAAAGTAAGTTCCGAAATGAACTTGCCCTCCATATAAACAAACCTCGACAGGGAGCTGGTAATAGTAATGACGGCAATACTGTGCGAAGATTCTTTTCTAACTATCATTGTTCAGCAAATATTACTGGAGTTGACGAAGAATTGATAAAACGGGTATACATCATATTATAAACACTATCATCTAGAATCGCAGTAAATGCTTTCAAATTTGGCCAATACGCAATGAATACCGCTCGAATATTTGTCAATAAATATAATTGGTACTATATGCCTTCCTCTCTCCATAAAATCCTTATTCATGGAGAAAGTGTTATAAGACATTTTGCAATTTTACCAATAGGCCAAATGTCTGAAGATGCACAAGAAGCGCGCAACAAAGATTATAAGCGATACCGATTACACCATTCCAGGAAGTGTTCTCGTTCAGCAACCAATGAAGATGTTTTTCATTCATTATTATTTACATCGGATCCATATATTTCAAGTTTAAGAGCTAAAACCGACATTGTTTCCAGAAATTTATTAGATGAAGCTAAAATGCTTTTGGATCTGCCTGAAAGTGAATAATTCACAATAAATTATAATTATGTGTTCTACATAATAAATAAGATAATAAATTGTCGACTTTATTAATTTTATTTTGTATTTTTTGTTATTTTGATTTTCTTATATTTTTATACAATAAAGTTAATCGTTTATTTCATTAAAATGTATTTATTTATAAGACTCATGTATTCAACAATTCATGTAAAAAAAATTAAGTGTTTATCACTTGAGACTAAAGAGATACACATTTTAGAGACAGTGAGCCCGTTTCGGTCGCGCGGTGCAACGGACCGTCTTAGTGGATTCTCTCGTGGTGCGCATTTGCATCACATCCTATCAGGTAGGTCAGCCCATTGCGCTTGCAATGAGCTATGATCTGCCTAATGAGCGCGCTCCTGCTTGCCTCGTTCCCCCAGAACATCCACCATGAGGTTGGACCTAACAAAATGCCTGACTCATATAAACATTTTATTTTAATTTACTAATTGTAGTATCCAATGTTTGTTGGTTTAAACGTTTACTTTATGAGGTTGGCGTAAAAAAGGGTTTTAGAAAATTGAATAAAAAACAAGGGTAGATCAACATACTTAAACGTATTTTGGAAGAAAACGAAAGAAAATGTCGCGCTGATTTTTTAGAATGTCTAAGAGAAATAAATGAGGAAAATATAAAAAAGAAAATAAAAAGATAATCACCGGAGAAAATTGGAAAAGAATATTTCGGCGGCTATTTTGAGAAGGACGAAATGAAAGATGGTAACATTTTTATAATTATTTTATAATCTCTATTCATTTATCTCTAAAATGAGCCTGTTAAGCACACGATAATAATCGATCGATTTTCTTGATTCTGGTTCACCAAATTAAACAATAAAAATGAGTGGACTGTATTTAATTTATTTTTAATTTCCAAATGTTAAATTTACACCTCCGCAGTATCAATCTATGTATACTCTCCCATGCTTATTTTTCGAATAATAATTTTGTACCTAACTACATACAGAATTAAAAAAATGATTGACAAAGGAAAAACCGAAAAACAGACGATTGAACTTGTAGACAAAGGAATGTGTATATAAACGTAAGTATATAAGAGCATACATAGCATTGACAAATGATGACAAAAGAGATCATAGAACTGCTTTATATATGGAATTACATTACGTAACAAACATAACAACTTAACATATCGGCCCCCTTGAAAGGATTGGCTTTCAAAATTATATAATATTATTTTACATTAAAAAAAAAATTTTTTTTTTTTTTTTTTTTTCCAAAATTCCTTAATTACTAATCATATTTATATAATAACAATGGGTTTTTTTTATTACTAAAATTCATTTCTTGCTTCTGTGTAAATAAAAAAAACCAAATATCAACTTGACATTAATAATCTAAAGGTAATTTACATACCTTAGAAATACTTCGCTTTAAATTGCCTGATTTTGTTTTAACAATAACAACCCGTATTTTATCATCAGATCCCGAGAACGTTTCCACAATTCGACCGATCAACCACGTATTAGTTGGTAAGTTTTCATTAACTACCATGACAATATCGTCAACCGCAATATTCGATTGTTCCGATTTCCACTTATTTCGTTGTTGTAAATTATGAAGATATTCTTTTGAGAATCTCTTCCAAAACAACTGTGTAAGTTTTGTAATATTTTTAAAATAATCTAACCGGTTATCCGGGATGTCGATATATGAAGGTTCAGCTGGAGCAGTAATAGGCCTTCCAATTAAAAAATGTGATGGCGTAAGAGGTTCCGGGTCATTAGGATCAGTAGACATAGGTGTTAACGGCCTTGAATTCATAATACCCTCTATTTGTATTATAAGTGTGTTAAATTCTTCATACGTAAATGAAGTAGCTAAAGTGGTACGCCTTAAATGACCCTTAAAACATTTGATGGCGGATTCCCACAAGCCACCGAAATTGGGAGACCTTGGTGGAATGAATTTCCACTCTATTTCGACGACATCGCAATAATTTTTAATATCGGAGAAAGATAATTCATTTTGAAACAAATTATGTAGCAGTTTTAATTCGTTACTACAACCAACAAAATTAGTTGCATTATCTGACCAAATTGTCTTACATTTTCCGCGTCGAAAAATAAAACGTTTCAAACATGCTAAAAACGATTGAGATGTAAGATCTGAAATTATTTCTAAATGAATTGCCTTTGTAATAAAGCATACAAAACATGCAACATAGGCCTTATAAGTCGGAGAATTGCGAATTCTTTTAGTTTTAATGTTGAATGGTCCACATAAATCAACTCCTACAACATTAAACGGTGGCGCAGGGGTTGTTCTTTCTGTAGGCAAAGATCCCATCATTTGGGATTGAATTTTTGGATTAGCCCTAAAGCAATTTATACATCGTCGTACAATCTTTTTTGCGCAATTTTTCCCATCAATTGGCCAATATTTTTGACGAACTATCGACAAGAGTAATTGAGGAGGAGCATGCATATTTTTCACATGTTCCGTACGAAATATCATTTCTGTAAAATGATGTTTAGCTGGTAATAAAATTTGATGTTTAGTGTCGTAACTAACAGAGGTATTTTTTAATCGACCTCCTACTCGAAGAATATTGTTGTTATCTAAAAATGGATTTAAACTTAATAATTTACTTCTTGGACTTACGTGATTTTTATGAAGCAATTGGTTTATGTCTGCAGAAAATACCTGCTGAACACATTTTATTATGATAGTTAAAGATTCATTAAGTTCCTCCGAAGACAGTTCCATACTGCGATATACATTTTCTTTGGATCGGATTTTAAAAATTCTTCGACAATATGCTATAACGCGAACAAGAGTATTGAAATTTGAATACTTTTCAATAACAACATTTAAATCGGGTGCAATCAGAGATACCATAGCCAAATTTTCTATTTTTAGTTCAGAAACGTCAGTCTCAAACTCATGAATAGATGGAATATTCTGCCGATCAGTATCATCATCCAAAAATAAAAATGGTGGTTTCCACCATAAATCTAAATTGTTTAAAGTTGACGGTAGTACGCCTCTTGATACAAAATCAGCGGGATTATTTAATGAATTTACATGACTCCAAACAAAATTATTAGTGAGTTCTTGTATTTCATTTACCCTATTAGCTATAAATGTTTTTAATTTATGAGGTGAAGTCTCTATCCACGATAATGTGATTGTCGAATCAGACCATAAACAAATCCTTTGAACGTCGGTTTGAAGTGCTATATTAACCTTATTAATTAGTCGTGCCAAAAGTAATGCTGCACACAGCTCGAGACGAGGAAGAGATAACGTTTTTAACGGGGCAACTCTAGATTTACTACATAATAATTGCACTGAAATATTACCAGTGGAATTGATACTTTTCATATAGATGCATGCACCATATGCGACCTCGGACGCATCTGCAAATCCGTGAAGTTCTAATTTTGAATGACGTTCTGCTATACAACGATTTAACTTTATTTTATTAATTTCACTTAAAGTCGATCTAAATAGTTCCCAACTTGATGACAATTGTGAAGGTAAGGGCTCATCCCATTCTAATTTCGCTTTCCACAGTGTTTGAATAAATATTTTAGAGGTCATAATAACTGGAGCTAAGAGACCCAATGGATCATAAAGTTTTGCAATGTCAGAGATTACCATACGTTTTGTTAAGCCTTTGGATCCTTCCATAGGTTGAACATTAAACGTAAACGAATCGGAATTTGGATAATAAATTAACCCCAAAGTTTTTATTGGGTCGTTGTCAATGAAGTTGAAGCTATTAATTTCCCTATGCTCCTTAGGTATTTTCGATAATAACTCATGGGAATTCGAGGTCCATTTACGAAGAGCAAACCCTCCTGCCTCACACAGTTTACTTAAATCATTATAAATTTTGAAGAGTTCATTTAAATCATTAGCACCTGTTAGTACATCGTCAATATAGAAATCATTTTCCAAAATACTGGCTGCTATAGGAAAGTTATCTCTTTCATCAATGGCTAACTGTTTCAACACGCGTGTGGCTAAATAAGGTGCTGATGCGGTACCATAAGTCACCGTTGTTAAGTGATACGTTTCTAATTTATCATCTGGATTAAATCTCCACAAAATGGATTGCAATGGTAGTTGGTCTAAAGCTACATTGATTTGCCTATACATTTTGCAAATGTCAGCAGTCACTACATACGTATATTTCCTAAATCGTAAAATAATATCAAATATATTTTGTTGGAGTGTAGGGCCAACTCGAAGAGCATCATTTAATGAAATATTGGTAGAAGACTTGGCTGACGCATCAAACACGACGCGCAATTTGGTCGTGGAACTCGAAGGTTTTATAACCGCATGATGCGGCATGAAATATGAACAGTAATTGGTTTCATTGCATTCGAGAGCTAATTTCATATGTCCTAATTCAATATATTCCTTAATGAAATTCGAATATTCTACTTTAAATGAGGGATTAGCAATAAACTTATTTTCGAGGTATTTGAATCGTTTCAGAGCTTGATCTTTTGATGATCCGAGGAATTTGATTTTTTCGTTTAATGGTAATTTAACCGTATACCTGCCTTTAGAATCTCGACTAGAAGTATTTTTAAAATGTTTCTCACATAATTGCTCTTCATTCGAAAGAAATTGGCGAGGAGCATATGACTCTAATTCCCAAAACCTTTTTATTAATTCATCTAATGGAGGTAACGATAAACAAAAATTATATCTTGAATCATTAATTTGTTGGCATTTGCCACTAACGATGTACCCGAATACGGTTTCTTGGAACGTTGGAGAATGATCATCAAATGTATACTTATTTTTTAAGAAAAGCTCTAAAAATAATTCAGCTCCAATTATCATATCAATTGGATTACTTTCATTGAACTTAGGATCTGCGAGGGTAATACCTTTGGGTATATGCCAATTTTCTATAGTAAACGATTGCGAAGGAAGAGAATTACTAATTTTAGGGACTACTAAAAATTCTAATTCTACCTCAAAATTATTATGACATGACTTAATTTTTGTCTGAAGTTTTTCACATACATTCGTTGAATTTGAATTTAAACCAAATATCTGTATGCCCTTAATTTTATGCACATCGAAATTATGTTTTTCTATATAATCTTTAGAAATAAGGTTAGAATGACTACCGGAATCTAATAAACATCGCACTTCGTGATATCCGTTATTATCTTTGATAAGAGCGACGGCTGTTGAAAGAATAACCGACTTTGAATTATTTATAAAATATACATTGGATTCTACCAATGGTACTACTGTGGATTTATTACTCGAAGCAACATCTGAACTTGTCGATGCAGAATGATTACTGGTCAATGACTTTGAACTACTTGGCGTTTCATTTGACTTGGTTTGATCCTTAGTATAATGTAATAGAGTGTGATGTTTTAAATTACAAAATCCACACCCATTATGATGACAATCTTTAACATTATGAGAATAATTCAAACAGTTTGTGCACTTATTTAAATTTTTTAATACTAAAAATCTATCCGATATTGAACGTTTTAAAAATTGGGGGCATATTGTTAGTGAAAAATGTGGACCTTTACATAAAGAACATCTACGTTGATTATTAGAATATTTTTGATTGTTATCAGTACTAACAAATGTGTTTGAAGTCGATGATTTTAATCGTTCTTGATATGGTGCCTTAACTGGCTTTTGAGAACCTAATGACTCTAAAACTCTGCAACGATTTTCTAAATAATTTAATAGTGAACTCCATTTAGGCAGTTCATCGGCTTTTAACTGATCTTCCCAATCTTTGCGTAAGGAATAATCTAATTTTTTCCATATCAAATTAACTAGCATTTGTTCCGCTAACCCTTCAACTTTTTGACCACATGCTTCTAATGAAGACGTATGTGAGATTGCTTGATTAATGATTTCCCTAAGATTTTTAGCGTTATTATTGGATACCGTTTTCAAGTTAAAGAGGGAATCTACATGTTTATCAATGATAACGCGTACGTTATCGAATCGTCGTTTCAAATCGTCCCACGCTTTTATATATCCTTCTGAAGTTAAAGTAATGTGCCCTATTACTGCTTTAGCATCCCCTTTTAATTTACTTAGTAAGTAGGTAAATTTTATGATATTGTCTAATTTGGGATTATTATGAACTATGGAAATAAATGTATCTCTGAATGCGATCCATTCAATCGGATTGCCATCGAAATATGGAATTGAAATGTCAGGCAAGTTAATTTTGGGTTCTATTTTTCTTTCTGTACTAATTTTAGGTAACTGAGATTTAAGATCAACTATTAGCGGTGTACAATATGATTCGAATTCTGTAATTGACGCATCTAAGTCATCAAAGTCTTCTTCTTTGATATTTTCTATTAAAAATTCTATGCACGCATCAAAATCGCCTTTTATTTTATTAATATCAGCCAAACGAATTTCGGCTCCATCTTTGTCACCGAGCGCTTTGTAAAGCGTTTTAATGCGTTTATTATAGAATTTTATTTTATTGTACACACTAATAATCTTTTCTTCTACTTTTACCATTTTAAAATATTTATATTAACGAGAAGCAAGACAATGAATGAACTAAATTACTTACAGTTTAACTAATGTTATATAAACTTTTGATGAATATCGATGACAAATACGAATATAGATGATAGCTTTGCTGTCGAAGAATACTTTTATTACAGCTTACAGTTGATCTGCTTTGATTAGTTTCCGAAGTTTACAGTTGATCTGCTTAAATAATTATATTTGAATAAGATTTTCCGAAGCTTACCACATGGGTTATTTGTATGTTACAGTTGATTTATTGATCAGCTACAGCAATAATTTATTTAATAAATGCGATGATAGTATGTAATTCTGCGTTTAGTGTAGACGAAGATTTTTATTTTGCTTATGCGCACATGTTCCAGAAACATTATATTTGTACGAAGAAATTTTATATGTATGTATATAACTCGGATTTTATAACCTCTTCGAAGTATTATATGGTTATTTTCGATTTACAATGAGTTTTTATCCTACATCTCACAATTAAATCCGGCTCGTATTGGACCAAATGTTAAGCACACGATAATAATCGATCGATTTTCTTGATTCTGGTTCACCAAATTAAACAATAAAAATGAGTGGACTGTATTTAATTTATTTTTAATTTCCAAATGTTAAATTTACACCTCCGCAGTATCAATCTATGTATACTCTCCCATGCTTATTTTTCGAATAATAATTTTGTACCTAACTACATACAGAATTAAAAAAATGATTGACAAAGGAAAAACCGAAAAACAGACGATTGAACTTGTAGACAAAGGAATGTGTATATAAACGTAAGTATATAAGAGCATACATAGCATTGACAAATGATGACAAAAGAGATCATAGAACTGCTTTATATATGGAATTACATTACGTAACAAACATAACAACTTAACAGAGCCTAATTTTATAATTTTCAGATATTTAGTGCTACACATTCAAAACATAAAAATCTAAAAATTTAAACTTGACTTCCAAAACTATGTGATTTTACGTATTTTTCACCAAAGAATAATTGCACTTTTTCATTACACGACACGTTTCTTTTAAACTACCTTTTGCTTCTTCGTATTCTTGGATTTTCTGCACAGGAAACTCACAAAATGTATTAAAATCTTACAATCTAATTAAACACAATTTATTAAGATCCAGTCCAGACCTATGTTATAGGCTGTTTCTTAATATTAACATGCGTTACATTGGATTATAGTTACTAATTAGTAATTTACTCTGATTAGTTGAATAGATCCAGAGGATCTTTTTTATTCATGCGGCGTCATAAGGACCTTCTTAATACTTCCCTGGCTAATTGTCCCCATACAGTTTCTACATTAAGATCACGATGAATGCATTATTTGCATTGAATGCATTGTATACATACCAGGGGCTTTTGCGATTCTTCGTAGTATTTTTCATTCCACTCGTTGCAGTCCTGAACCCAGTAATCTGCCTTGTGGCACCCCTGCGTGAATTTATATTTCTCCGAAAATTTTCGAGTAAGCAAATAGTTTTTAACGGTTGCGTGAAAGATCGACGCTAACTGGGTTTTTATTTTATATACATATAAGCCCTTTATGCCATATTTTACCGAAAGCTTGAGCGACATCTAAAAACGCTGCTGAACAATGTTATTTTTGTTCAACGGAGTTGTTCATTTCAGACACGATTCTAAAGGAACATGTTCCACTGCTCCGTGTTTTTTCTCTAAAATCAAATTTATGATCCTATCATTTTCGAATAAGTTTGAGAGAGTAGGTAGTAAGGTGCTAGGTCAATAGGAGCTTACTTTTGCTTCATCTTTACCGGGTTTTATAATCATTAGAACTTGCGAAATTTTCCACGTTTCAGGAAAGTAGCCAGTTTTCATTACCGAGTTAAAAATGTATGTTATTAATTTGCTACATTTGTCCGGAAGTTCTTTAAATATTCTTCGTATCGTGTCTAGGAGTTATTTTTTGACTATTATATATTCCTTAATCATTTACTTTACATTGCGCCACTTGAAGTCAATCGGTTGGAGTTCTGATGTTTCTGCTGCATCTGGCAGCAACTCTGAACTTTCAATTTGCTCGTTAGATGTAAATCCTTTACTGAAATGTTCAGCAGATATGTTCGCTCTGTTGCTTCTGTTACTGTGATTAGACTGAGGTAATTTTGGATGCCTTCGTCACGTTCTTCAAATAAAGCTGTACTTTTGATACCTTTATTTAAGTGTAGGTAACGTTTTTAGTTGCCAATGACTGCGTATTGCCGCTTTAACCATTAACAGCTGCCGTATATTCTAAAATTATTTATGAGTTATTCGATGTGTAAAGCTGCTATACTACTGCTTCATATTGCTTATTTCAACACATTTGTTTTGTACGGTAAGCGTAGGAGGTCTTACCTATAACAAGAGTTCTAGCAATACCCTTTGTTTCAAAAAAATCAAACAAGTTAGTCTCTCAACTTGCTTGCATTCCCAAATTTCATTTCCTTTCGTTGATGATAATATTGAGCCTTATGAAATATGTTTGAACTTACAGTCACCTCCTGCAAGAAACTTCCCTCCCAGGGTTTTCAAGTAATCCCCAAATAGCTGGATTTTAATCGAATATTTCGGTGGGTAATAAACTGCAGATATGGTGAATTTCCTGACCATTCCTCTAGACAAATGCCAGTTGCTTGGATATGTTCCTCACTATATTTGTGGAGTTCATAGTGTCTTATTCTGTTCCTCATAACCACAGCTGTAACACCGTGTGCTTTGCCGCTAGGATGCTTAGAATCGCAAAAGCTTTAACCATTGATATTTTATTGGTTGATATAGTATTTGTAAAGTGCGTTTCAGAGATCAGGATGTGTGTGGATGTTATGCTCAATCAGGAAACTTTCTGCTTCTAATTTATGTTGCCCTAGGCGTTAGCGCTCGATTGAGCTTTAAACTTATTATTTTTCCTTTTTTTTTTAATAAACAACAAGCATTAAATTTATGTTGGTTTCTATGATTTGCTTAAACGTATCCATGAGTTTCCTTTGCTTCTGTGTACGAATTGTTGGATTTTTAGACATTTGTTTGAGAGCTTGTTATTCCACCGTTTGCCTTGGAGTTAATTTTTTTTCTTAACTTCTGATACATGACTCACACTCTATAGTTCGCAGTGTGATTTTCGTCACAATTGGTTCTAAGAAAGTACACACAGCGAATTTCCCTTCAAATTGGAGGGAGAAATGGAGGTTTATTTAACTAAAGAGTTTTATTTAACTAAAGAGGACAGGAAATTTATTTAACTAAAGAGTTTTCGAATAAATTTATTCATCTATCTGGTAAGGCTCAAGTTACAGCCATTGACATTTTGAAGGCTTTTAATCGTGTGGCATAAGTTGGGAACAATTTAACTCCACTCTTCGCTAATCAAGTGAAGGTAGATGGTGTGATATTCTATGCTTACACATTAAATGCTGGGGTCTGTCCGGGTCCTGTCTTGCCTCCAACTCGTTTTTTAATCTTTATTATTGTCTTCTATCATTAACTCTCAATCCAATCCTTTCTTATGTTGATGACAGCATACATTTCGGTGAAAGAGTTACTATGCGATCTCGCTTAGAGCAATCTTATGACAAGTGTCAATTGGGGGCGATGCCATAACAGGATTGAATTTATTTAACAGACATTTTAATCCGGCGTCTTTTCTAGTAAAACCGACAACTATTCTCCATCTTTTACTATAAACGATTCCGGGAAGGCTATTATGAAATTTTCGACGCGCGCTTTTTTTCGACAACGTCGAAAATGAGGTATTATTAAATTATTCGACCCGCTTTTTTGCGATTATATCGAAAACTTTCCTATTATGAAACTATAAAAGTTGGCGACCGCGCTTTGTTTTCGATTAAGTCGAACAATATGCGACTGCTCTTGAGGTGACGAATGCGTACACTTGTTCAATAATAAATCGTGAGATAATATAATTTCAATTCGTAACGCGTATTTTAATTTTGGATTTTTTTTTTAATTTTCCGCCTAATTAATAAATTAATAATAATTTTTTTTGTTTTAAATTTTTTTTTGTAGTTTATTTCCGATATTGTCGAAAAATTCATAATAGCTATTTTCGACGTTGTTGAATTGGTCGACAACGTCGAAAATTTGCGGATGTCGAAAATTTCATAATAGACCCCCATTGTCATCAACTCTGATTCAATAGAATCTGCTAAATGCTTGGGATATTTACAACATTGTAAATTATATTTTACTTCGTAGAAGCTCCTAAAAATATACAGTGTACCTAAGATCGAAACTGGAGTATAATTTAGTAAAATTATTTCGGATATTAGATTCCCTTCCTCAATTGACTGCCTATCCAAATTGAATCAATTCAAAAATTCTTTGTTTTCTAAGAGCCACTCGATTACAGAACGTACTAGACGAGAAGGAATTTCCTTTAGCTTATAATTTAAAGAGATTTAAATTGAATATCAAAAGTAGAATTTTCGAAGACCCTCCTGTCAATCACTTGAATAACATTTTTCTATGTATTCCTTCCGTTCCCTTTATTTTCCTTTTAGTGGTTCTGTGTGCTCGCTGCTTGTGCTCGAGAACTTTAAGCAAGCAATCGCTAAGCGTTGCTGTTTAATATTATAAATAAAAGGTATACCCATACCAAGTTTGACCAAACGAACTATCGTTTGATTGGCTGCTAAAGGCAAATTTAAAAAAGAAAAGAAGATCAATCAAAAGTAGAATAAATAAAATTATAAGCACAAATTAAAATTAAAGCCATCATTCTAATAAATTTGTATTTTAGTTATCAAAATTACAATTATCAAATCTCTCTATTTCGCTTAAATAAAATATAATGGTATGCTCGGTGCCGCTCGGTAAATTTTGTTTAGGTGTGCTTCTTGAAAACAATCAATTGTAATTATTGTTCCTTCTGAATATTAGATATGTGGACCTGGTCCCAGTACTTATTTACTTTGTTGGCGCGGACAAGCTGGTGTTTAT
This sequence comes from Tipula vernalis, assembly GCA_958295665.1. Lineage (NCBI taxonomy): Eukaryota > Metazoa > Arthropoda > Insecta > Diptera > Tipulidae > Tipula > Tipula vernalis. The sequence continues at coordinate 211,494,211 of OY282560.1, read as the reverse complement.
CTATATCACCCGCAAATGCTGAAGTTATAATTTAGTGCTAACTTAATCTACTTACTTTTGCAAAGTCATAGAAGTTTCGTTCACTTGAACCTCTTACATACGTAACATAAAATTCCATTTACAAAGCAGACAGTGTTTATGTGGGAAAGGCAGTTACAGTTTTATTTAATTGTATTTATTTTCTTTGAATTCTCAATATAAATAATAATACAACTTTATTTAACATTAAAATCTAAAATCTAAATAAAACTTAAGATTTACTTATTATGTACATTGCTTTAATATCGCACCTAAAAATTATATAATTTTCTAAAGGGTTTCCATTTTCAATGTCCGAATTTTAAAAGTGAATAAAAAACAGACGGAGTGGAATTTCTACAATATTTTTATTGTCAGTGAATGCACAATCGACACCATTAATAATAGTAAACTTTTCGATGACGTTTTGACATAAACGAATCTTGGCGGCCTATTATCATATTTTCGTCAAATTACGCGTCCTGCAGGGCTATTTCGGAATTCGATTCGAACGTGATCGAGTCTTCGATGTATTAGATTCCTATGTGAATTGAATCAGATTCATTCGTTTCTTATTTAAATCAAATATGAATCTTATAAATCGAAGACTCGATCACGTTCGAATCGAATTCCCAAATAGCCCTGCAGGAAACTTTTCATGCAATAGGACGATTGTTTCGCCGTCTTATTGGCAAAACTTATTTTAGAGATCCATTTCAAGAAAACAGAGCCACGGAAAATTGTTAATCATCGCCCGTTACCGATTATTGCTCCTCCTTCAGTATTCGAAGTAGGGTTCGATGATACGGCGATTTTGTTTGTTTACATAGCTGTTTATCCAAAAAGGAGCCTCGTCAGAAAAGATGATTTTTTTTGGCCAAAATTCGAATCAACTTCGAAATGTTCCAAAGCCCAGCCAGTATTGTGTCAACTGTAAGATCCAGTTCATGTAGAGGCCCAAGTCGTTGTGGAGAATTCGCCAGGTCAAGGTGTGCGAAAGCCCTAGTTCGTGCTCGATAAGGTATCGAGGTTTAGATTATCAAGCACACTGTCGCGGATGGCGGCAATATTTTCGTTTGACCGAGCGATAAGACAATGCATTTGTGTTGCTTCATCGAATACAGAGCCAGTTGGCTGAAATTTTTTGACGAGGCAGCAAATATACTTCGACGAGGCGGCGAATATGAGTGAACACTACATGAGCGTCATTTTTGACACAGAATTTTTTTCAGCGGCATTTATTTGATACATATTTAATTTGAATGTACAATTTTTTCAAATAAAAGATGCCATATTTTATCACAAATTAATTAATTAATTAATTTTTAATCGATTAATTTTTATACTCCATTTTTGGACTTATCTCACAAAACATATTTTCTCTCAACAAATTAAAAAAATTGATTAAAAAAAATACAAAAGTATTCAAATTGTACTAGATCTGTTTTCTTTTACGTAATGTAGCCTACTGATTCGCAGCAAAATTAAGGGCTAACCAGCGAATCAGTAAGAATCCTTAAAGAATTTGACGAAATTATTTCCTTACAGAATATTTGACATATCGGCCACCGAATCCGTAAAAACTGACAAATACAGTATTAAAATTCTAATGTGAATAGCAACATTTATTATTTTTAAGAAAAGTATGCTTTGAAAATTTTGATGTATTCTGACATTTCCTTCAGTTTGCGCGTTAATTTTCGTTCTCTTAAGTGACGGCTGAACTGAACGAAAAGTTCTTAAAGATTCGCTGGTCAGTAACATGCACTTTCTGTATAACGCGTTCTTACTTAAAGTTGTTACTGACTCGCTGGTTCCCCCATTAGAAATAGCGACAACTTGCGGAATTCTGCGTAGCAAGCAGAAACCATGTATTTCATTCCATATAAACTAGTGCTTTCTAATTTCGATGCTTGCAAAATTCTGCACATCTGTCTCCAGCATTAAAAACGGAAACTTTGTATCTTTCCATGATGAAATGTCAAAGCCTACTGTATATTTATATCACCATAGATATCAAAAAGGTGTAGTGTAACCAGAAAGAATTACAAAATCCGGACATTCCAATTGGAAAAACCTTCATTTAGTTTTATTTAATTGAGTTCGGGTAAGTTCCATCAATAAATCAACAAACGATTTTGAAATTTATCGTATACGTACTACATAATATTTAGTGGCTGTTCTAGGTATTAAATTAATTTAAAATATTAACTTATTAATTTGTGTTATAAGAGATAAATAAAAGATTAGCGATCAAATATGTCATGAAATCAATTACCATCAAGATGATCCAAATTTCGAGTATATATTCGACGGACAAAATGAGATTCTTGAGATTATTTGAGTAATAAATACATTTAACAAACTGGGAAGACCAAATTCATGTATAACAATAAAATAAAATTCTGACAATCATGCCACATATAGGAGTGGCACATATGTTTTTCTAACTATTTTTAGTGCTACTAAATTAATTTTAACAATTTTAATTAATTTTGGTTAAAAAAAAAAATTATTCATTTAGTAATATAATAGAGTGCAATTTGCACGACGCAACAACAATAATTGTGATATGACCGGGAAAACCATATGTATTAAATTCTAAACGTAAGGCACTTTGCAGGGAAAAGTGGCTAAAAATTCATTATAGAAATGTTTTTAGTATTAGGTATATAGTGTTTTTATAATGTCTACAGCTATTTTACATAAAAATAAATATTATAACTTGCCATTAAATGTTCTATCTTAATTAAAATATTTCATTTACAATTAGATCCTAAACAAGAGGTAAATTATCACGAATTGCACAGATTATTACAATTATTCACGCCTATCGCCTTACCCTTCCCTAAAACTATATTTCCATTGTTATAGTCACCATCGGGATTTATGGAATCCTGTCGCCTCTGTAAATAAAAAACATATTTTTAAAATTTATATGTAAGCAATAAATATAATAATTATTACCTTTAATTCCGTCGCCAAACATATAAACGCATCTTCAATATGCTTATTCCCTTTTGCAGAAGTTTCCATTACAAATAAAATTTCTGGAATGTATTCACATGTTGCCTGTGCTTCAGAAAATTCAACTTCACGTTCCGATTCCAAATCACATTTATTACCAATCAGTATTAGCATTACATTTGAGGTAGTATACCGGCGAACTTCGTCAATCCATCGCTGGATATTTAAAAAGGTCGATCGCTTTGTTATGTCGTACACCAAAATTACACCATTTGCCGAGCGGTAGTAACTTTGTGTTATTGTACGAAAACGTTCCTGACCGGCTGTGTCCCAAATTTGTAACTGTAAGTAACGAAAAAAAAAAATCGTTCAACCACCAAAGGCTTCGGCTTCCCTAACTTTTCGTAAACCTAGACTTTCGACTTTCCTAACAAGGGAACCTTTTGAACTGCCAAATTCTAAAAATTATAAAAACGATTCTAAGTTGAGGTTAAATTAAGTGGTGGTTTTAACCCCTAAAGAGGGCTTGGTTGCCGATAAAAAAATGGTTTCTTCAATGTCTCACAGAATACTACAACTTAGAATTCGAATAGTTTTCATAATTTTTTTGATTTTGACAGTGCAAAAGATTCCCTTTTTTAAGCTTCATGTCCTCAAATGGTGGTTAAAGTCTATAAAATCCACATGAAAAATATTTATTCTAAAATATCTTTGCAATTTTTCAATTTTCTATTCCGGGGGGCTATTTGTGAATTCGATCCGAACGTATTCGACCCTTGGAAGTATAAGATCCATATTTGATTTAAATAAGAAACGAACGAATCTGATTCAATTTAAATAAAATTCCAATAATTCGAAGACTAGAATACGTTCAAATCGAATTCACAACTAGCCTCTCCGGTTTCCGAAATTCATTATCATGAAAAAAAAAATAAAAATAAAAGTTTTTGTTCAAGATCAATGGATGCGCCAATATAAATAAGCCAAAAACTGAGAAACCTCCACCAATGTATTTGAGGGAAATAAACAGGATAACTGTTATTTCGTTAAAAAAGGAAACTTTGAAAAATCGATTTGAAAAAGACAATACATTTTTTAAAGAAAAAGCAAAAATGGCTATTATTTATATTCAAAGCGATCGAGAGTTTCGAGAACATAATTTGCATGATTGCTGTTGAAGGATTCCAAAGCTATTTCAAATAAGCTTCGGCAAAAAGGTGCCTCAGCTAATTCCCATATCAACAACACATATTTATAAGAATCCATCAGCGTACTATAAACAAAAAATGAGAAGATATAATACTGAAGAGTCAGACACCAAGAATTAAAACTTAAAAAAATCAAGATTATTATAAATAGTGGCTTAAATAAAACGATTTTAATAACGTGAACCAATTTTGGTTTGTAGCCATTGATGCTAATTGTTATTATTAAATTTACTTCTAGAATAGATTAATAGAGATTAAATAAAATGAATGTTAACTAATGTCACTGTTAATGTCACTGTTCAATTGATTTCATAATAATTCTTAAAATACTAAATTTCAATGTTAATTAGTGTTGGGACGCCTTGTTTCCTATTGCGATAAACAAATTTATAATATATCATCAAACAGTTCAGTACCATATATCACAAATTCGGAATGAACAGGAGAACATCGAAACTAAAGAACAAATCAATCAATGTACTATCGGATAGATCTTTTGTTCAAGACACAACAACAAAAATTAAAAAAGTAAACAAACCATATGTTTTTCGAATTTCGTCTATTTTTAATGATTTAAATAGTTTCGGCAAATATTTTGTGTTTTCGAATTAATTACTGCTAATTTTTTCTTAAACACGCCAAAATAATTCAATTTATTACAACAAAAAAACCATTTTCTTGCAGCAACGATGCTGTGATTGTTAAAGCAGAAAAAGGAACTACAGTCGTAATAATGAGCCCGTACCGAAGCCGTTAGCCCTTACAATTCTATTAAAATAGAAAAGTAATGCTTCAGCCCGAATTAATAAAAATAAATAGTTTCTCAAAAACAGGATTTTGAAAACCAGGATTATGAAAACCTGGGCGGCTATTTGGGAATTCGATTCGAACGTGATCGGGTCTCCGATGTATTAGATTCCTATTTGAATTGAATCAGATTCATTCATTTCTTATTTAAATCAAATATGAATCTTATACATAGAAGTCTCGATCACATTCGAATCGAATTCCCAAATAGCCGCTTTTGAAAACCAGGCTTGTGAAAACCAGGCTTTTGAAAACCAGGCTTATGAATCCAGGCTTCTGAAAACCAGGCTTACCTACCAGACCCATTCTAAACCGTTCAAACTTCTAGAACATATTGTTAGTACCTAAATAAAATACACTGTAAATGGATTACATTTAATTTCAATTATTGCGGTTAAGCTATTGGTTTCATCGTTGATTTATTCTCCGAAAAAACGAGACATCTATTTGATTTTTTTCATAGCTCCGTAAGTTTTTATGCTAACGACTTTTACTAACGCTCATTTTAAAGGTATTTTCAAGTACTTTATAAAAGATCTGACAAGCTTTCCTCCAAAAATTCGTGGTCTTTCCGTTATTTAATGTTGAAAGGTTCGAGCGTAAGGTTTTCGAGTTATTCTTGGAAAATCGGTTTAAAACGTGCATTTTTTAGTGAAAAATCAACATTTTCAATCGCGAATAACTCGAAAAATATTGATTTATCGAAAAAACTTCATCGAACATTTTTTGCTTAGAATCCACCATTCTATCGATTTCTGCGGTTATTTTGAGTTTATTAATGTTCGCCCTCAACAAGGTTTGGCTTGCACCCCCAGAATAAAAACACACATCGGCATTATACAAGTTCTGTCCTTTGAGCGATTCGCTACTTACTGTCCAAATTTCACGTCAATCGGTTTTGTCCGTAAGAATCTGAGCGAAAAACCGTCAAACACTGGACTAGATCTATTTCCAATAACGCCTGTTAATATGAAAGCAAAATTCGAAAAAGCTTTTGGATAGATATAGAGAGAAATACAAAATATTTTTTTTTAAAGCACACTAATTATTGGTACTAATTAGGTATTCCTTTAATTTTTATTTGTATTTACAGCTAATTAAAAAAATAAAAATAAAACAAGATCTAGGATAAATTTGATGTTCAAAGTAGTACGTGTTATTTTGCCGAAGTGTCAAAGACATCATTTTTTTTAGCGTTGGATATGTCGAATTTTGTGCCAACAAAACGCAATTTGCAGAAAGTTTTGCTTTTTTGCTTCCATTTGAAGAAATGTTTTGCTAAAAGTCAACGAACTATGTTGGAAGCTTTTGGTGATTATGCTCCATCGATTTTAACATGCGAGTACTGATTTCGACGCAATAAAAGAGGTCACTTTGATACGGAAGATAAGGAACGTTCAGGCCAGCCGAAAAGTTTGAAGATGAGGAAGTGAAAGCTTTACTGATGAAGGGCCGAGTCAAACGGCAGAACTTGCACAATCATTACATGTTGATCGATCAACGGTTTCCAGACATAAAATGACATTCGAATGTTTCACAAGCAAGGAAATTGGGTGCCATACGAGTAGAAGCCGCGGGACGTTGAAAGGTGTAAAATGAGCAGTGAATCATCGTTAAGTTCATGCTCAAATTCAATGAAACCATAACTGCGAAACGCCACCATTAATAATTGAGCATTGAACCAAAAACAGCCAATTATCCGAAAAGGCATAACAAGCGATTTTTCGACAACGTTCGGCCTTGTTGTGAAACCGGTTAAGGAAACGTTAGAAGCGCTAAACTGGGATGTCCTACGACAACTGCCGTATTCTTCAGATATATTCTTACTAACAAAAAACTCTTCTTCCAAAAAAAAACTTAATTAATTATAGAAGGACGTACGTTCTAAAGGAATCTGCCTCATTTTTGAAAACGCCCAGTGTCGAAACATGTTAAATGCCGCACGTCTGTGTTATAGAGTTCTTTTGAAATATGAATAATATGGAGTTCGATTGGGCAAAATAAATCAATTTACTATAAAAAAAATGATTTACGTAATGTTATTTGACATTTCGTTTGATATTAGATTGGTTTATTTTGCCCAATCGAACTCCACATGAGTGGGGAAAACAGAAAAAACAATCATTCATTTGTCCATGACTTTGCTTTTTATTTACTTCTCTTGTATACTTTTTTATTATATAAACACGTTTCTACTGTGGTATTTATTAAATATAAAAAAGGGATGTATAGTTATTTATGGTACCAATGAGGAAAGTGATATAGTATCCAAGAGCGACACGTTTGTTCCGCGAGGCGATATCCGAGTGGGACATTACCCAGAGATGATAATATCTCTTTGGTCACGAACGAGTACCATATAACCGTTGTTACGAGAGGAGAGTGCGGTCGAAAAATGAAATGTGAACAGCCCCGGCGAGATTTCTTATTTTATTTAATTCAAGCCCACTATCTGAAAAAAGTCGTTGGATAAAGCAGGCTTTTATAAATGAAAATGAGGTAAGTCGAGGTTTATTAGTGCTAATTTGTTTCCTAAACGCTTTAATTTAAATATTTATAAAGTTCCCCTCCCATAAAAGAATAATGAAGCTATTCATTCGTGATTCCCACCGATAAAATTTACTTTCATACCTAACAAATTTTCTATATAATATGTAAATAAATAATGATGTGATTTTGGTTTATTTATTTGAACTACCTTTAACTGGGGTACGATTATGTAAGCATTACAAGTTTCGAGTTTCTCGTAATAGCGACAAAACGCTTACAAAGAATCTCTTCTTTTCTTTAAAAATAATCTTTTTAATCATTACGAGTTGTCTGTCGTACTTAAAAAGGTGTACGAGTAAAATAACAACAAATTAAATTGCAATTAAGAGAACTCGTAAAGTTATACATAAATCGTGTTTTGTCGCAATTTCGAGAAACTCGAAACTCGTAATGCTTACATAATCGCACCCCTGAAAATAAGAATGCTGTAAAACTGAGCCCTTATTTAAATACCTAGATTGCATATCTAACTAATGTTTTTTTTTCCAATTCATTCAAAAACTTACGAAAATGGAAATAAATCGATAACGAAAAGTTAATCCTCACAAAATTAATTACAAATGTTTTCCATAAAAATGTGGATTAATAATTGCCGTCTTACTTTGGTCACTGGAATAGTTATTAGTAAAAAAATAAAAATGCAAATTATGCTCAAAATAAAAACCGAAAATTATTTTCTTTTTACTTTTATCAATTGACATTAAAAATTAAATAAAAAAACAAAAAAAAAATTTCAAAAATATTCCTAGAATAATTCTATACCAACAAAAACTTGGTTTGAAAATTGAAACTATTCATTCCGGAATGAAAATACACTGCATTGTTGTTGTAAAATGCTCAAAGTAAGACGGCAATCGAGTTAAAATTAGTTGTACTTGTAACGCAAGCATAATTTTTTTCAAGTTTGGAAAATTACTAATTTAGCTTAAATATACAAAACAAATTTAATTACATATTTTTATTTGCTTTTTTTATCAGGCAGAATTTGGCTGGATAGATTGGAGACCACCTTAATTAATATATTTAAAATAAAGTTTAGCCAAGTAGTTTATAATACTAATACCTTAACTGCATTAAACGATAAACAAAAAGTAAATTTCAAATTTAACGCAAATTACTATGCTTAATTCTATTTTTATCATAGGTAATCAATGATTGATAAGTTCACAATAAATGCAAAATCGCAAAAATATGAGAAGGTCATATATTTATATAATTCTTCTATAGTCACAATAACAAAAACAAAAATTATGTATCGTAGTAGCATAATTTCTAAGATGTTTTGTTAACAATAATTTCTACTCGTGTGCTTATTATTTTATTTATAACAATGTAATTAAAAGTAATAGTCTTTATTTACCTTAACTTTTTTTCCATCGACTGTCACCGTTTTTATAGAAAAATCGACCCCAATTGTATTTCCATGACTTTCAATAAAATTACCTGTTTTAAATCTTTGAACAACACAGGTTTTACCTGTACCACAATCCCCGATTAAAACTAATTTGAATAAAAAATCAAATTGATCCTCGTTTGATATTGACATCAAGGTTGTAGGATTCCTTAAACTCATTTTTACTTGTTTTATTATTAATAAATTTCACACAATAATGTATTGTTCCACTACGAAATAATTCCTATTTTCTTTAAACGTAACACAGATATACAAGAATTGTAGTTTTATTAATTCAAAATAAACTCATTAAAAAATAAACACAATTTCTAAACTATCTATAAAAACATAACTCGTTCACTTGCCGTTTGTTTGGTTTTTGCGATTGACAAGAAAAACATTTTTGACATTCTCTCAAAGAGTTTGCACCTTCTTGTGGAAAAGAATATTTTTATACCATTTATCGGAATATTTTTACGCTTGATTTCCACCGCAAAGTCCGTTGCTATTTTAGCAAAGGGAAATTTATTTATTTTTACGGTTGTGTCTCGGTATTTCGTTTGTAAACAATTATAATAGTAATTTTATTAAACCTCAAAACTTACAAATTTGTACTCTGTACTTAAACCATGAAATTTTGAAAATGACGTTTGAACAAGATGAAAATAAAAAAATCAGTTATAGCTACATTGTATTTTGATTGTCATCATTTTTATTTGTCAAACAGATATGAAAGCAATTTATTACCACAAAATTTAACTTAATTAATATAAATTAACTAAAATAAACTTACAATTTAGTTATTAAAAATTAAAAAGGAAATTACGGTTTGCTGCAAGAAAAAAATGGTACTGACTAGCATTTTGACCAAAACGAAAGCAAATATTTGAGAGTTAAAAAACATAATTCATAGGAAGGACACACAAATGAAAGTTTAAATAGAAAAATTCCAGTTAAATAATTTTCCACTTGCAATATCCCCTTAACGATACTTTACAAATCAAATGTAACGCGCATTGCCCAGAACCATGTTTTTCTTGTAATAAAGTACGTTACAAGTTACGTCCCGACTTCTAGAACCACCCTCTAAATTAAGATGTAAATATGTTAGATATGTCGCACGGTTTATGTTCGTGTTTTCTTTTTAACAATTTTCATGAAGAAAACCATACCTGAAAAAATAGAAAATTGCAAAGATTTAGTCAAATTTATTATATAATTTACGCGATCTAGAAAATGATTTGAATAATAAAGGAATGGACCATCTCTCGCGATCCAGGGTAATTACAAAACAGAGTGACAAATTTGATGGGCATTTGATCAAATCTATAGTTAAAATCTGTAGAAAGGGAATATAACTTCCGTTACTACATACAATTTTCTTAAAAATTAGAACAAACACAAATCTATCTTTCAAACTTTGAAAAATTATCAGAAACCGCAATTAATATTAATCATTATTAAATGATAAGATAATGAAATTTTTAATTACCCAAAAATATCATCACAACCATGCCAATCATAATCCACATCCAACATTTCCACGCCTTTTTCGAATGTTCCTGCAATTTTTCTGCTTCACTCTTCAATTGAATAACATTTTTGTCCGATAATTGGGTTGATTTAGTTACTATTTCCGTATCTTTGTTAATAATTCGATTAGCGGTCTCCGATTGTTCCTTTAAATTTCGTGTCAGAGCAATCATATCTTGGGCAATCTTTTCCTGCATGTCACCGTAATATTTAACAGCTTCTCCCATTCCATCCGGTTTACCACTCGCACCATCTCCAGTGATTCGTCTCCTCAAATCGAAATCATCTCCACCTAAAAGCTCCTTCTTCAATTCATTGTGATATTTTGCATTATGAATTTGATTGATCTCCTTGATCACTGATTCCCCATAATCATCCACAACATTTTTCAACTTTATTTTAGTGCGCAATGGGCGTTTGGGTTCACCAATTTGATTTGTTGATTCCACATAATTGGACCTATCTTTTAGAGTTGTACATCGCTTAGTATATTCTAGCAGACTTTTTTGGTTGCAATTCAATAAATCTTCTTCAAACTCTTTGATCATCGTATCCAGCGATTTAATATATTTTTTAAGTCGCCAATCTTTACTATTCTCAATCACAATTTCTTCACATTGTGTTATCAGTGTACGAATATTTATTTCTAATTTAGTCGACATTATTATTATATTTTAATTTATAAAATTTAAATTGATCCTCTCCAACTTTTTATTTTTGTTGGAACTTTAAACAATCGAAGTGACATGACGATGACGTTTACAAAACCTGAAATGTTGACATTAAATGGTATAAAAAAGAAATGGAGTAGGATTCCAGTAGGGAAATTTGTAGGCTCATTCATGTACGTGAGGCTACCCAGCAAAAAAAAAATTGTTTATTTAACGTAAAAGTTACGTTTAATTATGAACGTTTATAATTCGTTTGCTCTTAATTTACTTTACAAGAACGATGTCCTAGGGTGCACCTGTATAAGTAAACGTTAATTAAGAACGTTAAATTTTCGGGTGCTTATAAACGTTAATTAAACAAATAAACTTTTCGTTTAATAATCGTTTAAACTGCATATTAACTTATCGTTGAATTGTTATTTTGTTGTTTTCTATCAATAATAAAATATTTAGGTAGTTGTTCTTATTAAAAAAATTTATTAATTCATATATATTTATCACATTTATGTTTTTTATATACATATTACATTTCAAATTTATAAAAAAGTATATAACTACATGTAATACTTGCTAACATTAAATATTAATAATAAAATATTTCATTAAGAATTTATCAAATTCGAAATCATTATATTATAGTTTTAATTCGAAGATGAAATAAATTAAATAAAAAGAAAAATATTTCATATATCTTATAGGTACGAGGTTACGTTTATCACATTTGAATTCATTAAGTCACATTAAATCAGTTTTATTTATTACGAAACTATTATTCATTTCATATTAACGTTGTCTTTGTCCAATATTTTCTTGTTTTGTTGTTTAAATCTTCGCATCCTTGCCGTGTACATTTGAGCTCTAATCGACGTTATGTAATCATTATAATCCTTAATAGCTTCACCTTGCCAAGCTTCTGAAAAAATTGTAATATGTTTTCAGAATTACGGTTTTAATCGTTAACTTTAATATTTCCCTTAACTTACTAAATAATGCCATGTTTAATGACCTTAAGTCGCGAAATGATTTTCTCTGGTGAGATCCATCCCAATTGTATGTTGCCAGTAATTGGTCAGTAAATACCTTCGCAATGCCAAAGGAATTTGGACAAGCATTGGATGTTGGCTTAAACACTTTAATAAGTTTAATCTGTAAATAATATAAATTGTAAGTATGATATAAATTATATAGATACACATATGAATAATAACTTACAAAACGTTGAGCAAAATCCTTATCATCCCTTATTTTAAAGTTAAATTCTTCCAAATGATCAGAGATGGGAAGGGATATTTCATTTTCCAGGTCTTCATTGGTTTGGTTTTTAATTTCATTGACATCTTGTTTAATTTCCTGTAACAGCTGATACATACTTTCAACGATGAGTTCCAATTTTGCGATACGATTGATAATAACGTTGTTCGAACTAACATTAGTAAATTCACACTCGGTATTTAGTTCAGACAAACGAACATCAGCAACTGGTAATTCTTTAGGAGTTTCAAAATCTGCTCCTAATTCCTCTAATTGATGAGTTTTTTCAGCGGCAATATATAAAACTGGCGATGAAACCCCTTCTTTAAGATTCTGAGCATTGAAATCATCATCTTCGAACTCTTGGACAAATATAAATTCAGGCTCATCTTTCGAGCTTGAAGTTGGTTGTGGATTTGCCTTTTTTAAATTACAGGTGCTGAAATCTTCTTTATCATATTCAAGCATAAAATTTTCATTAATACTTGCACTTATATTGTATTTATTTTTTTTTTGTTTTAAATTGGGCTGATGCTTTTTTAAGCATTCGGTAATATACTTTTTTTTTGGATTGCGATTAGAAAGCATAGATGGTGAATTCTCATTACTGTTTCGGTAATCTGTTAAAATAAAACCATTAGTACATTTCATTTTGTATCTTTCAAAAATTTCTTACTCATTGTAGCCATTCAGGACATATTAATCTAACGTATGCAAAACTGGAAAAAAAACAAATTTATTGTTATAGGGCAATACCATCAATTTAAATCTAATTGTGTTTATTGGGAGTTCTTCAGTTTCTATTGAGATGTCAGCTATGAATATATTTAAAAAATCTTTTGATGAAAATGGTCTTGAAAATAAATCTTCACAATTTATTAGACGTTTGCCAATTATGTATTCTGTGTCAGAAGTTTTTCTTATCGACTCAATACTAAATGATATATTGTTTTCAAGCATAAAACAGGAATTTTTAAACCCTGAAATAAAAAACTCGTTTATTGTCTTCGGTTTGTGATTTTTTGAAATAGCCCATAATTCCTTTTGTCTATTGATTATTTGTTGTAATATATCGTTAGGCTTTTTTATTCTATTTTTCAAAATTTGTAAAAAGTTTTCAAATTTGTAACCGTTAAAACTTTGTAGTGGACCAAATTGTCTGACACAATCGGCCAGGTGCAAAAGATTATGAACATTATAATTTACAAATTCTTTGCCATAAAATGTACCAAAATGTTTTACAAAAAATTTTAACAATTTTTCTGCGTAATCTGCATTTTCCTTTGCTGCTTTATAGTCACATAATAGTCTAACAGCGCAGTGTAATAAAATAAAATGATCATACATTTCTTCACTTAGAATGGATTTCAACAAAACCGGTCCGTAATACGCAATAAATAAGTGAAATTCCGTTGCTTTAAATCGAGGTAATTCAGTAAACTCCCGAGGTTTCCTATTAAACTCTTTTGGAATGAAGTCTTTGGCGATTAATTTATTAAATTCCGACATTTGGTTAAGCACTTTTTTATTTTTAGAACAAATTATTGTAACCATCTTTTTCACTACACCGAGGTCCACCAGATGCATAGAATCGAGCGGAAATTGGGTGACCATTTTAAAATCGTATTGCTCGAGAATGGATTTTGTATTTTGGTAATTCACATTATGATGATTTACATCGAATCTAAAAAAAAAACTATCATCTGTTCTTAATTTTCTCGATGTTCCACTAAAAACAGTTCGGTGATTATAACTAAAACCATTCTGATCACATTTATGACATCCGTTTATAGCGTTGTGGTATTTGGTGCAAGTTACAAAAGATTTCGCAGGCGCATCACAAGAAAATAATCGTATTTCAAATCTTTTCTTTATCATTTGTTGCGAAACAAAAATACCGTTTTCACGTAATGTTTTTGATTCTTTGGCAAATTCCTCAAAAAACAGTTCATGCGATGTGGGATGTCCATTTCCAATATACGCAGCTATCACAAATGGGTATATGTGTTGACAATTTGTAAAACATCCTAGAATGGGCCAAATGGATTTTTTTGAGCTTTTGTATAATGGCAATCCGTCTATGTTGATATCTAAAATTATGGAAGGTTCATTTAAGACAATCTCATCGCAACAGTTAATTGCATTGTTTTGTATGCCAATGTATACGAAATGGTCATCCCCAATTTTTGTTTTTGTAATTACACTGCCACTATTATGACTTATTTTCATTAATGTACTTTTCGAACGGGGCAATTCTAGTCCATATTTATTTAAAGGGGTTAGAACACTAGATGTAGCTACGGTGCTTAAATTATTTAAAATCACAATTTGTCTTAAATCTGTTTTCAATGTCTCGATTTTATTATTTACTATAGAAGAATTAACTTGCACATTAACATTTGTATCCGTATGATTCTCGGTGCCAGGAATTTCTAGGTTATTCTTAATTTTAAAATTAACCTCACTTTTGTTTAAGACATCAGATTTATAAAAATCATTATCGTTTTTATGGATGTCTTCGTTCGTCGTAAATTGTAAAGCTGGTGATGTTTCTTCAAACTTTTCCACAGGATTTAATTTAATTATGTTTTGATTTTTTTTAGATGAAATTTCTTTTGCGCGTATAGATACTAAACGCCTAAAATGGCGTTTACAAATCTTTGATTTTTTACCTTTAAACATTGGAAGATATTATAATTAATGTTTTTTTGTAATTTACACTTACTTTTGCCCTTTTATATATATCTATATTATTTTTATTGAAATTATACTATCTAAAACGATATTAAATAATAATTTTTTTTACTTTTTAGTGTATATCGGCCGGAGTTGACATAAAATAAACTGAAATGTGCTTAAGTAAAATTTTCTTCGTAGAATTAACATGAAATAAACGTTTGAAACTTAATGAAGTTATGTCAGATATCTGTATGTGATAACAATACAAATATTGAATATACGTTTTTCTCTTTCTATCTTAATAAAATAATAGTACGTTTAAACTGAGATGAAATGTTAGTTTAATTTTAACGTTATCCAATTTTTTACTGGGTAATGTCGTTTTCCTGTTGCAACAAAAAACAGATTCCGAGCGAAACCCAAGTGACAGCAGCTGTCATTCGTCGCTCGGTAAAATTTTTCGGAGCGATTACTAAGGCAATTACATTTAAATGTCATTTAAACATCAAAATAAATATGCGGAAAAATATATTTAAAAAACAGTAAAATAATTAACAAATAACACAACAAATAACATGATTACAATAAATTATTTATTAATTTACGAAAAAATTCACCAGTATTAACAATCTAATTATAAAAATAGAATTTGACAATTAATACGTATATTCACACAACCATATAAAAAACAAAAAATCGCAGAATCCGGATTTTTGGCTGTTCCAATTAAAACGTCAAAAAACTGTCATTTTTCAACTCGGATTCGACTCCGAATCTGTTTTTTGTTGCAACAGGAAAACCACATAATTGAGCTCATGTGCCCTAGCGTAAAAAAATTAACTACAAATAAGATTTACATAAAACTAAAGCCGCGACTACACGAATGGAAAATGTCGTGAAACATTGGCCCAATGTGATTTGTTAAATGTTGGACAAATGTCACCAATATACACTCCAACGTTGGCAGTTTCCTTTGATCTTTTTATAAAAACCGCCTATTGAGCGAATGGATACCAATGTTGGGCCAATATAACCTTCATATGTATTTGTTATTTTTTTTCTGTCTACACGATTGGTTTTTTGGACAAATCTCCAACGTTGGTCTACATTTTCCATTCGTGTAGCCGCGACTAATAAAAATCAAATATGTAATAACAAATTCATAGATCTGTGATTCACCAAATATATTTTCCAATGTAATAAAACAATACTTCTAGAATTTAAACAACTTCACAAACCAAAAAAAAAAACATTTTAAAATTTTATTGTCACAGTCCTAGCACAGAAGAGAAATTTATTCGTATTCTGTGGTCCTTCCTATTGACTATAGAATAAATAGACCGGAAGCCTAACGAAAGTTACATATGTTTTTCAAATAAAAAGTGTATCGAACATTTTCAGCGACAAGGCGTTTAGGTGGCTAAAAAAACTAAAAGCACATGAATTGACAGAAATTAACAGAATTATCTGAATTAACTGAATCAACTGAAGTGAATTGAGTGTTCGATTGGCAACTCTTCACATGCAACTGAATCGGAAATTCGGAATATGTATTATGCTCTTGTAGTTAATTCAGATATGTTGTTTGTTGAATTTTTTGACATTGATTTCATTTTGTTAAACGCAGACGAAACTTTATCGTTTTGAAATGAATAAGTTTATTAAAAATAATATTATGTATAAATTTATTATAAATTTTATTATTTATTATAAATTAAATTTTATATTTTATTATTTATTATAAATTAAATAAATTGCCAACGTGCCTAAAACTATCCTAATTGTTAGAAGTGTGGTTAAATTAATCTCAACATTACATGGAAAACAAATTTTTTAAATTTCATATTTACAATTTTCTAGTTTTTATATTTTGACAGATCTACAAACGTAAAAGCGCAATAAGATGTTCTTGTTCGATTGACGCCGAAATTGAGGTTGCTCTTCCATAGAGGGAAAAAAATCAATCGAAAACGACATAATTTTATATGTATTTCCGGATGTCTCATATTTAACTTTATTTCTATCATCTGTGTACAATTTTTTAAATTATTTGTACCGTTTGATATATGTATAAGGTATTTTTAATTCACAAGTTCAATATTTTCAAAATAAATTTTTCATATTTTGACTTTTTAGCCCAAGAAGTCCAGTAGAGACATTTACTTTAATTGTATTTCACGTAGCGTTGTCGTCATGTCGTGTCACTTTTACACAGAACTTTAATTGGTATTCTCCATATTTAAAAATACTATAGATTTGAAACCAAGTTTTTTCTCATATAAAATATTCTATTTCAAGCGTGCACAGTTGGAGAAGGACGGATATATATATAGGTCCTTACGAATGGGTGCACTTTCCTTTATGGCCCTTTTCGAAAGTTTTACTTATTTATTTAGACATACTTATTTGCCGCCATCTTAAATAAATATGTAAAATCATCCGAATTGATTTCACATACTTATTTTCTATTTTGACTATTTTGTAACTATAAAATAATTTTTAATTAAATTTTTTATTAAACTTAATTACTACATAATATCACAATATGTATGCAATGAAATTAACAGAATTTTGGTTTTCGTTTAAGATTTTTTTTTTTGTAAGAACATACTTATTTTAAGTTACCTCGCCAACATACTTATTTAAATAAGTAGGTCTAAATAAATAAGTATAACTTTCGGAAAGGGCCTATGTAAACAAACCATTTATACCACGTTTACATTATACGTATCTAATAAGTATGTACTTTTTTGCTATTTAATTATTTTTCCGCTGCAGTTCACACTAGTGTTGCGATTTGTAGTGTGAACGCATACTATAAAAGTTTGTTGTTTTGACAGATAGGCTTCTGTATTCAATTCAGTTTATGTGTCCTGAATTTCTTCTCAAACTCTATTAGATTTGTCGGCAAATTATTTGGTTAACACCCGAAATTGCAGTTAGAAACAAAAAAACGTAATAAATTTTAGTTTTGACAACAAGTACATATACGAATAACATTAACATATAGTTATTAGTTAGGGTTCACATTACAACGTAATAAACTAATACTTTTTTGATACATACTTTACCGAAATATCAAAAAAGTATGTGATAAAATATTTAAATATTTAAATTTGAGTTCACATGACGATACTTTTTTGCTACATACTTTTATTCTACTAATGTAAACGTGGTATTAGTTTTTATTGTTGTTAAAAAGTAGTTGTGCGTAGTTTCGTGAAAATTAAAAATTATCAAATAGAACCAAACAATTTAAAAAATATAATTATTATTTGTGATAAACTATTAAAGAAAAATGAATTGTATTATCAGAAAATGTCGTAACAATACTCGCAACAAATTACCTGGAATTTCTTTACATCGATAAGTTTTATTCTGGTTTATGTATAACGAAATTAAAATTGTGATGTAAATATTGTAATTTGTGATAAAAAGGTGCCCTTTTAATTTACATTTATTACATAATTATCAAACATAATCAAAAAAAATTATTGGTGCTTATCTTCCTATGGAAATATTTTTTCCCATGCTCTTTATATTGCGAATATGGGAATATTGACATTTTGAAATGTACATACTCGTATTTATGTTTTTAGATTTTGTATCTTAATGTAATATGTTATATTGCTGGATTGAGATAAATTTAAATTAAATTAAATCAATATGATAAGTATTTAGTAAATTTACGTAATACGTATGTATAATATATATAATGTGTAAAATATAGTGAAGTGTTTATAAATAATTCTTCTATAGAATTCTTTCTATTATAATTCTTAATTTTAGTTTTTGGTAGCTTGATTTTGCCTAGTTAAATTTTAAAAATCTAATATAATCTAAATCTAGAATATTTTAAAATTAAATCTCCCGCCAATCTGAAATAAAAGACAAACAGAAAAATAGTATGCCCACTAACACATCAACATTTGCAAATAAATACTTTTTTAATTTTTGTGAATGTTAATTAATTCATTTAATTTCTAATATGCTACCGGTGATTAGACCATTTTAAATGTGTTTTTATTAACACGAAAAGTATATTAGTATTTACGATGTCATACAATCATTTGCTGCCAAGAAGGCATAACTTGATTGTATACCAAAATTTAACATTTCTTGGCTGGATTAAAAACATGGTTACCAGTTTCGAATGGAAGTTTTCTAATTTGTAGTTAGACATTTTTTTTACAAAAATTTTTTGTGGCAAAAAAATTTTTTGTTGAGATATTTTTAAATACATACTTAAAAATATGGCAGCCAAAAAAGAAACATTAAAATACATATACCTGTGACGATCTTTTTTGCAAAAATGTTCGCACAATTTCTTTAAAATATCAAAGCGCAAATGATTTCTAACCGTCAAATTTATTGTATGTTTTCCTCATCCCACGCCATTTTTTATATTTTTGTTACCTGTGGCTGTATTCTGGCTATTCCCTGGGAATTGGGAATTGAACTATTTTGACAGTTTCTAGCAGTTTGGAATTATTTTTTCCAAAAGTGTATTCTGGCGATTGGGAATTTTTAATGTAGGAAAAAATTAATTCCATTTTATGTAAGTTGTGACGTTTATTTTTCCCAAATTTTTTTTTTTTTGGGGAATTAGAAGAAACTGTTTGTTTTGTCTATTTTTATTATTTTATTTACAACGTAGTATCGGTAAAGTTTTTATTTTATATGTAGAAAATAAAATTTTTAAATAATGGCGGCTGCAGAATTTGAAATAGTGTTTTTCCCATTGGATAATTCCCAATTACGCCAGGGCCTAGATTCTGATCAAGTGACAATTTTTTGTGACTTTGTACTAAAATTTTAACTGCTATAAAATGACAATATAGTTGTGAGTTCTAAAATGCGATTCTGATGAAGTGACTTTTTCAAAATGTCACTAGAAAAAAAATGACAAATTAAACAAAATTGTCATTAATTTGGTTTTCCGTGACAAAAGTCAGCTGCATTTTAAAATAAAATATGTGTTACTATATTTTGTTAATTTTTATTAATTTTGTAATAAATTTTAATTGTTTATACTTTAATTTAAATAAAACAATATTTTATTTATTTTTATATATGTATATAATGTGTATGTAGCGCGTCATTAAAATTAACCTTAAAATATAACTGCGGTAAACTAGAAATGCAACTGATGTAAACAATCTGCTGTTAATGTCTTAACTCATTTCATCAGAATCGCAAATTTTCCGTGACAATATTTTGTACTAATTACAAAATGTCACGAAAAATTGTCATTTCATCAGAATCTCCCCAGAATACACTTTTGGGAATTGGATAATAAAAAATTGGGAATTATTGAAGTTTGGAAATATAGCAATACTTTTCCCAATTCCCAGGGAATAGCCAGAATAGGGCCACAGATATGGTAATTGTAATGTTAAAATTTATGTCAGGTGGAGTAGCTGGGTAAGTTGGAAATTCATACAAACCTGTATGTCAAAAGTAAAAAGTTTTTTCATTGGGAATGCTCTGTTACTAAAAACTGCTGTGTTTCTTATTTCTGATCTAATCAATCTGATTGATCTGAGTACTAAAAAGTGGTTTCTTATTTCAGGTCAGATCGATCTGATCATTTTTTTTGCTGTTTCTTATTTTTTTCAGATTGATTAGATTGATTTTTTTTATTTGTAAAAATATTCCGATTTCTCAGATTAGTTTTCGTTTAGCTAACTTCATGTAATTCAATGTACATACATTACCGCATACAGAACTGTCTTCTCACCACTTATTTTTTTTTGCAAACGTTATTAAAATGGAAATAGAAGGAAATTTGAATTATTATGTGAACGAAGGTAAATCATTTTATTAAATTATGAAATAAATATTTTTTGATCTAAAAAATCTGAAACCTGTTTCTTATTTCAGATCGACCAAATCGAGCTGGGCCTAGATTCTGATCAAGTGACAAATGACAAATGACAATTTTTTGTGACTTTGTACTAAAATTTTAACTGCTATAAAATGACAATATAGTTGTGAGTTCTAAAATGCGATTCTGATGAAGTGACTTTTTTAAAATGTCACAAGAAAAAAAATGACAAATTAAACAAAATTGTCATTGATTTTGTTTTCCGTGACAAAAGTCAGCTGCATTTTTAAATAAAATATGTGTGAGTATATTTTGTTAATTTTTAATAATTCTAGTTATAAATTTTAATTGTTTATATTTTAATTAAAATAAAACAATATTTTATCTATTTTTATACATACATATATAAAAATAGATAAAATATTGTTTTATTTTAATTAAAACATAAACAATTAAAATTTATAACTAGAATTATTAAAAATTAACAAAATATACTCACACATATTTTATTTAAAAATGCAGCTGACTTTTGTTACGGAAAACCAAATTAATGACAATTTTGTAAATGTACATATATGTTATATGTACATATATACATGTACATACGGTTATATACATGTACATACATATATATATGTACATACGGTTATATGTACATATATACAAAATAAACCTTAAAATATAACTGCGGTAAACTAGAAATGCAACTGCTGTAAACTGCTGTTAATGTCATAACTCATTTCATCAGAATCGCAAATTTTCCGTGACAATATTTTGTACTAATAACCAAATGTCACGACAAATTGTCATTTCATCAGAATCTACCACCTGGGGTGACATGTTATAACCATCACTTTCTTCGCTTCGATGCATTTTCGATAGAATAACTGTATTCCTTTGTTAAAAATATAAAATTTTAAAACAATTTAGTTGTAAGATACCGTTACTCTGTCAAATATGCATCGAAGCGAAAAAAGTGATGGTTATAACATGTCAGCCCTGATTTCAGATTTCAAAATCTGCTCGATCTACGGATTTAAATAAGAAACTGAATGAATAAAATAACGATTTACGTCACTTTCGGAATATCCGGAATATCCATGAATAAAAAAAAACACCCAAAATGGCATTATTTTCCCCTAAATTCAAAAATTCCGAATCCCCAGAATACACTTTTTGAAAAAATAATTCCCAACCCTCCCGGCGCAAAAATGTATACAGCAAAAATGTACAGCGTACGAACAGTTTATGAACACTTTTTTTTATAACACACTACTTCACGTACATTCCATACACAGCGATGTTAGCTATATTTTGTGGAGAAATTTACAACAACAATTGCACGTGACAGGAAATTAATAATTCGAACAAAAAATTTGAGTTATTTAATTCGAGCCCGTACTTGTTATATGCTCAACACAGAAATTTAACCAAAAAAATAAAAATGAAAAATCCCGTTTAATCAATTGAAAATCTGGATAAACAAGTGACGAAAAAATCGAATTTGTAAAAAAAAAATCACGGATAATAGAGGTTTACGGATAATCGGATCCCGAAAAATCGAGTTTCAACTGTACATTAGTATAACAAAGTCTTCGTAAACTGTACGTTTATGTTCCGCCAGGTCAGCAGGGAACTGCTAGAATACTGTCAAAATTTAGGGCGATTTTCCTGTTCTACTAAAACCACCCTCCCGGCGCAAAAATGTATACAGCAAAAATGTACAGCGTACGAACGGTTTACGAACGCTTTTTTTTATAATACACTGCTACCCTCCAGACCAGGTGTATCATAAACGTACGGTTTACGAAGACTTTGCTATACTAAGGTGTTCGTAAACGTTACACTAAAACGGTACGAATATAGTACGTAATGTGTACTTTTGTCACATGAGAAGTGAAACAAATTTGCGAAGACATTTGTATGGATTAGTATGTATAAAAGTGTTCATAACGTGTACGCTTAAACGTAATGTTTACGAACTACTTAAGCGTAACATTGACGAACGGTTTAGTGCGAATTGCTCCATTTAATTAGAATAAAACAATTTTTTTAAATCTTATCTTTTATTTGTATTTTTCTTCAAGTGAGCCGCAACACAAGACACAACGTGCCAAATATGTACAAATACATTTTTGCGCCGGGAGGGAACTGCCCTCCAGACCAGGTGTATCATAAACGTACGGTTTACGAAGACTTTGCTATACTAAGGTGTTCGTAAACGTTACACTAAAACAGTACGAATATAGTACGTAATGTGTAATTTTGTCACAACCGATTAACACCGGTCGGACTAATTGAAAATCGCCCTATTCCCAGGGAATAGCCAGAATAGGGCCACAGGGCTCCAAGAATTAACAAAGGCTGAAATAAAAACGGTGATTTTTATGAATTAAAAAATGTGTTTCTTAATTCATTTTAAAAATGAATTTAGAAATGTACAAAACCTGAAATAAAAAAGGTTGAATTTAAAAAGACATTTCTTAGTTCATTTTTAAAATGAATTAATAAATGTTCAAAATATGAAATAAAATGTACCTTTTTCATTAGTTTTGGGACAGTAACGGGACTAGAAATTGGAATACTGTTAAAAACTAAAATAAGATAGTATTTTTAAAATGTTTATAAACAAATGAGGAGACAAACAGAAAATTAAAAAACTGATCTAGAGAATTGGAAAATGCAAAAACGATTTCGGTTTAGTTTATCGTTCTACAGTACAATAGTTTTTTAACCAATTTAAAGTAAATTTAACTTTTCTAATTGTTCAATGATATTTTCATTAATGAAAATATAAACACAAAATTAACTTTTTTAAGATTCTGATTTGTAACAATTTTAAATCAAAACAATAAAAAATCGATTAATTTCAATTTGTGAAATTGTTGATTTAATTAATAACAAAAATTTATTATTTATATTTGCTCATTTTAAAATAAGAAAATAGAAGCAAAATTAATCCCTATATCCCTATAGCCACAATAAACTACAAAAATAATTTATTATCTGCATTTCACAATTTCGTATGAAAAAATACATAATGAAAAAAAAACTAAAAAACAAACAAAAAATTATGAATTATATAATATATAATACACATATTAAACATTTTTAAAAAAAAAAATTTTTTTTTTTTTTGAAGCGGAGTGACGTAAGTGATCTTTTTATAATTAATATTATTTCGTATAATCACAAAACACCAACAGTTTTCACTTACTTAAAAATAAAAAAAACCAAACTTTTTATTTTTGAATTTATTTAGTTTTATTTATTTAAAATTACAACTAGTTTCGATCTTGTAAAGATCATCTACAGGTAATTTTTGCAATTCAAATTTTTGTAAATTTTGCAATTCAATTGCAAAAATTACCTGTAGATGATCTTTACAAGATCGAAACTAGTTGTAATTTTAAATAAATAAAAGTAAATAAATTCAAAAATAAAAAGTTTGGTTTTTTTTATTTTTAAGTAAGTGAAAACTGTTGGTGTTTTGTGATTATACGAAATAATATTAATTATATAATACACAATTTAGCGTTTTGTTTTAAGTGTCTTCTTCTTCTAGTATATTCTATTATGCAGCCTTTATCTACTATATTCTGTTCAAAAAATGAAATAAAATTTGACTTTTTTAAATCATTTTATAAAATGCATTAGGAAAAGTGTTCAAAACATGAAATAAAAATTGCGTTTTTAATTAATTTTGCATTTTGACATGTTTCTCAAAATCGCCTTTTTTAATTCAGAAAATTTTGGTAAAAAATTGAATTAAAAAACGTTTTCTTTTTCATACAAAATCGCATTGTTTAATTCATTTTTGATCACATTTTTTATTTCAGCCTTTCTTAATTCGTGGAGCCGGGCCACAGTATTGCAAAATGACTAAAGCGGGGATAAAATATGACATATTTTATCATTGTTGCCCGATTGAACACGTCCAGTATCCACTTGGAGTTTTTTGTTTTATTTTTTTAATCGTAAGAAAATCGTACTACAAATTTCGACTCGGAACGAAATGCTTGTTGGGTTCTTAGGGGTGTACACTGCTGCCTGCAGCGTCCAGCATTTCCAAATCTAAACTACGCGCCTCAAATATTTCATCATCTTTCTCATTCTCATTTCGTTACAAAACTTGTAGTGATAAAGAAGTGTGTGTTCCGAACTATCAAGTGACACGACATTCTAATAATAAAAAATAAGAAATTTATAAACTTACATTTTTAAATCAAAATTTCCACTTTCTTTTATTGAAAATACGTATAAATTACCTATATATATTTTTTTAATTTGAAAGCATATAATAAATTATAAATTTGTGAATTTTCCTGCAATCTCTAAAGCAGTTTATTTTCTTAATCGTATATTATTTGTTTATCGTATGTCCATCCAGAATCTTAATACATTTGGTAAGTCTGAAAACACATTTTCATTTATTCGTAGTGAGAATTAAAAAAAAAAAATGAAAATGGCGGATATTTTTAAGCTTTATTTTTATTACAAACCACACTCATATTTTGACCAATCCAATAGTTAAAGATCAATTAAATAAATTTATTAAATTGAGATGTTTTATAGACATATCTAGAAATCTTATGTGTTTATTATAAAAATGACGATTTTTGTTTAAAAATAGTGACGTGAGTTGATGATGTCATTAATAAATATAAGAAAAGGCTTATTCATCTTAATATTTACTAAATTAGAAGCAAGAACATTTAAGATGCTTTGCAATTTTATTTTTATTATTTTCTCATAAAGAAAATTAGATTAATTTTATATGACCTTACTTTTCGTTCTTAATTGGATCTATTAGAAAAATGTAATCGATCAATTCGAAGCGGCTAATTGATCTCTTGAAGTCTACAGTGAGTTTTCATAGGTGCTAGCTAGATGATATGTGAATATCAAATTGGATTGTAATGTTTACTAGATTTTTGTGCCAAAACTTTGTGTTTTTCATGCATTGCCGAAAATGTTTTATATCTTGATTATTGAACCAAGGCCATTTGGTTAATGTGACCTAATTTTGTCTCGGTAAATTTCAGTATTTTAGTGTAATTTCAAGCCTAAAACGAATTGTTTTATCTTTATTATCTTAATATAGGTATGTATGTAGTTTTCGATTGACCGGAAAAACTAAATTCGATCATTTGTGTCTACGTCAAGTTTAGTTTTTTTTGGCAATTGAAAACTACATTAAAAATGTTTTAAAAAATTATCTTGTAATAACTGTAAGAACGATCACACTTACCATGCACGAAACCTGTATTTTTGCAAAAACGGTCAACAATCTCCAGTGTTTCTGATAAGATTGCGTTAAAATGTACACAAATCGCTCTCAGTCATTCAATGCAAATTAGAAAAATTTCCTTTACGCCTTACCAAAGGTAAAATTGGTTTTACTTCGCGAGTAATTCCAAACAAGACCAAACACAAATTTAAGATTTTTTTTAAGTGCTAAATATTATTCATATTATCCCAAATCTGAAAAATAAAATCTAAGGTGAATTTTTTGCAGAATGCATTTTTTTCATTTTTGCTCATTCTACAATAAAAAGTCGTCTGTCTATACTTCTTTGAATTTGTATACCTCTCGTTGTAGCCAAAAGAAAAGCTCACAAAATGCTCGTGAATATGGAAATCTTACAAAAATCATTAACTGTGCGAAAATTTTGACATTAACACAGTGAGGATTTACTGACTGGGGGAACTGTTCCTGAATATGATACAAATTCGAATGTATTCAATCGCATTTGAATTGAATCAGATTCGCTCGTTTCTTGTTTAAATCAAATAAGAATCTTACAAATTTGAATTCGTTTCGTGTTCATAAATAGTCCTTTGGTGTTTACTACGATTTGAATTCTCTTTGATTTGAGCACTTTACGTATTACAGAGCATTCACAATGAAAAAACTTTTTACTTACAGGTTTGTAAGAATTTCGAACATAACGAGCAAACATTTTTGTTCGTTATATTGAAAATTTATACAAACCTGTAAGTAAAAAGTTTTTTCATTGTGAATTCTGTTAGATTCCTTTTTCCAATTACTAACTTATTTTTGGAACCTAACGTATTCAATGTAACTTAGCATTCACAATGAATTTTTTTGTACTTTTGAATTACAGGTTTGTAGGAATTTTCAACTTAACGAACAAACATTTTTGCTCATTATGTTGAAAATTCATACAAACTTGTAAGTGAAAAGTAAAAAGTTTTTTCATTGTGAATGCTCTATAATTTCATATGTAATAACAGAGCATTCACAATGAAAACACTTTTTACTTTTTTACTTACAGGTTTGTATGAATTTCCAACTTAACGAATAAAAACTTTTGCTCGTTATGTTGAAAATTCAAACAAACCTGTAAGTGAAAAGCTAAAAATTTTTCATTGTGAATGCTATGTAAATAAATAAGTTAGGTTCCATAAATAAGTTAGTAGGTAATTGGAAAAGGGCCTAAATCAATATTCGAACTTATTGAAAAACTGGAATTGTTATTTTGTCTGGGAACGAAATTGTTTTTTATTTTTTTGTTAATAATGGTCTTTAGACGGTCAATATTAATGTCATTACTAACAACATCAATACCTCCAAAACTCTTGCGTCATTTTTATTATATGGCGCATTGCTTTGATAAAACAAGTTTTAGTTTTAGTTATTATAGAAATGTCCAAAACCACAGCAAAAAATGTTTGTTGTACTAAAAATTAGTTTTGTTTTACGTAAAACTAATTTTTTTTTTTGTTTTAGCTAAACAAAGTTTTGCTTTATTTAATGCAATTGTTGTTGTAAATTTACCAAAGCAATACGGCAAATAATTGTAAGTGACATTAAAATGATTGTGTACATTTGATAATAATGAAGGGGAGCAATGATGTTACGACGATAATGATACTAATATTGATCTGTGTAGTACTGCCACCTAGAAATATTTACTTTGCTTGGCTGTTTTTTGACAGCGGTGCCCCCTATAGATATTTCCATATGTTCTTGGTTCTAAAGCCAGTTTTATGGTTGCTTTCGTTCATTCGTTCTGATAATTTATTTAACCAATCGTTTCCCTTCTAAACAAAAATAACGTCATTTACCAGGAATAGTGCAGTCGAAAGTACTGTTATCGGACTAATTCATTACTTTCAGATCATTCCTACTTATTATAATTCCCGTTTAATTTTTTAAAATACATAACTATAAGCTAAGCAATGTTTTGATTTTATATGTTCTCTCGTTTGAATCGAAATAAACCGATGAAAAAGTAAAAAATACCCGCTTTAAAAATTTCAAAACGACGACACAAGATTAAATCAGTAAATATAATTAATATATAATTTCATTTAATAAATTTTTAGACCCCTTTGCTGATGCAATTAAGGGTGCTGATGATAATGTGCAGGACGGTCTTGTGCATATAAGAATACAACAGAGGAATGGTCGTAAAACACTAACCACTGTACAGGGATTATCATCAGAATATGACTTGAAAAAAATTGTGCGGGCATGTAAAAAGGTAAATAAATTTAAAAGTATATTAAATTAAAAATATATTTTAAAATATTTGTTTATTCTATTAACTAGGAATTTGCGTGCAATGGCACAGTGATTGAACATCCAGAATACGGCGAAGTTTTACAATTGCAAGGTGATCAACGTGAAAATATTTGTCAGTGGCTAACAAAATCTGGTTTAGCTAAACCGGAACAATTAAAAGTTCATGGTTTCTAAACATATACTGAAAAATATAAAAAAATTGTAATAATAATTTATTTTAGACACAAAAACAAAAACGGAAAATTAATTAAATATTTAATTAATAGAGAACTTAAATTTAAAATAAAATAATTATTTATATATATATATAAATATACAAAAAGCCGCCTTTTCCTTCTCAAACACAATACACAGAATTTTGTTTTAAATTTGTATATTATATATGTATATTTATTTAATTTTATTAAGTAAAATTCATAATTATAAGTAAACTTTTTACAAAAAAATTAAATAATAAAAAAATCGCGAAAAAATCCAACAAATAAATAAATGATAATTAATTATAAACAAAAACTACACAATACAAAATATTTAAAAAAAGAAAATCTTTATTGTTTACTATTGTTTTTTTACGTTTGACTAGAAACTCTTGATAAATCGTAACGTAACTTTAATTAATTTTTTTGCTGTTATTAATTAACCTAAGAAGAAGTTAATTATCGCGACTAAATAATATTTACATATGTATTCAAAAATAAAAATCAGAGTCGGGACACAAAATATTAATTTTTAATTATTTTTCAATAAATAAAATTATAGGGTTATTAATAAATAATATCAAGTGTCAATTATGAAGTATGTAAACAAAATTCTTAAAAAATAGAAAGAATTAATTTAAAAATGTATTTAGAAGCGATTGATGTATTTCGAGAAGAGCGTCGGAAACTTTTTGTTTTAAATAAAAGGAGTTTATAATCAAATTAAAGTGAATTAATTTTTCATTTCAAGGTTTTTGTTGTATTTTGTAATTTTGGTTGTTTTATTTATTTGTTGTTCTACTTGTTTCTCTTGTCTTTTTTTTCTGGAATTCTGTTTAAATTTCACACTCTTAATAATGAATATACTGTTATTTTTTTTTATTTAAACGTTTAAATCAATTTTTAAATAATGTGTAAATGTATTATATATAAAAAAAAAAATAAAATAAAATGAAATACAAAATAATAAGATGATTAAAAAATCGGGAATATTTAGTGTATTTTTCTAGATTCAGACTCATGAGCCATTGGTTTGGGAGAATGAACTTTATCGAGATAATAAAATCTATCTTTTAAAAACGCAAAAATTCGAGATTTTTAAATTTAGCCATTACTAATTTAATTGAAAGTTAACACTAGATTGCCCAAGGAAGTCATTTTGACTGCTTTTTAATTTTAATTAGAAAAAACAATTATGTATACAATGACAAAATATCTTAGAATTTTGTGACTTTTTGTACAACATATAAATGCAATTATTAATAATTGTAGTTACCCCTTTTCTCCTTTTCCGGTATATATATATAGTATGTATTATATACCTATATTGCCCAAAAGCAGTCATTTTGACTGCTTGGGAAATTTTAATTAATCAAACGACTCTTATTATGTATACGTAGGTTAGGTTTGGTTATGTTACAGTGGCTACTTTCCGCACACTTGGCCAGTAGTGGCCCATTCTGATACCACCAGGGCGGGGGGGGGGAGGTTGGTTCTTATCACAATCTGTTTTCTTTTTTCAATGTTCCTAACCCCAATTGTACTAACCCGAGCAATGTTGCTTGACGTCGTTGGTCAAGTTGTTGCCATCTCTTCTATCATTACCACTCACCCCCCACTCTTATTATTGAATTGAGTCAGTTCGGCTCTGTATTGAAATAACAGTTTTCATTTTTTTTCGATTACCGTTACATGATAACATACAAGTACATGATAAATTGTCGATTTGGCCGTATACTTGATAAGTTGCAGTTGCTCAATAACATAAAGAAACCAAACAATGTAATTAGATGTGAAAAAAGGTTCAATTTATTGTTTTATGATCGTTCAACTTTTCTACGATCAACCCAAAAGTTATATTAGTTTTTAGACCTTATCCTCACCAATCTTATCTATATTAGTTTTAGTTAGGGTATATTTTATATTATATAGAAGAAGAACTTCTATTGGTCCATTTTTGGTTTTTTGTAATTAGTACTAGGGATAAAAAAAAAACTTATAAAAACTCGGTGATCAAATAAAATAAATATCATATAGTATCATAGTGTCAGAGAGAACTGAACTGAAAGAAATGTCGAATAGAAGTGAGTTATTGGAAAAGCTAACGAACATAAATGAAGAGTGCTCCGATATAGAATCAGTCGAAAATGTCAGTGTCATCAATATGCCGAGGAAAAGGTGTAGGGTGCTAAGTTGTTCAGACTCTGATAAACTGAAAACACCTTCCAGGAGACCGAAACAGCTGCTGATGGTACTGTGAGGTCAAAATTTGACGAGGGTGGTATTCCTGGAAGGTTACCATCTACTTGTATTTTCAAGGATGTGAACGGGCCAACAGGCTACGTAAAAAGGAACATTATGGCAGATAATCTTATCAGTGCTTTCTCGTTGATAATAGATAACCATATTATCAAACATATAAAAAAGTGCACCGAAAAAGAAGGCCGCCAAATTTTGAGGAACGATTGGACAACAGCATTACCGGAAATACTTGCATTTATTGGGATTTTATATGCTCGTGGATCCTATGAGGCAAAAAATTTGAAACTGTGTCATTTATGGTCAACAAAATGGGGTGCCGAATTTTTTAGAAAAACTTTAACCAGAGAAAAGTTCAAGCAAATCCTACGATTTATTCGTTTTGACAAAAGAACCGAAAGAAGTAGGCGCCTACAAACAAATAAATTTGCCTTGGTTTCGGAAATATAGGACAAGTTCATTGAAAATAGTCAAGCTTGCTATCAACCAGGGCAAAATATAACAGTTGACGAGCAATTATTTCCGTCAAAAGCCAGGTGCAGGTTTACACAGTATATGCCTAATAAACCAAACAAATTTGGCATCAAATTCTGGCTTGCATCAGATGTTAGTAGCAAATATGTTTTGAATGGTTTTCCTTATTTGGGGAAAGAAGATGAGCAACGACCATCGTCAATGCTTCTCAGTGAACACGTTGTTCTGAAACTTGTCGAGCCATATACAAGCTGTGGAAGAAATATCACGACAGATAACTTTTTCACTAGCATGTCACTCGCAACAAAATTATTGGCCAAAAAAACAACTCTAGTTGGAACTATTAGAGGAAACAAAAGAGAACTACCCAAAGCAGCCAAACAAACGAAGGATAACATGCCTCGTTTTTCCACTCTGCTATATAAATCAGAGAATTGTGTTCTTACAATATATAAAAGCAAACCAAATAAAAGAGTAGCTGTTCTAAGTTGTAAGCATAAATTTGTGAAAATTGATAAAAGTAATAAAAAAATGTAACCGGAATCTATACAATTTTATAACAGCACAAAATTTGGAGTTGATATGGCGGATCAAATGGCCAGAAAATATACAGTAAAAGCTAGTTCTCGTAGATAGCCCCTCCAAATATTTTTCAATATTTTAGATTTGGCTGCTATAAATGCTTGGATCCTTTACAAAGAAACGACAGGAATACAAATACGGCGAAAAGAGTTCTTGTTTCAATTAGCAGAACAGCTTTCCACCGAATACAGAGCTGCAAGACAAAAAAATTGATCAGAACAAGAAGACCCACAAAGATCAACTGTAACATCATCAAATGCAACCCATTCTAACAAACGCAAAATTTGTCAAGTACACTTTGCCACAACAACAAAACAAATAATATATGTGAAAAATGTCAAAAGTATGTTTGTGGAAGATGTACACATAAAAAGATTTCCACTTTTAGTTGCAAAAATGTACAAATAATAATGCATAAATTATTTTATTTTTTCCAAGTGAAGTAAATTTGTTTTTATTGTTAATATTTACTAATAACTTGTTATATAACTGTAAATAATATAAAAAATAGTAAAAAATAATTTTAAACAAATTTCTTTACACATTAATTCTTCTTTCACAATGTAGTCATTTTGACTGCTTTTGGGCAATATAGGTGTATACTAAGTTTCAGTCTCTCTAGTGTTAATTTTATTTATTCAATTCTGTGCCTTGTCCATTAAATTTAAACATATCCTTAGTGCCCAAGATCCACCAATCTCCACCTTCAAGAGGCGAGTAACTAGGGGAACTCCGCAGGGGGGGTTCTGTCCCCTCTTCTCTGGAACATAGTGGTAAACGGGTTACTACTTGAATTGGAGAGAGAGGGTATTGAAGTTATCGCGTACGCAGATGACGTAGCTTTAGCTGTTACCGGGAAATTCCTGGGCACGATTGTAGACGTAATGCAGAATGCGCTTACCATCGTTACGAAATGGGCTGGCAAATGTGGACTTGGTATTAACCCGTCCAAGACAGAGCTGGTACTCTTTACTAAGAAATACAAAATCCCGGTAGTTGTCCCTCCTACCTTAAATGGCACGAGACTTGCTTTTACTGATAGAGCTAGATATCTGGGCATTATCTTGGACAGTAAGCTTAGTTGGAAGCCCAACATGTTGGAGAGTATAAACAAAGCTACTATTGCTTTGTACTCCTGTAGGAACGCCATTGGTCATAGATGGGGTCTGAAGCCGGAGCTGGTACACTGGCTCTACACCGCCGTAGTGAGACCTGTACTCATGTACGGGGTGGGTGTTTGGTGGCCAGCTCTGGACAAGGTAACTTACAAAAGTAAGATTGAGAGAGTGCAAAGAACGGCCTGTATGCTTGTTAGCGGGGCATTGAGGTCGACACCGACAAGTGCCTTAGAGGTTATGTTGCACCTTCTTCCGGTCGACAATTTTGGCAAACAGATGGCGGCAAATACGGCTGTACGACTTGCAGCCGTCTCTCAGTGGAGGTGTCTTAGTATAGGACACTCTACTATTGTCAGATCGTTGAAGGATTAGCTGGCGAATCTTAACTACATTAAACCTACTCTACGCTTCGAGAAGCGATTTCGGACCTCCTTCCCTTCAAGGGAATCCTGGAGGGATAGACCGTTATCGGAAACCGAAGCGTTGCAATTCTTCACAGATGGCTCCAAGCTAGACGGCAAAGTACGAGCTGGAGTATTCTGTGACAAATTAAATGTAAATATTTCTATTCGTCTCCCTGATTACTGCAGCGTGTACCAAGCTGAAATCGTAGCGATTGAGGAGGTCATGACGTGGTTGAAGCATAATGTGTTATCCTCAGACGATATCACAATCTATGTGGACAGTCAAGCAGCGATCCGGTCGTTAGAATCGGTGTATTTGGCGTCACGGGTGGCGTTGAGTTGCCACTCATCTCTAAATGAGATGGGTGAGCATTTCAACATCCAGGTAGTCTGGGTCCCAGGTCACTCGGGCGTCATGGGGAACTGCAGGGCAGATGAACTTGCTAGGCATGGTACGACTCTCCAGCTGCAACCGGAAAGGGCAAGTCTGGGGAGGCCTATCACAGCGCTGAGACAAGCACTTGGGAAGCAGGCGCTATTCTCAGCGGGGGAAAGGTGGTCGAACACCCTCACCTGTAGAGTTGCAAGACAAGTTTGGCCAAAGCTGGACTTGGGGCGCACTAGGGCATTAATATCCTTACGCAGACGTGAATTAAGAACGGTCGTAGGAATTCTCACGGGACACTGCCTTTTTGGAGAACATGCAAGAAGGCTGGGTCTGGAGGCTAATGACTTCTCCAGAAGCTGCTTGGACGAAGAGGAGGAAGAGACGTTGGTCCACTTCCTTTGCTCGTGTCCAGCATTGGCTCTCAGAAGGCACAAACACTTAGGTAAGTTCAGGATGGACTGCCTCTCGGATCTCGAAAACATTAAAGTGCGGGACGTCTTACGCTACATAAGTAGCTCGAAATGGTTCCAATAGGGGTAAAAGGGGATACATCCTGTGGTATCACAATGGACCGTCACCGGTCTAAGTGTGCGTAAGCAGCCACTCCAACCTAACCTAACCTAACCTAGTGCCCAAGATTTACCTGTTCTAATTTCATAAATAATCAGCCACGGCCAATAAAAAAATTATCAACTGTTTAAACGTGGTGAAGTTTCGTAAATCAACTATGTATAAAAAAAATGATTTTAAACGAAATAACCGCATAATCTTTATTTCCTTATACCATTGTCAGAAACAAAGATTATCGCGATTTCATCTTCATTTTAAAAATGACATGAAAATAAAATAATTCTATTTCACTTACACTTTGAAACCAGTGTGACAGATGACATTGAAAATTCAGAAATAAATATTAAAGGGAATAAATGTTTAAGACGTAATTCTTATTCGAGACATACTTGGAGTGTGATTATTTATCTTAAGAAAAACATTCATTCGGAAATAATTTTTAACAGATATGAAAGTGGAAATTGGTGCTTATCTTTAAATATGAAAAAAGGATTAAAACCCTTAATATATGCCATTTTATACCATTCTCCAAATGCTATTGATACGGACTTTTTAAATATTTTGGAAAGTTGGCTTGTTGGAGATTTTAATATAGTCAGCGTACAACAAACAATCTTATTCAATTTTAAATTTTAAACCATATACATATATTGTTTTAAACTTTAAAACAGTTTGTTAAATAAACACCATACCAGAGTAACAATGGAGACTATCATGATTCTCGCCTCGCCTAACGATTCACCTTGATTCTTAAAGTCGTGTGAGTTAGTTTTTCTGATTATGGTTCTCGCCTTTATTTTGGCGAATGCATATTTGGTAATATTAGAATGCATTTCAGTTTGTTGTGTTTCAGTGAATTTAAATTTTGTAAACGTTTTACAATTATACATATGTATATAATAAATTTGTTATGCAGCATTGATTTGTTATTTTTGATTTTTTTAAAAAATACAAATAAAAATAATGTAAAAATACACGTAATAATAACAAAAAATCTTATAATTATTCTTGTACCTCCCATTTTTTATGTTGCTAAAATAAAAACGAACATTTTTATATAGATTCGCCTAAAAATAGATGGCGAACAATTTTGACATTTTTTTTCTCGCTCACGGTGAAAACCATAATACGAAATTTTAAATTCGCCGACTTCAATTCGCCGTGAAAGTCAAATGTGAAAACCATAATAGGGGTATAAGACATTAATTGATTTAGTGATTTCTAACGATTTTGTAACAGAAGTAAAAAAATGTAATTAATCTAAAAATTAGTGATCATGATATTCTCGATATTAAAAATATAATTGTCTTAAAAAAACTGTTCAATTAAAATCTATTGTAATTTGGTCAAAATACAGCAAAGAAAACCTATGTAGTCAAACAGAAAAAATTATTTGGAATGATATTTCGAGAGCAGGGTCCCTATTCTCGAATTCCACATCCATTTTCCACATGTGGACATCTGTCAAAATTCATAAAAATTGAATTTTTTCGATACTAAGGGAATATTTCCGAATGGGTATAAGCATGTGGAAAAAATTTCCCATATAGGAAAATGTTCATGCCGCATGTGTTTTATATACGAATTACAATTTTCGAAAGTTTTTGTGTGAACTTTGACAGATGTCCACATGTGGAAAATGGATGTGGAATTCGAGAATAGGCCCCCAGGTTTAAATGAACATTGTGAAAAATTCGAAAATAGCTTGACCAATATTATGAGGTAGTTAACGGAAAATAAAATGATTAGAGTATACGATAGCAACCAATGGTTTAATGCAGATTTAAAAAGTCTTCAACAAAATAGAGTAAAGCATATGTGTATAAAAAAGCCATCTTAGAAAATTTGGGGGAATGATAGGGATGAATACAAAAAATTCAGGAATATTTTAAAATGAAGATAGCAATAAAATGTGGCGTTGTATAAAGGAAATTGAAGGAGGGAAACCTTTGAATTTGGTAGTGATAATGATTGTGTATTGAGTAGATATTTTATTGAAAGTATCAAAGGAATAAATGAGTCAATTGTTTGGAATAGAAGCATGAATCCCACAAATACAAACGTTGATATTGGGTATACAAGTAAGTTTTGAGGGATTTACAAAAGATGGCTTAACTAATATTAAATCGCATTGGACCATCTTGTAACTATATTCATGTTAAAGGGTCATCATTTCCCTCTAAAAATCAGTATGTGTTATTTCCCTGAAGTGTAAACAACATATTTTTTTGAACTCTAAACATGTTAACCTTTGTACCAACAAAATACATTTTGCGGGAAGCGCTGCTTTTTTGTTTTAATTTGAAGAAAATTGCAGCTGTTGGACATCAATTGCTGTGTGAAGCATATGGAGAACATGCTCCATCAATAGAAACATGTGAGTACTGGTTCCAGCGTTTTAAAAGTGGCGATTTTGACACCAGTGAAAAAGAATGCGAAGGGAGGCCAGGGGGTCTATTATGAAATTTTCGACGTTGTCGACCAACTCGACAAGGTCGAAAATAGCTATTATGAATTACTCGACAACATCAAAAAAAAATTAAAAAAAAATAAATTAATATTAATTTATTAATTAGGCGGAAAAAAAAAATAAAATTTAAAATATACGTTACGAACTGAATAACTGAAATTTTTTTAGCTCACGATTTATTATTGAACACGCGTATGCATTCGTCACCTCAAGAGTAGTGGCATATTGTTCGACTTTGTCGAAAACAAAGTTTCATAATAGGAAAATTTTCGATATGATCGCAAAAAAAGCGCGTCGAATAATTTCATAATAGCTAATTTTCGACGTTGTCGAAAAAAAAGTGCGCGTCGAAAATTTCATAATAGGCCCCCAGTAAAGTTTGAAGAAGCTGAGTTGGAGGCGTTATTGGACTCAGGAGGAGCTCGCTGAAACTTTGGGGGTGACTCAATAAGCGATTCAAAACCGTCTTAAGGCCATGTGTATGGTGCAAAAACAAGAAAATTGGGTTCCGTATGAACTCAAGCCAAATTACGTCGAACGCTGTTTTTTTCACGTGAGAACAACTGCTCCTGTTCTAAAAATTTTTATTTTTAGCACCGCCCTATATATGTACTAAAACTAACCAC
This sequence comes from Tipula vernalis, assembly GCA_958295665.1. NCBI lineage: Eukaryota > Metazoa > Arthropoda > Insecta > Diptera > Tipulidae > Tipula > Tipula vernalis. The sequence goes on along the minus strand of OY282560.1, from coordinate 211,456,667 downwards.
TAACACTATATTAAATAAATACTGTGACTAAGTTCACTTGCAATTGTGTAATTGATCAGAACGAACGTGTATTTGTTTCCTTAAACTAAATAACCCTATTTCAATTGCACAGTCGATAATAATAATTTATCAACAGGTTATGGGCCCAGGAACGCTCAAGCAAGTTTAAAAGTAAAATAAGTTTTACATTAAAGCAAATAAAAAAAAAAAAAAGAAAATAGTGAATATTCGGTATATATAAAGTGTTTTTTTTTTTTTTCTCAACTGACGTCCAACCGCATTGTTCGACAACGTTCGTTCGTTTTGTTTTTATATATTTCATCATCTTTTTTGGTGTTGAGTCATTCAATCGAGTTGTGAAATTGTGTTTCGGACCAAAAAAAAAAAAAAAACGTGTGTCGTTTTGGAAATCAATAGTTAAAAATTGATTTAAACACATAAAGAAACTCAAAGTTAATTATCGTTCTAAATTTCTGTGTCGATTTAAAACAAGAAAATTAATTAAAAATGTCGAATGACAGTGCCTGGAATGGAATTGAAAAACTCAAGGGTAGTGAAAACTATCATACGTGGCAATACACAATCAGAAACTTATTAAAATTAAATGATTATGAAAAGTGTATTGTGTCCGGTACTGGTGCAGAAACTGATGAATCTAAATTACGTCGGGCGAAGGCTAGAATTGAGTTGAGTGTTGATCCATCAGTATATGTTCACATAGAAAAATCAACAACAGCTGCTGAAACATGGACAAAATTACAAGAATTGTTTCAGGACAGAGGCTTATCGCGTCGTATTGGACTATTGAGGAAATTGGTGACGATTCGATTTCAAAGTAGTGACTCCATGAATCAATATATTTCTCAGATGTTTGAAACTGCAAATAAATTAAACGGTATCGGGTTTCCAGTTGATGATGAATGGCTCGGTAGTATTTTATTGGCCGGTTTGCCTAATGAATTTGCTCCAATGATTATGGGACTCGAAAGTAGTGGTGCTAAGATTACGGCAGATCTAATTAAATCTAAATTACTTGATTCGGAGTATAACGCAAAATCAAACGGTAGTGGTTCGGCATTTTTTGGAAACGGTGGAAAAACGAACAATAACATAAAATGTTTTTCGTGTAATAAACGTGGTCATAAAGCAGAGAAGTGTCCACAGAAATTCGGTTCCAAGAAAAACGGTAAAAATCCTAACAAGAACGGTAAAGACAATAAAAAAGGTAATGCTACAGAAAAATCAGCATTCATTGTAACTGCTGAAACGAATATTAATACAGCGTATTACACCAAACACTGTCATGAGGACGAATGGTTTATTGACAGCGGGGCTTCTCAACATATGTCACCGTTTGAAACATTATTTGCAGAATTAAAGTCAACACCAATTAAGCAGATTTCGTCGGCAAGTTCGAATAAAATTGCAGTCAAAGGAGTCGATAATGTGCCGGTAGTAATTGGTGACCGTGAAATTGACTTTAAAGAAGTTTTGTGTGTCCCTGACTTGACTGCAAACCTATTGTCAGTGGCGCAAATTGTTAAAAACGGGAATACGGTCACGTTTAATCAATCAGGCTGTCATATTTACAACGAGAAGAAACAATTGGTCGCTGAAACCAACGAAATAAATGGTGTATACAAGTTAAACGTTCAACGTTCGAAATGTTTTGCGACGATGGCTCAATCGAAGAGTGGTTTAATGTGGCATCGTAAATTAGGCCATATTAATTTCGCCGACATGTGTAAAATGAAAAACGGTCTCGTAAACGGTATAATTTTCAACGAACGAAATGAAATTGAAATAAAGAATTGCGAGGTTTGCAAGGAAGGAAAGCAAACGCGTCGACCATTTCCGATTAGCACAACGCGCTCCGATCATATATTGGATCTCATCCATTCTGACCTTAATGGACCCATGGAAAATCGTTCGATCGGAGGTGCTAAATATATCCTAACATTTATTGATGACCGCTCCAGAAAAATTTATGTGTATTTTTTGAAGGAAAAATCCGAAGTGTTTAATCGTTTTGTTGAATTCAAAGCGATGATTGAAAACGAAACAGGCAGAAAGCTGAAGGCTTTCCGGTCAGACAATGGCACCGAATACATAAATAAATCGTTTGAAGAGTATTTCAAGAAACACGGAATAAAACATCAAAAATCCGTTGTATATACTCCAGAACAAAATGGTATTGCGGAACGAGCCAACCGCAAGTTAGTCGAGAAAGCTAAATGTATGTTGTTTGATGCAAAGTTAGACGTATCATATTGGGCCGAAGCTGTCAATATGGCCGCATACATTTTAAATCGATCTGCCAATGCAACTTTGGATAATGTTACACCAGAAGAAGTTTGATTTGGCAAGAGGGTCGATATTGGTCATCTAGAATTGTTCGGAACTAAAGTAATGGTCCACGTACCAAAACAAAAACGCCGTAAGTGGGACAAGAAGTCAAAGAAGATGGTCTTTGTTGGTTTCCAAGAAGGCGTTAAAGGTTATCGTTGCATTGATCCAGAGACAAAAGAAATTCAAATCAGTCGTGATGTTGTTTTTCTTTACGAAAATGGTTTCGAGAAGAGTGTTTCATGGAAAGATCCAGTTGCAGTCGATGAATCAGTGGTATCAGCTGAAGTGAGGGATAATGTTTTAACATTATCAAACAACGACGAAAAAACCGTTACGAGTACTCCAGCAAAAGCTTCAGGTCGGGATGATTCGTCAAAAGATGAAAATTTCAGTGATGCTGATCTGACAATAAATGAAACTGAAACTACGTATGAGGATGCTAACGATACAATGTTTGTTCCAGACGACGATGTTGAAGCAGTTCAAAAATTACGACGATCCGAACGAGTACCGAAGCCGCGAAATTTTGATGGGTATGTTATGTATAAGGCCTATGGTTTTCTTGCTGTTGAAGAATCGTCTTCATATAATGATGCAATTAAACATGAAGAAAATTCAAAGTGGAAGGCGGCTATGAGTGAAGAAATCAATTCCTTGGTGGAAAATGAGACCTGGCAGTTGGTTGAATTACCGGCAAAACGTAAACCAATAAAGTCTAAGTGGGTCTACAAAATCAAACGTGATGAATCCGGTAATCCTGTTCGTTACAAAGCCAGATTAGTAGCCAAAGGTTGTTCTCAAATATACGGGATTGATTATCAAGAAGTGTATTCACCGGTAGTTCGATATTCGTCAATTCGGTTCATTGTGGCGTTGGCAGTTAAAAATGGACTTAAAATTGAACAAATGGATGCTGTGACTGCATTCTTGCAGGGTAATTTAAACGAAGACATTTACATGGTCCAGCCAGAGGGTTTCACAGACGGTTCACAAAAGGTTTGCCATTTAAAGAAGGCTATATATGGTTTAAAGCAAAGTGGACGAGTGTGGAACATTAAGCTAACGCAAATGCTGAAATCATACGGTTTGAAGAAGTCATCAAGTGACCCATGTGTATTTTTCAAAAGTGATCTATCATTAATCATTACGATCTACGTCGACGATTTTTTAATATTTTGGAAAAATCAAGAAACTTTGAAGAGTTTGAAAGTGGCGTTGTGTAATGCATTTAAAATGAAAGACTTGGGTGTTGCGACGTCATGCATTGGTCTGCATATCACATATATTGATGGGGGCATTGCTCTTGATCAAAAAGCTTATATATCAGAGGTGATCGAACGTTTTGGCATGAAACATGCAAATCCAAGTGCAACTCCGAGTGACACAAATCAAAAATTGTCAGTGTCAATGTGTCCGGTATCTGCTGAAGAAAAACAAGATGTTTCTGAGATACCATATCAGTCATTAGTTGGCTGCTTATTGTTTATTGCTGGGGGCACAATGCCTGACATTGCATTCGCAGTGAATGATGTGAGCCGATTCAACACTAATTTCGGTCGGCCTCACTGGGTTGCAGTAAAACGAATTCTTCGTTATTTAAAGGGAACGTTGGACTATAAATTAAGGTTCAAGAAATCAAATGTCGACGATGAATTATTTGGTTATTGTGATGCTGATTGGGCATCTGACGTCGACAAAAGACGTTCATGCACTGGATATGTTTTCCAATTAAGCAACGGTGCTATCTCATGGAATAGTAAACGACAAGATACCGTTGCTTTATCAAGTACAGAAGCGGAATATATTGCTGTATCCTGGTCGATTCGTGAAGCAATATGGTTACAAAATTTTGTTCAAGAACTTGATAAAAAGGTAGTCAAGTCAATCAAAATTTGGGTTGACAATCAAAGTGCAATTAAATTGTCAGAGACGGATGGCTATAATCAACGTACAAAACATATTGATGTGCGTTACCATCATCTACGTGAGAAGATTGAAGATGGTACAATTCAACTCGAGTACGTGCCTACGGAAGAAAATGCAGCGGATATTTTAACCAAAGCTGTTAGTGGTCCCAAGACGAAACTGTGTTCGGTAAAAATGGGGTTAATAGAGATGCATTGAAAATTAAACAAACATGAATTTTTTTTTACTAACTCAAAAATGAAATGTATTCAAATTAAATTTAATATTTAAATGAGTGAGGGTGTTCTAAATATTTTTATTTTTAGCACCGCCCTATATATGTACTAAAACTAACCACTAACACTATATTAAATAAATACTGTGACTAAGTTCACTTGCAATTGTGTAATTGATCAGAACGAACGTGTATTTGTTTCCTTAAACTAAATAACCCTATTTCAATTGCACAGTCGATAATAATAATTTATCAACAGCTCCAAAGACAAAATCGGGTTTTTGCATCGAATAGTAACGGGGGACTAAAAGTGGATCCACTACGCATGAACTTTAACGGCCAAACCGAATATTCTTGGCAAGAAGCTAACGCTGTTCATCTGGTGGGATAAGTTCGGAGTGATCTACTATGTCCTACTCTAGCCTAATGAAACCGTCACTGGAGAACGTTATTAAAAACAATTGATGAGATTAAGCGGAGCATTGAAGCTCAAACGCACACAATATGTCAAAGGACATGACAAAGTGATCTTTCGGCACGACAACGCTCGGCCACATGTTGCATAAGTCGTCAAGGAAATTTTGGAGGCACCTCAATGGGATGTCCTAGCCCACCCGCCGTATTCACCAGACATTACTTCTTCCGTCTACCACTTATTCCGCTCGATGGCTCATGGGCTGGCCCAGCAGCATTTCACTGCTTATGAAGAACCAAAAAATTGGGTCAATTCTTGGATCGCCTCAAAAAACGAGGAATTTTTTCGATTGCTGAAAATTCTTTTCAATTCACGAATAAGTCGTAGCTAACGATGGACAATACTTTGAATAAAATACACTGTACCAATTTCTCTGGATAAAGCTTCGAAGTTATAAAAAAAACTTAAAACTTATTTCTACCCTCAATATTAATTCTATGACTATCTTTAAATGTCGTGAAATCTATATGAGTGAGTTACTTGGTTTGATTAAAGAGCTGATGGGTTGGTAAATAGCAAAGTTCTCATAGATTGATTTATCATATTGGCAATATTATTCTTGATATTATAACTACTTCACTTAAGACCGGTCAGTTTCCTGAAGCATTGAAACAAAGCGTGATTGATCCAATTCCCAAAATTACCAACCCCATAAAATGTTCTGAATATCGACCTATCAACGGCAATACAAAATCGTTTAGAGGTTCCACAAGGCTCAGTTCTCGGACCAATTCTTGTATATAAATGACATAATGTCAATTTCCATTACGATAGTTTGGTCTACAGATATACTATGTACGTTCAGCTCTTCTTTTGACTGAATTCTATTTCTTTGTTTGCTTCTAATGGTATGTCCATAAACAGGCCATTTCGGATTTTGAGCTCATTCCAAATGCATCATTCATAATTTCCTTTGTCTCTGACTTTGGATCTTAGACGAACTCTATTAACAAGGCAACATCATTATTTCTATTAATGGCTAATTTTACTTTTAGAAGTTTTAACGTTTATATGGTCAATAATAGTTGCCTGTTCTTTTAAATTTGTTAACAATAATGCTGAAGTCGCTACCAGCTTTGGGTATTCGAAGTTATGTTTAATGGTTTAAGAACATTTTGTAGCTCGACGGCATTGCTCAATATTCGTTCATCCTTATTTCGTATATTTTCAGTTCGCGAAGTGCTATTTTTACTAAGGAACCGTTCCAACTTACTGTCTAAAGTACTCTAGCGGACATGGCTATCTAACATAATATTCAGTTCTTTACACTCTATCTACATAACTCTATAACGTGTCTTTATTTTTTATAGCGTTGTATCCATCATCGGCGACTTTCTAATTAATTCCATGAAGTTAAAAATGACACGGTGGAGCCTTGAAATTGGATTTTGCGTTCCTGGGAAATATTGACAACGTTCTCGGGAAATGGGAATATTTTTAGTTTCTCAAATTCCCAGGAATTTCATCCCAGAACGTAAGCCCTAGTATAAATGTTGCCTTTGCTCCAAAACGTAAACAAATTTGTTGGGATTTTTCATTATAATTCGTAAGGGGGCCTGAAAGACCTAGAACTAGACCACTTGCTACTTCATACTTATGCAATCCGGGATTTTCCAAAATGATGAACATTTGAATTAATAGATTAGAATTAGTAAATAAAGAAATTCCAACAAAATATGATTTTTTATAAGTAAGAAAACTAACAATGGAAAACAATAATAATTCAAAATATTACTTATTAAAATAGAATTTCAAAAAAACAGACTGTCGCGTTACGCTTTTGCGACCCAAATTTCAGATTTCTCACGGTCATCTCAGAATGTTTACTAGATCGTGCAAATATTTAAAGGCAGATAGCAAATGGCTAGATCTACGATCTGTTAGTTTTCTTTTAAGGCTGAATGGGAACCCGTCACCTAATTCGGTGGGCTGATTCGCCAATTTTGTGAACAACAATTTGAGAATAGAATCCGAAAGTAAGTTCATATTTTGGCGGCTGAGAGCTTCAACGGTAACACGTTTAGGTTTTAGAGCATTAATGATATCCACGCAATGCATTTATTCTGTACTAGTAGTGATCATAAACGTTAAATTAAGCGTGTCGAGTACCTTACGGACTTGCTTGCTAATATGAATGATTCCAACGTCTCTTGTAATCCAATAGCAAGAAAAGCTCTTTCTTCTCGACCTAAATTACCTCTGTATTCCACTACAAAACGGTTACTACAAAGTCCGCAGATATAGTAACCGTTTTGTAGTGGAATACAAATTTTTATTTTCCTATGAGGCGTGAAGGAATCTAGCGGGATTTTAAAATGAATTAAATTGTGTTGTCTTTGTTTCCAGTTTATTAACTAGTGACCAGTATGATGGAAATCATTTGAATGAGTAGCTGATACTAATTCTATTTATTAGGTTAGGTCGCCTCTGGGCTACTGTTTTATAAGCTTTAAGTTAAATTTAAATTAGTTATGATTACGATTTTCAGAAGTACCCAGAAATCTGATTCCGCAAACTAATAAATGTTATTTCAGAATGTAGTTTTAATTTTAATAAACCATAAAATTAGATTAGAAATGTGTTGTCATTGTGTTACTAACTATTGGCTAAACTTAGATGTTTCTAACCGGGTCAATTTCTATCATTACTAACTAAACCTTTCCAAACCCTATTTATGTTCTGTGTAACAGGGTGTTCGTTGAGGCTCGGCCATCTCCAGCAGGTCTTGCTTATCGCGCTTGGTCGAACACTACAATCAATCAAATCAGTCAATTAATTTCAAAAAATTGATCATTCAAATTTAAAAAAAATCGTTTTTCAAATTAATATTTGATAAAAAAAATTTAAAAAAAAAACTGCATTTCTCGGGCCATTTCTTGAGACACTCTCGAGATTCGGGATTTCCCGAAACGTTAAAAATTTCAATTCCTCAGATTTGGGATGAAAAATCTCGAAAATTTCTGGAGAATTCTCGTCGAAAGATTCCCGAAACCCAACTCCACACAACTACGTCTTCTCTTACACAACGACGTATGTATTTTGTTTACATTGTTTAATTAAAGTGTAAATTTTTAGGCTGAAAGAATGGTTCAAAAACAAATTAGATCGGGACAGTTAATACAATTGGTTCGAGAAATTCCTTTCGATCGATCTATTTCTTCTAAATTTGGGAAAATAACTTGAAAATGTGAAAAAACAGAATTTTGAATGTACAAACAAGAAAACATCAAAAAATTTTAAACTCACACTATCTCAGAACGCACATCCATTCGACCATTCATGATTAACTGGCTTGTACCAGAACTGGACATGCTAGATGGAAATGCCTTTTATGAGAATATATCGACAAAACACAAGGTTCTAATATTTTGTAATTAAAGCAAACCAAAAAACTTCAACAAAATTCAAAAATATTTTATGTTATGCATGCCTATTTTACTTTGAGTGTATGAGTACAGAAATTTAGGACGTTTCCGAAGTTTGTGATAATTATTCCAGTTGTAATAATTATGACATTATTTTGCATGCAACCAAATTATCACAGCCAATACGTGTTGCAAATTTGACACTTCTGTAATAATATTAATAAACAAAAGCACACAATAACAATAACTAAGCCGTATCACGTTAATTTAATTCTAAAAAGAGAAAATTATTTGACTCCTGTCAAAATTATTACAAACAAAAAAAATTATCACAAACTCCGACACGTCCAAAGAAAAGAAAACTGCAAAAAACGAAACTTCATATTCTTTCAAACCGATAGCGTTGGCTTTGAACATTCGGTTGCTATCAAATATTTTATTTAGGTCTGTTTCACACATGAATTATAGCAAGAACTGAAATATTCTGAATTTGTAACGTACATATAACCTAGATTTTTCGGTAAATTCAAAAGAATTTACCGAAACTTCGCTTTGTACTACTTTAAAATCTCGCAGTCTAGTGTGGAACGCATTGCCTTGGCTTTGTAGATAACTTCATTGCAATATATTTTGTTTTTTTTTAAATTTTCACTTAAAAATAAATTATTTTTCAACAAATTGAATTTATTACTATAGGGTGTTTTTTATAGAGTTACACAAGTTTAAATCATAATAAAACAAAGAAATACTATATATTTTTAATATCAATGAAACGGGCTTTATTGGATAGAAAATTTATGACATTAATGTTTAAATATGATTTCGGCTATGTGGCCGCCACGGCTGGCGCGTACAAGGCGCAATCGGGAACACCAATTTTCACAAACTTTTCGCAGCATTTGCGGCCGTATTTCGCCAATAACTCTTCGAATGTTGATTTCCAGATGTTCAATTGTCTCTGGTTTATCAACGTAGACGAGTGACTTTACATAACCCCAAAGAAAATAATCCAATGGGGTTAAATCACACGATCTTGGTGGCCAATTAATTGGTCCATTACGCGAAATTATTCTTTCATCAAAAGTTTCTTTGAGTAAATCAATTGTAGCGCGCGCTGTGTGGCATGTGGCTCCATCCTGTTGGAACCACATGTCACCAAGATTAATGCCAGCTAATCGAGGTACGAAAAAATGTCTAATCATGTCCCTATACCGCTCACCATTGACAGTAACATTCTGACCATCATCGTTTTTGAAGGCATATGGACCAATGATCCCGCCAGCTCATAAAGCGCACCAAACAGTAATTTTCGGTGGATATAATGGTGTTTCGACAAAAGATTGTGGATCATCCTCACTCCAAATCCGAAAAATCTGCTTATTTACGTACCCAATCAACCAAAAATGGGCTTCATCGGAGAACAAAATTTTGAATGGAAATTCAACATCAATATCAATTTGTGCTTCAGCCCATTCGGTGAATTTGCGGCGCATACGATGGTCGTTTGGCTTTAATTGCTGCACAAGTTGAATCTTGAAAGCTTTTAAGCCAAGATCCTTTCGTAAAATCTTCCATAAAGTGGAAGGACACAACCCCAGTTGCTGAGAACGGCGACGAATTGATTGATTTGGATCTTCTTCAATGCTTTGCTGTACAGCGGCTATAGCTTCTTTAGTGCGTACTGTTCGGCGTCTCACGGGATGCACGTTATCATTAAGAGTAAACGTGGTCCGAAAACGATCTATTGTAATTCGAATTAGCCGCTCTGAAGGACAATTATGTACGCCATAAAATAGACGAAGTGCACGATAAGTTTGACGAACAGAACCATTATTTTGATAAAAAATTTCAACAATTTGCAAGCGGTCCTCTGATGTAAGTCTATCCATAATGAAATGTCAAACCAAACTAAACAAAAACCAACTATCATCTGTTAAAAGGGTTGTCAAATAAAGCAGTGTTGCCAACTCAAAATTGTGAACCTATAAAAAAAACACCCGTTATAACTTTAAACGTTGTGCATCATATAAAACTAATTTGCGTAATTCAAAAATGAAATAAAGAATTTTTATTTTTGAAGCTCAAAGCAGAGGCGCCTGGTATGAAATGATTGACCCCAGAGCTAATAGAAACTGAATAGATGTGCCTCAATCAACACCATTTACAAACATTTAAACCAAACGCATAAAAATCGGTTGATTTTATGGGCATTTTTCAGTCAAAAAATGTAACCAGGCGGGTAAACGTTTAGTGGGGTTATTTTGACCCCATAGAAATCTCAGCAGATTTTATACTGAGAAATTAGGTTTTACAAATGTTAAAGCCATTTTTGTAACAAATTTCGATGTTTGTGTTATTTTATGCACTATTATGCAGAAAATCCTGTACGAACAAAACCGGTTTTTAATAAACTTTATTTTTTTTGTTCTTGTGTTTTTTATTGTAAATTTTAAAAGGTGTTTATTTGTTTTATTATATTTGTGTAATGTATTCAGTTCGGTTCTAATAGATTTGTCTTGTTTGGTAGTGTATTTTATTGTCCTAAATTACTCCAGTCTATACAGTGAGTAAATTTTTGTTGTTATTTTATTTTTGGCTCAAATATTATACTATTTTGATTATAATTTGAGCTTATTTATTTATTTGCTGGAGGGCCATGTGGGCGATAAGCCACCTCGCACCGCGACCTAAAAGATCTATTGTGCTGGATAATTTGAGCTTAAAATACAACAATTTAATAAAGACCACTTATAATGTGTCAACAGTTTTTTATTAACTTTTTTCTGTGGTTGTAGATGGCAAGAAAACGCCAAACTAGCATCGAATTACGTTAACTAGTTGGAAATGGTATAACGCCGACAACTTTAGAAGATTCACCCGACAACTTTCGAAGTTGATGATAATTTCGATGGCGACGATATTTCGGTAAACGATTCTGGTGATGATATATTTCAAATTGAAAGTGCACTAGACATGGAAGAACAACTAGAGATAGATAAAAATGAAGGAGGTTCTAGTGAACTTGAAGCCACTGATAACCTATACACTGCACAAAACAAAAGATATGCTGAGAAATGGCAGTGGATCAGTATACCAGATAGGTTTAAAATTTCAAAAGTGCGAAATTATAAGATACAGCTAATCAGCAACAGCTCATAACAACGGTTCAATTTTTCAAACATGTTTTTCCAGACACTCTAGTGAATATTATTGTCCGTGAGCCAAACAGGAAAGCAAATGACTATTGTAAAACTAGTTCTAGAGATGGTAAAAGATGTCGAATATGGCATGATACAAATGTGGATCATTGGGATGAAAAATTGGATGAGCTGTGGCGACCCGATAGTCGCCCGTTCTATAAAACTGTCATGTCTTTACAAAGAACAGAACAGCTTTTAAGGTTTATAAGATTCGATAACCACAACACGAGAAGAGAACGGATAAAAACCGATAAAATAGCTGCATTTCGCGATGTATGGCTTATGTTTCTCGATTTTTTGAAAGAGCCATACAAACCATCGAGAAATTTGACTATTGATGAGCAGTTAGTAGCTACTCGAGGACGTTATTCACTCCGCCTGTATATCCCTAGTAAACCTGGCAAATATAAGGAGAGATTTATGTTAGTAGAATATCTAAGGACGAATCGCGAGTAACAGATTTAGCGCTCAATCTAGTTCATCGATTAGCCAAAGGATACATCAACAAAGGACGAACTATAGTTATGGACAATTATTTTACGTCCTGCAAGCTTGCTGAACAAATGATAAACTTTTCATGATAATATTACATTGGTAAGCTACGTTCCAAAGCCAGGAAAAAATGTAATATTGTTATTAACTCTTCACAATGAGGGTACCATCGACGAAAATACCGGTAAGCCAAATATAATATTAGATTATAATGAAAATAAAGGCGGAGTTGGATAAGTAAGTGAAAACATAAACATGCAAAAGAATGGCCCGACGATGGCCGATGGTTCGATTTTTAATACATGGTAAAAACCATTTAAAATTAATATGCGATATTTGTGCATCTGAGGCAGGTGAGAATTTAGAAGCTTCTATTTCAGATGATGAAGTATCATCGTAAAATACAATTAATTTATAGTTATAATAAGTGCCCATGTAGACATGTAGGGCAAGTTGAAAAACACCCATTAAGCATATAGTAGTATACGTGTGTATTTTTAAGTTTATAAAATGAATTAATAAAAGTATGTAAGAACATAAAACAAGAATACTAATGTTTTATTTGTTACCAACGTAATAATTTGGCGACGAGGATAAAAAGAATAAATTAATAAAAACGTAATGGAGAATCTCCTATTCTGGTGAATTTGGGGCCCTTTAACCCTAATAAAGACAGCTGGGAAGTGTTTAATGAAAAATTGGAATTTTTCTTTAGTGCCAATAAAATAAATGATGTAACACGGAAAAGAGACGTGTTGATAAATTTCGTGGATTCGAGCGTTTATAAATTGATTAGAGATTTGTGCAGTCCAGCACTACCAAAAGACAAAAAGTATGAGGAAATGTGTGAAATTCTGAATAAACATTATTCGCCGCAGGTCTCAATATTCAGAGAGCGTCAACATTTTTTGGATGCAAATCAAAACAGGATGAATCAGTAAATGATTATTGTGCTCGTTTACTTGGATTAGTGGTGAGCTGTACATTTGGTGAACACCTGGAGAATAATTTATTGAACAAATTTATTACGGGGGCTTTACCGAGGTATAAAAAAAATTGTTTGAAGAAGATGAAAAGTTAACCCTGGGTGACGCTATAAAGAAAGCTAATGCAGTGGATATTAAGCAGCAACAAGACCAGAAGGGCGTAAATTACGTAAATCGTCGTATTCGTGAGGGGAACGAGAACAAAAATTACCAGGAGCTGAACAAAAGGCAAAATGGCGATTCATAGATGGCGTCTAGTGGTAATAACAACAACATTAATTCATCAGGTAATGGTTTTAAAATTAAATATGCTAGTGGTAAGAAAAATTGTACTAGATGTAATAAAACTAATCATGAGGAGAGTGATTGTATTTTTAAGAAATTAAACTGTTAAATGTAAAAGGTTAGGACATAGCTCAAGAGTATGTAACAATAAGGTTTCTAGAAATTGTTTTTTAGGAAACAATGATAAGGGAAATAGTGAGATAAAAAATGATGACATGTATGCAGGCATTTATATTTTGTTTAATGTAAATAGTAAGACAGACAACCCGATAATGTTAAATGTTAAAATTGATAGCAAAGAAATGTGTATGCAATTAGATACGGGTGCAGCCATGTCTGTAATTTCTAAGGATTATTTTATAAAAAAGTTTTCCAATCTAGATCTCCTTCGTGATGATACAGTGTTGCAAGGTTATTCGGGTGAAATTTTGAAAGTTGTTGGGGCAATTCAAGTCGTGGTGACATATAAGCATATTTCGGATCAAATAATCTTGTTGGTCGTAGATAGTGGAGGACCACCAATATTAGGACGCGATTTTATGAGCAAATTTAACATCTCATTCAATATTAATAGAATAGAGATAAATGAATTGGGTTCTATTCTGGATGAATATTCAAGTATTTTGAACCTGGTTTAGGATTATTTAAGTTATATAAGGTTAAGCTTGAAGTTGCTGATCCTAAACCGATTTTTTTTAAACCACGAGCTGTTCCATTTTCATTAAGAGCGTGTGTTGAACAAGAGATTCGAGGTTTGGAGAGTAAAGGTGTATTAACAAAAATAAAAACATCGGATTATGGTACACCCTTGGTACTAGTATTAAAAGAGGATGGCACAATCCGTATTTGTGGTGACTATAAAGTGACGGTCAACAAATTTTTAAAAAGTTTTAATCACTCGCTTCGACGAATCGAAGACATACTGTATTCACTGGGTAATGGCGAAATTTTACGAAATTAGATTTGTCGTGCGCGTACAACCAACTCGAGCTGGATGAGGAAAGCAAAAAATATGTTACCTGGAGTACGCATATGGGAATTTACCAGATGAATAGATTGCCGTATGGTATCAAACCTGCCAGTGGAATATTTCAGTTGACTATGGAAAAGTTATTTCGAGGAATTTCAAATGTTTTGGTGTTTATCGACGATATAGTAGTAACAGGTAGCAATGATGAAGAACATTTAAAAAATCTGAACTTAGTATTGGATAGAATTAAAACAGCAGGACTGAAGTTAAATAAAAGAAAATGTATTTTTTTCAAAATGAGATTTCCTATCTGGGATACAGAGTTACCAGGGATGGATTATATAAAACGAAAGAACGTGTTGAGCCAATATTGAACATCTAGCCACCGAGAGATGTAACGGAAACCAGATCGTTATGTGGTTTGATAAATTATTACAGTAAACTTATTAAAAATCTGGCAATGATTATGCATCCCATTTATCAATTATTAAAACAAGATGAGAAATTCGTATGGAATGATAAATGTGATAGAGCCCTAAATAAAATAAAAAACGAGATGACTTCGGAGAAGTTTTTGGCTCATTTTAATCCAGAGCTTCAAACAATATTGACGTGTGATGCTTCACAATATGGAGTTGGGGCAGTTCTTTTGGGTAAATATCCGAATGGAGATAAACGTCAAGTAGCGTTCATTTCTCGAACATTGTCGGAGGCAGAGTCAAATTATTCTTGCTTTGAACAAATTGTATCAGTATTTGATTGGAAATAAATTCATAATTCGAACTGATCATAAATCGTTGATAACAGCATTGGGGGAACAACGGGGATTGCCACAGATTGCAGCAGCTCGATTACAAAGATGGGCTCATTTTTTGTCGGGATTCGATTACACGATTCAGTACGTTAAAGGGAAAGAAAATATAGCAGATATATTTTCATGACATTCATTGAAGGCCAACGAAGAGGTGTTTAGGAAATATGAAGATAAAGCCAGTTATTTAAATTATTTTAATAACAATAAAAATTTAGTACTGGATTACAAATTGGTGCAACAAGAGACAAAAACGGACTCAATATTATCAAAAGTATTGGATATGGTTAGAAATGGTCATATGTTTACAGATGACAACCCAGAATGTAAGGCGTTCATTAAAATCAAAAATGAACTTTCGGTGAAACAAGATGTGGTATTGAGAGGGTATCAAGTTGTAATTTGATATTGCTAAAAGCATCAGAGGATTGGTATTGAAGGAGCTTCACAAACCACATTTTGGAATTGTAAAGACAAAGTCAATGGCGAGATCGTACGAATGATGGCCAAAGATTGACGGGGAAATAGAGGAAATGATACAAAATTGTCGTGCATGTCTTCAGGTACAACCAAATCCATCAAAAGCCGAATTAATATCATGGGAAATACCGGAAGACCGTGGTCAAGAATTCATTTAGATTATGCTGGTCCTTGGCAAAACACGAACTTTTTAATAATTATCGGTGCGTATTCAAAATGGATAGAAATTTTTAAAATAAGGACAACAACAGCAGAAGTGACAAAAATGGTTTTAGGGAATGTATTTTCCAGATTTGGATTACCAGATGTCATTGTAACTGATAATGGTAGTCAATTTTGTGCGGAGATAATGCGGGAGTATTTTAAAGTAAATGGAATACGTCACATACTGACAGCACCAGGTCATCCTGCTACGAACGGGGCAGCCGAAAATATGGTAAAAACGCTAAAGAAATCTATGAAAGCCGTATTCGAGGAGAATAAAAAAAGTGCGAATAGTTTTGATATGGATTCGACACTTCAAACATTTCTGCTAAATTATAGAACAACTAAGCACTCAACGACGAACGAAACACCAGCTATGCTAATGTTCAATCGGGAACTAAAGATGCCATTACATTTATTAAAACCGCTAAAACTAGATGAAAGAATAAGATTGAAACAAGAAATTGCAAAGGCAAATTACAAAGGCAAAAGAACTAAGTGTTATAAGCCGCGGGAGGAAGTATTGGTGAAAGATTATTCTGATCCGAATAAGTCACAATGGATGGATGCTGTTACTTGGCGTAAAATTGGTCCGAAGACGTACGTGTGTAAATTAAACAATGATCGCCGAATAAAAAGACATTTAAATCAAATAAGAGATGGGTGCGTCAGTAAGAATGGGAGCTTCATTGAGAATTTGAATGAGAATAAAAAAAATGAAAATAGGAGTAATCATAGTAATAAAAATGAAGGTTCTTATATATATTTGAATAATAATGAAACTCAGGATAGGGGTAATCAAACCATCAATAATAATATAAATGATTTTATTTCGGTGAATAGACCTAGAAGAGAGATTAAGATCCCAATTAGGTACCAGGATTAGATCTAAGGATATTAAGTTTTTTTTTTTTAATTTATATAAGTTTGAAATAATAAAAATGTATTGATGATAATAAAAATGTAGTGATTACAGTGGCGGCTCATCACTTTTTAAAACATAATGCAGATGCGGCATTTATTGCCACGAATGCACCTGGGCGCAGTGCATTCAACCATGTTGAAAGAATGATGGCACCGCTAAGTAATGATCTAAATCGATTAATATTACCACATGATCATTTTGATACCCATCTAAATGACAAAGGTTAAACCGTCGATAAAGAGTTTGAGAAGAAAAACTTTGCTTTTACTGGCCAAACTTTGGCTTAAATTTGGACTGATACAGTCATAGACGAATTTCCAACAGTTTCTAAATTTATTGTCCCGGAAAAATCAGAACTAGAGTTAGATCAACTAGTAGTGAAAGATCAGCGATGGTATGATATTCATCTTCGATCGAGTCAATATTTGACATATATTGTAAAATGTTCGAACATACATTGCTGCTCAAAGCCGTAAAGTTCCTATTTCAGCCTCATACAAGATAGATTTCTTCCTCCACCTATACCCCTCGCTCAAACAGAGAAAGGACTTCGAGCCTGAATTACCATTGAAAGACAATTCGGTTTCACAAAAGTTTCCTTATTTTCCATATTATTAAGTTTACAAACGAAGAATATTCTTCCGCAGTCCACCTTTAAAATTATTCCTTATGACATGTTTTGTCGATCACCACGTTGTCAAACCACGTTTCCACCAGCCACAAGAAATCCATTAAAGAGTACATATTAGAACAATACGAGTAGCAGTACGCAGGCAGCAAGAGTTAATGGCCGTGATTGCACAGGAAGCCAAAGGGAACATTTGCCGATTGGTTTGATGAAATGGAAATGGATTTAGTTGGAATAAATATTTCAAATGAAGAAACGCCAACGGTACCTTGCCCGATTGTTTTCCATTGAAAAACATTTTCAATATACGTGGGAAGATACTGCGATCTAAAATTAAATAATCAACGTAAACGTTATCTGTTTTAATGTTGAGTGATTTATTCTGTAATTTTATTTTATTTAATATATTTTAAAGAATTTTTTATTGTAAATTTTTTAATATTACGGTTTTGTTATTTTATGTTAAAATCTCAAATTATATACTGAATTTATTATTTTTATTAATTTTGAAGCACGAATAAATAAAAGATATGAATTTACCTTAAACATTATGCCAATTATTTGAATTTTTTTTTCGATGAGGGGAGGGAGTACTGAATTTGTGACGTAGTTTCTTAGGGGATATAAGAGGGAGGAAGAGAGGGTTAAGAATTATCAAAAATAACGTGACGTATCTGGACGACTCCTAAACAAGAATGAAGT
Organism: Tipula vernalis; assembly: GCA_958295665.1. NCBI lineage: Eukaryota > Metazoa > Arthropoda > Insecta > Diptera > Tipulidae > Tipula > Tipula vernalis. The sequence continues at coordinate 211,438,655 of OY282560.1, read as the reverse complement.
TTGGATTCTGACTATGACATACTGTACCATATGCCTTAGTGAATCAAATGCCGTAGTGTACCATATGCCGTTTTGAAATATAACATTTTGAAATATGTCATAGGGTACCATATGCTGTTTTAAAACATATCGTTTAAATATGCCATAGCGACCGAAGCCCCTCTATAATATTGTTTTCTTCGGCTAAATGAAAAGGCTTTAAAAATACTTCAAAATAAAAAGGAGCCCAAAACCAATAAAAAATTGTGTTAATATGTCAAATAACTCGTTGCAACAAGAATAAGTTTTCAAACAATTTGTTACAATACTAAAAATAAATACTGTCACTTTTTATATTAGTGGTTACAATATTAAAGGGGTTTCATTTTAATTTTTTTAATTTTTAAAACTTTATACAAAAAATATCCTCATTTTAACATTTATAGGAGTATACATTTTATTAACATTCAATATTGTTTATGAAGTTATTTAAAAATAAAAATTGGAATTTTCTCTCTAATTATAAAATTATCTTACACATGACATCCAATCCTCACTAAATCCCTAATCAGTGTAATAGTTAAAGTTTAATCAGTAATCACTAATAATAATGAACTAAACATTTAGGAATGCCTTCGTATATTACATAATTTCTGATCTATTGTTGTTAATATTAATCTACTGTGAGCAATTTGGGAAAGTTTTTTATTTATCATGAATTAAGACAAACAAAAGTCATTTAAAGTCACTAGCAACACTAAATTAAATTAGATAAAACAAAAAATATTTAATGATTAAAAATTAAAATAATTATTGTAATTAACACCAATTCCAAATATGGCACAATTAATGCTACAAAAAAAAAAAATGGACTTAACGACATATTTCAGTCTTATATCACCAAACTATAAGTAAACTTAACTTTTATCCTCATTTGTATTCTAAAGTAATATAAAACACATAAATATATTTGAATAATTTTTTTTCTTGTGTCTCCTCAACGTATGTTTGGTTGTTATTGTTTTTAATTATTTTTAATATTTTAATCACGAATTTTCCATTTAATTATATGTATATTTCCGTTCTATCACACAACAAAATTTAAAACTTTGTTTTTTATTGTCAATTCTCTTTTGGTCGTCTGTGTCTGATCTGCGCGATATACAAAATGTCGGTTCGGATTTTAATTTTGAGACCCTCCACGGTATTATTAAATCACTTTGGTTGTATGTCACAAGTTACTCCAGTGTAACATTTTAATGGTAATCAATTGATCTTTAAAATAAACCGTTAAAATGATTTAGTTTAATCTACAAAAAAAAAAAAAGCAAGCAGTTAAATTTAATATTTTAACAGCGACTATAGCCACTAATTATTTCGTAACTTTCGGGATATGATCCTGATTACCCAAATCAATTTCTTTGAATATGAAATTTCAATATGAAATTTCCAAGTTAGCTTAGACATTCTCCTTTTTGGGGTGTGGTTTTCACGTTTGTTGTATAAAAATGCCACCGTGAAAGCCAAACCGTATTATTAAATTAAAATAAGTCTTTAAGTCACAATATTTACACAATATATATTAAAAAAATAAAGTTGAATAGTTTCTTGGTTAAACTGGCTTGATGTAACATAGCCGGCTTTTTAATACACTATTTCAGCTATGCCGACATCTTGCCAATTTTCCAAAAATCTCCGCAATTATTTTATTAAAATTTTTAAAACTAATCACTACTTGAAACACATTACAAGAAACATCGAAATTAATTTGTAATTCATCAAAAATCACTGTGCAGACTTCTCAAGCGCACAGGACGATTTTAAATATTTTCATATGTTAACGTTCCGAGGGTATTAATAAAACTGAATATTTTGAATTTATGTTATGAAATAACAATAACTTAAAACATTTATAAAATATATGTAAATAACAAAAAAAAAAAAGTCGTTTCCATTTTTATAAAAATCGTCGGTTTGTGTGTTCAAATTCAAAGCGAATTTGAACAATTGAAAAAATAAAAAAAATTTATTTAAAAATTCAAAATACGTGTACGTACAACCAAAAATCACGTAGCCGGATAAATAAACAATATTTCTAATATAGCTCTCTATAAACGATTCAAAGTAATTGATAATTATATTTAAAATAAGAAATATAATTATATTGTATTACGTGTAAGGTAGATTATAAACGAAATTTTATTACACATTACGATAATATTCAAATGGTCAAAACTTAGCGAATACCGTTGAATATCATATTGTACCACACATATGCTATAAAATTTCATTATAGGACTCTATGTATGTATATGGATAAACCGAATATAATGGTGGTATATACCGTAAACAATTTCCGGTACAGTGATCCCTGAAGAACAACCAAAACGATGTTTCTTTGTTTTACTGAGAATTTCTGATGAATGTTGTAACACCTTCAATGACGTAACATTTAATATACCTATGCTAAATTGGTGGCAATTTCACTTATCACAGTAACCCAGAATTCTTTGAATGTTTTTCCAGCAGTTGCAACCATTTCCAGGCGGGTGGCCTGTTTTAAGTTCACCATAAGGATGGACGGGTTTAAAGGTTTCCGTCTAGCTAGGAGTAATTTTGTGAATTTTGATTTAGTCAAGCTACTTATTTAACTTATAGACCTCCTTCGCAAAACTAATTTGACAGTTAAAATCAGTGATTTGTAAGTCTAACAAATAAAAATTAATGTTGTAGAGCAAATAATTAATGAATTATTCTTTGAGAAACAATATCACAATACTTCAAAAGCTTTGCACAATATTGTTATCTTAAGATTAGACAAAAGTTTAGAACAAAACGAAGAGGGGCACGCTTGAATTTTGTTTTATTAGTTACATTCAAGATAAATTAATAAATTTGATCGATTACCTCTTAAAAATGGTTATCAAATTAGTTATTTATGATATAATTTTCATCCTACTTTTCTGTCCGAGGAAGGTAACTATCTCAAACAAAAAGCATCACGGCTCGAAACAGCCGAATAAAACCCAAATTTAATATTTTTCTAAAAAGTAGTCTGTAATTTAAACTAAAATACATAAATTCATAGCAACTATAACTTAGGGTTAGGATACATTCGGTCAAAAAAGTACCGCAAATTGTTAATTTAAAATTCTTTTTAACAAAAACCTTCGACAAGGATACTTCCCGAACTTTTGGAAATGCTCTTTAATTAAACCAATATTTAAGTCAGGTTCCAGAAGTGATTTTACTAATTATCGAGCCATCAGTATTTTATCCGTTTTGCCGAAGCTTTTTGAAAAATTAGTCAAAGATTTTTTTTTTTTTATAGTCGTAGGTTTATTCCTTCTAAGCAACATGGATTCCTTCCTGGCAGATCAACTGTCTCGAATTTGTTTTTACTGACCAATTATATTTGAACGGCTTTTGAATTGGGGATGGATGTACAGGTTGTTTATTCAGATTTTAGCAAGGCCTTTGACAAAATTGATCACAAACTACTACTCCTTAAATTGGAGTCTTTGGATTGTAATAGTTTACCTATTAGGTGGATCAAGTCGTACTTAGATGGCAGAACTCAAATCGTTAAGATAGGGAATTACATGTCTAGTGTAGCGTGGGTTTTTTCATTTTCCTTAATGGCCAAAATTTATATACACAACCTACATTAAATGTTTATTTGTTTATGATTTCACTATTCCTGTTTCATTTAGTTTATTATTATTTATTTTATTTTACATATCTTGATTGGATTACATATTGATTTAATATAATATAAATAATAACAGGAATCCCTCCATGGGATTGTATATAGATATAATAATAATTTGTTGTATGGTTTACCGCAGATGACATACTAGATACTACCGTTCGTCCACCTCCTTTTTGTCATCGGTTGAAACTTGGTGTTGCCAACATCGATGAAATTTCTTTGGTTATTGTTTTTTGTTTTGTTACAATCTCCCCCTCAGAACTTCCTAAACGTCCCGATGGGAGTTCTGAACAACCTGCGAGGATTCCGATGACTTAGGCTCCCCCTTGTAGGGGAAAATCTGCGACACATGATATCTTCCCACAATGGATTTATTATAATCGTTCGTGGATATACCTCAAATGAGTGTGACGATATCACTTTAGATATTTGATACGGACCTACACGGCATGAACCCAACTTCCTTGTATAACCTTTATCGGCATTGCTACGTAGATGAGCAGTCACCAACACCAAATCACCCAGTTTATACATCCGGTTCCGATGTCGGGAACGATCATATCGTTCCTTTCGTATATCCTGGGATTGTTCATGTACTTCTCGTGCATTCATAAATTTATTTTTCATGGACATTAAATAAGGGACGATTTGCGAATCGAAATTGGTAAGAGTCTCAATTGGTCGATTATCATGGAGAACATCATCTAATGTCCGAAGTTCACGTCCAAACGTCAAAAATACTGGTGTTTGTTGAATCGAATCACATCGAGTCGTATTAATTGCGTAACGTATCGACGGTAATTGATCGGCCCAATTTCGATGGTTTCCTTTTACTAATATAGCCAATTGAGTCTTTAAATCTCGATTCTTTCTTTCTACCGAGTTAGCTTGAGGATGGTATATGGGAGTCAAACATTGTTGAATCCCAAAAAAATCGGCGGTGTGTTGTAAAACTTGGCTGATGAATTGTGGACCATTATCCGATATGAGTCGTCTTTGAATACCGTATCGTAGGAACACCTCATCAATTAACTTCCGTGCGCAAACATCTGCTTTTGCAGATCTAACCGGGAATAACTCCACCCAACGAGATGCAACATCTTCGACAATCAAAATGGTTTTATATCCATTTTTGCTAGTTGGAAGAGGACCAAATAAATCAACTGCGACAGTCTCAAAACGTTGTTGCATAACCGGGGTTTTTAATAAACCGGATGGTTTCAAATTTGATATTTTATAAAACTGGCACTCAGTACATGAGCCTACAAATTTCGCGATTGTTTTTCGCATACCTGGCCAAAAGTAACGCGATCGAATTTTGCTGATAGTTTTTTCTATCCCATAATGACCGGCGGTTGGATCACAGTGGTACCTCTGTAGTATGAATTCACGTTGACTAGCAGGTACGACAAGCTGGGCTTCCTCAGAATCTTGATCCGGAATATATCGGTATAAAATTCCCTGCGACATTACATATCCTCTTCCGGTGTAATTGGCAAGATCTGGATGATCCAGTTCCTCGAAGCATTTTATGATGTTTTCTATTACCGGATCTTGAAGTTGTGAATCGCGTATATTTTCAAAATCATATGTTGGAAGATCTAGTTGACACGAGAATACAGCACTGTATTCTTCTTCAGATATTGGAGGCCTTGACAAGGTGTCAGCGACGACATTCGCTTTCCCTGGAGTATACGTGATATTCAAATTGAACCCATGAATTAATAAAGCCCATCGGGCCAGACGTCCGGATGGTGATTTCAATGACATCAACCATTTCAGTGGCTGGTGATCTGTGCCAAATGTAACTACAGCACCGTCCAAATACCCTCTGAATTTGTTCAGAGCCCACACAACTGCGAGAGCTTCACGCTCTGTTGTGCTATAATTTCGTTCAGCCGGAAGTAGTAACCGAATAGCATACTCTACTGGTCGTTCATATTCGCCCTCCCCCTGGAGTAAAACCGTTCCAAGCGCATAATTGCTTGCGTCAGTTCTCAGAGTGTATGGCTTTATTTCGTCGGCTTGTTGAAGAATCGGGGCGTTAACTATTAATTTTTTTAGTTGATCGAAAGCCATTTGATGTTTCTCGTCCCGTAAATCACTGAGTGGTCGTGATACCTCGGAAAATTTTGGTACGAACTTGCGATACCAACTGCACGCTTGTAGAAACGATTTGACATCTTTCGTGTTACGCGGTTCAGGTCGCTCGGAAATAGCTGAAACCTTCTCGGGATTAGTTCGGATGCCATCAATATCAATTATATGACCTGAGAATTTAATGCTTTCTCGAAAAAGGAAACATTTCTCCCGATTCAATATCGTCTAAATGGGCCCACATAGCTACGTTAGGAATTCCTGATTTAATACGGTCAACCATTCGTTGAAACGTGGCGGGAGCATTTTTCAAACCAAAGCTCGTACGTTTGAATCGAAACAGTCCAAATGGAGAAATGAAAGACGTTTTGTCTCTATCCCTCTCAAACACTGGTACCTGCCAATATCCTGCACGCAAATCTAAGGTACTCATAAACCTAGTTCTTTTTGCAACATGCAGCAGCTCATCAAGACGAGGCATAGGATACTTGTCCGAAACTGTAACGGAACTAAGTCGTCGATAATCAATGCAAACGCGGAATGAACCAACCCTTTTTTTTACCATAACCACGGGTGATGCCCACGGACTTTCACATTCTTCGATTATGTCTTCCCTCAACATTGCATCTATTTCCCGTTTCAGAACATCTCGTTTTACTGGGGATACTTTATAAGGTGAACTTGAAATTGGTGCATGATCACCGGTTTCGATTCTGTGTTCGGCACACTTAGTGGGACTGCCATGTGTGGCAAATAATTGGTCACTATTTAACAACAACTTATTGACTAATTCCTTCTGCTTATTTGGTAACGAACAACCCTCATCCTCTCTAAGGAAATTTATTGAAAAACATTCCACAGAAGTTTGAACCACATCTTCGTAATTTATCCTAAAAATCTTCGGTACGTCGCCTACTCTCATTGTATGATTTGAAAAATTTAAAACCATTTTAGATGCAATTATAAAATCGATACCCAATAATGTGCTACTACACTCCGAATTTTGAAATGCAATAAATGTTGTAGCGACTGTTATGTCACTGACGACTACATCTACTGTTGTATACCACATGTGTCTTAAACTTTGAGATCCATCGGCTAACTTAATTGACATTTTCCTTGATTTAAATTCTTGACCTTTTTTTAACAAAATATTATATAGCGAAGGAGACGCAATACTGAGTATTGATGCCGTATCTACCACAGCTTTACCATATGATCCTAGAATATGAATACCTAAAATTGGTCTTGGCTTTGGATTCAATGGTTCTGTTACCGGAATTGATTCAATGTGAGTTTGTGAGTCAACTGAACTAAATTCAGCCGAAAGTGGGTTAGAGATATCCGCACATGAAACGCTGGTTTTGTCTACCGATGACCTGATTGACGACTGTTTTGGATTGCAAACTGGACAATTACTTTTGATATACCCCGATAGACCACATCCATAACATTTAATATCATTGTGACTTTTATTTGGGATTGATAAAACTGTGGAATTTTTGTTTATATTTTTATTCATATGTTTCCTACACTCTTCGAATCAATGTCCGGATTTGCGACAATATCGACACGTATCTTCGGTTTTTAAAATTGGAAAAGGTTTAACATCCTTCGAGGGTACCTCTTCATAAAAATCCTCCACCTGCCGGGCAAATCTAATTAAATCATCAAAATTCTTAGTTTCCTCCCTTTTAACTTTTTCACGTATAACTGTGTTAAGGTTACCGTAAACCATATTCAGCTGAACTGTTCCAGAAACCGCTGAACTTATCGGCAATTGAGCGAAAAGCGCTCGAATTTCGCAAAGAAACAAATCGGTTTTTTGATTCGTTTGTTTTTTATTAAAAATCTCCTGAACAATTTTATACGGTGGCCGTTTTTTACCAAATACGGAATTTAGTAAATCGGTAGCTTCTTTGAAAGTTGAAATAGAGGTCTTTATACCTTGCCACCACGTGGCTGCTATTCCTTCTAAAAGTATAGGGAGATCCTTGAGACTATTTTCATCCGAAATGTTACAACACTCCTTACATACTAAAATCGCATCAATAAATGCTTCAACACTATTCGACTATTCCCCATTAAACCTACTCGAGCATTTCGAAAAATTACCGCTAACTGGGCTGTTTGGAATCGGAGTTGGACCAGTTTTATCATTTATCGCGTTGAGTAATGCCTGGAATTGATCCGTAGTCATCACTATATTAATCATTATCGAACTCGTGCTGCTATCCGAACTTAACTGAAAAGAATTATCGCCTGATTTACACGACGATCTAGTCTTATAATATGAACTGGCACTAGGAACCACCCGATTTCGTTTATTTTTCATGCGAGAGTAACAACGACCACGCAAAACTTATTTACAATAGGGTATAAATGCTTCAATTTCGAAATCCCAATTCTTCTTCAACTGAAATTTCACCATACACCCATCACTGTATGCACTTGTATTGAGTTTTTTTTTATGATTTCGACGCCATGTTCTACAAACTTCTTTTTTTTTTTTTTTTAATTTTTATGTATAATTGTTTCTGTCTTTTTATTTTTCTAATTTAGTTATAATAATTTTATTATAACTCTTCAAATGTTTTAATTTTGTTCTTTCAACTTTTTATTTTAATTTATACACTTTTATTAAATTTTTTTTTATTTTTGGCCACACGCGTTGGGCTGCCATTTTGTAGCGTGGGTTTTTTCATTTTCCTTAAGGGCCAAAATTTATATACACAACCTACATTAAATGTTTATTTGTTTATGATTTCACTATTCCTGTTTCATTTAGTTTATTATTATTTATTTTATTTTACATATCTTGATTGGATTACATATTGATTTAATTTAATATAAAAAATAATAGGAATCCCTTCATGGGATTGTATATAGATATAATAATAATTTGTTGTATGGTTTACCGCAGACGACATACTAGATACTACCGTTCGTCCACCTCCTTTTTGTCATCGGTTGAAACCTGGTGTTGCCAACACCAATGAAATTTCCTTGGTTATTGTTTTTTGTTTTGTTACACTCGACGGATTCATGCTACGTCAGAAGTTCCCCAGGGAAGCCATTCTTCTGATCTTATAGAAAGGGTTCAACAACACTTCTTAAAATATGCCTTGCGTAGTTTACCTAGGGACAATAATCTTCCCAATTATATTCTTTCTCCTTATAGGGGACAATGTAAACTATTAAAATTGGAACCTCTCTCTTTTCGTAGAACTGCGACGTGTGCCACTTTTGTCCGTGATCTCCTCGTTTGTAGAATTGATTGTAATGAGATTCTCGATTTATTTTCTATTTACGTTCCAACACGTGTGTTACGATCGAGTGGGGAGTTTGTTCTTAAATTACCAATACGGAGGAGTAATTTACCTATGAATGAACCTGTTTATAATGTCTCGGTTGCTTTTAATAAAGTACGGTCGATTTTTGATTTTAATTTGTCAAGAGGTGCATTTAAGGTTTTGATGTCAGATTTTCTTTCTAATTTTTGGTAAAGTTTTTTTTTTTTTGTAATGTAATGTAGAATATTTTAAAATTGTAACCAGATTTTTTTTTTAAAGTTGGGAAATAAATAATAAATAAATAAATAAAATGTCCGTGCTAAAGAGATTTAGAATTTTTTGTTCCCTAGATTGGTAGGACTGCCTTTCGTTATGATGCCAGCTTTGAGTGCGATCTGTCAACCAGTTTGTTTACTGCAGTTGGTTAAGTCAGTTGACCTCATTATTAGACAACGAAATTATTGAACAAAGACTTTGTCTTAAATTTTGTGTTGCAAACGAAATTTTTTCTGCTGATGCAGAAAAAGTGACCGGAATTATGAGCAAAAAAACTCCTGGATTTTACGAAACGAATATAAGGCCAACAGCTCAATAAATACCATCGACCAACCATCACACATTCGTCTGATTTAGCACCAGGTGACTTTTTCCTGTTTCCCAGACTCAAATTGTTACTCTGTGGAACCCGTTTTGACTCCATTGAAGCCATAAAACAAAGTTCGGCGCGCGATTTATATTACTTACGTCATTACTCTTTATTGAGAAATGCTTAATCCAAAATTTTTCTGTTGATAGTGAAGAAACGCGTTATATGCAAAGCGTGGGTAAGTTTTTTGCTTTTCTCGGTGTACTTTTAGCCCTCGGCTTCGCCCTTTGTAGCTTTCTACAAACTCCTACCCTCTCGTTTTCAGAGAGAAGATGTCCTATATAACTGTTGATATCAATGTGACGATGGTAAGTTTTGATATCGTATCACTATTCCATTGAGATAATAGATGAACAGTGGAGCGAAATTTCGAAGTACACTTCAATACCAAAAGTTTTGTTTTTTCAAATGCTTAATTTTTGTCTTAAGGAGGGTAACTATTTCGTGTTTCGTTCGACTGCGTACCAACAAATTTTTGGTATGCCAATGGGAAACCCTTTATCTACGGTGATAGCTGATATCATTACGCGAAGGCTCCTAGACGTAACTTTCGTTAAATTGGATTATAAGTCAAAAATTTTCTTGAAGTATGTCGATGACGTATTTGCCATTATACCGAGGGGTTCGATAAATACAACACTACATGCTTTAAATTCTTTTCACCCCCGTTTGAAATTCACTGTTGAGATTGAATCGGAAAATCAGATTCCATATCTTGACGTGATGTTAATTAGAAATTTGAATGGTACAATTTCAACAGATTGGTACAAGAAAAATGTTGCATCAAACCAGATCCTGAATTTCTACAGTCATCACTCTTTTACTCATAAATCAAACACAGCAATGAATTTTGTTAGTAGAGTGTTTAATTTAAGTTCCAGCTGTTTGCATTCTAAAAACCGAAGATTGGCCGTAGAAACCCTACTCGCAATCAATTATCCTGTTAAAATGATCAATAAGTTTATCGCGTAAGTATTTTCAAACACATAACAACACCGCTTTTCAAAATACGGGTAATGGACATGATAACAATAGTAATGTAACCAAACGATACAAAGCGTTGACGTATCCCAAAGGTTTATCTGAATAAAGAGTAGAGAGGGTCATTACCACCTATTGTCCAGATATCAAGTTGGCATACAAACCCGCAAATGGTACACGCAATATCTTTACCAAACTCAAAGATAAAATTCCGCGTGAAAGACAAACAAACGTAATATACAGAATCCCATGCCTAGGAGCTTTGAATGATGGTTCCACTTGCAAAATATTTGTGGGTTTTTCGCATTTTCATTTTTTTGTTTTTCCTTCTTTAATGCAACTGTAAGTACAAATAGTTGTGATTAATTATTTATAAATTTTTTTTCTTATGAGTGAGTACCTTAGCTGATAAAAGAAATTTTATATATTTTTGTAGACATAAACTACACCCCTTTTGAAAATGGCGCATTAAAGCCGAAACATGTCGGGACATAAAGATGAATTATACGTCTTTTATTTAAATAATATTAACATGACCGCAAAGCCCGTTCATAAAACAAATATAATTTATCTCGACGGTCATAAAAACCAAATATTTTTAGAAAATAAATAGAACAATACTATTATACTATTTTTTCTTATCGTGTTTCCATTATTTGGTGTGAAGTTAAAATCGTTTCAAATTTTTGTACAGGAATACTGTCTACTACTGTTATACTATCAACTTCGAGTTTCCATCATTATAGTATAATAGTATTATACTATTATGCTATTAAACTATGACGATGGAAACCCGGTATTACTACGCAAATAACTATTTCGTTAAAAAAAAATTCACACACGGTCTACAGTATGTACTATGCAAATTCACTGATATTTTCTATCAGCAATTTTATGTTTGTATATGTTTATTTTCAATGTATTGACAAATATTTGTCAAACAAATATCATAGCTGGGCATTTCACTATCATAATAATATCTTCAAATGTCAAACAAAATTGTTTCAATGCTATTGACGATTGGAGCATCACAGATTCCACCTAGTGGAAAATTTTTAAACTGAGGTAGCTGCTAATTTGACGTTCAAAATTGTTGTAAACAGTTCCAATTTTGAACTGTAAACACAATTTTTACCTACCAGATTGATAATAATTGTAAATAATTACAATTTTGGATTATAAAAACAATTTTTAATTACCGGATTGCAAAAATTTCTTCCGTCGCATTTATGAGAAATGTCATTTTGCCGGTTGCCTCATTTTAACTTTTTTCCTCGAGAGGCGCTTTCTCTACTTTTACAATCGTCAATAAAAAAATTAGTTATTTTTTTAACCCTTGTTACTTATGGTTATGTTAAAAAATAATTTGTCCAAGAAAGTTATTCAGAAAATTATACAATATAGTGAACCACCACCTCGTCCAAAAACTTCATTTCGTCGTACAAAAATCAAATGTTTTTATCGTCAACAACAGCGCTTCCAGATTTTTTCCTACTTGGTTTTAAGTTTTTATGTTGTACAAACATACATATGTACAGTCCTAACCAAAATTATTTGTACCTGCTAAACTTTTGATTCAACGTAACGCAAACAACTTTAAAAATTATAAAAATAATAAACTTTTTGAAAACATTAATTTTAATTCAATAAATCTAATTACCCTGCTTTACATTTCTATAAATTTTTTTTTAAATTTTAGTTCTAGGAGAAATTACAGTTAATTTACTTAGTTTTTGTCAAAATTATTTGTATCGACAAATTGGTTCTGATTATTATTTGTGCAATATGGAAAAACTCAAAATAAAATAGTAAATCAATTAAATTTAAGATTATTTTTTGCTAATTAAATAATGATATGGTCACTCATGTTTTGTATGCAGATGGTCAGTTTTTGTTTAGCCTCTATAACTTCTAGCAAGTGGTTCAAAAATTTGTTGTTAACACCACCTATAATCTTATCCCTCTCGGTTTTCTTGGCACCCTGCTACACATTTTTGGTCTTTTTAGATCATAAATATCTTCCACTTTAACTTAAATATCCGCAAGTTTAAATCGAAACCCTACCCAGGGCCTGAATTCCGGTTCGGTGACTAATGATAATGAGAAATGACTTGATTTTTTATTTCAACTAGTCGGTTGCATTTTTATTTAGAGTAGGCGAAATAAAACATAAAGTCATTTCTCATTCTCATTTGTCATTGATCCGGAATTTGGGCCCTGGCCAAGACAAATAATTGTATTCAAGATTTTTGTTTAATTTCGTGGCAATGACTTTTCTTATGGATGGGAGCATTATTGTGCTGAAGAGCAAATTGAGCACCGACTAGTTTATCATCAACCAGGAATGCTACTTCGTCAAACATATTTTATTCAACTTCAACTTATTTTCAACAATCTAGCAGCATTCTACAACTTTCAAATAAATTCGTTTTTTTTTTTTTTTAATTTATTCGGTTTTAAAGAGAGTTTTGAAGAAGTAGTGGATCAGATATTTCACTGAATTTTTTGAATTTAAAATTAAAGCAAATAATGAGCTTCATGATCTTCCCAATTTCTTCATGTTTAATAATACCAGAATTCAATAAGTACACATGATGCAAAATATCTAGGTCTAACCCCAAATTAATTCAGGGCCTAGATTCTGCGATCAAGTGACAAATGACACATGACAATCTGTTGTGACTTTGTACTAAAATTTTAACTGCTATAAAATGACAAATATTAACTGCTACATACCATATATTGTCATTTTATAGCGGGGTGAATTTAACAATTGCTATACATATACTCGTATATTGTCTTATATATTTTCAACATTTTAATTGCTATAAATTAGTGAGATTTCATTTGACCAAGGAATTAGAATTGGAATTGGAATTCAATTTTGGTCAAAAGAAATAACCAACCAATTTTCGAGATTTATTTTTAAAAGTTGGTAGTATTTGACATTTATAATACTTTCATTGTTTTCTGAAAATCAAACAGACGCTTTTGTTCATTAAATAATAATTTGATTGAATAGATTTGTAGTGAACATTAAGCATTGTTAAGTAAATACTATGATTTATAAATACGAAAACTCTGGTGATAAACACAGTAATTACAAAATGGAATTGGAATTGCAATACCATCAACTCAGAAGAAATATGAAGAATTCCTAATTTGAATTCATTATATAGCATTGTTGTTGTAAATTGGCAAATGAAATGTCACTATTATGATTTTATAGCAGTTAAAATTTTAGTACAATGTTACAAAATAAGGTCATTTGTCACTTGATCAGAATTTAGGCCCAGGTCTTCCATCGGTAAACCACATAACTTATTTAACCCTAAGCCTCTTAACATATTTTGTAGCACAACCTTTTAACAAGATCTTCTCAGTCTCTATATTGAAATTCTCTGTAAATACAGTAAAACTCTGTTATGAAATACGGTCAAGGGACCTGAGCGAACGTTACATTGCGAGTATACATGATGAACTTTGATATAAAAGAAAAGCAAATCCATACAAATTCCAATTTGTTTTCAATTAAGTGCAATATTTTATTATATTTATAAATGTCAATAATTTAATTATATTTTGTAATGTAAGATGTGTTGTAAAAGTACGGGGAAATTTCCAAGTACGTCGTGGACCGAGTATACTTAATAAAAGGAGTACGTTAAAAGCGAGTTTTACTGTATAGATTGTGAAATTAGATCATAAACTTTTCGTTAGTTTCGCTAGTCTGTCTGTGTACAAAAACGTTTGTTTACGTCTTTTTATACGGAGTTTTGCTAAAATCAAAATTGTTCAAAATTGTTTGTTTACATATTTTTTTATATGGTGTTTCGGTAAAAACAACTCCAAAAAAATTGCAAAATTGTTAATTAAAATTATCATGAAAACACGTTGAAGGTTATATTAAAAATTTGAAAAACTATTTAACATATTTTGTTTAAATTAAATAATCCGTAGACCCTTTAATATCGAAGAAAATTGCGATTAAAAATGAGGTAATTTTTCGTATTTTATGAGGTTATGTCCATTGTTTAGAAATTTATTTGCAAGCAAAATATAGGGTTTGAGCAAAATTTTGTATTTAAAAATAGAAAATAAAGAGAATGTTGGTAAGTTGCATCGAAAAATAGAAATTTAATAACAAGTTTAGTTGGAAAATCAGCTAGAAATATGTCAAAATTAGCTGTTTTAATTTATCGTTTTCCTGGATATTAAAGGGTTATGGATTATTCCCTTTTCAAAATACATATATTAATCTATTGAATTTTATTATTGCTTCTTTAAACTTCATATCGTCATACTTTTTATTCAATTTACCTCAATTTTATGATATCTGTTTTAAGCAAAACTTCACATACGCAAGCCGCCACTTCCGGTTGGCCGATTTTCACAAAAATTCACCGGCACATTATAAAAAATAAACTTAAATCTGGTTGAATCGACTGGACTGTAGAGAGGACAAAGATAGACCGACAGACTGACCAACCGACAAATAAACCGACATCCACGAATTTGAAACCCCATTTTTCGGATTTAAGGGACCCCAAAATAGATAAATCTTTAAAAATCTCAAGGACGAATTTTTTCATGATTACTAAACATTATTTTACTAACGCAAAAAAGTAAAATCACTTACCAATTGTATAAATTTCTACAATGAATAATTTCAACACTTATTTACTCACGATAAGATAAAACGCGATATTTTAAAGCGCGATACGGTACAAAAGGCGATATGGTACAAAACGCGACATTTAAAAAACGCGATATTTTAAAACGCGATAGGTACAAAACGCGATATGGTACAATACGCTATATTTCAAAAACGCGATATATGGTACAAAACGTGATATAGTACAAAACGCGATATTTCAAAACGCATATCCTAGTTCCATCGTACATTTTAAATTTCATCATAAGGGTGAAGGAAAATTTTATTTGTGAAATGAAGGAAGATTAATAATTTTAAAATATCGCTTTTTGTACCATGATGACAAAGCTCGAGAATTTGCTTAATACCTCGAAAAAATATTCCAGCCACATGAAGACCAAACGTTGGAAGCCGAGATAATAACTGAACAAGCTGGGCAAGAAAGTAAAGAAATCCTACCCACAACACCAAAAGAAGTCATGCATGAGATAAAAGCTAATATGAATACGGGAAAAGCTCCTGGGTACGATCTTATTACTGCAGAAATCTTAAAAAAACTGCCAAGGAAAGCTCTGGTGAAGCTCACCAATCTTATAAATGCAGCATTTAGAATCAAATATGTACCAAACTTATGGAAAATTGCAGAAGTAATTATGATCCCAAAACCTGGGAAACCACCACACATAACATCGCCTTATACACCAATTTTACGTAGTGAGCAAAAACTTGATCCCACATCATCAGTTCGGTTTTCGCAACCAACACTCAACAATTGATCATGTACTCAGAATAACCAATATAATTGAGAAAGCATTAGAGGAAAAAAAAGTCTATTCAACAGTATTTCTAGACGTTGCACAAGCGTTTGATAGCGTGTGGCATGAAGGACTTAACTACAAGTTAAGAAATCTTCTACCAATGCAATTTGCTAAGATACTGGAATTTAACTTAAAAGATAGGTTCTTCAGGATTAAGTTAGGTGATACATTTTCTGAATTGAAAGAAATCAATGCAGGAATTCCACATGGCAGTGTATTAGGGCCGGTTTTAAACCTACTAATGATCTTCCTACATTAGAAAACAATACAGTGGCGACATTTGCAGGTGACACGGCGATCTTAGCTGTTGGAAAAAGGAACGAAGAATCAACACAGAAGTTACAATCAGCTATAACAAAAAAGATGGAGAATAAAACTAAATGAAGCTAAATCAGTTCACATCAACTTTACAAACAGACGATTCGAACATATTACGATTACCATAAATCGGAAAATAATAACGCATGTGAATACTATACTTGTATGCTAAACTACGATGGAAAGCACACGCCAAGAAGAAAAGTGAAGAATTAAGACTTAAATACAGAAAAATGTATTGGCTGATGGGAAGGAACTCTTCTTTATCAACATACAACAAGCTTCTACTTTATAAGCAAATATTGAAACCGATTTGGACTTATGGTATTCAGCTTTGGGGTTGTACCAAACAGAGCAACGTAAATATCATCCAAAGATTTCAGAATATGGTATTAAGAAACATCGTTGATGCCCCTTGGTATGTCAGGAACAATGACCTTCATAGGGACCTTAAAGTGAACCTCATCTTAAACGAAATCCATAGGAAAAAACACGGAGACATGAAGAAAGGCTCCGCCAATATGTCAACATTGAGGCAACTCAGCTCCTAAGCATCACGAATTTAGTACGCAGACTTAAAAGGACCAAACTTTTTGATCTGGTGTGATTATCAGCTTAAACAGCATTGTGCTGATCTAAAATCCACTACAAAGATGTGGTTCACTTCAATTTACCAGACACTATGGAACGCCAATTTGAAGAAGCCATAGATTAATTTAAGTTAGTAAATTAAGTTAGAAACTAATTGCTCATTAGTCTAGGAGACTAGATTGTAATTAAATAAAATAAATAAATAAAATTTATTTTAAATATTGGGTGTGTGAATGGGAAAGCATCATATGAACGAAAAAAAAATATCGACTTAATAAAAATCTCGAATGAAATTCAGTGATCGAAAAAAAAATATCGAAATAAAAATCTCGATTTAAGAAAATCGAAAAAAATTAACTCGAGTACAAAATATCATTTTCCCGATTTGACAAAATATCGAATTCGAGATTTTGATAATTGGTTTAATATATGTAGAAGAGAATCTCAGTTAATTAAAATAAATTAGCTCAATTTAAAATTTTATTAATAATATTTCAACAATAATACAATGCACAAGTAAACATTTAATTTAATTTAATGTTATAAGCTAAACCTTTCAAAAAATTTAAAGGGTTTAATGAAAGCTGGTGTTCCAAAATATGTTTTATATTGTTATTTTTCGAAACCAGTTCCCGGTTTAATTTTTTGGTATTACCGGCAATGACTTTTTCTATCATGGTCATACTATTAACATATTCCACTTGCAAATCTTTAATTAATTTATAAACGCCAACGTGTGATCTACGTACAATAATTTTAAGACGTCTATGCCATGCCTCAACGTTATTTTGTGTTCGCGGCATATGATCTGTTATAAGTTCGTTAATGGACCATAGTAAAGGTGGAAATCTAGGACTACTATTTTTTGTGCCATACAAGTAGTTCTTTTCAAACCAAGGCAACATTTTATGGCTGTTCTTACATAAATAAGGCTTTATGGTTTCGTAATACTTAATTATTTCAGTGTCTGGTAAGAGAGCTAGGCATTTCAACATTCTCATGTTGAGCGAGAATTGTTCATCACTCCCATATTTAGGTGTTAATTTTTCATGTTGTATCCTCCGAAACAAAATTTGTCCAAAATGAAAATAACATGCTTTGTGGAGTGCGCTTGGAAAGTAATTTTTTGACGCATTGATCATTGCGATCTCGAAATCGGTCATCATATACTTGGGTTTTAGTTCAATGTTATTATAGCAAGCTATATGCAGGATTTCATAAAAAACTTCATTGTAACAGTCTTGCGATTTGGCACTCATAAGGTAAAATAATAATGGCATAGTAACATCTCCTATACGCCCATGAATAGTAAATAGTTGGGTCATTATGCTAGGAACCACATTAAACGTTCCATCCATAAGCCAAATTTTTGTTTCTGATAAGTAGTAGATGCTTTTGATTGTACCCATTACAATAATTTTATTTTTACCGAAGGTCTTCTTTCAAGTTAAATGTTTTACCTTCAACATGCATCAAATGAGTTGGAATTGTTATGGATTCCAAAGAAGTGGGTTCCTTTATAGTATTCCTCCTTACATATTTGATCTTATTTTTGGGAGATACACCCTACAATTACTTTTACAGCTGATCAAACCGTCATTGATAATTTGCGATGGCGGTCGTGTTGAGTCAAACGCCAGCTGTTTAATAAACTCGTTAGTTTTTAGTACCTCGATACGACTAGCGACAGGTTCATGATTGTGCTCTGGTGACAATTTTGTAATTGTGTGTTTACCACAATCTAACTTCGTTGATAATCGTCCTCGACAACCCATTTTTTTTTTTATTTTCACATGACCACCTAAAAATTTCGGAAGTGGTTTTTTCTAAATTGTAAGAAAACCCGTTCAATAATAACTTATCTCTGTTTTTATTGGTTTTAGTTAGTTTAATATATTTATTAAGGTTATTCGTATCCATTTTTGAAAATTTACAATTTTTTGTTTTTAATTTAAATTAACTTCAGTTGCTGAATAATGTGTGTAATGTATGTAATGCTCAGTCTACTGTATATTACATGAATGTTAACCACAGCCTTCTAAATTTATTGAATATTCATATTCATAGAATTGCTAATGGTAGTGGTATATTATATGTCAGGTAGAGGTAGGGATAACTACACTTACAATTTACATTTGGGTACAAATGTTTGTAAATACTTACCACAATGTTAAGTCCTCTGTAGACTTGATCTTTGGAGAAATAATGATCGATTTTGGATAAGATTTGATATTTATAATCAGGCGGCCCGATTATAAATATCAAATCTTATCCAAAATCGATAATTTCTTTTCGAGATTTTCAAAAAGGGATTTTATTTTCGATCTTTTTTAGTTCGAGAAATTTTTCTCGAGCATATCTTTTTCGACCATCTATGCCCAACCCGTGTGAATATGACTCCGCCCTTTTTTGTTAAAATAAAACACATTTGCTTGTTTAGAAAATGAAAGAATTATTTATTGAAAGTATGCTCCATTTGCCGCTACAACTTTCCCCCATTTTTCAGGCAGTTTACGGATTCCCTCTCTGAAAAAATCTTAGTCTTTGGAGGCGATCCAATCATTAAGCTAATTTTCGATCTCTGCGCGAGAACTAAACCGCTGTTCCGAAAGAGATGACTGCATCGACCGGAATAAGTAGTAATCTGAAGGAGCTATTGATGGAATCTGAATTTAATTATAATTCGGATGATTCAGGATTATTATTTTATTTTATACAAAAGTTTTTTACATGTGTTGTATATGTAGAAAGTAAGGTTAAAGAGTGAATGATAAGTAAACAATACAATAGAATGATATGTAGTAATATGGAATTTAAACTTCTAACACTCCTCCTTAATTTACATATATTAAATTATATTTTTAATTCAACTTTCTAATAAGTCTCCTCCTCAATCCATATGATAGGCGATAATATACTTTTAGTTCAAATTGAATTTGGACTTTAGCTCAAGAAATTTAGCTTTTTGTAATGGTTTCGTTAAAATATCAGCAGTATTCTCACCTGAAGGGCAGAATACAATCTTCAAAATTCCCTTTTCAATGTTGTCCTTAATATGATGCGATTTTATGTCAATGTGTTTTGTGCGCATATTGAACTTTTCATCGTGAACTATTTGAATGCAACTTTGATTATCCACGTTTATGGTTGTTGGTCCGCTTATTGGAATAGAGAAATCCCTTAGAATGTTGCGTAGCCGCATGCATTCCTTTGAATCCTCAGCAACAGCGATGAATTCGGCTTCTGTTGATGATTGAGCAGCGCAAGTTTGCTTTTTACATGCCCAGCTAATTGGACCACCAAAAAAGAAAACAAAACCATAGTGCGATCTGCGTGTTTGCCTATCTTCGCCCCAGTCAGCATCAGAAAACCCAACAAGTTGTGTTTCTTGGGGATAACCAAGTTTCAATTTATTCGACGCGGTACCCTTGAGATATCTGATGATTCTCTTCACTTCGAGCCAGCCTCGCTGCCTTGGCTGGGCAACACGTTGAGCCAATATTGTTACGGATGCTGATATATCCGGACGTGTGTTAATAGCGACATAGAGAAGACATCCGATTGCTTTTCGATATCGTATATTATCCGGAAGCAAGTCGCTGCTGTCATCCTTTATATATGCGACGTCCAATGGAGTCTGACTTGTTTTTGCATCATTTAAACCAAATTCTGAAATGATATGATTAATATATTTTTCTTGGTCGATTAAATAATAAGAACCATTTTTCTGGATACGAATACCCAGGTAATTTATGACAATGCCCAAATTGTTGATCACAAAATGCTTTTTGAGTTCTGCTTCTAGATGTTCGAGGAATGTTTGAGAATCTGATGTCATTAAGATAACATAAATGACCTGTATTAGAAACGATCCTGATTTTTGTATGTGTATAGACAAGCGTCGAAGCTGCTTTTTCTCATTCCCATGCTTGTCAAAATCTGATGGAGTTTCTGATTCCACACTCGAGCAGATTGTTTCAAACCGCAGAGGCTTTTCTTCAACAAGCACACGTGATCTTCCTTGCCTTCAGTCGCAAATCCTGGAGGTTGCTTCATATAAATAGTTTCATCCAATTTACCATTTAGAAAATTTGATTTTGCATCAAGATGATAAATTGGTAAATTTCTGTGTCCTGCGATTGATAACAAGATTTTTATTGCGGGTTGCCGAGCCACCGGAGCGAAAACTTCGTCGTAGCTAGTTCCGAATTTTGTCTGAAGCCTTGAGCAACAAGTCGTGCTTTGTAAACATCGCCTATCTTATCGGATTTAATTTTGTAAACCCATTTAGAGCCAATAGCTGTGCGGTTGCTTGGTAGTTTGACGAGTTACCAAGTGTCGTTTTCATGAAGCGAGGTTATTTCATTCGTTCACCTTTTCAATTTCTGTGATCAATCTTTTCGGCGGAATGGCTTTCTTTTGTCGATCGATCGGGTCGTCGCTCCTGCACTCCACTGTTTAAATTTGCTTGTCTATCAGATTGATGTGGCATCATTTCACACGCACCTTCATTGTTGGTAATGCCATCATCGAATTGCTCGGCTTCGGAAACTTCAGGTGCATCACTCAACGGAACAATCGGAATTTCGACATCAGCGTATGAAACTTCCCCGCACTTATTTGTTGAAATTTTTGATGTTCGTTTGAACTTAGTGTCGTCGCAAAATTTATCGTCTCTTGAAAAGAATATTTTATTTTTGCTCATGATGTAACATTTATAAGCTTTCGCCTCCATGGAAAAACCGAAAAAAATGGTCTCTTCCGCCTTCGGATCCAATTTTCTTCGATTGACATCCTGGATGCGAACGAAACATTTTGCTCCAAATCGTTGCAGGTTTGTGTAGTTCGGCTTTCTACCGTGCCAATATTGAAATGGGGTACGATCAATACCATTACAGGGTAAAAGGTTTTGCAAAGAATTTGCAGTAGTAATTGCTTCGCCCCAAAATTTGTTGGGAAGGTCAGCATTAAACAGAAGATATCTTGCCATCTCCACCAGCGAGTTGTTTTTCCTCTCGGTGACACCGTTTTGCTGTGGCGAGTAGGGCGCTGTGCGTTGGACTTGAACGCCATGTGATTTGAGAAATTGCTGAAATTCATTCAACAAATATTCGCCACCGCCATCGGTTCTGAGCACTTTCAATTTTTTATTAAAAAGGTTTCGCGTCATTTCGAAGTATTGTTTGAAAGCATCGAAAGTTTCTGATTTTTGTGACAGCAAATAAATTGTTGTGAAGCGCCTAAAATCATCGATGAATGTTAGAACATACTTCTTTCCGCCTGGGGTTTGGTTTTGCATCGGCCCAATTAAATCACTATGCACGAGATCGAGAATTTCTGTAGCTCTATTGGTCGTCTCCTTTGGAAATGGTAGGCGTTGCCCTTCACACACACTTCGCAATCAGTGATATACGTGGAACTACATTTTTGTATTTTTATACCGTCGACGAGCTGATTATTTGGCAAATTTTTGATCAAATTCATGTCGCGACGGCCGAGAACCCGATGCCAATCATGAATACACATATTGGTTTTATTCTGAATAAAATTAATTGATTGTTTTTCACTTAACTTATATAAGCCGTCGATGACGTTGCCGAATGCGAGTTGATCACCGCTTGCTAATAAAAATTCACATTTATTTTCGGTAAACTTAACATGCAAGCCTTTTTGTGCCAAACGCTTCACCGAAATGAGATTACCACCAATCGATGAAACGTATAAAACATCACAAAGGGTTACATTTGTGGCAACACCAGCCTGATTAACAAACTGAATATTCACTAGTCCGCGACCCGATGACATGATCTCATTTCCGTTCGCCACAGAGACTTTTTCGCGATGATTTAAGTCCAATTCGAAAGTAACTTACGGCACAACAAATATGGCACGTAGCACCTGAATCTAAAATCCAACCAGTAAGTTTTCCGATTACAAGCAACATGTTATTATTAAATTGACCGATCATGTTAGCATTATTTGTATTTTTATTGCATTCTTTGCCCTTTAACCACTTCGCGAACTTGCAGCAATTTTTCTTATTTTTTCTAAGCGTACACGGCTACCAGCAGAATCCTTTCCGTGAAAATCTTTCAGCGCATTCCATGCCGATTTGGCATTTTTGCATGCACGCACGTGTTGCAACTGGCTTTCATCAATTGTGAGAACAATTGTAGAAAATGCCTTTTCATATGCTTTCTTCCATAATGGTGTAACAGGAGATGGTTCTTCCTCAATGATTGCTGTCCATACGTCTGTTTCCTTTAATAGCATTTCAAACCGGAACTTCCAATTAAAATAATTGTCACCATTCAATTTTGGAATGATGTACTTGTCCGTAGAGACAGCCATGATTTTAATTTGCGGATTTTTATTTTTATTTTGTCTCACAAAAAAAATTCACCAAAACTACAATTCAACTTTTAATCACAAGCGATCCCTGGGCCCATAACCTGATGGAATCTGAATATAAACAAGTATTTTAGTTAATTATAATTCGGATGATTCAGGATTATTATTTTATTTTACACAAAAGTTTTTACATGTGTTGTACATGTAGAAAGTAAGATTACAAAGTGAATGAGAAGTAAACAATACAATAGAATTATACATAGTAATATGGAAATTATACAACAGAATGATTTGCAGTAATATGAAAATTACACTTCTAACAGCTATGGCTGGTGAATACGGTGGGTGGGGTAGAACTTCCCAGTCCGGTCCTTGTAAATAATTTTTCACAACGTTTGCAACATGTGGTTTTGCATTGCATGCTGAAAAATTAATTTATTGTGTCTATTCATCCATTCTGGTAGTTTTTCCACTATAGCTCGCTTCAAACGTATTAGTTGTCGTCGATACACATCGCCATTGATAGTTATCGCGTTTTGAAAAATTACGTTTTGAAATATCGCATTTTGTAACATATCGTGTGTTGTACTATATAGTATTGCGTTTTGAAATATCGGGTTTTGAATATTGCGTTTTATACTATGTCGCGTTTTGTAACATATCGCGTTTTGAAATATCGCATTTTGAAATATCGCGTTTTGTACTTTATCTCGTTTTGTCATATCGTTAAGTATGGTATACTCACAAACTACTCATGATTTTCAAAGTGGACGGGTATAAACGATAACACATTTACGTAAGTATATTTTCAAATTCGTTTTGAAAAAAATTCCAGCCAAAATACCATTATTTTTCCAGATACAAACTACGGTGAAACCTCACTTAAACGGACACACACATAAGCGGACACCGCACCTCAACGGAGAGACTGTTATGTCCCACGCAAAACTAAAGTTTTAAATTTATGATTTGCCTGTTTAAACTGATGAACTAAACAAAATTTTGTGAGGTTTCACTGTAATTCGTTTTGGAAAAAAAAGTCTATCCAAAATACCGTTATATTTCTAAAAACAAACTAAAAATAAATATTTCTCGAATATTATATCAATTTCGTCCTATTACAGCTGTACATACTCCTATCCTAAAGTGTCCTAGACATGTCTTTTATCGGTAAGTTGTGGACATTATTGCCTCCATTTATAGTTTTACCCTGTGAATTATATTTACATGTGAAATTGAAAATCAAGGTTAACGTTACAATTGAATCGTTTTTTTTTTGACGGTATATACTTTTTGCCAAAATTAGTATTATGACGGTTTTGTATCACAGACGCGTAAATACGTTTAATGGCGAGACATTACTAGCATAATATAGTTTATTAAACGGTGACTCACATTTTTATAAACAAACATATAAATTTTCTTCTAAACCTAGTTTTACTTACAGTATAAAGTTTTTTTTAGTTCCTGTAAAATTTTAAAAAGTGGACATGTGCCCTTTCAAAACTAAACAATTTAATTGGAACTATATCCACCAATAAGCGGAGAATCCATCATGCGCAGAAGTGGCAAGTACTGGTAATCTGTGCAGCCGAAAATAACAATTTAAATTGAGCTTTAAACGCACTAATGTGTTAAAATATCTCAACACATTTATGCTGGTAGAATTGGAACCAAATGTACTTCTAACATCTAGGAAAACCTTATCAACACCAATCCAGTGAAAGAATGGCTTACAGCATGTGTGCATAACATGAATTAGTTATTCAGGAACACATATCCGTACTTAACTCGGTTTGGCCTAATTTTGTATTTACAATATTTGCGCCAACATTTGACCATCGATATGTGTTACCTCTTAATATTAAACTGAATTCCAATTGGATAAAACTGGATTCCGATTGAAATATTTAGTACTAAAAATGTAATTTTATTACAAACTCGAAAATAATAGTTCTAATAACAATTATTTCTGGAAACAGGGAATATTATTTAGGGTCGGCGGATAAGGAATTTAGTCAGCTAATTCAGTCCAAATCTGTCGCAAACCTGTCGTTAATGACCCTTTGCAAATTTCAGTTAATATCACGATTAAAATTTGAAAATAAAAATTATTTCTGGGGACAGGGGATACATCTTCAACTTGATGGATCGAGAATATATTCAGATATCACGCAAATTATCATCTGTGACAAAGGGTGTTTTCTCTTTATTAATATCAGTCAAAATGGCAATTTGAAGATTAAAATTCGAAACACATTTTTTCTGGGAATAGGGGATACCTTCACAGCTTGATGGACGGAAAATTCATTCAGATATCTTGAGTAGTATCAGAACTGAGTCCAAATCTCTGACAAGGGGTATTAGCGGCCCTTTATCAATTTCATGCAAAACCGCAATTTGAAATTTAAAATTCGAAGCAAATTTATTTCTGGGAGTAGGGAATACTACTATACTGATATGAGGCGTTAAAGACTCTTGAAAAATATCAAGAAAAACCGCAATTAGCTTGTGCTGATCAAACGGTGTTCTAAATGGTGTTTGTGCTGTATAAAATGATTTTTCGTATCAAACGAACGAGTGGTTTACCAAAATTTGTTGTATGTGAACATCTCAATTGTTTAACTTGAGAGTACTCATTGAAGATTTTCCAACTTTATCTTAGGATGGCCCATCTTGTAAATTTATGTTAATTTCTATAGTTGATGACTCAACGCTTCATCCACTAAACTCGTATTTTCATTGAAACTACTGGCAATTCAGAAAAATGTCTACCCAAAAAAAATTATGTATTATTTTTCGAATCTTTACACCTAGGTTTTTCTTCTCTTCGAAGCTGACCAAAGTAATAAGAGGTTTACAAAATTTGTAAAATTAATGCTTTTAAATTGAAATTTTCCTCTCAGTTCAACTTTCTTTGGTATACATTTTTTAAACGAATATAGCCACCATGTTGTGCTAGCTTTTGCCATTTAACTATGGGATAGGGAATTGTTTGAACGTTGGTTTTTGGTAAAATAGTGTTAATTTAACGAGCCGCAAAAATTATTCTCGTTAATTTGTCGAAAGTCTATTACTTTTAGCTTTTTTCGTGAGGTAAACACTATACAAAAGTCCAGTCCATCCTAAACTTAAAACTTTTAGAATGCAATAATTTGTTTCCATTGGAATTTTAAAAGCAATAAATGTAAAATTTATTGCGTTGGATTCAACAATTAATTCTTCATGAACATACTCACTAGCATAAACTAACAAAAAATATTCAAATCCTATGTAAAGGGCCATCTAACGTTTGCAATTTAATTTGGATCTATTGTAAATTCAAAGACGAATGAATATTTTTCAAAGCGATTTATTTTATTAGAAAGAGTTTACATTGCCATTAAGTATGGAACACCATTTCATTCAAATGACCTCCACGACTGGCTTTACAGTACCCCATTCTGTCAACCCAATTTTTCAGAACATTTTCGATTGTATGGGCCCCTATCTCATCAATGGCAACATCGATTTGATCTTTCAAGTTTTGGATATATCTATATAGTCTCCGGATGGTTAGCTTAACACTTATCCTTAACGGCTCCCCACATAAAAAGTCCAACGCGGAGTCAAATCCAGAAATTGCCCTGTAGGAATTTCATTTCTACTGAATTTTCCACGAAAATTTCTTACAGTTTCGGTAGAAGACTCACCACTTTGAAAGTAAGTTTTCAATATTTCCCAATTTTGTTCAAACGTAAAGCGACCCATTTCGTAAATGTCAAACATTAAACTAATTTCTGTCATAACACGAATGACGTAAGTGTTACCACGCTCGAAATAACCGTAGTTGAAATTTCAAACGCTATTATGGACCACCCGTTATAAGCTAAAATTACTAAATTCAGAACACAGCAGAACAATATTTTTTCAGAACTGTGTAATTGATTGCATTTACAATTTCGTGATTTGCTCTTTGGCACTTTGTTGTTTTAATATTGGGGCCTAATTAAGCAATTCGAGAATGTTTTCGACGGCTATCGTTTTGTAATAGAAGTTACAAGAAGAAAAAATACTATTGTGCTAAACTTTTTCTTCCTTTACAATCCTTTAGCATCGAGTTGCATAGGTCACATCCTCTGGTACCTTTTCCGAGCTTATGCAATTTTTAATTGTATTTTTAACTTTCTTCCAGTTAAACTTTATAGGTTTAATACACAAATCATCAACCATTTGCTCAGGTAGCACAAAATTAGTTCCTTCGTGTGGTGTGAATACTGTCCCTATATGAAACCATTCGCTTTTTCTTCTTCACTCGCGGTTGATGATTATGTTGTCTTATTCCCAAAATGCAAATTTTAGAGGCTTATCAGCTCGGGTTGGTTTCCATTTCAATAATGGTAATTTTGATGCCATTGTCGTCGAATTTTACGCTTTTCCTGGATTATTCCCTGGATGCGTAACCGTTTATTCAATTTTTCAGGAATATTGATGACCAGTGCAGTCTTTTCAATATATTCTGTTGGTGTGTTAAGAGGAATACCCAGCAGAAAATTTTGCTCGACTTGTTTCGTCTTTAAGGACCTCACTGCTACTATTATAAGGGAACGATCCGAAGACCTATCATAGCAATAGGTAATTCCTTTAGTTAATGCTTTAAGAAACGTGCGATGCCTTTAGTTACACAGAAATCAATTAAGTCTTTTTTTGTTATCCGTGGGCCAGTAAGTACTTATACCGGCAGTTGAATAATCCAGACACCATTCCTCTATAGCTTCAAAATGATGTTTGCCTTGTGGCGATGTTTGGCGTAGTAAGTGCTAACTAAAATAGGCAGATGTTCGTTGATTCGCAGATGTTCGTTGAACTCATATTTCATAAGTTTATAGGGGTGTAAAATTCTTATTTTAATCATTACGGCTGTGCCACTATGTGCTCTGCCATTCAGATGCTGTATCATAAATAGAGTACCCATTAATTATGAAATAGTTGAAATGTAAGGTTCTTCCGGTACATAACCAGATAATTATGAAATTAAGAATTTTGCAAGTTCAGTTTCGATCTGAATGAGAATTACGAAAACTTTACTTTTTTTCAGTCAATCTCATCAGGTTATAACCGAGCGACTGAATTGCTAATTACACTTTTGATTACTTTCTATATATAGAAAACAACTAGGCAGTTAGGTATTAGCGAATTTTGAAATTGTTAAGCGAAAATTGAAATTATTAGGAGTTTAATATGTGTTGCATATAATTCGCTAATACATACCTAGTTGTTTTTTAAATATCGAAAGTATTCAAAAATGTAATTAGTAATTCAGTCGCAATAGCCGAATGAGATTGACTGAAAAAAATTATATTTTTCGTAATTCTCATTCAAATCGAAACTGGGAATTGACTTCTTTAACTTTGTTAGATTTTTCTAAGGCCTTTGATTCTATTAATCACAGAATTCCTTTTAATAAACTCTTATCTCAATTTAGATTTTCGGTTTCCGCTCCCAAATTGATGTTTAACCATCTTTCTAATCGTTCTCAATCAGTTTTTTTAAACAATTCTTTGTCTGATTTTTCCTTTCTGTAATTTCCGGCGTTTCTCAAGGTTCAGTGCTTAATGACACAGAATATGTATATTAATGACGTAGAATCCTCTATTCACCATTCTTCATATCACATTTTCGCTGATGACATCCAAATTTATAGTAATAGTCGTTTAGATCAGGATTCTGTTATTAGGAATATTTCTCTGATAAATGAAGACTTAATTAATTTTCTTAATTGTTCAGTCTCTAATAGGATCGTTTTAAATGCGTCCTTTCCTGGTATTTGTCTGCAGGGTTCGCTAATTAAATATTCAAATAGTGTTAGGGATTTAGGCTTATACCGATTTTACACCGTAGATAGTATATTAGCAAAATAGTATAATACTATTTTGCTATTTCGATAGTACAATAGCAAAAATAAAATATAATATTTTAATTTGATAGCTATCAAATTTTAATATCTATTATATTTTATTTTATTGTAGAAGGAAAATTTATGACAGTGTATTGTTCATAAATTAGTCTAGAAATATTTATATGTATTCGGAAATTATAATTTTTCATTATTTTGTTTTAATTTTCTGTTTTTTATGAATATTTTATGCCGTGTAAAACCGACTATAACAGATAGTAAAATAGTATTATACTATTTTGCTATTATACTATCTACGGTGTGGGTTGTTGGGGGAGTAGTTTTAGGAGTCAAAGCTTTCTAGGATATGCGATTCTCATAAGACTTCTTCCTAGTGTAGTTACGCCTCCTCGTGGCGACAACCGGGCAATGCATCCTAGAATGTAGCCAAGTAACTTACACGACCGTGCAATGGCGGTAAATCCATTGCCCCAAGCTTTGGTGGGACAACATACGCTGAGAGCTGCGTGGCTAAGGGGGAGCTTAGTCTTTAGTATGTGAACTCCGGGTACCAGGCGACCCCCGGTTTAAAGTAGCCTTCCCACAGTATACCGATCTCTGCTGTGGGTGACCTTCATTTCTCGGATACTCGTGGGATTCAAATGGAAACCGAATTTAAAAAAAACATAGAGGGTGATGCCTCTTTAAAAGCATCAACTTCACCAGCTATTGAGTTGGGTCTCCTAAGCTATGATGGAATGGTAGATGCCACAAGGGCCACCACTCTTGATTATCTTAACGTCCGGACCAAGGAAAAGGTGGAACAGTCCACCTCTTCTACTACGGACACCTTCTGTGACGACAACATAAGTGTAATCTCACAGTTATCGGGCACCTCAACCATTGGTGTTGATATTGGGAACATGTCCCTCAACGCCGGGGAATGGGTTAAGCTCAACTCCTTCGAAAGAAGGCGTTTTAAAAAGGGGCTCAAGGAAGGCAAAACTAGAGAAGAGGCTCTAGCTGCTGCTAAGTCCGCGACCCCTCTGAAAGCATCCTCGGGGCCTGTTGCTCCTACCCTAGACAAGAGGTCTGGTGGTAAGCGTGAGAGGTCTTTCGAGGTTGCTCCGGAACCAAATAAACCACCTGCCAAAAAAGCAAAAGAAGGGCCTTCTCCGGTAAAGCCCTCTTTCAGCCAGGTAGCAGGCAGTGTTAAGCTGGGCATCGTACCAGGTGATCTCAGTGGCAATCCTCTTAGTATGGAGCAAATGGCAAACATACAGGAGTGTGTCATTGACCTCATTATTGGGATGCAAGGCTCAAACCACAAGCCGCAATTCCTTGGCTGTTTCCGGAGAACAGGTTGGCTATTTTTTATATGTTCCGATCATTCCACAGCGGAATGGATGAGGAACAGTTTTGTAAGCCTAAGGGAAAAAATTGGTCTGAACATAACTTTGGTGGAAGAGGATGATTTTCCTCGGCCAAACATCGTTAGGGGGTTCTTTCCACAGAGCCTTAGCTTAACTAGCGAGAAGATTCTCGCTACCATGGCCGCGCAGAACGATGGTCTCGCGGCCAACTCATGGAAGATACTGCAACGGACGACAACTGGCGTACTCGTCCATTTGGTTATGGCCATAGGCGAGTCTTCCATGAAGAAACTACGCGAATCCAACGGGAACATCGCATACCGCTTTGGTAGGATAAAACTTCTTCTCAAGAAGGATTCCCCCTCTACCAACCCAACCACTGGAGTCAGCTCCAGTAAGGAGGGTACTTTACCAGCCCCAGTAGTAGGCACAATCACAGACGAGGAGGCATCCAGGAACAGCAGCGCTATTGAGCATTCTGTTCCTGCTGCCTCTTCGTCGGGAGCACGATCAACGGATCTCTCCGCAACTCCTACTGTGGGATCGAGTAAATCAGCACTCACCCCGAAAATTAAGCATATGGGCGCTCGGGGTGTTACTGGGAAAAGTGGCAGAAACAGGCCAAATCCCGCAAAGCAGACGGCTGGCAAGCAGCCAGGAGCGTAGAGCTCCTTTACCCTAATCATCCAGTATGGCTGGTACTATTAGGGTACTACAAGCGAATCTGCATCACGCAAAAGGAGCTTCGGATACCTTTTGCAACAGGTTCGCGAAACAACACTTAACCCTTGGCCTTATCCAGGAACCTTGGGTTAATGGAGGAAAAATCAGAGGCCTCCACCTCAAGTCATGTAAGTTGATTTACGATCGAAGGGAGGAAGTTCCCCGAGCAGCAATATTTGTTTCATCTAATATTAACGTTCTTCCAATTCCAGAGTTCACCACTAAGGATTTGGTTGCAGTAATCCTGGAGGTTCCGACTAGCAGGGGAATGCAGGAGACAATATGTGCCTCTGCGTACTTCCCTGGTGAGTCGGTTAGTGCTCCACCTGTAGTTGTACAGGATCTGGTGGATTACTGCAACCTAAAAAACAAGCATTTCATCATAGGCTGCGATGCTAATGCACACCATATCATTTGGGGCAGCAGTGATACAAATGGCAGAGGTGAGTCCCTTTTAAATTATCTTATGAGTAGTCACATAGACATTTTAAATAAAGGTTCGAACCCCACTTTCATAAACTCGACTCGGCGAGAGGTGTTGGACCTCACTTTGTCAAGTCAGTTTATTTCCAACTCTGTTGCAAACTGGCATGTTTCAAGCGAAGCTTCTCTGTCGGACCACATGCACATCAGGTTCGATATACCGGGAGTGATCATACAGGCAACAGAGCGTCGTATCCCTTGTTTTACAAATTGGAAAACATATAGGGATATTTTATTTATCAAAGCAGACATGCTGCCAACATCTTTGAGTTCAATTAGTGACCTAGAAACCGCAGCTGGTCTGCTTAATGACGTGCTCCTATCTTGCTACGAAAGCAGCTGTGTGGTGCGTAACGTTGTGGTTAATCGCAAAGTTCCATGGTGGAACGAACAGCTGGCTAAACTTCGTAAGAAGGTTAGGAAATTATTTAATAGGGCAAAGCATTCCAATGAGTGGAATGAATATAGGCAAGCCCTAACCAGTTACAACACAGAACTAAGGCGTTCCAAACGCCTCACGTGGAGGAAAAACTGTGGAAATATCGAGGATATACCTACAGCTGCTCGACTCCATAAAGTTCTAGCTAAAGATCAGTCCAACGGGATTGGGCTTCTTCTGAAATCCGATGGTAGTTATACATCAGGTCGCAAAGAGTCGCTCGAAACCCTGCTTCAAGTGCACTTTCCGGGCTGCACTGTTTGCGACACAAATACAATCACTAACTCCATATCTGGTACACACATGGGTGTAAATATGGGTTGGGTTAATAGTTTATCCGGTAAGCTTTTTACTCCGGATAAAGTCAAATGGGCCATTAACTCTTTTCAGCCTTTCAAGGCTCCAGGAGGGGATGGAATCTTCCCAGCCCTCCTTCAAAGGGGCCTGGACTTGATTACCCCTGCTCTGGTGGCCTTGTTTAGAACTAGCTTCAATTGGGGTCACATACCACAGGCTTGGAGTCAAGTAAACGTGGTTTTTATCCCAAAGCCTGGCAATCGGCCATGTGAACTTCCTAAGTCCTTTCGACCTATCAGTCTTACATCGTTTATTCTTAAAACCATGGAACGACTTATAGATCTTCATATCAAAGACTGGTTAACGGCAACCAGACCTCTAAATCCAAATCAATTCGCCTATAGGAAAGGCAAATCCACAGAGGGTGCGCTGCATCTACTTGTCACCAAGATTGAAGCAGCCTATCGCTCGAAAGAAATTGCTCTGTGTGCATTTCTGGATATTGAGGGAGCTTTTGACAATACTGGATACGACTCAATTGCTAGGGCAATCAAGCGTAGAGGTATTGACGATCCGACTAACCACTGGATTAGTTCCATGTTGGTTAGTAGGAAGATTACATCTAAATTAGGTAATGAGTCAGTCACGATTACGGCAGCAAGAGGGTGTCCGCAGGGCGGTGTCCTGTCCCCTTTGCTGTGGTCACTCGTGATCGACGAGTTGCTTGATAATTTACATCTACTTGGGTACGATGCCATTGGTTATGCGGACGATTTGGTTATCATAGTCTCTGGAGGGCATGAACGTACGATGTCCGCCAGCATGCAACAGGCTGTGCTTGTTATTTCGAATTGGTGCACTGGGGAGGGCCTTTCGATTAACCCTAGCAAAACAGTCCTGGTGCCCTTCACCAAAAGACGTAATTTGAACCTTGGTTCAATTAGTCTTAATAATATAAATATCGGATACTCCAATGAAGTCAAATATCTGGGTGTTGTCCTAGATAAGAAACTAACTTGGAACTCTCATATTACTTCAACTACCGAACGCGCGGCCAGGGCCATGTGGGCCTGCCGGCGTATGTTCGGCAGGACCTGGGGCCTGAACTCAAAAATGATTTACTGGATGTACATCATGATAGTGAGGCCAATTGTAACATATGGGGCAATAGTTTGGTGGCCTAAGGTACAGCAAAAAGTTATTATGAACAAGCTGACCTCATTACAGAGACTAGCATGTCTCGGAATTACAGGTGCTATGCGCACCTGCCCTACGGCGGCAATGGAACCTCTCATCGGGCTCACTCCACTTCATATCCACGTCAAAAAATCAGCTGCTACCTGTGCAGCTAGATTGAAGCTCGCGAATCAATACAGTCATGATGACCATATGGGTCACCTGGACATTTTGAATGAACTTCCAGACCTGAATATGTTCTTTAGTGTCCCGGACGTTATGCCGAAAGAACTCTGCTTTGGCAGGAATTTCGTGGTAACAATCCCCGATAGAACAGACTGGGATACTGGGTTACCGCAGATGGAACCTAACAGCCTAGTCTGGTACACTGATGGATCAAAAATGGATAGTGGAGTCGGCATTGGTGTCTTTGGACCCAATCACAAAATATCGAAATCACTGGGTACTTACCCCAGTGTTTTTCTAGCCGAAATTCACGCCATCGAAATCTGCGCCTCTATTATTATGACCAAAGGTCTTAAAGGCGCATCCATCCACATTTTGTCTGACAGCCAAGCAGCACTGAAAGCATTGGCTTCTAACTGCTTGGTTTCCAAGTCGGTTCAAAGTTGTTATAAACTGCTACAATCTCTCTCTTGTCAAAACAAAGTAAGGTTGTGGTGGGTGCCTGGTCACATGGGCATCACTGGAAATGAGATAGCCGACGAACTTGCACGGGCAGGCTCGTCGACTACACTCATTGGCCCTGAGCCTTTTTGTGGTATCCCGTGGG
Organism: Tipula vernalis; assembly: GCA_958295665.1. Taxonomy (NCBI): domain Eukaryota; kingdom Metazoa; phylum Arthropoda; class Insecta; order Diptera; family Tipulidae; genus Tipula; species Tipula vernalis. The sequence goes on along the minus strand of OY282560.1, from coordinate 211,404,056 downwards.
CTTCTGCAACCTACACAATCAGTAAATGGGAAAAAATACAGTGCTTGACTTATTGGAACTGTATTCCCGGCCTTAGACAAGCCAAATCTTTGATCAGACCATTTCACCACAAAAATTTGGCGATCAATTTCAGCAAAGGAAATATTAGGAAACTTGTGAGTTTTCTCTCAGGTCACTGTAACCTGAGATATCATTTGAACAAAATGAACCTGTCCACAGAGACGGAGTGCCGACTCTGTTTGGAAGAGACAGAAACCGCAGAACACATACTATGTGAGTGTGTTGCTCTGTGCACACGGAGGTGGATTCATTTTGAAGAGAGGTATCTGACCCCGGAGAAATATAAATTGGCCTCTATAAACAGCATTCTCGCCTTTATTAGAGAGGTGGAGAAGCTCCTGGAGTAACAGTACCCAATAGCACAAAAGATCTTTTAGGTCGTAGTGCTAGCCGCTTTTGGGCAGGGACGAAAAAAAAAAAAAAATCTACGGTGTAAAGCCCGTATTAGTTATTAATAAAACTCTTACTTGGGGTGACCATTTAGCTAGTATTAGTAAGAGGGTCTTTGACATGCTTAATTGTTTGTAGAAAGTAGTAGGATTTTCTTATAGTTAGTTTAGGAAAAAATTGATTTTGTCTTATCTCCTTCCTCATTTTATTTACGGATACATAGCTTTATTCGGTATGCTTCAGGAAAATATGAATGTTCTCCAAAGATTTTTCAATGCTTGTTCTAGGTTTATTTTTGGTATTAGGAATTTCGATCATATTTCTGCCTACTCTAGCCTTGTTTTAGAATGTAGTTTATCAATTTTTTACGAATTTCGCGTTTGTCTTTTGATTTTTAAACTTCTCAAAGCTAAGGAGCCTTGTTATATATATATATATATATAGGAAATTAATGTTTAGTAGGTTTCATTCCTCTAACCTCCGCCTAATTCCGGCTAAAAATTGTTGTAGGTGGTTAAACAAATCATTTTATGTTAGGAGAGTCTCCCTTTGGAATTCAATTCCATTGGAAATTAAGAGATTATGATCGGCAAAATTATTTAGGTCAAAATTTTTGGAGTGGCGTGATTAAGCGCGTTTTTTTATTCGCTCCGGATAGCTGCTATCGAGAGCCGTCATATGAAAAGTGGCTCCGGATAGCGCTCCGTATAAATAGGTAGAACCAAATATTTTTTATATCAAGTTTTCGCTAAACAATTGAATTAAAAATGATAGTTTGATGTTAAATAAGTTTAGTTTACCAATAAATAGCGCGTCAAATTTAAATTTAGGCGTATAAAAATGACGGCTCTCGATAGCAGCTATCCGGAGCGAATAAAAAAACGCGGCTATTGATGGGCAATACATAGTTTTTAATTTATTTTTATTAACGTTGTTATTATTGTTAATTTTTAATATTATTTCACCTCATGAGGTGGAAATTGTTTGAAAAAATTTAAGAGGCTTTTTATGCCTAATGGAAGCAACTTCATTATTTTTTTTTTCTGATTACTTTTTTTCCATGTGCGCTTTTCCTTTTAATACTAAAGCTCAGCAAGCAGCTCGCGCTAACCCGGCTACTCCACCTGACACCTGAGAAACATTTTTTGTAAAAAGTTTCTAACTACAAATTAGAAAACTTCCATTCGAAACTGGTAATCAAATTTTTGAATCCAGCCAAGAAATATACAATTTTGGTATACAATCAAGTTATGCCTTCTTGGCAGTAAATGCTTGTATGACATATGGCAAGTCGTTGCAATTTCGCGTCTCCACTAGAAACTGTTCGAATTTTAATGGTATAACTCGATGTTAATGGCAGGTGGAGAGTAGGTGTAACCCGGCTACTCCACCTGACATAAATTTTACCATTACAATTACCATATCTTGTAACAAAAATATAAAAAATGGCGTCGGGTGAGGAAAACATACAATAAATTTGACGGTTAGAAATCATTTGCGCTTTGATATTTTAAAGAAATTCTGCAAACATTTTTGCAAAAAAGATAGTCACACATTATATGTATTTTAATGATTCTTTTTTGGCTGCCATATTTTTAAGTATGTCTTTAAAAATATCTCAACAAAAATTAATTTTTTTTTGTGCCACAACAAATTTTTGTAAAAAAAGTTTCTAACTATAAATTAGAAAACTTCCATTCGAAACTGGTAACAAAATTTTTTAATCCAGCCAAGAAATGTAAAATTTTGGTATACAATCAAGTTATGCCTTCTTGGCAGCAAATGATTGTATGACATATATCATACATAGTCGTTGCAATTTCGTGTCTCCACTAGCAACTGTTCGAATTTTAATGGTATAACTCGATTTTAATGGCAGGTGGAGAGTAGGTGTAAGATAAATTTTAGCGCGGTCTCCACAAGTCTCCATTTAATTACAGATAAATCGTCAAGCTAAAAATTCGTGTAGAGATAACTTTTGTTGATTTTGTTTGACTTTTAATCGTTTGTTTTTGAATGAAGTTTTTTTTAGTTTATTACTTTTTGACACTTCTAAAAAATTGTTGAAAATTGCTAAACAGTTTATAAAAAGTATACAAAATAATAGATTCCAGTGTCGAAGAGGATATAATTTTTAATGGTGTTGCAGCCGTTGCTGTTCAATTAATAAAATACGGTGTAAAACGAAGAAGACCTGCTTATAGAGTAAATCCTTATTTACAAGACAGGCGAAACATGGGACGCTTTAAAGATGTACGAGTATGCAGTATGCATTAATTTGGTAGATTGTTTTGTTTATTTCATTAATTGTTTTGATGTTTGCTCTTATCTTAATTTATCTAGTTTAATGATGAGAGCGAACTCGAGAATTTTTTACGAAAACTTCCATATGAATGTATTAGATTTTGGCAACTTGTACCAAATGTTGCAGCCATTATTGATGCCCAAAATCCAATCCCGACCAAATGATGGAATCAGTCCGAAAGAGAAGCTCGCTATCGTTTTGGAGTAAGAAATTTCAGCTTATTGTATTTTAAAATAAATAGCTACATACATCTTTCTTTGTTCAAGTACACTTTTAGTCTTCTCGTATATTGGCAATGCAGCTTTATGTATTGATTTCTGCATACAAAAAATTGATAATATGCCTGTTATTTACAGATATTTTGCATCCGGTACAATACAAAGGCATATGTCAGCAATGTACCGTATCAGCAAGCAACATTTTGGTAAAATATTAGATGAAGTGAGCGATGCAATTTCCATTGCTTTAAAAGCTGAAATACCGAAATTAAGTAAGGGTTCTTTTCTGGACACAGCCAATCAATTTAATGCCAGTTGGAACTTTCCAAACTGCCTCGGTGCAATTGATGGTAAGCACATTGCGTTAAAATGTCCAGTTAATTCCGGGAGCCTGTTTTATAACCATAAAGTAAAGATAATCATTTAATAAATTGCAAACATTTAATTTAAACGTGTTTCTTTTTTTTAGGAGTTCCATAGTATTATTTTGATGGGTGTTGCTGATGGAAATTACAGGTTTCAATATTTAGATATTGGAGCACAGGGCAGCGAAGGTGATGCTGGTGTATTTAGTGCAACCAAATTTGGGCAAGCGGTTCTAGCGGATGAAATGCCTTTTCCGGAAGACTGTTCCATTGGAAATATACAACTTCCGTTTTATTTTATCGGCGACGATGCATTCCCCTTGCATAAACGAATTATGAAGCCAATAAGCCATACGTACCTCGCAGGCCACAGCGCTTGACTGACGAAGAATGCGTATTTAAATACAGACTCAGTAGAGCAAGGCGCGTTGTGGAAAATGCTTTTGGCATTCTATGTGCAAAGTGGCTTTGCCTGAAGAGAACAATGTTTTGCGGACCTGACAGGGCACAAAAAATAGTAACAGCTTGTTGCTATCTGCATAATTATTTGATAAAATAAAATAAAATTAGTTATGTACCAGCCAATTACGCCGATTATTATGAGAATGGAAAGCTGGTACAAGGAGTTTGGCGAAACAAAATCAACCAAAGTTCTCTATTCTCGAGCAGAGTTTCAGTTAATGCCGGTAGGCAGAATAATATTGGCAAAGCTGTACGAAACGCCGTAAAAGATTACGTGAATTCGGAAGTCGGCGCATTGGAGTGGCAACGCAGGTCCGTGTTTTTGGAATAATATATTTTTTTTAATTCAGTTTTCTAATGAAATAGCTATGTAATTAAACAATAAAATTAATAATTAAACAAAAATATATTTTAAATTCTTATTTCAAATGTCCATTTAATTTTCGAATTTGCTCCAGCGTCTGTTCCTGGAATTTGAAATTTAATTCCTCAACTACATCGTCAGGTAACTTCTGCAGCATCATGTCTAAATTATTTAAAATGACCTCGTGTTTTTGTTGGTAACGCACAGAATCTCGAGAAATCGACGGCATTTTTTTTTTCATGTTTATAAACTCATTGAGGGAGTTTGTTAAGCTTTCCGCACTGCTCAATGCAACCGCAGCTTTTTAATTTCTTTTCCCCATCTATTTTGAATAAATAATTTGCGAATTAAAAATAAAATTTTGGAAATACATACGAACTTACATAGGAATAATTTGAAGCATTGCTGTCTTAAATGGCACTCTCATGTTGTTGTGAGTCCTCATCCCTTGTACTGGTAGAAAACGTTCTGAATAGATGATGTACAAGTTTTTAGAAAAAAATTTTGTCATGGGCATTAAGGCTAAATCTTACCGTCTCCTCCTATCTGAAGATGCAGATGATATGAATGACATGTCCCCTTCGAATTCCCAATCATCCATTTCATCCACATTGAAAAACAAGTTTTATTCATCCATATCCATGTCATGATCAGGAGCTGGATTTCCGGACTTTGATGGTTTTCTCGCCTTTAACTTATGGTAGCGTCGGCTATCCTTTAGAGATTTCCAGACTGATTTGCACTCTTCAACTAAATTTTAATAAAATAAATGTTTAACATGCATATGTATAATTATTACAATAAGTTAAATTATTATTTTACGTTGTTTTTCCATTTCTTTGGCTATTTGGGACCAAACACCGGCAACAGCATGGCAATTTTTATGAAGTTTGTCTTCTAATTTCCAAATACATGGATTGCTTTTCACTAGTGCACATAACTTCCTTTTTTCCACTGAATTGAACTCACTTTTTTTCGACTTTTGGTTTTTCTTTGTTAATGTTTTTGCAGATTTGCTTCCAATGCTTTGGGTTATTATATCCACACTATCCACAGCATTATCGTCGTCCAAATAATCCTCTAAATACTCGACTTCGTAATGTTGGTCGGCCATTTTGACTTCTGTCTTCTTTATATAAAAATTTAATTCGTGGCTACTTCGATTATAAAACGAATCAAAAATCAAAATTCAAAACCGTCAAAATTTATCTTCAAATTATTGTCCTTGTGAGATAAATTGCAGCTAAAAAGTTTGGAGAATTTATGGTGGCGCAATCTAGATTTGAATGAAACAACTGATATTTTTTCAAATTTTTCACGCAAAGGTGCATACCGCTCAGCGAAATTGTCAGCTAAAAAAAAATTATTTTATTTAGCTAGGTAAATTTTACGTCAAATTTGTATGGAAAATTTATCATAGCACGAGCTGCATACTGAGCTTAAATTATTAATAAAATACTATAAATAAATCGTCAAACTCTTCAATCAGGGACATTTTATGTCAATATAGCGCTCGTTGTAGGAATGTTTCTAGGTTAGTGACTTTTAAAGATAGTAATTTCTGATTTTTTACTACGATATCCATGTGTGTTCATGATTTTCCCGCCATGAAACTATGCTTCATATCAATTAGCTTGTTTAAATGTGCTGAGTTGTTTTCATCTAGTATACTTGCTTGCACTAAACGAGCGTTACCCCTTAAGGATTATTGCATAAGAAATTTCATGATGCACATACTATTTACAGTTGCGTTTCCATTTTGAATGTTAGTTTAAACAACTTCTCGTCGAACTTCTGGTTTATCTGACATACTAGTTTAACGTTTAAGGATTGATTTTCAGTTTTAGACAAATTGGCCAACCTCTATAATTTGTTATGAGATTTTCATTACAGTTACTGCATTTTTCATAGTTGCTCGTTTTATTTTTATTGCATTTCTTTTAATTATGGAGTTCACAAAAAGGAACGCAAAAATCGTTCAAAGTGCAATATTCTTTGGTGCGTCCGTTTCACTTAACACAATGTGTCGGCCCGGTTCTTCGTTGCTAATTTTTCTTTTTAGAAGATATTTTAAGTCAAATATTTCTTGTTACCTTTTTTGATATTCGGTTCTAATTCCTCGGTTCTAATAATGGCTGAGGAACCATTCAGCAGTTTGCATATTGTTTAACCCATTGAAACTCTATATTCCCTTTAACACAACTATCAACACTTTTTGGTTGTTTAGTTGGTATGTGCAGTAACATTTACAGACCTGGCCGAGATGCTTAATTAATGGGTATGTGTACGCATAACTTTTGAGCGGTTGAATTATTTGTTTTATCATTCCTTTTTAGACAAAGGAAATATAAAATTTACCCTTCGTTATAACTTCTACTTTTCAGCCTTTTTTTATTAACGGTGGAGATTGGAACATAACGGTATCACACATTGTTCAAATGATAACACTTTTTATAAAAAAATGATATTTAAATTAATTGTGAGTTATAGCTTATAACATTATTTGGGCTATATTTGGCTACATCCTATATGTAACGGAATTGTTGGTTGTAAAATGTTTGAGATTACATATTTAGAGGGATAAGCCCTTACCGTGATCTTGCTACATTAAATTAACAACGTGCTCTACATAATTAAAAATAAATCAGACAAAATAATTTAGATGTTTCTTTAAAGACCACAGAAATTATAAGTTTTATTTTTAAATAATTTAAATTTAGTCGTTGTCATAAAATTAGCAATGCTGTGTAAACAAAATAATACTAAAACGGTTACTTCCATAATAACAAAGTGAGAAATTGATGTTCCAATTTCCAGCCATGATCCTTCATTTTTGACAAAATACAAAAAATTTAGGCACATCGAATCACAAATTAAAAGCATCATAATGAAAAGATTTTCTCTGGTCACCTAAAATATAATTAAAAAAAAAAAAAATTGAAAATGATTTATTCCTACCTATTTAGTTTTATTTATGCAATTACCTCGGTTAACACTTGAATCGCTTTTAAGAAACATATGACCAAAATTATTGGAATTAACATTTTAGTAATAATTAGGGTAGTCATTAAAAATGGTGAAAAAGTTGAAACTAGACACCTTACCCAATTTGGATCAAATGAACTTACTGATGCGATGTTGCCAGTTCCAAAAAATGATATTAAAATATATAGCAACTAAATATTTAGAAATTAAGGATAAATTATTATAAAATAACGAAGTGTACCTAAGTTAAAAAGTTATTAATACATTTATAAAAAGGATACAATAAAAAAACACTTTTTGAAATCATTCCAATGGATTGCTTGATAATGTTTGATCGGTTTGATAAATTTTATGATTTGTAAATCCTGAAATTGGTTATCAAATTTTAATTAATAATCAAATTATTTAATAATTATTCGAACCTGTTCCACATCTGCTTCTCTCAAATGGGTGTACCCAACATATTCTACTCTCACCCAATAGGAAATATTAATGAACAGCATCATTAGGAAAATAGGTTCATAAGTAAGTGACATCATTGAAAATGGTATGACTAGAGAATTTCCAATTGATGTCATTCTGTCGGTAATGCTGAGCTTTGAAAAGAATGGCAGCAGGAAGGACACACCTGAAATAGAAAATTATGAATTAGGTAATTAGTATTACTGCATTTGTTTATTCACAGTATAGTACTCAAAAATACTCAATTTACCAAAAATCATCCACGAAATAATTTTGTTAACATCCATAAGTCCTTCTTTTTCTCTCAAATACTTTAGCGTAATCACGAAATTTATTAGAAAGACCAAATAGACGATAAAATGCGCTATTGATCCCCGTTTTTTCAAAAATACTTCATGTATTTGTTTACAACACCATAATGCCAGCCCAAGAATTAGAAGCATTTCGTTATTTGTATCTTTATCGATTACAGGCAGGGCCGGAAATATTGACAAAGCAACAGACGAGAAGATCCATTTAGTTTTTAAATCAATCGAAATTTTCGATTTTTTAAACCAAATTAATTGAGCTATAGCCATGGCAATCAGCAACATCGTTAATGTATTTCGATAAAAGAATGCCAACACAAAAAGTTCTATCAACAAGATGCAAATAAGAAGTAATCCAAGGTTTTTTACCTTTAATTTCCCTTTGATACCTGATTTTATAGATGGATAATCGATCATAGACCAGCAGATAATTGGTAATATAAAATAAAAACCAATGGAAAATGGCATTTCTTGTAAATAAGTAATAAAATAAACAATAGCCGAACATCCGAGGCCGATAAGGACATTCAATTTAGAAATGGATATGGTACTGACGCTGGGCACTAACAAATACTGCAATAAAAAGACGAGCCACGCAATCATTGCAATCGTAACTAATATTGATAATAATGTTTCGTAATATGACTGGTAATATTTAATGCCTTCTAACGATAATTTCATTAATTTTTTGGATAATTTTATCTAAAATGAAATAAACATCGTAAATTGACTGAGAATAATAAAACTGAATATATTACCGATTCTTCATATTTTCCCCTAGTATGATGTTGATTTATTGCAGTTTCGATCCTAAACAGTTCCGCTTCCTCCAGTTTCTTAAATTCTTTACTAAAAAATTGAAATTTGGCTCGCTTGAATTTGATGGTATAATATTTGTAATTGTTGGCAATCTGGAAAGCGTTATTACGCAATGCGGCTGATAGATATGAAGTCGAAGTGTTCAAAATATATTCGGGGAGTATGCCAACATTATTTACCGGAACGGATACTCCAATTAGCGAAGCTAATAATGGTGCAACATCCGCTTGCTCTAAGCTAATATAATTTTTAGTTTTACCATCGATTTCTAGAGTTTGTGCTCGGCTCACTTGAATATTTATTTTAATTCCAGCACCCCATGCAACGAATGGAGTTTCAGTTTCATATTTTTCCCCGCTGCCATGAGAGCCACGATCGGTCATTCCATGATCAGCCGTGAACACATAAGCCGTTCGTCCATCGTAACCATAAAACTTTTCAAAAAGTTCATACATTTCTTTTATGCCTTTGTCAACTTCGATTAAATTTCGCGTAAACTGTTCCGATTTTGGTTTATGAACGTGACCACAAGTATCGAGCCCCAACAGATGTAAGAAAAATATTGTTTTACTGTGCGAAGTGGCCTTTACATTTTCAGGATTTTTGAAAAATAATTTTACCCTGTCGAATACCCAATTATCTAGTAAATATGTTTTTATTTTGCCAGAGAAATCTTCATCATTCGGATTATAAGAATCTGTGTAAATTCGTTCATGAGCACTTTTACTAAAGATTGGAAGAATATCGGGGCTTCCCCAACTAAATGTTTTATAACTTCGATTAAAAACCGAATCAAAATCTACTGGATTTTCGTGCCATCCTTTGGCTACTGCACTCGGATCTTCATACAGGCCGGCAATCAGAGCAACATGCCCAGGCCTTGATTCAGTTGGAACTCTTGTGTGGGAAAATCCAAATACGCTTTTATCGTTCACAATTAAATTACGCAAAAATTGAGTTCGATTCAAATTATTTTTGTAAAATGATTCTGCTCGTAATCCATCAGCAACAAACAGGACTAACCTTGATGCCGGAGGATCATCCAAATCGTTTAATGGTGAAAGGCCTTTGATTACCGGTGATTGAAAATAAATTTGAAATATTGATATGAGAAATATTAAATGCAAAATGAATCCATATATAATTAAAACATTTAAATTTGTTCTTATTTTAGCCTGCAAACGAATTCAAAATTTGTTTTTAATTCATTTTTAAATATATTTTAAAACTATAAAAAAGTTTACCATTTTCTGAAAATTTGGAATGATAACGAGATTTGAATGGAATGTCAAATGTTGCTTTAATAAAGTGGAACCTAAAATATATTCCACCAAACCATGTAATTTCTGTCATTCCATCAATATCAAAAAAAATTATTTGTTTACATAAAATTTTATTTTTTTAATAAATCATTAATAACTGTGCACAATACTTTTAGATTATTTCTATCGATTTTTTTAAGTGCTAACGAAATAACAATGTCAGTACTGCATTTAATGAGCAAAGTATGAAGAATTAAAACTTTTATTGCCGCTTTAATTTCATCTGTGTCTTTCCCGAATAAGGTGTCTATCCTGATCTCAGATTCTAATAGTACATCTTGGTTAATACTCATCTTTTTGACATTAAACAAATTTGGAACTTTTTCATATTGGGTAATGAAAAGAAGAAGTTTATTTTTAAACTTGTGTACCACCAATTCTGTTGGAATGCCATTTAGATTAACAGCCACGATTTTGTAAAATTCATCTTGTTTTGGATTTAAACTCATACTGCATTAAGAAATGGGAACACATTTATCAAGGCATACCATTTGAAAACGCTATTTTGTAAAAACCGGAATTAATGTGAACTACATATTGGGTTGAGTCTTAGCTAAAAATATACCTTACTATTTGACAGCAAATACCTTATTATGGTTCGAGTCTTGGGTTTAAAACACTTCATTTGGTTTGTGTATTTACTAAAATAAATTTATGAAATCTTAGTATGCGTATTATTTCTTAGATAGCTAAGAACCATCTGGTTTTATAAAAATGAACTAAATTTTGACATTTGTGTATAAATATTGATTTATGTATAATCAAATACCTACTTTAATAATTTATATATTTGGATAAAATATACTGTGTTAATAAAATAAATAATAAAAGTGCTTGTTTAGGAGGCAAACGAATTGATTAGTTCGTTTAATTCGATTGTCATAAAAATGTTTATGTTTATCACACATACTTATGATCATACATACAACACAATGCGAAATAATTTCCGAAATAATTTACTGTGGAAAATGGAGAAATCCTACCAAATTTAAATATTAAATCTCCATTTTCCGGATAATTTTAATTTAAACTATCGTTTACAACAATAGACAAAGTGATGCAGTAAAACAAAGTGATTTAAAAGACACAAGTAGCGGTCAACAAGGCCCAACATCTTCGAAAAAATTAAAACAATAAACGCCAAAACCCTTTCAATGTGTGATCTCTAGCCAGAAGTTTATAAAACATTGTGATTTAATAGGACATTTTCGGTAAACAACAATATATGTTGATGTTATTTTAAAATTATAATTGTGATTTATGATTTCAGGCAGCATAAAAGTGAAACTGATATCCTGGGTAGACCAATACTCGCATCAACTCTGCTTAAGTATCCAGCAAAAAGAGTTACATCAACCAAAATAGATTTTGTCGACTGAAAACGATACCCCCAAAGCATTCCCCATAAATTTTCAAAGCGATCGAACATAAATTCCATAAGCATCGATTCGAGGCGAATTATTTCTGTAAAAAATGCGGTAAGTTATTCCCGCTAAAAATCATATTACGTCAACTTGAAAAAATTGAACACGACAAAATTGATGATTCGGCTGATATACCGTCCTCGCTTACAGATAAAACTATTATCGAGACAACAACGGAAAAATCGGAGGTATTTGTGTGCCGTAACTGTGATACATTGTGTGAAAACATCCAGGCCTTAAAGTTTCATGATAAATGTATTAATTGAATCGAGAAGCAATACCTTAGCCTACAATATGCCCACCAGGGTCAAAAAAAATCAAAATGAATAAAAATGTTTTCAGTTAAACGCATTATTTTTCTATTTTAATAATATTTCAGAGGCTAACGGTTTCGATAAGTTTCCCGGGCACGCGGGACGTTGCTGCGCTCCTCCCCGCTTAGCCCTCCGAGGGACTCTAGATCTGAATTTCGTTTTAGGGCTTTCGATTTGAATTTAAAATCTCTCTTTTTATAAATTCTGGAAAATGGGGATTTCGATTACAAACGAAAATAACCAAAAATATAAATTTTGGAAAATGGGGAATTTCTTCGGGGGACGTAGGAGCCGGGATCAGAAAACATGTCGCACTGCGTGCCGCACGTAGGAGCGGATTATATAGAATCTATTAATCCCGAACTGTAGAGACTAACGGCTTCGGTAACTCTCACGGGCACGCGGGACGTCGCTGCGCTCCTCCCCGCTTAGCCCTCCGAGGGACTTTAGATTTGAATTTCGTTTTAGGGCTTTCGATTTGAATTTAAAATCTCTCTTTTTATAAATTCTGGAAAATGGGGATTTCAGTTACAAACAAAAATAACCAAAAATATAAATTTTGGAAAATGGGGAATTTCTTCGGGGGACGTAGGAGCCGGGATCAGCAAACATGTCGCACTGCGTGCCGCACGTAGGAGCGGATTATATAGAATCTATTAATCCCGAACTGTAGAGGCTAACGGCTTCAGTAACTCTCACGGGCACGCGGGACGTCGCTGCGCTCCCCCCCGCTTAGCCCTCCGAGGGGCTTTAGATTTGAATTTCGGGGGACGTAGGAGCCGGGATCAGCAAACATGTCGCACTGCGTGCCGCACGTAGGAGCGGATTATATAGGATTTATTAATGACACCTACTAAAAAGAAAAATAAGTGCACTATTTTGTTATGCAAGCAAGATTTTGTAGTTGCAACATTTTGTAATTGCAACATTTTGTATTGCAAAATCATTAAAGATTACCATTTCCACCGTAGCTGTCGAATTTCATCATAATAATGTTGTAAAATTTCCAAGTTCCATTAATTTCATCTGAAAATAATTAAAGAATACCATTTCCATATTACCTGTCGAATTTCATCATAATCGTTTAAAAGTTACAGGATAATTGGCCATATTTCAAAAATCTACCCAGAAACCATGTAACAATTCCATTTCCACCGTACCTGTAAAATTTCATCATAATTGGTTAATAAATAGCAAAGTTACAAGCTAATCGACCATTTTCCAAAAATCCCATTTCCAACCCATTACCTGTCTAATTTCAACATAATCGATTAAATAATAGCCAAATAACAAGCTAATTTTCCATATTAATAAACTTTAACCAAAAATCGTTATAGAATTCCATTTCCACCGTACATGTCGAATTTCATGGTAATCGTATTCAAAATCATCAAATTCTATTAATTTCATCTAAAAAACATTAAAGGATTTCATTTCCATCGTACCTGTCGATTTTTATCATAATCATTTAAAAAATAGCCAAGTTACAGGATAATTTTCGATATTTTAAAAGTCTATCCAAAAATCATTAACAATTCCATTTACATCATACCTTAAAAATTTCATCATAATCGGTTACAGACTAGCTAATTGGTCATATTCCAAAAATGTATTGAAAAATCCAGTTTGGATTTACGAAATATACGAAAAATAATCCATTATGTACTTATAAAAGTAATGCATTACCTTCAGTTTACAAAAATAACACAATAATTTTTTTGGAAAAGTGGCATTTTCATTTAGTTCAATTTATTTCTACATTTTAAATCATTACAGTTTTTAGTTTTAAAAATTAGCACTTTTAATAAATATGGAGCTATTTTCTAGTTGAAAATATTTCTACCATTGTAAAAATTGGCGCTGTGTGACATGGTATGCCTTTCTAAATCATAGCCAAGAAATGTTTAAGATATCCTATAATTAATAATAATGAAACACATATAATTAATTTTTGAAAATTTCATTAAAATTTCAACAAACTCACAACGCAAATGACATGCACTGACATTTCGTTTACAACACAATTTGGCAAGTATCCACATGATTATATTGACCATGAACAATGTTGAGAACTGTTCACACCAAGCATCATGTTCCACACAATCCACTTGTGATTCATTTTTTTTAAATGGATTTTTATGCAAGGTTTTGCCGCCGATGCGCCGCGCTTAGTGTGAACTTTGTACGCTGTAAATTACATCCACGCGATCCCAATCCAAGGCAGCCGCATGCCAAGAGACTTCAGGTTTTTCGACACGCAGTCTACACTAAAAATATACTGTATACGCTGCGAGTCGAGTCGAGTTTATACCCCTATTCCCTTGGTCGTGTCACTTCATTCGACGTGACAATTGTCGTGTCACTTCAACTTTAAATTGGTATTCTCTTAGTCGATCGAAGTGATAATATAAGAGAATGCGACGTAAAACTATATCTGTCACTTCAAATGACAATTGTAGCATCGATCGACTAAGAGAATATCAAAATTGGATTGTCGGTACAAGTGACAAGTGACACGACTAAGGGAATAGGGGTGTTAATCCTAGTTTAACTCTCACTATATACGGAGTCGAGTTATTTTCTAACCAACTCTAGGTGTATATACTGCAGAGTTAAACATATTGCAGCGTTCAAATAGGATTGAAACCGAGTTAAAAAAAAATGGAACAAAATATCATTTCAGATCGCCATATATGTTATTGTCATTTTTCCAGTGATATTATGTCTAAAAAATTGTAATTTTCAATCAAACTCCATGAAAATTACGGGATAGACCACCGAGAAATGTTGGAGTAATTTTTTCGAAAAAATAAAAAACTTAATACCAAAACAAAAATTTAATGTTAAAATTAATTAATTAAAATCTTAATAAATAAGATATTTAAAATAAAATAAAAAAGTTAATTGAAAAAATTAAAACAAATATTTTTTAATATTGGTGCACGATTTTTTCTTTAATTTTGTTGTTGTTTTTTAACTCTACTCTATGCGTATATAGTGCATTTTTTAGAGTAGAGTTTAACTCGACTCTACAAATTATTGGGTCGAGTCGAGTTTAACTCGACTCCGTATATAGTGAAAGTTAAACTCGGATTAAACTCGACTCGACTCGCAGCATATACAGTATAAATTTGTAGAGTCGAGTTCAACTCTACTCTAAAAAATGCACTATATCCGCAGAGTAGAGTTAGAAAAACAACAACAAAATTAAAGAAAAATTCGTGCACCAATATTAAAAATATTCGTTTTAATTTTTTCAATTAAATTTTTTATTTTATTTTAAATATCTTATTTATTAAGATTTTAATTAATTAATTTTAATAATAAATTTTTGTTTTGGTATTTAGTTTTATATTTTCTCGAAAAAATTACTCCAACATTTCGGTGGTCTATCCCGTAATTTTCATGGAGTTTGATTGAAAATTACAATTTTTTAGACATAATATCACTGGAAAAATGACAATAACATATATGGCGATCTGAAATGATATTTTGTTCCATTTTTTTTAACTCGGTTTCAATCCTATTTGAACGCTGCAATATGTTTAACTCTGCACTATATACACCTAGAGGTGGTTAGAAAATAACTCGACTCCGTATATAGTGAGAGTTAAACTAGGATTAAACTCGACTCGACTCGCAGCATATACAATATAAAAGATACAAATTTTCCATCTTTCTTGTGTTATATTAGCTGTATTTTGTTGAGAAAAAATTAATTCGAATTACTTTGGAGTTATTTTTTTTTAAAAGAATAAGCCGCGAAATATTTTTTCGATTTAATTTTTATATTCTATGTTGGTATTTTTTCTGTTTTTCATTCAAGTAGTTACGTATTTTATTTGTTCGAGCTCGAATTAAATAACTCAAATTTTTTGTTCGAATTATTTAATTCCTGTCACGTGCAATTGTTGTTGTAAATTTCTCAACAAAATACATCTATTCTAAACAGTTACCAAAAATAATACAACAACAAAAACATTTAGTAACTTTTAGAATATAACACAAGAGAGATGGAAAATTTTTTTCTTTTTAGTGTAGACTGCGTGTCAAAAAACCTGAAGTTTTTGGCATGCGGCTACCTTGAAGGCGGGCGCATGCCAAAAGACCAGAGTTTATGTCTCTTGTTTCAAGAATAAAATTGTACTCTATTTCGTTTTTCAATTATGCTTTTTTTCTTGCTACCTCAGCTTGCTCGAATAAAACCATATTCTATTTCTACTTATATTCATGATTATCTATCACTCAATTTTTGTTTAACTTTATCGATATGAAGGAAAGGAAAAATATGCAACAAAAAGGGATCGCAATAGAAACAGCGTAATCAACAAGCGAAAAAGAGTACAATTTTATTCTCGAAACAAGAGACATAAACTCTATCGAATTCGAATCGAAAGTGATGTTACAACATCCCACCCACTGATCTATACTACATGGATAGAACATGTTAAAAATCTTATGGTACAAAATAGTAATGTCTCTTTTGTAAGACAGAGACAGTAATATTTTGTCTCTTTCTTTCAAACTCGAATTTTCGAAAATCAACTTTAAATAAAATAGCACTTATCAAAGGACAGTTAAAAATATGATTGGTTTTTAATTTTTTTATGATGTAGGTAGGAGCAATATTTTGAGATGAAATAAGGGTGTATTTATTATTATTGTTTAAGGATAAATAAAATTTGTTTTCATTCCAAATTTCAGTTAAAATTAGAAATAAAAATATGTCGTATGTACTAAATAATAATTTGTATTTATTCAAACAGGTGATGTAGAATATCCAATAGATTTGTTTGATATTGAAGAAGATTCTTACCACGGTGGAGAAAACAGCATTCGTGTATCAGAATTCCTCCAGGAAAACATTGTCTCATCCTTCCAGGAAAATGTAATTGGCTATATAAGTGGCTATGTAGTAAAAATGGCTAGAAAAATAATATGGTGGAGCCCACACCTCGGCACTAAAATTATTATTTTTAAAAACTAGAGGTGGTTTAATAATTCCGGCTAAAGATGTAACTGATCTGTGCATTATTACAAATTTATACTTTAAAAGTGCCGACATAAATTTGAAGAATAAACATCAAGATGAGAGGCTGGCGTTACGAATATTACAGATATGTTTCCGTCATTACATAATCATCAATTTGATACAGAAATACTATAGATAACAATCATATATATAAGCTAGCTAAAGTAATAATAAAATGTTTTATAAAGATTAAATTTCCACATATTTCACGGCAAATTAACGACCAAAATACGACACACATACGGCATCAATTAAGTAGATTAATTTTATTTCACCATGAATAGATTTGTATGATTTGTATGTACATATATATGAATAGATTTATATTAGATTAAATATATTTCACCACGGTATAGATTGATATATTATATTAAATCATTAATAACTTAAATTAAAATTTTTAAAAATCGCTGTATTTCATTCCAAATATTTTTTTGTTTGTTTGTTTTGGTTCATAACTTGACATTTAATTCCGAAAATTTGTCGCATTACGTGTGTATTCCAGGTGTGCATTATACATTTTAAGGGTTAAATAGTAAGAAATAGTTTCTGAAAAACGTAATTATTGTGATATAACTTAAAGTGAAATAAATTGTATTAATTATTTTTAATACATTCATAACATTTTATTAGATTTTATGTAAAAAATTAATAATTTCAAATATTTTCGACATTAAATTTATTTAAGTGCGGCCCTATACAACTTGTGTCTCTTTAGATGTAACAACTATATAAAAACAAGCGAAATAGTTATATTAAAAAGTTCTACCATCAAATTGTTGTTGTTTTGTGTAGAAATTTTGAAGATGTTCTATCCATGTAGTATAGAGATCAGTGATCCCACCCCAGGTGTTTTTCGACACGCAGTATACACATGATACAATTTTTCCATCTCTCTTTTGTTTCATACTAAAAAGTTACTAAAGTACTTTTCATACCAGGCGCCTCGCCTCGAAATATTTAGTTACCACAAATGCGAAGCTGAGACCCTTTCATACCGGTGGCGTTGGCTTTGAACATTCGGTTGCTATCAAATATTTTATTTAGGTCTATTTTATACGTGAATTATAGCAAGAACTGAGATATTCTAAATTTGTAACGTACATATGAGCTAGATTTTTTTGGTAAGTATGAAATATTTGTGCAAAAAATGTGATTTGTAGATTATGGCTGTTTTCCAAACGAGACTTATTTGTTACTTATTAACTTATTCGCCGCCATGTTAAATAAGTAAGTAAAAGTCATTCCAATCGATTTAGCTTACTTATTTTGACAGCAGCATCAAAAGAACGAAAATTTTATTGTTCAAGAGATTTTTTGTTTTAATTTATTAAAAACAAAATAAGTAAAATAAATAATAATTTTCAAAATGGATAGAAAAAGATGTTTTATTTAGTTAATAAAAATATAAAACTTTGCCTTAAGTTATTGGAAAATGATGAACAATTGTTTGAACTAGTAGAGAAGCTAGATTGGAAAACTTACTTCCAGATAATGTGGTATTGACTTGTTTTTTTTTTTAAATTCATCACTCATTGCATTTCGAGCCTCTATTAATGCAGAAACTTCATCTTCGCTCCCTAAAGTATAAATAAATATGTAATTAAACAGGAATAATTATTTGTATGTAGAGTATTATATAATTTTAAAATTGATTTTATTATGTACAAGCTCAACTTTACAACATTCATGAAATTAATGTTTATTAAATTGTACTTACAGCGGCTGTTGTACATTTTCCTTTTACTCATTTTTGGGTATATTTAATTTAATTTTGTTTATTTTTTATTTACGGTGTTTATAAATTTTAATTGAATTGTGTACATATAAATATAAACAAAAACAAACACCTGAAACCATTTTTTTTGACATTACACATTAGATTTTTTTGTAAGAAAGAGATAGAAAATAGGTTACCTCGTCAGGTTACTTGTTTGAATTAATTAGGTTCCACAAATAAGTATTCGTTTTGGAAAACAGCCTACGTTGAGAAAGCACTTCGCTTTGTACTACTTTAAAATCTCGCATTCGAGTGTGGAACGCATTGCCTTGGATTTGTAGATAACTTCATTGTAATATATTTTGTTTTTTTTTAAATTATCACTTAAAAATAAATTTTTTCAACAAATTGAATTTATTACTATAAAATTAAACGGCATCAATCGAATAAAACTAATTTACATAGATAAAAAACGAAATTAAAAATTATTATTTACGAAGCTCAAAGCCGAGGCGTCTGGTATGAAAAGTACTTTAATCTTGTGATGTAAATATGATGTAAAATTGATGATGTAAAATTGTGATGTAAATATTGTAACTTGTGATAAAAAAAGTGCAATTTTAATTTAAGTTTGTTATATAATTATCAAAAAAAAACAAAGGTTGTTGTTGTTGGGTTCTTATGTATTGTTTACGATTATTTTTACCATGTCCGCACTAATGTTAAATTCTTTCGGGTTACTCGAAATAAAGTAACTTTTTTATCTCCTAAAGAATATGAAAATATTTTTGTAGTTGTGTTGGTGTAAAAAGAGCAAAATAAAGTGAGGTTATGTTTTACTGTCAGTCAGATCAGTAAAACTTTTTTTATTTTGATAAGAAAAAGATGGAACCAATTAATTTTAGCGCATTAATATTCAATAAACAACAAATGAAATATCAAAATGGAGTTTTATTTTTGTTTCCAATTCACTTTGACATTTCACATTTCTATGTATTTGTAAAGAGTAAAGCAAATCTATGAAAAAATCTAGAGTAAAGCAAAATGCTCTAGAGCAAAAAATAAAGTGCTTTATTTTCCCAGAAAGAATTTGTAATGTCAAATTGTTACCCTTCGAGTAAAATTTTTTACCCTCAGGGTGTTTTTTTTTTCCGAAAGAATTTAACATAAAAGTGTAACGTAATGCGTGATTTACACGTTCCAACAATGTTTTTCCAACTTTTTTTGTTGAGACTTAGAGCTACACACAATAGAAAATATTTACATGCGATAAAAAGAGAAAAGTATAAAACGAAAATGTCGGTCATGATATAACTTTGTGGCGGTATAAAATCTACGATGTCGAATAGGGCGATAATACAACTTTATGTTTCAAAATTACAACTTTTCTGGCTAAAATAAAGCTTTTCGAAAGTAAACTTCCATTTTTAAACAAAAATTTATAAAAAAATAAAACAAAAATGTCGGGCATGCTATAATTTTTTGGCGGTATAAAATCGACAATGTAATTTTTGGCGAATGCCGCAGCGATACCACTTCATTTATCAAAATTACGACTTTTCTTGGCTAAAATGAAAGTTGTTCGAACGTAAATTTTAATTTTTAAATAAAAATTTAAAAAAATAAAAATAAAGCGCTATAAAAATTTTACAAATCGCCATTTTTAATGTGTTTGTTGTTGTTTGTTTCCATAAAATATACTCGGGTCGAGTATATTTTATAGTCAAAAAAAATTTTTATGGAAACAAAGTTGAAAAAAAAAGAAAAAAAGTCCAACAAAATTTTGTTTGTTTATATATTTGTTCTTGTCTTTCAAATGGAATTCGCGATATACTAATCTCTTCATTTTTTGTTGGGAAACATTGTTGGAACGTTTAAATCACGCGTAATGCCGCGTTTTTAGGAAAGTTATTTTTAATAATAAAATTATTTTTATTAAAAATATTGAGTTTAAAAATAATTATAAGTGTATTTGAACTTTAATTGTTTTATTATTTATTTTAAGCAACCCACTTTATTCTAAACCATTGAATAAAATTCTAAATACGACCCATTTATATTTTAGCGTTTCTCTTTTTCGCACAGAATTATCGATGCTTGACGTTTGCTTATTTCAGCTCTATTTATTTAACTCTATGATTATTTGGAAGGATAAGGAGCTATATATATCCGTCCTTCTCCAACGCGCTTGAAATAGAAGATTTTATATGGAAAAAACTTTGTTTCTTATCTATAGTATTATACATCTATGAGCTTATATCATGTAACCACTCGCAGATTAGCCAAAAACATCAAACCACAAATTGACAAATTCAGACAAATGAAAAAATTAAATAAACAAAGATGAAAAAAGAACATAAAAAAACAGAGAAAATGTAAATTTAAAAAAATATTTTTTGGAATTAATTGTCACAAAATAACTAATTTCGTTTCTATTTTAATGTTTTAGATAATGTAAAATTAAACAAAATTATAAAGTGCGAACAATTATAACCAATTATGAATTATACAATAAGTAAAATTTTATTTGATTCAATCGATGTAGAAAGTGAATCGAATGTTATTGAAAAAAATTTGACAAATGATGAGAATATATGCAAGCTAATCCTGTACATTGAAATATCGAAATCAAGGTGAATTAATAATCGAGTTAAAATTGGATTAAAAATAATAACATATTTTGTTTTTTTAAATATATGTATTTGTAGGATTCGAATATGGGATTTATTGATATTCCTACCAAACCTAGTGTTTTTAATATTTTTGGCAATCAGGTTTCATAAGGCCCGTTTAAAATTGAGAGCCACCAGTTCACCAATTTTTTTAGCATTCTACGGTATTGTATGGGCATGTGTTCTAATGAGTGTTATACGCTGTTTATTTTCGATGCTTACAAATGCGTTTGAGAATAATAGAGGTGGGGTACTAGACAAAGTAAGTATTATATACCCAATAGCTACATTTCATTTTATTTTATAAGCTCCAAAGTGACTCATAAATTATATCGGTTTGCTGATTCTGATTAGTTTATAAAATTCCAGCGATTGTTACAGGAAAATTTATCAGCTTTAGCATAATAGGGCGGCGAATCGAAACAACAACTTAAACAGATAACAAATCTAAAAAATGATTCACAAATTTCTCCAATCAAATCTTGGAAACATATAGATCTAGGGATCGGAATCGAATGCACAATTTATAAGTTTTTTATGACCCAGTCGCGACCAATTTGTTTTCTAAGCTAAAAGCCCAATAATCAGTATCTATCTATCTGGCTGTCAGGTACAACAGTGACGGAAGCGAAAAGAGGCTTTGAAGAATAATAGTACATAGTTTCAACCAGTTATTGTCATCGATTATTTATTGTCTATATAATGTAGGTCAGTGGTTTATTTCCTTGATCCTTGCAGTTGAACTACTCTGGTCCTGTCGAATTATTCAATACCCTTTGGAAGTACTTAAAAGTAGTTGGTTTTTAAAATAAATGTCCAATATTTACTTTTTGATAATTCAACAGGAGAACTTGGACAAATGCTTTTTAGTAATTTTTGCGTTTACTTTATTGAAAAATTGCAATTATTATTTTGTGTCGACTATTTTGATGTTTGCACCATAAATTCTCAATTTTAAATTTTCTAACTTCGATGATTGTTTACGCTCCTCACCTTCATATTAGGTTTATTATTTGGCGGCAAAAGAATTTTGAAAAAATCTTAAGTTTTGGAGAAATATTATTCAACCTTGATAAATTACCTAAATTCAACTTTGAATTTAGAGGTTTTTTACTTCTTAAACTATATTCGGAAAATCTGTAGTGTTAAACAAACCAAAAGCGGTTACCTGCAGATAGCCGTTTCTTGAAATATTAGAATCATAAATTTAACAACCCTAAGCTCAAAGATTTGCCTAACCGATTTTCAAAAGTTGTCCTTATTTTTAAAGAAAATTTTGCTCAAAACAGGTTATCTTCAGTAAAAAAAAACGATTTTCTTCATATATACTGTATACTTTTGAAAAACAGAGCGATGCAAGTTTGCAAATGTTAAAGGAAATATTTAAAAAAGTATCTATAGTTAACGTTAACTAGTTTTGTTTATAGGATCAAAATCAAATTGATACAACGGTTGTTGTCAAAAAGAGATATGTGGACATAGTTAATGCGAAACCATATTCAACAAAAACAGATATCTTAGAATTGGTTCAAATAAAGCTTTGTTTTAGAATTTTAATCCAATCGAATTAAAACTAACGTCTGCGATGAAAATTTAAAAAACATGGTAAAACGAAATGCAAATACCTTATATTACAAGATATCGAAGAGTATAGAATATATCAAGAACGCCGAAACCAGCAATTATAACAAAACTAATTTTTAATTTATCGTTTCTGCCTTAAATATCCCATTCATTCTTTATTTTATTTTTAAAATTGAATATACAGAACTAAAATTCGCAATCAAATTGCGTAATTTTTCGATACCGTCTTTGTTAAAGGTCCTTTTCATGCGCTGCTTCTTCCATTGTGTTCCCGAACCAATAAACAAAAATCAACCTCAGAAGCTTGGAAGACTCATTCCTCAATAAATGCAGTCAAACATTTATTCCTTATCGCGATGTTAGTTTCAAGTCACACAGGCTTTTTAACAATTTGCATACTTTTCCGCTACTATCATGCGCTGATGGCTGATTCATGTAAACAACTTCAACCAATTACCCACAGCGGAAATCCGTTTTCACGTCAACAATATACAATTTCATTTTTTCTGTTGCGCAATAATATTGCTCTGATCGAACTGCGCTAAAAGTTTCTTGAGCGAAACGTCGAATCACCAGCCTTCTCTCGTGATCGAATTACCTGTAAACGATTCCAACGTAGCATCTTGGATAGATATTTCATTCAGAACTACCATTTGGTTTTCGATAACGAAGCAATCGAAAAGAAAAAGTTAATTCTGAATTATATACCTTATCAGAACTACCTTTTTCTTTTCGATTATGTTTATTCTTTTCTGATTTTTCACTATTCTATATTTTAACTCAACGAAATCTTCGTTGATAAATTTAACATCTCGAAATAGTTCTATTTTGTTTGTTTCAGGATTCTTTCTTCGAACCCAACTTTAACCCTAACTTCGCTATTGTTCTCTTTCCATTACGCTCAAATAATTCTGTTATTACATTCACCAATTCCTTTCCATTATCAGTTCTGAAAATCTTTACGTTATGACCATTTTTGTTTTGCACAATGCTCAAGAAGTTTCGCAGCTTATCAAAAATTTATGATTTTTGCTTGATTTGATGTAATATATAAAACGATAACGTGAGAAATTATTTTCACCGCGTTTGCTTACACATGTATGATTTCACCGCATTTGCTTGTGTTTTCTTTGCTGGATTCAAAACAGAAAGTATTCTTTCGCGTAGTCGATTACATTTCCTTTTAAAAATATGTGAAGAATACGTGAGCGAAGTTCTGAAGTCCGAGTCATTTTTGCCAATTCATCAACGTGTTTTTTAAAATGTTAAGATCACACAACTTAATATTGTATTTAGCAACTGTTTTGTTTCTTGTTTTCCCATCAAAAGACAAAATGTCAATTGTATGGTTCTTTAAATATTTCACCATTATCACTTGTATCAGTATCCAATTGCCATCTGTGGTTATTTGTGCTCTTCGAAGAACTTATAAATGCTTCGATTTCATTGCAGAAGAATTATGTAATTTTTCTGGGCAATCCTAAAATGTGCTTTTTTGTGATATTTATAGCATTTATATTTTGCCTTCTCACTCTTATTCAAGTTTATTTTAATCCATGAAAAGCATCCATGAAAAGTTAAACTAGGAAAAAGATTTGTACTTGGATGAAACTTTAATGCAAAAAATATCCTATGGAGCTCTAGGTTAACAACGACTAAAGCTAAAGAACTCCTAAAAGCTAGGAGGGACCATACTCTTGAAATTCACCGAAAAAGTCGCCGGTGATTTTGGTATGGAACAATTTAACTTTTCGACTGAAATGACATATTTCACTAGAAAATTACGGGAAACCTCCTTAGAAGAAAAAATTAACTTAAGAAACGAGGAGCAATTAACAAAAGAAGTTCACAAATTTGTAAATGTTATATGCTTAGCAATAAGCTTGGGAAAATATCCCTGAAACTAAAAAAGGGGAAACAACTAGCCTAAGAAAATTAGCGAACTCCTAACAGAAAAAATAACGAGGAGGATATGTCAGCAAACAAGAGCCCCCGAGATAAAATCTAGAACCTCGAGATTTGAACAATCTCACTCAACATTTAAAATGAGAGATCAAAGAATTGAACGATGAATCAATCAGTAACTATCTAAGAAAATTAACTAATGACAGCAGTACTTATTATTCGCTATGGAAAGCAACCAAAAGAATTAAAAGACCAATAATTTAGATTCCTCCAATAAGAATAGCAGATGAGAAATGGGCTCGAAATAATGAAGATAAAGCTCGAAGATTTCCTGAACAACTCGAACAAATATTTCAGCCACATGACAACCAAACATGAAGCCGAAAAAATAACTGAACAGCTTGTGCAAGAAAATAAAGAAATTCTACCGACAACACTAAAAGAAGTTATACGTGAGATAAAAGTTAATCTGAATTCGAAAAAGGTGCTGGTTATGATCATCTTATAAATGCAGCATTACGAATCAAATGTCTACCCAGCTTGTGGAAAATTATAGAAGAAATCATGATTCCAAAACGTGGGAAACCACCATACCAAACTTTTAGGCCAATTTCGCTATTGCCAGTGTCCAAAATCTTTGAGAAGCTATTGGTAAAGAGGTTAAATCTGATAATCGAGAGAAAAAGTTTGATACCATATCATCAGAGTGGTTTTCGTAACCAACACTCAAGAATTGATTAAGTACACAGGATAACCAATATAATCGAGAAAGCACTAGAGGAGAAGAAAGTTATTACAGAAGCGTTTGATAGAGTCTGGTATGAAGGGCTTAACCACAAGTTGAGAAATCTTCTATCAATGCAAATCCTTTTCTGAATTGAAAGAAATCAATGCCGACTTTTGCAGATGACACAGCGGTCTTAGAAGTTGGAGAAAGTAACAAAGAGTCAACACAGGAGTTATAATCAGCTATTATAGTCAAATACATACATAAATGGACAAAAAGATGGCAAATAAAACTAAATCACTTCACATCAACTTTACAAACATATAACTCGAACATATTCCGGTTACCATAAATCGAGGAATAATAATGTAAGTGAACACATCTTAGTATCTCTGCAGGACTAAACTACGATGGAAAATGTGTTGTCTGATGGGAAGAAACTCTTCTTTATCAACATACAACAAGCTTCTATGTTATAAGCAAATATTGAATCCGATTTCGACTATGGTATTCAGCTTTGGCGTTGTACCAAACAGAGCAAGATTTCAGAATATGGTTTTAAGGAACATTGTTGATGTACAGATGTATGTCAGGAACAATGACCTCCATAGGGATCTTAATGAACCTCGTTTTAAATCAAATTCAGGCAAATGCACGGAGATATAAAGAAAAACTTCAGCAACATGTGAACATTGAGGCAAGTCAGGTCTTAAGATGGATTTAGTACCCAAACTTCAAAGAAGCAACATTTTTGAGCTTTGTAATTATTTCGGTAAACAGCATTGTGCTGATCTAAAATCCACTATAACGATATGGTTTACTTCCACTTATGAGACATTATGGAATGTCTATGAGAAGAAGCCATCGATTAATGTAAGTTAGTAGAATAAAGGAAGAATTTATCTTGTCTTTCGTTTCTAGAAGTTTCTCATAATTTTCAACCTATAAGCGGTATTGAGTAGCTCTGTTTTTATCTCGGTTTTCAGTCTTTTATTTTATATTTTATTGTTTTATTTTTATGTAATTAAACCGGTTAAACCTTTATAACGTTTTTTTTAAATTACAGGTATTATGGGTTATAACACGTTTCTTTCTTCTCTCGGCTGAAATGAGTGTTATAACATTTGGTTTAGCATTTGGACATCTCGATAGTAGGAATTCAATTAAAGCGGTTCTTTTTTGTACCGGTACAATTGCCTTAGGGTTTACAATAACACAAGGTGCTCTGGATATTGTATTGCCGGACGATGCTTTTCATATACCATCCAAAGATTTAGATTTATTTGGACATGGCGGAATGTTATTTTGGCTAATTACTTCACTTTTGTTTGCCTCATTTTATTTTTTAATATTTTTACTACCCTGGACAAGCTTAAGAAATCGAATAGCACTACCTAGTAAGAAAATAATAAATTCCATTTATTATATTATTAAACTATTAATTTTAATTTCTATTTCAGCAAAGCGATCATTTTATACTTATGTAATTATATTATTTATTAATTATGCAATTCAATCAATAGGCGCTGGATTGTTAAATTGGAGCATAAACGAAGGACTTTGTATTTTAAATTTAACAAGCGGATTGTATTTTACGCTTTTTACACCTCTAGTTTATGTTACATATTTAAGTGACTTCTTTGGGTATGTATCAAAAACCACTAGATTTATATAGTTTATTAAATTTACTTTTAATCAATATAGAATTTCGCAACCAACGATTTTATTCTCCTACAAACCACAAGTAGATGATATAGTGGAAGATGATAATGTTTCATTACCTCATCAGCCCAGTTTCAGTAGTCTTAAAACAGATTCGGATTACATATATCAGTCGAATGGCGTGTACGATTGCACACAATTCGATAATGCTCAGACACCAATAAATCAATTATATTCAGCTGCAATTCAAAGCCCTGATAGTATTACGGGCTACAGTATAGAATCCTCAGCATCATTTGAAATAGGAGGAAATACAAAGGGTTACAATTTTAATGGACATTAGTGTGGTATCATATTACAAATATTTATATACATGTGTATAATAATATACGTAGAAATTAAGTTTAAGTTAGCCGCTAGTCCAAAGAAAGAAAACTTATAAATTAATAGCTCGATATACAGATAATATCTTTGTTCAACGTACCTAATTTGTTGTCCATACTTCATAATTACATTCCTCATATACAAAAATACGTTTAAATGATTGTTCGGACCCAGTAGAAAATACTTTGGATTTTTATTAATTTTAATATAATCATAGCTTTTCACTAAAGCATAGCAAATAATTCTTTTCAATATTGGATCTGTCTACGTATTTTACAATTATATTTTTTAAATTAACGTCTTGGTTATTTTAATTAGGTATTTAAAATCATGGTTTAATCTAGTGCAGTATTAATGGCCGTCCACTCATATGATCATAGTAGTGTATATCGAGTCGCAGCGGTTGCGGTTACAAATACATACATCAAATACAATTATTCTGTATATAGTTAACAAATGTTACGTGCCCCAACATTAAATTCCTAATAAACAAATCAAATATCAAATCGAATTAACTTAAACTTAAGCAATATAGTAATATTATATAAAATACAATTTGTGAACTTGTGGGTAGTTAATTTATATATTTAAACAAAAAAAAAAAAACAATATTGTGATTACTGATACGAAATTAAGAGATTTCCCAATTTAATTTAATTATTATTTATTTAATAAAATTTTATTTTTTATAGTTCTGTGTTATTTTAATTAATTATATAAATTATTGATTTAAATAAAAAAAAAAGTTTATAAAAATCATATTTACATAGGTATTTTATTGTTTATGCAATCTCTTCTAGAACTCGAAGCACCCCTGCAATACTCTTTCAGTTTACACTTTTCCCCATTCTACAGCTTCTTGTTTCTTCCTCTTAAGGGGTTGAAGATGTTTTCATCACGATCACGGAACAGAATTAGATGATGAAAAATCCGTCCAATATCGGGATTTGGAACTCAGTACTTCCGATACAAAAGCCTTAATATTGAACATCAAAACCTTCAAAGTTATAAACAACCAAGCTCAGAATAATACTTAGAGTGCAGTGCAAAAAGAAAAAATCTCGTACACAGAAATCAATTAAATCAATGAGTATCGACGTCCTAATAGACCGGGAGTCGTGGATCAATAAAAATGAACGACATGGTTTCTCTATACACTGTTCAAAGGATAATAAAATTTCGAACTGGAAAATCTCGTACACAGAAATCAATTAAATCAATGAGTATCGACGTCCTAATAGACCGGGAGTCGTGGATCAATAAAAATGAACGACATGGTTTCTCTATACACTGTTCAAAGGATAATAAAATTTCGAACTGGAAAGTAAAAAACAATATTTTTGATGACGATGTACTTCAAATTGACTCTCAAAGTGGTAAGTGTCGTTGTTAAAAAAAACGATAACTGAACATGATGTTGTGTTTATGGCCATAAAAGGAAAAATAAATATCCGATATTTATGATATAGGGCGTGTTTTAAAGGTAAGTTAATACGGATTAATATAAAAATGGTAAGTTATTTAATTTCTTCATTTTCAAATTTCCCGCCAAAATTTTATTTTTGAATTTTCTCAATGATCGTCCAATTTTTTTTTTTTTTTTTAAATTTTACGTCCTTTAATTCTATTGAACATACTAAAAACTTGCGCTAGTAAAATTTTTCGTTTTCGTGCAAAATACGTTTAAGTATGACTCTACCTACCTATTTTGAAAATTTCAAAAATCGAATGGTAGATTTTTGGTCCTCTTACAAAAACTCGATTTTATTTAATTTTTCCAGGTTAATTTTTTCACTCGTTTTTGTGATTCAAAATTAAATTTAACCATGTTTAAGTCCATTTGAAAAGTTCCTCCGCATTGGTTATGTCACCATCATACTCTTTGGTGAGACCGGCTCTGGATGCCATTCTCTTAACAGTACCCTCCTACTCCATCGCATGGTCCCTTTGCGTGAAAATGCTACTCACAATCAACTCCAAAAACCTCTTTGTGTTTAGTTATATTCATAAAATTTTGACCACCATCTGTGACGTAATAAATTTTAGATAAATCCGGAATTTTTGTTTTCAAAAACTGCAATAATTTTTCTATGAACAAGTGAACTGCATAAGGCAATGAGGAATCAAATTTTCAGCTTAATTATGAAGTAATCCAGAAATTCGTCTAATGGTTTTGAATATTTTTCCAAGTTGCATCGTTCAGTTGAAACCCACTGACTAAACGATAATTCAGCATCCAGACAATCATTGTCCAAAAATGCGTTTTTCAAATATTCGCGAAAATTATCCAATCCTGGGCAGTTCTCGCATTGCAGAAGATAACATGTTGATCTTGGATCTTTACATAGTATTAATGAAATGCAGTCCTAGTATCGCGAAATTTTTCCATTGGTGACAGTTTCCATCCTAGTTCCATGAATAATTAATTTGACATTTTGATGTATTATACAAACGCAAACTGTATGCGTTCCGCTGCTTCCTGGTTGAACACAGTTTTTAGGACGTAGCAGAGAAAATTTAGAAAAACCAATTTTTTTCGATTCATCATCCTTAAATTTCAACTTGTAGCCCTCATAGCACTCCTTTAATGTGCACAGCATTAGACGTTTCTGAACTTTAACTTTATCAATAGTTAAACAATCGTTTTTCCCAGGCATTATACGACTAACATCATCATCGTAATAATATTCTAGCACTGAATGCCTGAGTTCATCACTGATCCGTTTTCCAACTTTGGGTGCTGGAAGGCTCAGTGACCCATTCTTGTTTTGAATATTTTTAGCTGTCCGTACCATATATTGGGTTGTGTTGAATTCTTCCTGGATTTGTTGTATAGTTAGAGATTTCGGCAGGGTAGACAGTAGCTATATTTTATCACAATTTTTCTCCAAATGTCGGAATTTGATTTTTAGTTGATCCATGAATTCATCGTAAAGACGTGCCTTATAATGGTTTTCCTCTGAGTGAATCAAAAGAGGTTCTATTCCAGATACCAAAGATTTTGATGATGTCGGTAATGTGGTAGTTAAATTTAATAATTTTTTCTGCTCATGATATTGCCTGGATTCCAACTTACTTGGATATATAGGAGACATGCTGTCTGGTAATATCTTATTAAGTTTTTCACGAACGAGAGCACTTTTTATTTGGCATTCCTCTCTTTCACTCATACTCGAAATATTCTCGTCATTGACTGTTGATGATGTCTCCGGAGTAACAGGTGAATTTAATGAATTATTAACCGATGATACCTCGCTTTCAACTTTTTGACGTTTATTAGTCACCCGGTAATAATATGATGTACAAATCGATGAATTTTCAGTTACATGAATCGAGCGCAGCAAACGAATTTTAATATAATCATTAAAATTTCTTAAACTTTTAGAACATTTCAACTCAGGAAACGGCTTACAACACTTTTTGTACCCAACCATTATTACACTTATTATTTGAAATATTTTTGATGTTTTTTAAATAAGCAAATGATTTAAATATAACATCACAAGTTAAACCAACTGAAATATTAATTTAAACACTAACTTTTACCCAAAAATGCTAACAAAAACCACTGGTTATTTTTTTTTATGTTGTTTTACAGGCCTACAGCTACCCCTTCTTTTATAATTAAATTTTTAAATATGCGTCATTTTGTTCCAAGAGATTACGTTACGGTTTATGTACCTGAACGTAATATTTTGGGACGCATTTTTAGGGTTGGAACTAACAAAATAAATGTCTCATACCAAAATTTATTTTTTTACTAATACATAGCTTTATGGACTATCCCTAAACTACGTTACGCCTTTGTTTGGGGAAGGAGTATTGATTGTCGTCACGTTTAGGCTGGGGCAGGGAGAATTTCATAAAAGATGACGTCATGTAATTATAAGAAGTTATACTGTTATGGGATATTACATATGACATAATACAATAATTTGCAGGTATACATCATTAGAGGCGTATTTCTTTAATATACCACTTGCTTCATGTTCTTAAATGATTACATCATTGCTCACATATTCAGTTTTGTGACGACTTGTGATGAGTGAGAGAGACGGAGTTAAGAATGGTCCAAAATAACTTGACATGAAGCAGCACAACACATTCTTTAGCTTGTGTAATATTGAGTTAATAAATATATAATTAAAGACATTTAACATCATCTTATGTTTTATTACATGGCGCAGTTGTGGTAAACGATAATACGTGGATTACAAAAATAATTAAAGAATAAAAATAACACGTAAATCAGTGAAACCAAAATGGAGATGAAATTACCGGGTGTGTTAAAAACAACGGCCGAAAATTGGAGAAAGTTTCACAGTCAAGTGAAAATATATTTAAAGCCAAGCGGACTGGATAAAAAGGAATCCGATGTTAAAGCCGCAATACTGCTAAATATTGTTGGAGAGGAAGCCATCGATATTTTTGAAACATTTGATCTAGACGACAAGAAAAAAGAAAATTTTGATTACATAGTTGATGCTTTCGAAAAGTATTGCACGCCGTTGAAAAATATTTTATTCGAGAGACATCTTTTCTATAATAGAAAGCAAGATGAAGGTGAAAAATTTGATGCTTTCTTGACAGACGTTCATCGATTCCGCGTTCACAGCCTACAGACCAGATATTTTGAAACCATTAGGCGAAGTGAAACATAGACTGGTGGACGTCCATCATTGAGCAGGGTGATAGCAAGCGAAACTTCAATATCACTTAAATAACCAAATAACCTTCAGTGGGCTCTGGTTTCACTCGTGTTTCTCAGGGATTTTCAATTTTTTTTTTGTTGTTTTGAATAAAATTGACGGAACTAACACAACGGAGCAATGCATAGAATTAGAAACAATTGCTTAAACCTTAATTTTTTTGATAAAGTCCATGATAATGTAATAGGTGGCGTTTGAATAGGAATTTTCATACAACATTTGGAAAGTACTGTCTTTACGTAAAATGTTCAGACAGATCTATCGGATAGTTCAGTTTCTATACAATATTTGAAAGCATATAACCTAGTGAATTTTCAAAAAAATGGAAAAAGTGAATTGCATGTGTTGATAAGTTGTCACGCAAACTCAAAAATCGCTTAACAAACATTACGGCGAGTCGTATGTATATGTGTGTAGTTATCACGGCTAAATTCCAGCGATTATTTCCTGTTTCGGAAAACGAAAAATTGGCTTGGTGGAAAAGATTTGGCTCAAACGATGTGATGATTGCTGAAACAAAGCATATTTTGAAGAGTTGCCGAAGTTCTATTTTGTTTATACTCAATTTATCGAGCTAAAAGGTGACTATGTTGAAAAATAAAATGAGTTTTGGTGAACAAACCAAAGCCATCTTTCATTTATCATAGACTTAATGAGTTGCTCTCGTATAATATGCAAGAAGAATTGTTCAAGAAAAATCAGTCGATATACACCCAGCGCCAATAAAACATACTAATTGGCTTATTTTAATTTTATCTCTTTTGTTTTACATCTAGTTGCGATTTGTTGTTTTAGAGAGATGCTCAATTTTATTAAAACCCTTTGATATCATGTTTGCTAGTTCATTATCACTATAGTTTGTTCTGTGTTTATACAAGTGAAGGGGCTCCTGGATTCTTAATTTCTACTTGATGCCTTTAATTTAATTGATTCCAGTATAGATAGTGCACCGATCTGATCTAGTAAAATATTTCCAACAAACGATAGGATTTGTATCCAGTAAGATATGGTGGCAATCACTTTAGGTTAACGTGATACCAAAAACGATGTAATACCGAGACGTCTCGTGAACATTTATTTTCAAAAAAATAAAAAAACAACAACAACAAATGGAAAATACAGTAGAACTGTAATAACTTTATCTATTTAATCCCTTTAAATCAGACTCTCTGCTGTAAATTTCTTCTTACCTTTTACTTTTTCTTGATTTGCGTTTGACTTTGAATTGAGTAAGCGTGATTTCCATGAGAAATTCTTACTGACCAGTATATTTTACTGAAAAATACAGAGGAGTAAAGACAACTAAAAATTCCATTAGAGTGACAAGGACATTATTTTTTTTTATAGCAAAACTAAACGGTTGAATTTTGACAGATTTTTGTTAACATAACCAATAAATTTCATAATTTTTCGTGATTCATTGAGTGTGGTTTCATTTTTGTTGTATTTTCGAAAAATTATTTACTTTTGTGAATAAAAATTAACTTAAACTTGCGAAATTTAACACCAAACGTCACTTTATATTTACTATATACCATAAAAATGTCGGATGGGGTGAAGTATTTTTTTTTTTATAGTTAGTGCTTCAGTGTGCGAGAAAAATTTTCTATCCTTACACAATCTGTATGTAGATGTATTGTAAAGTACTGAAAAAATATACTTCGCTTCATATTTTTCTTCAGTAAATTATGGTTATACACCAGTAAATTATGGTTACATATCACAGTAAAAACAATTTTTTTCGAGTACTGAAAAAAAAAATTCCCTCTCACACCTCAACTAAATCTATATTTTTATCTCGCTTTATTTTTACTGGTCAGTAAGAATTTCTCATGGAAATCACGCTGTATGCTCTACAAGTATAAAAATTTAAAAAACAAATCGGACAAAAATTCGCATTTCTCATACTATTATACTATTATTCCTTGTCGGTTTTCCATCGCATCCGACGAAGTTAGCACCAATTATATTTTTTTTTATGTGAACGTAGGTATAATTCCTATTTTGAAAATTTTAAAGTATATTCATAATAAAAAAAACAATTAAAAATAACCAAGCATACGCATTAGTTGTGTTTTTAAAAAATTAATAAAATGTGTGCACTATGCAGATACCACAAAAAAAAAACAAAAAAAAATCGAATGAATTTAGTGAATTGTCAAAATAATACACTGTCAGATAAATTTACTATGTTAAAAACACAATTTGCTACCTATTATATTTTTGATAGCTAGTATAACAAAATATTATAATTATACTATTATACTATCAACTTCGGTTTTCCATCGTCGTAGTATAATAGTATAATACTATTATACTATTATACTATGACGATGGAGAATCGGTATATGCTGGATACATAGAAAATAAACGCTCCTCATTATATACTATATAGTTTCCTAATAAGTTTTTGTTATTGGTTTTGGATTTTTTAACCTTTATTTAACCTTTTCCCGGCTGAATAAAAAAAACTACATATTTCGGCTGGAGTTCATATTTTGTATATGAAAATAAAGCGAATTTATGTTACCAACATGGGTGTACATTGCGTTATGAACTATTTGTTGTGCCAAGCTGGGAATATACATTTGATTATGATACTTACTAAATGTGGGATTCTAAATTGAATTTTACATGAAGTTCTAGAATATGGCCAAGTATAATGGAACTTGTCTATTTCTCAACTAAATATGATGAAATTCGGTTTGTGCGTTGGAAATTGGATTCTAAAATGATTTTTGGAAGAAGTTCTGGAATATGGCAAAGTAGGATGGAATTTGGCTATTTCTAAACCGATTATGATGAAATTCGACTTTTACAATGGAAATGGGATCTTCAAATGATTTTTAGATGAAGTTCTGGAATATAGCCAAATATGATGTAACTTGTCTATTGCTTAACCGATTTTGATGAAACTTGGCACGTGCCATAGAAATGGGATTCTAAAATAATATTTAGCTGAAGTTCTGGAAAATCGTCAGTTAGGATGGAACTCGGTTATTTCTCAACTGATTAAGATGTAATTCGACTTGTACGGTGGAAATGAGATCTTCAAATCATTTTTAGATAAGTTCTGGAGTACGGCTAAGTAGGATGGAACTTGGGTATTTCTTAACCGAGTACGATGAAATTCTACTTGTATGATGGAAATGGGATCTTCAAATGATTTTTAGATGAAGTTCTGGAATATGGCCAAGTAGGATGGAACTTGGCTATTTCTTGAACGATTTTAACGAAATTCGACAAATGCGATAAAAATGGGATTCTAAAATAATATTTAGAAGAAGTTCTGGAATATAGCCAAGTAGGATGGAACTTGGCTATTTCTTGAACGATTTTGACGAAATTCTAACTTATATGACGAAAATGAGTTTTATGAGTATTAGATGAAGTTCTGGAATATGGGCAAGTAGAGTGGAGCTTGGCTATTTCTTGAACGATTTTGATGAAATTTCCAAAGTCCAATCCAATTCCCAAAGTAGGATGGAACTTGGCTTTTTCTTGACCGATTTTGACGAAATTCTACTTATACGACGAAAATGGGTGTTTTATGAGTTTTAGATGAAGTTCTGGAATATGCCCAAGTAGGATGGAGCTTGGCTATTTGTTGAACGATTTTGATGAAATTTGACAAGTGCTAGAAATGGGATTCTAAAATGATATTTAGATGAAGTTCTAGAATATGGTCAGTTAGGAAGGAACTCGGTTATTTCTCAACTGATTAAGATGAAATTCGACTTGTGCGATGGAAATGAGATCTTCAAATCATTTTTAGATGAAGTTCTGGAGTAAGGCTAAGTAGGATGGAACTTGGGTGTTTCTTAACCGAGTGCGATGAAATTCTACTTGTATGATGGAAATGGGATCTTCAAATGATTTTTAGATGAAGTTCTGGAATATGGACCATTTTGTGAACAGTTAAAATTTTTGGTTTAGAAATTCGATATGAAGTTGTGCAAGTATGTCAAAGGTGTTAAAGATTTTTCTATTAGATTGATTATTTACTAGAAGATATTTTTCCGCAATTATTTAAAAAACACTTTTGATTGAAATATAATGTGACTCTAAAGAAATAAAATAAACTTTGTTTGGGCGATTTTACTAACAATTGAGCTAATAAAAAGTAAAATGAGGGAGCATTAGAATAAATACGCAACGTCGCTCAATTAGCAAAGCTGGTTAGAAACACTTTCTATACAATAAGCATTGAGAAGCATAATGGAGATTGGCTGAAAAGAATCTCTATTTGAATTGGGCAAGAGCCGGTCTTTCTTATTTTTAGAATTCTTTTAATATACAATTTAAAATTAGTATAGGCAAAGCGAGAAAACGCTAGTAATAAAGCAGAAAGGGTTCTACATATGACGAAATTAACAATTCTGTACTACACCTATTTATGCAGTCATGTTTTTCGGCCATAACACAGCTTTTCGAAATTGTTTTTGTAACACTACACAAGCATCATGAATAACATGAGATAGTTTTGGGCGCTTTCAGCTCTACCAACTGTGGGCAACATGTTGACTAAAATAACCCTGTTGTTTTCTGAATGCCCCGATTTATCGAAAATTCCATGGCAATGTTATGTATCGAATGTCATTTTGCCCATCAGTAAATTTTGAAAGCCAACATGTTGCGGGACCTGAAAGCGCCCAATGACACCCATTTCGAAGCCGTTGGAAGCTTACTAAAAGCGATTGTGTTGGAGTCAGTACTTTAATTTTCCACTTAATTTTTTAAAGCGAACAAATCAAAAATTCGTCAATCTCATACTGTTTGAATAATAATTCAAATCGAATCAATTTTGACGTCAAGAACGACGTGATGATAATTATCTATAGCAAAAATCATGGAACATATCTAACACCTGATAAATAAAAGCACATAAGCAGCACGGTTATTGTACAATTGAAATTGTAATTAAATAAGTATTTTATACAAAAACCGCTAATATTTAAGCAAATTAATTAATGAAATATATGTATTATTAGGTAAAAGTAATATTAAATATAAGTGATAATTATATTAATTATCATAATAAGTGATATATGCAAAATGAAAAGTTTTTGATCGAATAGACCCCTTGTTTGATTCATAAATTTATTTTAGAATTATGTTCATTTTACACTTTACAGGGATATTAACTACAGTTTCGTTAATTAGACTACAATTTAAAATAATCAGTCGATCAAGAAGCTATAGTAATATTTTTTGACGTTTTCTCTAAATAGGGAAATCCATGAAAACTTGGGAGCTTTGCTTTAAAATTAGATTTACCTATACCAGGAGGAATGTGCGTGTGATTTTTATTCCAGAAATGGTGGAAAGATCCCCTGAGGATGTTAGGCCTTACAGATCCATTAGCCGCACATTATTTATTCTGAAAACCAAACCTTGCATAAAATACCGGTTCAGTAGATTAGATTCAACGCCTTCACGCGACCTGACATCATAAATTGATGATACACTCCGGAACAAAGAGGTACTATTATGTTCATTCATTGATATTCCACGGGCTTTTGATAATACCAAATTCAAAGTCCTTCCGGAACAAGGACAATCATGGAGTATAGACTCGGCCTGATCCTATAAGTAGTTTGCTTCTTTGTAGCATCATGGAGTATAGACTCGGCCTGATCCTATAAGTAGTTTGCTTCTTTGTAGCATCATGAATAACATGAAATGTTATTAATAATTAATAACAAAATGTTTAATAATAACTATTACTCCTATTATGGTTCTCACCTCACCGAGAAATACTATGCAAATGTGACTAGATTTGTGTGAAATTTTTCGGTGAGGTGAGAACCATAATAGGGCTAAGAGTTAAACAAAGTTTATTTTATTTCTTTAGTCACATTATATTTCAATCAAAAGTGTTTTTTAAATAATTTACTTTTATTTGCGGAAAAATATCTTCTAGTAAATAATCAATCTAATAGAAAAAATCTTTAACACCTTTGACATACTTGCAAAACTTCATATCGAATTTCTAAACCAACAATTTTAGTTGTTCACAAAATGGGAATACCATCTGTAAACACACAAGTAAAATTTCATAATAATCGATAGAGAAATAACCGATTTCCTTCCTAATTGACCATATTCCAGAAATTTTTCTAAATATCATTTTAGAATCCCAGTTCTATCGTACTTGTCGAATTTCATCAAAATCGTTCAAGAAATTGCCAAGTTTCATCCTACTTGGGCATATTCCAGAACTTCATCTAAAAATCATTTGAAGATCCCATTTCCGTCGTATAAGTAGAATTTCGTCAAAATCTTTCAAAAAATAGCCAAGTTCCATCCTACTTAGCCATATTCTAGAACTTCTTCTAAATATCATTTTAGAATCGCCTTTTTGTCGAATTTCATCAAAATCGTTCAAGAAATATTCAAGTTCCATACTACTTGGTCATATTCCAGAACTTCATCTAAAAACATTTGAAGGTCCCATTTCCATCGTTCAAGTCGAATTTCATCATAATCTGTTGAGAAATAGACAAATTCCATACTACTTGGCCATATTCCAAAATCTTATCTAAAAATCATTTTAGAATCCCACATTTAGTCAGTATCGTATTCAAATGTATATTGCTGGTTGGCCACAATAAATAACCCATAACCCAATGAAAACATCGTTAATTTGTTAATAAAGAAAAAACAAATAAACATATATTCCCTTTATTCACCGGTCGTGATTCAATTAATACCAGTTTAGCTCTAAATATGTAAACAAATAATCATTTTTTGTTTTATGACGACACTCTATTCTAGTATTAAAGGAGACCTTTAAATTACAACAACAAGTAAAAAAACGAAAAATAAAAACAAACACAAAAATGGTTCATTCGCTTTTTCTCTATTTATTTACAAACACGTGGCAGAATTGTGTGACGTCACGAACACGTGACTCGAAACATCGAGTTAACCTTATGCCGCGGCTACACGAATGGAAAATGTAGACCAACGTTGGAGATTTGTCCAAAAAACCAATCGTGTAGACAGAAAAAAAATAACAAATACAAATGAAGGTTATATTGGTCCAACATTGGTAACCATTCGCTCAATAGGCGGTTTTTATAAAAAGATCAAAGGAAACTACCAACGTTGGAGTGTATATTGGTACTTCGTCTACACGAATGGTGAGAAAAAATGTATTTTTGAATACTTAACGGCAGATGTCACTAAATACAACTGTAGATGTCATTATATTTTATTATTTATAAATAAATAAATCCAAAATGGAATCTGACTGGTCGGCTGAGTTTGTGCTAGAATTTATAAATTTATATCAAAATTATCCCGAAATTTGGGATTTAAAACACTGTCAACATAAAAATAAGCTCGAAGTGCATTTAAAGCAATATGTTTGCATTGGCTTCCATCTTGTGGGAGATATCGTAATTAATGTATGACTAGTAGTGACAACTAGTGATAAATATCAATATATAAACCACCAAAATTGGTTATACATTGGTAGCCATTCGAAAAATGAACATTGGGCAAATCGTGTAGACAGTCAAATTTTATTTTACAAATATTTGTCCAACATTTTACAAATCACATTGGACCAATATTGGTCGACATTTTCCATTCGTGTAGCCGTGGCTTTACTTGAATCATGCTCACCGGTGTTGTGTACCAGGTACCAGCGCATACTAACTAGTTAAACAAAAGAAAATTTTTTGAATACAGTAAAACCTCGATTTAAGGGACCCCGATTTAATGGACTTCGGATTTAAGGGACACTTTTCAAATCTCTTTTTTTTTCTTTATTTCTATTTCGCTACGTACATACATAAATAAATACATATGTGTAATAAACTAAAACAAAAATAACAACAATTTTGGTTTTTTATCTTTTAAATGCAATAAAAAAAATGCAATGAATGATGAAACAAAAATATTTTTCTGTGAATGCGTAAATGGGATGCGATTACATATCATACATATAGCGGAGAATTTTTGATTAGTAACTATGTATATAGGGGTAAACTTCTACATATGTAATATCTATTCAAATTTGGAAAATTCGGGTTTAAGGGACAATCGGCAATAAGAGACAGGCCAATCACCAATTAGTCCCTTAAATCGAGGTTTTACTGTACATATTTTTGACCTCGCTCAAAACAATCTCGTATTAGTTGAAGAGTAAATTTGGTCAAAGAGAGAATTATGTTTTTGTGGTTTTAAGTATATAGGTCGATTTATATTATCAGTTTCTTTCAGTTCCTACTCGTATCGTGTCAGACAAAAAAAACATTGTTACATATATTTTCTATAGGAGTATTTATATTATCCTTTCCTATCCGTTCCTACTCGTACCGACACAGACACATATTGTTGAAAAGAATGTTTTGTAAGATATCTGAAGGCGAAAAAATACGAAAGAATAGCGAAACAAACAAAAATTGTAAATTGCTACTAAAACATTTTTGTATTTTTGTGTGTTATCTTTACTCTATACGTAACCAAAAGATACGAAGAAAATGCCTGAATTGAAAGGTACGGATAGTATAAATTGATGATGTCTGACACGATACGAGTAGGAACTGAAAGGAACTGATAATATAAATTCACCTTATTGCGTAGGGGCTCACTGTATTGTTCGAAATATAATTTCTACACCCAAATAGGTATTTTCTACACCCAACTCTTTTGAATGTTTATTTATTCGACATGAGACGTCTCTATGAAATCTACTATAGTTTTTGGTGATACGGTAAGTTTTGAACGTAATCTCATACGTTTTTCCATGTTATATAGCGTATTTGATGTCAATTCATCAATTGACTAAGAAAGGTTTCAAGATCACTTTTAATGGCGATGATGCATTTATTTCGAAGAATGATAAAAATATGTTCGCTGCTCGGTGTAATGGTTAACTATACCAGACGACGTTTCATGTTGAACGAAATGTGTTTGCATGAATTGCTGGAGTGGAGAAATTAAATAAGGCATCGCAGAATTTATGACGTTTTCGTCTGGCGCATTTGAATGTCAGCGACATGAAAAAGATGGTGAATCAATAAAGATGAACATCGATGACAAATTTTGTGAATCTTGGTAATTGGTAAGCAAACGCGTTTACCATATCTACCAGAAAGGATATTCGTTCTGAATTGGAATTGGTTCACACCGATGGCAGTGGTCCAATCAGTGAATTGGCGTCTGATAGTTTGAGATTTTTTGTTGTTTTTACTGACGGTTTTTCACGTGCACCCATGCTATACTACATGAAGCAGAAAAGTGAAGTGAATATGTCGCTATGGCTGAGCCAGATTTATCGAATCTTCTTGTTTTTGAATCGATTTGTTACAACTATGTGCCGAAAAAAACCGTATGAAATTGGATGCTAATAATGGCCGTAATGTGATATTCAATGAGAAATCAATCTTCGATCGGTTGAATTATGTCAATACATTTAAGTCAGAGACGGCAGACGATGACACTAATGACAAATGTGAAAATATCCACGACGCAAATTTGGAAAGCATCGGTAACCTCAAGTTGAATGATATCCACGATGGAAATTTGGATGGCGTCGGTAACCTCAATGACAATGTCCACAGTGCTTCGAATAGCACGCGCAACAGCAATGAATTACGTCATGGTGATCGTTTAAAAAACCAAATGGATATGGATATAAATCGGGCACTTGGTTCGCTAGTTTGCACTTTCAACTGAGGAATTTATGGATAATGATCCGGTTACGATGAACGATGCAAGGAATCGTCCTGATTGGCCAAAATGGGAGACTGTAATTAATGAATGAATTTACATCATGTTAAAAATGATACTTGGTCTTTGTGTAAGCTACCAACTGGTCGTAAAGCTGTCACATGCAAATGACTGTTTAAGCTGAAACATAAACAAAATAGTGATGTCGACAAGTATAAAGCAAGACTCGTTGCTCGGGGGTTTCCGCAAGAAAATGGTTTCGACTATAATGAAACGTAATCACCAACGGCCAAGCTAACCACTTTTCATGTTTTATTATCAATTGCTAATCATTTTGGGTATGAAATAATGCATCAAATGGATGTAAAATGTGTGTTTCTGAATGGACAATTAAAGGAAGACATTTACATGACACAACCAGAAGGGTTTGTGAAAGACAAAGAAGTTGAAATAATAAAGTCACTGTACGGATTGAAACAAGATTCACGTATGTGGAATGAGCGCTTTAATCAATTCATGTTTAGAATTGGTTTCAATCGTTGCGAATCGTATGTTGACGACTTGGCAATTATTTCCAACAATGTGCAGATATTGAACGAAACCCAAGTGATAACTCGATTGCCTTGAGTCAGCCACGTTATTTGAAGAATGTTTTAACGAAATTTGAAAAACTGTAAATCGGCTACAACACCGATTGTAGTGTACGGTACAACCGTATATAGAGAACTGATTGGATGTTTGACGTATGCCACTCAAACAACTCGACCAGATTTGTGTGCATCAACGAATTATTTCAGTCGATTTCAAAGCTGTTGTACTGATGAGCACTTTATGTATGCGAAACGTATTTTGCGATACATTCAGGGAACAGCTGAACTGAAATTTTTTTATTATAACAATGCTGCGGCTGATATTTTGACTGGTTAGGCTTGGTGATAAGAACGACCGTAAATCAAAATCAGTTTATTTATTCATGGGATTTGGCAATACAGTAAGTTGGCTATCACAAAAGCAGTCTTTCGTCAACTGAAGCTGAATATTTGGCATTGGCAAAATGCATTTGTGAAGCAAAATGATTACGCTGTTTATTGAACGAACTTGGTCATCGTTGTATATCATTTGAAGATAATCATCAAGGTGGCAGAAGAGCCACGAGAACACAAATGAATGAAACATATCGATATGAAGTATAATTTCATTCAAGAGTCTGTCGCCAACAAGGAAATCAAGTTGTGATACATCTCAATCAACGACCAAGTTGAGGATATAATGACAAAAGGACTCGAAAGAACATTGCTTCAGAAATATCGTGAAACTTTAAATTTATACTTTCGTTGATTAATTTTTATATATCTAAATTTTAGTTTGATTTTATTAAAGTAAATGTTTAACGTAGAATTCATAATTAAATTAAATTTTATATTACAATTGAATTATGTTAACGCATCAAATTAAGAGGCGGGGACAGAATAGTAATTTACCAGTTGCTCAATTCAATAATCCGTACGGATGCGACGTTAACACTTGTAAACGAGCATTAATAAAGAACACAAATTAAAGTTTTTTCTGTGTATAAATCTGTTTTATTAATTATTTCAACAGCATATTCATTTTAGTTGAGATCTGAAATATCTATCGTCCAACGCTTAATAAAACCAAGCATGGAATTAGCTCTAGCGATGCATTGCTCAATGTGCTTAGTAATGCACATGTTTTCTACGAAAGTGACTCCTAGGTCTTTAATCTCGAATACTTTTTTGTAAAAGTATGCCATTAATTTGATATTGTTGTTTAACAGGGTTACCTTTCCGATGGAATGATAAACTCTTACACTTGGTTAATGTTGAGACTGAGAAGGTTAGACTCAAACAATTTCGCTAGATTGTCGAAGTCTTCTGGTATCGCTGATGTTTTCGACTGTTTTGAAGATTTTGAGATCATCTGCAAACATTAATAATTTAAAATTCTGTATTACTTCTGTAATGTCGTTGATGAAAATTATAAAGGTCCAAGGACTAAAATGGGAGCCTT
This sequence comes from Tipula vernalis, assembly GCA_958295665.1. Taxonomy (NCBI): domain Eukaryota; kingdom Metazoa; phylum Arthropoda; class Insecta; order Diptera; family Tipulidae; genus Tipula; species Tipula vernalis. The sequence goes on along the minus strand of OY282560.1, from coordinate 211,360,148 downwards.
ATTGTACCCCTGAGGTAGCATGAATTTCTATTACTAAGCTCAATTTACTGAATGCTTGTTTATTAAGGGTTAATTTTTTGTCTCCATGAAGTTTGTGTTGACAAAAAAATTTGGAAATTCTCTCATTTTTTGAAATCACATTGCAAAGCAATTATTATTAAATATTTTCCAGAACCAACTATTTTTACATATACATGCAAACGAAGCAGTCGAATTGAAAGTATGCGATGATATGGCAAATATGATAGAAAGGGCCAATTCGTCAACGGTCGGAATGACATAGCAAATAAGAGCACAGACACCGTTAATTCAGTTATCTAATTTACCAGTTCTTAACAAAAAATGTAAATTTCTAATTCAGAAAACTAACTATGAGAACAACTTCAAAAAGTAGCCAATTTCTCTAGTATGATAATAGACAATATAGTGAAAACAGAAGATTTTCGAATTATGATTCTCTTCAAAAAGGAAATTCCACTTAATTCAGTTTAAAACATGAAATTTATTTAAACTTTTAGACTTTTGTTTTGAAAAAGAATCATAGTTTGTATCACCCGTTATTGCTACCGGATTGTCACCATATATCAGGAAAAACTAAATAATCTAAATAAGGGGAATAAACTAAATAAGGTTTCATATTATTTCTAAATTATTATATTTACTTAAATTTAAATGCAGCAAAGATCACTTAAATGATTGAATTGAACTTTTTCATTATTTTTTTTTACAGAATTAAAAAAATGCTAAATTTGGACACGTTTCCATTTTCAGCCCATGTTAGAAGTTACCTCGAGAAATATCTCGAGTTACCTTTTCTTCTTCCTCTCCTTCCAATTTTGTCATTTTGAACAAATGCTCCATATTCTAAAAAAAAACGGTTGTTCCCATTTAGGTGAACTACAGTGCATCTAGAATTTTTCAATTAAAAAAAAAAAAAATAGGACAACTTATACTTTTTATTTAACTTACCTTAAATGCGCTCCCAATCCAAACATTAAAATATAAACAATGATTTTTTTGAAATTTGATATCGGTTGATTTGTGTATTTAATTTTGAATGATTTATTTGTAATTTGTTTGTTTAAAAAACAGAAACGTCAAACTTTGGTTTAAGTTTAAATAAATTTTTAAAATTTAAAGCTTCTTATTGTGCTGGTCCAATATGAAACGGTTGTCCATGATGGGAATTGCTTAACAAAATTTTCTAAATCAGCTGTAGCTTTATTCTTGCCATGAATAAAATGACCGTTCACAGATAAATCAATGATTAAATCGTTTAATTTATGCGTAGCAGGAACCTCAAAATCTATATGAAATGTCCAATTTTTTGGAAGGTTTGAATAACTGTAGTAGATAAAATATGTATCCCTTTTATGGAATTTATTTCCTTTTAACGGTTCAGCCGAATCAATACTCCATCTTTTTAATTTATAATTTTCTAATGGAGATACTATTAAGCCCATATGATCTGGGCCATTCACCGTAAAATTCATACGAACAATATTGTCTTTTAAAAATTCTTTATGATTTAATACAATTTTTGATTCAATTCCAACTTGTATTGCCGGAGCAGGCACCCAGTGTGTTTTCCAGATGAAATTCAATACAGGTAAAATATATGGCATACCGCAATATATTTCTTTGTCACAGTTCACAAGGGCTGAATTACTCAATTCTGGAACATATTTATCAACCGAATGCGGACTATTTATATCCATATCGATAATCCAGTATCCAGTTTTTTTCTCTTTTTTGTGATGAAATTCATCATAAATTTCTTTGTCAACGTGACATATAATAAAGCGTTGCGGTGCTAAACCATTCTCACTGCCAGAATACGGAAATCCCAGCGGCGTTAGTAAAATAAGCGCAATGGCAAAAAACGATAATCCAATAGGCAAACTAACTATTAAATCTGGATTTCGCGCTAAAATAATTAATTGATTTGAATAACTAAAATGAAATAATTCAATATTGTAGTAAACGTATTAAATCACAAAACAAAGTGGAATATTACCTAAATAAAAAGCCAAACATCATGCATGATAAAAATGCAACGATCAGCTCTGAATTAAACGCGCTACCAGTTCGTCCCATTATTGGCAGGAACATATTCAATGCACCCAAATTTAAGTAGAATGTTTGAACAAATGGTACTGTCATTATACAAACATGTATTATTAACCATTTAAAGTCTCGATTATGCCTATAGATTAACCGCTGTATTAAATTGCCAATTGTTGAAAATATTACCCATAGAAGTGGAATAAAACCCGACCGAATTTTAAAAATTAGCGTTATTAACAATAATATAGTCCATAAAAGTTGTACCGCATCGTAATGCAGCTGATATATAACCCAATGTGAGAAAATTTTCTATAAATAAAATAAAATAGTTAGTAATATTCTCTACAATACAAAAGATATGTTAATAATAAAATACTTTTTGTTGTTTAACGCTGAATCGATAAATTACAGCCATTGACACACTCATTGTCGGCAGAACATATAAGAAACATACCCAAATTGGTTTCGAATACCAAGACATTGTTCGATTTAACACACTCAACCCGATAGCAATTATAATAACGACAACAAGTGATACAAACCAACCAATAATTTCAATGCAAGCACTTTTTAGTAATTCACGATAATAGTTGTTGTGTTGTAAACCTAAAAGAGTAAAATTATTTTTTAATGCAGTGTATAATGCAGCAAAATTATGCGTTCAATAATAAAAAATAAATTTTTTTTTTACCATTTTGTTTAGCCCATTTTGAATTTCGCCATATAGCAAAACTTGATAATGCAATTGCTGATAGATTTATTAAAATCGATAAACTTTCCGACCACGATACAACAAATGCTCCCAGAATATCGAAAAATATCACATTTCCAGCACGGAAGCTTTCGATATTGTCTAATTGATGACCTGCATCGATTCCTGTTTTTATTGTGAAATTAAAATTTAATATTGTGTGTGAAATACGTTTTTACCTACTACACAAAACTTACCTCTTACAAGAGCTAAAATATTATCACCCGTCCTTTGTAATGTTCCCAATGGTATTTGTTGTACTGTATCCAAATTCGTATGATATACATAACCATTTGTACTCCAGGCAAAATCAAGTCCAGAAACTTTCCCAAAATCACGAAATATACGAAAATCCGTCTCTGCGGGAATAATTCCACTTTGAAATATTTCCTGTGCTAGGGATGAGGCATACGGATAGGGCACTTCATGGGAATACGTTTCTAAAATCCAGGGATTATTAGGCCCAGCTTGAAATAATATTTCACGTCCACCGGCACCGCACGCTTCTAAATTAATAAATGCTCTTATTTCTTTCGCCCATCTATGCTGTGTAATAAAACCATGAGATCCTTGCATAATATTCTCCTCAGCACCGTTAAATAAAAATATAATATTATGTTTTAGAATCTTATCCGAAATTGCAATAACCCTTAATAGTTCTAACATAACGGCACAACCGGCACCATCGTCCGACGCACCTGGACTATCCATCACAGTGTCATAGTGACAATTTAACAATAAACTATTATTACTTTTAACTCTTGAACTAATTTTAACAATAACATTTTGAACATCGTTGTAAACATTTGTCATACCATCCAAGAATGACAATCGAAAAGCTCCACTCGATTTTTGATAATCAATTTCGATATTATGAAAATAATTGGCGTCCGCCTTTATTCGATCCAATTCTAATTTTAAAAAATGCACAGCTAAAATTTCATTCGCATAACTTCCCGATACTCGCGGCCCTATGCTAGTTAAATTTTTTAATTGAATATAAGCGCGTTCAGCGATGAAACGATTTTTAAATTCAAGTAAATTTTCTTGTGATATTTTCAAACCGGTTGGTAATTTTTTTTCTAACATTGCAATTCCTATAAAAACTGTAAACATAATCGCTATCACAGCATAAATGTGTGAATTTGGTGTTGGCGGTGTCTTATCTAGTAAATTATCATTTTTATTGGTGCGCAATTTTATCTCCGGCAAAAATGATGATAAACCCTTTGATGATGATAACGATGCCGTCGACTGAACATTCCGATTTCGTAAATTGTCATTCTGGAAAAAGAACAAAACAAAATAAAACAAACAATTAAATAATTATTTAAGTTGATAATTGTTTATTAATGTATGTAGATAAGAATGCTAATCCTACAGCAAATTAAATTAACTGGATTAAATATGTAATCTAGCAGAGTTACTTTATGTAATTTCCTTGTAGAATCAAAATTGAGGGTTGACGCGTTTATTGACACTGAAATAATTATGTGTATGTAATAGATTAAGCATAATCACGCTTATAATCTCCCGTTTTTTTGTTTTGTGTAAACAGCACTTAAATATTTTCGATTTCTATCATGTTTACTCTAAATTTTGCTCATTTAAATTTAATAAATAAAAAGAAGATAAAACTTAAAATCACAACTACCATAATTGAACAAAAATTTGATGGATTAAACACATCCGTTAATTACTCCCATGTGCCTTCTTCCATTTCTCTAAAATTTGTTGAAATTCTATAATTTACTGAACAAATAAATATTCAACAAATATCAGTTTTCGAATTATACAGAATTAGTTATATAAAAAAATCTTAAAATCGAGACAAAGCTAATTAAGCAAAGCGCCAAATTCAAATTTTATAACAAACTTCACAGAATTTGCCAAACTAGTTTACAACTACGAAATGAATTCCGTGCGGCATTGTGCCATGCGGCACAAAAAAAAAGAATTTAAAGATGCTTGTGTTCTTCATGTCATGTTTAAAGCCAGGGTTTAATGGGGTGTAAGGCTCTACCAAAATCGATACGTAAAGTCAGTAAAATGGTGGCAAAGACGAGTAAACAGCCATTTACTTAAATCTCAAAACACAACTCTACGGCTCTAGGTCTAAGAGTCTAATACAGACTGTGGTTTAATAAATCCGATTTGGCTAAGCTAGTTTAAGTTTCTATGCAAAAACAAAGGGATTAGCTAAATCGAGGTTGACACACTGTGGCTAATCTCGAAAAATTCACTAAATCGGTTTTATTAAATCGCAGTGTGCCTAGGGTAAAAAAACTCAATTTCAAATTTTTTTCTCTACGAATTTTCGAACTGGCTTTTTGCTGACGTCGTTTTCTGAAATACATACTTGGCATATCTATGTATATGGAATCAGTTTACATCATTTCAATAGGAGCTATTGTCTAAACTGGCAAAACTTTATGTTCAGACTCCTAGTGTGGCAAGCAAATGACTAAATAAATTATCTTGCATTCAAATATTTTTATTCAGAACGTCTGAATCTAAAGTTTTAGCCATATGAATGAATGCTTTGAGAATGTTGCTTTGAAGGTGCGTACATGCTCCAATTCTGGTGAAAAAATGTACACCACGAAGTTAGCAAAATAGTAAAATTTTTAGTTAAAATTGGTTACCCTGGTGAACTTTTTGTTCTAGTTGGAAATAATTCAACTCATACAGCTAACTTCGTGGTGTACATTTTTTCACCAGAAATGTGTAGCATGTACGCAGCTTGAAGGTATTGCACATGGTCATGTCCGCCAACGTTCTCATCGAAATCTATAGTAACCGGCTCTGAACGTTTTCATCAGAGGATTGAACGTTGATCTGTCAAGAATGTTTATCTTTGAGGAACCACAAACTTCCAGAAGCTTACAGATCTTGCCTCGAAATTCCAAATCTAAACTTCCGGAATTCAACAAAATATTAATTCACCTGAATAAAAATTTGGCGATTTTACCGTTTCAGCCCGTTCGAAAACAAAATAAAATAAGCAGGAGGAGACATGAAAATCAACAGAAAAATTTGCGGACAGAAGCAACAAAATTTGTTAAAAGAACTTGGAGCAATTATCGATCAAAAAACTACATGGTTACACTAGGACCGAACTCAAGGTCACCTCATCTCTACAGACATACTCATCTTTCGTTATTTCAAGAAACTATTTTTCTTGATCAAACACTTCGCTTCAGGTCATTAAACAAAACCTAGGAAAATTTTACAGTTAATGAAAGAGAGGTGCTGGCAATCATTTAGTCCTTGAACCAACTTACGTATGGAGTGAAAAAGATTAAACTTCTTATAGAACATCAGCCGCTCATATTTACATTGGGCAACAGAAATAAAAACACCAAATTAAAGAGGTTTTAGCCCAGTTAGGTGTACAATTACGAGCTTTTCTACAATTTAAAAGCGCTGAAGAAGAATTGTACGGATTTAATTCTATATTGCCAAGCATCGAATCAACGTGTTCAAAAATCGGTATATATTAAAAGAAGGCAAACTAAACAAAGAAATTCTAACGAGAATCTTGAAGGAAAGGCTCAATCGACTATATTTAAAGGAGTAAAAATACCTAAGAAATTTAATCAAATTTTACCAGAGGTTTTCAGCCTGGTATTCGTGTGGCTCGCAACATCAACAGTGAAGAAAGGAAATTTAAAATCATAAAAGAAGAACATAAACGAGAAAAGAACAAATCCTAGAACGCTATTACTTTCCACGAATGGCGGTCTAATAAAAAAAAAATAAAAATACACGCTAACGTGCAGAAGCCGTAACACCTATATAAATATGATAGATATCCGATTCGAGTACTATTTTACAATTCCCAAACTACTGGTGACGGATAACGAGACGATCTTCATAAGCCCAATCATAATGTATGCGGATATAAATAGGCACAAAACGGCAACGCTGATTAAAATCGAGCAAGCGACAAAAAGTAAAATCCGATGGTATCGTAATGGTTGATAGGCTTCACTTTCATTTTGATAAAAAGTTGGTTTCATTTGTTATTTTAATAACCTCACAATGTCACTTAATGTGGACTTACGTCGAAAACTGATGGTAATGAATGGCAGGCTATCCACTGCTATGATCATCCTTCCAAACACCTCCTCATTCTTCCTGGTTACCGCTGGTAACTAGATTACTGATCTATTGGTTTTTAGAGCAAAACACGACGCTAAAGGTTTCAACCTTAAACGAATCGCTGGGTGGGCTTAAAGTGTTACCCGTACCGTGTCGATAATCGACCAGACTGGGGCCCAGTTTAAAAACTAAGTAGCTTTATCTGAGTACTGCGGACCTCTGCACAGATGGACATACTTTTCTCACTACTCGCGGGACTTATAATATGGGGCTGAATAAACAAAAAGGGTCCGGCTCGGGTCTTTAGGTCTGGCTCCAAGTCTTTAAACAAACAAGGGGAGATAAACACAAAGGAGGTTGGTCCCTCCACTCGAGTCACCAAACCTGAGGAATCAAAAATGCAGCGGAACCAAATCAAGTATGAATGATGACCGGTAAAGATAGAGCTACGCTTGAATGGACAGAAAAGATAATCGAACCAAAGACGGAAGGCAGGCCCACAGCTGCGAAGCATTAAATCGCAGGAAGGGAGCCCTAAGATCGCAAAAACCACGAAGCTCCAGGCTACCGTTGAGACCTTTCAATGAGGTCCTCAAGCAGCAGCCGGTTGTGGCAGTTATTGACCAGTCATACGATGATGGTAGATCACGCCTGCTAATTGGAGGAATGTTGAAGGGGCCTTAGCCACTAGTTACATGAGAATCCTGTCGAAAACCCCGGATATGCTCCGACTTGTCGAGGGGTTTGCTGTCCAACGCTTTTAATGAAGTGATGGTAGGCTCTATTCCTCTTAATAGGCCTAGGGGTCAATCTCGGCCAACTTTGGTGGTCCAAGGAAATTTGCTGTAGACTGGGACTCCTATAAGGAAGTCCTGTAAATAGACAAATATAAATTAAGAATGGCCAAGAATAGATCTTGGAGACCATACTGCAGTAAAATCCAGCAGTCTTCAGAGATGTCAAGGCTACACAAACCACCATCTACTGGTCCTTCCATATCAAGTTATTTTCAATGGTCGGATGATATATGGAACATTACTAGTACGGAATCGTTGGAACTTCTGTTGGAGACTCAGTTTACGGGTTGTTCCGAATTTCTGCCTATTATGTCAGAAGGTAACACGGCAAGTAGCCTCGTAGTTTAAATTATCAGTAGAACGAAAATTCTGTGGGCGGTTAATAATTTTAAGCCATATAAATCACCAGGGCCTGATGATGTTATCCCTGCGGATATCCAACAGACTATTGACTTTACCATTTCCTAGTTAGAAGTAATTTTTAAAAGTAGCCTGGAACTATTCCAGGTTTCTAACATATGGACTGAAGTGAAGGTTATATTCGTACTTAAGGCTAAGGTCTTTCTCTTATACATTTCATCGAAAAATCTTTTGATCATAGCAACGCAATGGTAACCTTTCTAGATATTGAGGGGGCCATTAGTAATGTGTTACCGGGGGCTACAACTCAGATTACTCAGAGACTGCATAGATCAAGTGCTAAGAGGCAGGATAATAAATTCTAATGGAGGAGTTCTTCGCTAGAAGATTTGTAAATAGAGGTACACCGAAAGGTGGCGTACTGTCCCCCTTACTTTGGAATTTTGTCATTAATGACCTTTAGCAAAAACTGAAGCCACTATTCAAAGAGGTTGCCAATAAGGATGACGGTTGTTGCCTGTGGTAAATATCCCAGTCTTAGTGAACTCATGCAAAATGCTCTGTACATTCTTTCCATATGGGCCAATGGTTGTGGGCTGAATGTAAACCCATACAAAACTGAATTGGTTATCTTTTCTAGGAAATATAAACTTCCTCATATCGATCCTACTACTTTAAATGGTACCAGCAGCGAAGTATCTGGGTCTCGTTTTGCATAGCAAATTAAATTGGATATTTAATATTTTGGAAAGAGTAAAGAAAGCCACGATAGCGTTATACTCTTGTAGAACTGCCATTGGGAAAGGATGTGGCTGGAACCCCACATCGTACGCTGGCCCTACACCTCTGTAGTCAGACCCATTCTCTTGTATGCGGTAACCGTCTGGTATCCTGCATTGAACAAAACTACCAACGGGAGGACTGTGATTCCCTTCAGAGAGGACTGGGGCCCTATTATGAAAAAAATGTCATTTCGGGTTTTCATATGAAACCGGATTTTTTCAAAATTATGCGACTATTCAATAGCAGTGGGATATCTCATTTGCGAAGTGATTGTGTCAATAAATATTTTTTTGTGTTTATATTTAATATACAATTAAAATGTATTTTATTAGGTTAGGCTTGGGTGGCGGTCCACAAGGACCAGGCATACACACAAAAATCGTCCGTATCCATGTATTTTATTAAGAAATGTTAAATTTATTTTGTTAAAAATAAGAAATATGCGATAATCGGGTTTCAAGAAACTAGGAATTATAAAAAAAGTCGGTGCTAGGATATTCTGTGAGGCACTTCTGGTAAACCTCTCCTTCCGTCTCCCCGACTATTGTAGCGTTTTTCAAGCTAAAGTAAGTGTCATGAAGGCAGTCGTAGACGGTAGATCAGTTCAACATCCATCTGAGTGCCAGAGCATTTCAATAGTACATGGAATATAAAAGACGATGAGTTGGCTTGACATGGGTCATATGACAAAAACATGTTGGGTCATTCAAATTATTGGCTTAGGAAGAAGCTAGTAAATTGACGAACGACGGATGATGAAATATTACCTCATGTGCTTATGAACGACGGATGATGAAATATTACCTCATGTAATAAATTGCCAGATCTGGTCAAAGTTACATTTGACGAGATCCAAACAGCTGATCTCACTTTAGCGGTGCAGGTTAGGATGGTTGTCTGAGTAATTACAGGGCACTGCCTCATAGGCAGGCATGAGAGTAGACTAGCAGAAGAAAGAGACAGTATTCCATCTTCTTTGGACCTGTTCTTATTTGGCCTGGAACAGGTTAATTTTTCTAGGGCCAATCCTTTTAAACGACCTGACGGACCTCATCAGGAGAGAGTGAAGACCAGACCTCAGGAGTATCCAGCGCTTTGTCAACAGCTCAAAATGGTTTCAATGAGTAGGTTGAAAATAATAAATTGTGGTATGGTAACCAGTGAACATTTTTTACAATTTTTTAACAAATCTATATTTGTATGTAAAAGAGCGTATTTTTAGTAAAATTTTGTTGACCTTTATACAAATCCACAAGGCATCTTCCAAGTCAGGAGGGTTTAGATAGTCAGGTTCATTGTTACTACACAGGAATTTCGAAAATTTCACCATCAGGATGGTATGATCGTATGATGGTGTAATGATACGATGGTATGGTGGTTCGATAGTATGATGGTTTGATGATACAATGGTGGGATGTTTTGATGGTATGAAGACTTGATGATAGGATGGTATGATCATTTGGTGGTGTGATGATATGATGGTATGGTATTCGAAGGTAAGGACAATGAAGATCTGGCTCAGATTTACTTCTTGGAGCCACCACCTGGTATATAAATCGATTAACAATCAACACTGACAACGAAGCACTATAGGCATTACTCTGTGCAATAGATTAGCAGTGCTCTATCCTTCTGATTAGGGCTTCTATGTATATAGTATGCCTACGTGGGAGGCCAAGGATTTGTGTTTAATTATGTTTTTGAGTATAACTGCAGTGCCACCATGTGATGTTCTATCAGGATGATTTTTGTCATAGATGGTGTATCTGTAGAAGGTCTATTTTCATGAAACTTGATTCTGATGGTGTTGTGAGTTTCAGATCAAGAAACTTTTAACTTCTTGTCCATGTTGTGACAATACGTTGGCAATCCAGATTGCTAATATTAGTTCTGGACGTTAAAAGATTAAGGATCGGATCCGTTTTGATTATTAATTTTATTTCTTTCAAACATTCTGAAATATATTCCATTATCAAAATCAATAACTTGGAAAAAATCATTGGCGTTGGCTTTCAAATTAAATTTTACATTTTCCCTTTGTTTATTGGATCGTACAGCTGAAATTTAAAATTTTAAAAGATATCAGATAACGATTCTAACATTGAAAAAGCGTTTCTTCCAAAGCAAGGGTGGCAATTCGCAGTTTTTGACTTTAACGTGTAAAACGATACCACGCAAAATAAATAAACGGTTATTAATAAATTCTTCAAATCGATTTCCTCATTTATATTAATGTATGTGCTTCGTTTGGTTTTGAATAGGAACGGGAAGCAAAATAAAGGATTTCAAATTAATAATTTAATGAAGGCCAATTAAAAGTAGGAAAACAATGCATTTACCATTTTCAAAAGGAGGGTAAAATGAATAAAGAAGCACAATTAATGTTTTACGGTTAGCTGTTCGTTTTTTATTTATTTACAGATTGAGTGAATTTACATAAAGTTATTCCATATGAAATAGCAAAAATGAAGTCTGGTAACTCTAATAAAATTTATTTGTATTATAGCGTACAATTTACAATTTGAACTTCAATAGAAAATTGTGGATACAATATTCTAGGTTGGTCCTGTTAGTCAACTAACATGGCTAAGGCATCCGAGATCCGCAAGAATGCGACTCTTGTAAAACTCCCGATGAATCTTTTATTGTACATATTTGGTCTTGGCCCACCAATTAATAAATTGTGACCTTTCAGAAACGATTGAAAAAATCAGTTGGAATTCTAAAGGAGTGAAGGTTTGCTGAGGTCGTTGGAGACTACGTCGATTTATTCGATCCCTTCGCCAATACTACCGAAGAGACGAAGATATGGAATAAGTTATCCAAAATGTATTTTTAGTTCAAAAGATAGGATATCCCTTCCTGACCACAACCGTCTCCAATATAATTAATTGCTGTCAATAATTCACCTTTACATTGAGTTTGAAGTCATGAGAGGCCCGCACTGCGGGATCCGACAAAACATGTCAAAAAACAACGTTCCCGTGATTATTTTAGGAGCTCGCGAGATCTCAAATAGAGGGTTGTTCCCAGGACGAATTTCCCGGGAAAATAGGTAAATTTGTATAAACCCGACTCCCTTTTTTCTCAAAATTTGAATGATGTGAATGATTTTTAAAAATTTTTTTTGATAAATTTAAATCTCCAAATTCATCTTTGTCAAATGAAAAGCTACATACGATCGAAAAAGGCGCAATAAGGACCTTGCTAATAATTTATTTAAAACTTGGTTTTAAAAATTTCTCTAAATAATGCCAGTGACAATTACAGGATGGTTCATAACGATTTGTGAAAAATTGAATTAGGCGCTAAAGACCTCATTTTGTTAAATCTGCCTTATAAGACTGCGCTGAATGATCCTCAATATTTGCAGTAACGTTTTTCTTATATACAACTGCTAATCTGTTAACTGTAAATCTGTAGATGTGGCTTATGCTGCTAAAGGCGCTTTGATCGAAACATTAGCATACAAAAGAACACCAAATATAGCAAATACGGCAACGATAGGAAATTTTGATTCCAAGACCGCTGCTGCAGATTACCAGACTCGGTAGAGTGAACAAAAGAGCGGTACTATATGCGAGCAGAATGAGCTCTGTGGTTGTTTCCCTACATTCTGTAAGCTATTCAATTTTATGATAAATAAAGAAATTTAAGCCAAACATTTTAACAATTTCGCCTGGACTTTCCTAGCTGGCAAATGTAGTTCTACGCTATCTAACTCACATAATTTTTTCAATCTGTAACTGCAAAATTTAGGCTCTAAAAACGTAAATTGTGCTCTGAATGTTTACAGTGACAAATTTGTTGACGTAACACGCTACATATCTTGATTTTAAGGAACCGTAACTCAGCACAGCGGCAGTTAGAAGTACTACTCTCGATAGCATCTATTTCCTGCGAGAAATCAAGGTGATTTAATTTGTGCTTTTTGAGATTTTCACTAAAAAGTTTTTCTATTAGGATTTCCTTGTGTTCCTATCAAATCTATATTCGTAAGCTTGAAGGTGTCTGGAATTGTTTTGTAAGTAACTTTTTTTCTTCAGAATTTTGGTAAAAGTTGGTGGAACTGTCAATGAGTTCAGAACACAATACTTGATCTCATATAACTAAATAATTAGGAAAGTGTTCAGATTTCTTTCTCTCTTTCCCATGACAATAGTATGTGGGGGCCAAGGAAAATATGGTATTGCAACCGGCAATCCTCTAAATTCAAAATGAATACAAAGTATAACGAAAAACTCATATATGTATTATTTTTTCTGATTAAACTCGGATTTAATTCGCGTAAATTGCCATCTAGCCCTTAAAATTGATAGCGCTAAGTCATATGCCATTAACGAGTCCTTCCCGGCTATCAAAAAGTTATTGAAGCATCGATCTTTTGATGTAGTCTTACTAGTTTGGTGGTTTGTGTCTTTCAGGTGTCGTACAGGTGCACTAATATTTTGATTTTGACATCAATTCTGTGCAGATAAAGTATTTTTCCTAAAAATTGCTGGTCTGTCCTGTACAAGTGGTGTTGCAAGCCTTTGTACTTGGTAAACAACATTTAGCTATTCCTTTAAAGATGTATTATCTTTAATTTTTGAAAACAAATTGTTGTTTAAACTTGTGGCTCCCTTAAAGAAATAATCAAATTTGGAGCAATTGCATAACGTTTGAAGAATGTAGGCCACCAAATTGGTCTAGATAAAAAAAAAATTCTCGATAAACAATGGAATTTCGACAATTTTGGCTACAGATTACATAGGGTACAGGTTCAATATTTTGTTGTGCTTATGCTGGCAAATCATATGATTTTTTCATCTCAATTGCTTTTGTCTCATATATCGCATTTTTGTTCAAATGTACAAGTTTTTTTACGTGAGACTTGGTGTGAATTGTTTTTTAAAAATTATGTGATTGTGAGTTCGCATGAAAAGCCGGTTTAAGTAAATTTTTGTGATTGCTTTTTTTTTTTATTGTGCTGAGTGAGGGAAGCAATTTTTGAGGAGTTCTCTTTGCACTTTTGAAGATGAACCCGAGCAGGGTTCAAAAGCTGAGGATTTGATTGGAAGGGGATGGGGAACTCTAACCATTCTCTTAGTTGTCTCTGGAATGGCAATCACAACAGCCCAAAGAATTATACACATAAAGTGAAACTTGATCAATCAAAATCAATTTCTATTGTATTTTTACAGATCTGTATCGGACAGGTTTGGGATGTCAATTTATGGTTATTGGAAAGTAGTATTCGACATTTGCAAGACTATTTTAAAACTAAACCATTAAAAAAAAATAATCGACTGGCCATCGTCAGGAAAAGCTCTCGAAATAGAAAACCACTTCCTGACTAAAACTAGGTATCCAGGTAAATATTCTATATATGGGATAATATTAGACTTTAAACTAAAAATAAACATATTTCTAGGAATCATCGGTTGCATTGACGGATCACACATTGCCATTCCAGAATCTAAAGAATATCCAAATTCTAACGTGAACAGGAAAAAATTCCATTCTGTTTTGTTGCAAGGTGTTTGTGACGAGAAGATGCGATTTATAGATTGCTACGCAGGCGAGGCGGGGTCAATTCACGATTCTTGTCTGTTCAGGTGGTCCAGTTTATTTTGCAAAATATCTAATATTTTGTAATTTATTTACATAATTTACTTAATTTACTTTAATTAATTAATTACTGTATCTCATTTAGATGGAAATAGTGTTTCCTGAAGAGCAACACATGGTGGGTGACCTTAGATATTGATTAAAACCGTACCTGATGACTCCCTTCACGGATACAGGCAATTTAACGCATGAACATCAAATATATAATAAAGCTCATTCTTCAGCTAGGGTCACTATCGAACGGGCATTTGGCTTACTAAAAGGCAGATTTCGACGCCTTAACGGGTTGAACACGAGACGTCCCTTCGACGAGCAAGACAACACGCCAGATGAGTTTCACACTGACAGTGACGATGGAAGCAACGATCACGCCATATCAAACGATCATGCTATATCAATTTATATTGTTTAATTCATTTATTCAATATATAACTTACACAAATAAATCAAAAATTTTATTAAAAAAAGAAAATGTAGAATTTATATTTTATCAATTAGCTTTTCAAAAAGGTCCAAAAATTTATCCGTCCTTGCCATTTTTCGGTATATCTTTTGCTTTTTTTCAGCAGATTTTATATCGTCATTAGTTTTCCTTTTTCGGTTGAGCGAAGAAGCAGGAGCTACTATTGGCGTTTCTTCTACTAAATCGATAAAATCGTAATCTTCTCCAGAGGCATTGCTTCGGTTTACTGTGACATCGGCGTCACTGCTAGAGCAGGTTGCAGGAGGGTTATATTCTGGCCGTTTATTTAGGACTTCGTCCATCAGTTCATAATATTCCCATTTTTTATCCCAATTTATTAAACATCTAATATCTCCCGGATTCCATTTAAATTTATCTTTGCCTGAAATTAAAATCATAACCTCAAAAATTGCATCCACATATTTTCTAATACAAATGCACAAAAAACAAATAATTATAGCGCACAAGAATAATAAACACTTACCATCATTATAATTATCACTGATATCCATTATTTTTGATTGAGTATAAATTTGTAAATGTGATATGTACCATGAATGAAGAATTGAAGACTGACATAGGAGAATATTCTTTTTATGCGACGTTTGATACGGTAGAAAAAGAATGCGTTCGGAATATATACATTGCATTCAGAAAAAATAAAAGTGAGTGAAACGGGTGATGATTCAAATGAAGTCGAGGAATATGGATACATACTTTTGGTCGAGAAATGAGTTCAAACTTAAGATATGCCTTCAAAACTAAGTTTTGCCTTGAGTGCAGAAGTTATATTGCAAATGATCCGTAGACATTGAAGGATGCAAAGGCACGGCAGGGATTGTCCTCCAATGTCAACAGTCATAACTGACATTGACAGAATTACCAAGTGGCCGTTGTGTGATTCAATGCAAATGGGTGTTTAAAATAAAAATTATATGAAAACGGCGGTGTTGAGAACTTCAAGGACTTATGTCAAAGGGATTTCACAGAAAATAGATTTCAATTATTGGGTATATGTAAAAGTAAGTTCCGTTTTTTGGTTAAAATTACATGTTTATTTAGCAAATATATAAAAGTGGTACATTATTCAAAGTATGCTCCATCAGGATCCATTCGTCAAGCCAATTGCCGCCGGTAGACTTTGCCATTAATAGTTTCAGAAGGTTTCAGTAGCTCATAATACACAACACTTTTCATATCCCACCAAATACAGTGCATACCTTATCATAATGAACATTTCGCTTCGGTTATGATGAACCAGTTCAGCAGGCTTTACCCAAGCTTTTTTATGTTTAGGATTCTACTAGTAAATCCATTTTTTATCTCCAGTTACAAGTCGATGCAGAAAACCCTTTCTTGGTTCTCTTTGAAGAAGCACATCAGAAGCGATTTTTCGACATTCCATCTGCCTTTCTGTTAATTCGTGTGGAATCCAATTCACAAGTTTTTGAACCATTCTCATTCCATGTAGACGTCTACTGACAAAGAATTGATCAACAATCAAGACTTCTGCCAATTCTTGTTGCATTTGTGTGTTGTCTTCATCCAATAATGCTTACAATTTTTCATCTTCAAATTTTTTCGGTCTATTTTTACGTTGTGCATCTTCAACATCGAATAAACCTTCTTCAAATTGCCTAAACTACCTTCTACAAGTATTATCAGAAAAAGAATGTTCAGCGTAAAGGCCCAGTTATAATGCATCCGTTCCATCCCGTTCCGCTTTGCCAAAATTGTTTCCGATCCGTCTTTTCCGTTCGCTAGTTACAATGTATCCGTTCCGTTTATCTAAAATTATTTTTAGCTGTCAAAAATATTAAAAATGGATGACTACGAGGATTTAGAATTGTTGTTTGATTTATATATTTTATATAAAAAATATTCTGAATTATTTAAAAAAAAGAGGAGATGGTGGGTACGTCCATTAAATTTAGACCGGGATAGTGCTGGGTATTTCCACACCACATTCTTACGGATGAAAGAATTGGACTCCGAAGAGTTCTTCATCCAGACAAGAATGCCGCGGAAAGTATATGATATGCTACTTAATCTGGTTGAAGATCATCTCACAAAAAAATCGATGCGGAAACCTATTCATTTTGAAACTAGGTTGGGACTAACTTTGTCGTAAGTACGAAAACTTAAAGAGAATGTATTATTATTAAGTAATGTATATTTGATTGTAGATATTTATCTCAAGGAGTAACTCCAAAATTTCTATCGTTTGCGTTCAAGATGGGAAGAACAACTACCAGAAATATTATTTTAGAGACGTGCGATGTTTTATGGAGAATATTGGCCCTATCTACGTTTCACCGCCAAACAAAGCTGCTTATCAAGCAACAGCGACAGAATTCGCCGACAAGTGGAACATGCCAAACTGCGTTGGTTCCATCGACGGGAAACATATAAATATCAGATGTCCGCCAAAGAGCGGTTCTAGTTATTTCAACTATAAGAAAGCTTTTAGTATAGTTTTACTAGCTGCATGCGATGCCAACTGCATATTTACTCATGCATGTGTTGGTGCTTACGGCAGTCAAAGCGATGGAGGTAACGTATCCTATTTCTCTCTCTCTGCGATATTTCATTTTGGTGTATCCTTCTAGGTGTTCTGAAAGAATCAAAATTTGGGAAACAATTATTTGAAAATAAGTTACCATTACCCGATGATATTTTTTTACCAAATTCAACCATAATATTTCCGCATTATTTCGTTGCGGATGCAGCGTTCCCGCTTAATAAAAATATTATGAGACCATATCCAGGGGGGGCACATTTTGATAATAAGCAAGACATTTTCAATTATCGGCTGTCGAGAGCTCGACGTACCATAGAAAATGCTTTCGGAATACTTGTAGCTCGTTGGAGAATTTTACTAAACACAATTGATATGTATCCAGAGAATGCTAGTAAGATAGTTTTGGCTGCCGTTGCACTTCACAATTTTATAAAACTTAACGATTCCGCCAATAAATATTGCCCAAAAAATTTTCTGGATTGGGAGGATGAACACAACATTATACATGACGGTGAGTGGAGAGGGAACGTCGAAGAATTGCGGTCGGTCCGACTGGGATCGAGAAACGCTACGAAATTTGCTTTTCATTTAAGAGACTTATTGAAAAATCATTTCTGCAATGAAGGGGCTGTACCATTCCAGTACTCTCGAATAAACATATAAAACTTTTGGCGGTTAAAAAATAAATAAAATATATTTCAAATTACAGATTTCAATCGATAAAAATAAATAATAAAAATAATTTACAGACATTTGTATTTAATAAATTATACTATTTGTTACATCATCTTGTGCCTTCATCAGCATTTCTATTTTAAATTCGTTTTTGGCTTCGTTAGCCATTTTTTTCATACTACAACCGATGGATTGTAAAAAAAATCCATCTTCATTATTTTCCAGTGAATTGGAAAATGACGAAGATGGAACTTTTATTTTTTTTTGCAATTGTTTTAAAGTGGCGCGAAACTCATTGTGTAAGACATCGTCTTTTGATTTCCTAGTTTTTTTGCCACTAGAAGGAGATGAAGAGTCATTTTCATCCGCAAACACTATGTCGTCATCCTCTTCAACAAGAGTGACATTGTGGAAAGTATCATCGTCGCTGGATGTTTCCATGGTAAAATCTAAATTTTCAATCATCCTACAAAAAAGAAAAATTTAGATTTGTTCTAAATACCCATATTACTAAACTTACTTTCTTGGTGTTAATGTATCATTTAAAAATTCCATCATTGGATAAAATTCCCAAATGGGTAATACTTTGGCCTTTGACCCCGACGCTTGGGATAACAGCCGTTTTTCTCGGACATACTTGTCTCTCAAATAATTCCATTTTTTTTTTTGCTGTAATATAACAAAACAAAAACAATTACCCTTTATTTCAGGTCATCAAATTATACTAACAAACTAAATATGTATGTACATACCATCAATAGCAAATATTTCATTTAAATTGCCCCAAATTCTTTGCTTTCTTTTCGAATCCATGTAAAATTGTTTTTTTTTGTCATAGAGCTCGGGGAATTTCTTTATTTCTTCAATAAATGATTCGATATCCATTATTTTGAATATTTATTATTTGTATTTTTGTGTATTTATTATTTTAAAAAATTAAATCATATACATACTAATGATGCGAGAGTGATGTTAGATTGGTATTAAAAGTACTGTCAAAGTATCAAGAATTAAAATTGATGTTATACTTTCCGCCTTTCCGTAAAATTTAAAATTTTTAGAAAAATATGTCCGTCTTCGTCCGTCGGATTCAGCTCATTGTAACAAACCTTTCTGTTTATTCATATAAATTATATAGAAAATGTCAAATTTTAATTTTGGCGGAAAAGCGGAACGAGACGGAACGGATGCATTGTAACTGGGCCTTAAGCTTCTACAAGTAAACGATGATTTTCAGCAGTGCTTTTCTTTATAGTACAAAAATACAACAAAACTTCCCGCAAATGATGACTATTTGGCACAAAACTCTCTCTCCATTTTAAATCGAAAAAAAACTTGTGTTGTTTATATTTTAATCAAATGTCATCTACTACGTTTTGAAGTTTATGAAGAGAATTTTCGAAAACATTTATTGCCACATTCACACAATACATATAAGAACAATTACGCCATTTATTAGAAAAACGGAACTTACTTTTACATGTACTCAATATAATGAAACTTACGTCCCCCGCGGACTTACATACACTGGCTCACAAAAGTAGGTTAAAAAACTATTTTATTTTTTATTTTCTCAGTTATTCAATCAGTTTTCAAAATAAGAAAACATGGATTATAACATTTCGTAACTCAATAATATTTTATTCGAATATTAAAAAAATTAATTCAATTTAGTTTCAATTAAGAAAACTTGTAGAAAAAGAGATCAACCAATTATGCGCAGCAAAAATAGGTTTAAAAAAAATTAATAACCGCAATTTCCGCCTTTCCTTTCTGCCATCTACGCAATTCGGGTTGGTAAGGAGTGTGCATACTTCTGACACTTCGTAGCGCTAATTTGAAACCAGACTTCAGTGATGAAAGATCGCAGCTGAGTCAAATTTCTTGGAGCCTTCTCTGCTATACCGTATTTCAGCAAAGATCACAGGTTTTCAATGGGCGACAAGTCTGGACTCTGCGGTAGCCAAGTTAATACGTTCACATTTGAACTCCTCAAATAATTTGTGATTGATTTGGCTTTATGTATTGGCGCATTGTCCTGTTGCAACACAACATTTTCACCAATTAACCTCTTTCCTTCCGGTATTATAATGTCCTCGACGAGTTTAAGGTATACTGCAGCGGTGACTTTGCTTTCAAGCATTTTTATTTGTGCAACACGGGCTGAACACATGCATCCCAAAATCATATTGCCTTTCTCAAACGACTTTAGAGTGGGTTTTGTGCAATTAAATGACAAAACTTCCGCCGTATTACGCCAAATGAACATTCTGCCATGACTGTGCTTCAGCCGAATCATCGATTCGTCGGTCCATAGAATTGGATCCCAATAGTTCATGGGTTTTAATGCAAGGTTAGTATAAAACTGCATCCTTTTCTTCAAATTTACTTTGCTAATAAATTGCGTGCAACTCGACCGTGCTTATTATTTTCATGAAGTCGGCATTGTATTGTATCGGCGGATACATTTAGTTGGGACTCGCTTCGTAACTTAGCCTGGATTTTCGATGCAGATATTTTTGGGTCAGCATTAGATATCCTGCGGTTTTGTAGTTGCTCTTGGCCGGCCATGGCGCCTAATTGGTGCCACTCTGCCTTCCATTTTAAACTCTTTAATTACTTATAAGAGAAAGATGTTAATTGGTGAGAATTTTTCATTTGAGGAGTTCAAATGTGAACGTATTAACTTGGCCACCGCAGAGTATAGACCTGTCACCCATTGAAAACCTGTGGTCTTTGCTGAAATACGGTATAGCAGAGAAGACTCCAAGAAATTTGACTCAGCTGCGAGCTTTCATCACTGAAGTCTGGTCTCAAATTAGCGCTGCGGAATGTCAGAAGTATACACACTCCGTACCAACTCGAATTGCGCAGATGGCCAAAAGGAAAGGCGGAAATTGCGGTTATTAATTTTTTTTTTTAACCTATTTTTGCTGCGCGTAATTGGTTGATCTCTTTTTCTACAAGTTTTCTTTATTGAAACAAGATGATTTTTTTTAAATATTTTTTTAATATTCGAATAAAATATTATTGAATTACGGAATGTTATAATCCATGTTTTTTATTTTGAAAACTGATTGAATAACTGAGAAAATAAAAAATAAAATAGTTTTTTAACCTACTTTTGTGAGCCAGTGTATGTACATAACTATGTTATGTGTTTTGCTTGCAGCGTATTAATACCTTGGAAGGAAACTCAAATATGAAAATCGTGATATAACATCATTTGCATAAGATTAGCATAGTGTGAACCAGTGCTGTCGAAGTGAGTACGATCGGAGTATTTGTACTACTTTCGCATATTGCTTACTCCTGTACTCCACTATTTCATTTTGTACTCCCCTGTTCTAATAACAGCTATTCTAATACTACTTTGACACAATATTTTAACTTATCGGCTTTTGCTAGTAGTAATTATAATAGACTAGGACCTCTATATAAAAATAATACTATAAGCTAATTTCTGCAGTCGTTTAACCTTTCCAGAACAGAAAGTTGTATGGAAGTCTGGATTTATGGGAAATTTCATTCGTCCAACACGCCTTGACATCAATATTCTCAAATCATTTGTTTGCGTTTGAATAAATTCCAGACTCTCATGCATCTTTCTTGCCTGGCAAGGTTAATTGCTGACAGCAGAAATTATCTATCAGTTTTATTAGCCTAGCTAGGATCTAATAAAATGTCTTCCATTGTGCTTGTTTTTAGATAATATTTATTCAAATCCTTAAATTTCTTAGGAGCAATGCAAAAAATTCTGGAGGGACCAGAAAAATAATAATTTCAACAGAATTTAATTCGAACTCCAGCTCAAATGACTCGCCCAAAAAATTCTTTAGGACGTGATTTAATATGTTTAAGGTTAGAAACTCTTTATGTAGAATCGGCTTAGCACCTCCGAAATAAAATTTCACCGAAATACATCGACAACTGAGTGTGTTCCATTCGGTGCAGGAGGCGAAGGAAGTTGTCTGGCTTGTCTGTGCATGACAAACCAAAATTGACAAATCTAATTTTTGATTTATGGTATCGATCATAATACCATTAGTACGAATAGTGTTCCAAAATATTTCTTGCCTGATGACAGAAAATTTTTTCGGGCCATGAAATAATAGGTTTTATAATAGGATTATAGAATTCTCAAAATATTGCAGATACTAAAATTCACTAAAATTCATCAACAAAAGTGTTTGTTCCATCCATTTGATGCTGGAAACTGAGAAGAGACAAGCATCTCAAATCTCAGATATAAATTCTATTAAAATCCATTAACAAGCGTTCCACTTAGTTCCATTTGAAGCTGAAGACGTAATACACCACTACCTGGATTGGTTGTCTAAGTAAAAATACGAAAAATTGGTGAAACAATGTTTCTAATAAATGGCATCAACCAAAATATCATTAGAGGTGTTCCACAATATTTCTTGAATTTTTCTCTTATTTTATTTAACATATCCGAGCCCAAATGAGGTGACCCAAGAAATTTTCAGAGCAAAATTCAGTGAATAATTCGGTTTTAAATTAGGAACTGCTGATAGAATGATCTTAATAACTCAGACAAAAAATTTCACCAAAGCCATTGACAAACGTGCTCCTTTTGGTGCTAGAACCTGGAAATGTTGTAAAGGCCTGGAGTGTTTATGAAAGTAAAATCAAATTTTTCTTTGGCAAATCTAATTTCCCCAAATTTTTTTTCTAAAAGCCATAGTGTGTTTTTCTAATAACCATTATAGTGTCTTGCAATATTTGTTGAATTCTGCCCATGTTTTATTTAAGACTATTTAAGACTGACTCCATCCCTGCCACAAATGAAGCTGCTGTGATTATGCTCAAATTTCATTGAAATTTATTATCTGACTTAACCAATATAAAGTTACCGTGTCAAAACTTTTCTAAAAGAGATTTCAACACGTGCGTGTTTTTTTTTGTAACCAGTCGTCCTCACCAACCCAATTTTATATAACATTTTTTTCGAATTTATTTCGAGACTTAATAACTGCCCTGTTTTTTTTAAAGACCATTTGTTCAGGCTTCGTCCAGATTTAGTCAGTTTTGGCCTAGTCGCCCTATGTATCTACTGTAGTATCTTTCGGCTATGACATTTTTTTAAATTGCACTTCCAATTCTCAAAAATAAAATGACGAACATGTTCGCATACTTGACATGTCTGCTGCTAAAATTACG
The DNA here is from genome assembly GCA_958295665.1 of Tipula vernalis. NCBI lineage: Eukaryota > Metazoa > Arthropoda > Insecta > Diptera > Tipulidae > Tipula > Tipula vernalis. Next base: position 211,336,833 of record OY282560.1, on the reverse strand, counting down.
CTTGTTGAAATGAAAAGGGTTCCAAGCTTAAGTTGCTTTAAGATAAGTTTCCATTTACCACATAAAAGTTAGGTGAAAATACGGTTTCGCTTATCGGTACTCTTCTCTACGAGAAAAACAAAAAAATCTCAAAACGATAGTCTAAAAATACCTGTGATTTCGTGGAGAGTTGTGACCGTGTTAAAAAACTATTTTTCTCGACTAGCATCAGAGCACCCTGTATTTTATAGAGACATAATCAAAAATTCTGAGCTTTTATAAGGGAATTAGAAACGAGGAAAAACGAAACTTTTCATAGTAAAACACACAAAACATATGGGAAATCACTTTTTTTTCTAAGACAAATTTTTAAATGAAAACGTTACAAATTCTTAATTATGATTTCTGAAATACTTTCATATATGTTTGAGTTTCAACATACATGAATATCGTTTAAGTAAATCGTTTTCATTTTCTTGTAATAATTGATTTATTTAAACCAAAATATAAAAAAAAAAAATTCATAACAACAGAATTCTGGTCAAATTGAAATAAAAGCTTACTACGATTCGTTTGGTCATTAAGTCAATATACATTACATAGATGGCAGTGTTGGCCGTAAAAATTTGGTAAAATCGTACCAAAAATTACCACCTGGGGAAATTTCAAGTTCAAAAATTGTAGGAAAAGCAAAACAAATTCACAAAATATATGAACGTGTGATAATTTTGCGATTAAATAATTTTTTTTCGTATTTTTCTGTGACCATTTTAGACATCTTACGTACACTAGTAAAACTAAAGGTTAATTTAGCAAGTATTATTTTAATTTGTCAGAGCCAACTTTGATGTATTTTTCAAAATGAAAGTTCGAAAAATATATTTTAGAAATAATTTAATTTTAATATTTCTGCAATTAATATTTACTTAATACCAATATGGCCTTCTTGTATATTGTTCTTAAAGATATGTAGAAAACTTTTATATAAACATTTGATGACGTTTTTGCCTTTTTCATTGAAAAACTTGAAGCTAAAAAACACCATTCTTACTATGGATTCCTATGGAAATCAGTGAAAAGTTATACCACTAAAAAAGCTTCTAAAAAATACGTCATTAAGATTATGGCTCTATACTCTAGAAGGCTCTGCTAGCATACAGAGCTTTATTAGTAAAATAGATAAATTGCTCTAAGCCAATAATTAAAACAGTTTTCATTTAATATTCAAAACACAAACAGTTTTTTATGTCTAAAGCCCGGTAAGCTGCTGAAGTGAAATGAAATTTCTCATATAAAAATGACTCAAGCGAAAATCAAAATGAAAATATCACCGCTAAATTTTACTTTGTGGTAAGTATTTTAGCTGGCGAAATGGGAGTTTTCGTATTTAAATACAGATGTCTCTATATGTTATCTTTATATATTTTTCACTTTATTTTTATCTGCCTGGACTATAAATGTGAAGATAAATTTTGACAATTTTATTTGAGTTTCTGCGTTTTAAGGATAACCAACTATCGAAATGAATTTTATTGTATTTATTTGTAAATTTTACTGTATTGTCAGAGGCAACATGAAGTTAAACGCAAAAAAATATTTACGAACCTCGTCATACTAAATTTTCACATCAGATTTATCTCCCATTTGTGGAGACCAGTAAAAATTCAATTTCACTTGAACAGCGTTCTAGGTTTAAGGTATAACTATTTTACTTCGTATGTACTCCCTTCTGACTAGAAATACTCCCCTAAAAATTTGAAACTCCATTTAAAGTTTTCAGAGCGACAGTACTGGTGTGAACAACGGTGTCACGGAAGATGGAATTCAAGAGATTGTGTCGACAGAGGCAGTTTTGTTGCTAATTTTTTTGATGGAATTGGGTTATACAAACTTTAATCGGATCAGTGTCAGTTTAGGTTTTTTGTAATAGTCTAATGATACACTCGTCTGCAATATAATACAATCATTATTAAATATACATCTACACATTACAATATATATATGTATATATATATATATATATATATATATATATATATATATATATATATATATATATATATATCATCTCAGGCTATTACAATTCACCACATTGCTTGATCAGCACTTCCTATTTACAGATTTCTTGAATTTGCTCATCCGTTGCGTTTAGAACGACCTTCTTATGAATAAGCTATATAGGCACTTCTGATTTATACTGGGGAAAATGCGTTGTTATTGTGGCTTTTAGAACGTAAGAGTAGCAAGTACTAAAATAGATAAATAATTAAGCTAGAAAAGTAAATTAAGTGTATTTGTTGTTGCAAGATATCACAATTTATAGTTTTGCTGTAGGACGAATAAAATTTCTAAAGTTTTGTCTAAAGAATTCAAGTGCATCACAAAGCGTATTTTGATTTTTTAAAGATTTAAAATACCAAATAATTGAACTGTTTTGACATCGCACATTGAGAGTTTAAAATCATGAGTTGATAGAGTGTAACTCATACATATAATTTGGATCAAATAGGTCAACATCTTAATAGAAATTTTACCATTAGTTTTACTTGTGTCAGGGTATATTTATTGATTTCAATTATATTTATTAGCTTATATTATATAACTATGGCTCTGTATAATTTATTAATTTTTAATTTACGATTGCTACACTAATAATAGTAACGCATAATGACATTACATATTTGAGTTTACAATTTGAAATATTATCGATACCTGATAGCCAATGGCTGAGTCATTTATATATGTACAATATATGTTCCATACCATAACCATTTCCTCTATCATTGAATTGTATACCTACATAAATATGAATATTGGATCATCTAAAAAGATACTGATTTTCAAATAAGATTAAATAGAAATAATTGGTTTTACGCAAACGGAACGGTTGAAAAAATATTTAAACTAACGACATGTTCGAAATTATAGCAATTTATAGGTTAATCAAATTATTTGATCTACATTCTATTTATATTTAAAAAAAAAAAATAAAAAAATAAAAATTCAATCAGAACAACATATGTAATATATTCGTATAAATTTATTTATAACATTAAATTGATGTAATACACGTTCATGTATCTCGTTTTACGTTTCGGTCAAGGTGATCGCGAATCCAATGATAGTTTTTTAATCGATCGTTTAAAACCTGTTTGGCTTGCTAAACATACAATCTTGATTTACCTAAATACACATATAACAACCCTGTTTTGTAATGTGGATCTAATGTTGAGATCATCATAAAATTCGTACTATCCGGCTCATCATCAGAGTGATACGAGAAGTCAGGTTAAAAATTTGAAGATACGTCATTTAAATTTTTTAATTAAAAACATGACCGGCTCGAGGCTGTACGAGTGACGAAAATCTAACAAAATGAACAAACCTGACGCAACCGTCAACGTAACAAGATACATGGTACAGAATGTATTAAACCCATTCAACACACTTCTGTTGTTAAACTGGGAGCTTCCGCTTTTGTTTCTAATAATATTAATGTTTCTCTAATTCATGAATGTAGCTCAGCTGATCTTACAACTGCGCTCATCTCTGAACTTACTATGTAATTTTGTGAAGCAAGAAGAGACACCTCTCTCTTGTGATTTTTATTGTTTAATTAATTGAGCTTTTCCGAGCTTTGAAATCGTAACAAAGGCCGTGAGTCATCTTTTGCTAATTCCATAAGGCGGGAAGAAATTGATATTAAGAAGATGACGGATGACTTTCTTACTTCGGATTTCAGGTGTATTGATTTTAACAGTAACATAGCCACCTTTTAAATCGTGAGATTGATTGATTGGTATTCATTCTCTCGCAAGCAGGTTCCCTTACTTTTCGCTATAAAGGAAATTCATTCGGTTGCTTTCGAAAATTCTTGGTCTCACCCGTATAAAACAGACATTTCCTTTTTTTACCAGGCGCAGAATTATTGGTAATTTGCCTGCACCATTTATTTTTGTGCAGATGAACACAAAATCAGTCTACATCAAGCACCTGGGCGTTGTCTTAAAAAGTGAACTTTTTTGGAAATGTATTTGCTATCTTACGCTTGTATTGTATGGTGGCCTGTAGCCTTATTCTATAAAAAACAAGATAATATTTACACGTGATAAACAGTGAACGAAAAGAGAATCGAAAAACAATTTAATGTAATTTTAGTAAAAAATCACAAAGTTTACCCCGTTTTCACGTTTACACATTATCTTATTTTTTACAGAATAAGGCTACTGTGGTTAACTTGAAGTCTTCAATAACCATACTTAATGGTTTACAAGCCGTTGCCTACAGTTGCGGTTTTTATTTTAGGCAGTCGATGTTCTGCTGCGTTTAGATTGAGATGCAGTGGTATGTGGAACTCTGCAGGTTCCATTGTAGGTCATAGAAATTTTTTATTTCAACTCGTCTAAACTAGAAATTAATATCGCAAACGATAGAATGCTACTTGAAGTTAATTTCGATGATTCCTTCTCCGTGGTTCATCGACCTAAGAATTTGTGAGTCTTACAAGACTTTCTTAAATGGGTCTCTGGCTTTCTTCTCAGATGGCTCTCTCTCTCTCATTTCTGTGCTGAATAGAGATAGTAGTTTTGTGCTCAATTCGCTTAAGAATCCTTCGACCGTTTCTAAACTTGTAAAATATTGTAGATTCTTGGAAGTGCATTAATGCTTCTAGCTTTTGAATGGCGAAATACTTTATTAGTGAGCCTAGCACAAGGCTAGAAGTAAGCTCTACTTTTAAAAAAGATCAGCTCAAGGTGCTGGCCCCGATTCTTATAGGCCAGGTCGTTTTAAGATTCATTTTGAATGCATGGGACAGTCACAAGGTGTTGCAAGTTGGGACTGCCTAGAGTAAGCAGGCGCCTGGCCTTCGATGAGGTATTTGGTTCAAATTTACTCAATTTGATAAGGCTGCAGTAAGCAAATGTAAATTCGGATAGAGTCCCGGATTTGCACCCTGGACTCTATGAGACATTGAGTGGAAACTTTCGTGGGTTCCGCCAATTGTAATAAATAAATATTACTCTTAAGCTTGGGAAAGAATAAAGTACAAATCAATTGACCATTTACGCTAATTACATTTTTCATTTTTATATATTTAACGGTACTGTATTTTAGGAGTAATTCTTATGGATTTGTTGTAATACTGTTGACAAAATTGATGTACTGCGCCAAACAGACCCACTATGTGTACTTTACAGGATTCTTGCTTTTAAATATTCCATAGTCTGGATGGAAATTACGAAAATCAACAAGTTGAATCGATTTTTATCAAACCGAACCAACTAAATTTCAGGTTTTTAGAATACAACATCCTTGTATAAAAAAATTGTGGTGGATGGTATTTCTGCGGGACTTTATAGACAAGTTATGTATATTTCTGAGCAACTACTCAGATTTTCGCCAAGCTATGTCCTCCTACCTCTTAAAGTCGGCCACAGAGACAATCAATATAACGAACCGGCAAAGCAAAACTTGGATTTGGATCCGTTCATTTTACAGGCGCACCCGAACGAAACAGAAACAAATGCTGTTTACGTTATAAACAAAAAATTTGGTTTGTTTACAGATACGGTGCAACAAAATATAAAACTTTCCCTCCATACAAAACCAAATAACCAAAAATAAAATATGACGGCTTCTATTAAAGAAAAAAAGAAAACCAACAACACGAAGTAAGATTAAATCAGAAGGAAAAAAATTCCAAGAAAGTCAGGAAAAATGACAGAATTGAAAATGAATGAATTATTGGTGTTACTTTGTACCGTTTCTTTATAATTGTAATTTAAAAAATCCTCCCTTTTAATCACAAACGAGAAATTCGTTACCAGAAGATTTTTCAAATTTGTGCTATGTGGCAATGTCTTTATTTTATCAGAAATGGGAGCGAGCTGTGATAAATATTATATTTAAATAAAACACGCAGGCTTATATATATATATATATATATATTTATATAAATGTATTTCCAATTATTTCTCTTATTAAGATGTTTCCTCTTTGTAATACCAAAGCAGACTAAAGACTTACAAAGAGAAAGAGACAACACTACTTGTACCCTATCTACCGTGATATGTTAGATTGTTTATTACATTATTCAACAGCCCTCCTCAATCTAACAATCCAAACTCTCTTCTTAAAACGGTAAACTGTTTGCAATTCAAACTCTTCGTCATGATATCGGCTACCTGTAGACTTGATGGAATATATTTTACAACAATTTTTCCATCTCCAATTACTTCTCGAATAAAGTTATGTTTGACATCTATGTGCTTCATTCGCTTATGATCTCTCGGCTCTTCAGCAATTTTTATGCATGACTGATTGTCTTCATAAATGGTGATCGGATCAAAGTTACGATAACCTAATTCCGTTAGTAAAAGTCGTAACCACACTGCCTCACATGCCGCCTGACTCAATGCTACATATTCTGCCTCTGTCGATGATAAACTGACTGTTATTTGCTTTCTTGAAGTCCATGACACCGTCGAATCAAACACTTTGAACACGAATCCGCTCGTCGACTTTCGATCATGACTATCACCTGCCCAATCCGCATCCGCAAAACCTTGAAGCACTTTAACATTTGGTGTTCTTGCATACACCAGTTCAACATCGATTGTCCCTTTGATATATTTTAATATTCTTTTTAGATACATGAAATGCTCATCTGTAGCACAATTTTGAAATCGACTGAAATAACCCACAGACGCTGCTAAATCTGGCCTCGTAGTCATTGCAACATAGTTAAGACACCCGATTAACTCTCTGTATGGCTTCGTTGTACGTTGAGCACTATCTCTTTTTAGATTGAGATTCACTTCCATAGGTGTTGAAATAGGCTTGCATTCCTCCATGCTAAACTTTCTTAGCACATTGAGCAGATAATGTTTTTGACTCAACTTCATAATTCCATTTTTCTTATCACGTTCTACATTGAATCCCAGAAAATATTTCAATTCATTCATGTTTGTCATTTCAAACTCATTTGATAATTTCTCCTTCACCAAGTTAATTTCATTTACATTGTTACAAATTAGAATGAGATCATCAACGTACAGTGTAGGAGAAAATTGGATGAAAAATCAGCTCGCAATATTATGATGGGATATGCAATCAACGGATATAGACTGTGGAATCCAATTCAAGGAAGAATTATTACGGCTAGGGACGTTGTGTTTAAGGAAGATATACAGTGTACAGTCGACAATCGAAGAGTAACCGAGTATGAAGATTCCGGAAAAGGGAATGAATCGGAAAATGATGACCCATCAAATGAAGAACTGGGCAACGAATCAAATGATGTCGAGGAAAATGATGGTGAATTGAAAACAGATGTGGAGATGCGAAGAGGTTCGAGAGTTCGGAGACAACCCGAATGGGTTCAAGACTACGAGTTGTCATCAAGTCTAAGCTTTGCTTTAAGTGCGGAAAGTTATGTGGCGAATGATCCGAAAACATTGGAGGAGGCAAAAGCACGTAGCGATTGGCCTCAATGGCAAAATGCAATTTATGAAGAACTAGCATCATTGAAGAAGAACAATGCCTGGAAGTTGACCGAATTACCAAGTGATCGACGCGCAATACAATGCAAATGGGTATTCAAAATAAAAACCAATGAAAACGGTGGTATTGATAAATACAAAGCTAGACTTGTGGCAAAGGGGTTTTCACAGAAAATTGGTTTCCATTACAATGAAACTTATGCTCCAGTTGCTAAGTTGAGCACGTTACGTGTTTTGCTTGCAGTTGCGAATCAGGAAGAATTGTTGATTCATCAAATGGATGTAAAAACGGCGTTCTTAAACGGAAATTTGAAAGAGGAAATATTTATGAATCAACCGGAGGGCTATTCGGATGGGGGACTGGTATGTAGATTGAACAAAGCTTTGTATGGACTAAAGCAAGCATCGAGAATTTGGAACGAGCGTTTTCATGATTTCATTGTTAGATTGGGGTTTCGACAATATTCTTTAAACTTTTCTGATGAGTATTCACCACCATTGTCCACCCTAAGTTTAGACATTTTTGTTCCACCGCCAAAATGTGTCGTACTCATTGCAGCATATTTTTGAAACATATCAAATACTTCACTTTTATTTTTTATTACATATATCACAACAAAGTGAGTATAATCATCTATAAATGATACAAAATATCTTTCTTTAGACCATGATTCTGGGTTAATTGGTCCACATACATCGCTATGTACCAACTGCAATGGCCTACTTGAACGATTTTCCATTATTTGTAAGAAAGGTTTTCTTGTTTGTTTTCCACGAAGACATGGTTCACAAAAATTTAATTTTTTATTTTTAATCCCTCTGATTCCATCCACCATGTTTCCATTTATGAGCTTTATCATGTCGTTCGCGTTCAAATGTCCCATTCTACGATGCCAAATGTCCATATTTTCTTCAAAACCACAAATTCGAGCATGCTTTTGGAATTTGACTCTAAATTCCAATTCATATAATTTGTTTAATCTTTTTCCAACCGCAATGAGTTTTCCTTGACGATACACACACACTTTACTGTTTGCAAATACAATTTTCATTCCGTTGTCTTCCAATTTTCTGATTGACAATAAATTACATTTTAGATCCTTTACGAACAATACATCTTTAATTATGCATGACGTTTCTAATCCATTTGCAAATACAGTTCCAGTAATATTACCGACTTTTAATGCAGTTAATAACACACCATTCTTTGCAATAGCGATTTTAATTGGATCAATTAAATCACGATAATCATCAAAAACACTTGCATCATTTATCATGTGATCTGTTGCACCAGAATCCATACACCACCTGATAATATTACTGTTCGTCATATTCGCACTGCACATAACATTATTTTCACCGCTACTTACACTGTTGCCAATCTTAGTTTCTTCTATCGTTGTCGCACAAAATGAAATTTCATCATTCGTAACAGTTGACGAAAAGTGCGTTCTATTGTTAATTGGTTTTATGTTAACGGTGCATTCTGATTTCTTGTGACCAATCTTCCCACATTTGAAACATTTATATCGGAATTTCATTGCGTTCATTGCCACACCATTCTCTTCTTTCACTTCCGTACTCTTTTCAAAACTCTTCCTCTTGTTGAATTCATCCAACAACCGACTTTTCACAAATTCAATATTTAAATGATTTTGATCCATCGTTTCCAAAGCAGTCACCAAAGAATCATACGAACTAGGCAATGTTAACAACAAGTAACATACGACGTCAATGTCTTCTATCGAGGCACCCGTTGATTTTAATTCCCGCACTGTTTTATCAAAACCCAGAAAATGGTTTTCCATTTCATCATTTTCACTGTATTTCATTGTCATCAACTTCCTTCGTAAATACAATTGTCCAGCCACACTTTTTCGTTCGAAAATGGCTACCAAAGCGTCGAAAATTTCTTTCGCTCGATTTTTGTCCTTAACATATTCTAAATGACTATCGGCAATATACTGAATCAAAATTGATTTGCACTTTCGCTCATTTTTAGTATGAATTTCACTTTCATTCGGTTTTCCCTCTGCGATTATTAGATCCAGTTTCTTTTCTACATACACCAATAATTCTTTTTCCTCCAACAATACCTTAATTCTGTATTTCCAATTATTGAAATTATTTCCGTCAAACTGACCAAATCGAAAACGAATTTCCTCTGTCATATTTATCCAATATATATATTTATATTTATCGCTTCTGGGCCCATAACCTGATAAATATTATATTTAAATAAAACACGCAGGCTTATATATATATATATATATATATATATTTATATAAATGTATTTCCAATTATTTCTCTTATTAAGATGTTTCCTCTTTGTAATACCAAAGCAGACTAAAGACTTACAAAGAGAAAGAGACAACACTACTTGTACCCTATCTACCGTGATATGTTAGATTGTTTATTACATTATTCAACAAGCTGTTGGGAATTTTTCGTTTCTATTATGGGATAAATGCATCATATTCCGGATTTCCCAAAGAGCATAAATATGCTCTAAATCTGGGCTGTCCAAACAAAATTTAAGACGAGCCGAATTGTCTGTTCAATCGTTAATTTTTTTATTTTTTATTTTTGCCGTACTTAGTGGAAAATTTGAATATTTAACCAAAATCGCCGGGCCAGACAAAAATCGCGCGCAATCGGTTGAACAGCACTGCTATACATTTTTAATAAGAAGTTGTTGAAAATATAAAATAAGAATGCTAAAATAAAAAAATTGGCTATTTCATGCAATAACTAGAATTTAGATTTGATGTTATAAATTCCAATATTTCACAGTAAATAAAGCACTACAACTTGAAAGTTCAATTAAATATTTTCTTTCAAGAGCAAAACTGCATTGTGAACAAAGCATATTTTTAGAAGTAAATATGACTAAACGTTATTTTACGTACACTGTATCAAAAAATTGTCCGTACAGTACTCGATTAAGGAAACATCAATGAAAAATACAATTAAAAAATAATAAAATAATTCAATCTTTATTTTTAATTAATTCAAAAAATATTTGAAGAACAGACAATAATAGGTAACATGATAAAAATTCATTTAGTTTTTTGTTAATCATTATTTGATATAACCACAGCCTAAAATTACATCAATTATTTACCCGTACAGATAAAAAATTCATTGAATTATGGTAAATAGATTAAATACTAATATTTGGTTTGCTGGCCCTTGGCTGCAATCACACTCTGTAACCTCTTTTTCATCGAGCAAGCTAACTTCTGTGTCAGTTCGGGGTCAATTTTCTGCCATTCCTCTATTATGACGCGTTTCAAGTCTTCCTTACTGCTTATTTGGTGTTTTCGAATTTTTCGCTCTAAGTATGCCCATAAGTTCTCGATGGGATTAAGATCTGGCGATTGAGGTGGATGAGGAGGGGTTGTTTTTACATTATACAACAACCATTCTTTAATCAGCTTCGAGGAATGCTTTGGATCATTATCGTGAATGAAACAGAAGTCTTTCCCATGTCCCAAATTCTCAGCACTGGCTAGTAAATTGTCCTTCAAAATGTTTAAATAGCCAAACCGATCCATAGTAGTTTCTATAAAAGTTAGATTTCCAACACCTTTTGCACTAAATGCTCCCCACACCATGACATTTCCGCCCCCATGCTTCACACTCGGCCGCAAATTTTTTAACTCCAGTTCAGTGTTGGGTTTTCGCCACACCACAACTAGCCCATCTGAACCGAAAACATTGAATTTACTTTCATCTGAGAAAATCACATTTTCCCAGAATCGCTCAGGCTCGTTTCTATATTTTAAAGCATATTTCAATCGTTTTTTGATATTTTTGGCCGATATGTATGGTTTTTTGCGCGATGCACATCCTCGATATCCTTTCTTATGCAAAACATTTCTTATTGATTCACTGTGATATTTTCACGTTGAAATAGGTTGGCAGTTAGCGTTGGTGCACTAAGCTTTGGATTATTTTTAATTTCTCTCTCCACTAGGCGTATTTGACGTTCGTTCAATTTAGCTTTACGGCCACGCCCTGGAGTCATCTCTAGGGATCTCGTTTTTTTGAACTTCTGTAACACGTATTGAATTGTATAGCGCGGTCGATCAACAATTTTTGAAATTTCAGATAAACTTTTACCTTCAGTTTTCAATTTAACTATCATTTTTTTAATTTCAATTCTAATTTTCATATGAGAAGCAGACATTTTATTAAATTTAAGAAACTTGCTTTCAAATTATCGACTAATATGCACTATAATATATTTTCAACTATTATACACTAAAATATATTTTTTGGTTGCTATTTCTATCGTAAATTACCGTTAGGTAAAAATAAAAATACTATAGATAGATTTTTTTAAAGAATTCTTCACAAGAAGAGAAGAATCTAATTTAGATTAGTTTTTTTAACCTCAGACAAAGAGAATAAACACCAGAGTTTATTCTCTTTGACAGTATCCTAAAAAAACAAAAAAGAATTAACCAATACAATGATTAGATTGAAAACATCAGAGTAAATTTATCCTTTCTTTTTTAAGTCGGTATGATATTTTTGGTAAAATAGGTTGTTTCTACACTGACCGCCACAGAAAACGTGTCAACCTAAAAAATTTTTTTTTTTGAAGCGAATATCTTTTGAATCGCACTAGGTAGAAATATGAAACAAAAACCAAATTCAAGGCCATTCAAAACAATCTTAAAAAATATTACCACAGAATAAAACCAGAAGAGACATAACGCTGTTTTTATATGGAAAAATTTGGACTCATTTTTTTCACCTTGATTTGCCGAAAGTAAGAGAAAGTTGGGTTATGTATTCTTTGGTTTACTGGTTTTGATTTGAAATAATAAAAATTGAGAATCCTCAACAGTGTAGTTAGTGAAATTATTTGACAAGTTTTGTTTTGACCAACAATGGTTGAAAAGAATATCGAGATCTGTCCGAACAGTCATTTTAGATCTGATGAGAGCCCTTTGCACACAACAGCACCAAAACCTAGAGAAATACAAAAAGGAAATTCATCTACGTTATCAGTGCCAATACCAACAATACTTACAGAAGAAATGGGTTCACATCAGGAGAAAAGTATAACTACAAATGGAGAATTACTAAACGTAGGTTCATCGAAACCAATACAAACCAAAGTAGAACAAAATCATGAACCATTAAGGAGATCTACAAGAGTCAGACAACCAGTAGTAAAACTAAATTTATAAAATTAATAATTCATATTATTTGTATGTAGTTATGATCAACTCCTTTTATTTAAGTTTGAAATCTTTAGTGGGGAAGACTGTTAGATATTCATATTATTAGTATTGCCATACATATTTATTATGTTCATATTATATGGACAACCCAAGGATTACTTGTAAAAACGTCACTTCAGAGTTGTGCATTGTAATATATGGTAGCATATAAAACGTTATCTATATTTAATGAATAAATAAATGATATACATAGAATATAATTGGTATACTTAGTTAATTAATTCTTCCGTCCGCATTTCATACGAACCTATCAACGTGTGCATTACAAGAAACACGGATTTAAAATAATTACGGACATAATAATATTATTACAGAAGAGTCAAATTTACAACCTGCAGTGGCTGTGATAATTTGATTGCATACAAAATAATGTCATAATTATTACAGCTGGAAAAATTATCACAAAACTTCGAACACGTCCTAAGTGATAATTTAAAAAAAAGCAAAATATATTGCAATGAAGTTATCTATAAAGCCAGTGCAATGCGTTTCACACTCGACTGCAACATTTTAAAGTAGTCCAAAGCGAAGCAGTTTGTCAATATAACCTACAAATCACATTTTTGGCACAATTCTTTTATTTTTACTGAAAATTCTAGCTTATATGTACGTTACAAATTCAGAATATCTCAGTTCTTGCAATAATTAATGTATAAAGTAGACCTAAATAAAATATTTTATAGCAACGAATGTTCAAAGCCAACGCCACCGGTATGAAACGGTCTCAGCTTTGCATTTGTAGTATCTAAAAATGTTGAGGCGAGGCGTCTGGTATGAAAAGTACTGTAATGCGTAGCATCGGCACCATTATTTTGCATCTCAGTTTTTCAGTGTTGCTTAGTACAAAGCTAAATAAATAAATATTAGCATATTAATCTAAATCTATTTCCTCATACCGGAATTACCAAAGTACAAGAATCTAAAGAGAAGAACCAAACTACAGAAAACTCACAGAGCATTCATAATGAAAAAACTTTTTACTTACAAGTTTGTATGAATTTCCAACATAAAGAGCAAAAAATTTTGTTCGTTAAGTTGGAAATTCATACAAACCTGTATGTAAAAAGTAAAAAAATTTTTCATGCTCTGAATGCTGTCATTTAAATACCCCGTTTTGATTTTCGAGAGGCAAAAGCGCTACCTATATTTTTGGAAGTGCAAATGATTTAATCATTTTGCAAAAATTATGGAATACTAAAAAAACGTGTTACATAGTTATTTCAATTTTTTTCTGTTTCCTTCACATATCGATCAAATTGGAAATTCTGCCATTAACGGTTATATTCACGATGTTATGCAGAATATTTTTCTGCATAAAATATACGTACTCACCATAAAAAATGCCAGAATATGGTAAGCATACAGGAAAAATCTGCTACATAGGAAATTAACAATTTCTTAAGGAAAACCAGAATCGATCAATGAGCAAAAAAATGTACATAATCTAAATAAAAAAATGGAGGTGTGGCCAACACATGACTTTCTTTTACGAACAGAGAATTTTGAGAAATTTTATTGTTTTTTATAATTTTAATATTTTTTTTTTTTTTTTTTTAAATTTTTTATTTTTATTTGTTTTTAATTTTTGGAAACATTTTATAATTTTAAGTAGTTTTTTGTAAACCTTATACTTTTTGAGATATTTGCAAAATAAATTTTCTGGACCAAACGAGTGGCCACTTCCAGCTAGCCGATTCGGAGTAAAATTCACTGGGACCTCCCAATTTATCAACAAAAGCTTAAATCTGAAGTTTCAGTTCGATTGGTTAAACCATCTGGGACAGACACCATTTCGAAACCCACTTATTCGAACTCAGGGGACCTCAAAATAGATAAATCTCTAAAAATCTCAAGGTCCAAAATTTTCATGATTACTGTACATACATACTTTATTTTACTAGAGTAAAAGAAAGTAAAATGCGGAACTCGCTATAGTAGTAGGATCGATCAGTCAGATTACTGTTTTTAAACCACGGATTTCTTTTTTTCCTCCAAAGATTTCAAGAAAAGTGACAATATAATTTTCTGTTTAGTCGAGGTTGCTGTCTGCTACCCATTTTCCCGTTAAATATCTTATCTCGAGGGAAGTGGTTTTAATTTTATTTACAATTTGTAATGATAATTTTGTAATGGATTCATAAAACTTGGAATAAAAATGTGACACACATTTTTAAGCCTAAAAGAAAAGAGTTCACATCTATAAAATCCTTTAATCACTGTTATCAGCAAATCGACGATTTTATGTCATATTTTAATACATAAGCACACCCCGTTTATGTTTACATAATTGGCAGGAAAAACAGATTGACAAACAATACAAAAAAACATGAATCTACTGATAAGCCGATTAATTATTAAAATCAAAATATGTTATAGTAATATTATATTAGTAGATAATAATAAATTTGCATACCCCAAAAATAATGTTGCTATTCATTTTCACAACTTTTTCACTTAAAATTTAAAAACTATCAAAAAAAAAAAATCACCTCAATTATAACAAAAATTTAAAGCACTAGACAAATTTTATTTTTTTTTGTAATACATCTGACTGAAAACTACATGTCACTTCATTTCAAATTCATTTTAATCACTAAACTTGCGTAAATTTTTTGTGTTATATTATAGCCAGACAACAAAATAGCCTTCTAAATTCTAATAAACACTAATCTAATTTTTAATTTTACTGTAATCGGTTTCCAGTACTCATTGCTAATATGAAAAACATAATGTTTCTAATTATGTAATATAAATAGAATAATTTTAGGGGTATATAGTATTGTTTTTGACAGATAGAATGCAGATATTGCAGATAAACAATTTGGTTGCGTCCAATTTTGTTTTGTAAATTATCTACGTTACTTCCATAAAATTATATTGATGGCTAATATTGACGAACATATTTTTTGTGTTTTCTCTAGAAATTCTAATGCCGATTTCACAACAAAACAACCAATCTTTAGGACGTGTCCGATTTCTGTGCGAAATAATTTTTTTGTGATAAATTTGACATTAGTGAAATAATTTTCTCTTTCATATTTGAAATAATTTCATTTGCTGTCCGAATACTGAAATAATTTTGACATAATTAAATTGACATTTGGAAATACAACAAACGACAAATTGCTTTCTAATATTTATAAATATTAACAAAATTCATTCTTTGCAACGACCAATAATGTACACAATTCCCTCAACAAACAATATTGTTAATTCAATACTTAGTTATAATGATCCTATGACGAGAATGCATTTAAGGATATCGTCTAACATTTTTGCTTTAAATACCGAGAGTCCGAGGTTTGCGACAGCAATCAATTTTTTCAAAATCAATGTTAGATCGGTAACTAGCTAACTTCACTGTACATGTTGCTGTAAAGGAAAACTGTTTTGACTGTTCATAAATCTTCGAATGTTTTTTATTTAATTAAAAATTTAATTGAAATGTCTTCCTTTGACCTCTTTAATTTCATTTTAAGTACCGGTACATTTTTTTGTTGTTGTGGAAATCGAGCTCAAAACAGAAACATAAAAGGAAAGAAAAATCGTTAAATTTATGTTTTATTTTCAAACATTTTACGGTAGTGTCTTATAAACTGCTATTTGTTTTCCTTAACACTCAAACAAATCGGACATAAATTACCTAAATATTTTACAGCTAAAATATGACAAACTTTTTTTTTTAGTGTAAAGCGCTTTGCCCAAAGAAAAACAAAACGGAAAGGGATTTTACTTTTTTCCACTTTTTTGTGCTTTTATGTATGAATATTATTACAGAAGTGTCAAATTTACAACACGTAGTGGCTGTGATAATTTGGTTCGAACACGAACTTAAACCACTTTTTAACACATAAAATAATTTAAAAAACTATACAAAATTAGGCACGGATTGGTTTTAGCTGTCTCACTTGACAGGCAACGATGGCAAATTTTGGAAAAGGAAGATTTAATTTGTCTTTAAATTAAAATAGGAATTTACTAATGTTTATTCAATTGTGTATTATGTTTGCAAATTTTGGAAAAGGAAGATTTAATGTTTTTTCAATTAAATAAACAGCGAGTTTTAGTTATTAATATTTCCACATCAAGAAATAAATGGCGCCACTTTGACTGAGACAGCTAAAACCAATGCTAGCCCAAAATTATTATAAATGTAGATTCTTTCTATCCGTGTGATAATATTTTTTAAAAATTAATTATACCGGCTTCGAAACTTCGTTCTTCGTCAGTATATCTACAATCTATTTTTTAATTATTTTGGGAAAATATATTTAAAATTATGCGAAGTGCCGTTTATAATTTTAAAAAATGTTTGACAGATAGAAACTACTCAAACGAACCAGATTCGTCGAGTTTATTTGGATTTAACGAAACTCTACCCAAATACGTGTTTCCATGCACATAAACCGAGTTTAACCTACTTAGGTTAACTCTATCATGGAAACATGGTAATAAATGTTTGTAATAAAAATTGTAGAATTGTTTTTACTCCTAGTGTTCAATCGGGCAAAAATGATAAAAAATATCATGATATTTTTTATCACTTTTCGCATTAAACGCACGCATTTATCACACAAAAAAACCAACTTTTTTCTTGGTTCCAGCTGTCAATTTTGAATTTATTTTCTTTATGTTATTTTCGGTACTTAAATTAAATAGAATTTGCTTTTTTAAGATATTCATATGGTATTTACACAGTCACCTATTTAGTTAAACATAAATAATAATTTATATTTCGAAGTTTTGTCTGAGAACACAAACATATCAAAACTCAAACTAAAATTATTTGTGTCTCCAATATTTGGATAAAACCAAATAGTTTCAATATCAAAATAATTTATAAACAAAAAATAATTAAAAAATATATACATTTAATTAAAAACCTGACGACAAAATGAGTTTATTGAATTTTACAAAGCGATTTAAAACAAAACGTAACATTTAAAATCAATTTATCATTTTTGGTTGTTCAATAGGGTTTGACGTACAGTATTACAAAATGAAGTTAGGATGGGATAAAATATCATGATATTTTTTATCATTTTTGCCCGATTGAACACGTCCACTGTCAATAAAAATATTGATACAACTTTAATGGAAATGGAATTTAGAATCACCCTATTAAAACTGACGTCTATATGATTGAGGTTATTGTCAAACGGCAAATGTTTTTGTTTTTATTTTAAATCTTTAATAAAAATGTTTAAACGTGTGAATCCTTTTCTCTGCGACAGTTTTAATTATATTAACGGTAAACATTTACATTACAGGTAATTTACATATTTTAAATGACAATTCATATTTTATATAAATAATTTAAATTGAAAAGGCTTTGCAGTAGTCTTACGTCACGTAATACCACTGATTTTGATGTTATAGTGATTGGTGGTGGTCATGCCGGCACCGAAGCTTGTGCAGCCGCTGCTCGTATGGGTGCTAAAACACTTTTGTTAACGCACAAGAAAGAGACGATCGGTGAAATGTCTTGTAATCCGTCGTTCGGCGGAATTGGAAAGGGGCATTTAGTGCGAGAGATTGATGCGTTAGATGGGATTTGCGCAAGATGTTGTGATGTTTCTGGTGTTCAATACAAGGTATTAAATCGACGGAAAGGTCCAGCCGTTTGGGGATTAAGAGCACAAATCGATAGAAATTTGTATAAGAAAGCAGTTCAACGGGAATTGGGACGACTCAAGAATTTACATATTAAAGAATCAAGTGTAGAGGATTTAGTACTGTATGAAGCCACATCTAGCTTAACACCAAATAAAGTAGATGGGGTATTGCTTAAATGTGGCACTAAGATGACATCTAAGACGGTTGTTATCACTACGGGCACTTTTCTTCGAGGTCACTTACACATTGGAACAGAAATTCTACCGGGAGGACGATTTAATGATGAACCTGCAGTTGGACTAGCTGAAAAAATTGAAAATTTAGGCTTTAAACTTGCTCGGCTTAAAACTGGAACACCACCACGATTACTAGCAACTTCTATTAACTATTCAAATCTTGAGAAACATTACGGTGATAATCCCCCTATGCCTTTCTCGTTTATGAATTCCAAAGTTTGGTTAAAACCGGAGGATCAACTTCCATGCTATTTAACTTATACGCCAACAACAATAAATTCGATTGTAAAAGAAAATTTGCATGTAAATTGCCATGTGAATGAGGAAGTGAGAGGACCCCGCTATTGTCCATCAATTGAGTCGAAGGTATTAAGGTTTGGGGGGAAGTCGCATCAAATTTGGTTGGAGCCTGAAGGGTTTGACAGTGAACTAATTTATCCGAATGGATTATCCTGTACGCTTCCAGCCGACTTACAAGTGCAGCTAGTCAGACAAATCCCTGGGTTAGAAAATGCTGAAATCATTCGGCCGGGTTACGGAGTGGAATACGATTATGTTGATCCCAGAGAATTGATTTCAACTTTAGAAACAAAACGGGTTGATGGTTTATTTTTAGCAGGTCAAATAAATGGAACTACTGGGTACGAAGAAGCCGCAAGTCAAGGATTATTAGCTGGAGCGAATGCAGCGTGTAAGGCACAGGGTAAAAAGCCTTTAACGATTAGCCGAACCGAAGGTTATTTAGGTGTATTAGTTGATGACTTAACCACTTTAGGCACAAATGAACCCTACAGAATGTTTACAAGTCGAGCTGAATTTCGTTTAGCATTACGTCCAGACAATGCTGACATTCGGCTGACAGAGAAAGCTTACGAAATTGGATTAGCCTCACAAGTACGATATGATAAATTACTTGATATTAGAAATAAATTAAGAAAATTAACCGACATTTTAAAATCAATGAAACGATCAACAAACTCATGGCGAGAAGTTCTAAATTTAACGGTTAGCAAAAATACTGAAAATAAAACGGCATTCGAAATGTTATCAATACCAAGTGACAGTGTTCGAATGGAACAACTAATTCAGTTGGAACCGGATTTGTTAACTTGGATAAGAGATGATGAGGAATTGTGCCGCCGTATTAAAATTGAAGCCGTTTATGACTTTGCCATTAAACAGCAGGAGAAAGATGTAAATGAATTGAGGCGGGACGAATTTATAATGATTCCAAAAGAGGTGGATTATTTTTCGTAAGATACATTTTTATTTATTCGATACGAACTACCATTTTTATTCATTCGATACTATATTCTTTTATTTGTAGGAAATCGCTGAATTTATCAAACGAAGAGCGTAACAAGTTGAGTGAATTTCAACCTCAGACGGTAATTTTAATTTGAAACGGTTTGTAAAAATGATTTATTTAATTTAGTCCTTATTTTAGATTGCTGCTGCTGGTCGAATACAAGGGGTTACTCCATCAGCAATTGTTCGTCTTCTTCGATTTGTAAAACAGTCGAATTAATTTTAAAATAAATGAATTTATTGCTTTAAGCGTTCATCTGATTGTTTTTACTAGATGTATGGCT
Organism: Tipula vernalis; assembly: GCA_958295665.1. Taxonomy (NCBI): domain Eukaryota; kingdom Metazoa; phylum Arthropoda; class Insecta; order Diptera; family Tipulidae; genus Tipula; species Tipula vernalis. The sequence continues at coordinate 211,316,649 of OY282560.1, read as the reverse complement.
TTATTCACATCCTATGTGGAAGTAGCATTTAAAAGCGAAGTATTTAATATTTTGCCGTTCGTAATTATGTAAGTACAAATATACTGGAGGTAGGGTAGAGCATTTCGTATGTAGTTTAATTAAATCACATTCTTTGCCAATCATATCACCAGAACAAGAAAAATGAAGAATTCAAATTTAATTGACCAAAAATATGCAGATGAAACATTCTCAGTTAGTTCAGGTTAGTGCTAAGGCTTAAGACACACTTTTCTGACGTTGCCTCATTTTTTCTGGGTTTAATGAAGTTAATAATTTTTTTTTGACTAGGAAAACGAAAGCAATCAAATGAGAAAGGAATTCACTGTACAAATAAATTTACAAATGGCTGCTCCAAAATAAATATCCGAAATCGATCGCAAAATTTGAAGGGTAGTAACTCAGCTGATAATGAAGATTTTTAATCAAAGTAAGCACCATTGGCTTAAACACATTTCTGCCAACGAGATACAAGATTGATGATCCCAGAGTAGAAATCCTATGTTCAGGAGGCGATGAAATCCTTAAAGCCATCTTCGATAGAGAACTCTTCTTGGAAGTTTTCTCCTTGACGAAGTGATCCAGGTGTTTGAAAAACTGGTAATTTGTAGGTTATATGTCTGGCGAGTATGGTGGATGAAGCAGAGTTTCGTAGCCCAGCTGATTCAGTTTGGAAAGTTTCTCGTGCATTGTGTGCAGTTCGTCACAGTAGATTTCAGATAGTGGTAGTGCACCACCCCTGTTGAAATCCACCATACTGTGACCATAATCTTCTTCAGATGAGCGCTTGGATTTGGGAATTGTTTGGGAGGCTCATCTCGGTCCAATCAGTGCGCCAATTGTTTGCGATTGTCGAATAGGAGCCACTTTTCGTCGCACGTAACAATGCGGTTGCGAAAAGGGTCGTTTGTGTTGCGTAGAAGGCGAGTGCGATTACTCGTGGTTAGTTTGTGCCGAAAGCATTTGTCCATCTTCGTCTTTCCAATGTCGTTCAGATGACGGGAATGGCTGCGATGCCAACAGACAATTCGTTCGCAAGCTTTCGTATCGTTACATAAGGATCACGTTCCACAATAGTCTTCAGAGCGGCGTCGTCAAGAGGGGCTTTCTGACCTCTACCTACCTGTTCTTCCAGAGCATCATCTCCATTACGAAAATTTTCAAACCAGCTTTGAATGGTGCGATCCGTGACCGACCCTTGGTCGAACCAGTGTTGATTTTATTAGTAAGTAAGTTGCTTACATAGAGAAAGGTTTGCTGAAAAAACGGTATATATATATAACAATAACTGATTATTGCAAAATTGACAGGCAAATCGGACATTTATTTCGGAAGTTCGTAATACTTTTAAAAACAAACCTTAATTCATTTTCAAAATTACTTAAGAAATGCTGTAATGCAAAACAGTTTTGTAAAAATGTGTGACGGTGACACCTAGCGTGTGATAGAATAAGTTAAACTAATAGCTCAATGTTTTACTGTACTAAATGGAATTTTCCATGATAAAACGGTTCTAAATGTTTCTACACTATTCTAACTAGAAAAGTCATGAACTTTCGAGAAGTTTGGTTTGTGTATATAAAAAGGCGAACAAGATCGAATTAGAATCATTAGTTTTTAGTAATCGAAAGAATAAGAATTAAAAAGGAACTAAAAAGTGATTTAAAATGTGTTTTAGTGCGAAATAAAAATTATAAGTGATCAGTAAAATTATGCGAATATTAAAGTAAAGTGATTTTGTGAATTATCGTTACTAAATTGTGATGTAATAATTTTTGTTTGACATAAATAAATTCGTTGGAAATGCAAGCCAAAAACGTAACGATTGGTGACAGCGGTGGGATTGTGAATGGTAAAACAAAGGAAATGATGCTCTCTGAATTAAGAGTTTCAGAATCAATCTACGTGACGCCATGGCGAAAGAAGGGTTAAACGCTGACCATCATGATTTTGGCGTGGAAGTAACGGATGTGGAAATATGGGAGAAATTGCAGATGGTCAAACGAGAATGGACGAGAAATTTCTCGAATTATCTACTTCACTACATGACGAAGTAGGCAAATTGCAAACAGAATTACAAACTGAAATTCAACTTGTCAAAACAGAGGTTCAACAGATGGAAGAAACATTTGAAACGAATAGTGATGTGCTAAATCGATCTTTTTTGTTCTGTTTTGTTTATTTTGTCATATGATTTTTAACAAAAAAGATCGATTTGGCCCATCACTACAAACGAAGGTTCCACAAGTTGAAGAGAAGTTTCAACGTCTCGAGAAAGAGTTAACTGATCTCAAGGCAAGTGGAACAACGAGGCAAGCGGTTCAGACCGTCCAGTCGAATAAGTTAAAACCACAAACATTCGATGGAACAACATCTTTCGCCATTTTCAAATTTAAATTTGAGACGGCGGCAGAAGTACAGCAATGATCATAAGCGGGAAATCTATCGCATGGAATTGGAAAGCTGCTACCAAAAGGGAGTAGACTCGCTTCAGGAATTTTAATCAGCAATCGAGCGACTAGTCCATCTAGCACATACCAGTAAGTCGGCCGATTATATGGAAACGCCAAAAATTGACGCATTCATTAACGGCATTCGTGATCCAGAGACACACAAGGCGGTGATGTTGTCAGTTGTCACCTAAAGTCACCTTCGCGGAAACCACCGCTTGTGGGTTGACGAACGAGACTGCACAAGCCATCACTAAACCGTCAATGAAAATACGCCGAGTGGAAATCGACACTGTAGCGGCTCACTCATGCGTGCTTCGCCAAATTAAAATTTAATGCAATGTCTTTATGCCCTCAACGTTGACATTACCATTTGGGAACACACGAGACAAGAGACACCAAACTAAAATAAAATTATTTTCTTTTAACTTCAGTCTGCTCTCGAATTTCAATAAAGCGACATGTCGCCCACCTCGCGCGGTTTATAATTAATGTCATAAAATGGTGATGCAAAATATTAATGTAGTTTGTTTTTTTTTGTATTAAATAAATTAAAATAAACTTTAATAAATAAATAAAATAAAATTTATAAAATTTAAAATTTAAAAATATTAAATTAAATTTGTGGCGTGCTAAAATTTAGCATAAATATAAATTAATATGTAGTACACGCTAAAACACCAACATAAATACCGAGCAATCAGCACCAAGATACCGAGACGGAAGCGGTAAAATCACTTGTTGGGCATGTGATAAAATTGGTCATATCTCTCGGGACTGTTGGGAAATAAGAAGAAAACGGGGAAAATTACCATCCCCTATGCAGCGACGACCAAACGGAGCACAGGCAGTGGCCAAGCAAGAAGGCCAAATGACGGCGGAGCCGTTAAACTATAAAGAGTCACCTTAAAGGGGCAGAAGCTGACTCCCACAAAAGGGCAGAAGCTGACCCACAACCGATTTCCCCTTAATCCATATGCGAGTTTCGAAATAAGCAAGAAGCGGTGACAGCTTAACAATCAAAGGCGACATTGATGGCACGGATCGCATCATCATCCTATGGAGGTATACAACCAGCTAATGGATTGAAGTTTACAAACGGCAACTGAAGATAGTGCAATAATAAAAGGGAATAGATTGTAAAAATAAGGATCGGGAGAACACTTTTCCAACAAGAAGTGCTTTTTGGGAATGGACGTCATGAAGGCGAATGGCTTCGTGGTGGATGTTCGAAGAGAATTATTAACTTACGATAACATGGAGTTGCCAGTTCAATCTAGCAGTGCAGGAGCAACTACCAGGCGAATTATTGTTGATCATCGGGAGAGCTGCCACCGAACTCGGAGGATCGTCTGGAGAAGATTGGAAGGAGATTCTGGGTCACTCAGATATTGGGTTGTGGAAGTTAACGAAGAGGATAATGGAGCCAAGGAAATTATAATCGGGTAAGCCCTAGTTAAACCAGACAAGGACCATAGAGTACCAATTAGCACTCTAAATCTCTCGGATAACCGAGGTTTCAACTGTAGTAAAGTGTGAACAAAATGTCCAATTGGAAAACCCGACATGCAAGGGCAGAAAGAAATGTTAGAAACACTTATGTAGAAATGGACCGAAGATCTTACTGTGGGACAGAAAAATTCTGCAGATCAACTAATCAAACGGTACACGTCCATATTCTGCAGTACATCGGATAATAACGGAAGGACTCCAATGGTACAGTACCGAAGTGATGCGGGAACGGAGATGCCGGTCCGTCAATCACCTAGGAGGTTACCATTGGCAAATCAAGAAGTCAATCGAATGGTAATAGATATGCACGCAGCAGGAGTAATCGAACCATCTAACAGCCTAAGGAGCTGACCGGTAGTATTGGTCGAGAAGAAAGACGGTAGTATGAGGTTCTGCGTTGATTACCGAAAACCCACTCAGGAAGATCGCGAGAAAACAGCGTTCATTGTGGGTAAAGGGCTTTGGCAATTTAATGTTAAGCCGTTCGGATTATGTAAAATGTCCCTGCGACTTTACAACGATTAATGGAGCGCGTGTTAAAGAGATTACATTAGAAGATGTGCCTACTGCCTAATATATTTGGGCGACATCTTCGTCATGGGCAAGGATTAAAGTGTAAGCTGTTCAGAACTGAAGTAAAATATTTGGGTTATCTGATAACGACCAATGGAATTCACACCGATGAAGAAAAGATCGCAGCGGTAAAGAACTGGCCAAGACCTAAAAATTTACACGAATTATGAAGCTTTCTGGGATTGTGCACCTATTATAGACGCTTCGTGCCAGGATTCGCCAACATGGCCAAGAGTTGACCAGGAAGAACAAGGCATTCGAATTTAAGGATGCCCAGGAAGAAGCATTCGTGGAACTAAGGAGACGGTTATGCATCGCGCCAATCCTCGCATACCCTATTCTCAACACGAAATTTATTTTGGACACCGATGCAAGTAATGACGGTATAGGAGGTGTGTTAGTTATCACGGAAACTAATGGTCAAGCACGAGTTAAAACATTATCAAACCCGGAGTTGTTGGCTATAGTGGTATGTGTTAAGCATTTCCATAAGTATCTTTATGGCCAAAAATTCCATTTACGGACAGATAATGGCGCTTTACAGTGGCTGTTGCAATTCAAGAATCCAGAAGGACAGGTAGCACGCTGGATCGAACTTCTTCAAAGTTATGATTTCCAAATCGAATATCGGAGGGAAAGTGCACACGGAAATGCCGACGCATGTCCGGTCATGTCCTGTAGAATATAAACATTGTGGTCATGTTGAAGCAAAGGAAGTCATCATCGACGTTAGGCTTAAGCAAGTGCTGCTTGATGAGGAGTGGACCGACGAAATGATCAGGAAAGAGCAATTGGATGATACGGATTTATCAGTTATCATGTGAAGCAATTGTGGCTGCTGATACCAAAGTGCCGGATTGGGGAAATCCTAAACGAGTATCATGGAGGAGCAAGCAGGGGCCACCTAGGAATTAATAAAACATTGGGCAAGATACTTCAACTATTCTACTGGACGGGACGTAGACAGTCTGTGATAGAGTGGTGCCAGAAATGTGACCAATGTGCGGTGGTGAAGGGACTCGCACGTAAAAGTCGTAGAACCATGAAACAATACAATGTAGGAGCACCATTCGAAAGAATTGCAATGGATGTAGCGGGACCATTTCCCATCACCGAGAGCGGTAGAAAATATGTGCTAGTGATAATGGACTATTTCAGCAAATGGCCGGAGGTATACCCCATTCCCAATCAGGAGACGACAACAATAGCTGATGCCGCAGTCAACAACTGGATTAGCAGATTTGGAATGCCGATGGAGATTCATACCGATCAAGGAATGAATTTTGAATCGGTGGAATTTCAAGAAATATGCCAGATGCTCGGTATAAATAAAACGAGAACAACGCCTTTGCATTCACAATCTGATGGTATGGTGGAAAGATTCAATGGTACATTGGAGGAATATCTAGAAAATGTCGTTGAAAAAAACCAACGCAACTGGGATCGGCATATACCGATGTTTCTGATGGGAATGACACCAGCTAAAACGTTATTGGGAGATATTCACGATTACCGGGAGATTTAAAGTTTTGGCTTTTCCATCAGCAGCTTTATGTGGACAGGACTAAGTAGACCGGATGAAAGAAGAACTTTATGAGATTCATCAATTTGTACAAGGGAAAACACGAATGTCAAGTGACCGGATGAAAGCTCGATATGATATACGAGCAAATAACTAAGGCTTGCAGGAAGGGCAATTGGTATAGCTTGACAACCCGTAACTTAAAAAGGGATTATCACCGAAGCTGCAACCAGCATGGGAAGGACCTTACACTATCATCACAAGGATGAACGACATGGTTTATCGGATACGGAAGGGACATCGAGGCAAACCAAAGGTGGTGCATTTAGAGAGGCTGGCACTCTACAGAGGAGGTGATTTTGGTCCTGTTCGGGCAGAACAGGCTTAGGTGAGGGGTAGTATTACCGTGACACCTAGGGTGTAATAGAATAAGTTAAATTAATAGCTCAATGTTTTACTGTACTAAAATGACATTTTCCATACCAAACTGTTCTAAATGTTTCTAGACTGTTCTTACTGGAAAAGTCATGAAATTTCTAGAAGTTTGATTTGTGTATATAAAAAGGCGAACGAAGTCGAATTGGATTATTAGTAATTCGTAAGCGAAAGTGATAAGTTAAACAACACTAGGTAGGGTTAATTTATTTTACACTAGGTGTCACCGTTACAATATTTTTGCTTTTTTCATTGAAGAACTTCAAGTTAAAAAAAACATCATTTTACTACGGATTCCTACGGAAATTTTTTGTTTTGTTAAAACTGTTGTTAACTACTACATTAAAATGATTTCATAACATAATATTGGTTCAATTTTGTCAAATAATACCAAACGTCCATTTAATTCACTGAAATTTTTTTCTTAGATTTTGGTCGTACATTCAAATCAATCAATCAATCAAAATAGTTGTTTTTTAATGTAAAATTTTGTATAAAATTTGAAATTTCACCAATACCTTCAAAAATGTCTCTATATTCATAAAAAATATCTTCCTCTATTAAATTAATTTTCTGTACTAAACCTACTTTTTGTATTGTTGATAATATTGTCTTTTATTTTTGACCTTAACCCTGTTACTACCATGCTATTTTAGTAACGTAAACTACCTAGCTGTGACTCAGACACACAGCCAAATTGCTCATTTCATATGGTGAGTTTCGGGGTGGTTTGGCGTCTATTGGAGGGGGGGATCAAAGTTGAGTAGATTAATGTACCAGCTCCATAACCTTCCAGTAGGGTGCACATCACGTGAGCTGTTCTGGTCTTGTTATTAGGCAGCTGCGTGATGGGTACAATTGTGGAAGGGGTAACCTGTTCACAATTCGCAAGTGTACGTACTGCCTCCTCGTGGCAACCACTGGTAACTAAGGCCATTTGGCACATTTTAGGCCATTTGGCACAGGCTAAAGTACGGCGCTAAAGGAGAAAACCTTGACAAAAAACCCTAATCTAAGGTGGAACAGCATATGCCGAAAGATGTATGGCTGATAGGTTAATCAGCCCAAAATATGCGGACTCTGGATACCAGGCACCCTCCAGTTTTATTTAGCCTTCCTGTAGTAAAGCTGGGTGACCTACAGGTGATTTGCAATTCCGAGCAACTCGTAAGAGTAAAAACAAACGGAATACGGGGCAGGAGTAGGAATATACGAGAGTGGGACAACCCTCTCGAGGTCCTTGAGCTCCAATGCTACCGTCTTTCTAGCGGAACTACATGCTGTAGTAAACATCTAGGAGGGAGAGCAATAAGCCCAGATAGTATGTATCACGTACCGGGAGGCAGTATCGTCAGGTTCATTAAGAACCTGAATATTGACTGAACGGATAATTAAGCAGGGGCCAGCACAATAGATCTTTTAGGTCGCAGTGCGAAGTGGCTGATCGCCCGCATGGCCCCCCCAATAATAATAATAATAATATGGTGAGTTCATTTATTTTATTTTAATATTGTACATTTACAAATAATTCAAGAACAACATTTCGGATTATACAATTTTGATTATTTTTTAAAATTAAATAGTGACTCAGAGACACAGCTCGGTAGGAATAGGGTTAAATAGCTTATGCCTATGATTTTTGCTCCATTATAACCCTGTATTATTTTCAGTTTTATTTTCTATACAAACACACACATACAGTGCCAAATGAGACAATTTCAATATGGACAATGATATTTATATAACTCTTTTGTTACTACATGATACTACCTCGTAAATACTGTTTTAATCTGATTTTGGAAACACAGTGTTTCCGAAAATTTATTCATTTTTAAAATCCAAATTAAATGTTGTAATTTTATTAGTTTGTTTAACAAGTGTTTAAGTAGTACTAAAAAAAGTTTTATGTGTCACACTTGTTGTCGTCTACAAATTCAAAATCTATTTAAACTTTGAAATTTGTTTTTTTTATACAAAGCCATTGAATCTTTCAACAACGATCTGAAGTGCAAAAATGGCGATTTGAACGAAAGGAAAGACTACTGATTAAATATTACATTCGTGAAATCTCATCGGGTGAAAATGAATATCCCAACAAGCATAATGTTTTCAACTTGTTTATTCTATAAAAAATGTAGAAAATTCGCGTTAAATCGAAACTTCGACGTGCAAATGGAAATAGTGCCGCATTTTCTTCACCGTATAAAACCAAAAACGTATAAATCGAGTACCGTGGAAATTGAGAAATAAGTTTAATGTACAATATAATTTTATTGCGTGTAGCTCTAAGTAGTGAGGATACGATATTTGGAGCTTTACAAATAGTGATCGTGCAATGCATTTTATAAAAATAAAACGTCAAACCATATAAAAAGTTAGCTTTAGTTCGTTCAACACGTCTGATTTTTTTACAAAGCTTTCAAGCGGGTTTACTAGAAATAACTAACAAATCGTCAAATCGCCTTCCTCCGGAATATCCGTCTAGTGAAGTGTGAAGCGTGATTCAAAATGAAACAGTTAATTTAGACGTCACGTGTCACCAAACTTTTCGCTACGTGATTCGCACAGACGGGTACCGAATTTTGATGGTACTTGCGCGCATTCAGTCGAGTATTGGTTGGACAATTTCGAGAATACCGCAATACTATTAAAACGGAATTCACCCGAAACACTGATTTACTGTCGAGCTGAAAACAATTTAATTGATTTGTGTTTCCGAGACATTTATTTATAGTATTTTACTAATTATTTAGTATTAAAAGGAAAAGCACACATGGAAACAAAGTAATCGAAATAAAAAAATATTGAAGTTGCTTCCATTAGGCATAAAAACGAGAGAAATTCTGTTATAATAATAGAGGGCCCAGTACTGAATCCCGAGACACACTGTAAATTACAGGAAGGAAATTAGACAAAGAATTGTCGAAAAAAACTACCTGAGAACGATTAGAAAGATAGTTCAACAATTTGGCAGCGGAAACCGAAAATCTAAACTGAGATAAGGGTTTATTAAAAAGAATTCTGTGATTAATAGAATCAAAGGCTTAAGAAAAATCTAACAAAGTTAAAGAAGTCAATTCCTTATTATTTATATTACGCCTGATATCATCACATATATTTAATAACGCATTAGAAGTGCTATGAAATGTTCTAAAGCCAGATTGGAAGAAACAAACTATTGCTATTTAGATGCGATTGAATTTGATTTTTAACAACTGTCTCGAAAGCTTTAGAGAGAGAATTTAAAATGCTAATTGGCCGAAAATGGGATAGCTCCGAAGGATTATTGATCTTTGGGGTGGGGCTTATTTTACTTAGCTTCTGCTGATCTGGATAGGAAGAGGACGTGAGAATAAAATTGAAGATATCGCTTAACGAATTTTAAATTGACGTTATCTAGACCAGAAGATTTCAAATAGCAGATTGTAAATCCTCGAGTAATATTTGAAAACGGAAACGAATTGGAGGACGCGTTAGAGAACAAATCGACGTTATTACTGCCCGAGTTCAGACTATGTAGAGTAAAAATACATATTAATGTCATTGGGTTTGAAAACATCACTAGAACTACTCTTGCATCTGGCCTAAATTACGAACATTACGACAGAAAACTTTTGGAGGAAGAGAGGGGTCTATTGTCCTTGAATAAATTACGTTTAGCAATCCGAATTAACCCTACAACTCAATTACCAACTCGCTTACGAGCCTGCTCACAGAAAAAACTAGAAGATCATGATGAGTTATTAGTAAAAGAGATGATATGATCAATAAGGAAATAAGAGGCACGGCGGTTGGAGAACAAAACGTTGGTACCACAGTGTCCAGAGGTAAGAAAATCGATAACTTCATACAATAAAGGACATTTTAGCGTATAGAAAGCGGAAAAGACAAATTTTTCAAAAGAAGGATTGTCCTTCCCAAAAACCGACACTTGGGAACCCTTCTCTTACCATATTTTTCCCGTTTTGGTTGTTTCCAACCACCCTTTTTCATAAAAACGACTTTATCTAGATCTTAAGGGGAGTTACTTAATCCTACGACAAACTTCCTCTACCCGACTAGCGCACCAGGATTATGTCGTAGTACCATTCCCCCTTAAGATAATTTTTGTAACGACTTTCTTTGGTGTTAAAGCTGAATCTAGTCATAAAATAAGTTACAAATGGCGCCCAAAACCACCATTGGCACCATTCTTACAAATGGCGCCCAAACAAGGGCCAACACATCAGGCTCTATCTTTTTTATTTCTGTTTTTATAGTCAATGTTTCTTTATTTGGATATTTCTGAACAGAAGTTTTTCGACGTGAATATGACTGCAGCTTAGCCTGACAAAATACATGGTACCCACATATACAACCAGTGTTATATTCTATGAGTATATTCTCTTATGGCTGTATGATACTCACTTTTTTTCAAGTACAATAAAGTGCTGCAAAACTAGTAAAGCGAAACAGAGAAGGGTAGTGTAGACAATACTATAGGCAAATATTTTGAAGTTTCGGATAAACAAAATTTGTAAATAGAATCAAATTTTTTTTTGTGTTGGACCATGTTATTTAATAAATTTGCATTAGCTGCCGCAATTAATTGCAACGACATAATTTATATGTTAAGTAAATTTTTATATTTACAAAAAAATCCTCGTTTTAAATATTTTGGCAAACAATTAACAATGCAAACCCAAAATTGTATTTCAGTACCAAAAGGAAAATCAAAAAAGAAAAAAAAAATCATAACAACAATGGCGAACGAAAATGGAAAAATTGTATATTAAATTTATTTTAAAATTAAACAAATAAATTCTCTTTGGCACACAAAATACAAATATTTTCTCTATTATTTCGGAAATGTCAGAAAAAAGTATGTAATGTCAAAAAAAAGAATCAAATCCAATTCTTTTTTTGCTATATTTGCTCGATTAACTGCTAGAAAAATTGAGCTACCACTTTTTTTTGACGTTTCTATTTTTTTTTCCAAATCTATGGTGTATACACTCACTCTCACAAATATTTTGTATATATATTTTTTATCTCACTCCGTTTGTCTTTCCTAGTCACTGAAAAAGTGGGAAAAAAAGTGAGTATCATACAGCCATTACTAACTACTAAATTTTCACGAAAAGAATCTTGTATAATTGTTTATCTATAACTGAATACTAATGTTCAATTAGAATTTCTATTGAATGTAAAATGGAATTTGCTATGTTATCGGGTTTACAAATCGAAAGTGAATAGGATCTACGATGATGATTGCGTATGAAATTCTTCTTGTGTGCTGGTCACTTTAGACTTTAAATTTCGTTACTTTATTTTATATTGAAACTTTAGGATGAATACAATTTGAACAGCGATTTTGCCTTAATGTTTCACTTGAACTTAATGAATTTTTGACTAAAAATTCTTGTTCTTATGTTTCGAAATTCATTTACCCATGTCGGAAAACACTTGTTCGACATAAAATTTGAGTAGCACACATTTTTTTACATACTTTAATTATTTCAGGTCATCCATTTCTTAAATTTGATTTTGACTTATTGATGTTTTTATATCTTATTATTTCTATACATACTAATAGACCTATTGCGTCATTTTGTGACATGGGTCATATTCATAATGAAGAACTTTTTTTCAATTTATGGATACAGTCGCTGAATCCGTGATTACTCGGTTTGTTTGTGGCATGTCCCAACCCACCCTCTAGGGAACAAACCGATGGCCATGGTAGCGATGGTAACATGAATTGTCCATAAATATCCAAAATATTATCTCATATCGCAGCTCATTGTGTACTGTTTTTGTCCAGTACCTAAGTGAGGGTGCTTGCACAGCTTCGGATCATTTCCGTTTTCAGTGTCAATTTGGTTGTAAGTGTAACAACAAATTGACCTAACTAAATTATCGTAATAGGTTTGCGCATAATTTCATCTCGGTTTTTCAATTTTATCGTTCATCCCTCGCGATGTGTTTGCAAGTCCGCTTTAGTTTTAAGATCGTTCTGGGTGTAGTGCGGTACTAACGGGCAAAATTGTCTCTATTTTAGGACGATTTTGTCCCATCAATTAGTTCCGACACACCACGAAACGCAAAGAGAATCAAAAATAAGCAATAACCGCCATGTTATTGTTTCCTGGTGGTAGGGAAGACAATATTTATTCTGCCGGGAGTGGCATTGAATATAAATTATTGCCTTCATGAACGGTGTACGACTTGCCTCCTACACAATCCCGTGTCTCTCTGATATGGGATCGAAGGCGGTGTTGTGGGAACGGGAGTGCAAGGGTGTCATTCATCACCACCAGGTAAGTCGAGATTTGGGGCTGTGACACCATAGCAGTGAGGCTTGAAGTTGGGTCAAAGTTCTAAAATTTCTGTTTATTTGTTTTTCAAACCCTTATCCTTTCCCTGGTTGATCTCACTGATTTGGAAATTATTTGTGTAGATGTGCCATCTGTTGTTGTTTTATTTTAGATTAATTTTTAGTAAAGTTTGTATAATTATTGTTGGGAAAATGAACGGAAGTCTACTAGAAGATGATGAGCTTCTGGTAGAGTTGGAGGTGCACGGTTTGATAAACAGAGAATGACAGCCTCACTGAAGCGGTCACTTATAGATAGGTTACAAGCTGAGAAGGAAGACCCCCTCTTTAAGCCATACGACCAACATGCGGCATCGATTATTTTTACCTTACCAGGATGTTGCAATTTATCAAAAAAAATTGCAGGCTGGGCAGCAGTTTGTGTTGGACGGAGTCAAAGCTGGTAAAACGATGGCTGAGTTGTTTCCTCAGTTAGTGACCAGAATGCTGCACATCCGGAATAGGCTCTTCCGCAATGAATATAGTCCAGCAAGCATGCACGTAATTATGTATATTCTGTTTGAAGTGGTGTCCGATTTGCATAAGGACGCAGTTGTACCAGACGTCATTGTCGATAGATTGTCTAGGATAATGATTAGGATTGACACGCGCATGGTAGAAGTAAATGTAGAAGAAGAGTGAGAGGATCGAGAGGTCAATGAGTTTAAGGTAGATGTAGAGGTTCGTGCGGAATGCAAGATTGTAGAGCAAGAATTAGAAAAGGTCTCTGAAGTTGAGGGAGATATAGAGAGAGTATTGCAGAGCAGCAAGGAGGAGGACGAGCAGAGGATGAACTAAGTAAAGAAGATTGTCCGGTTGAAGAACAAGTAGAAGAGACTGAAGCCTACCAGCCTGTAGCAGGAATTGATAAAATAGAGTTCCTTGCGGAAGGTGAGGTGAAAGATGGCAGAGCTGTAGATTCTGCCCTGATTGTTCATAAGATCGGCTCCAATGCTGTAGTGTCACAACATAATGTCAGAAGAGATTCTATGCAGCAAAAAGGTCATGTGACGTCGGTACCATCAGGTGATAGGAAGGTTGTTCGCAATGTGGCGGCGGTGCAAGAGACCTCGCGGCACTAACATGATGACGAAGAGAATCTGCGGTACCAGCATGATGGTACCGCAGGGGGGTGGGTCTACGTATTGTTTCTGTGCCCCGCAGAAAGAGCCCAAATAGCTGTAGACCAGCTATTGGGTGTAATAGGGATTTAGTGTTAAGAGTGTGTTAGTATTAGGAATTAATTAAGTTTAGATAGAAAATAGGATAGGAAATACTAATGTAATAGTAAGATAGGCCTCTTTTAATAACTAGGATTGGTCCTACAGCATTGTTTTGTTTTGAAAATCAAGATGCGGTAGGAATAACATCTTTGCGGCGCTATGAACCTGCTGAAATAACAACCAGCAGAGACAAGAGCAGTGCTTCAAGTCCCAAACAATGATAAGATCACGAACTAATCACGCCGAATTGGCTTTCATTGAACTCTAACCAACCTCTTATATCATTATGCCCGAAGAAATACGAGAGACCAATATTTTGTTTTTCTTTTTTATGAATTTAACCTGAGCAATCCGCTACACTGTCGGTAAAACTAGAAGCCGTCAACCTGAAGCTGGAAGTGCACTACATGGTCGAAACGGCCTGAACACTACACAGTACACTGTTTGAATATCCACCTCACATCCACGCAGTACGGTTTATTCAGCAGTGTCATTGTCTCATTCGTGATCTTATTCGTTGCTTGGCAGAATTGATTGCAGCCGGTGCAATTGTTCTACAATCTTATCCAGTTTATCCAGAACCTACTAGCCAATTTCGTAATGGTTCAACGACCACAAAGATCTCGCCGTGGAAGTTGTAATAGTAAGACATTAGAAAAAGAAGAATGTTAAGAATAAAAAAAATAAAATGGTAAATCTTGGACTAGGCTATACGAATATTTCCTCATATAGAGTTTGTAGGGAGTGAGGTTGACTCAATCCTCACACTGGAAAAACAGGTTTGAGTTGGCGCCACCCCTAAAATAAAGTAATAAGGTACCAATCTCGAAGGTCCATTACAAAATACATTGTAACATGTAGGGAATTAGTTAGGTGTAGCGAAATAAATGTTAAGCAGCAACGTGAATTTCCTCATCAGAGTGGGAGAAAACATTATAGCGCCGATTACGATGACTACAAAGAAAAATTCTTTCTTAGATTTGCACTTCGACTATATTAACATCGAATAAACCGCTTCGCGGACAAATCTTTTTATTAAAATGATATTTTGAATTTATCCTTAAGTTTGTAATAATTAACATTTTTAATTTATATTTTTCAAACTAGTAATTTTGTGAAGTTAATAAAATGTATTAAAAATTAAAACAAATCGATCGAATTTGAATCGAAGGTCGTAAATGCTAAAGTTAAAATCGTTTAACATGGACTTGTAGAAGAATACAGAAGCTTTACCTTTGGGACACTGAAACACGGCTTCCAAATCATATACTGCAACGATAATATTAAATATAATATAATAATATTAAAACAACGAACTTCTTCTTTTATTGCCCCATCAATCTGTGAATGGTGACCATGTTTCCCTCGTTTGTCTTCGTCCAACACGTCACTTATCAATTTATCCCTCTTTTCAAGTACAGTCCCGAAAAACAATTTGTAACCGAGTGGTTATGCGTCTGTAAATAGTCGGTTGAAAATTAGAACAAAAAATTAGAATTATTAAGTTAAATCGCACGAAGGCTTACCGACTTAAGAAAAATATACGAAATCAAAAAAATTATTCTCGAATTTAAAACGACTCGATATAAAAATCGGTTTAAGTTCGTTAAGTTTTCAATTTACATTCGACAAAAATTTAAATTTTGGTAGTAGCTAATAACCGCCATCCGACTATAAACAAAAAACGTCACTACGATCTTTAAACGACACAAACTAGAATTTCTGAAACAAAATTAAAATTTGGTAATGATAAATAACCGACAACCGGTCATTTTACAAACTTCGTTTTTAACCGAAATTGAAAAATAAAGGAAACGAAAAATAGAGAATGTTGTACGTTGTACCATTTGTAAAAGTGATTTCTCAAAAGAAAGAAGTGAAAAAGTTGTAGGAAAAAAAATTTGGTGAATTAAAAATTAAACATTTGACTTATGTCAACAGTAAATTGAAATATTAATTTGTGCTGTTAAAATTTTAAAAGGTATGTAACTAAATTGAATAATTTACTAAGAGTATAAAATAAATTGAAGAACCTAGAATTTTTGTCATGTGGTTTACGTTTTTAAGGTTAGTTTTATTTTTATTAAGATTTTTATTTTATTTTTTATTTCAATAACATTATTGAATATTATTATTTGATAAACTGGTTGATAAATAATATTAAACGTTTTAGTCATAATATGCCCAAAAACAAAGCATTACGGCAACTTACAAGCCAGTCATTAAGACGAAGATTACGTTTCAAAAATAGAGTTTCCAACATCAACGAATTGGAAAGGGAATTGCATGAAAACCAGGAATCTATTGAACTGTGCGAAGTGAGAGATCAACTGGATCAAAGCCAGGAATCTATTGAACTGTGCGAAAGTTGTGTGAATCAAGAACAACTAGAACAAGTCAAATATTTAAATGAAAAGGACATTAGTGTAGATGACGTTGACCATGAATTAAATAATTTTCCAGAAACCCTTTCAGAAATAGAAGATGATGATATAAATGCCACAAGCGAAAATAAAATCCCAAGCATTGCCGATTTTCTGGGTCAGTGGGCCCCAAAATACAATATTAAAGCTAATGCACTAAATGAGCTTTTGGATTTCTTGAGAAATTCAATTGGCCTTAACCTTCCATTAGATAGTAGGACTCTTTTAAAAACCCCACAACAAAGAGAAGTGTTAGATTGTCCGCCAGGTAAATACGTTCATATAGGTTCCAAGTCAAATTTAAATAACCTGTTAGTCAATTACGAAAATGTGTCAATTTCAGAAATAGATATCAATATAGACGGGGTTCCCATTTCAAAAAGTAACAGAAGTTGTTTTTGGCCAGTATTAGGCAGACTATGGAATTTAGATGAGAGATCGGTTTTTGTGATAGGCGTTTATCATGGTTTTAATAAACCTGATGATTTCAATAAATATTTACGCCCACTAGTTGATGAATTAAAGAATTTAACGATGAACGGATATGTACATAATAATATTAATGTTTGTGCGAGATCTGGTTTATTAGGAACAAAATCACATACTGGCTATTTTGGTTGTCTTAAGTGCACAGAAGAAGGAGAATTTATTAAAAATAGAATGGTTTTCCCAATTGAAAATAATTCGAATTTAAGAACTGATAATTGGTTTAGACAAAGAACACAAGAGGAACATCACAAGTTTAATTCAATTCTGGAGGAACTTCCAATAGATATGGTTAAGCAATTTCCTTTAGATTATTTGCATTTAGTGTGTTTAGGCGTAATGAAAAAGTTAATCCAAATGTGGTTGAGTGAGGATTCAAAATCTCTCTTATCAAGGCTTGAGATTTCACAAATTTCTATGAATCTAAAAACTATATCTCTAACACAACCTAGTGATTTTCAATGGGCTATTAGACCAATAAATGATTTTGCATTTTTCAAAGGGTCTGAATTACGAGTTTTTTTGCTGTATTCGGGCCCATTTGTATTAAAAGATCTTATTTCTATTGAAAAATATAATCATTTCATGTTATTACATGTTGGGATTTTGTTATTATGCCATACTGACTATTCTATAACAAAACTAGAGTTGGCCGACAAAATTTTGAAACAGTTCGTAAATGGAACCTGTTTTATTTACGGACGACATCATTTAACATACAACATGCACTGTCTAACACATTTGACCCAAGATGCGGAACAATTTGGTAGTTTAGATAAATTTTTCGCTTTTCCGTTTGAAAGTTTTATGTCTGTTATCAAACGTCTCTTAAAAAAACCAAACCAACCACTGGCTCAAATATGCAACAGGATTTTTGAAATTAATAATTCAAAAATAATAAGTTCCAAAAGATTTAACCCTAACAAATCATATCCAGTATTAAAACAAAAATATTTTAAGCATGGTAGGGTACTCACAAAAGAATTGAATTTCATAATTTTGAAACTAGAAATGACAATCGCAATTGTTGGATTTTGACGAAATCCAAAACTATTGTGAAATTTTCGTACGTGGAAGTAATTAAAAACGAAATATACATTTGGGGTAAACAAGCAATGGATCGCACCGACTTCTATAATTTTCCTTTGGCTTCAAGTAAACTTGATATTTTTGAAGCTACGTTTACAGACCAACCAGAAAAACAATATGATTACAAAGATATTGAAAAAAAGATGTTTGCAATGAACCACACGGAACCGGAAAGATTTATATTTTTCCCAATACTTCATTCATAAGAAATAGGTGATTTAAAAATCGTTAATTTATTTCAAATCACGAAACGTTTTTATACAAAAATTATACATTCATATTTTGTTTTATATCTTTTAGAAAATGTACCCAGTCGTAGAAACGAATACGCATGATGATGAGAAGGAAGTAGCCGTAGTATTAGACAAGTGGATCAACGAAAATTGTGTTTTCTGGCCAACTGATTATAAAAGAGCCCTATCCAAAAAATTAAATATCGAAGAATCTTGACAAAAATTCCAATGCAAAATTTTAAAAAGAAATTTAAATTCTTTTAGCCAAGCCAAACAAATAGAGAAACACTTTGAAATCAATTCTAACTCAGACACCGAAAACATTACATCTCGAAAGAGGCAAATATTTGCATTTACGCAATACAACGACGAATTTGACATCTCGTTACCAAAGTTATCGAAAACCGCTGCTAATGATAAAACTAGTGAAAAACAATTAGAAGTAGTGCCACAATTAATATCTAGCGCACCTTTACAAAACAATTCAAATTTATTTAATGTAATTTTACCAGAAGTACCACCACTAGCACCGACAACGACCATACAACCATTACAAAATGTAATAGATCTAGATTGCATAAGAGCTCTACCAGAAATAATTGTTTTATCAAACAGCTCTGTATCAAATGGTTCATCATTATCATTAGTGCCTCCATTATTACAACCAATATCAACTGATGTTGTGCAAAATAATGAAATACATTCACTGCTGTGTAAAATTTTCAACTCCTATAGACAGCGATTTCGGTAAAGACAAATCATACGGAATTATTGAAAAAATTGGAAAAATGGATGAAAATATAAAAACACTGCAACAAAACCAAAGTTTAATTTTAAAAAACCAAAGGGAAATAATTCAAAATCAAAACATTACGAAAGAATGTTTAGAAAATCTTCTACTGACGATAAGAAAATCGGAGACAAAAATTGTAAAAAATACGTCATTTATTTTACCAAAAATTCCAATAACAACAGTGGAGGAACTTGAAAGCTTCAACACTAAATTAATTAATAAAAGCTACATGGAACAGATGGTAAGGCAATTTAATTTTATCTCATGACATCGAACTTGAATTAATCCTATTTATTTTTTTTTTCAGATTCTATATCTTTTTGCTTTGAAATGCAACAATACAAATAAAACAATAAAAACAGTATTGGAACACCTTTTAAGTTATGACCTAATAACAAAGTATTCGTGGTCGGGGCAATCGTCACTTTCAAAAGGTAATTTTGGTGCATGTTGATTTGAAGTTAAGTCTCAAATTTGTTTGATATATCTATGTGTAAGCTATGTTCCAAATATTTTATTTTATTTTGTCACATAGGTATAGATTATAGATAAAAATTAATCTTTCCATTTCATTGTTTTTATTCATAGATATAACCAAATTGATATTCAATGAAAATACATTTCTGATACAACTGATGGTCGAGGTGCAAAACTATACGAACGATAACCCTGTGACTCAAGGATCAAGCATCAAAGAGTTTTTAAAGCGGGCGAATTTTCGCAAAAAAAAATAAATTCATGTTTAAAACAAATATATTCTATTTTTTAGTATTACCTATATAAAATAAGTAATAAAAAGTTAAATATTGATTACCTATTTGAATTACTGTGATGATTTTTTTTACTGATTCTAAAGACTTATTATTAATTATAAATTTATAATCAATGTACTGTAGTGTACATATTACTATTAAATTAGTATAATATTAAAATGAATTAATGTACCTTACAAATTTTTATAATTAAGTACCTAAAATATTTAAGTATATGTACTATTTTTTTAAAATATTATTTTGATTATTATTTTAAATTTATTTATTTTTATTTTATTTTAATTGTTTTTATTTCATAATCCTAAAACCTGATTAAACCTAAAACATTTTTGTTTTTTATAAAAAAAATATCCCCAACATTTCGATGGGTGCATTCCATCAATTAAATTTTACTCCTTGAACATGATGGAATTTACCATCGAAACTTTGGAGGTATTTAAAAAAAAAATGGAGAAGTATTTTAGGTTTAATCTAATAAATAAGTATTTTATTTATTGTTATTTGTTTAATATTACATAATATAATTGAATTTATTTATAATTATAAGTATTACTAAGGTTACTCGATAAGTTAAAAATTTGAAATGTTGATATTGTAATATTATAATTACTATTTTTTTACATATGGATATATATGAGGGATGTGAAGTTTATCCTACATTTATCCTAAAAATACAAAAACAACAAATTGTTTAATAGTATGTGTGAAAAGGTAACATTTAGGCGTTTTTCAGAAACCTACGATATAACTATATAAAAGTTTAATTGCAAATAATATATTTTATATATTGTTTTTAGTTATACCAAATAAATTAAACATATTAAAAGATTAAGATAAATTAAAATAGAACGGCACGTACCGATTTAAACAGGTATTTTGACATAATACTAAACGCATTTATAGGAATTGCTCATCGGATTCCTTTATTGAGTGATAAGATGTAGGCCTAATTTAACTACTGACCAAGTTTTAGAATTTTGGCTTGGATTTCTGATACCCAAATAGAGATCAAAATATAGTATAGGGACCACACAATATACCTCAAGTTGGCGAACTCTTTGACGTAATACTAAACGCATTTATAGGAATTGCTCATCGGATTCCTTTATCGGGTGATAAGATGTAGGCCTAATTTAGCTACTGACCAAGTTTTAGAATTTTGGCTTGGGTTTCTGATACCCAAATAGAGATCAATATATAGGGACCACACAATATACCTCAAGTTGGCGAACTATTTGACGTAATACTAAACGCATTTATAGGAATTGCTCATCGGATTCCTTTATTGGGTGATAAGATGTAGGCCTAATTTAACTACTGACCAAGTTTTAGAATTTTGGCTTGGATTTCTGATACCCAAATAGAGATTAATATATAGGGACCACACAATATACCTCAAGTTGGCGAACTCTTTGACGTAATACTAAACGCATTTATAGGAATTGCTTATCGGATTCCTTTATTGGGTGATAAGATGTAGGCCTAATTTAGCTACTGACCAAGTTTTAGAATTTTGGCTTGGATTTCTGATACCCAAATAGAGATCAATATATAGTATAGGGACCAAACAATATACCTCAAGTTGGCGAACTATTTGACGTAATACTAAACGCATTTATAGGAATTGCTCATCGGATTCCTTTATTGGGTGATAAGATGTAGGCCTAATTTAACTACTGACCAAGTTTTAGAATTTTGGCTTGGATTTCTGATACCCAAATAGAGATCAATATATAGGGACCACACAATATACCTCAAGTTGGCGAACTCTTTGACGTAATACTAAACGCATTTATAGGAATTGCTCATCGGATTCCTTTATTGGGTGATAAGATGTAGGCCTAATTTAGCTACTGACCAAGTTTTAGAATTTTGGCTTGGATTTCTGATACCCAAATAGAGATCAATATATAGGGACCACACAATATACCTCAAGTTGGCGAACTCTTTGACGTAATACTAAACGCATTTATAGGAATTGCTCATCGGATTCCTTTATTGGGTGATAAGATGTAGGCCTAATTTAGCTACTGACCAAGTTTTAGAATTTTGGCTTGGATTTCTGATACCCAAATAGAGATCAATATATAGTATAGGGACCAAACAATATACCTCAAGTTGGCGAACTCTTTGACGTAATACTAAACGCATTTATAGGAATTGCTCATCGGATTCCTTTATTGGGTGATAAGATGTAGGCCTAATTTAGCTACTGACCAAGTTTTAGAATTTTGGCTTGGATTTCTGATACCCAAATAGAGATCAATATATAGTATAGGGACCAAACAATATACCTCAAGTTGGCGAACTCTTTGACGTAATACTAAACGCATTTATAGGAATTGCTCATCGGATTCCTTTATCGGGTGATAAGATGTAGGCCTAATTTAGCTACTGACCAAGTTTTAGAATTTTGGCTTGGGTTTCTGATACCCAAATAGAGATCAATATATAGGGACCACACAATATACCTCAAGTTGGCGAACTCTATGACGTAATACTAAACGCATTTATAGGAATTGCTCATCGGATTCCTTTATTGGGTGATAAGATGTAGGCCTAATTTAACTACTGACCAAGTTTTAGAATTTTGGCTTGGATTTCTGATACGCAAATAGAGATCAATATATAGTATAGGGACCACACAATATACCTCAAGTTGGCGAACTCTTTGACGTAATACTAAACGCATTTATAGGAATTGCTCATCGGATTCCTTTATCGGGTGATAAGATGTAGGCCTAATTCAGCTACTGACCAAGTTTTAGAATTTTGGCTTGGGTTTCTGATACCTAAATAGAGATCAATATATAGGGACCAAACAATATACCTCAAGTTGGCGAACTCTTTGACGTAATACTAAACGCATTTATAGGAATTGCTCATCGGATTCCTTTATTGGGTGATAAGATGTAGGCCTAATTTAACTACTGACCAAGTTTTAGAATTTTGGCTTGGATTTCTGATACCCAAATAGAGATCAATATATAGTATAGGGACCACACAATATACCTCAAGTTGGCGAACTCTTTGACGTAATACTAAACGCATTT
Source organism: Tipula vernalis (assembly GCA_958295665.1). Lineage (NCBI taxonomy): Eukaryota > Metazoa > Arthropoda > Insecta > Diptera > Tipulidae > Tipula > Tipula vernalis. The sequence continues at coordinate 211,293,711 of OY282560.1, read as the reverse complement.
ATAGGAATTGCTCATCGGATTCCTTTATTGGGTGATAAGATGTAGGCCTAATTTAGCTACTGACCAAGTTTTAGAATTTTGGCTTGGGTTTCTGATACCCAAATAGAGATCAATATATAGGGACCACACAATATACCTCAAGTTGGCGAACTCTATGACGTAATACTAAACGCATTTATAGGAATTGCTCATCGGATTCCTTTATTGGGTGATAAGATGTAGGCCTAATTTAACTACTGACCAAGTTTTAGAATTTTGGCTTGGATTTCCATCCGTTACATGATGGGCCAACATGGGAACATTTAAAAAAGAGTTAACAGTTCAATTCAGATTCTCGTTCAGTCGACCAATTGCAAATTGAATTGATTAAAGTCTGTCAATGTGCAAACGAAGATGTTTTTGCGGTGCACCAAAAAATCGAAAAAAAGGTTTACCACCAACTGACAAAATGAAGAATTGACAAAATCTAGCACTGTAAACAGACTAAATGGCAGATCGCGCTCGAACTTTACATAATGAGAGAGGACAGTTGTGCCAACTTAGCGATAATAAAAAATATGCAATCCCTTTCAGCGGGCTTTTTAAATCATCATTTCCCGGTACTTTTTTGACAGAATGTACACCTAATCCATATCAAAAGTAAAACGAGTACGTTTGTCAGTCAAGTTACAATTTCAGTAAGTTTAGTGAATACCAACGATTATCCAGTTAATATCGGTAAAATAAAACTGAGCTTTTAGCAAGTTCCTTAGAAGCAAGATTGACCTAGCTTACTGAAAATCTAAATCTCAGTCACTTGAACGAAAAAGAAAAATCTTCCATATTCAAAATTAGCCGTGATTTCAACGTTGTTTTCTACCTTGGAAAGCGATACTCTGACGGACTACAACAAATGCGTGTTGTCATTAGATTCTAACATTTCAAAATTCGCAACCTGTTCACGTCAAATAATATCGTTTCCCCGAATCACCTAAAGACGAGGTTGATAAACAAGTTCATAGGATGCTAAACGAAAACATTATCGAACCAATTAATAGTCCTTGGAACTTTCCTTTATTGATCGTTCGCAAGAAATCTTCAGCTGATGAACGAAAATGGCGTTTAGTTGTAGGATTTCATTGGTTAAACAACATTACTAGTAATCAATTTTTCCCTCTGCCGAACGTAACAGAGATATTAGACCAACTGGGCAAAGCAATGTATTTCACGACACTCGATTTTTCAAATGGGTATCATCAAGTTAAACTGCATGCTGATGATAAAGAAAAGACAGCGTTTAGTACCCAAGCCGGTCGTTGCCATTTTTTGCGAATGCCATTTGGTCTGAAGGAAGGCTCCCAATTACATTTCAGCGGCTCATGAACACGATATTATTGGGGTTAAATGGTTTAATATGTTTTATATATCTTGATGATTATTCCAAGATCTCCGAACCTTCAAGTCGATTGTTACGGTTAAATGTAGAATTTTAATAGAATGCTCATTGAGTCGTTACTTCATCTCCTATACTTCAACGTCCTAATTTCAATGACATCTTCATTCTAACTACAGACGCGAATGATTACGCAATCGGAGCGATTCTATCACAAGATGTCGAAGGAAAACATCTACCAATCTCATTTGCGAGTAGATTGCCAAACGACGTGGAACGAAACTACCATTCCGTGGAAAAGGATCTAGTTTGGCCTACTCAACGACTAATCATCGTCCTTTAATCTGGCTGAAAACAAACCCGAAAGCTTCTTCTCAGAGAACTTTAATCAGGCACTTAGTCGTTTAAAAAATCAAAGGCTCAACATATCTGAATCCGCTAAAATAATTGCAGCTGTAATCAGAGCACCATCGAAACGAAATGCTTAAGATGACACCGGTGATATATCTGAGGATATTTATTTATTTATTTATTTATTACCAGCACTAATAAATAGCATAGATTACAATATCAATAATTTTGTAAATAAAAAAAGAGTTACAAATTATTATTTCGAATACGACTCTTAAAACGATCCCTTGAAATGTTAAAATCGAAAAGTTCTGAATATTGGTTAAAATATTTTGACGTACGCGCGACCGGTTCATCAATTCCATAATTCGTACGATGAAAAGCAATACTCAGTCTTAACTGTCGTGGACGAAGAATTCTTTTAGGAATCCGGGCAATCAATCTTAGCACAAATTACATCCCAAGCAAATACTGCATGAATTATCTCTCTTCTGAATTCAAGACTAGGAATGTTCAAAAGTGTACAACGACCGGCATAAGAAGGTAAACTAAATCAAATACTATAACACAAACTCCCAATAGTTCCATTTTTGGTAGTCCTTTACTTTCCACCCAACAAATGATATCCCGAACAACAATGCACCAAACCGAAAATGACATAAATGAAGTTATAAAGGAATTCCATATTACTCCTCTTGGTAGACATCAGGGATATTCAAGAACAATCAAGCGACTTAAACAATATTACGAGTTTCCTAGTATGAATGATCGTGTCAAGTCATTCATTAATGTTTTTTATATCAAAAAAATAAAGTATCTTATCTAAATAAATGTGTCATGCAGATTAATGTTGATGTTAAGAGGAACCAAGATGTAGCCGAAGGAATTAGTAATTAAATTTTGAAAGCTGTTGCTAGTTTTGTCGGTCGTGCTCTTGCTCATATTTTCAATTTTTCCTTGGAGCATAGAGTGGTTAGATGCTCGTTGTGATAAGGGAAACTAAAAACCACTTGCAATCTAACCAGTTGTTCTCAAAGTTCTCGAAAAGGCAAGTAAAAATAGAGTTACCATATTCCTAAATCACTGTGAAACACTAAGAGTTCATCAGAATGAATCACGTATGTTGGAATTATTGGATGTTCGTATTCATACCGGTTTCAAGAATGTTAATATTTGTGCAGGTTTATTTATTGACGCTTCTTTATTGACGCTTGGGTTGGTGCAATCCAGGCCATATTTGAGTGTGTTTAATTCATTAGAACTTTATGAAGCGGTCTAATTATAAATTAAAATCGCTTAAATGTTTGCAATTGGCCAATACACTCGCATTTTTTTGAATTTTGAAAGATTTAGTATAAACTTTACATCTCTATATAGACGTGTGAAGTTTTTCCTAAAATAATACTAAACGCCATGTTTTTTTATTTAGGAGAAATTTGATAAACTTCACATGCATTATATATGAACATATTATGTAAATTTATTTATATTATTTAATTGAATTATTCAATAAAAAAATATTATAAAGAATTAAAAATTATTAATTAACTTAATTTGTTGTGTAGGTCTAGTATAATTTTACTAATACTGTTATCGGCCTCAAACACCGTGTATGGTTTTATATCATTGATTTCGTCAGTGAAATGTTCCCCTTTAAAACCGACGTAAACCCGACGATATATTGTTGTTAAGGCGGTTAATTGCAATTACAATGAGCCTGTAAAATGTTTACCTTTGAGTCAGTAATATGACAGTCAACTAAACCAACAACGATAGAATATATTCGGCTCCCGAAAAACCAATTAAATTATATACCGAATGCGCAGACATTATAACTGCCTAAGGTCTGCCAAAATACGAACTATTTAAACACTTTTGCCCAAAAATGTCTGCAAAAAGACTACACGGTCCTAAGACTCAGAACAGTCATTCTACATTACTAAAATTATATTTTGTTTTTCGGGAGTCCGTTATATATTTTTTATAATTGTTTAATTAGGTATGGGTTTATCTATAGAGGTAATTTAATTTGTTGTATTTTCTTTATACCGGAAGTATTAATAGCGGACTTTTATTATAAAAGAATGAAGCAATGAAAATTTGTTATAATTGTGTTAATTTGTTATATGTTGCATTTGATGTTCAATAATGTTATTAAGAAACATTTGTATTAATTTGTAAAATCAGATTTGTTACAAATTTATATATAGCGAATTTTATGAATAGCGGGATTTTTATTATAATAGGTTTGTTATATATGAACGTAAGAAAGTGAATTTGTTACGATTTGGAGAATATAGTGTTAGTTGAATAATATTTTTGCTGAATTTTATTATTCTAAACTTAATTACTAACGCTTGAGTTAATTAAATTTTGGGTCATTTTCGTTGTTTTGATTTAATTGCATTTTCCTGATAATTCCATTTTTTCAGGTCATTTCATTACATTGTATTCATTTAATTTTTATTCACATGTTGCGTTTACCCGTATTTTATTACTTTCAGACATATGATCTACTTTCACTTTTATGACGCATAGACTTAATTTCATACATCTTCCTCATTATATTATATACCCTTTTTTTTGTTTACTTTACATTTTAATTTCTATTACAAAATTTATGTATTTGTTATTTTATTCATATAATTTATTTCTTACATATGTTCTTTTCTTACAAATTCTTATAGTTCATTTACCTAATACATGCTATGCTTATAGTTTTCTTTACACATTTCTATACATTAATATTGCGCCTGAATATATGTTTGGGTAAAATAATTGAGTGTTACTTTGAGTGGTACTTTGAGTAATTCCCAAATTAAACCCAGTAAAAATTCAAAATTTAATCACACACAGGGAAGAATGACCTAAAAGATAAACATAAACAGAAAAATTCCAAACATGATATGCACAACACAAGAAATAATTAGCAATGACCTAGAAACACACACTACAAAATTATACATAAAATAAATTTTCTTGAAACTAGAAACTTCAAAACAATAATAAAATAAAAACTTTATGAAATAAACTATGTATTGACGATTGGAGCATCACAGATTCCACCTAGCGGACATTTTTTAAACTGAGCTAGCTGTTAATTTGACGTTCGAAATTGTTGTAAATAATTCCAATTTTGAACTGTTAACACAATTTTTACTTACCAGATTTCTAATAATTGTAAATAATTCCAATTTTGGATTATAAAAACAATTTTTAATCACCGGATTGCAAAATTTTCTTTCGTCGCATTTATAAGAAATAACAGAAAACAAAAGAGCAAGACAGTACAGAGAGTACAGAGCAATTGCAACTAGATGTCTGTTGGGTTGCGCAGAAAATAAAAGATTTTATATACACCAAGAATGAAACACGTTTAGTTTTATTAATGATCAAACCGGAAGTCGGTTAAAAAAAAAAAACTACTTTCATTTTACAATTGACAATACAAAACAAACAGTGTTGCCAGAATATAAATTTAAGTTTTCATTACAACATCCCCACTAGAACTAAATTTCAATTAAACCCATTAATTTTGAAAAATCAAAATATTTGACAGAAGGGAGCGGCTTGGTCATAATATCTGCAATCATATTATCTGTTGTTACATGCTTTAGCTTTATAGAACCGTCTTGGATAACTTTCCTAATAAAATGATGACGAACATCAATATGCTTGGTTTTGGGATGATAACACTCATTTGATGCAAGATAAATCGCACTTTGATTATCACATAACAACAATGTAGTTGGCGATTCATTCATTATCTCTCTTTGAAATCCCCTAAGCCATATTGCTTCTTGAACTGCATTCCCGACTGATACATATTCCGATTCTGTTGTCGACAATGCAACTGTTGCTTGTTTCCTTGAAGCCCAAGAAATTGCTCCATTTTGCGAAACAAAAATATAACCACTTACCGATTTTCGTTCATCTAAATCATTTGCATAATCGGCATCACAATAACCAATTATATCAGAATTTCCGTTTTTTTTGTAAGTAAGTTTTACATTAATCGTACCTTTCAAATATCTCAATACTCTTTTTGCAGCTAACCAATGCTGTATACCGGGATTGTTATTGAATCGACTTAAGAAATTTACGGCATAACATATAGTATATCAGGCCTACTTATTTGTGCTGCGTATAATAAACTTTCAATTAATTCTTGATATGGCACATTCATCATTTCATTTGTTTCTTCTTTTGATTTTGGACACGTTCTTTACTAAGTTTAATATTCATATCCATTGGGGTTTTAACAGGATTACATTCCGCCATTCCAAAACGATCCGAAATTACGGAAATATACCGTTGTTGATCTATACTTAATGTTCCAATTTCTTTATCATAATTTAGATTCAATCCTAAAAACGACTTCGCTTCTCCAAGCTCCTTCATATCGAAATGTGTTTTTAAAAAACATTTCAATTCACCAGATACATTTTTTTTATTGGAGAAAATTAAAATATCATCCACATATACTGCAATTATCAAAAATTTTCCACTTGATTCATTATTGTAATATACACATGGATCATAATCAGATTGCTTTAAACCGAATTTCTTTAAAGTCTCACTCAACTTCATATTCCATGTTCTCGAAGATTGCTTCAAACCATATATAGATTTTTTCAACCGAAGTGCTTTGTTATGTGATATGTTCATTCCCTCAGGCGGGACTATAAATATCTCTTCAAATAGTTCACCCTGAAGAAAGGCCGTTACCGCATCCAATTGTTCGATGTATAGGTCAAACTTTACAGCCAATGACAACAAATACCGTAGAGAATTGTATCTTATAACAGGAGAGTAAGTATCTTCAAAATCAACTCCTTTTCGTTGACTGCAGCCCTTAGCTACAAGTCTTGCTTTATACCGTGAGATTTTACCATCTGCATCTCGCTTCGTTTTAAAAACCCACATTGAATTCAACGTTTTTTGTACCACTAGGAAGAGCCACAATCTCCCATGTATCATTGACCTTTAATGAAGTAAATTCTTCATCTATTGCAGCTTTCCAATTTGAATGATCATTTCTACTCATAGCTTCATCATACGTTTCTGGATCATTATAATCATCTTTAATCGCCAAATACGAAATAAAATCATTGAATTCAGGACGTTTTGAGATTCTCGTCGTTCGACGTAAACTATCTGCTTCATTAATAACAATCTCACTTTCAGGCATATAATCTGAATCAGAATCAACAACTGTTGTTTCAAACCTTGCGTCGTCACATACATTTTCCGATGTAGATACATTAGGATCATTAATATCATTCGTTAACTCTGGCATCACATGATCAAATTCATCAAACACCAGTATTTGATCTGAACCGTTCCCATTATGATCGGGATTTCCAAATAAATTCCCTACTACATCTTGATCATCTGAGAAAGAACTAATATCGTTAGTAAATTTTGTTGACCTATTTACCTCTGAATATTTTTTATCTTCCAGGAATATGACATCTCTACTGATGATTATATCTTGTGATTTAGGATTATACAATCGATACGCTTTACTATTATCACAATAGCCCACCATGATACATCTAATAGATTTAACATCCCACTTTAATCGTTTAGGTTTGGGGCACAAATACCATTGCCAAACATCCAAACACTCTCAAATGTGACAAATCTGGTTTAACATTTATCCAAACTTCTTCAGGGGTCTTTTGATCTATCCCACATGGTATACGATTGATAAGGTATGCTGCCGTATTAACAGCTTCAGCCCAAAAACATTTCTCAAGTCCAGCATCCAAAAGAAGACACCGAGCCTTTTCGACTATGGTTCTATTCCTCCGTTCCGATTTACCATTCTGTTGTGGACCATAAGGTGCTGTAGTCTGATGTGCTATATCGCTATCTTGAAAACATCTTTTCATTTTTGTAGTGCAAAATTCTGTACCACAATCCGTTCTAAACACCTTAATCTTCTTGTCAGTTTGATTTTCAACCATTTTTTTAAATATTAAAAATTTCTCGAAGACATCGCTTTTTGCTTTGATTGGATACACAAATATTTTTCTTGAAAAATCATCCAAAAATGATACATAGTACCTTGCACCTCCCAATGATTGTTTTTCTATAGGTCCACACACATCAGCATGAATCAACTGCAAAATATCAGTTGTGACGCTCGTTGATGCCTTAAAATGCTTTCTTGACTGTTTACCTTCCAAACCCGAAATGCACGAATCACTTGTTTTATTGTCAAATTCCACTGTGGACTGAGATTTGAGATTCTCTAAAGTTTTGGAATTTGTATGACCTAGTCTACGATGCCACAAATTTTTACTCACGGTTAAACAACAACTATTACTTGAAGAAGGAACACACAAACTATACATTTTTTCAATTTTAAATGCTACCGCAAACAACTGATTGTTTCTATTATAAATAAAACATTTGTCTTTTACAAAATGCACTTGATTCCCATTTTCTATCATTTGTTCAACTGATAACAAATTTGCACATAAATTTGGTACATGCAAAACATCGCGCACACAAACTTCAAAAACTTCATTATTCACACTAACTTTAAGAAAAACATCGCCTTTACCAAGTATGTTTAATTTACTATTATCTGCCACAGTTACAGAATCTTCCTCTTTAAACTCGACATAATTAATAAACAAATCAAAGTCTTTCGTCGTATGCGACGTTGCACCTAAGTCGACATACCAATAGTTCAACTTAAGATTTTCTTGAATGGCATAAGTTGCATGTAAAACAAATTTACTTTTTTCGTCACCTTTTGCTGCGAATGTGTTACCTTTTTTCGATATATTTTCTTGACAAAATTTCTTTATATGGCCAAATTCCCCACATTCATAACATTTTGGTCCTTTGGACGTGTGTATCCTTTTTGTTTTAAACGCAGGCATTGCTTGGTTTGACGTATCTACTGTACAATTAGAATTACTGTACGAATCGATTTCCTGCAATAATTTCATTTTAATCGCATCAGCTGATATTTTTATTCCGCTACTTTCAATTGCCATAATCATGGGTTGAAACTTTTCAGGTAATCCACTTAACAATAAACTACCCACCCATTCGTCATCCACCTTCATTCCAATCGAATTAAGTTTATGAGCGGTACCAATAATTTTGTTTACATATTCACCGACCGATGAACAACGATCAAGCTTTGTAGTCGTCAATTCCCTCAAAAGTCCAACTCTTCTTGTGAGTCCGGAATCATCAAACGTTGATATCAACTTTTGCCAAACATCTTTTGCAGTTTTGGCCTCTTTGATGTGTACGTACAAATTGGGATCAATCAACAAAACTAGTTTTGCTTTCGCTTGAGCAACTTTATCCACCTCGGTTTCAGTACCCTCTACACTTTTTCATAAGCCATCCAACACTAACAAATTCTCGACAGCAAACTTCCACTCATCGAAATTTTCCCGACCTTTAAGACGATCGACCAATGCCAAGTTCTTCAAAGACATTTTCCTTTTTTTATCAACAATTAAATAAAATATTTCTCTCAACTCTCAATGTATAAATTATCCAAAATAATTATGTCTTTTCTGGGCCCATAACCTGTTGGGTTGCGCAGAAAATAAAAGATTTTATATACACCAAGAATGAAACACGTTTAGTTTTATTAATGATCAAACCGGAAGTCGGTTAAAAAGAAAAAAAACTACTTTCATTTTACAATTGACAATACAAAACAAATAGTGTTGCCAGAATATAAATTTAAGTTTTCATTCCAACAATGTCACTACAAAATCCAAAAAAAAATATAACTGACGTTTTTCAAAAGGACCTTTATAAAAAGTTCTCAAAACCAATTTAATTATCACGTATTAATAATAATCACTTTTTGTAATGTCCTCGTGGACCTTTATTTATTTATATAAATATTCTCCTTAATAAAACACACTCGTTTATAATGGAGTCTTGGCACAAAGTGATCATTTTTTATTTTACATTCCCTTTTAGTACAAGTTAAATTTATTTACTACGTTCATGTGTATGTACTAAAACTAAATACATTACAATTCTCCCCTCTCACCATCCATCTTTATTTTTAAATATATAATACTTCTAAGTTTAATCTTACACTTCATATTTATAATGTTAATTTATTAGTAGGTTTTCTATTCCTTTTTGGACGTGTGAATGGAGCTGGCTCTGTAATCATTTCAGGAAATCCGAGAAATACTTCATCCTCTGCTCCATCCATTCGTTCATTCCTGGAATTGTTATGGGTTATCTACCTGAATATTTACTTGTGGCAATATTTTTAATTTAACTGAATTACTTGTTGACTTTACATTTTCGCAACTTTTCACATATCCATCCTTCTTCCTTTCCATTTCATTTTTTTATATTTTAACATCTGGTTAACATGACGTTTAATTTCCCTATCATATTTTAATAAACACAAATATGTCCTTCAACCTAACACTTTAACTATTGTAGCAATTGACCATGTTTTTTTATTTTTAATTTTATTATAATCCCTAATCATAACTACTTCATTTCTCTCAATGGTAACTTCACGTTTTCCCTTAAAATTCTTCGCGTGGTTCATTAAAATTTTGTCAATATTTTGACTAGCTACCGACCTTGGTTCTAACTTACCCCTATCCGGTTTCGGTTTAAGTAAATCAAAACGTGTTTTAAATTTTCTACCAAACATTGTCTTACAAGGTGACTGTCCTGTAGAACTATGTTCTGCTAACCGGTAATCAAATAAATATCTTTGAATCACCTCATCTACGTCCCACTTATTACTAATTAATTTATTATGTGCCACGGCTGCATTTAAGCCCTTTTTAAAACTTTTAACTGCATTTTCTGCTGCTCCGTTTGTAGCAGGATGCCTTGGTGGTGTTAATATATGTTGAATACCATATTTATCTACAAAATTTTTAAATATCGATGATGTAAATTGAGTACCATTGTCTGACACTAATACATTTGGCAAACCAAATCTAGCAAAAGTTTTTATCAATTTATTAACCGTAAATTTTGTAGTTATATCTTTTGTTCTAAATATTTCCACCCATTTCGAAAATGAATCCGTAATTATCAAAAAATAATTATCATCTTTAGGTCTTGCATAATCAATATGAATTCTAGACCATTTTGTTTGTATTTTCCCAAGGAATTAAATCCGATTTAGCTGGTTCCGGTCTAATAGACATGCATGCTTGACAACTTTTAATTAATTTGTCAAGATCTGCTATTGCTATTGATTTGCTTTTAACTATACCAAGATGTGCACTATGGATACTACTTACGAGTAGCATTCGAACTCTTAAACTAGCAAGAATTACCACTTTATACCCCCACATTATTATGTTATTTTCACAACTAAGTTCCGATTGTTTATTCCTATATGGTTTGTAAACATCGTCTTTCAAGCTTTGAAAATGTCTCCTTTTAATTGCTTTTATAATATTTTGTAATATCGGATCTTTAATGGTCGCTTCTGCTATTAAATTACTGTTTATTTCGATTCCTCTATCTTCAATAAAATTTTTTTTCTATCTCTACCCTTTCTTCAGTATTCATCGGTAGACGTGAAAAGAAATCTGCAATATTGTTTTTTCCTTTGATATACTGCATTTCGTAATCAAAACCCGAAAATGTTACTGCCCACCGCTGTATCCTACTCGCAGCCATTTGAGGAAATCCCCGATTTTCACCAAACAACCCCAAAAGTGGCTTATGATCGGTCTTGATCACAAATTTCTTTCCTATCAAATAATGAAAAAATTTGTTCACTGCAAAAATTATTGCTAAACCTTCCCTTTCAATAACGCTGTAATTGTTTTCAGCTTTCGACAGAGTCCTACTACCAAATACAATCGGCCTTTCTTTGCCGTTTGCCAAAATATGTGATATTACGCTCGATATCCCATAGCTTGAAGCATCGGTTGTTAATACCACTGGAAGCTTGGAGTTAAAATGAACTAACACTACCGTTTGTACAATATCTTCCTTAATTTGTCTAAAAGATTTGACACATTCCTTACCCCAATCAAATTTTTGATTACTCTGTAAAAGCTTATATATTAGTGCCATTTTTTGTGAAAGGTGCTCTATGAACTTTCCATAATAATTCACGAGCCCACAAAATGCTCTAACTTCTGAAACCGTTGTTGGTTGTGGTGCTTTAACTACTGCCTCTACTCTTTCTGCAGTTTTTGACAGCCCTTCTTTAGACACAATATGCCCCAAATATTTTATTTTATCTTGTAAAAACTCACATTTGTCTCGCCGAATTTTTAATGACGCTTCTGCTAGCCGTTGAAACACCTTTTTCAGATTTGCCATATGCTCTTGTTTACTAGTTCCCGTAAGAACTATGTCGTCTAAAAGACATGCTACTCCTGGAATGCCTAATAAAACTTTTCGACCTGCTCTTTGAATATACTACTTGCTGGCTTAATTCCAAATGACATTCTGTTTACCACAAATACCCCTCTATGCGTACTCCAAGCAACCAATCTTCGTGATTCTTCATCCAACTCAAATTGATTATAAGCGGATTCTAAATCCAATTTCGTAAACTGTTCGCCTCCTTGTAACGCATGAAAGACATCTTATATCCTAGGCAAGAGATACTTATTGTCTACTAAAGCCTTGATTATGGTTATCTTATAATTAGCACATAACCGAATTTTACCATCTGACTTCAGTATAGGAACTAGTGGCGTACCCCAATCACTTGTTTCTCGCACTTGTCACTCGCTTAATTCCAAATGACATTCTGTTTACCACAAATACCCCTCTATGCGTACTCCAAGCAACCAATCTTCGTGATTCTTCATCCAACTCAAATTGATTATAAGCGGATTCTAAATCCAATTTCGTAAACTGTTCGCCTCCTTGTAACGCATGAAAGACATCTTATATCCTAGGCAAGAGATACTTATTGTCTACTAAAGCCTTGATTATGGTTATCTTATAATTAATTAGCACATAACCGAATTTTACCATCTGACTTCAGTATAGGAACTAGTGGCGTACCCCAATCACTTGTTTCGACTGGTATTATAACTCCTATATCTAAAAATCTATCAATTTCTTGATACTACGTTCATGTGTATGTACTAAAACTAAATACATTACACTTTTATTGACGATTGTTAAAGTAGAGAAAGCGCCTCTCGAGGAAAAAAGTTAAAACGAGGCAACCATCAAAATGACATTTCTCATAAATGCGACGACAGAAATTTTTGCAATCCGGTAATTAAAAATTGTTTTTATAATCCAAAATTGGAATTATTTACAATTATTATCAATCTGGTAGGTAAAAATTGTATTTACAGTTCAAAATTGGAATTGTTTACAACAATTTCGAACGTCAAATTAGCAGCTACATCAGTTTAAAAGATTTTCCACTAGGTGGAATCTGTGATGCTCCAATCGTCAATAACGCGAAAATATTTTTGCTTATGTTTACAAAACGCACACATAAAAATGTCATACAATTTTTGACAGCAAATATTTAGTGACACCTAGTGGCATTATGTGAAAGTTGAAAATGCTTTCGGAGTTTAAACATGATCTATACATAAATGTACATGACATTTAGGCTTATATAATGCTCTTTAAATTACATAAATTCAAGCAAATAAATTAAACGCATAAACTCAAAATTAATTGAAGGTCAAACCCACAACAAAAAATCAATTCGAAGTAAATTATAATGGAAATCGTGAAAAATGATAGTTTTGTTTTTTAAGAAAATTAAATTCAAGCAAAATTAATAACGAAAATGTGGGAAATGACACTTTTGTTTTCGAAAAACAAATTTTTTTTTTTTTTTTTTATTTTGTTATTTTTTTAAACATCTTTATTGATATGGCTACTACAATCTTAAACATTATTAATTCATTAGTAAGGTTGACATTAGTACTTATGAGATAAGCATAAACTTGTGTGGGTCTGCTGGACCAGTATCCAGTTCCCATAAGATATAATATTCATACGGTTAGCTCATGTGGTTTGATTCGTTTGAGCCGCCTTATTTCGTTTGTACTGTCCAGTAGTTGTACGGCCTCAACGTTGGTGTGGTTAAGAAGCCTCTTCTCATGTGTAATGGCACATTCGCGGATGACGTCGTCTATCAATTGTATTTTTAGATCATTGTGTATTTCTCTGTTAGTCACAAATCGGTAAGCGTTGGTGACCATTCAAAGAAATTTATTTTGGCTACGTTGTATAATGTCTCTATTGGATTTACCCCATAGCTGCGCACCATACATCCATATTGGTTTGAAGATAGTCTGGTAGACTAGTCTTTTGCAATACAGGTTCATTTTGGAATGATGCCCAATTAACCAGTACATTTGACGTTGTTTTAATCGTATCTGTTCAGCTTTTTGTCTCACATGATGTTTCCAGTTGAGCCTTGAATCTAAATGCAGACCAAGGTATTTAGCCGATTCAGCCTGCGGCACTTGCACCCCATTGAGGTATATGTGTAGACTGTTATTTTTGTGTCGGAGCGTAAATGTCACATGGGTTGACTTGAGCTCATTAAGCACTATTTTCTAGTCAATTATCCATTTAATAACGTTGTTCATTGCTCGTTGAAGATTTTCCACTGCCCTTGGTTGTGATTCGTCTACTGACATAATTACAGTGTCGTCAGCGAACGTGCCGATAAATGTTTTATTCATTGTAGGTATGTCCGCAGTGTAGATAAGGTAGAGGAGGGGTCCCAATACGCTTCCCTGCGGAACTCCTGCTAGCGTTGGATAAAAGTCAGAACATGTTTCTTCATGGATGACTCTGAATTGGCGATCAGAGAGGTATGATTCAAGCAGCTGGCAATAGTTTTGTGGTAGCATTTTGCTCATCTTGAATGTCAATCCCTCGTGCCAAACCCTATCAAAGGCCTGAGATACATCTAGAAATACGGCGGGGCAATATTTCTTTTCTTCTAACGCTTGCTCTATTATCGTAGTTATTCGATGGACTTGATCTATTGTGGAGTGGTTATTCCTGAATCCAAATTGAAAATCAGGAACGTTTACCATTGGCTTTAAACGTTTTAGTAGTAGTTTTTCAAACAGCTTTGATAAGGTCGGAAGCAGTGAAATTGGTCTGTATGATGTTACTTCTTCGTCTGGTTTACCTGGTTTCTTCAACATAATTATTTGGGCCGTTTTGAAGCATTTGGGTACATACTTCAATCTCATACAGGCATTAAATAAGTATGTGATCATGATGATTGCTTTGCGTGGAAGTTCCTTGAATAGACCCGGTGATATTTCATCAATTCCTGGTGCCTTTTTTTGACTAAGACTTTTGTCAATTTCTTCAGCAATTTCCATTGGCGTGACCCTTTTAAAATCCTGATTTGGTTGATAGACAGGTGTTACGTCAATGTTGGATTGAATGTCATGGGGTTGAAACACTGTTGCTAGGTGTTGAGCAAAGAGATCCGCTTTTTCTTTGTCATGTCGAACCCAATTGCCTTGAGCATTTCTTATAGGTGGTACTCGAACTACAGGTCGTTTAAATTTTCTGGTGGCTTTCCATAACGAGTAGTCCTTATCCATTTCTGGACCTAGCCCGCTTAAGTAGTTGTCGAAGCAATCCTGTTTGAAGCTTTTGATTAGCCTATTGACTTTGTTACTTATTCGATTGAAGGTGGTTTTGTCAGCGGGATTTCTGGTGAGATGCCATATTCTCCTTGCCTTTCTCCTTTCCTTGATTTGTTCCCTGATTTCAGCAGGGTATTTGACTTCAATCTCCGCTTTGTCCTTTAATTCTGGAGTAGCTAGATTGGCGGCCATACGAGTGTATTCAATGAAATTGTTTGTTTGTTGTTCCAATTCTTCATTACTTTTAATACTAACTTTTAATTCAACTAGCTCTTCCAGTTTTTCTCTGAAGAGATCCCAATCCGTGAATCTATTAGTAAGGTTTTGCTTCTTTTTTTTCTTGATGACTATAGCGCTTACTGACAACAGTACAGGAATGTGATCAGATGTTAAGTCGTGAATTTCTTCGGCTCTAGTGTAACTGGATGAAATACCTTTTATGATGAAGAAATCAAGCAGATCTTGGTATTTTTCCTGCATCCGTTGGCCAATACGTTGGCCCCCTTGGAGACAGATATTCACATTTGTTTTCATGAATGGCATTGAACAAGGCATTTCCTTTCCCAGGAGAAATTAGCCTGGAACCCCAAGCTGTATGTTTTATATTATAGTCCCCTCCAATAATAAATCTTGGACCGAGCTTATTAAAGACGTTATTAAATTGTAACTTCGTTGGTGTATGCCGTGGAGGACAGTATGCTGCCGCAATATTTAGATCTGCGCCATTATATTGGATTGAGATAACAGTTGCTTGGATGTAGCTTTCTCGAATATCCTCTTGTTGATTATGTTTGATATTATTTTTAATTAGTACAGCTGAACCACCTCTGGCTCTTTCACTAGGATGGGTTGTCCAGTAGGAATTAAATCCCTTTATTCTGAAAAAGCTTTTGTTGGAGAAGTGCGTTTCTGAAA
Organism: Tipula vernalis; assembly: GCA_958295665.1. Classification (NCBI taxonomy): domain Eukaryota; kingdom Metazoa; phylum Arthropoda; class Insecta; order Diptera; family Tipulidae; genus Tipula; species Tipula vernalis. The sequence continues at coordinate 211,277,472 of OY282560.1, read as the reverse complement.
TAAGTGCAATATCTATGTTGTTTGTATGGAGAAATATTTCCAGTTCTTGGGCTCGTTGGTTGAGCCCATTAGCGTTCCAAGTTACAATGCGTAGGAACGAGTTAATCATTTGTGTGTATGCTGACTTTTTTTGCTAGGCGGATAGAAATTAATTTCTAGTTTTGCCACCTTTTCTGTTAAGTGACCAAGTGTCTGTTGAGTTTGACTAAGCTTTTTAATAATTTCAAAGTTATTAGACTCGTTATTAACTTCTATGTGTTTGTTGTTTTGGTTTGATTCATCAGCAGATAATTTGGTGATTTGCGCGTAGGATAATCCAACTGTAGATGGTGTGATTGTTGTTTGTGGTTTAGCAGCTTTGGTTTGTAATCGCTGTACTACTCTTGTTCTATTATTCTGTTGACTTTTAATTTTGTTCTGATATATGCAGCATCCTTTATAATTTGCAGTATGTCCTTGTTGTTGACAAAGAGCACATGAAGGCGCGATATCTGGTTGTTTTTTGCATTTTGTCGTGTGATGATCTCCAGCACACTTAACGCATTTGGTTTTACGATAGCAAAAACTCTTGGTATGTCCAAGTTGGTGGCTCAATTTTAACTATACAGTACGCAAGTTTTTTGATGTTGTAAACTTCTTTATTGTTGTCTTTTTGTTTTAAGTCGATGTAAAACAATGGAAAGTGTTTCCTGTCTTTTACACCATTAGTTGTGACCATTTTGTATATGTTAGTAATACCTGCGACTTCATGTCCCATTTTTTCTAAGTCTGCTTTAATTACATCGTGACTAATGGAAGATGGTAAGCCTCTGATAACTACTCTATAAGCCTTTTCGCTCTTCAGCAGATAGGTGTGATATTCTATATTTTCTGATTGGTTGCTGGGTTCTTTTTTTAATTCTTCCAGTAATTTTTTGACATTTCTGTAATCATTTTCATTTTGAAATGTAATTTTAATGTCACTATTTGAAAGCGCCTTAAAATTAGTTGATTCACTAGTGGGTTTTATTACTTTTTGTCGAAAAAGTTCGAAATTTTTGATATTGCTCACGTTAATGGGTGGAGGCAGTGGTATTTTTGGGTTTTTCTGTTCAGTGTTATTGATCACAATTTGTGTAGTATTTTTTGGAGGAGTTTTCGTTTTTGTGCGCCTGCGTTTCCTAGCATTTCTGTTATTAGCACCGGAAACTTCTTTTTCCAGTTCTTCCTCATCTGTGCAATAATCCTCTTGACTCAGAGCACTGAATCTATTATTCTGTTGAAAAACTGGAAATTGCCGCAGCAACCAGTTGGAATTATTTGAATGTTCATGTTGACTGGATGATGGCTGAATATGGTTTGAAGAAAGATTGTTAACTCGTGCTGAATCCTTAGCTATTCTATTTTTAACCTTTTCTTTTAGTGTAGAGTTTTCTCTCTTAAGTTCAGCAACTTCATTGCTCAGCTGCGCGATTAGTTTCTCCATTTTTTGAAATTTATTTAATAGCTCCTCGCTGTTTATAATATTTGTTGATGCACTCGGCATTTGTTCTGATAATGAAGTTACTTTTTCAGTGGAGATTACGTTGTTTGCAAATATTTTTTGTATTGGTGATCTGATTGTAATGGAGCCCTTTCGGAATGAAAGTTCTTCCTCGTTACTCTTTTGAGCGTTGATATCGCTTAGCTTATTTTTGGTATCATTAGAATTATGTAGCAATGTTTGGTCCCCCCTAGAATCCATGGGACCGACCTCCGGAGAGAGTGGACTTTCCTGAACATCAGGTCTGCCACCTAGGGTATTAGTTTCCTTGTTTGTTTTATCCATTGCGTTTTGTTTTTATAGTGTTATTACACTCGCCTCTAGAAGTTCAGCCGTTGTGATACATTAAAAATGCAAAACAAACGTTGCCCAGGTGCTACCGCGTGGAGGTAAACTAGAGACAGTTGATGGTTTCTACATAGTTGCAACGTTGGAGTATAAACCAATTTATAATTGGATATAAACGGTCAACGCCTACCCTATTGAAACACACCCAGCACCCGAAAAACAAATTACAACCAACAACTCATAAAAAACGTAAATTAGCAAAATTAACAATTTTCAAATTTATTTTTGTAAATGACTAATATCTTTTAGTACATAAAACTTAAAATTTCAAAGAAAAGTATTCAGTATTGTTAAAAGAAGAGTTCAGTAAAATCAGTCTAAATAAATTTAGTTTTGATAAAGAAGTTTAAATAAAAGCTAAACGAAATCAATCCAAATAAAATATTAAAACGAAATCAGTCTAAATAAAAATTAACTTTATAAAATCAATTAAATAAAATCATAGTTCAATAAAGCTCGATTAGTAATACCAGTTTGTTAAAATCAATTAAATAAATCAGTTTAATAAAAGCACTCTGATACAATTAGTTTGAATTGCGATGGCAGCTAACTAGCTAGTAACTAACCCAGGGGCAAAAGGTTCAAGGGACATTTAAGCGGAGCCTACGTACGGCAAAACGTAGGAGGTAATAAATACGTGCCTATGCACATACTTACCTAGCGACTTACTTGTCATCTTGAATATCCGATTAGTAACTAACCTCGTGTTAAAATTGCACTACTCTCTCAAACTACTCAAACAACTCAAAATATTCAAACTACAACTACTATAGCTAAAAGACTATAGACATTTGAATAATTCATAAATTTTCATAAAATTTCACAAAATTTCAACAATTCAAGAAATTTCACAAAATATTAATGTCCAAAGTATTTTTGAAAAAAACTTTCTGTTCAAAGATCTTCTGGAGTTTTCCGTTATATACCTTGTATATCTTGGCTGAACTGGTTCTAAGCAGGAATCAATAAAATGTTGCCCAACATCCACAAAATCGTAAATATTCAATGACGTTCTTCTTCCAAAATTTTGCTAGAACAATTTAATCTGCATTTGTTATTACATGGTGGATTCATTTGACGAGGGTCTGATACTTTCTTAACCGTTTGTCTGTGTATCTCCTCCAGTTGGCTACAATATTTATTCTCTTTCTACCCTTCTTTACGGGACTTGGATAAGTTGCTTGCTCGCTTGTAGAAGAGAGTTGAATTCTACTTCTTCGTCACTGCTAGTGTGGCTTTGACCTTCAACAATTTTGAAGGAAGGATCATTTATTAATTCCTCACAATCTAAAAGCATAAATATTTGCCGACAAAAAGTACATAATTATTTACCAAATTCCTAAATACGTCATTGTAATTACCTTGAACTTGAACTTGAGCTATTGCTACTGCTGCTAGTTGACGTAGACGATGCCGATACTGAAGACTGTACTTTATTTTGATCTGGCTCGATTGCATTCAAACTTTTTTCAAAACTTCTATCTAAGTTCATGTGTACGACTGAATTCGACTGATATGGTAGCCCTATTAACATAGGTCTTTCTAACCTTTTTTCTAGCGTAGTGAACTCATGGTTCATGAGTAAGACTGAATTCGAATGATGTGGAAGCCCTATTACCATATGACCTTTCAATACTTTTTCTGGCTCTGTCAATTCGGCTGCATTCGGATGCTCCAATGTTGATTTATTTTGCATTAGGAAGGTATGAACAACCTCCCACGACTTGTCATAATATTATCTGAAGAGTGCAATAAGGCATTAAAATATGCAGTAAAACTACAAATAATAATTTCGCACAAAAAATATTGATCAGAAATTTTATCTGAAATAAGGACACACAACGAAATAATGCCACTATCTAACCTTAATATTTGAGCAATATCGTTATAACTCAAAATAAACCGCTCTTAGAAATAATCGTTTTTCGAGAACAAAGATTACAATATTTTCTAAAAAATAAATTAAGGTAATACTTACTTTTTTCATAAACCATGGCACAACTCGAAATGTAATATTATTTTAGAAACAACAACAGGTAACTGTAACAATATAATCCACATAATAACATAACAATATTATAACACATGTAAACGTCCCATATAGTATTATAACAATAACATGTAAACACAACATTAGAATATGAATGTATGAACTGAAATGTAATAAAGTATGTTTTGTATTAGCCTGCAATAGCAACAGACGTGTCTCTGATTTATCCTCATCACATGGTGTCAGAAGATAGCGAATTAACTAAAACAAAAATGAGAAATAAAGTGTTAATAAATAAAGAAAATTGATAAATAATTAAAAAATAATCAAAATTAATACAAAAGAAAAGTATAATAGCAAATATTAAACGCCGATGATAAATAACATCATCAATATTTTGAGATTAAAAATTAATTTTTTTTAACGCTACACGAGAAATAACGTGGCGAGAACAACAACAAAAACAAAAAAGTGTACTAAAAAATAAAGAAAAGAGACACTGATGGTAGAATAATAACAAAAAATTATATTTCAAAAATACAAACATCAGAAAGTCAATAATAAAAATAAAAATAAAATATTGAGGATACAAACAACCAGATCACACCATCAAAACAACGAGGATAAAAAATGGAAGGGCTAAAACCACCAACACAATTAATTATAAACGATAACATAGAAAAAGAATGGAAGAACTGGCTGAAACAATTCAAATATTATGCAGTAGCAACAGAATTGAACAAAAAACAAGAAAAAATCAAAGTAGCAACTTTGATGGCCTGCATCGGCACCGAAGCCAACAAGATAGCAGATACACTAAATATCGAAGATGACGACGATTTTAATAAGGTAACAAAAAAGTTCACCGAATATTTCACGCCGAGAATCAATTATTCGTGTGAACGATTCATGCTAAATAACTTAAAACAAGAAACGGGTGAAAAATTTGACGAATTTTTAACTAGATGTAGATTGCAATTAAATAGATGTAATTTATCGAAAATAACCCCAGACGATACTTTAAAAGACAAAATAATAATGGGGATAATAAAAAACGATCTGCGACAGAGACTGCTGTCAAATGACAAGTTGACTCTTAACGAGGTCATTAATAAATGTAAAACAGAATAAATTACGAGGCAACAGGTACAATCGTTTAAAAATGAAACGATACATATAGTTAAAAATAAAAAACTTAGTGTAGAGAATCAAAGCAATGTATTTTCTTGCAATAGATGTAAAACCACGCATGGCCTCAAAAGTTGTTCAGCTTTTGGCAAAGTGTGTGAGTTGTGCAAGAAAAAGGGACATCTGGGCCTAGCTTGTACGAGCAAATATAAAAACGTTATTCAAAATAAAAATAATATTCATAATAAATATAATAAGAATAACCAGAGTAACAAACAAATAAGTTGTCTGACCGAGGAAAACACTCTTGATGATACAAAATATGAGTCACTAGAAGCCTTGAATCTCACTGTACTCACAATTGATAGAGGCACAGATGATGGTTGGTATGAGGACATAATCATAAACAATATCACAGTTAGATGCAAGATAGATATGGGCGCCATGTGCAACGTTCTAGACAAAGCACTAACAGACGAACTAGGACTAGAAATGGACACATCCAACACAAGAAATCTAGAAGCATTCGGAGGAAGTCTAATCAAAGTAATTGGTGAAAAAAAAAATTAGTTGCACGGTCAGGAATAAAACTCACATAATCAATTTTAAAATAATAAATGATGAAGGAATCCCAATAATTGGCCTTCATACTGCAAATGAGCTAAAATTAGTCACACGAACAGACGGGATTAATAAAGATCAGTCAAAACAAAGAGTATGTCAAATAAAGGATGACATATTTAGAGGTGTAGGTAAAGTAAACATTTTCACCTACGACATAGATTTAATTTCGAATCCAAAATTCGAAATATCACCTCCACGTAGGATAGTATACTCGATCAGGGAAGACATTAAAAAGCAGCTAGACAAAATGGTGGTAGGGGAATAATAAGGAGAAACTCAGAACCGACTCCAATCGTCTCACCACTAGTAGCGGTAAAACAAAAGGGTAAACTAAGAATATGCATAGACCCATCTAATTTAAACAAAAGCTTGCTTAGACGTCACTATCCGATGAAAACAATAGACGAGATAGCAACAAATATAAAGGGATCAAAATATTTCACACTTTTGGACTACCTTAAAGGATTCTGGCAAATCCCATTTTCCAAAAGGACAGAAAAATACTTGGCTTTCGCAACACCCTGGGGCAGATATACTTGCTGTCGACTGCCATTTGGACTCGCATCAGCTCCCGAGGTATTTCAGGAACTGATGCCCGGTATTTTTGAAGGGAAGGAAAACGTAGAAGTGTCATTGGATGACATACTGATCCATGACTCCACACTAAAAGGGTGTCAAGAAAAAACGGAGGAAGTAATGCAAATCATGCGGAAAGCGGGTTTTAAACTAAATTCAGTCAAATTCTTGGGGCATGAGATCTCAGGAAAGGGTTTGCAAATCGATGAAGACAAAATATCGACAATAGCAAACATTAAAATCCCGACAAACGTGAAACAAGTGCAAAGATTAATGGGCATGATTAATTACGTCGCAAAATTTATTCCAAAATGCTCTGAAGTAACTGCACCAATAAGAGAACTTCTGAAGAAGAATACGGAGTTTCATTGGGACTTTGATCAGCAAAGAGCATTTGAAAACATAAAAACCTTACTAAAAAGTACACCAGTGTTGAACTACTACGACACTAACAAAAAGGTGAAACTATCAGTAGATGCGAGTAAATCAGCATTGGGAGCAGTTCTAATGCAAGATGAACAACCAATTGCTTATGCGTCAAGGTCACTAAGCAAAACGGAATTAGGGTACCCACAAATCGAAAAAGAAGCGACGGCAATTTGATTCGGATGTAAAAAATTCCATACTTACATATATGGAAAGGAGTTGGAAATGGAAACAGACCACAAACCTCTAGAAACAATATGTAAAAAACCAATAGGATCGGCACTACCGAGATTACAAAGAATTTCATTCGAAATTAGCCAATACAATCCAACAGTGGTTTACAAAAAGGGCAAAGATATACCAATAGCAGATTTGTTGAGTAGAGATGTAGATAATTCACCATACGAAAATGAGGATGATCAAATCGAAATACACCTACTAGTACCAATGTCAACAAACGCAGCGGAATTAATGATTCAAGACTACGACAAAGAATCATACTATACAACACTAAAATCATATATAATGGATGGATGGCCGAAGGATGAAAGAGTAATTCCAAACGAGATCAAACATTTCTCAAATTTCAAAGAGGAACTATCTAGAGGTAAAAGATAGTAATTCCCAAAGGTCAAATTCAAAAAATCATTACTCAAGCGCTTGCCGGTCATCTTAGACAACAATCAACAATCAGACTGATAAGACAAAGTTTTACTGGAAACACCTGGATAAAGACGTTATTGATTATAAGAAAGATGTGCAGTCTGCGAACAAACACAGAGAAACAAGTGACTATTATGATAATAAAATACTTATTTTTAATATTTTATTACAATATAAACTTGTTATTTATTTTATTTGTATAAAAAAACCTTTTTTCACAAAACTAACAAATAACAATTTAAAAAACTTCCTTAATGTGATATTAAAAACAAAAAACATTTTTATGTTTTATATTTTGGAAGACCGGTTTCGGATGTTCCTCCTTCGTCAGTTCCTTTAAAATTTCTAAAAGAAGATCACATTTATACTGGGTTTCCATCGTCGTAGTATAATAGCATAATAGTATTATACTATTATGATGGAAACCCGAACTTGATAGTATAATAGTTTATTATAATATTTCATTTTACTAGCTATCAAAAATATAATACATATGTATCAAATTATATTTTTAACATTGTAATTTATTGGCAGTGTATTCTTTTTTTGACATTTCAATTCAATTTAAGTTATTCGTTTGCAAACAAGGTAAATGGAACAAGAAAATCTCCAAAAAAAAACTCGGGGTTTGAAGTGGACCGACGAGGAAATTAAAAATATGTTACGGAAAGCAATAGACATAAATGTAAATATATAGACATACAAAAATATTATATATATCATATTTAATTTTATTATTCTGTTTATATTATACGTAGGTTAATGAAATGTTTGATTCGCATCAGATTAGTAGCGTCGGAATTTATAAAAAAATTGCCGATGCTTTTCAATATAAAGATGAAGGGCAAATAAAAATTAAATTTGAGAGCTTGCGGAGAAAATACAGCGGCCAACGTCTGGAACTTCAAAAAAGCGGTACAGGGGGGAAGCGGTAAAAACTATTTACGACGAGGAAATGGCCGAATTATGGGGGAAAAGAAAAAAATTTTCAGTTCCTCAAAATTTTCTAGTGGACACTACAAAAATGAGATTGAAAGAATCGGCCACCAAAACAAACGAAAATGGAGCAACCATCTCTCCCTCAAGTACCCCGCTTTTAGAAGGTAAGAATTAATATAATATATAATTATGTTTTTGTTAATGTTTATTTATTTGTTAAATATTTTAGCTTTCGATTCTTCTACGCCGTCATTGTCAGCTGCTGTACTTTGTGCTTCTAAAGATAAAGTATCTTCGCCTCCTGTAAAAAGAAGCAAAAAAAAAAGAAAAGGAAGAATATTTCGAAATATTCAGTAAATTGCAGGACCGAATGTTCGACAGAATGCAAGCGATGCATGAAGAACAAGAAAAAAGCGACCGAAAATTTTTAAAATTATTTTTTTCGAAAATTGACGGTATTAAATCAACGGGTGCCAACAAAGATTGTTATAGTAAATCGCATATGCATAAAGCGTTTTATCAGCCACCAACAGCACCAGTCGCCAAACGAAACATTATTATAATGCATCCCCCATCTTCAAGCCGGCCAACTTCTGATTCAGATCTGGTAGAGGCGCTTGAGTTTGATTCTGAATATGATTCAGACGATTTGATCGTGGAGGATGACTGAAATTAAACAGTTTTTTATGAATTAGATTATATTTTATTAATTAAGCAAAATTATAATATGAAATGTGATGTTTATGTAACATAAAATCTGAATTTAGAAATATAAATTATTATTTTTTTAAAACAATCTGTTTCCTTAATGGCAATTTGTCCGTTATTAACTTAAGAGCCTGTCTGATTTTTTCACCCTGCTGCCTAATTTCATCAAATTCCTGTCTTCGAGGAAATATTAATCGAGACATGTTTCTCATTTGTGGCTGTTCCAATACCGTTGGATTTGAAATATCATCGTCCACAATTGCCGGGTATGATATTTTCCTTTGTTGGATGATATTATGGAGAATACAACACACTACCACTACCTGTAAAATGATTTTATATTTTTGATGTCCATTTCATATTAAAACTAATAAACGTTTAATTCCTACCTTAGGTACATATGAATAATCCATTTCATTAATTTTTTTTAAAATTCGCCATCTACTTTTAAGCTTTCCAATGGTCTGCTCGATCACTATGCGGGCTGAATTCATATAAGCGTTGAACGATTCTTCGGTTTCCGTCAAATCCCCTGTGAATCCCTTGATTAGCCAACTCATCAGCGGGTAAGCCGGATCTCCAAGAATGACATAATCTATGTCGACGTTATTTATTCTTTTTGGACTCTGAAATATGTATAAAAATTCATTTTCGACTTAACAGTTTTTGTTATGTGTCACCTACTTTTGGTAAAATACTTCCGCCGCTTTCAAATAATCCTGAGTTTTTGAAAACGTATGCATCATGCGTCGACCCAGGAAAACCACAGCTTACATCTCTTATTCTGTAATAAAATAAAATTGTATATCATTTCAATACCTTAGAACGTTATTCTTACACGTAATTAACATCTGCCACTAATTGCACATTGTAAGATGTCCACCCCTTACGATTAACAAAGTCCCCATGCCCATCTTTTGGTGCAAGTACCGGTACATGTGTTCCGTCGATAACTAACAATATTTGAGGGATTTTGCAAATATTAAAAAAAATTTCGGATATTACACGAGCTTCTTCCTCTGATGGCATACATATAAATGTAGTCGCGTGTTTTAACATTGCATCGGTGAAACGCCTTACACATCTGTGAACACTAGTTTTACTGAGCTGAGATAAAAAAAATTCTTAGTATATTATTAGTTTTAATATTCCCAAATTACATACCCCCATATTATTACCAATTACGCGCATTTCGGCACAAGACGCGAATTTGTAGAGTGCTACCGCAACCGTTTTCTCAACCAAAATTGGTAGCCTGGCACGTAGTACATTTGGCTTTGGTTCTAAATCCGCACGCACCATTTCACAAATATCAAAAAAAGTTGTTTTATCGACTCGGAAATTTTTTATCCAGTCACTATTGTCAAAAGTTTTTAGAACAATATTGTCCCACCAAGAAGAAGTTCTTGTTTTGGACCAACAACTTCGTCGTTTTTTTTTTTGTTTGATAACAATAGTGACCGGAACAACATAAGCTGTTGGCACATGTACATTCCATAAAGTCTACGAATACGACGTTGTCTTTTGCGACGTCGTATTATGTACATTTTTGCCATTTCCAAAATTAAAATTAACTTTTCGGAGTCTCTCATCTACAAAACACTTTTTTTTTATATAACACAACTGGCACACGCTTGACTATTTTTGTTTATTATGTAGTTGTCAAATTTGTTAAAATAGAAAATTATACCTAACTTCATATAAGCTAAATATGGGGGGTAAGGGGCGCCGATTTAGATGGTCTTAACATACTAGCCCAAATGCCAACCTCACCTGCACGTGGTACTTCCTGCTAATTAACTAACGAGGCTCTGGCGACCGAGATACGGCGGAATAACCGACTACCGAGAACATAGCAAATGATGTTCTCTTCAATGACCCACTACCAACTTGTACTGGTTAGGTTGGTAGTTGATACATAACCAGTTTTAAAGCAATGAGTTCAACGCAAAAAGGAAACAATACCCCAGGTGGTAAACCAACTACCCAGTTGGCTAATCCACCCTCTTACGAGGCTGGCTCAATGGATTCTGGGGTGAGCCAATCATTGCTAAACCCATTCGAAAGAAGTTCAATGTTGTTAAGATCACCAAACAATCATACTAACTCTGCAAATCAGCAGAAAGACGAAAACGCTGAACTCTGTCGAAAACTCAGTGAAGTAGAGGTACTTTTAACCTAATTAAGAAGCGAAATTGAAAAGCTGAAAAAAGAAAATGAAGAATTGAAGAAGCCCAAACCAATGGAGATTTCTGAAAACCCGCTAACTTGTTATAATGAAACAAGTACTCACACTAGTTATAACAATGAGTTCCATACTGATGAAGAGGATCTCATGAGAGAAACAGATTGGGTACTGAAAAGGAAGAAAAGACCTACCAAAAAACGAAAAGCAGAATTCTCGCCTGAAGTTGGAGATCATTCGCAAGCTAATGTATTAGTAACTGGTGATACTAATACCAAACCAACTCACCAGCAACAGCAACAAAAGGTTGTACCGAAAGAAAAGGCTCCTCCGCCAATTAATGTAATCGGCATAACAGAATTTGCAAGTATACAATCTATAATGAAATCAGTGACAGCTAAGGAATATAGAGTAGTGTCACTAAACAATAACGTGTGGAAAATCAATACACCAGATTCCGACACATATAGAGCTCTAGCAACAAAGCTCAATGCGGAAGGTAAAGAATGGTTCACATACGAAGATAAAAACGAACGCGCAATTAAGGTTATGGCCAGAGGCCTTCATCCAACGTGTCAAAAGGAGGACATAATTGAGGACCTAAAGGCAAGAGATCTGCAAATAGAAGATGCAGTAAACATCCTAAAACGAGAGAGAGGTGAGAACAATCAAGTCAAAAAAAGGGGGCTTCCACTCTTCATGCTTACGTTTAACAAAAAGGAGAAAGTTGAAAACATCTTCAACATCAAAGCAATTCTCAATATGAGGGTTAAAATAGAACCGCTTAAGAAAAACACGAGGCTAATACCTCAATGCAAAAAATGCCAAGGTTTCAATTACACGCAAAAATATTGCAGACGGGATCCAAGATGCGTAAAATGTGCTGGAAAACACAACGCGAAAGAGTGTACAGAAAGTAGAAACACCCCTGCAAAATGTATAAACTGTAAAGGGCATCATCCTGCAAATTATAGAGGCTGTGAAGTAGCCAAAGAACTTCAAAGACTAAGAAACAAAACGCATCAGTTTCCTCAAAACCCTAGGGTTACCAGAGAAGAGAAACCAACTAAAACCCAAGCGGAGCCTAAACCACCAGGTATTGGTACAGAGCGGAAAAGTTATTCACAAATTGTACAGCAATCATCTAATGCTACGAATGATAATCCCCTTGAAAGGATTTGTCGAAGCATAGAAGCCATAAATATAAGGCTAGCAAAGCAAGAACGTGGTCTAGAAGCTTTATATAAGCGTCTAGATATGCATCAAACCTTGAACGAGGCAACAGCCCTCATATACTAAAATGAGCAGATCATTAAGAATCGTCACCTGGAACGCGAACGGACTAGCGCAACATGTTCCAGAGCTAGAAATTTTTCTAAATTTAGAAAAAATAGATATCTGCCTTATATCGGAGAGCCATTTGACAAAAACATCATTTATTAAAATACGTGATTATGAATGTTACCATGCTGTTCACCCAGGAGGAAAACCCAGAGGAGGATCAACAGTAATAGTGAAAAAGAGTCTCAAACACTATGAAGAACCTAGTATAGAAGAGGAAAGTATGCAAGTTAAAACCATAAAAGTTGAAACTAACAATAATAATGAATACAGTATTTCCTCTATCTACTGCCCTCCACGCTATAATCTAAACAAAGAAGATTATAATAGACTCTTTAGATCACTAGGATCCAATTTTATTATTGGTGGTGACTTTAATGCAAAAAACACCTATTGGGGATCAAGACTTACAACCCATAAAGGAAAAGAGCTATTCGAAGCCGGACGAATAAATAACTGCGAGTTCCACTCTGGAGGTAAACCAACATACTGGCCTGCTGATATAAATAAAATACCAGATCTCATTGATTTTTATATAACGAAAGGGATCTTCGAGGATTACATGTACATCGAAAACAGCGAAGGGATATATTCCGATCATACACCTGTTATCATGACACTCAGCACAATGATAATTAATAAGGATAACCTGCCTAAATTAACAAATAATAGAACTAACTGGGACCTATTCCAAGAACTAATTGAAATGCAAACAAATCTACGAGTGCCGATTAAAACACCGGTACAGTTGGAAGACGAACTAGAGGTATTTAACAGTACTATTCAACAAGCAGCATGGGAAAGTTCTCCTGCTAGTCACACCGAATCCCGTAGGAATCAAAATTATCCTATTGAGGTCAGGGAGTTAGTTAGAGAGAAACCGAAGGCAAGAAAAACCTGGCAAAGGACACGCGCCCCGGAAAATAAAAAAATCCTCAATTTTCTATGCAATAAACTAAAACAACTTATAAAAGAAATTAAGAATGAAACTATCAACAAGTACTTAAATGGTCTCACCGAACATAAAGATACTGATTACTCTCTTTGGAAAGCAACAAAGGGATTAAAAAGAACTAAAATGCATGTGCCACCTATTAAAAATGAGGAAGGAACCTGGGCCAAAAGTGACAAGCAAAAAGCTATTTTATTTGCAGCTCACTTGGAAGACACCTTTCAACCGTTACCTAGGCAAACAGCAGATGAAAACATAATAACAATTAGCAAAATTGATGAATATAATATTCGATGTGTAACATTACAGGAATTAAAAAATGAGATCAAGTGTAATTTGAACGCAAAAAAAGCTCCAGAATATGATTTAATTACTGGACAAGTCGTAAAAGCCATCCCCGAGAAGGGACTATGAAAATTGGTTCAAATTATCAATGCTGTCTTCAGACTAAAATATGTCCCACGGCAATGGAAGGTTGCTGAAGTAATTATGATCCCCAAACCAGGCAAACCAGCGAACGATAAAAAGTCGTACAGACCGATTTCACTACTTCCTGTAATTTCAAAATTATTTGAAAAATTACTGCTCAAGAGACTCAAGCCAATAATAGAAGAGAGAAATTTGATTCCACCACACCAATTTGGATTTAGAGAAAATCACTCTACGATAGAACAAGTTCACAGAATAACGGATATAATCGAAGACTCACTTGAGAATAAGAAGATATGCTCCATCATCTTCTTAGATGTAGCACAAGCTTTCGACAAAGTTTGGCATCAAGGACTTGAATTTAAATTGCATCGAGATCTACCTAAGCAATTCTATCAAATTCTTAAATCTTATATCGCAGACCGACATTTCCGTGTAAAATATAACCAAGAGTACTCTGAACTAAAGAGAATATCAGCAGGCATACCACAGGGTAGCGTACTGGGTCCTATATTGTACATCCTGTACACCAGAGATATGCCAAATACAGAAGGTTCCACCATAGCAACATTTGCAGACGATACAGCTATTCTGGCGACTGGAAAGTGTATATCAGAAGCAACGACCAAACTTCAAAAAGCAACCGACACAGTGAGTAGTTGGACAAAGAAATGGCGCATTAGCCTAAACGAAGCAAAGTCGGTTCACGTAAACTTCACAAACCAGAAAGTTAACTGGATTCCAGTGAAACTTAATTCAAGGCCGGTTCCAAATGCAAATACAGCCAAATACCTCGGCATGACTCTCGATTGCAAGCTTAGATGGAAAGAGCATGTTAAAAAGAAAAAAGAAGAATTGAACATTAAATATAGGAAAATGTATTGGCTAATAGGTAGAAACTCTGAGCTTACAATACATAACAAATTGCTATTATATCAGCAAATACTTAAACCAATATGGACCTACGGTATTCAACTTTGGGGTTGTACCAAGAAGACAAATGTACAAATGATTCAATGTTTTCAAAACAAAGTGCTGCGTGGCATTGTAAACGCACCATGGTACATTAGAAATGATAACCTCCATAGGGACTTAAATATGGAATATGTAAGTGAAGAAATACAAAATCATGCGAAGAAACACATTCAGCGGATATCTCGGCACCAAAATGCAGACATACGAAGTTTGTTGGATACCACCAATGCAGTAAGAAGACTTCAAAGGCAGAAACCTTTGGAATTGGGCAGTTGTATTTAATTCGGATAGAGAAAAATAATTACTATGTAAATTCAAACGGGAGTAACCATTGGACTACTGCCCGTCAAATGTGAATCTTCATTTAAGAAAGATAAATTACTAAATGATTTGTAAATCAGTTGTAATATTAAATAAAGGGAAAAAAAAAAAAAAAAAAAAATATAAGCTAAATATAATTACTGCTAACTTCATGCCATGTGATGGAAACGCGACAAGGAATAATAGCAAAATTGTATTATACTATTTTGCTATTATACTACTGACGATGGAAACATGGTACATATAAGGAAGTTTTTTAAATTGTTATTTGTTAGTTTTGTGAAAAAAGGTTTTTTTATACAAATAAAATAAATAACAAGTTTATATTGTAATAAAATATTAAAAATAAGTATTTTATTATCATAATAACATTCTAATTACGTTAGTTGAGTTGTGTCAAATTTGTTTGTACAACAAATTAACATAAAATTCTATTAATTC
Source organism: Tipula vernalis (assembly GCA_958295665.1). Classification (NCBI taxonomy): domain Eukaryota; kingdom Metazoa; phylum Arthropoda; class Insecta; order Diptera; family Tipulidae; genus Tipula; species Tipula vernalis. The sequence goes on along the minus strand of OY282560.1, from coordinate 211,261,904 downwards.
TAGTGGCGCGTTCCCAAACGAAACATATGTATATCTTCATTTACATTTATTTACAAATTTATTTCTGCACATCAAAGTGTGGGCGCAAGTTTCATTAAATAAACGTAAATACATTTTTCTCTTTTTGTTGTTCCACACGCGATTTTTGTCAAGCGTGTCTACAATACTTTTCTTCCTGAGTTTCTTTAGCGTTTATTCACCTGCGAATATTTGAAACCAAGTCGAATTCTATTTTTTTTTTTTTTTGGGTGATTTGGGCAGTTCTAGTGTATACTCATTTACACATGCTATTTATTTTGTATATTTGGTTGATCGATGTGGAACATATATTTTTGTCCTTCGTTTTGGTCAATCAGCAGAAAAATTGTATAAAAATCTCACCAATAATTTATTGAGAAAGAATTTTTCTTTGGCTGTTCAGAAGAGCTGTTTGTTTATACTTTGTTTTGTTTTTTTTTCTTACGTGGGGATAATCAATTAGAGTAGATTATTACCAAATAAATATTTGTTCATCTTATTAAATTCTATTTGCAGTTTTTTTTTGACGAGATATTTTTTTGGATTGTTTTTTAATGTATTCTAACTAACGGGTACCGGTTGTTGGGTGTCTGTGAACCGTCCCTTATAGGACAGGAGACGAACGACAAGTGCTTTGCACTGTTCTCCCTCTGTCCACAACATTCAACAACCTTCTCTTACTAACGAGTTGTTAGTAATTTCCCAATGTTGGGCCACATTTTAACTATGTGGTTGGTCTACTTCTCTTACCATATTTTTCCCTTTTTGGTTGTTTTCAACAACACTTTTTTTTTTCTTCATAAAAACGACATTATCTGGATCGTAAGGGGATCTACTTAATCCTTGAGCACCAGGATTAAGTCGTAGTAGCATTCCCTCCTTAAGATAATTTTTGAAACGACTTGATTTGGTGTTAAAGCTGAATCTAGTCACAAAATAAATTACAAACTCAATAAAATATGAACCAAATTAATAAAATAAAAATTAATTAACTATCATACATATATAGCGTTTATTGAAAGTTTGAATTATAATCGTTTTTTCGCTTGTGCAGTTCGATCAAAGTATCGTCGATATCTAAGTATCTTTCTATGTGAATTAGTTAGAACATTAAATGGAGCTAGGTTTTTTTTTGCTGTTAGCGTAGTGGGATTAATAATTAATTAATTAAAAATTAATTTCTAACTGATATTGCCACTGAATACTATTACATTGAAGGTGACAGCCTTGTTACCGATCAATAAATAAATTAATATAATTATGTTTACTATTATAAATTGAACGATTACAATTATAGCAGATAAGATACTCGTAAAAAAGTAATAAAAACATTTGTTGTTACAATTTCCTAACATAAACCGTGTCACTTAACTAGTTGACATTTAGCGCCAAATTTTGAAGATCACCTAACGCTTCTATTTTAGCACTAATAATTAAGTATTCAAATTCCGTATAAAACAAAAACAAATTATTTAGGAATGTGTATTATTCATCATCATCTTGCAGAAATTTACAAGTCCACGACTAAGCGAAACTATACAAATTTGATTTGTTTGTTGTATAAACTCAATAAGATATAAAATTATTACATTACGTTTTTTGGACCATCTATGCGAAAAATGGATTTAGAATAATTTGCAAATTTTTGCATTTTTTTTTCTCTGTATTTTAACCAATACATATAGGAACGCACTATAAGAAATCCAGTATGTGTATACCAATGAACTCGTATTTATTCATTCATTAAGTATATTTTATTGAGTGCAGATCGTATTTTTTGTGCGTGGTGAATTTTTATTAAAATTATGGCAGAAGATAATGATGATAGCCTATGGATATGGATTGTATCTGCCGTTGTAATTGTGATTGTTGTTGCTATAATACTGTATTTTTTGAGGTAATTTTTTTTTTAATTGTTGTGATTTTACCGTTAAATAATTTTAGATTCTTGGTGAATGGTGTGATGCGAAACGGTTCACAAAAGTGTCAAGTGGATTTTTTAAGTGTTCGTTATAAATAAATTATAATACTGAACAATTGTTAGATAAAGTTGGTTAGAATTAGTGGGCAATTAAAATACCTTTTATTACGTAAAGATTATTTGTATATATTCATAAATTAACACAATTTAGTAATTTAATTAATTCGCAACTTTTTAATTTTTTTTTTTAATTAATTTTGCGTATGTATGTATGGTATGTTGATGGAACAACCAAAATATTCTTTAGTTCTTTAAGCTTGATTTGCGTTTTCGCTTAAAACTGTAAATATTAATGTGTAGTTGATACATAAATTTATTTAGGAGTGAATACGCTAATCAAGTTAAAAGCTTACATATGTTACATATAATAATAATCTTTGTTATGTGGAACTTGTTTGAAAAACATTTTATTGCGATTAGAAAATGAGTGCGAATTTATAAAGAATAATTTAGTTAGAATGTATTTGTAATTGTTATCTATTGAGCGATTATTAAGTTAAAAATAAAATGTGCGATATTCGAACTGCTGTCTCATTTACACCATGTTTACACTCAGCAGAATAAAAGTAGTTAGCAAAAATGTAGCATGACGAGTAAGCACAGAGTAAAACATTTTTTATATTTTCTCTATTATTCGATAGTATTTTGCGTTTACGCATCACGCTACTTTTTTGCTACATACTTTTATTCAAATTGGTGTTAACCTGGTATTAGTTTGAATGTGTGCGTAATATTGTCGTCGCTAAAGAAATTCTAAAAATGTGTATACGCTGTGAGTAGTTATTTTCCCTAGTGTTCTAACTTCACTTCGTTGTATTTTATGTCATGCCCAACAAAACAACCAAAATGAAAAAGTGATTTCACGCATCAAACTTCTGTAGATCATCTTTATTTGGGCAACATCAAAGCCAATTTATCGCGATTTTTTTAAAATAATAAACAATACTCTTCCTGAATAATAATAAAAATATCAAGCCACAATCAAAAGCCAAATATTTTATTTTCAAATATGTATTTGTTTTGACACCTAAAACCAAACAAAAACTTGGTTTTTTTTTGTGATAAATGAGTGCATTTTATGGCAAAACATGATAAAAAATATCATGATATTTTTTATCACTTTTGCCCGACTGAACAAGACCTTTGTTTATAAAAAATTGATTCCTTTGTATTGATAATAGGCAAATCAAGATTTTTCGTTGCCGATAGTATTATGCCTAATTATGCAGGTTGCATGAAAAGTGTCTAGCCTTGAAAATGAAAAAAATGTTTTGCCTCTAATGTAAACTAATGACTCAGCATAAAAAATTTAAGTTTGTATCTACTAAGCACCATTCCACCAACAAAAGCAATTTCTTGAGTGGAAAGCTGTAAATATTTATAGATACGTATACGTATGTATTTCACATTAGGCTTAACTTTAGATTTTGGTTTATTTGATCTAATTTTTTAATTTTATATAATTTCGATAATAATATTAGAACTGGCAAAAATTTATTCGTACATGTTACTCACCAAAAAGGTTTATACAAGCCGTATTGCTTCTAAAGCCGCGTTTTTTTTTTGGAACACCTAATTTTCTGTGATAAAACAAATGTTTGACAAGCTATTTATGCATATAATTAATTTATTTTAAACTAAACTATAATTTTTCATTCAACTTTTTAACCAAAAATCTGTAGAAAAATATTTAGCTCTACCTAATTATGCGAAGCTGCTATCGGGTGCAAAGGGAAATTTGAGAAAAAATTTGTGGAACCCTTGAATATGATAATTAAATGTCATGTTGAACAGTCTCGAAAAAATAAAAATGTATCCATGTTTTTTGTTAACACGTTCGCCCCTCAAACGATTTTTTGATGTTCGGAAAAAACTCACATATTAACAATTCTATGACACCTATATGGGTCATGAGTTTGTGGAAAGCTGGCATGTCACATATATACGACATGCGTTTTTGATTGCTTCTACGACACATATGTGTGACATGAGGTTTAGGTGGAACATAAATTATTTTAAGGTGTACAAGAAATTGCAAAATTCAGTATATTAGGTTTATATTTATAAAGACTTAATTATGATTTACATATAAATTATATAAGCGTAAATCAATTACAGTTTATAAAAACAAAATTCAAATTTTTTATTGGGTATGCCATAGCCGAAAGCATGGATATGGGCATAGACCGATCAACTCGTCTTTAGCATCTTTGCTTGTGTCACAAACGTATTTACTCACAACCCTTTTACCAGTTTTATAATACATGCGGCACCTCCTGCGGCTGTTGGCCATGCTAGGGAAATGTGCTGTATTTGAAGTTGAAGTTTCTGCGGTTCTTGGGCTCTTTTGCCGTGCTAAAATCTCCCCTAAGTACGAGGTTATAATTTTTTATCTAAATGCTAGATGTCGCAATTGTCGCACTGAACGCCTTGAGCAAGCATAATATGAAATCATTTGATCCGTCCTATCGATCCACGGCATATTAACATTGTAGTCTACCACTATTTTTGGCTTTATTATGCCCTTGTTTCTTTTTGTTATTAAATTAATAAGCTCGGCATTATGTTTGGTAGAAATCATCAAAACGTCTCGCTTGTCTTTCCATTTTAACACCATAATGTTCTTGCGGTTTCGCCGCCATGAAATTTGTCCTGGCTTTAATTTACTCTTTATAACTTGAGAGGGATTGCGTTTCCTGTTCGAACGTAATGTTCCACATATATTAGTTTGCTGATTCACCAAGTGCTTTGCCAGGTCAATACTGCAGTAGTAATTATCCATATACAACGTATGACCTTTACCCAAATATTCCTTCATTAGTACAACAACAACGTCAAATGCATGCCCTTTCTCGTTAGGCACCGTGCCTCTTCCGGTATATATAATCATATTTATTAAAAACCTTCGGGATTGCATAATTCATAGAATTTGATTCCGTACTTGCGCCTCTTATTCGGTATATACTGCCGGAATTACAGTCTTCCTCGCCATAACAGGAGAGCTTCATCTAATGAAAGTGTTATGTTTGTGTACCTTTTGCTATTTTACTTTTTCTATAATGTTATATTTGTCCAAGTGTTATATTTGTTGTTTAATGTGTTTAATGTATCCTGTGTTTTTTTGATTGTTTATTATTACCGTCAACCTATATTTATCTTCACTCTATGGTTAGGTATAGAGTGATGATAAATTTCCTAATTTATTAGTAGGGCCTATGACGCCTCAATGTGCCCTCAGATGAAGTAAGTTAGTGAGCTCAAAGACTCTTGTTCGCTTACTTCTGTGCTTTGCCATGCACTGGTTAACTGAGGTTCACAAAGGTTTGTCTTTTGGTATATGATTTTGCCATATCATGCTACCTTGGTTAGTAGATATTATATCGATTTTGCTATATCGATATAATGGAGGATAGGTTTATTGGGATATGGTTTAAAACCGAATATTATTTATTTATTTATTTATTTATTACCAACTTATACATAACTGGTTACATCAATAAGAAATTTAATAAAATTATATAATGTAAAGATTACCAATAATTCAAAAGAAGCTTCAACATCAATTCCTTAAATGCATTTCTAGACAGATTAAAGTCAAAAGCCGGCCGTACTTTATTAAAGGAAGCTGAAGAATGATAAACCGGCTCACATTTACCGTAGTTTTGCCTACAAAACGGCAACTTAATTTGGAAATCTTTATCGCGCAGCACACGTAATGGAGTATGTATATATATCAAGCAAACTCAAAATTTCCGAACAATCGATTTTAGACACCAATAAATCTCGAACAAACATTGCGCTAATTTCAATTCTACGAATAAATAGCGGCTCCATATTTATTAATTTACATCTACCACGATACGCTGGGAGTGTGAAAGCAGGTACATTCGCATCTCTAGGCAACCTTCGTAGTGCGTACATTAAAAATCCCTTCTGAACCCTCTCTATGCGATCTGAATAGTTAACATAAAACGGATTCCATATTACAACACCATATTCCAACAATGAACGAACAAAAGTGACATATAAAGTTTTAATCACGTAAGGATCATGAAAATCCTTAGCAAACCTTTTAACAAATCCAAGCATAGAATTCGCTTTAGAAATGCAACCTTCAACATGTTTATGGAACGATAAATTTGAAGTAAAGGTTATACCTAAATCTTTAAAAGTATCAACAGTTTCAATACTACAACCATCAAAGAAGTAATCGTAACTAGTGGGTAAGACTACGCGGGTGAAACACATTGTTTTGCATTTGGAGATGTTTAGAATCAAATTATGCGATGTACACCAAGCCTTGAAGTTTGTCAGGTCAGACTGAAAGTCAAGTGCATCATTGGCGCAAGAAATAGTTTTGAAGATTTTTATATCGTCCGCATAAATGAGAATGTCGGAATGACTTAGACAGTTGACCACATCGTTTACGAAAAGAATGAAGAGCATGGGACCCAAATGGCTGCCTTGAGGGACTCCTGAAGAAACATCAATCACTCTTGAAGTGAAGCTGCCAATTTTCACAAATTGAGTTCTGGATTTTAGATAAGATCTAATCCAATCAACTGGCAAGTAGTTACAATTCAATGAAATAAGTTTCCGCAACAGCAAGTCATGATCGATCTTGTCAAAAGCCTTACAAAAATCAGTGTAAACGACCTGCACAATATTACCATTTAATAGAGCCCTTGAAATACAATTAGTAAACAAAACTAAATTAGTAATAGTTGACCTACCAGGGAAAAATCCATGCTGTTTGGAAGAAATGAAAGTCTTAACATGAAAGAATAATTGATCTTTAACTAGTTTCTCAAAAAGCTTTGGTAAAACTGATAGAATACAAATACCTCTGTAGTTCTCGACATCGCTTCGAGATCCGGATTTGAAAATCGGCTTAATAAGTGAGCGTTTCCATGCAATAGGAAAGCAACCCTCAGCGAGACTTTTATTAAATAGTACGGAGATATGGGAAGAAATTACCTTACCGGTTAATTTTAGAAAAATGGGTGGAATAGAATCGAAACCGGCACTTTGGTTAATATCAATATTAGACAATTCGGATAAAATAGTATCCACTTCCAGACGAAACATTGAAAACTTAGAATTACTTGCAACATTACTGAAATTACCAAGATTTGATTTCGAACTATATACACTCTGAAAGAAATCAGCAAATAAATTACAAGTATCCTGTATGTTATCACAGGAACGGTCGTTCAAATACATCGTAGAAGGGTAACCATTAGACTTACTTTTGTAGTTAACAAAATGCCAAAAATTATTTGGCTTCGCTTTAATTAATGATTCAATTTCCAGAATATAACAGCTGTAAAGAAATCGGTTTAGACATATATACTTCTTACGTAATACATCAAACGAGTTGTAATTAACAACATTAGGATGCAATTTATATTTCTTGTGAGCCTTGTCCTTTCTATTTTTTAGATTTATCAACTCATTATTATACCACGGTTACTTCTTAACGCTAAAAGCTTTCAATCTAGGGATAAATTTCTCAATACCTAGATTAATAATTCTATAAAATTCGATTAACATGTCATCAATACTATTACAAGCATAAAAAAACGACCAATCATACGTATCCAGAAATGCATTTAAAGAATTGTAATCGCCCTTTATAAAGTTGTAAGTCCATGAATTAACATTTTCTTCGACTAACTCGCAACATTCAAACATAACTGAAATATTCAGTGGAGAATGGAAAATACTAGACGATCCAGCCAAATTCTCACACGTTGATACGGCCACCTCATGATGAAATGGTACAAAAGCCAGATCCAACACATTACCACTATTATTCGTAACACTGTTACATTGCTTTAACCCCAACGAAAATATTTCCGAGATGAAGTTATCCATTTCATCGTTCATGTTAATAGGAGTCAAATTGTGATCAACATACTCCCACACAATATCCGGAATGTTAAAATCTCCAAAAATAAATAGACGATCCTCCGGCTGAAGATGTGGAGCAATATTTGATTTGACAGTGTCCACAAACCTTTGATAAACTGGCATACTCGAATGGCAGGGTATATATGTAACACAGATGATCAGCGAATATGAATGGAATTGTATACGTACAGCAACAATTTCGGCAACGCAATTAGCCAACGTTATCAGACTGGATAAATATTTGTTAGAGACTGCGACTACAATACCGCCACCCTTTTCGTAAGTGTCCCTTTGCAGATGCCTGTCCCTCCGGAAAACAGCATAAGATGACGGAAAATACTCCTCAGTTTTAAAGTGGATTGTTAACCACGTTTCAACAATGCAAATAACACCAAAGTCCTCCTCTAAAATTGACAAATTTTTTTTTTTTTTTTTTTTTTTTTTTTTTTTTTTCGTCCCTGCCCAAAAGCGGCTAGCACTACGACCTAAAAGATCTTTTGTGCTGTTGGGTACTGTTACTCCAGGAGCTTCTCCACCTCTCTAATAAAGGCGAAAATGCTATTTATAGAGGCCAATTTACATTTCTCCGGGGTCAGATACCTCTCTTCAAAATGAATCCACCTCCGTGTGCACAGAGCAACACACTCACATAGTATGTGTTCTGCGGTTTCTGTCTCTTCCAAACAGAGTCGGCACTCCGTCTCTGTGGACAGGTTCATTTTGTTCAAATGATATCTCAGGTTACAGTGACCTGAGAGAAAACTCACAAGTTTCCCAATATTTCCTTTGCTGAAATTGATCGCCAAATTTTTGTGGTGAAATGGTCTGATCAAAGATTTGGCTTGTCTAAGGCCGGGAATACAGTTCCAATAAGTCAAGCACTGTATTTTTTCCCATTTACTGATTGTGTAGGTTGCAGAAGCCCACGGGATACCACAAAAAGGCTCAGGGCCAATGAGTGTAGTCGACGAGCCTGCCCGTGCAAGTTCGTCGGCTATCTCATTTCCAGTGATGCCCATGTGACCAGGCACCCACCACAACCTTACTTTGTTTTGACAAGAGAGAGATTGTAGCAGTTTATAACAACTTTGAACCGACTTGGAAACCAAGCAGTTAGAAGCCAATGCTTTCAGTGCTGCTTGGCTGTCAGACAAAATGTGGATGGATGCGCCTTTAAGACCTTTGGTCATAATAATAGAGGCGCAGATTTCGATGGCGTGAATTTCGGCTAGAAAAACACTGGGGTAAGTACCCAGTGATTTCGATATTTTGTGATTGGGTCCAAAGACACCAATGCCGACTCCACTATCCATTTTTGATCCATCAGTGTACCAGACTAGGCTGTTAGGTTCCATCTGCGGTAACCCAGTATCCCAGTCTGTTCTATCGGGGATTGTTACCACGAAATTCCTGCCAAAGCAGAGTTCTTTCGGCATAACGTCCGGGACACTAAAGAACATATTCAGGTCTGGAAGTTCATTCAAAATGTCCAGGTGACCCATATGGTCATCATGACTGTATTGATTCGCGAGCTTCAATCTAGCTGCACAGGTAGCAGCTGATTTTTTGACGTGGATATGAAGTGGAGTGAGCCCGATGAGAGCTTCCATTGCCGCCGTAGGGCAGGTGCGCATAGCACCTGTAATTCCGAGACATGCTAGTCTCTGTAATGAGGTCAGCTTGTTCATAATAACTTTTTGCTGTACCTTAGGCCACCAAACTATTGCCCCATATGTTACAATTGGCCTCACTATCATGATGTACATCCAGTATATCATTTTTGAGTTCAGGCCCCAGGTCCTGCCGAACATACGCCGGCAGGCCCACATGGCCCTGGCCGCGCGTTCGGTAGTTGAAGTAATATGAGAGTTCCAAGTTAGTTTCTTATCTAGGACAACACCCAGATATTTGACTTCATTGGAGTATCCGATATTTATATTATTAAGACTAATTGAACCAAGGTTCAAATTACGTCTTTTGGTGAAGGGCACCAGGACTGTTTTGCTAGGGTTAATCGAAAGGCCCTCCCCAGTGCACCAATTCGAAATAACAAGCAAAGCCTGTTGCATGCTGGCGGACATCGTACGTTCATGCCCTCCAGAGACTATGATAACCAAATCGTCCGCATAACCAATGGCATCGTACCCAAGTAGATGTAAATTATCAAGCAACTCGTCGATCACGAGTGACCACAGCAAAGGGGACAGGACACCGCCCTGCGGACACCCTCTTGCTGCCGTAATCGTGACTGACTCATTACCTAATTTAGATGTAATCTTCCTACTAACCAACATGGAACTAATCCAGTGGTTAGTCGGATCGTCAATACCTCTACGCTTGATTGCCCTAGCAATTGAGTCGTATCCAGTATTGTCAAAAGCTCCCTCAATATCCAGAAATGCACACAGAGCAATTTCTTTCGAGCGATAGGCTGCTTCAATCTTGGTGACAAGTAGATGCAGCGCACCCTCTGTGGATTTGCCTTTCCTATAGGCGAATTGATTTGGATTTAGAGGTCTGGTTGCCGTTAACCAGTCTCTGATATGAAGATCTATAAGTCGTTCCATGGTTTTAAGAATAAACGATGTAAGACTGATAGGTCGAAAGGACTTAGGAAGTTCACATGGCCGATTGCCAGGCTTTGGGATAAAAACCACGTTTACTTGACTCCAAGCCTGTGGTATGTGACCCCAATTGAAGCTAGTTCTAAACAAGGCCACCAGAGCAGGGGTAATCAAGTCCAGGCCCCTTTGAAGGAGGGCTGGGAAGATTCCATCCCCTCCTGGAGCCTTGAAAGGCTGAAAAGAGTTAATGGCCCATTTGACTTTATCCGGAGTAAAAAGCTTACCGGATAAACTATTAACCCAACCCATATTTACACCCATGTGTGTACCAGATATGGAGTTAGTGATTGTATTTGTGTCGCAAACAGTGCAGCCCGGAAAGTGCACTTGAAGCAGGGTTTCGAGCGACTCTTTGCGACCTGATGTATAACTACCATCGGATTTCAGAAGAAGCCCAATCCCGTTGGACTGATCTTTAGCTAGAACTTTATGGAGTCGAGCAGCTGTAGGTATATCCTCGATATTTCCACAGTTTTTCCTCCACGTGAGGCGTTTGGAACGCCTTAGTTCTGTGTTGTAACTGGTTAGGGCTTGCCTATATTCATTCCACTCATTGGAATGCTTTGCCCTATTAAATAATTTCCTAACCTTCTTACGAAGTTTAGCCAGCTGTTCGTTCCACCATGGAACTTTGCGATTAACCACAACGTTACGCACCACACAGCTGCTTTCGTAGGAAGATAGGAGCACGTCATTAAGCAGACCAGCTGCGGTTTCTAGGTCACTAATTGAATTCAAAGATGTTGGCAGCATGTCTGCTTTGATAAATAAAATATCCCTATATGTTTTCCAATTTGTAAAACAAGGGATACGACGCTCTGTTGCCTGTATGATCACTCCCGGTATATCGAACCTGATGTGCATGTGGTCCGACAGAGAAGCTTCGCTTGAAACATGCCAGTTTGCAACAGAGTTGGAAATAAACTGACTTGACAAAGTGAGGTCCAACACCTCTCGCCGAGTCGAGTTTATGAAGGTGGGGTTCGAACCTTTATTTAAAATGTCTATGTGACTACTCATAAGATAATTTAAAAGGGACTCACCTCTGCCATTTGTATCACTGCTGCCCCAAATGATATGGTGTGCATTAGCATCGCAGCCTATGATGAAATGCTTGTTTTTTAGGTTGCAGTAATCCACCAGATCCTGTACAACTACAGGTGGAGCACTAACCGACTCACCAGGGAAGTACGCAGAGGCACATATTGTCTCCTGCATTCCCCTGCTAGTCGGAACCTCCAGGATTACTGCAACCAAATCCTTAGTGGTGAACTCTGGAATTGGAAGAACGTTAATATTAGATGAAACAAATATTGCTGCTCGGGGAACTTCCTCCCTTCGATCGTAAATCAACTTACATGACTTGAGGTGGAGGCCTCTGATTTTTCCTCCATTAACCCAAGGTTCCTGGATAAGGCCAAGGGTTAAGTGTTGTTTCGCGAACCTGTTGCAAAAGGTATCCGAAGCTCCTTTTGCGTGATGCAGATTCGCTTGTAGTACCCTAATAGTACCAGCCATACTGGATGATTAGGGTAAAGGAGCTCTACGCTCCTGGCTGCTTGCCAGCCGTCTGCTTTGCGGGATTTGGCCTGTTTCTGCCACTTTTCCCAGTAACACCCCGAGCGCCCATATGCTTAATTTTCGGGGTGAGTGCTGATTTACTCGATCCCACAGTAGGAGTTGCGGAGAGATCCGTTGATCGTGCTCCCGACGAAGAGGCAGCAGGAACAGAATGCTCAATAGCGCTGCTGTTCCTGGATGCCTCCTCGTCTGTGATTGTGCCTACTACTGGGGCTGGTAAAGTACCCTCCTTACTGGAGCTGACTCCAGTGGTTGGGTTGGTAGAGGGGGAATCCTTCTTGAGAAGGAGTTTTATCCTACCAAAGCGGTATGCGATGTTCCCGTTGGATTCGCGTAGTTTCTTCATGGAAGACTCGCCTATGGCCATAACCAAATGGACGAGTACGCCAGTTGTCGTCCGTTGCAGTATCTTCCATGAGTTGGCCGCGAGACCATCGTTCTGCGCGGCCATGGTAGCGAGAATCTTCTCGCTAGTTAAGCTAAGGCTCTGTGGAAAGAACCCCCTAACGATGTTTGGCCGAGGAAAATCATCCTCTTCCACCAAAGTTATGTTCAGACCAATTTTTTCCCTTAGGCTTACAAAACTGTTCCTCATCCATTCCGCTGTGGAATGATCGGAACATATAAAAAATAGCCAACCTGTTCTCCGGAAACAGCCAAGGAATTGCGGCTTGTGGTTTGAGCCTTGCATCCCAATAATGAGGTCAATGACACACTCCTGTATGTTTGCCATTTGCTCCATACTAAGAGGATTGCCACTGAGATCACCTGGTACGATGCCCAGCTTAACACTGTCTGCTACCTGGCTGAAAGAGGGCTTTACCGGAGAAGGCCCTTCTTTTGCTTTTTTGGCAGGTGGTTTATTTGGTTCCGGAGCAACCTCAAAAGACCTCTCACGCTTACCACCAGACCTCTTGTCTAGGGTAGGAGCAACAGGCCCCGAGGATGCTTTCAGAGGGGTCGCGGACTTAGCAGCAGCTAGAGCCTCTTCTCTAGTTTTGCCTTCCTTGAGCCCCTTTTTAAAACGCCTTCTTTCGAAGGAGTTGAGCTTAACCCATTCCCCGGCGTTGAGGGACATGTTCCCAATATCAACACCAATGGTTGAGGTGCCCGATAACTGTGAGATTACACTTATGTTGTCGTCACAGAAGGTGTCCGTAGTAGAAGAGGTGGACTGTTCCACCTTTTCCTTGGTCCGGACGTTAAGATAATCAAGAGTGGTGGCCCTTGTGGCATCTACCATTCCATCATAGGTTAGGAGACCCAACTCAATAGCTGGTGAAGTTGATGCTTTTAAAGAAGCATCACCCTTTATGTTTTTTTTAAATTCGGTTTCCATTTGAATCCCACGAGTATCCGAGAAATGAAGGTCACCCACAGCAGAGATCGGTATACTGTGGGAAGGCTACTTTAAACCGGGGGTCGCCTGGTACCCGGAGTTCACATACTAAAGACTAAGCTCCCCCTTAGCCACGCAGCACTCAGCGTATGTTGTCCCACCAAAGCTTGGGGTAATGGATTTACCGCCATTGCACGGTCGTGTAAGTTACTTGGCTACATTCTAGGATGCATTGCCCGGTTGTCGCCACGAGGAGGCGTAACTACACTAGGAAGAAGTCTTATGAGAATCGCATATCCTAGAAAGCTTTGACTCCTAAAACTACTCCCCCAACAACCAAAATTGACAAATACAGAGATTTTGATTTGGCTCTGATACTATTTGAATTATGGTAGTAGATATTTAAGAATGACCGTGGCTGGGGAACTGCTTCACTGCTACGAAGAGTAAACAATGGTGTCTTCAGTAACGGGGAAGTTACTTTAGATGTTGAAACACGGTCCCTGTCCGGTTTTTTGCTATGCGTGGATAATTAGTAAATGGCCGAATTATTACACCAGGAGGCCAAGCATTGGAGTTATTTAGCAGGTCGAAATGGGCCTCCTTCAACCCAATTTTAAAGGAAACGAACGTGAGTGAACTGTCCAATATGCGGTCTTTGGAGAGTAACAGTTTACAATTAATTTCCTCAGGTGAGCAATTTTTCAGTTTTTCACAGATGTAGTTAACAATCAAATCAGATGAGACGGATGGATCAATACGACTGATATATAAATATTTCTTATCATGTATAGAAACAGTTTTAATCGAATTGACAGGTGTGCCTGTCCCTACGACAACTTGCGCTAACCTCGGCGATTCGCAATTAACGGAGTTGGAGCCAGACTCTACAACTTTTGACAAAAATGGTTTAGTGGCGTTATCGTCACCCAATTTATTTATCAAGGTATTGATCAATTTGCGGTTTTCAGCAACCTCCGTTTCAATCTTCTTTAATTCTAAATTTTCAGCGGCTTTGTCTACAATGACGTCAATTTTCTTCAGAATCCTGGACATGTTGTCATTCGCGATCAGTGGTTTGCAGCAATCGCCAAGATAGCATATATTGCCATATTTTTTAATTGAATTGATCGCAGCACGGTCAATTCCATTGCAGTCATAGCAAAATTGGTTCTCGCAGAGACTACATTTAACGATGTCAGTATACGGGATACGTTATTTGGGATAATATATTCAGTAGTAATACTCACCTATTATTTTATCGGTCAGATGATCTGCTACATCTGCTTCCTCTGTGTTTGAATTGAAAGGTTTTTTTCGTTGTCTTTTATAATTGTAACATTTTATTTGTAATGGATTTATTTAATTACTCTTGAGATTAGATTTATGTCTACCCGCTGAATTAACCCATTCGGTTATAATTTATAAATCGACTCATAATTAATTTCAAAAATCAATAGTTTATATACCGATTTTTCTTTATTGATTTACAATAACAATTTTAATATACTTTTAGTAACATATGTATATTTTAATCTGGGGCATAATTATTTTATTTCACAATACGTACATGTGTGATGATATGCTTAATTAAATTTGTTCGTGTAATCATTTTCCATATTTTGTTAATATAGAACATACGAAATGTTTGCATTTTAATCCAGCGCATATATTATTAATGTACTCATATTATTTTGGGTTCAATGTAATATGTACACATTTGTTTCTTACTTACTACGTAATTTTGTAGTACGTAATATGTGTCATGTTTGTTTTGTTTTTGCTATATATGTTATGCTTCCGCATTTTTAGTATATGTATATTTTGTATTGTTTCTTCAATATCAATTATGTTTTACAATGTTATTTGAAATTAATTATGTTTTGATTTTACGTGTTTTTATGATCTTAATTCTATTTATCTTAATTAGTTTCACAACATACCTTCCTTCCTTGGGCAAGTGAAATTTTCAGAAGGGAAATTTCACTTAGGTATATGTACATGTATATGTATGCTTCTTAAACTTATTTCTAATTTATTGACATAATTTCTAATGTTAGTTTGATTATTATAGCAACTTTCTTTCTTACGCGTGTATGTTTGTTTATTTCTTTTCGGCATTTCGATGGTTCTGCTGGATCTACTGGATTTATTCTTCATGGATGTCTTGTCTGGATGTCTATGTTGGATTAGTTTAACGTTTGTTATTAATTTTATATATATTTATTTTTGGTATTATATTTTGCTTTTATTAAAAAAAATTATTAATTTCTGGTCATCTCTGGTTCTTGACAATTTTTTTCTTTTAAATTTATTGTTTTGATTGCTTTACTATTGTTTATTACATTATTATTGTGTATGACATATTATCAGAATTACACGTACATTTTGCTTTAAGACTAACCTATCATAATGATTAGGCTCTGAGGTTTAATAATTTGCTGTTGTCATCTGTTATTCCTCTGTCGTTTCCATGTCTGGCGGGTTCATCTTAATTTCAACATTCATTTCATGCGTTGTATGTTCTTCTTCCTTTAGTGTAATTGGTTTATTGTTGTTGTTGCTTTATTATGTATTATTATGTCACTTATTCTATGTTAGTAATGATATGTAATATGTATGTATGTTAGATTAAAATATATTTTGTTTTGTAATTCTATATCGCATATAAAAATTTTCTTAAGGTTGTTTTTATATTATATAAAAATTTGTTTCAAGACTATTTCAAGTTAAAGAGTATGTAAAACAATTTTATTTTAAAATGTAAAGTGAGACTCAGCAGTCAGCACTTAATTTTTATTTTTAGAGTATGATTCTACGTTATATGAGTCGTTAAAGAATTTATAAAAATTTATTTATTTTCAATAAATTGCTATACATAAATAGTTTTGTATGTAATTTATGTCTGTATTTTTGTTTAACAATTCTTTCTTGAAAATTTTATTACCTTGAGAGATGCTTAATATCTACGTTATTAAGAATTTATAATTCTTTACTTTATAAAATATTTAGGGTCATTCTTATATAAAATATTTGAGGTTCAAGTTTGTTTACTATACATGTGTAAGGTTACAAAATGAGAAGTGTTTAGTATCTAATTTTTATTTATGTTATGATATTATGAGTCGTTATAAAAATTTTATTATTTAATATTATGTAAAAAAAAATTTTTTCCTGCGTAAATATTGACCTATATTTTATTTTTCTTAGTTGTTTTATTTATGAGAATTTTGTAAAAGATAAATTTTAATTAAGATAAGTTTTTTTTCCTTTTTTTCTATCTTTAGTTTAATTTTTTGTTAACTTATTACTAGGTTTTACTCCTTGTTCTTTTTTATTTGTTGGTACATCGAGATATCCTCCCCGACAAAACAAAGAGAATTTAAGTATTTCTTGAAAAAAATAAATAGTATTGCGTTTTGGTTTATGATTATAGTCCAGTTGGTAAATTATGGTAGGCTCTTTATTTCACGTGACAAAAGATCTATATTTGATTGGTTAATTTTTTAAATAACACAAATGGAATATAAAATTGTTTAAAACAATGCGACAAAACAAAGAGAATCTCAGTTGTCTTTGAATCTTGTTTACGGTAAGTTGTGTTTTTTTGGTTCTTTTTAAAATATATTTACTTCTATAGATAGTCATTGCAATATGCAATTTCCAGAAAAAAAGAAAACGTTTTCTATGGTGCCCAGAGGGAACATATTTGTCCAAAGTTGAAGTGGACAAAATAAACGAACTTCAGCGGGAAAATTGGTCAGCATCTGATATTTCCAAAGCGCTAGGCAGGGGATTGTCAACCATTTATCGATATTTCAAGCAACAAGACAAAGAAAATTACGAGAAACCGAAAGTTGGAAGAAATAGTCCTATCACTCCAAAGGTTAAACGGCCCATATTAAGATCTGCTTCTAATTCTAAGAAGTCTGCTGCACCGATAAAGCGTGATTTGAAATTAAATGTATCAGTAAGGAGCGTTCAAAGGGTTCTGAGGTTAGCTGAGCATATAAAACGGAAAAAATCAAAAGAACACCTGCTTTGAAACACCACCATAAATTAGCACGACTTGAGTGGGTACAAAAGCATATGTATTGGACAGATAAATGGGACAAGGTCATTTTTTCTGACGAGAAAAAATTTAATTTAGATGGCCCCGACGGCTTTAACTTTTACTATCACGATCTAAGAAAGGAGTCCTTATATTTGTCAAAGCGCCAAATGAGAGGTGAATCCGTAATGGCTTGGGGCGCCATTTCAAAGTCAGGTGCAATTGATTTAGTGTTCATCTGTGGTCGACAGAATAGTACTAAATATGTTGAGTTACTAAACACGCAATCAGCGCCGGCTCCAGACATTTGAGCGCTCTGCGCGAGAATTGTTGGAGCGCCCCTGTTATTTTTTTTTTAATTTGATAAAAAAATGAATTATGAAATTGGGAGTTTGGTAAGAAAATAAAAAGTCAAATTTAGAGAAAGTTGAAATCCGACAATTTCTTGGAACTATGTAGTTTTAAAACTGCATAGGCTAAAAAGAGGGAAAACCTAATGTAAGGATATTAAGGTAGGGAATTGGTTAGAAACAGGTTAGATCAATTTGAGATTATTAGTAGACACTATAATTTTATTTTGCTGCTTTTAGTTAATAATCATATGTAAGGGCAATAATAAGAGTCAAATATTATAGTAATTCATAAATATTTTATTTAATAAAAATATTTGTAAGGAATAATTGTATTTATTCATATTAATATATTTTATTGTATTTATATGTAAAGGTTTTTGTTTGCATCAAGAATATATTATGTTAATATTAAATTATTATTGACAGTCATTAAACACAGTTTTCTTTTAAAAATTTACTTTTCGCGCTTTCTTGCTTGCGAAAGATTTTAGTACTTCGGAGAAATCGATACTTTGGGCTACATCATTTTCAATTGAAAGAATTGCTAATGAACTCAACTTTTCTTGCGACATAGTTGATCTCAAATATGTTTTAATTAATTTTAATTTTGAAAAGCTTCTTTCACCACTGGTAACCGTAACAGGTGCAGTTAATAATATTCTTAAACTAACCCGTACATTAGGATATAAATATTAAATTTAATTTTTTTTAATGAAGGCGAAGCCTTATTAATATTACAAATAATGACAACGATTTTACAGACGATTTAGCTGCATCGCACAACACCAGGGTATCAATTTTGGTCGCAAAATGAGGATTGAGGATTGAGAATTTTGTATATGTACACGGCGTATAATATACATTTTGCTATTGTGTGCCGTCAAATATTTTTATTGTATTAGTGTGTTTTCTCATGATGGTAAGTATCAAAAATAAGCTAAGCGGGTGAAATCGGTTCAACTTTTTTGTTGCTTCCACTCGCCTTGAGTTATTTTTCCCTACCTTTTAACATGAGGAATTCATGTTTTTCTATCTATTGTTGTTGTAAACGAGACATTCATTTTACTTCGTTAACAAAAATCCAAAACAATATACGCAATCAAAAAAATTGCTCGTGATCTTCAATATAAAAACCAAAAAGCAGCATAAATAAATGGTTTTTAATTTTTACATTCTTTGTCGACCACATTGCACATTCATAATATATTTAACTTTTTTTTTTTGAGTTATGTAAGAATAAACATTTGAAAAATAAAAAAAAACAATTCAGTGTTATCTCATGCGCACGAAAGGAATGTTGTACATATTTTTATTTCCAGTAATTTTCTGTAAAATTTAAAACTAATAAAATGGTAAATTGAATAATGATTCAAAGATAAATCAAAATTAGCTAAAAATGGAAAATAAGTCAGAAAAATATTTATAAACTAGAATTTTATTAATAATTTTAAATGATGAAAAGACACATGACGTACATCCTTCCTCTCCTGCGTTTGAATTAACACTAAGTCAAAATAACTAATTTACTTCTTATATTTTCCACAGTATATTTTATATCCCTCTTTTTCGTATCATTTTCTCTCTCTTATTTGCATCATGATTCATGTTAAACAAAAACAAAAAAAAACCGCCCATCATTTTTTTAGTTTTTTGTTTAACATCGAATAAGAGGGATACCGGATAATGTGAGAAATATAAGTAAATTAGTGATTTTGGGATGGGTAAACAGGATGTACGTCGTATGTCTTTTCATCATTTAAAATTATTAATAAAATTCTAGTTTATAAATATTTTTCTGACTCATTTTCCATTTTTAGCTAATTTTGATTTATCTTTAAATCATTATTCAATTACCAATTTTATTAGTTTTAAATTTTGCAGAAAATTGCTGGAAATAAAAATATGTATAACCTTTCGCACGCATGAGATGACACTGAATTGTTTTTTTTATATTTCAAATGTTTATTCTCTGTTTTTCTCTATTCTTTGGACACCAATACAATTTACCAATACTATTGCCTTCCGGTAATTCTCAACTCAATCCTCAAATTGCGACCAAAATCGCTACCCAGGTTTAAGTTGTGGCACCCACAGGTCATGAAAAATGCCAATGGATTTTGATCCAAAATTCTTTTTTGAACTCCACTGGGCTTGCCTTTCATATTTGCGCAATTGTCGTATCCTTGACCTCGGCAGTACTTCAATTCGATTTTATTTTTTTCCAACAAATTTAAAATCGAATTGGATAAACCTTCACCGCTAGCATCAGATGACGCCGTAAAACCTAAAAATTTCTCACATATCTCGACTTTATCATTTGATAAATCAACAAATCTTATAGTCAGAGATAATTGCTCTATTTGACTGATATCTGGAGTACAGTCAGCAATGATGGAAAAATACTTTGAATTTTGAATACATGAAATTATTTTTCGAGTGACGTTTTCCGCCATCAATTCAATTATTTCGTTTAAAAAATTGTTTTTACAATAATGAACAGATAACTCGTTTTTTAGGATTCGAGGAAAGTGTTCCTGCATAACGGGGTCAAATTTAGCAAGTAATTCAATTACTCCTAAATATTTTCCGTTATTTTTGGTATATAACTTTCAGAAGAACCGCGGAATGCCATATTATTTTGCGCAAGATATAGAGTGATACTCATCAATCTATTGAAAACATTTTTCCAGCGTTCTGTTTCCTTTTGAATTATAAGTTGTTCCGCTCGATCGATTGTTAATCCTGATTTCAGTCTTGATTCCGTTTCTACCCACCTTTCGTAACATACCATATGACTTGGGCTAGTTTCATGTGACCTAATCACTTTAGATATATGGATCCCATTATTGTAACCTACGTTTGCTAAACTTGATTTCGAATTCGTACCACCTTGATCAAAACAAAAACAACAGAAACAAAATGCACGGTCAGCAGTTTCAGAATATAATATCCATCGTCGCGGTACACGTTCGTTATTAGAAAGTTACGCATCTTTAGGATATCGTGTAAGTTGAACTTGTCTGGGACCCTGAACAACCAAATAATCAATAATTTTATTGTAAAGAGTTTTAGGCCATAATGCTGGATCTAAAAAATTTATTAAGTTGTTGCAGAATCGTCAACGTTTAATTGGTCCGATACAGATGGGAAATCAACTGAACTTCTATTGAAGGGCTTTCGTTAAAATTTTCGATCGAATGAATTTCTGACACATTCGAATTATGCATTTCATAAATCTCAACACTATTGTTTGCTTCGCCTTCGGCTAATGAACTAACTAAGTTTGATGGCAATTCTTGGGTAGGCTTGGGTATAGTTGCTGTGAAGTATTTTTTAATATCTAGACATTTTCTTTTATTTTCGTATCTGTTCGTGTATTACAAAAATAAATAAATTTCAGTTGAAATTTGACAACTGTAAAAATGAATACACAATCCTTGCGAGTTTTATTTATTCTTATTTTTATTATTTTTTGGGGGATCCCCCAATGTTTTTTATTTTATTGCTTATTTCCTTACCGCAAGCCGAATTGTTTTTAACTTCACGCTAATTATGATTGTATCACGATTTAACTGAACTTACGGTTTGTAGTAACTTTAAATTCAGCCCGCACAATTATTAATGTCAGTACACTTTCCCAGTGAAATTGTTTATTTGCTAAATGTTTAATTGGTTTTATTTAACCGAAAAAATCACATGTGACACTGCTATAAACATTGACAGAGAATTGCATTAAACTTAAACGTGAAGCATAAAAAAACTACAGAGAAAAATTATTACAAAATTAATATGCAGCATGTAACAAACAACTACATACATATTAATAAATACTATGACCACAGCAACACAATCCCAAGATTTTTGTTTTTATTTACATTTTTTTGGAAAATACTAATATTGTGAGAAGATGAGATGACAATATGACATGATACAAAAATGCTTCTACAGATAAGAGATAACCTGATATCTAACGTTCAGAGGGGAAACTAAATTCTTTTCTCTATCTAGCTAGCTCTGCCATTATACACGAACACATAAAAAAATTCGTTTCGTATACTTTTTGTTTTCGTTTATATAACCAATTGAATGTCATTTATTAGTGTTGCTTGTTAAATATTAAAATTGCATTGACAAGTTAGCTACTAACATGTTAGCAGAAACACATTAAAACGAAATACATGTGTACATAGTAGTGACATGGTGCCATTAGAATGCACAGGATGATAAAAAATTGTTTTATTTTATATTCAACATTTAGCAAGTTCCATTAGAGTGTAAAATACAATTTGGCGCCCCTAAGAGTTTTGCGCCCTGCGCGGCCGCACATCTCGATCACCCCTCGAGCCGGGCCTGCACGCAATTCATTAAAATTAGAGGGGTTCTGGAATCCGACAATTTCATTTTTCAGCAAGATAACGCTGCAATTCACACTGCACACATAGTAAAATCAGTATTTAAAACGAAAAATTTAGAGTTGATGAAGTGGCCAGCAATTTCGCCTGATATGAATATAATTGAGGACATATGGGGATACCTTTGCCGAAAAGTATATGTAGAAGGCAAACAGTATGAAAGCGTAAAAGAGATTAAGGGCGCTATTACAAGAGAATGGAAAAAAATTCCACGATTGTTCATCAATAAATTATATGATTCTCTGCCGCGAAGAATATTTGCTCTTATTAAAGCCCAAGCCGGTCCAACTAAATATTAATTTTTAAAAAATTGCCATATTTGAATTCGTATAAAATATTTTCTCTTTGTTTTGTCGCATGAAATAATAAATATTTAAATAAACTGATTTTTTTCAAAAAATTTTACTGATACATGTATATTTTTTTTGGCTGTAACTTATTTGAAATATAATTAGTTTAATTTAGCAGAAATATAAATTAAAAAAAAATTACTTTAACAAAATTTATAACGATAATATCATTTTTCTCTTTGTTTTGTCGGAGAGGATATATAAAAGAGAAAAAGTGTTCTATCGCGGTTCAAAAGAATGTTTCGTGTTTTACTAAGAGTACGTTTATGCTCAGGGTTCGACCTGGTTTGAACCTAGGTTATCTTTTACTATAAACGGAGTCGAGTCATCTTGTAGTTAACTCGACTCGACCTGAAAAATTTCTAGGGTCGAGTCGAGTTAACTCTAAAATCATCCACTATAAACGGAGTCGAGTCGAAAAATAAAAACAACAAAAAATAATAATAAAAAGACACCATTTTGATTTCTTAATTCGTGTGCGCATCTCCGATTTTTGTGTTTCTGTAATTTTGTATACTGCAAACTTGTAAAATAAATTGCTTTAATCATAATTTTAATAATCATAATTTTTATTGAAAATAAAAATTATGATTTTTTTTTGACGTTTCTGACTCGGTTTCAACCTAGTTTCGACTCGACTACGATTTGACTCTGCAGTATAAACGCTAAAAAAGATAACTACAAGATGATCCAAAGTTAACTAAAAGATGACTCGACTCTGAGCATATAAACGTACTCTAATTAGATTGATAATACATTACTTGTTCTACCTTGTTATCGAGGTAGGAAAAGTAATTTATAGTGATTAAAATGTTTGCATTTTCTGTAAAATTATATGGATACTTTAGGATAATTATTGGTATTTGGTGTGTGGTTTAGAAAAATAGAAAAAAAAAATGTTTTATTTATAATTGCGTCATACATGAATGTCAATGTATTTTGTTTTATTCCTATGCATTTTTCGTTTGTCGATTATATTCTTAGTGGTCTTTTTGTTTAATTAATCTATTATTATGGACTTTTCTTAATTGTTTCCCTATGAGTACAGTTGTAGTTACATTGGAATCGCAGTTTACTACTTTATATGGTCCTAACCATAACGAGTCTTGTTTATTGCGTCTTGCTTCATTTTTAAGCCAAACTAGATCGTGGGGTTGCAAATCAATTTCATTTAATTTTTTGTCATATTGAGCTTTTGTTAGAACTTTTTTCTTATTTATATTTTCTTTAGCAATTGCGTGTACTAGTCTTAGCCTAGCTTTAAGTTCGGTGACGTAGTCGTCAAAGTTGTAAATGGGTTCTGGATCCTTTTTGATAGCACTTGGGATACGAGCTGGTCTCCCATAAACTAATTCATGGGGTGTGAAATTGGTTGAACAGTGTGGGGTTGTATTGTATACAAATATTGCATAATGGCACATTTCGTCCCAGTTTTGCTTATCTATGTCCGTGAAGGTTCTAAGATATTCCTTTAGAGTGTTATGAGATTTCTCTAAGGCTCCATTAGTTTGTGGATGATATGCAGTTGTGGTTATGTGTTTTAACTTCAACAATTTGCATACATCATTGAATGCTTTACTCATAAAATTACTGCCTTGATCAGTAAGAATTTTTTCGGGTATACCGTATTTTGTGATATATTGTTCACATAGGGCTTTGGCAATTGTATATGATTCTTGATTAGGGATTGGAATAGCACCTGAAAATTTAGATCGGTCGTCTTGAAAAGTTAATAAATAATTATTGGATTTGTCTGTTTTTGGTAGTGGGCCGACAATGTCGAAAGCTACCCTTTGAAAAGGATACTCGGATGTGTTCGTTATTTGCAAAGGTACTCTTGTTTGTCTATGGCTTTTGTTTTTCTTGCACTCATGGCATTTACGGATATGTCTGTTTATGTCGTTTAGCATCTTTGGCCAATAATACAGCATTTTAATACGTTTATATGTTCTCCATGTGCCCGCGTGGCCTCCTAGTGGTAAGTTATGATATTCCGATAATATTTATTGTCTTTTCTTTACATCATGAACTACTTCTATTTTATTGTTTATCGATTTTTGATTAATGTTTTCAATTGGAATGTCATGATTAATATTTTGGAGTGTTTCTGTTTTTTCTTTTTCTTTTAATGCTTTATATTGTGCTCTTGTTAATACTTTAATCTCTTTGTGTTTAATTCTGCTTAATGCGTCAGCATTGGTTGGTGTTCAGTTTACCCGACTTATGAACGATTTCAAAATTGTATTCCGATAATTTCAAATTCCATTTTAGAATTCGATTAGGTATCTTGGTTAAATTTCCGGTAAGGGGTTTAATATCTGTTATAATAGTGAATTTCCTACCGTAGAGGTAAGGCCTGAAGTGATTTACCGCCCAATAGATAGCTAGCATCTCCTTCTCAATAGTGGAATAGTTCTTTTCTGATTTACCGAGTGCTCTACTGGCGTAGGCTATTGGGAATTCTCCGGATTGGTAAATTTGTGATAATACCGCACCTAAACTATAGTCACTAGCATCAGTAGTTAACGTAAACGGGCGCGTCATATCTGGGTACTTAAGGATTGGAGGGTTAATTAAACTATTTTTTAATGAGGATAATGCTTTTTCACAGTCTTCTGAAAAGTTAAATGTCGTGCCTTTCCATGTGAGTTTGGATAATGGTTCGGCAATTTCCGAAAATCTAGGAATGAAACGTCTGTAATAATTTGCTAATCCTAAAAATGACTGGGTTTCTTTAATATTTCGTGGAGTTTGGAAGTCTTGTACGGCTTGGGTAGTGGTAGGATTTGGTTTGATACCCTCTGGGGTTATTAAATGTCCCAGGAATGTTATTTCTTTTCTTAGGAATTGGCACTTTGTGCATTGGAGTTTAAGATTATTTTCTCTGCAAATATTGAAAACTTCCGTTAACTTGGTATTATGGTCATTTAAATTTTTTCCGTAAATAATGACATCATCAAGGTATACGAATCCCTTTAAACCTTGGAATCCGCGTAGAATGTTGTTTATCATTCTTTGAAATGTCGCCTGACAGTTCTTTAAACCAAATGGCATTCGTGTGAATTCAAAGTGGCCATAGTCCGTGCTGTAGGCTGTTTTGTAGGAGTCTTTTGGATTCATTTCGATCTGGTGGTATCCACTGGCCATATCTAATGTTGAAAAATATTGTGCGTGACCTAGTTGGTCAAGAATGTCATTAATATTTGGAAGTGGGAATGAATCACCTATTGTGATTTCATTCAATTTTCTGAAGTCTACAACTACTCGCCATTTCGGTATTCCATCTTTACCGGGTTTTTTAGGTACTGCTAATAATGGACTGCTAAAAGGACTTATACTTGGCTGAATTTTGCCTTCTGCTAACATATCTGCTACTTGTTTATTGATTTCATTCCGTTGTGTTTGAGGAAGTCTGTATCTTTGCATATGGATGGGTTTGGAGTCGGTATATAGGTTTATATCATGTTGTACGCCTTTTACGCTTGTTAATTTGTCGCCTTCAATATAAAATATGTCCTGATATTTGAGACAGAGATCTAGTACTGTCATGTTTTCTTCTACGTTATTTGATTTGTCCAGATTTTCTGTTATTGTTTGTACTATGGTTTCTATACGGTCATTTTCTTTGCGTTGTGTTGTATTATCGATTGGGTATTCAGTGATTACCTATATCTATTTCTGGTTGAAAATTTTGTATTTTTGCTGTAAAGTTACTGTATCTGTTATGTCCACATTGTAGTTTTCAATTAAATTTTCTTTTATAAGTGACACATCTGCTCCTGAATCCAATAGTAAGTTTGGTTGTTTGTTACCAATTTTAGGTGATATGGTGTCTCTATTTATCTTGTAATTTGATGCTAGGTTTACCTTTTTTTCAGTGTCTGGAGATTGTATTTCAAAGAGTTTTTCCAAGTTATATGTTTCATTGTTATCCGTTTGATTTGTTCTGGTGTTGATTAATTTTATCCGATGTTTGAATTTCACCTTATGTTTTCCTTTGATTTTGTTTTCGCAATTTTGTTGGTTATCTCTAATTTGTTTGATATTAGTTTTGTAAAAATATTTTGCTTTTGAATGAAAATTAATTTTATGTGCAAGAACATTATTCTCAATAATGATAAAATTTGAATTATATGTGTGGAAAATGCCTCGTTCTGCGACGAGTTTCCTTTCACATCATTCTCCTTTTGCTTCTTTGCTACATTTGAAATTATTTTTCGTTCTTTTTGATTTCTTATAACTAAATTATTTTGTTTCACTTGTTTTTTGATGCTTGGACCCTTTTGATTATCTTGATTTTGGGTGTCTGGACCCTTTTGATTATTTTGATTTTAGGTGTCTGGACCCTTTTGATTATTTTGATTTTGGGTGTCTGGACCCTTTTGATTATTTTGATTTTGGGTGTCTGGACCCTTTTGATTGATTTGAATTTGGGTGTCTGGACCCTTTGCTTTTACGAAATTTAGGTACATTTCTGGAATGCATCCCATTTGGAGAGTATAGTTTTCATGTTCCATTTGATTGTTTTTCTGTGGTAGTTTATTATTTGTAGTGGGATCCAACTGCGGCGGCTCTCCTACTGCTGGTTGGATCCGTTGGAGTTTTCCGATTCATGTTGGATTGTTTGTAGATGTGGATGAGTCGAATTTTGTTGCTGGGGTATGATTTGATTTATTCTTAATTTATTAAGTTCCTTTTCTAAGTGTTCTATGTTTTGTTGCTGTTGCGGATATCCACTCGAGTTTGGTTGTCTATGCTGATAGTTGTTTTGAGTATGATAATGTCGAGGGTAGTCATTGGTGTTATATGGTTTCTGATTAAAAAATTTTCTCCTACATTCATTAAACGTATGCCCTGTTGTTGTCTTACAGTGCGAACAGTATTTTGGTTCATAGTTATTTCTTTGTTGAGGTTGCCTGTATTTTAGTAAGTTGTTTTGTGGTGCACTTTGGTACCTATTGGTGTTCGGGAATTGTTTTGATATGAGATTGTTCTGTGCAACCTGTGGTATGTTCCATCTTCTATAGTTACTGAGTTGTTGATGTTGATTGTTATTTAGTGGTTGCATATTTCGTTGAGCTGCTATTCTTACTCTACACACGTCCCAGGTGTGGTTCGGTTTACTGCAGTAGTTGCATATTAATGGGTTTTGTTTGAACTGATGTATTTGAGAGTTGTTTCTGTTCCTATTTAGTTGTTGCAGTTGTTCATAGTTTGTGCTATTTTTTGTGTTTTTTTGTGTACCTATTGACATCGTTAGCATATGCTCCATTTTTCCAGTTTCTTGTATTATTTCATCTACACTCTGTGTCTTTACTGTTGCAATTTTCTCCCTCAGTATTGTGTTGTTTAAACCTCTTTTGAATGCTTGAATTGCTGTTGAATTCAGATGGTTTTTGTATGCGTTTTCGATATTTGTTAGTTCGTATTTACTCTTGTACCCGTTCTTGTACTTCTCTAGAGCTTCTATTAGCCTATACCCATAATTCCTAATTGTCTCTCCATATGACTGTTGAATGTTTGTGACTTGTCTTTCTAGCTCATCTAAAGTGTAGGTTGGTGTATACATGTCGTTTAGTATGTTTCTTAGTGCTAAGTAGTTGTCTACCCTTACATATGCTTCTCCCGTTAGTTTCAGTTTTATTAACTTGTTAAATATTTGTTTTTCAACATCTGTCGTGAGTGTTTCATATACACAGTCTGCTGTTCCTAGAAATCTTTCTAACGCACCTGCTGTGCTAGCATTGTTATCACCACTAAACTCTGGTTCTGCGCTATCTTTGATCAATTGTTGGATTTCCTTTTGGTTCATTTTTATATCTTCTATCTGTTTGTTTGTTTGTTTCTTGAACTTCTCGTTACACTAATTGTCTATGCTATTTGACATATACATAATTTTTTACTACCATTGTATCTTACGACGGTGGCTCCTCTAGCGGCGCTTTAAAGGCGAATATGTAATCTGTATCACCGTATATATGTATTTGTTATTAAAAGTGTTCATTTATTTTGTCACGAATATTATACGTCCTACCAATTAGGACTACGGCAAGTTTTGTTTACTGTTGTTACGGCTGCACATCCAACCACGTGGTATTGACCAATGCGAACTGAGAAAGGAAAGGTCGTGTAAGTCATCTGTTTGTTTGAACAAGGGATGAACCGCAGATTGGATCGCCCTTCAGCACCCTTCCTTACGGGTGCTAATTCCGTTAGGAAGCTGCCTGACGCAGATGACTCGTAGAGTGACTTCTTTTCTTTATTTTTTTTTCACCCTTTATTTTTTCTATTTCTTACTTATTTTTTTCTTTCTTCACTCGGAACTTCATAGTTTGCCGTTACTGGCCACTTTCGTGGTGTTCCCACTCCTCAATATATCGCACTACTTGTTCAATGCCACCAACCACGCAGGTTGTGCAGTAGATTTTGTGGGTTGATCATGAAATACATACGGATGCGAGTATGATAGGGTTGGGATAAGTGTTGTTACAGTTGGAGAAAGACGAACAGTAGCATCCAATGTCATATTACAATTGAAAAACTTCGAGTCTGGGGAAAAATTATCACAGTTTTGAATTGGGAGCTCTGACGGTTGTGGAGTCGTATTGGGAAAGAAATTTGTGGTACTTAAGGAATGTAACTCTCTCCGAACATCAGCAACGAAGAACGATTTGATCCCCGAATAGGGCGTTGGTGGCTCCGTCTCATAGAATACGATTTATATGTTCGCCATAAAAGCGATTCGCAAATGTAATGTGGATGCTTTAAGTCGTGCTCCATTTGAAGATCCGACCCCCATCGGACCTGCCTCATTAGATATATTTAATGTGAATGTGATCGACGAAAACTGATTAACAGCACTTCAAATAAATGTTGAAACACAATTTTTTATTTTATTTTTATAATTTACGTATTATATTCTTTAATTTTTCGATGTATTTAAAATAATAAATAAATAACACATTAAAAATTTTTTTTACATTATGAAAATACACACAAAATTGTTATAGTTTTAACTTTCATTAATGTGACAATGATTTATTTAATTTCTTGGAATACTGGTTTCGGACGTTCGTCCTTCTTCAGTTCCTAATTGACTATTAACTTAATGTCTAAATGTTCACGCGTTTTTATATGCGATCGTTACCGTTGGAGTTTTATTTTATCTATAGTGTAAAATCCTTGTGAAATTGTGTTTCAATATTAATTGTGATAAAAGCCACAGAAATATAATGGAATTGTACCATTTATACAGCAATCAAATAAATGACCCAGAGATAATTGAAATGAAGGATAAATTATCGAACTCGACGAACCAGCAAATTACTGTGTTCATGAAATTAAAGAAAATCGATTGAGAAAGCTCTCCACGAATTTTGGTGTAGCTATCAAAAGTGTCTACCAGATTGAGGACAACCCTCCATAAGTGTATTGCTTTCAAACAAAATGAGTTAGGTATTTTATTTGGTTAACGGCTGGTCAAAGCAACAGCAAAAATTAACCAAATTTTGGTCAATTTTTTTTACGTGTATTTTCTTGTCAATTCGACTCTTGTGGCAGGTATTGAAACTAAAAATTCGAAGAGGAATTTAACATGCGCGTTGGAAATGGGATTCTACATTGGTTATTAGATGATGTTCTGGAATATGGCCAATGGGGATGAAACTTGGATATTTCTCAACCAATTTTAGTTAAATTTGACATGCGTGATGAAAACGGGATTCTAAAATGATTTTTAGATGAAGTTCTGAAATATGGCCAACTAGGATGGAACTTGTCTATTCCTTAACCGATTTTAGTGAAATTTAACATGCGCGATAGAAGTGGGATTTTAAAATAATTTTTAGATCAAGTTCTGGAATATGGCCAATTGTGATGGAACTTGGCTATCCCTTAAATATGGCCAGTTGTAATGGAACTTGGCTCTGCCTTAACAGGTTTTAGTGAAATTTGACAAGCGTGATGAAAACGGGATTCTACAATGATTTTTAGATGAAGTTCTGTAATATTGCCTATATGGCCAATTTGGATGGATTTTCTTAAATCCGGGATCCTACACTAACATTAGCGTGCTGTCACTCATTTTTTCTTAATTTCCTTTGATTGCGACCAAATTTCCTTCAGATGTATAGTAAATATATATCAATATGAGTAATTTAAACAGGTTACAGCATATGTATAATAATTATTATTATTTTAGGTTACTCATATTGATATATTTAAATATATCAATATGAGTAACCTAAAAAGCTATTGTCTTTGGCAGTTTCCGTCCATGCAGCTATCAAAGTTTATCTGCTGTTGTGGCCACATTCCATAAATTTATCTAAACTACTATTTTAGAATCCCACTTCCAAAGCATATATTGAATTGTACCACAATCGGTTAAGGAATAGCCAAGTATCCATGCAGCTGTCGAGATTTACGAGTATCTACTGTGAGGCAGATCGAAAATCGGTGGAGAAATAATCTGTAATTTCCATCCTATTTAGCCATATTCCAGAACTTTATCTAAAACCTATTTTAGAATCCCCCTTTCAACGCATATATTGAATTGCATCACAATCGGTTTAGGAACAGCTAAATACCATCTAAATTATTCATATTTCAGAAACTCATCTAAAAATCATCCTCACAATCTCCATTTTGATCGCACATGTCAAATTTACTAAAATCGGTTAAGGCATAGCCAAGTTCCATCCTAGTTGGCCTTATTTCAAAACTTCATATAAAAACCATTTTAGAATCCCATGTCCATTGCGCATTTAAAATTTCACTAAAATCGGTTAAGGAATAGCCAAGTTCCATCCAAATTTTCCATATTCCAGACCTTCACCTAAAAATCAATTTAGAACCAGATTTCCATCGCGCGAGTCAGATTTCACTCAAATCGGTTAAGAAATAGCCAAGTTCCATCCAAGTTGCCCATATTCCAGAACTTCACCTAAACATCATTGTAGAATCCCCTTTCCATCGCGCGTTTCTAATTTCACTCAAATCGGTTAAGGATTAGCCAAGTTCCATCCCAATTGGCCTTATTCCAGAACTTCATCTAAAATCATTTTAGAATCCCATTTCCAATGCACATGTCAAATTTCACTCAAATCGGTTAAAGAAAAGTCAAGTTCTGTCTTAGTTGGCCATTTTACAAAACTTCATCCATAAATCATTTTAGAATCCCATTTCCAAAGCATATGTCAAATTTCACTAAAATAGGTTAAGAAATAGCCAAGTTCCACCCTAGTTGGCCATATTCCAGAACTTTATCCAAAAATCATTTTAGAATCCAAAGTTCATTGCGCATTTTTAATTTCACTAAAATCGGTTAAGCAATGGCCAAGTTCCATTCTAATTGGTCATATTCCAGAACTTCACCTAAAAATCAATTTAGAATCGGATTTCCATCCCGCGAATCAAATTTCACTAAAATCGGTTAAGGAATAGCGAAGTTCCATCCTAGTTGGCCATATTCCAGAACTTATTTTAGAATCCCAAAAATCATTTTAGAATCCCATTTCCATCGCGCGTGCCAAATTTCAATAAAATCAGTTAAGGAATAGCCAACTTCCATCCTAGTTGGCCATATTCCAGAACTTTACCCAAAAATCATTTTAGAATCCCATTTCCAATGCCCGTGCATCTGTTCGCTAATAAAACAATCTGGCTTTCTAAAGAAATTTAGATGGTTTTGAATGTTACCATTTGCCGTAATAACAAGAGCAAGAGCAATATAATAATTGCTATGTTTTTTTATTCGCTCCGGATAGCTGCTATCGAGAGCCGTCATATCAAAAGTGGATCCCGATAGCGCTCCGTATAAATAGGTAGATCCAAATATTTTTGCTATCAAGTTTTCACTAAACAATTGAATTAATAATTATAGTTTGATGTTAAATAAATTTAGTTTATCAATAAATAGCGCGTCAAATTTAAATTTAGGCGTAGAAAACTGGCGGCTCTCGATAGCAGCTATCGGGAGCGAATAAAAAAACACAACTAATGATGTTTTTATTCATCAGAGCAGAGCGCATTTATTTTCTCAATATGGCGCAATAACAAAGAGCGAAAAGATGATAACACAAACGCAATAGTGGAAGAGCAAGAGCCTTATAATAAAAATAATGCTCCAGTTCTTCAGAGCGATATTTTTTTTTTTACAATATCGCTCTTTATAAAGAGCTTTTTAATAGTTTTTATTATCGCTCTTGAACAAAAATGAAGAGCGAAGAGCAAAATGAAATCCCATTTTAAACTCTGCTTAAAATTGATAAAACATTAAATCTTCTGGTAACTATATTAATTAAGTTTATTATTGGAATGAAATAAAATTAAAAATTGCTGCAATGATATAAGATTTGTGGAACCTAATTAATACAAAACAATATAAAATACATAAATAAAATTCAAAAATATAATACGAATTTAATTAATTAAGTCTACTTATGCAAACAAAATGAAAATAAATATAAATATTGGTTAAATCAATTATGTCAGTATTAGGTACAAATAAAAGATGGTCTTGTCTCTTTTATTGATACATACGTCAGTATCGTAGGTCAAAAAGCGATGTTTTTATATTCTTTATCCCAAAAATTATGTTTAATGTTTCACTAAACGGTTTTTGGGTTTCGTTTTAAATTTATTGTAAAATTTTACTGTCCTAATTCTGACACTAATACTTTATATGGTTAAACCATTGAGGAAGTACTTTAAATAAAGTGAGATTTTGTATGACTAAAATATGCATATAGAAATAATTTCTGTTTCGTTTTGAAATTTTAATAATCCATTATTATGATTTTTTAATAATCCTTCTCTATTGTTCTTCCTCAACAGTTAAACAATAAATAAATATAAAAATCGAGTGTCAGTAATAAGTTGATCCATGCATCAGTATAGGCTTCTAAGTATGTATATCAGAATAATGATAAATATCTAATTTTTTATTAAATTATTTTAACTTCATTATCTACATTTTAAACCTTTATTTAATATTTCGTTGTTCTGCAATAAGTTGCATTTCCGTAACCACAAAACTGACTCTAATTTTTCGGAACATTTAATAATAATAAATGTCCTTAAAGACATATTTAAGTATTATATCCAAACCTGTCAGTAAAGCAGTATTAGTTTTTTCAATCAAATTAAAACGTCTTCAGTACATCCAGAATGACCTTATCGCGCCAAAAGAAAAATGTGTCCTAGCAGCGAAGGGTGAGAAGGCGGTGTTCAATTTTCCCGACAATGATGAGAAAGAATGCCTTACAACCCTCATCGTGGTAAGTGGTTCAGGGAGTATTCCTCCGCCTATGGTTGTATACAAATATAAAAGAATACCATTTGCGTTAGGCCGCAAAATGCCAAGAGGCTGGGGTATGGGTTGCTCCGATTCTGGGTGGATGACCACCGAGGTCTTCTACGGATATATAGCAAATGTTTTTGTACCATGACTGAAACAAAACGGAGCCAAATTCTCAGTCATATTATTTTTAGATGGTCATGTATCTCATCTATCACTAAGTTTAAGTGAGTTTTGCAAAGAACACCAAATAATATTGATAGCGCAAAAATTTGAAAAAATGAAGGGAAAAAACTAAAAAAGAAGATTTTGCTCCGATACTGGCAACAATTTTACAGACGGCTGCTAATGCAACTACTGTACAAAAGGCGTTTCGGACATGTGGAATCTACTTCTTTTCTGCTGATGCGGTTATCTATGGAAAAATGTTGAAGCATCCCGAAGTAAACACTTCAACTCCTATTACCAGTAGCAACCGAAGATGACCAGTTTCGTTTATTTCAATGCCCAAAAATAAATTTGGATTGGGGTGTAATTATCAGACGCCTTCTTTGGTTTCTTTTCCATCTCTTCCATTTAAATTTTACAAGATCTGGCTTCTATAAATTCTTGTTAAAAGTTTTGTTCTTTTTTATCTAAATTCTGTCTTTGTCAGAGATTTTCTCTGTAGCTTTTGGCCCAGTATTTCGTTATCTACCCATTTTAATTTCCTTGTTGCATTCGTTAATGACTAAGTAAATCGGCCGCCGATACTTCACATGAATTATGTTTGATTCCTTGATTTTTTCCCCCATTTAACTGCTGAAGGTGTATTATGGGGAGGTTTATTGAATTTTTCAGAACTTTTAACGAAAAAGTGAAGCGGTTTTGACACTTTTTTCGGTATGTGGGTCAAATTTTCCACAACTAGTGTATAGTATAATGTAGGTCCGTCCTCCAGTTCACAGTTTTGTTCGATGATTTGTTAGCATTAGCCGTTTACGCATATAGCTTATTGATCGAACAGCAGTCTTCTTCTTGATCTTTTTGATATTTTCTGTGTTCGTGATGCTTTATTCTTCATTGGTCGTCAAGGTGGCAACTGGAACAATATTTAATTGATCCAAAAGAAGAATTTTTCTGTTCGGGAATTCCGGGTCTCGCCGTGTGATTCACAATATGACTACGACATATTTGCAGATGAATCTGCTATTTAGAGGGTTTCCTTGCTATATTAAGTTTATACTGACTTTGTGTGGTTACCCCAATCTGGCGAGATTTCCCAGATTTATAATACCAACACCTCATCACTATCTAATCCACTATTTATCGTTTAGGAATTTTTGAAAATAGATTCACGGTAACAAAATTTGCCAAGTTCTCATACGTATGGTTCAACGTATGGTACGTATGGTACGTCAAGTTTGAAAATTTCTTAATTTTAATCTATTACCGCAGCTTACTCCTCTAACATTGATGTTGGTTGTGGCTTATGAGTTATGGCACGCGCATATGTACATACAAGAGTGCGAATATTTTATTCTGTAAAAATCTAAAAAAGTCTATTTGTAATTTATATTTAAAAAGGTTATTATTTTGATTTTCATTATTGAATTTAAAAACAGAAAACTTCTTGTAGCACTTCTAAAAGCTTTTGAAACCGGTACGTTAAGAGGATCGGGTACCTGCCATACGAATTGTCTCAAATCCACGTGGTTATCTATAGTTTTCGATCTATGTTGATCCATTTTTTCTATGCTGTGGTTTGAGGATAGAGTTGGGCGTCGAGTTTGGATTAAGTTAAAGGTTGAGTTGAGTTGGGGTTGAGTTAATGTTGAATTGGAGTTAGGTTAGGTGAATCAGCAATTCAGTTGGAAGTTGAATTGATGGTTGTGTTAGAGTTAGCTTAAGATTGTTTTTCAGATCATGTTGAATTGGGAGTTGAGTTGGGCGTTCAGTTTGCGATTAAGTTAAGAAGGTTTGGGGTTGAGTTTGGGCTGTTGAGCTGGTTTTGGGTTAGGGCTGAGTTGAGGCTGAGTCACCGGTTTAGTTGGAAATTTAAATGGGGGTTGTATTGAGGGTTAAGTTGGAAGTTAGGTTTAGTCGTTTTGAGTTGAGTTCAATTACCCATATAGTTTTTCGGACCTTGTAGATTTGAGGGTGTAATTGGTGGTGAGATTATGGTTAGATTTGAGTGTTGAGTTGGAGCTTGGAGGTGAGTGTTGAGTTTGGGATTGAGTTGTGGGTTCTCATGGGAGTTGAGTTGGGGTTTGAATAAGGAGTATAGTTGGGCAGTTATTTGGGGGTCTATTTGAAGGTTAGATTGAGTTGAGTTTATGTATGAATATAGTTTTCGGACCGTGTTGAGTTCAGGTATGAATGAGGTGGAGGTTTAGTTGGATGTATATTTGGGGTTTGACTTGAAGGTTTGATTGAGTTGATCTCACATGCATGTAATTCTTCCAAGAATGTTGATTTACGGGTTGATGTGAGCGTTCAGTTTTGAGGTTGAGTTAAGGGTTAAGTTGGGTTGAGTAGGATTTTGAGTTGAGGTTAAGTTATCATTGAGTGATGGGTTCAGTTGGGAATTAATTTTAGGGTTGATTTGGAGGTTAGAAGATGTAAAAAGTTGAGTTGCGGTCGAATGGGGTGTTTTGTTATGCGTTTATTTTGGGTTGTGTTGGATTAAATTGATTTGATTTGAGTAAAGTTCATGTACACATCTAGTTTTTCGTACAATGTTGATTTGGGTATTGAGTTAGGTGTTGAATTTGGGGTTGAGTTAAGAAGGGTTGAGTTCAAAGCTCATTTAAGGTTGAATTGGCGATTGAGTTGAAGATTGGGCTAGAGGTTGATTTGGTAATTGAGTTGGATGTTGGTTGGAGACTTTGGAGGCTGCATTGGAGATTGAGTTGGAGATTAAATTGATGAGCTCGTTACCGAGTGAATTGGATATTAAGTTGTAGGTTAGATTGAGTTTACTTGAGATAAGTTCACATATGGACACAATTTTTTTGACTGCAGTCCTGATTACCTCATGCCTTTTCAGCTCTATATAGTCTTATTAACTTCTGTTTTATACTACTAATAAACCCTTCATTCGTAACAGTTTTCTTAACTCGCTCATAGCTCATTAAAATCCAAGGAGCAAGTTAAGCCATTTTTTTGCAAAGATGATTCCCCTTCTATTGTTTGACTCTGCGCTAACCGCCCT
This sequence comes from Tipula vernalis, assembly GCA_958295665.1. NCBI lineage: Eukaryota > Metazoa > Arthropoda > Insecta > Diptera > Tipulidae > Tipula > Tipula vernalis. Next base: position 211,224,790 of record OY282560.1, on the reverse strand, counting down.
AAGGCCTTTTGCGGACTTCTATAGGTAATTCCTTGGATTATTTTGAACTCTGCAGGCTGAGAGGTAGACTACAATTCATTTGAACAATATTTAATTTCCTTGTAAGGGTGTCGTATATTGCATCAGAAAGTAAAAGTAAAATGATATTGTGACAGTAAGCAACACCGTAGAACTATATTCGATCAAATATAACTATGCCCATATTGCTAATGATGATGTAGAAGAAAGTTTTGAGATGAAGAACCACTCGATGATCTATTATTTTAAATATTTACGTTTTGATACATCGGAACCATCTGTTCGCTTAAACAGTTTTGTTGTCACTGTTTTCAAGAGAGGTTAGAAGAAAATTTACTAGCGTGAGTTACCACAGTTAAAACTAGCTCAACTAAAGTGAAAACTTTTTTCGAATTTTCAATTCAAGTCCTCTATCACTTCTGAAAACATTGCTCCATTCGCTTCAAGTCACTCCAGGACTCATTTCAATAACTTACTTAAGAAAAATATTTAAAAAAAATCAAACCTCGTAAGAAAAGTGACAGAACTCATCTAGAAACCTACCCTAATTTAGAAATAAACATAAGTTGTTGATTATTTGAATCCGCGGACATACGACAAAGAATTATTTTTTAAATTAATTAAGAAACAATTAAACGAATTAAGATTATCAGCAAAATGTTTGTTTAATTGAGCTTGTCAACCACAATTCTTGATTATCCATGTTAGGAAATTCATATTGAATTAATTAATGTTATTTAACATTTTTTTATTTTTTTATTTCCAGACAATACTTCAAAGGCTCATTCTACCGCAAAGATAATCGTATTGAAGGTAAAGTTGTTCTCATCACGGGCGCCAACACCGGAATTGGAAAAGAAGCCGCATTGGATTTGGCTCGACGAGGTGGTAAAATATATTTAGCGTGCCGAGACACAAAGCGAGGTGATGATGCTTGCCAAGAAATTATCCAACAGACAGGAAATCATAATGTTTTCAATCGTTCATTAAATTTGTCGTCTTTCAAATCTATACGAGCCTTTGCCACAAAGTTTCTTGAAGAGGAAAAACGGTTAGACATACTCATCAATAATGCCGGCATAATGATTTGCCCAAAAAGTTTAACCGAAGATGGTTTAGAATCTCAGATAGGTGTTAATCATTTTGGACACTTTTTGTTGACTAATTTATTATTGGATTTGTTAAAAAAATCAGCACCTAGCCGAATTGTAGTCGTATCCAGTTTGGCGCACTTCTCTGGAACAATAAATAAAGAAGATTTGAATAGCGAGAAATCGTATGATCGCATCAAAGCATACAGTCAAAGCAAATTAGCAAACATATTGTTTGCAAAACATTTGGCAAAATTGTTGGAGGGTACCGGAGTCACTACATACTCTTTACATCCTGGTGCTGTAAGAACTGAATTGACTAGACATGTACATCCTGTATTAATGTAATTATTACTTTACTGCAAGCTAAATGTTCAACTAATAATTATATTTGTAATATATTTTAATATAGGTTCCTAGGGAAACCATTCTTTATGTTTGGATTTAAAACTCCAGTTTCTGGAGCACAAACCACAATACGTTGTGCCATTGATCCGGAATTAGAAAAAGTTTCAGGAGAGTATTATTCGGATTGTAAACCGAAAAAACCAACAGCTACAGCACGAAATGCTGAATTAGCGGCATGGCTATGGCAAAAGAGTGAAGAAGTGACGGGTCTCAAAAATGTTTCTTAGATTAGAGGTTTTGCCAGCAAATTCTGTGAATAAAAATAAATAAATTGTATTTTAAAATATATAAACATTTTTTTTTTTTGTAGGTAAAAAATACATTTCAGAAATAAATAACGTTTATAATCTCTCATTCTAAAGTGTCCATCATCATCCCTATCTAGAATTGCGTCACAAGTGTCAATAAAGCTATAAAAAAGTCAAATTATTTTGTGCACCATTACATTTGTTGTGTTATAATAGTTCAATGTGCCAGATCAGCGCCTCTTGTTTCATACGGCAGAAGTAGACAAGCTACAGCCGCGATAATTGCGAAAAACCCATAAACCGAAACTGCACTCCATACTGATGTCTGGAATAGAACTTGGGCCACGTACGGTGTGGCCATAGCCCCAAGTCGTGCTAACGCTGAACATCCTCCAACGCCTACTGAACGTAACGCTGTTGGATATACTTCGGGTGTATAGACGTACGCTGCTTGAAATAAACCAGCAATAACGCCACGCGCCATAAACAGGATTAACGTTAAAAATACTCGACTGCAAAATTAAAGTAAAAACAAATTTGCTTGTTAATATCATGGTGTTATAAAATGTAGAAATTTGAATTTAGTTACTCTTTGGTTGTCGTTAGAATTAATACACAAGCGGCATAAAGTAAAAATTGTAGTGCCATTGTCTTTTTGCGTCCGCATCTCTCAATAATGAATATTGTTACAAAAATCCCGGGAAACTCGGCCAGTGTCGTCCATAACAGGTCCATAAAATCTTTTGTCGATAACAAGTGACAGTCGTTTGGTTCTCCAGGCGTAACGGTCTTATTATCACCTCCAAAAAATTCGGTTGACATTAGCACCAGCCCATAGTAGCAGAACGCACAAGTCATCCAAATAAACCATAACAGTAGGGTTGTTCGACGCAGGGCTGGATTTAGTAGCGCTTTAAAACTACCACGAGCTGTTGTTTGTCCCTCGACTACTAATCGTCCGAGCAGCATGCCACGTTTATTATCTTTTGCAATTTTTTCTAGTGTTGCAATAGCTTTCTCGTTTTGTCCGCACGAAACATGATATCTAGCTGATTCTGGCAACCACGGCGTAATAATCGCGAACATAAATAGTGGTACTGCTGACAATCCAAGAAGCCAGCGCCATCCTAAATTTGGTACAACAACTAAGGCTAAAACTACTTCGAAACAGGCGCCTAGTGCCCAAAAACACTGGAATTATAAAAGGAATATTTCAAAATTTATCAAACAAATAATTTAGTCGTGTAACACTTACGTCTAGTAAAACGACACATTTTGTACGCTGCTTGGTTGGTAGAAATTCTGCATATAGCGTAACCGATTGTGGTACACATCCAATTGCAAATCCTACCAGTCCTCTTAATAGCAGTAACCATCCAAAACTTGGTGCCACCGCACTTAATAGACCATATAAAAATAATAGAATTCCGCATAATGTCAGGGCCGGTTTACGACCATATCGATCACTTAACTGGCCCCAAAACGTTGAGCTCAACATCATACCTAAGAAAACAATAGTTGTGGTTAATGCCTGTTGGTAACGGCTAATGCCCCATTCACAATGTAACTCTGGACCGAGTACACTTAATATTGTCATTTCCATGGAATCGGCCATCCAGCACAAACCAACCGACAGAGATAATTTCACTTGAAACCATCCAAATCCTAATGCATTTACTGCTTGCGTCACGGTGTATGTATCTGTGCGATTTATTATTTTTTTAATTTGGGTTAATGTTGAACATTAAAGTTAAATCATATTTACCATCTGGCACTACACTAACCGATGCTAGTTCTAAAACTTGATCTGTTAACATATCTGTTTGTGATGTGTCTCTCGGAATATTTATTGTCCCGTTAGTATTTGGTACATTTGCTCCTGGCATTTCTTGGTATCCCCGGAGCACGTTACCGGTTCGAATCCCCATTTTTTGTGTAGTTCGTGTATATACTTTGTATCTTGATAATCACAGATTTTTGTTGTTTTTATAGCTGAAAGATATAAAATGTTTGATTGAGTTAAGAACAGTGCCTGTATCATTTAATATTTTGAAACTGGGGAGTTAGCTATGATGATGTTTGTGACAGACTGTAGTTCTAGATGGACTTAAAGATAGGGACTCTTAAAGAGTTGCCGAATTACGAAGTTGGGTACGAATTTGCCTATGGGCAAAATACCAGTGATGCTTATGGTTTAAATATCCGCCGAAGCCAGACTTGGCATCCTCGCTGGTTGGTCACTCGCTTTACAAAATGTACATCGTTCGTTGACTTGGATAAGCTCAATTGATACTGGCGATAGTATATGCCACAACAAACTCAGTACAAGTATGGTACTCTGAACAAAATCAACCACGAGATGAGAATAGGAGGTTGGATTAAAAGGTTGGAGACACCCGATGTATATACATAATTTAGGATTGTTACTGTCAAAAAATTTCGTTTCCGGCCATCACTACGGTGTGATCGGTCAGCTAAGAAAGCGCATCAGATTCCTAACCATGAGTGACTACGAGATGGGATGGCCGAATTTGCTGCAGACTATCAACAAGGATCCAGTCGTTTGCTTAGTGGACTTTAAGAAGCTTGCCGCTCACAATCCGTTCACCAAGTGAAGCTCTACTTCTTCAGAATTGAATTTCAACATCGTAACAGTCCGCACGCCCCGATGAAGCCACAGACGGTCTAACAGCTTACGAATTTATGCTCGGTGAGCTATGCACGACTAAATCGGTGACGACAGGATCAATAATCAGATCGATCGGGATACCTTCACGTGTACCACATGAGGCGGGAGCACTTGTCGCTTCAACGTCCCGTAATGCAGATGCGTGAAACTAAGATTCGTTGCGAGAGTTATCCGCTATCGGCGCTACAGCATCAAGACTCTAATTCAATTATAAGAGTGATATGGTAGCGTTCTTCCACTCATGTCGACATTCTCGACCAGCTTAAATTCAACGAAATATTTAAACGCTAGAGAGGTTCAGGAATGACCGACAGGTGTAGGGACGAACGTTGATGGACGAACTGTGCAAGGAGGCCGGCGTCAGCGTGGAGATGATCGATGAGAGAGAGAGAGAGAGAGAGAGTAGTTTAAGGGAATGGCCACTGAGGCGGGAAAACATCAAACTACATGAAAATATGAAAATGGTGGGAAAATGCGTCAATCTCATGAGCAAGCAGCAGTTCTGCGAATTGGCGACAAACGCCAACGAGGAGCAGTGAGAGGATATTCTCGAATTCGTCCACCTTAAGCACACGCCCGACATCGAATCAATCCAATAATGCTTGGATGGACCAGATGGTAGTGGAAAAACATTCACTTCAAAACTTGTTATGGAGGATTTGAATAGATGAGGCCAGCTATACAGCAAACTTACCAGAAATACATTTGGATTCTCCGGCAGTTTCGAATCTCTCCGCAGAGGGTTGACAATCTATTGCAGAAACTTCATTGGTGTCGAGTGAATACCAGAGGTTGTCCGAGATGACCGCCGCGTATGATCACCAATTCTGGAGAATGCATACGAAGCAAAGGCCGCCGTTGAAACTCATTGAGCTCATTTTTAAGAAGAAGACGATAGGCTGCTGTGGCGGCAAAGTGTCGCAGCTGAATCGAATGAAATTGTGGCTTGAGTTTCCATAGAGCCAGAGACGGAGAAAGCAACGAGAATTAAGTACAAACCTCATGTTCTGTCGAAGTTGTGCGATAGTTTGAAGTGAACGCCAATCCGCCAATGTACGGCTATAATCAGACTTGACCGGGATCTTCCATTTTGATAAATCTCAGTAGAATCAACTGGTGTTCGTTGCGATGAGTTGCGTGACCCGCTTCAGCGCTTTTTACATCACCATCACGAGAGAGACTTTAAATGGTTTCATGGTACAGGAATTGAGGCTTCGACGGTGAAGGAAGTTACCGATTACTTTCAAAAACACAGCATCATAAATTAAACTATCTAGTGAATACTGAATTGAGGGCGCAAAGAAACGACGGTTCGCAATCGGTTTCGCCCAACGCGGTGCGGAGGTGTAGTAATTTAAAGAAATTTACACAATCCCACCGAACGTCGAGTTATCGAGATCAACTTGAACAATAGTAAACGAAACATATATCTTGTGGGTATCACGATAAATGGGAAATCGAAATTCGTACTCCGGTGTGCCTACATCGATCCGAATGTCACTATTACCGATCTCAAGTGGTTTCTTTTCGGTACTAATTATTTTGAAAACATTTGATGATGTAAATGTAGAAACTGAAGTGCCAACGGTGATCAAGACAAATTTATGCGCCCTGGACTTCATGACGGAGCCCTTAAATTTATATCTAAATTGAGTTCTGCTTTAAGTTCTGTCGCCACAAATCCGTACGTTTTCTTTGGATTTTTTATGGAATCGGCGTAGAACATCCAGGTAGCGTCGTCGACGTCATTCAGCAACTTCTGTGCAATGTCCATTCGGCACACGTTTCAAGCCGAAAGCATTCGAATAAAGTGCTGGGCAAGAGCCAATTGATTAGCCAACATCAACAGCAACCTTTCTGATAGTGATTAGGGCGATTGTCTATAATCATTTTCTTCACTGCGACATCTAACGCGCTTGTTACCTTTAACATCTTCACGCCCTTCTTTGAAACTTTAATTTAATTATAACCCTTGTAAATAATTGAGTTATTCACAAAAGGCTCATTCGAAATATTTATGTAGGTCAAGAATGAACCATGGTCTACATTTTGTGTTTAGTTTCATTTCCGGACAAGATACCGAAAATGGTTTAGTAAATTCAAATATTGAATGTTAGTCGTTCATTTTAAACTTGGAATGATTTTTATCTTATCTTACCCCCTTAGCTTTAAGAGAATGTCTCCAATAGTTGCTAAGTCAAGATTGGAAAATGATCTACATTTTGTTCTGAGTTTTATTTCCGGAGGAGGTACTGAAGATGGTTCAGTACAAATACTAAATAAAATATACTTGCCACCTTTGAAAACTAGGAAACCACACATTCTTTTCAAAATATCCTAAATGTTGGATGTTATATCAAAGGGTTTGTTCGTTTTACTCTTCTTTAGTCCTCTATCAGCTTAAGGTTTGAAAAAACTTAGAAAATATACCCAGCGAAATCGAACGAATGCTGAAGATATCCGTGAGTCAACTTCTAGTTTCATTGTCTGGCGAAATGAGGACTATCAGGAATCTTTGTACTTTGTGCTTGAACACAGTGAATGCCCGAGTAATTAATTACATGTGATAAGCTTAATTTTTAGCTCTATACAAAAAAATCGCTAAACTCGTTTGAAAAATAGCTTCCGACTTCAAGAGATAATGATTTTAGCGTTGGAGATCTGACCTTAACGTTATAGTTATCATCTAATGTACAAATAAGTCAGTGGAGGCTTTGATTTTTCGTAGTTTTTAAACCTATTTGCTATTTGTTTGAAGTAGGGGCAAATAATTTAGCTACCAAGCAGTTTTCATAAAAACGAAACAAAATATCTGCGAACCAATTTTTATCACAATGAATCCCTCTAGCGGATCCACACTTCAACATTTTGGAAAAAATTGATATGTTCATATAGGAGCGGAACTATAATTAGAACTACTCTCAGTTGGTCAAATCAAATTTGTTGACCATCTACTATATCTCCAGAATAAAATGCTTTGGTGGATAGTGTCCAACTTACTGCAACATTAAACTCCAATTTTTCTTGTAACATGGCTGCAAATGTTGAAATTGATTTGAATTCACAGCTCAATCGATTTTTTATGCAAGAAATTATTGAATCTCAAGATCAGGTAAGACGCACTCCCCAAGAAGAGGATTGTGATACATTTCAACGCACCATAACTAGGAGATTTCGAGCAAGGCTACCAATCTCTTCACCTCTCAATTCATTAGGGGAATTAAAATTAATGGCTCAGTGATGATTCTTCTGTTATGAACGATTATAAATCACTCTTAAATGCTTCGGCGCTTACGACATCTGGCATGCCTTTAAATAACATAGTTATGGTTGGCCATGTTATCCAAAATAATCTCTTCAGCTTCCTCATTAGATTTCGATACCCAAATTATGTTTTCAGTGCCAATATATCTAAGATGTATCGCAAAATTCACGTTAACGATACAAAGTTCCATTATACCCTTTGACGGATTCACTCAGCAAAACTACTACAAATCTACGGACTTACTACAGTCATTTATGGAACCGCTGCCGCTCCATTTATTGCAACAAGCGGCCTAAAACAACTTGCAATCAACGAAGGTAAAGAATATCCACTAGCAGCTGTTATTATTAACAATTCCATTTACATCGATTATTGCCCGGTTGGTTTCGACGTACTATCTACGACTCTTCAGGAAAAATCGCCATTAATTAATATGCTAGACACAGCTGAAATGATCTTGCCCAATTTAATCAGCTGAAGGTTGCGCGTCACTAATTCAATTCTACAGTTTCGAATGAAATATATCTACATCGATTCGCTGATGCGAGCGAACGGGCGTACGACACTTCCCTATACTAACGTTGGTCCTCTACACAAAACCACAATATCTCCATTGAAGCTTTGCGCCGCCATGCTATTGGTTCAATTAGTTCAGAGAATACTACCAATTCTGCCAGTGCAGCCGTCTAATATCATTTATTGTACATACACAACGAACAATATTCAACATGGGAAACCTATATTACAAACCGTGTGACGGAGATCCAAGATCCACCAATCAAGTTTGAAATCACAATGGAAACACGTAGATTCCACAAATTACGCTTCAGGTGAATTATCCAGGGGATTAACACCTACCAATTTCTCGTCACAACCAATCCACTGATGCAACGGGCCTTCATTTCTTACCGAATATGAGAAATTTTGGCCGAATAATTTCACGGTGCAAGCAGATGCTGAAATACCAGAACAAGACGAACTTCAAACTGCATTAAACTCCATTACAAGAGTAATCCAAGCGGATTCCTGTTTCGATGATTTACAAACGCTGCAAAAAAACCAGACCACCTTTTAAAATAAAATCCGTCCCCTTAATCCCTTTATTGACAAGGAACAAGTTATTCATGTTGGTGGTCGGCTCCAAGGTTCACAACTTCCTTTCACTTGAAATTTTCTCCAAATTCTCCTTACAAAAAATTCTCCTTTATGTTGCGATTTTTTCATTATAGACATTGCAACACTGGCCTTCAAGGAATACTTGCAGCAGTCTGTGACAACGATAGGTTGAAAGTCAACGTCTTTCAAGGCCGGGAGTATGAAGACGCCACAACTCTATCGTGGCAGCGAACGTTGTAAATAATTACGAACATCATAACATACAATTCAATTTCTATTATTTAAATTACTTCAGTCTTAAAAGACCAAAATATTGAAATCCTGTCAAAAATGAGCAAAAATTAGTTCAAAATCACTTTTCTCGACGTTTTGAAACCCCCTGAGTCCGAAAAAACAACAACAAAAAAAATGTCCGTCCATCTGCCTGGATGTCTGTACCAATGATATCACGAAAACGGCTTGTCCGCTTTGGATTTTTTTTGCACGGTCAAAACGGAGAATTGAAAAGCTTCTGGAACCTGTACGTCAAGAGGGTGGGTTATCTGCCATACTAATTGACTCAACACCACCTGGTTTTATAAATATTTACCAATTTTGTATGTATGTTGGTTTGAATATTGAGTGGTATGCCGAATTTGGGGTTGAATTGAAGGTTAAGTAAGGGATCAATTTGCTGGTTGAGTTGAAGTTGAGTTGGAGTTGAGTTGGCAGTTGACCAGTTTTTTATAAATGCAGGCTTGGTTGAGTCGAGCGTTAAGTTTGCGGTTAAGTTGAAGGTTGCGTTGGGTTCCATTTCCGGGTTGAATTGAGGCTGAGTTGGAAGTTGAGAAATCTATATAAAAAGTAAGCGTTTCTTTGCATGTATTAAGAACGATATTTAAACAAATCCACACGCGATGTAGATGGTAATGGTAGTGGTATAATTGTAATGGTATAATAAAATAATGACAATTGTATAATGGGAATGGTATAATAATAATGGTGTTATATATTGGAATAATTGTAATGGTATAATAATAATGGTATAATTATATAAATTAATGGTATAATGGTAGTGGTATAATGAAAATGGTCTAATTTGTGTAATTTGTTTAATCATGTAATCGTGTAATGGTAAAATGGTGTAATAGTATAAGTATAATGGTATAATGGTACAAGGTACAATGGTATAATGGTAATTGTATAATGGAAATGGTGTAATAGTATAATACTGTAATGAAATAATGGTATAATGGTATAGGGGGTACAATGGTATATTGGTTCGATGGTTCGGCGGTATAGTGGCATGATGATATGATGGAATGATGCTGTGATGGATTGATGGCATGATGTAATAATGGTATGATGGAATAATGGTATGTTGGAATGATGCAATGTTACAATGGTATGCTGGTATGATGGAATGATGAAATGATGGTATGATAGAATGATGGAATGATCAAATGACGGTGCAGCGGAATGATGGTGTAGTAGAATGATGGAATGATGGTATAGTGGAATGATGATATAATGGATTAATTTTGTGTTGGAATAATGGTATGATGGAATAATGGTGCAACGGTCTTTCGAGCCGCGTTGATTTAAGGAAGGGTTGAACGTTCAGTTTGGGGTTAGGTTGGGGGTCGGTTAGACGTTCAGTTAGGATATATTTGAGTTCATAGAAACAAGCGGTTTTCAGACCGTATTAGTTTAGGGAATGAGTTTGTGGTTGACTTGAGTGTTGAATTGAGAGTTGTATTGGAATTGAGTTCTGGTTTACTGAGGGTCCAGTTACGGATTAATTTTGGGAGAGTTGTTGGTTGAGTTGGAAATTATTTTCGGAGCAGGGTTGAATGAGATTTATTGAGCTTTATTTGGGGGTTGAATTAAGATGTGACTCTTAGGTTAGCTTGTCTTGTTCTGAGTTGAGCTCTTGTATGCATTTAATTTTTCGGATCGTGTTAAATTGAGGATTGACTTGGGCATTAAGGTAAAGGTTGCGTTGAGTAGAGTATTGAGTTGGGGATTTATTTGGGGGGTTGAGTCGAGAATTGCGGTGGAGATTGGATTGTTGAGATCATATACTCATCTAGTTTTCGAGCCGTCCTAACTTGGGGTTTGAGATGAACGTTGAGTTTGGGTTGAGTAGAGGATTAAATTGGCGTTGAGTTGAAGGTTGAGTTGCGATTTAGTTATGGGTTGAGGGTTGGGTTCATGGTTAATTTGGCGTTTGCGTTGCGATTGTGTTCGAGGTTGTTGTAAATTGAGTAGGAGGTTGAGTTGAAGATTGTGTAACGAGTTTCAGTTCAGGATTGATTTGGTAGTCGAGTTTAATTTTCAGGACCGAAGTTCTGATCACCTCATGAGGTTTCAGTTCTTTATATTCTTAAATGTTACATTGTACTTATCCTTTTCCTTCTTGTCGAGGTTTGTAAAATAGTTTGTTAGCCTCTAAATATAATCCATGGCCTTTGAATGTACTTAGAAACTGTGGGATTCCATTAAAAAATTTCTAAGTTTCTTTAATTTATATTTGGAATGATTTTCGTCAATTAACCCTTTTAGCTCCAAGAGAATGCCTCAAATATTTGCATAAGTCACGAATGGATCACGGTCTATATTTTGTTCTTGGTTTTATTTCCGAACAAGGTACCGAAGATGGTTTAGTAAATTCAAATATTGAAGATTTGCCGTTCAATTTAAACTTGGGGTGATTTTTGTCATGTCTAACTTCCTTAGCTCCAAGAGAATATCTCCATTGTTTGCATAAATCAAGACTGGACGATGGTTTAACCGTTGAATACGAACCTGTAGTGATCTTTTACATTCAAAATTGAATGGTATCTTATCAACGTGAATTTGAACGGTTTTTGTATAACATACGCACTAATACATATTTACACTTTTGGATTTAGCAAAATTTCACGTTTTAAAAAAAGCTAATAAAGCTAATCAACAAAAATTTCGGCCCAAAATGCTGGAAGCAGCTGTTGTAAGTTATACCAAGGTCGATTGCTGTACCAAATGGTGATATTTAACTACTGGGCACTCCTTCAATTAAATCTATTTGACCCAAATGTTGCGCTTTAACGCTATTGAAACTACAGAGAATATTCAATTCGAGCCTTTGTTTACCGACAAACTAACAAATACTAAAGATACATGTTAAACCGAAAGTGATCTGACTGAATACGTCTGAGTTAAATTCAACATGTAAACGGCGACTTGACTGAAAGTGTTCTGAAAGTAGTCTGAGTTCGGTCAACTTAAATTTGGTTGGTTGAGTCAGTTTGTATATTGAGTTAAACATGTAAACTTTAGTTTAGTTGAACTGACAGATTTTTTCATACTGTTAAAAGGGCAAAATGTTTTTATACATTTTCCAAGTGGTTTTTAAATTATTTTAAATAATTTTTTAATAATTTAAATGTAATTTTAGAACAAAGTGACATTTGAACTGTCAGCTCAGATCAAATAAAAAAGTCCCATGTAAACACCAACCCAAATTTTCAGTCAGATCACGTTCAGATAAAACTCAGTCAGACCACTTTCGGTTTAACATGTATCTTTAGTAATAGAGATGCTAATTTTCAATGTACGCATGTCTAATAAGTTGAACAACCATTCGCTCGTATAAAGTTATTTTTCATTCAGCAATATTTAAATAAAAACTAAGGTTGGTGAAGATATCTTTAAAAAAAAAATAGACCGGTAATTAATTTACTAATCTTGTTTACTTAACCACTCTCACTCTAACCTATATTTTCTAAAAGAATTTTAGTTAATTGTCAGACAAGTTCAAAACAGGTATAACAACACAGGTATCTAAAACATTATTATGTAAAATAAAGCGGCCAAAATAAAATGTACCCTCACTGATAAATTGACAAAATAAAATGAATGTCTCGACACGGAAAAAGAAACAATTGAATTTTATAAGTGACTCTTTCGCCAAATTAGAATTGTATGGTAAACTAATACAATATACAAATAGAAGAACTGTAGACTTTCTCTATTCCTATATTGCATGAGGTAACCCGGATAACTTCCGTATCGTATTACCGTAACGGGCGGCACTATAATAATTCACAAATTTCCAATTGATAATTTTACTGTTATTCTCAATAAATCTTGTATGCAAATTTAATAATCAAATTTTATAGCGCAGATTAAGTGGGTGTGGTGGATTAAACAACCCTGACATTATTGATGCGATCGCATATCACTTTCAAATATTAATACATACATTACTAATTGTCATCAGAATATTAATAAATATAATTTACCTATAGCTATGTATATATTAAATTTTAATTAAATAAAAACTTTCATGCGTATCCATAACGCAATTTAAATTTTAAAGTCATTAACATTTACTTGTACAGACTTGTACATTTACATTTTACAGTACATTCTTAAAACATTTAACATTTTATAATAAATCTTGTACATTAGTCACATTTGATTAATACACATTTTCTTGCCAAAATAACAATTTAAACTTGAACTTCCACTGTATGTATGTCAAAGAATTTTTATTCACTATAATCTGTAACTAAAACAAAAATCACTTCACTTTAAATTTCACACAAAATATTTCTGGAGGAGTGGAATGAATGTGTACGGAAAATATTAAATCAAAAATTCATGCACTTTTTGTATTACATTTAATTTATATTTAATTAATAAATAAACAAAACCTCATTCCACGTATTCAAAACATCATTTGTAAGACGATGAGCATTTACGAGTATTAAAAATGTATTTCTTTGAAGCAAAATAACGAATAATAACAACAACAGAGTACAAAATAACAGTAACTTCGATCACTTACATTTGTATTAAATAATCATAATAATAATGCGAGTTGGTGTGTATATAAATAAAAAGTTAGAATATATAAGAAGTTCGTCTTCGCCTTTGAACTGTTAAAGGAGAATGAATAACTATAAGAAAGAGCATAATTGAATGAGAGCAGACAAATTTAGTTGGAATTTTATATTGCTGGAAATAAGTATATAATTCACAATTAATATTGATTGTTGTACGACTTGGAGAAAATATGTAGCTCTATAGCTAGATATATTGTAAGAGCGATTAACAGAAATGAAAAAGCGATTCTGTCAGAAAATGTTCTCCCGACGAAACCCGTTAAAAACAGGCACATTTGAGTTGATACAATTGTCAGAAGCGATTCTAGGGAAACAATTCCTTTGGTCTGTGTCTGTAAGGTTTACGAAACATTTTTCAATTTAAGTCAAATTCTCAAACCACTCCAATATATTCGTCGATTCTATGCTAACACAATGGATTAAGCCAACCAAAAAACATTTAAAATGCACAGCGGCTTTGCGGAATTCTCTATTTTAATATGTACCACTAATTTAAAGAGTTTAGAAACCCAATTATAAATTCCAAAAGAAAATAGTATAGCGAACTATTTAAATCGAGTATTCCTAAAGCTAACAAAATGTATCAATTGCTAAATGAAATCCTAAGTAAAATCTCCTCGTTACAAAAAAATTGTCAACTATTGAAATCAAAGTTGATGATAAGTGTTAAAATAATTTAAAAACCAGATTTATACGCAGGAAAATACTTTTTCTCAAATCGGATAAAATACGTCAGTTTTCTGGTTTGTTATCTGTCAGCAAAATGAAGTATTCCCCGACACTACATCGTTGCTAGGCAACTTACTAAAAACAGTACTGGAAAGTATTCCTTGCCTAGGCAGAGAATACTTTCTAGTACTGATTATCATCTGTTTTTAAGAAATACATGATATAATTTTAATTTATTTAGTTTTTATTATTATAATTGTAAAAGTACATATTTAACAACTATTTATTATTGGTTATATTTACATGAATTGTACAATTTGTACAGGTGTTGAAAATTGGCGCAGATGCATTACAATTAAGGTTAGTTGTAGCCACTGATGCACTATTATCGTTTATTTCGGTCATGTTAGGGTCCACATCTGGATTTTGTTCGGTAGTATTGAAAATTTTTATTTCGGTCATGTTACGGTCCACACCTGGATTTTGTTCGGTGGTATTGAAAATCCTGTTTGCAACTTCAATTTTATTATTTAGAGAATCATCAATGTACCCTTCGGCAACCGTTGCCGATTTCCAACCACCATGTCTCTTAAGGCAAGTCAAATCTGCACCTGTATCTACCAATATTGTAGCAGATGATCTGCGAAAACAGTGCCCTGTATATTCTATCGCATTTGGCAACTTCAAATAAGTAGCTACAGTTTGAGGCAATTTGCCAAACTGATGTATGCCCACTACTTGTCTGTTACCTCTACCGTTTTTTAATTTGAAAAAGAATCGAGGGTTATCGAAATCAGTGGGACGTAATGCTATGTATCTACGATATATTTCGATATACGCTTCATTTACAATAAATGATCTTGGCTTGTTCGTCTTGTTAACAGGAATGGTAATCAATATCCTATTTCCCAAATCTTGAATGTCATTCAAATTTATTCGGCATAGTTCATCTTGACGACATGCGCCAGAAATTCCAAAAATTAAGGCAACCTAGAAAACAAATTTTTTGTAAATAAATTATGAGCGCGTACATCATAACATACTTTTGCTATTAAATATGTATCATCTGGAGCAAGTTCCATAAATGTTTCTATTTGTTGTTTCGTTAAGATTTTGGATTTTTTAGGCTTATATCCATCTGACTGACGTTTCAGTAATGCGCGTAGTTTTCCATATTTGGATATATCAACATTATTGTTAATGCTAAGCGTCGACCTCACCATGGAATAGTTGGACCATAAGGTTGACGGTTTCATCTTTTGACATAAATCCGAAAAATATGCAATTAAAACGTTTTCGGGAATGAATTGGCCTTGTTATTTATGCGATAATCCATAAAACGCTTGTATGCATTTTCGTACTTCTCCCTCGACTTCTGCGGCAACAAATTTAGTGTAGTCAATCTTGCTGTCTCCAAGATGCCAGGCGGAGTACCTGGGATTGAATTATCAAAATTGCTGTCCATTATATTTAAACTAAACCACAAATTAACGACGGGTATCGTTTGCTCTGACAGACCTTTAAATAAATTGACAGCGCACGCGATTGTTATAATTCTAAGGTAACTTTGATAGTGAAATCTATTGAAAATATAAATTGGAAAATGTTGCGTATTTTAAAGAATATAATGAATAAAATGGATAATCTGATATACTGCCGATTAGAGAAAAAATCGTATGTGCAACTCGTGGAAAAACTATAATTCCCGGACTCTTATGGTTGCTGGAACTCGGCTGACGCCTCGTCCCAGCAACTTCCATACTCGTCCGGGAATATATCGTTTTTCCTACACGTTACACAATATACTATTAATGTGTTCTTTATTGAGTGTTTATTTTATTCATTCCGAAGAAAGCAATAGAAGGAATGGAATATTGGTCACGTGACTTCGGAATATTCCAAACGGAATGTAATGAAAAACGACAAAAGGAAGTAATGAAATATTATTATTATTATTAATTATTATGTTTAATTTATTTTTTAATTTTATACGAGCAATTATTTATGTCATACGGCAATACTGCCGTGCTAAGTATATTTTCCTTAACTATATTTTTGGCCAAATTGAGTTATTGATGCCAATCGATAGCTAATAACAAACTTTATCATTAAAATAAAAAAAATAATTAAAACTAAATTGAGAATCACGTGATAAGAAAAATAGTTTTCTTATCACGTAACATTAACATCAATTTTCTCAAAAGGCGTTTTTTATAGTTAAGTAAAACATGCTTAGCACGGCAAAATACACAATGACGAATAATTACGACGCACTAAAAATATTCCATTCATTCTACCTTTTCATCTAGTACGAAAAGAATAGCGTCCGGAATATTTGGAATGAATAAGAAAAAAGCACCAGACAAGTATCAAAAATATGATACAGAGAGAATAAGCAATTTAAAGTCGCACCAACGCACCAATACGGATTATTGAATTGAGCAACTGGCAAATTACTATTCTGTCAATAATATAATAAGGGATCAACAGCATATAGGAAATTTGTTTTTTTTTTTTTAATAATTTTATTTATGATAACAATAAAATTTTTTTACAAACTAACTAGTCATTTTTGACTAACAGCGTTTGACTCTGACAATATAATAATAAAGCACTCATATGTGTTCTTTACATAAAGTGTTGTTTTGGTTGATGTTGCATTGTGCGGACTATTCAGGTAACTCAAAAGGTTTTAGTCTTTTGAGTCTTCTTATTAAACCCTCTTGATGAAGTAGTCTTGCAGCTTCGATGTTAGGGTGATGATGGATCCTCTCTTGGTGTTTTTGAGCACATTTCTTTATTTCACTTGCGACTTTGTCTATTCCGAGATCTCTATGAAGGTCACTATTACGAGTGTACCAAGGGGCATTTACAATCCCTCTAAGGACTTTATTTTGAAATCGTTGAACTATCTGTTGATTGCTGATTTTGGTGCATCCCCATAGTTGAATAACGTATGTCCAGACCGGCTTGAGTACTTGTTTATAAAGCATAAGTTTATTATGAATGGAGAACTGAGAGTTTCTTCCAATTAACCAGTACATTTTTCTATATTTTAACTGAAGCTTTTCTGCTTTCTTTTTCACGTGTACTTTCCACTTTAACTTTGCATCAAGGTTCATACCAAGGTATTTTGCTTGATTGGCATGTGGTACAGAGATATTATTGAGAGTCACAGGTAATGGTTCTATTGATCTATTAGTGAAGTTAATGTGAGTAGACTTCGATTCATTCACTTTAATTCTCCACTTAGCTAGCCAATCTTGTATATTATTTACGGCTATTTGTAGTTTGAATGTGACTTCACCGATTGTGTCACCAACAGCTAGAATTGCAGTGTCATCTGCAAACGTGGCGATAGTTGTATTGCTCGTCTGCGGTATGTCGCTAGTAAACAGCACGAAAAGGAAAGGCCCTAAGACACTCCCCTGCGGGACTCTTGCTTTAGCTTCTTTAATACTGGAGTAAACTCCTTCCTGTTTAACTCTAAAATATCTCCTTTTCAGGTATGACTTTAGCAGTTCGCAATACTCAAATGGCAGAGTTTTCTCCAATTTAAATATTAAACCATCTAGCCAGACTTTGTCAAATGCCTGCGCTATGTCAAGAAATATGGCTGAACAAATCTTTTTTTCCTCTAAGGATTTTTCTATTATATCTGTTATTCTATGGACTTGGTCGATTGTGGAGTGTTCCTCTCTAAATCCAAACTGATGGGACGGAACAGCTCCTGATTTTACAACTTCTGGTTTAATTCGTTTTAATAACAATCTCTCAAATAGTTTTGACATAGTTGGAAGAAGTGATATTGGCCTGTACGAGGCCAGTTCACTTAGTGGCTTACCTGGCTTAGTCTGAAGGAAGCATTAATTATGTCCGATATTTTTTTAATAGCTTTATTAGGCAGTTGTTTTAGAATCTCTCCAGTTATCAGGTCATATCCTGGTGATTTTTTAAGTACTACATGGTTCTTTATTACTTGTTTTACTTCTTTAGCATTAGTTAATGGAATTTCCTGTCTCAGGATAGTTGTTTGGTTTTCGAACAATATATCCTGTTGGTTAAGTGTTGTTAAATTTGGCTGAAAGGTACGCTCGAGATGATCCGCGAATTTTTCTGCTTTTTCTTCTTTGCTTTTAGCCAGGTGACCATTATTTGTTCTTATTGGTGGTATATGCATAACTGGCCTTTTCAAATATTTGGTTGCTTTCCACAATGAATAATCACTACCTTTATCATAGGTGAGAGATTGTAGGTATGAATTTATTGATTTATTTTTAAATTCCCGTATTTCTCTATGTATTCGTTGTGTTAAATTATTTAATCTATTTTTGACGGTTGGGTCTCGTGTACGTTGCCACTCCCTACGGGTACTTCTCTTCTCTATAACCAGTGATTTAATTTCCATTGGATAGCATTTTCCAGCTATTTTTTTATTTGTTGTATTAGTACTTTTCCACGCCGCTAGCTGTATGTCTTTGACGAGCTTCTCCACCTCCTGTTCTAATGTTTCTTCTGATGAAAGTTGTGCGTTTAAAATGATGCTATTGTTTAGTTCATTCCTGAACTTTTTCCAATCAGTATATTTATTTGTTAACAGTGGCTGTTTATCATTAGTAATTATTGTATCACTTATTATCATTAAAATAGAGGAGTGGTCAGATGTGGAGTCCAATCCTTCCTGCACTTGTATATAATCAACCGGGATTTTTCTTGTTATAAAGAAGTCAATTAGGTCTGGTGTTTTATTTTGATCACTGGGCCAATAAGTTGGTTTTCCAGTAGAATGCCAGTTGCAGTTGTATTTAATTATTGCTTGATGAAGCTCTTTCCCTTTAGTTGTGGTTAGTCTTGATCCCCAGTCAGTATGTTTAGCGTTGAAGTCACCCCCGACTACAAATTTTTCACCGAGCTGCTTGAAGAACTGAGTATAAGCAATCTCTTTGATGTTATATCTAGGTGGGCAATATATTGCGGATACCACTAACTTGTGGTTGCGGGTATTAATGCTAACGCTAATTGCTTGTATTGCATCACTTTCAAGTTTTTGTTGTAGATGGTATTTAATATCTTTTTTTATAATCACGGCACTGCCCCCTCGTGCATTATTATTAGGATGAACTGCTGAGTGAACTTCATAGCCGCGGATTTTTATATGACTTTGAGTAGTAAGGTGTGTTTCAGATAATAAACATATATCTATTTTTTCCAAATCAAGAAATAGTTGCATTTCATTTTGTCGTTGCAATATACCATTGCAGTTCCATGCAAGAATTTTTAAATTATTTGCCATGTTTTTCGAGTAGCGTGAGCCTTTGTAGGATTGATATAAGGGCTTTTTCTTGCTTTTCTTCTTGTGAACTAAGTCTATCAAGAATATCTTGTAGTATTTTATTAGTTTGGTTATTATTTGAATCATTAAATAAAAGAGAACTATGTTGTCTTCTCGAACTTCCAGTAGATAGTACATCAGAAAATGTTACATTCGGATTAGTTCTTGATGGCTGCTTTAATGTTTGGTGTGGCCTCAAATTTGTAGGTATTCTTGTTGAGGCTGAGTTAATTTCTGGCCTGGTACTTATTGAAGTTTCCCTTGTTTTGTTGCGAATTTTTTTGCAGCTCTTTAATAACAATGCAACCTCTGTAGTTGGTTGGGTGTGTCTCTCCACAGTTGACACATTTTGGTGGGGTGTCTTTTGGTTTCGTACATTCAGCCGTACGGTGTTTCCTACACATTTCACGCATCTGGGCTCCTTATTACAAAAGTTTTGCGTGTGTCCGTAGACTTGGCACTTTTTGCACTGGGGGATCAGCTTAGATTTTTTAACTGCTTCTATTTGCACTTTCGTATGGAGTATTTCGCTGATTGCATAAATATTTTTAATGTCTTCTGTTCTTTCAAAAGACAACATATATAATGGAAGAGGTGTTTTGTCACCTCTTTTTAGCAGCTGTGTAACTTCTTTAATTTTGTATTTTTTCTCCAAAAGATACTCTTTTATCTCTTCTGGTTTGCATGAAGCGTGTAGCTTCCTAGCAATGACTTTGGTTTGCCTTGTCTGCTTATCTTCGTAGGAATACCACGCTGTCTTTTCTTCGTTAAGAGCTCCTGTTAACTTTCTATAGCTATCACTGTCTGTGACATTTATTTTGATATCACCACTATTTAACGCTGTAGCTTGAAACTTTATATGATTGTTGTCCATGATGTTTCTAATACTCTGATAATTATTGCAATTAGATATTATTACTGGAGGTGGCCGTGGCACTTTTTTCTCTAGTTGTACATTCTTACTTCCGGTTGGGAGTTCATTACTTAATCGTTTCTGTTCCGACGGAACCTGAGCTTTATCCTCCTGTTGCACGTGCCTACTTCCGGTTGGAAGCTACTCAACTGATTGTTTCGAATCGGGTGAAATCTGTGGTGATTTACTCATTTTACGTTTCTTATTTTTTTTGTTACGGTTCAGAATCCATCCCGTTTCTCTATTGAGTTCTTCCTCGTCTGTTTCATACATAACCTCTATAATGATCATTGGTGTTGTTTATTGGTGTTGTTTATCTTAGTGGTTTCTTTCTCAGACATTACTGCATTTAGAGCATCTTTTAACTCCTTGTTTTCTCGCTGTAAGTTTTTGAGGTCTTTGTTTAGATTTAACGTTAACTTTTCTATTTCGTAAATCTTATTGCGCAGTTCTGCGTTATCCCTTTCTAAGGTGTTCGCTATTGGTGGTGGTGATCTACCCACCCTGGATTGTTGTTTAAATGGGTTGGGTTGCCCAAAAGGGCTGTTAAACAATGATTGGCTCACCTCAGAATCCTTTGAGCCAGCCTCGTTAGAGGGAGGATTTGCCAGCTGATTAACTGGGTTACCACCTGGGGTACAATTTCCTGAATCCGTTGTACTCATTGTTTATTTTATTGGTCATAAACATCTACCACTCTGACCAGTACGAGTTGGTAATGGGTCTGGTTTGAGAAGATCATTTACTAAATTCTCGGTAGTCAGTTATACCGCCGTGTCTCGGTCGCCAGAGCCTCTTTAGTTATCTAGCAGGGTGCACCACGTGCAGGTGAGGATGACATTTGGACTATTTGTAGACCAATTACTTAAGCCCCTTTCCCACCCCGGTCAAGATTATTGCAAAAAAATTGTTGAGAATATGCCAAATCGCTTACATCACGTTTCGAAGCAGAACGGATATCCCACAAAATATTAATTTAACATATTTTACTATTAAAATTTGATTTTTTGATTTTGACTGAATATTAAAGTAACGATGAGATAGCTGCACCGTTTGTTTCAACATTAATAACAATGTCTTCGTAATGTTATTCAATATGAAAACACTCGAACTCCACTGAAGATCAATAAAACTTCTATTCTTGAAAAAGAAAAACCAATACCTTCTTCATTCCAATATTAAAAAGCCCCCGAAACCCAAAGACAATAGAAAAACCGAATACCAAAGCCACTCACTGTACCTCCATTTGTACTCACAAACACAACCCTTAAAGTTGTAAACTATGAAACCTTTAAAACTCAGAAAAGTACCGCTCAACAGTTTAAATTACTAAGAGTATATGTAACTAATTAAATTCAACATGATGGTCATTAATATCTCCGAAAATGTACATCAAATTAATTGCTATTCGTTATTTGAAGGATAGCGATCATCAATATTTCAAAATTATATTTAAAACTTTTAAAACAGACTACCTAAATAAAAATCCAATTAGCATCATTCATCTATTGAAGAGATCTCCCCACACCATTTACCATCACCACTTAAAAATACAAGTCACTAAAATAATAAATCAATGAAAGGAAATTGAAAAATTATAAGTAAAATATATAAATATATTGACGTTTGTATGTGAAAACTGCAACCTAAACTTCACTAAATCCATTAAGTTAATTAATTAAGTTCAATATATTTAGCATCTCGATTTTCATTTACATAATTTTACGTTGTTCACATTCATTGAATCAAAATTTGGCATACATAAATAAATATGTCATTATGTGTTGCAAACCAAATCTCAATTCAACTCAAAATTAATATTTCCATATTAATATTTTATTCATATAATTTAGTTAATTTAAAATCTTTTAATATTAATTAAATTAATTTAATATAATTAATATAATTTAATGCAGTTTATAATATCCTGTACAAAAATTAATCATACCTAAGTAAATAATTAGCAATTTCCCCATTCGACTCAAACTTACTCGATTATACGAAGTATAAGAATCCTATTTGAGTCGAATACATTAAAATTGTCGTTTTTGTTTGTGTAGTTCATGTTTTATCAAGAACACTATAGTTGTCTCATGAATACAAAAAACACAAAGAGAGAAAACAACACCAAAATAAAAACAACAGAATCGTATATACTAAACCACCAACACACATAGAGAAGATAAATATATTCATACAATCTTCCATGTGCGTAGCGGGAGACGTATAATATTTTCATTATGTTACCTCCAAATAATATCCTTATAGCGAACATACAAACATTCCTGTTCTATGTATCAAGATACAGGAAAATATTTGTGATGATTATACCAAAATCTAGTTTCTTAAGTATGACTTGAACCAATTGAACCTCTTATGTCAATCTTCAGCTTAACCTCCAACTCAATTTACAACTCAACCTCTATCTCAATCGCAACACAACCCTAAACGGATTCACCAAATTAACGGCCAAACCAGTCAACAATTAAATCACCAAGTCAACCGTTAATCAACTATCAAAATTAACCGTTGACCTAACTACAAATCAATCCTTAAATAATTTCCCAACCGAACAACTCACACCCCAATGCAAGCTAACTAAATCTTAATTCTCAACTTAGCTCGACCCAAACTTCAACCCTCTGCTAAAGTCTGCACTTATTTTACAACCCAATCCAAAAATTAACTTGATCCGGGAGCTATATGCATGTAAGAACTTAACTCAATCTAACCTCTCACTAAACAGTAAACTCGAACTCAAATTAATCCCAATCGAACTTCTCTCTCCAATCCACCTCAATTTCAACTCAAACCTTATATTGGAGTATGTGATGAGGGGTTAAAATTAATTGAATTAAATATTTCTATCTTTTGTATGTACACACATTTGAATTATATACTTATCTTGTTTTTTTAAATTATAACTGTAACTTGTTTACAAATCCAAATGCCATTAGTTTGATTGTCAAATTGATTTATTAGGGCCACACAAAATGTTACGGTCATTATTTTATATTATAGCAAATTATTATTTATATTATTTGTTCTCTACTGGAATATAAACGAAGCTTATTATTAGGATGGCTTCCCAATTATTCTAGTATTATGAGTCGCGAATATTAAGCTTCGCTTATAACTTAAAAATTGTAAAAATCAAAATAAAAAATTCATTGTACAAATAGAGCTCAACGAATAAACATCGTTTGTTTTATTAAAACTCGAATATACAGCTAAAATAAAAACTACATTGTGAATAAATTAAATAAAGATTTGATTTGTGTTTTGAAACAACATTTTTATTTCGTAAGCCCTCCATCTGGAATAAGCCTGCATTACAGCGCATTACATCTACACACCATCATACTGTCGTACCATCATAACCTTAAACAATCATTCCATCATACAATTATTCCATTAAACCGCCATACCTTCATGACACTATACCATCATACAGTCGTACCATTATGCCATATTGACCTCGAACCATCTCAACATCACACCACGATGTATATCTTACCATCAATCCACCACACTTTCATAACATTATACCATCATTTCATCACTAAATCGAACCATCGTACCATCATATAATCATATAATCACTATACCATCGTACTATTATACCGTCCCTATAATCATACCATCATACCATCACACCATCATATAATTATACCACCATACTGTCAGGCTATGATATCATCATACCATAGTACCGTCATATCATCATACAATTATACCATCATACCAATATACGATCATACCATCGTACCATCATACCAACATACCATTATACCATCATACAGGTTGTACACTTCAAATTGATGTGTGGAATTATTCATTAAATAAATTTGAACACACATAGTTTAGTTTGAGTTAATAACTTTATTTATTTCTTTTTATTTATTTAGTACAAAATTTTAGTTAATATCTTGGCACCACCATTTTGTACACATTTAATTTACCCCGCGCGAGGTGGGCGACATGTCGCCGTGATGAAAGTGAAGAGCAGACTGCCGAAAACAGAAATAATTATTTATTTTGTTTTATGTTTGTGTTGTCTTTTCATGTGGAAGAGATAGTAGTTTAATGGTTGCATGCGTTTGTTCCCAAATGTAAATGTCAACGTTGAGCGGCGTGGCACGTTGTTTTGGCGATTGGGTGAACTCAAACGCCAATGTATGCGAGTGATACAGTGTGGCGGAGTACGCAGGAGTGAGCCGCTACAGATGCTTTTACACTTCAATTTGAACTTTGTACATTTTAAATTGAACCTTTAGCAAATTATGTGAATAGCCAATTAGGATGTAACTTATCTATTTCTTAACGGATTTTAATCAAATTTGACATACGCTTTGGAAATGGGATTCTAAAATGATTTTTGGATGAAGTTCTGGAATATGACCAAGTATGATGGAATTTGCCTTTTTCTCATCCAATTGTGAGAATTTCGGCTTGTGCATTGGAAATGGAATATAATTAAGATATTAATTAATGCAGCTGTTGATGTTTCTATAAGATAGCCTAAACATGCTATTTCAATTGCCAAACGATCAAGATTATCTCCGTAATAATATTCAACTTCCATTAGACATTTTCTTGCCAATCCTTTGCTTTAAACTTTGGGTTACGTTTTCTGAATATTTGCTGTCAGCAAGCCTGGGCAAATTACTTTAGGTTGATTAACTAAAATACTTTTACAAATTAACATAAACTCAGTATTTAAAATACAAGTTACAGTTACTTTCAAATAAAGTAATTAAAATAAAAATTACAATTACTTTAAATTTTAATATGTAATTAAAATAAGAGTTACAATTACTTCGAATTTTGAAATATGTATATGCAAAATTGTAAAATATTTATGTACTAATACTGATTTATACAAAATAACACTTACTGATTTTGCACTGATTACCGAATTACCTACAAGTTTCTGGACAAATTTATTAACAATAATCGCTGTTAAAAATATTCTACCTAATGTAAAGTATACAATAGAGGTTAAAATTTGATAGTTATCAAATCGAAATATATACGTATTTATTCGTAATATGACGTATAAGTACGTATCTTACACTAAACATCGGTTTTAAACCGGATATTAAAACAGTATATGTATACTGTTTTGCTGTTATACAGTGCAAAATGGGTATATTTATATTATAGCCCTCACTAAAAAACACCATCAAATCTAGTCACATTTGCATAGTATTTCTCGATGAGTGAGAATCATAATAAGGGTATTAAATAAAAAAAAATGTTTGTACTATAAATAATAAATATACAATGTACATAAGTACACATTTATTGAATTCAATTGTTTTACTTCATTGTTACTTATAAATAAAATAATGCACGCACCAACTCTTAGCGTATTCTTAAACAAAAAACTACAAAAAGTTTCCTTTTAAGAATACCAGTTTTTCAAATATTGCATCTGACAAAGATCCTCTTGCTGGTGAATTTATAAACCCAACGAGAGGAAATAGCCTCTCTACTGGGGCAGACGAACAAAGGCTCGTATTATACTTGGCTTTTAATAGTTGGATAATTATTTATATTCGAAAATAATTTGCTTTTATCCCCAACATATTTGATGAATTCTAGTTCTTAGTTAGACTTGTTCGATATATGTGGATTTGAGTTCGAATCAAACACGTAGAACCTCTCCTCATCGTCGTCTTGCTCTTCCCCACCGGAACTAAGAGATCCATCCTGTTCCGTGCCGCTTTTGATTTTTTCTAATGCGTTTATACATAACATCTGTATTTTTAATTTTGTGGTTTTGTCCGGGTTTGGCAGCCATCTCATTTTAAATAGGGGGTGAAGACAAGTTGCAATTAGCGCATGGTTTGTTTCAGGTGCGAATTCGAAGAATGATTTGAATCTTACTTGTAAGCATTTTGTTATTTCTAGTACGATTGGATTACAGTAACGAAGTAAGTTTTCGGAGCGTAGCTTTTCTCTTATTTTTAAGGAAAATAGCGTGAGATATAATTGCCCATAATAACAGTGTTGTCCCTGGAGGCTATCTAGAGCTATAGCTATTGGCTTAAAAATTAAGCAATATTCCTCCAAATATTCCAGTTCGACCGGCTTGAATGAACTCTGTATTCCAATATTGCTGAGCAAAGTATTGACTTTTTCTTTATATTTTAAAAGATGTTGAATCGCGTAGAATTCCATCTAGTTGGGGTTGGAAATAGTAACTGATTTTCGATAACGGCTCTTATAATTTCTGCTGTCTTAGGTTGCCGAGCTGCATTCCACATAGCCGTACATTTTGCAATAGCTGGATAGTGTATTTTTGACACGTTATTTTTGTTCTTTAATATTTTTATAAAATCTGTTGTGGCTAAAAGGCTTAGTGTATGACTAGCACATCTTAAATGATGAGGCAGTATAATTGGCGTTTCCGATTCTACATCGCTGGTTGAATTGGACAAATTAGTATGTTCTGAACTAATAGCGCAGTGCTCTGCTAGCGGTAGGTCATCGTCAGTTTCAAAATCTGCAGAAAATACTCATAAATTAAAATATGATAATGGACTTTTTGAATTCACGTTGGGAGCTAAACCAATCTAGCTTACCGTTGTCATTGGGAATTACACTAATTTCATTTTCATTGCTACACCCAAATTCATTAAAAGCCTTGACAAAGTTGGATCCATTATCCGTGACAGTATATAATATTTTTTGGTGGTTTAGGTCAAATTCTGATGTTATTTCCAAAAGTAGTTCCGCAATTCGGTCATAAGAGTGAACGCCAGCAAATCTCTTACATGCAAGTACCGCACTGACCCTGTCTAATGTTTTTGGTTCGATCTATTTATAATTATAAACATAAAATTGTTCAATAAAAATAATTAGTAGTAATTTAGTGCTTGATTGGAACAGGTGAATAATTCCATACCCAATGAACAGTTACACCCATGTAGCTTCGGTATTTTATGGACCATATATCGGCAGTTGTTGATACAAACGGTATACTTTTAATAATATCTTTTAAGTTTTTTCGAACAAATTGGTCTCGTTCAGATATTTTTCGCCCCAATGTCCTCCTTGAAATGATGTCAATATTTTCGTCTAAATCTATAAAAAATGCCATTCTAGTTTTATACTGTATAAAATTAATGTAATAACAATGTAAAATACCTTTCACAATTTTTTTAAAATTCGGATCTTCAACGGTTGAAAGTGGTTTTATGCTATTGATTATGTAATTTATGATATTTTTGTCAAACTTTTGTTGTTTATCATTTTTCTTATTAAAAAAATCACTTCCCAGTTTTGTCTGCTTCAAACATTTATCATTTTCTGACCTTTTCACAGCTAGATTCCGACCAGATGTTTTGTTATCTTTTTTATATTTTTCGAATTGTTCAACTACTTCTGGATGAACTCTCTAAAATTATGAATAATTATATTATGTATTTCTATTTTCTGAGTATGTCAAAAGTAATTAAGAAATCTAAAATTTAATTTTTACCTTCAAATGGGTAGTAAAATTTGAAGTAGATTTTAAATTTCCACTAATTTCACTTTCCTTTGATTTGCACAACATACACATCGTCTTAACTTTCAAATTTGCATTGCCACTCAACTCAATTTTTTTGAAATCCTCGTCGCCAATTTTAAAAAATTTGCCGTCTAAGATTAACGGAATGAACATTTTTTTATTTGCACAATGAAAATACTCAACATTCGAGGTTATGATTTGTATTCATGGCAGTTAAATGTATCCCAGTAATCCATAATCAATATAATTTCCGCTAAACAAAAAAGCGAAATATAAGAGGATTTTTAAATTAGTAAGAGAGATCGCCAATAGAATTGCCGTATTACTTTGGTAACTGGAATAGTTATTGTATAAAAATAAAAATGCAAATTATGCTCAAAATAAAAACCGAAAATAATTTTCTTTTTACTTT
Organism: Tipula vernalis; assembly: GCA_958295665.1. Taxonomy (NCBI): domain Eukaryota; kingdom Metazoa; phylum Arthropoda; class Insecta; order Diptera; family Tipulidae; genus Tipula; species Tipula vernalis. Next base: position 211,196,239 of record OY282560.1, on the reverse strand, counting down.
TATCAATTGACATAAAAATTAAATAAAAGAACAAACATTTTTTTCAAAATTATTGCTAGAATAATTCTATACCATCAAAAGCTTGGTTTGAAACTAAGTATTCATTCCGGAATATAAATATACAGCATTGTTGTTGTAAAATTCCCAAAGTGAAGACCTTATGTATTCGGGATTTATACTGGCTTTACACCGTAGATAGTATAATGGCAAAATAGTATAATACTATTTTACTATCTACCGTAGTGACGTAGTCGGTTTTACACCGCATAAAATATTCATAAAAAACAGAAAATTAAAACAAAATAATGAAAAAGTATAATTTTCCCTTACACATAAATATTTCTAGACTAATTTATCAATAATACACTGTCATAAATTTCCCTTTTACAATAAAATATAATAGCTATTAAAATTTGATAGCTATCAAATCAAAATATTATATTTTAATTTTGCTATTATACTATCAAAACATCGGTTTTACACCGGATAGCAGAATAGTATTTAACTATTTTGCTATTGTACTATCTACGGTATAAACTCTGTATTAGTTAGTATTAAAAAAAAAAAAATGTTAATAGAATAAAGCCTGAATTCCATTGCGAATAAAAGTTTGTCAGTCAAAATAAAGGGAGATAAAAATATAAAATCGGTGGTTGTGTGAAAGAAACAAAAAACGAAGTCAGTCAAGATTTGACTTACATCAAATGTGTGTTTGCGTTAGTGGATCGCCATAATTATGGTCAACAATTATCAAATCGAGATCATTTCAACTAACACATCTGCATAAATATTGTGTACGATGAAAAATATTTCTCGCACACACCAATAATTTTAATAGCATGGCGATTTTATGGTATAGATTTTTTTAATTTTGGTTTATGATGGAAAATATTCGAAAAGTAATAATTCTGATATGAGCATTAATAATAATTCATTTTTTAGATAATTTTGAGATGTGAAAATAATCGAATTAATGCTAATACTTAATTTGTTTAATAATTGTTGGTTATGTTTTTGTTTGATGTCAAAATTTAACCATAAAATCATGATAAAAAAAAAAAAAAATACTGTTTTTCTTTGTCACTCTAATGGATTAGTTTTTTTTGTCCTCTTTTGACTTGAAGTCAGTTCAGTCAATTATTCACAGTGGAATACAGACTTTAGTTTGAGAAAACATGGACACGCGCATCTCTTTACAAAAACCAATAAATTATCTTTATAAAACCAAAATAATTTCATCTTGACATCTTTTGCTCTGAAATACTGCTTAAAATGTATTTTAAATAAAACAGAAATATATTTTCCAATTCAAGTTAAATTGTGTAACACATAACACTTTATAGACAAAAACCTCTTATTAAATTCAAAAAAATCAAGAAACAATTTATTTGCACTTATGTTACGTAGGAATTGATATGTAAAAGTTTGACATTTGAGGTTTTATCCCAGGACAACGTGAACCATACAGTCGTAATAAAAAGTCGCTCTATAATTTACAACGCCTATAGTTATATCTTTTTGTTTTATCACAAATTTGAAATACATTTATATATATTTACATAAAGAAACAGAGAAAGTGCTTCGCCAAAAGTCTTGTCATAGTATGGTGAATTCAAAATTTTATCGCATTTTCATCGCCAAAATTATTCGTAAACAATAGAGGTATTTTGTTGAGATAAATTTAAACAAATCTAGTTTTGATTTATTTTTCACCTATTCTCCCCATCTACCATTACGATTTTGAAAAAAAAAAAAAAAATCGGTTTTATTTAAATAATGCGGCACTTTATATCGAATTCAGTTGTTAGCTGTGTTTTTTTATTCGCTCCGGATAGCTGCTATCGAGAGCCGTCATATAAAATGTGGCTCCCGATAGCGCTCCGTATAAATAGGTAGAGCCAAATATTTTTTATATGTAGTTTTTGGTAAACAATTGAATTAAAAATGATAGTTTGATGTTAAATAAGTTTAGTTTACCAATAAATAGCGCGTCAAATTTAAATTTAGGCGTAAAAAATGACGGCTCTCGATAGCAGCTATCCGGAGTGAATAAAAAACACTACAATAATTTACGAATCGTTTTTGTGTCGCAATATTTACAGGGTTATATTGTATATTTGCCATTTTCATCTACCAAATAACAGATGGCTCTGAAATACGTTTTTTAAATTTTAATAAGGCAAATAAAATGAAAAATTACAAAAGTAATTAAAATACAAATTACAATTACTTAGAATGTAAGTAACTAAAATACAAAATACAATTACTTCGATTGTAAGTAATTAAAATACAAGTTACAAATTGTAACTTGTATTTTAATTACGTATTTCAAATACATGTAATTAGTTACTGCCCAGCCTTGGCTGTCAGAGTGGTAAGTTTGGCTTTGTTTAGAAAAATATGATATAGTGTGTAACGGACACGCGCCTCAGTATTCAAACTAAGAAAGGTAGTGCAGTGTTTCGGAAATAGAAATATTATTTTAAATCCTTATTCCCAATCTCAAATTTCATTATGATCGGTTAAGGAATAGCAGAGTTACATCCTACTTGGCCAAATTCCAGAACTTTATCTAAAAATCATTTTAAAATCTCATTACCATCGCACATGTAAAATTCCATTAAAATCCGTTAAAAAATGGACAAGTTCTTTCCTAACTGGCCATGTTCCATAATTTCATCTAAACAATTTTTAGAATCTACTAGTCTATATCTATCGAACTTCATCATAATCGGTTGAGAAATAGCCAAGTTAAATCATACTTGGCCATATTCCAGAACTTCTTCCAAAAACCATTTTAGAATCTCATTTACAAAGCGTATGTTAAATTTGATTAAAATCCGTTACGAAATAGATAAGTTACATCCTAATTGGCTATTCACATAATTTGAAATGTAAAAGGTTTAATTTGAGGTTTGAGATATTAACAGTGACCTTTCTTAAGTCTTAAATAATATTTGTGTACAGTTTGGTTTAAATCGGTCAAGGCGTGTGAATTTGTTTAAATAGTTATCATGCACATATGCTGTATATACATGCAAACACTCACTTATATATATTACTCAACTGCTCCCTAAACACTCAACCCCAATTCAATCCGGAAACGGGCTCCAACTCAACCCTCAACCAAAACCTAAACTCTCTTTCAATTTAATGCTCAAACCAGCATATATAAAACATTGGTCAACTGCTCACTATGTCTTTAACGAATTGACCCCTAACTTTACCTTCAACTCAACCCCAAACTCAATATTCAAACTAGTACACATAACAAATTTGTAAATATTTCTATAAATAGGTGTTTTGGGCCAATTCGTAGGGCAGGTACCCGACTCTCTTGACGTACAGGTTCCAAGAGCTTTTCAAATTTCAACCTTGACCATAGAAAAAGATGAAAAAATTCTAAATCGGACAAGCCTTTCTCTAGATACCATGGGTACAGACATCCAGACGTCCAGACAGACGGACGGACATTTAATTTTTTATTTTTTGCTTTTTTAGACTCAGGGACTTTCAAAACGTCTAGAAAAGTGGTTTTCGACCCACCAAATTTTTGGTACTTTTTGACAGGGTTTTAATACTTTGGTCTTTTTAGACCGAAGTAAATATTTACGTTGGATATTGGTTTTCGTTTGGACAGAAATGTCGCTAGGCAGTTTTTAAATACCACATATTACGGCAACACAACTCGGTACACGGTTATATAAAATACAAATAAGTCGGCCATTAGTTGAAAAAAGTAACGAAATGTTGTCAAGTATAGATATAAAATAACGCTCTGGCCACTGGTAACATATAACGTCGCATTGTAGTCTTGCCGTTGCAAAGATTAAAATTTTTAGTTCAACGTTAAACAACTGAATTTCTAGAAATTTGTGACGTTATACCGACGTCAGAAATCAGTGGTAAACTATAAAGTTATTTGGTGCTACTTGGGATAGTACGATGGTGTGATGGTATAATGTAATGAATACATGTTGGTATGATTGGTCGAGTGTGATGGTTCGACGGTACACGGTTTGAACCACATCCGGAGGTAAATTTGATAAATCTTCTGATTCAAACATTTTGTTCGCAAGAAAAATATTATAATTATAGCTTGGCAGTTTGACACTTACAATAGTCAAACCAAACAAAAGTCATGATCTCCTTAGTTTCACAAAATATTTCAACAAAATTACTTTCAATTTTGAAATTTTAATTACATAATTTGTACTTACTTGTATAATTAGTTTATAATAAGCATTTCTTCGTTGAAGAAAAAATAGTATGTGTTATTCGGATTAAAAGTGACTTTGTTTGACTCGCAAATATTTGCTTTTGCTCGGCTACGCTGCGCTTCGCCTCGCATGCAAATATAATTGCTCGTCAAACAAAGTATCACTTTTAATCCTAATGACACAATGTACTATTGTTTGTCTAAAATATTCTTGTTCAATAATTGTCATATTTATTTATCAAAATTCTTTGAATTTATAAAGTGGTTGGCCGCCAGTTTCTTTGGACCGATTTTGATGAATTCATCCGTTAGTCGACTGTAGGGTACATCGCACAACAACGCGAATAATACTCCAATAATGTAGGCAATAAATCCAATCGCTGCTGTCATGGCAGTCTGTAAAAAAGACTCGTATAATTAAATTTTTTGACCAAAAATTTACCATTTAAACATTACCGTTGTGATGACATCGGTGTGCGATGGTGAATCACGTAAACCATATATCATAGTTATTATGATAGGGTTTAATAGGTATATTGCATATGAAATTTTGTTTATGTGTACAAAACATCTATGCTCGAGGAATTTTGTCAACCAATCTGCGAAAAAAAAAACAAAAAAAATAAAAAATTGATAACCTATAGAGGTGACTTTGATGCCATTAATATTACAAAATTCTCATTAACTTAAGTTCGCGTTGTATTTTTGCAAGAGTGGAGTGGGCTACTGGTTACGGTAGGACTTAAAAGTTAATAACCACAGAGCTTGGAGTGTCTTGAATCCCAGAAAATAATTTTTTCTTTATTAGATATACAAACAAACCAACAACAATCGAATGACTTACACAGGCAGAAATAAAAAAACATCAACACGGGCTCACAAATACATTCCAAATCAATAAAAAACATTTTGTGCATTTTTGAAAGCGATGACAAATCATCCCAGTTTGTGATGCTTGCAACTACTCGACGATCAAACCGATGTAACCGATATTACAAAAATTTTAAATTTAAATAAATAACTTACTACCATGCCCAGTGAGACTTGCAATTATCACCCAGGCCACTGCAACTCCAAATGTTAATCGTTGCGCTATTAGTACTACGGATCCCAGTATAAAGTGTAAATTACGAATCAATGAGGAAAACAAACAGCACAGAATTATTGATGTGGCTCCAATCCATATAACTGGTAGATATTTTTTGTTGATACTAATTTGGCCGCTATTTAAAACGTAAGCCGATAACATTCCAATATAATACGGATGTATTCTGGCAAATGGTCCCATGTACAACACGGAGCGGGTTTCATACCAAACATCGAAACTAAAATATAAAAGATTAAATTAAAATTCGAATGTATTGTGTTATAAAACATATAATTACGCCGCATTATAATTGTGATAGAGCGCACTTCCAAATGATGTCATGAACATTATAAACCAAATTGAGACAAATAATTTTTTTCCAAGTTCTCGATTTCTATAGACCACAAAATAAAAAAATTATGTAACACAATTGTTTAAAACGTAAAACTTTGTACTCACTTGGCATACACAAATAGGAGTATTGTAAATAAAATGAAATACTGCATTTCACAGGCCAAATACCATGTCCAGCATCCCATCATTTCATTCGCATTGTACAGATTTTGAATGTACAGTAAATTTCGCCACCAGTATTTTTCAAATAGCAAATCATTCCGCTCGTATATGTAAAAATGTGATACATCCGCTAGCAGTGTTGTTAAAATTTCCACTATCAAAATCATTATGTAGTATGGCGGTGATAACCGCATATATCGTTTTAATAATAAACGTCCAAATAATTTAATATTCTTAAGAAAAGTGTTTTCCCTAATCGTGCTTATCATTGTTCGATTTTTTAAAAAGTTGGCAGCTAATAAAAATCCGCTAACCGTAAAGAATAAATCGACTAAAATTGGTGCATTAGTTATTGGCTGGTAAAGTGATTTTTCCGCATAGTCATAATATACGGCTTCATTGTCGAGGGTGTAATGCATAAACCAATTGATATGGGGCGTAATTATCCAGAAGCATGCTACCGATCTGTAATACCAATGAATTAATAGTATAATATAAAATATCGATATCGTATAAATACCTTAGACCATTTATAACTGGTATCGTACTGGGCGTTGTATCCGTCTTCGTTAAATAAGCAAAATTCTCTTGAACTGAGAAACATTTAACAACTCGGTCGTACAATGTTTTCGGGTTCATTTCGTTGCTGCTTATTGCGCATGCAGCACAAATTGATAAGGTAATCGTTGCTACAAATAATAAACTACACAACATTATTTAGTTTATCTGCTTTTACATAAAATGATTGCCTCTTACATAAATAATTTAACAGTGAATTTATTAAAATATCCTGCGCTTAACTGTAAATCTCGTACAGTGATTATATCAGGTTGCAATTCATAAATACTTTGTGGCTGTAATGTTTTTTGGTTGAACACATACTGTGATAGATTCCAGATTTCGCTGTTGGAACAGCTGTGCGGCACGCAAAGGCCAAGATGCAATATACCCTGAAAAGAGAATATGAAAGTTGAGTATTGATTCGAAAATGTTTGATTTATTTTTAGCCTAAAATGTTGTTGAGTTCCGTATTTGTTGTTATACAAAAGACGAAGTTTATAATCCAAAATCAAAGAGAGCCAAAATAAACGAGATGACTGTATGCAAATTATAAATTATACTGATTTTAAATTTGAATGAGGTTTAAATAAAATTCAGTTAAGTTCAGTTCTTGTCACAAGTCGAGCGTCTCGGCGGTGTTGCACCTGGTTCATCTAACAGTGATTCAGGCTGTTCAGTAGCTTTCCTTTATTTCGACTCTGTCGACTGTGTATCATTTTATTCATTCGATTCCTCAATAGGCGGAGTAGCCTGCTCGTCGCAGGCCCAAAATTTTAAAGATGATTCCCGGTTCCCAGTTGAATGATGCATTCAAACGGAAAAGTACATTTTCGTTCTCTGCGAATAATTTAGAAAGATTAATATTTATTAATTTCGGTATACCATTTGAACTTCAATCCACTACGATGTTGAATCAATTACTAGTAATAAAATTCTACCTCCAAAATGAAAAAAGTCCCCGTGAAGTCGATACCACTCTCGTTCATTCCATGGTCAGTTTAAGTCTTAGAAATCAGCTGTGTTCAGAACCATCATGCACCAGTACCACAATCTCTTGTCCTTTACGATGCATAACGGAATCATGGTATCCAGACAATATAACGGCTCATCGTTGAAGTGTGTTAGCCGCCTTTTTTACTGTCAAACAGCGACACTAAAGGCAGATGATCTGTCATTAGTATAGAAGAGCGACCAGACAAAAAATGATAGAACTTCTTCACTCCGAAAATTAGTACTAACGCCTCCTTATCGAGCTGCGAATAGTTATTTTCGGCTGTCGATAAACCCAGAGAACAACACATGAAGCACAGCTCCTTGCTTGGGTCATAATGGCTTAAGAGGTTGTTCGCACTCAGTTCCTTTTTGTATCTTCCAACACCGTCGTTGCATCTTCTGGTTCAGACAGATAAAACTCTTCACATTTTTTTGTCAAGTTGCAGAGTGACGCCAGTTCCGACGCCATTGTCGGCATGAACTTTCGGTAAAAATTTACCGACCCCAAAAAGCATTGAACTGCGTGACATTTTGAAGTACTGGAGCATTGTAAGACTAGCCACAATCTTACTTGGGCTTGGTCTTATTTTACACTCATTAATAATATCGCCTCATATTAACTTTGTATAAAAATCATTTTATAATCCCATTTCCACCTGGCATGCCCAATTTCACTAAAATCGGTTGAAAAATAGTCAAGTTTCATCTTACTTGGCTGTAAATCCAGAAGCTCAGATAAAAATCATTACATCACAATCGGTTAAGGAATAGCCAAATTTTATCTTACTTCGCCATATTATTCTAGAACTTTATAGAAAAACCATTTTAGAATCCCATTTCTAACGCACATTTTAAATTTCTTCGTAATCGGTTAAGGAAAGCCAAGTCCCCTAATTGGCAATATTCCAAAAATTCACCTAAAAATCATTTCAGGTTCCCTTTTCCAAGACGCATTTCAAATTGCATGTCCAGTTTGTTCGGAAACCGGTTAATCTTCATCCCCTTCTTCAAATCCCCTCTTATAGAGGGCCTTTCGTTTTCTATCGCATAATTGTTCTGACCTCTCAGCGAGGCCTTCGTTCGTTAAGATATAATATTTCTGAAAATGAAAATCACTTACGAGTAAAAGGAACACAAATTATTGTTACGGTGACGTCTATGGTGTAATAGAATAAGTTAAATTAAAAGCTCAAAGTTTTACTGTACTAAAATGGAATTTTCTATGATAAAACTGTACCAAATGTTTCTAGACTATTCTTACTGGAAAAGTCAATAAATTTCTAGAAGTTTGGTTTGTGTATATAAAAAGGCGAGCGAAGTCGAATTGGATTCATTAATTTTTGGTAAGCGAAAGTATAAGGATTAAAATGTGAATTGGAAAGTGCTTTAAAAAGTGTTCTTGTGCGAATTAAAGTAAAGTGATTTTGTGAATTATCGTTAATTAATTGTGTTCTAATAATTTTTGTGTAACACAAATAAATTCGTTGGTAATAAATTGAATTATTTTTTTTTATTCACAATCTAGTGATTCGAACCTTGAATGACAAGGCAAAAACGTAACATTATGCATGTGTAGTGTAAGTCAGGGCTTCTCAAATTGTGGGCCGTGGAGCTGTTTCTAAGGAGCCTTTAAACCTCGCCTAAATATCTGTAATAAACAGAATAATTTCTTCCCACACATATTTCTAAATCTATACAGCTCAATGACCGCTACAGTTTTTTGTGCTGTTAATTGTTTTTGTAAGATATGTAATGTTTAAGTATATGAATCGAGGATTTTGGTAGGCAACGTTTTATTCTACAATGAATATAAACAGGAATTTCAGATCGCAAACCTTGATCTGCGGGGCAAAAATATCATGGTTAAAATTAAGGCCTTTTGCGAAGAAACAACATTTTTAAATCAGAGGTCCGTATCCGAAGTAAATTCTCGGAAATTTAGGATCAATTGGATATTGAAAATGTACGTATTTACTAAGTAATTTTAAAAAGTTACTCGTATGTACTTTAATTTAATTTGAAATTTTAAAAATTGTATAGTTAAATTAAATTGTGTATCAGGTTAGTGTTGAGAACTCAAATTTAAAATTGCATGGTTCTATAATGCCAATTTTTTTTTGTATGGAATCCAATACCGATTTACTGGTTGAATATCGAATGTCTGTGAAGTTAGCAAGAAAATTCATCCCGAAAAGTTTTTTTTTATTTATTGGTTCGTTTCCTTGCTAAATTAGATATCAGCCCGAAAATCAAGAGAAATATAGAAGAAAATTGCAATTCATCCCGAATTTTTTATTTTTTATTTAATAAAACACTTAATATTTTGCAATATCCGGCCCTTCGACCCATTCGGCCCTTTGACCCATTCGGCCCTTCGAATCTGTTAATGACACAAATACGTGTCATTAATAGATTCTATATAATCCGCTCCTATGTACGGCACGCAGTGCGACATGTTTGCTGATCCCGGCTCCTACGTCCCCCGAAATTCAAATAAACAGCCTCTCGGAAGGCCAAGCGGGGGGGGGGGAGCGCATCGACATCCCGCATGTCCGTGAGAGTTACCGAAGCCGTTAGCCTCTACAATTCTAAGTTAAATTAGTCGATGTCATTTTTCTTCAATTTATTTTCCTCAAATTAGAGATAAAACTGTACGGGAAATTGTTATGCAAGGGCTGGCCCTTCGACCCATTCGGCCCTTCGACCCATTCTGCCCTTTGATATCATGCCCTCTGAGAAAAGCGCTATGTAATTTTAAAAGGTAACAAATTTTATTCATTTGAAATGTATGGAATTGTTAGAGAATAACGGTACGTTTACTAAGTAAACCCCGTGATTTCTTAATAATATTTTTCGAACGAACACCTATAATTAAAACATGTTTTTAAAGCATTATTTGTATTGCAAAATATTAAGTGTTTCATTAAATAAAAAATAAAAAATTCGGGATGAATTGCTATTTTCTTCTATATTTCTCTTGATTTTCGGGCTGATATCTAATTTAGCAAGGAAACAAACCAATAAATAAAAAAAAACTTTTCGGAATTAATTTTCTTGCTAACTTCACAGACATTAAATTCCTTAGGCTAATATGGTAGGATAATATGGTGTCTATCGTAGGATGGGTGAGGTTCCTCATAAGTGTAGATTTCCTTGCCTCTTTTGAATATAATTTGATTTTTGAAGTCATTAATTGGTGCTTCACAGTATTTTATTAGGCTTGTCGAATCTTCTTCGGCGCTGTGAATTGTTCCTTTTGTGGACAACGTGTTTCTTTCTATTTCCAATTTTGATAGGGCGTCAACAACATTATTAGTGCAACTAGGTTTATAAACAAGTTCGTAATTATACTCTTGCAGGTGCGCCTTCCATCTTCTCAACTTAGCATTATTGTTTCAATTGCTAAGAGCAAACGTCATGGTTTGGTGTTCCGTAGGGATTCTAATTTTCTGTGCTCCATATAAGTAATCCCTCAGGTTGTCCAAAGCCGAAATTAATGCCAACATCTCTTTTTCGTTGACTGCATAATTCTCCTTTGTCTTGTTTAAAGATCTGGAAATATACGTAATTGGTTTATCTTTGCCGATGTCTCCTTGCGATAGTACGGCTCCTATTGCCGTGTCCAAGGTATCGGTAGTCAGGTTGAATGGTTTGTTGATGATGTTAGTAGCTCCTTAATATAACGAAATGTTTTAATCTGCTCTTGACCCAGAGTAATTTTTACATTGTTTTATTGATTCGCTTTAATCTGGGCGTGCTCATCTCTTTTAAGATTTGTTAAGGGCTTTGCTATCTTCACAAAATCCTTAATGAAACGCCTGTAGTATGAGAATATTTTTTCAGAATTCAGTAGCAGGTTTTGCCAATAAATTCCTTCAACACGTTAGCTGGTGCATGTTTAAGTCCAAAGGAAGAGGTTTTTGGCATGTCAGACTCTTTCATTTTAATTTGATGGAATCCTGTACTTTTGTGTTCCAGAAGCATCAAGTTTTTTGATCACTATCCAGATCTGTGAATTATATGGGCTCTTCGTAGGCCGTATGATCCAATCCTTTAGAAGTTTGTAAATTTGTTGCTCCACTTCGTTCCTCATATTGACCGGATAAGAGTAGGATTTTGTATAGATTGCTTCTTCCGTAATTGTTTTTATTCGGCCCTCACAGTGGTATCGATTGGTGTTATATTATTTAATGGACCAAACAATGTTTTGTATTTTGATTGCGTTATCTGAATTTTCTGCTTTAATTCGGAAAAGGCTATCTTGGATTTCCAAACTATTTACCTGAAAACAACGAGATTAGCTAAAATCGAGTTTGACCTACTGGGACTAAACGCAAAAAATTCACTAAATTCGTTTTATTAAATCGCAGTGTATGGTATTATACCTTTGATTGATTGCGATTTAGTAAAATCGATTTATTGAATTCTTCCAGTTCAGTCTTAGTGTGTTCAACTTCAGTTTTAGGTAATTTCTGTCTCTTGTTACTGTTTCACAAAACTCTTTAAAAGCATCTGAGTTTTGAACCCTATAATGATAGGGTTCGTTTACTAGCTGGCTCAGCTCTTCTCTAGCTTCTTGATTTGTCACGCTTTGAGGATTGAATTTATACAAATTTTTAAATTTTCTATGGACCTTTTATTCAAACAAATTTTCCCGGGGCAGCACATGAAACTTGAACCGATAATGTTTCTATGTACAACTATTACCAAGGCCTTCTTATTGTTCTAAAATGATTTTAAGATGATGGAATAAGCTCAATTGGACGAACAAACGGAACTTGATTATTTCTTAGCCGTTTTTGATAAAAGTCAACATGTAGCACGATACATAGATATAAATTCGATGAATAAGGCCAATTAGGACAGATCTTAACCATTTTTCGATTTTTTTTAGTTGTCTCGTTGTTGTTGCGAAACAGAGAATTGTCATGTATTATAAACTGAAAATGTTGCAAATAATTACCCTTATTGCTATTATCGTGTTCTACATCGCTAGAAATACCTTGATAACAACCTTGATAAACATTTGACGATCGATTCTACGATTTTGTGTCGATCACACAATAAAATGTCATTGACAGAAAATAATAGAATCGATCATCAAATGGTTATCGAAGTCGACAAATGCCATTCAAATGTTTTGTTATCGACGTCGACACAAGCAGATTGTTACCAGGCAGTAGTGATTGTTTGAATTTGGATTTGCTGAATTTATAAATAAATATTTTTTTTACTCTTCAAAGTTTATTTAATGTTCTTTGAAGGAAAAGGTATAGTAACAATGACACTACGTCAACTTACTCAATACCCAATCGTGACAAATTTCTTCTTGTCATCACCAGGAATTGAGTCCGAGAACCCCAAGATGTTAAGCTACTCACTGTATCATCGAGGAAAACGTAATTTAGAGAATTTAGGAAAACGAAGAATTCCGAAATTTTAAAAGTTAGGAATTTAAAAAAATTTACACTTTAAAGCGGAGCAATTAGAAATTAAGAAAACTGAAAAATTTGGATAATTAAGAGCTTTTAAAATAATTAAATCAATTTGAATGTCATTAAAGTTTAATAACTTTAAGAATTTCATTTTGTAAATTTAAATTTAACTTCAAACACTTAACAACTAGAAAAACTTTGAGTTTGAAATGTAAGAGGATATTCCCTTCGGAAATATCGTAAAGAACAATCAAACCGAACAATGATTCCAGAGTACACCATATTTTGCTGTGTGATTTCCTCATGTGATCTCTGACAACTGTACAAAAACTGTCATCATAGCTTTGCAGTGGACAAATGATGATCACTGACTGCAGGACGGGGTAGACGACCAATCAGAACCCGATCTTTTGGTTGATTTTGCTTTGGAAAGTCTTGCGTTGGTGAGTCCTCGTTTCTAAATAACTCTTCTTATGTTGAAGGAATGCGCTAATCACAATGCAATATTCTCTTACCATTAGGGTTGCAATTTCGTGTCTGATCTAGCATTAAACTAAGAATAAGATCAACGAGAGGAAGTGGTCATTGCTAAATGTCGCACCCGGATACATTATAGCGGGGGTTCTGAGTTGCTTTAGCGGTATAGTTTTATTTTAGTTGACATTTTTATCGGTAAAATATTTTATTTATGCGGGACCTAGTGAAGCGATCCAATCATTTAGTTACTTCTTACATAAGCAATGTCTGCTGTGGTGGAATTTGGAATTGTAAGGCTCAAAAATCGTTCGGTGCACACATAAACTTAAACGGAGAAACATGAATTTTACAAATAAGTACCTCTCCCAACAGTTTCATTTCTAGTTGCCATGGTGAATTATGTTTGGCATGCAGCATTCTAAAATTAACATCGATTGGTGATGATGCGTCTAGCAAATTTCTAATCATAATCCGGTCAAAGCGTTTCGATAATGTTAACTTTAATTTTTGGTTGATTGAATCACAACCTTTCTTTGAACCCATCCAATAATTGTTGCCTAGAATAAAACCAGAGCTGTACGTTCCAGATGAATCCAACACTGAAAATAAATAAAAAGAAATTTATTTTTACGTTGAACTTGCTGTACGAATCGATATTACGTTTAAAAGCAATTGGAAAAATACTAAACTTATTTTTGTTATTTATTCTCAAGACTTATCTCCAATTTCAAATTTAAGCGTTTTGAAATTTTTTTTTACTAAAGAACGATTTATTGGAAAGACAGTTGTGAGTACCTGGTCAGAGAAGCAAGGACATAGAAAAAAAAAAACAGAATTTGTGAAATCATATAATTCTTATTATTGGAAAAAAAAATCTAAATTTTAAAGTATCTTTGATATGATACTGACAATCTATTGTAAAAATTATACAACGCAATTTCATTGATTCGTTGCAAAAAAAATTCTCAATTTCAAAGAATCTTTGATATGATTTGGAAGGTTTGTTGTAAAAATCATCTAACGTAATTATATGAATTACAAATTTACTTTCTTTGATTCGTATAATAACCGGTAGAGTAACAGTTTCTTTCGAAGCACATGTATCCTATAATTGTTGTTCTCATTCGTAGCTTGATTTTCGTGGAGTTAGTTTAGTGTCGTGTAATTTTCTTGTTGAATAAAATATTGAAAGAAAATCTGTGAAAAAATTTAATAAATTTTGGGTGTTATTTCATTATTATTATTTTATTTTAAGTGATATAAGTGAACATTAAAATAAAAATAATAAATTCTTTAGAAAATATAAACTATATGTAAAATGGACTGTGAAGAAAACCCAGAAAAAGGTGTTGAAGAAATTGTGTTGTACATAACAGAGGAGCAAAATTTATTGTTGAATTGGGGTTGTGGTGAACTCGTGGATGATTTTCCCGCTGAAGCAATTAATATAGAATGTTTTAAGGAAATGACAATGTCCGATATAGACCAACTAATACCAGCAGATAAGTATGGCTTGCGAATTATTTTTAGGACACGACTCCTAGAATGGCGAAAGCAAAACGTTAGTGAATATGCATTTTATTATGAGAATATGTTCGATTGCGTTATTTCCATATATCTTTTTATTATGTGATAGGGCTTTCCTATTTCGCCTATAGCAGAAACGCTTTCGGCCAACACTAGTGTCTTGGATTGGTTGAGCAAACATTCGGGGTATACTCCGGTACTATCACCAGTTTCCGTCACAGAGGCATCAACATCATCGAAAAGAAAGAGGTGACATACCAACACCAAATATAAATCAAACCCAACACAAAGTAAGTAAATATCTTAAAATTAATTTTAGTTTTTCTGCGTTCTTATTTTATTATTGTCATTTATAGAATTTAGAGCAGATTTTATTGGATTCTTTAATCGGAAAAAAAAAAATTGGATTTTTCAAAGACCGATAAAATACTTTCGTTCAAATCGCGAAACGATTTATGTGAGATAATTGCTAATTTCTGGGTTACAAACAATTTTCAACACGTCTTGACATCGGATTACTGCCGGGAAGTAGTGTCGGATATAATCAAGCTGTTCCCGAAAGAAATCGAGGTAAGTTAGAAATCATGATTTTTAATATTTTTTTTTTTTTACTTATACCTCGGCGTATAACACACGACATATCGCATGGAGAGACAGAAAACAATTTCTTTTTTGTGATTTTTCTATGGTTTCGGCTGTATTATTTTTCGGTTTACGAATAACTAGAGTCGATTTATAATTAATAATTAGAAGTAGAAAATAGAAGTAACTGATAAAATTGATTTTCATGCGCCATCGTTATGAATTTGTGAATCTACCATGATTTTAATTCAAGTTCAATTCAATTTTGCACGCGGTATTTCAAATTAAATTGCTGACAAAGTCAATTTAATATGTGAACGAAATAAAATTTTATAATTTTATAACAAATACAAAATAAACACGCTTTTTAATTTTAGGAGTACTATATCAGCTCAAATAAAAACAAAAAAGGAAAGTTATCCCAAAAATTTTACAGTTTATGTAGAAAATTCCTCGAAAAAGGAATAATTCAAAGCAGATATAAAATTAAAAAGATATCAGACAATTTAAATACCATCGAAGACAGTTCCAGTACCTGTGATTTCGACGAAAATGTAATTGCTTGCCAATAATGGCTAAAATGCAACAAGCAACCGGAATACCTCGTCATGGACAAGTGGCTTATGTCGTTTGAATTGCGGTCAAAGCATGTCAAAAATAACAAGACATATTTATGGAATGGCCTATACTTAAACAACAGCTTGGATTATCTCTGGTATAGCTATACCATAGACGTATGAAGTTTTTATTTACTATTGATTTATATTATTTCTAAATATAGATTGAACTAGATTTTGAAAATATTTATCCGGGCAAAAGTCAGCTGTTATTTGCAAAATGGGAAAAATTTGAACAAAATATAGTTAATATTTTTAAAACTAATATTAAGGACAACAGTTCGAAGAAAAAATTAGATCTGTTAAATAAACCGATTAGTGCTGGTAAGTTAACTTATATCAAGCCTCTCAAATAGTGAATTAATTATTTTCATTGTTAATCTGTTTTCTAGATTCTTCGAATTAATTATTATCCATTCTATTAAATTCTATATTAATACCTACTGGTATTCACACGAAAAAAGAAGGAAAAAGTTTTTTTGGAAACCATCAATAGTTCAGGCAGAAAGTTACATGGTCCTTCACGTTGAGGTAATTAAAATTTATAAAATTTGTATAGAAAAAATTTTTATAAACTAATTATTTATTATTTCATTTGTGTAATTTAAAGTTTGATTATTTGTATATTTTTTACTTACACAAAGTTTTTGTTTCTATAGGTTGAGAACAATATTATATTGTTTTTGTACGGTGGTATACTATATATATATTGTCAATATATATAGTATACCACCGTACAAAAACATAGAGAGAGTCTTAAAGAACGCGGCTTAACTAATCAACCATTAATAATTGTATTAGGAGAAGTAACGAATCTTTCAAAAATTTTTATAAAACTGAATGATATATTTTATGAAGTAGACAATTTCTTAAAAGCGCTTTCTGTTACTTTACAAATATTTTTTGTGCTCAATCTAAAGTTTCCCGATCCTTGCGCCCAGGTATATGAATTTATAATTCATTACTTTTATGAAATAAAAATCGACTCACCACGATCGAGTCAATTAACCCTTTTATTGAATGAATTAAGTAAGGCATAAAAATGCAACAAACAACCTGTCTCCTTTGTTCAAAATTTTTTTTTGATATAAATACTTATATCACACATTTATAGTTTATACATAAATTACACGCCATTCTAAATTCTTTCAATGCACAATTTGTCCTCAGTCTTTCCAAAATATTTACGCCTTTCGACGTCATTTGATAAGGCATCAAAGTTCGAATTCCTCTCAATTTTGTGTAGAATTAGCAGTTAATCCTGATATTAATCCAGACATTTCTAGCGTTAAAGAAGACATTCCTATTATTAATAAAAATTTACTTGATGTTCCTGATTTTTCCGATTTGTTAATACAATTTGCATTAAAATTACTTGGAAATACTTCCCTTAATAGGAAACTAGCGATTGAAATTATAAATGAATTTGACAATTTAATTGCAGTTTTTTTGACTAAGATTGAAAATTTGACAGATTGCAGTGCAGAAATCAAGAACAAATTAAATGTTTTTCTGAAATCAATTCAGAGTACAAGTTCAAAAAAGTGTTGCAAAACAAAAATTTATTTTCTGAACCATCAGAGTATATAATTAATTTTAGAAGTATTGAACAATTGAGAACATACATTCAAAGACGTCTAAAGATATTTTGCTGCCCATCAAATACAATATACAAAAATTTCTTCAAATAGATGATAATTTGTTATCCATGCTTGATAAGATTCTTATTTTTGAACATAATTTAGATATTTTCAATATAATTCAAGGTTCAGCGTGGAAAAAAAAACTAAAATGTATAATAACTAACACCTGCGTTCCCTATATTCTTTACCAAGATGACTTTGAACTCAATAACCCACTTGGATCAAAATCTGTGTATTTACGTTTTCCTTTACAAGAAGATTGCAAATTATCTAAATTAGAAAATATTATCACTTGTTGTTTCACAAAGTCATCGGATTTGACACATGGCAATATTTCAAATATTATGCCATTGGTAGAGGTCTTAAAACAATTGGAAGGGGGTGGTTTATATATTGAAACTAAAAAAGGAACTATCCACGTTCATTTAATTTTGGCGGCAATAACCGGAGATAAGTTAGGTCTCAACTCCATTTTGGGATTCACAAAATCGTTCTCAGCGAATTATTTTTGCAGAATTTGTACGTCAAGTAAAATAACAATGCAACAGCAAGTAGAAGAAAATCCCACCATGTTCAGAAATACTGAAAACTATACTGAGGCCGTGCTTATAAACGATCTTATAAAAACAGGTGTTACGGAAGAATGCATTTTTAATTCTATCCCGTCTTTTAATATAGTCGATAATGCTACTTGTGATGTGATGCATGATATATATGAAGGTATCGCGCATTATGAATTATGTGATATTCTAAATAACTTCATTTCCGTAAAACAATATTTCTCCTTGTCTGAATTAAACACACGAAAAAGTTCTTTTGATTATGGTATGTTGGACAGTAAAAATAAAACGGTAAATATTAAAATAAAACATCTAATAAACAAAAAATAGCAAAATGTCAGCTTCTGAAATAAAATGCTTTTTACATTTTCTACCTTTGATGATTGGGGATTTTGTACCTAGTGACGATAAAGTGTGGAGACTGCTGAAATTACTAATAAAACTGGTTGACACAATCATTTTACCAAGATTTTCAGAAGAAATTTTAAATGAACTTAATAATATTATAACAGAACACCATAAATCTTATTTAAATTTATTCGGTAGATCCTTGTATCCAAAATATCATTTTATACTGCATTACGTTAGTGTAATTCGAAAACTTGGTCCCATCAAAAGATTATGGACGATGCGATTTGAAGCTAAGCATAAGGAATGTAAAAATTATGCTCACGCAACTACTTCAAGAAAAAATATACTGCTTAGCTTAGCTATAAAATTAAATTTTCTCTTCGCGTTTAATATTAATACAAAACGAAACAAAGCAATAAGTAACGTGAAAAATTGGGGCGATGGAGAATATATAAATTTTATGGATTTTATTTTTTGGGATAAAATATCACCTGAAGAAAAAATTTTATGTAACTTTTCAAAAATATTTTCTCTACAAGACATATCAATTAATTGTACACCTTATCGATTAGGAAATGTTTTAGTAATTGCAAATGAGAAAAATGAAACTACGTTATTTGAATGTAAATGTATATTAATGGAAACTGAGGACGACATTTATTTTATTTCTGAATTAATTAATATAATTGAATTAGATCAACATTTAAACTGTTTTGTTGTAGAAGTAAATATTACTAATAAAAAATATAAAGTTGTTTAAATGTGTAATATAAGATTTCCACCTTTACATTATATTAAACTACCAGATGGTAGGGTTGTTGTAAAGATTAAAACACCATATTATTAACTATGTTAATTTGTTATATATATATAAATGAAACAATAAACCAATTGCTTTCAAAAGTTTTGTAATTTTAGCAAAAAAAGACTCCAATTTGCAATAAATTTGTTTGCCCAATTTTTTTTTACCAGCACTGTATTAGTAATAGAGAAATTTTTGTAATATAATTAAATAGTTTTAAGTAAAAAAAATTGAAATATGAATTTTTATTTGTTGTATACATACATATATAGTATGTATGAATATATGAAATGTATTTAATATTTTCTAATTTTATAAAATATTTGTTGTAACTAATAATAAATTTATTAAAATAACTAGTTCCAGAAATAATTTTGAAAACAACGTCTTTTACTCTTAAAATAATTCACTTTTTCAACTAATTTTGTTTGCTTAACTTTAGAATATATGTACATATGTATGTATTCCTTTCTCCAAAAAATATTATAAAAATCATTCAAACAATTCGTCATTACTGTGACTGTATTATCTGTTTTAATCAATTTGTATTTCACACAATCTTACAATAAATTAACAATTTCTTAAAATAAAATTCCTTGATTGAACCAATTTAAATTTTAAAAACGATCTAAACAATCCTATATATAATATTGCAACTTTATTATTTGATTTAACAAATTTTAATTACATAAATCATACAATAAATTCATAATTATTGCAAAAGAGATCTATGAATCAAATAATTTGAAATCTTCGATTTTTCCAATAATTTATATGAAATGTTGAAAATGAATAATTGATTCAGATAAATTTTTAGTTGCAAAATCAAAGAATTTTAATTTGTCACATTAAAGAATTTTTGTGTATGACTGAAAATTGGAGAAAACTTTTGTTGAATCAGATCAGTTTTTATATGATATCATACAATCATTTTTTTCTGTGGATAATTGACCTAATATGATTTAGTGAATTTTAAGGAAGGCTCCAATATACTAGAAGAATTCGTTTTGCAAACTATGTACTACAATGCTGATGGAACAAATGTGAACTGCTACATTTTTTTAACCACATTAATTTACGGGTCACCTTTAATCAAGTGATAATATTGATAATGGTGGACATTATTTCGGATGATGACCCCAGGTTTTTTTTAAACCTTCGTGAGTATCACTCGATACAGATCGAAACAAGCCTATACTATGGACAACTGCCGGACTACTTTGGATGAATAAGATTGTTTCAGATAAATATCAAAGTCATTCAGCACATCGATATTTTAGTAGGTGCCAAATTATTATTAAAGTTATTGGGACCGAAGTCACTACAGTTTGATCATGGATAACTTCTCCAAAGCAGTAGTCTTGGGTGGGTTTTTGCGGGCCATATTTAGGTATAAAGCCAGCAACCTTATACCCTTACATACTGGATTGGTTTTGGTCATTGGAAGGTATTCCTGAATTACCACAATCAGACCAATATTTGGGTGATCGGCACTATAAGCAATATACGAAATATAAATCACTACGTCAAATCGATTTTCGGATCAAAAATTCATAACGAATTAGGACATATGATATAAATCAATCTTCCTTATTCATGTCACTTTTATCTTTCCCCTCATGCAGTGTGGAAAACGTCAAGCACTACCCCCAAGCTAAGGATGTTCGATGGATCAGCTAAAACTTCCACAGGAGTATCGTTAAAAGACGAATTGGAAACGGGAATCAAAATTCAATGCTAATGACGAGCAAATGTACAGGCAAGGATTGCGCCACAAGGTAGTGATTACCAAAATCTTTTTTTTTTTTTTTGGTGAAGAAATTTTCTTGATGGAATCATAAAACACTATCGATTAGAGTATCACATATTTAGGTTAAGCGCGATTTCCATGTGGATCATCTGCTCTCTTGTATAGATTCATTAGTTGAGGGTAAGAGTGTCACAGAAGAAATTTTAATATTGTTAAGATATGGCAGGTGAGGTTTTATAAAATATTCCCGAGCAAGACTTTGAAGCTATGCTGTTAATATTAAAGGTGAAACCTCGATGCATAAGGCACTAGGCACAATATCAATTCCAACTGCAGAGGAATTTAGTTTTACTAACAGTGGTTTACCAGCCAAAACCGCTAGCGCAAGCGCAATTAATTATCAGGATCTTCTGCTATAGCGATGATAGTCATGTTCTAATCGTTGCGGGCCCGAAAGTTATAGAAATATCCAAGATATAATCTGCATCATTTATTTGACATCAGGATTCCACGATTTATAAAGCCCTCTGACTGTGCCTCGCGAGGAAATTCCCCACGATCTTGAATTCATATTCAACTAGCTTTCCATTTAGTTTGTGATACCTCGGGATACCGTTTGCTGTATCATAAGTGTGACCGGGAAATCCCGGGATTTTCAGGGGAATAATATATTACAGGAAAACCTCAGTTTAAGAGACTAAGTGGAGATTGGACTAACTAAAAATATTGGCGTAAGTAAATTCTTTGTCCTCTCATCATTAAACGATCAAATAACACAAATTCGATATACAGCTTTAGCCAATTATTTGCGACAAATTTCATCGACGTGAAAATCCTGATTGCAAGGACCAAAACAGCGGAGGAATTCCTTGATTCGCTTGTGATTATTCCATTTCGCGCACAACTCTTTGACATGACTGCTAGCTGATTAAATTTATTTGATTGATGCCTGTATATCGATTCCACAGTAACTGATCGATGGTGATTCTTTTCTTCAAATAACACTTCAGAACACTTTCGCTTTACACTTTGACAGTTTCTAAGTCAACACATTTTATTATAAGGCAAACGTAACAGTGTGTTATATAACTAAACACAAAAGCTCCCCTAATGTTATTTCGTTTCGATATCACTTGAACTTGATTTGCATGGAGGTGATGAACTGCGTATGAACCAACTTCTTAAAAATTATTTTAGAATCGCCTTTTCGTTGTACGTGCCGAATTTCATCATAATCGGTTAAAAAATAGCCAAGTTCATTCCTAATTGGCTTACTAACTAACCAAGTTCATTCCTCTGTAGCCATATTCCAGAACCTCGCCTAAAACTCAATTTAGATGTTCCTTCCTAATAGGCCTGAATTTGATTTGTATATGCTATTGATGGATAAACTTCTATACAAGTTATCCAAATTGTCCACATTCGGATCCAAGGGACGGAACCGAGGTTAAACCAAGGTTTTACTGTAATAAAGTATTCATATACCGTTGTAGAGTTAAAACAGTATATGGTATAAGAAGAAAGATCGATAACCGGGAAATTCCGGGATTTCTCGGTTCCACTTTGAAACAAAAACGGGATTCAGGGCTTCTGTTTTGAGAAACCCTTATGATTAATATATACAAGTTTGAAAAAAGGTAGGTGTAATAATTGTGGCAATTATTATAAATTAAAAGACTTTCATTTAACAGTTAATCTCATGCGTAGTTTATTTTATTCTTCTTGCCCTGATGCTGTTTGACGTACAACTAAAACTACTCGATATACATGGTTATTAAAATACATTATAGAACTAACAATGACATCTAGTGGCAACCAATATTATTACACGCTTTTTTCTTTTGAAAGAAATTGAAATTTGAAATTGACATAATATCCAAATAAGTACTAGTAAATTATTTAAATCTAATGGTTGTTACATTAACTTAATCACAACCATATCTCTGAGGTGGAGGACGAATGCGACCACTAGGAGTTCTCTGACCCCCGACTCATCGGCTATAACTGGTTCAGGTATCTCTTGATTGCTGGCTAACCCTGCTTCTGAATCAGAACTACTAGCGGTCTGATATTCATCTGATGCTGCATTACTCTCATTCAACACTGGTCGGGCTGGCTCATCCACATCACAAATACTTGGTTCGTTGCCATCATTATTATTCTCCTGTACGTTACGCCCAAGTGGCGGTACAACTTTAATAGGTTTCAAATTATCCTGACCCGCAACATTACATCTAACATTTTATTCAAACATTACTTCTCCCCCATTCACTTCGTTATTCTTAGTCTTGGCGATGAACCGTCGGTTGAGTCTAAAATAATTATCAAAATTATCCCTAACGATGTATGATCGACGATGGATACGTTGGTAGCTCTTCTTGAACTAGTTCTTATTTTTGGCTGCTACGCGTAAAATTTTCACAAATGGCACAAGATGCAACCATTTCCCTTATCTGACCGTTCATATTAGGCCAGCAATAAAGCATTCTTGCACCTGCAAGAGTTTTTTCGACTCCCAAATGTGGTGCATGTAACCACTTGCTAAGTTTACCTTGTAATTCTTTTGGAATCACGAGTTGATGATCTCGAAAAAGTAAGCCATTCTCACAATGAAGTTCATTCTTGAATTTGTGAAACATACGGCTCAGATCGTCCAGCAGATGATAATTCGACCAACCGTTCTCTACATATCGACAAACTCGTAAAAAAATTTCATGTCGTTCAATGGTTGAACGGTACAAATCATAATTTTTTTTCGATAAACACTCCGATTTAGTTACTGAATGAATGATTCCCGATAAATCCGTGTCTTCTTGACATTCCGATAGTTGGGCCCGTGACAGGCAGTCAGCAACAAGCATTTCTTTGCCCGGCTTGTAAACAACAGTCATCCTTGGATATTTCAAAAGTGACATGAGCATACGCTGAAGCCGCATTGTCACATCATCAATATCCCCGCCTGACCAATGTTTCCAAAGGTTTGTGATTACTTTCCACCGTAAATTCACGTCCATACAAAAAATAATGAAACCGCTGACATGCAAACACAATTGCCAACAACTCCTTTTCGATCTGAGCCCACTTTTGTTCACTTTTACTTAACGTCCGAGACGCATATGCTACTGGGTGCCCTCTCTGAGCAATTACACAGCGCAATCCATCTTTAGATGCATCCTTTTGCACAATGACCGGCAACTTCGGATCATACATCGCCAACACCGGTTCCGATGCTACGATATCAAGTAATTCCCTGAATTCCCGATCATGATTTTCCGTCCATTCAAATGTAACATCGTTTCGCGTGAGGCTACGTAAATGTGCCGATTGCTTTAACAAATTTAGATATTCACATTATCACCGATCATCATCATTGTTAAATTGTTACAAATAAAACATTATACTGTGAATAATTCCGTTTTTCATTTTTAGTGAAATATAACTACACGTACACACTACCGCACGATTATCGCCATTTTATCATCTTCGCCATGGTTGATCTCGCTACACTTCGTGCATTACTACAGCGATCTCCATAATTGGTAACAACCGACGCATATTTTCAAGTGAAATTATCAAATAAAATTTTATTGTGAGTGATTTCGACAGTGCGCGATTTTTTTTATCTTCGCATATTAAGTGTATACAGTATGAGCACGCGGTAACGAACCAAGTAACGGTAAAAACACGCGGTACTGTAGGCAAGCGAAATCGGTTAGTTAATAAACTATTATTAATTATCAAACGATGTATACTTTTGTTGTCGGTCGACAAACACGAAATAACGCTTAATTTTTTGTCAATTTATACCGATTCGATTTATAACAAGATATGTCTGAGGACGACGAAAAAAACGTCCACAACAGAATGTTCAAAAGGCCAAGTTGTAAAATATGTTCTTTGGCTATATCATAAGCTTGAAATGATGATCGCCAAATATTATATTTGTTTCAGTTTGTTCAGCGATTTTTTAATTTTTCATCCCTTTTAACAAATATTACTAAAACTGTCGTTAGCTGGTACCGTTGGCATCCGGATTAAACGAAAATTTTCCCCAATTGGGCCAATTTTTCATATTCGGGGTCGAATTGAATGACAGCACGAATTGCTGCTAACTAACTAAACCAATTTTAAGCGCCAATTTTCGCAATGTTTTAATTCGTATTTCAAACTACCCAACAAAAAACGAACAATAAGCTCTCAATACACTCTTGCCTTCTACCAAATAGTTAAACATTATTTTAAAGGATTTCTAGGCTCTGTTATTTAAAGCCGCAGATTCAAGTTTCGCTAATCGTCAAGAATTTCTAAGTTACAAATTAAAGGGAAAGCTTCATCGAAGAAAGAAACAGTTTCAAAACTTATTGGTCAAATTATAGCTTAGCTGGCCAATACGCGTGTTATACTGAACAAGTAATGCCCAAGTTTTTACTTTATTAATTTTTTGTTGAATATTAATTAATTCATGTAATATCTAATATGCTACCGGTGGTTAGACCATTTTAAGTGTGTTTCGATTAACACGAGAAGTATATTAGTATTTACGAACAGTAATTCAACGAAACCGACTAATAGACGTAATTCTATTTATTTTAATTACATGATTTTAATACGAGTATGTTCCGAAGATTGTAAGAGAATTCAATCCAGTTTCGAACTGATGAGCTTATGATTATGAAAAAATCAATCTTCTCATCAGGCCGCGGCGACTGGACTGATTATACCACAATTTACATTCTATATATACAGAATGTGCTGTGCATTTAAGTATTAGCGAATCATAACTAATACAGATGAACTCTCTTACAATTTTTCTTCTTCACAATATTCACACAGCTCTACTTCTGTGTAAGCTAATTTTTACTTTATTAATTTTTGTTGAATATTATTCGTCGCGGCGGCCTGATGAGAAGATTTGTAACGAAGACCTGGCGACCTTCGTTAACAGAAATTTATTTTACTTGATCAGAGGTCTCAACTCGGTCTAATTTAGCCAGCTAGTACTCAGGGAATGGCGTGGGGGGAGGAAAACAGGTTTGTTGAGACATGAGCAAGTCATGAAAGACCGAACACGAAGAAAACCATACTGGAATCCAGGTAGATTTTTTCATAATCATAAGCTCATCAGTTCGAAACTGGATTGAATTCTCTTACAATCTTCGGAACATACTCGTATTAAAATCATGTAATGCCCAAGTCTGCATAAGGCTTCAACATTCCATCTGCCTTCAAAAAATCGACAGTAAAGGAGATTTTTGCTCTGTCAACCTCAGTTAAGCACAACCAGATTACTCTTTGGCGCAACAGCCGAAAATGTATCAATTATATTTCAGTTTAGATTCAATCTGGAAAACAGCTAGCCACCTCGCAAAGATTCAATGGCTTGGGTCTTCTATATTTGTTCGATGATGAAGATGCTTTTGGAAAAAGTCACCATTTTGCCCTGGTGATTGTGCCTTTTGGGGTTTAGAGAGACTGGACGGAATGAACTATTTCATTTATGTGAGAATGACAGTAGAGGCTAGAAATGCTGCACTATCATAATTTCACTAATTACAAAAACGAAATCGCCTGCCACGATTATTTCTGAAGGATTTTGTCAGATAAAATAAACAACTCATAACGAGCCATGACGGAAAAGGGAGTTCCAAGCCTAGGCTTAAATCTGACTTTATCGTTCGTACTTTGGTATTTATACCAAAGTTGCTTGGAATAGAATTCATGCCACAGATATAAATGGCCAATCATCTATTGAATTTACGTAATAAACCTTAATTCAACAATATAACATGGCAAACCTTAATATGATGTCTGAAGAGTTACCAGAACCCAAAATTTATTTCACAAATAACTTTTTTTGGAGAAATTTAAAAAAAAATTGTGTACTTACATTTTTTGGCCCATATCTCGTTATTATCAATACCATTTTTAATCATTTTCATATCATACAAACACTTTGAGTTCACATTTAAAATCTTTAAACTGTATAAGTAATCGTCGACCGAAATCACTGTCAATCCATAAAGAAATGAAAATTTCCTTAAATAAGTTTCACTTTCCAAACGCAATTTGGTATTAATGTCATTACGAAAATGTGAATTTTCACCAACAATATCTTTGTTCCAATGATGTAACGATTGTGTTTCTGTTAAATTCAATTTTTTACTACACAAACTATTTCGACCCGTTTCTAGTGGGCCAAAACTGTAGTTTTGTTTGAACGATTCTAAAGGTGCACTAAATAATGTTAGACCAAATAGAATAACAACAACTTTGGCCATATTATACTTTAACACTTTTCCTGTGCACAAAATTTTCACCGAAATTTTTGGCCGCAGCTATTGAAAACACTCACGTCTTTGTTGTTCTTTTACCACAAATCTAATGAAACCTAAAAATATAAAGCAGTACCCTGTGGTCCTGCACTTTTTAGATGTTTCGCAGATTCGATGGATTAAAAGTTTAAGACTGACTATATTATGATAGGAGCATTACCCAATACTATCGTGAACTATCGTACACTAATTTTAAATGTACATTTGTACTGAAGAAACTAATGTCCAAACTCTTTCCTGCAATAACTGTAATCATACACACAATGTCAAACATGTTAATTTGCAATCAATCAATTTGCGATAATTGAAATATCATTAGAAAGGTCGGTTGCCAAATAAAATATCTTCCGAGTACACAAACTGTTTTATAATACTGCGGCTTGCCTTTATTTATTAATGTATATCGAATGTTTATATTACAACCATATAATTCCAAAATTTCGATTTAAAGTAACATCTAAAATTTTAAGTAAGCCCGTAAGTTATGAGTATTACTTCCGCAAAACCGATTCCCAAAAATATGTATATTGTTTGCCCTCCGATCGAAGTCCAATCTTTAATTTTGTCTTGAATCTTTCTACAAAAGAAACTATCAAGAATTATTCAAATCTTAAGCTAGAATTATTACATTTTTTAGTATTAAGCAATAAATTGTTATTAGTGTTTAATTAATTTAGATTATACGTATAGGTATGTATAACCTAAACAATGAATAAATTTACTGGTTCATCAGTCCGAGTGGATCAGTTCTTATCAGTGTCCTAAATCGAAGCTGTTTTAGTATATCCCTAGCCAATTCGTTGGAATGTGTCTCTATATTTGAGTAACATTTTCAACTGAATTCTTTAATTGTTTTAATTCCAAGGTCGTCGTGTATATTGCTATTTCGAATGTATCATTGAGCATTGATAATACAGCGAAGGATTTTCGCTTTTGCTCGGTGGAGGAGTTCTCTTTGAGACTTTCATCATCGCAACTGGACAAACTTCATAACGTTGTTTTCATTTTAGTATAAAATAATTGCAACACTGCTAAATGTATGGCATGGTTGTAGCATAATTGTGTTACTGATGGAGAAAACGATCCGAATTTAATCACGACGCTGGCGCCGTCGCTTGTGGTACCGACAACATTTTTTTCAAAGTTAATTTGAAATGAGTGTAATTTATGATTAATCAAGTCAACCATTTTTTCTGTTGTAACCGTGGATACGAGCAAGTCCCAGATTTTGTGATTCACCGTTCTCATAATAAATATGAACAATTTAAATACCTTCAATTGCACAGGCTATTTCACTCATCTATACTTTGGCTGAATTTTTGATTATCGACTTTCATTCCAGTGGCAATTCAGAAAAAACACTTAATTCGAGATAAGTGGTTATGTTGAATTCTATTTTAATAGTTACTCCTAATTGTCGTTTATATCCAGTCAATTTTTTGTTGCAATCGCACTATTTTTGTTGAAGTTATAAGTAAAAAAACAAAACCACTTATGTTTATTTTAATCGGTCCTGATTTTTGAAAAACCACCTATCTCAGCTAAAGTTTGTAGGTAATCCGACATAAATGATATTCTCTAAAATTATTTTCGCCATTTCGAATAAAATCGATTCAGAAAAATCACTTAATCCATAATAAGTGCTTATTTTAAATTTTTGAATTAAATTTAGGTCTACTTAAGACTAAATAAGTGATTATTCTAAATACAAAAATTCGTAAATACATCAGAAAATATTTGGATATAAGTTAGTAAGTTAGTAACTTAAATAGAAATAGGTGGTTTACCTAAATTTATAATAAAACAAAAAATTTCAGTTGTGTTTTTTTCAAATTATCATTTAATTGTTTTACGTACTATAAGACGTTGAAATTGTGTGTGCAAATCAGACTATAGTGCAATATAATTAGATAGTGCGCGGTCTGTATTTCTGATAGTCTCGTACAAGTGTAAGTGGATTTTAAAAGTTATTTTAATAAACAAGTGCTTAATCAAGCAAGAACATGTTGTCTCGTGGGCAGAAAATGGCTATGATGGGAATTGCAAATAGTAATCAATCTAAAGCATTAATTAATAATCCAGCACATTACGATAACCGAGAAAATATAGGAAGTCAGTCAAACCCGGATCATTCCTTTAAACCAACGTAATGGAAACGGATTCTATTCAGGAAACTGAAAATCTGTACACAATGATAAAGAAGCGTGTCTAGGTAAGTATTTGTTTGAAAAATTGTAATTGAACTTTAATGACATTATTTTGTGTATAGGTGAGTCGTTCGATGATAGTGACTTAGATCCCGATTACAAACCTAGCTCTTCCTCGGAATCTGATAGTGAAATGAATGAAATAGTAGGGCAAATAGAACGAAATATTGAATCAGTTTGTGAAAACGAAAATTTGCCTTCATCGTCGATATCAGTAAATGAAAATCGTTCATCTATATCCAAAAGTGCAATACGTCAAGACATAAAACTTAAAAGAAATACTGGCGAAAGCTATAAAACCGGGGAGAAAATTATTAAAGCACGAGAGTGTCGCCAGTTAGAAATTTGTCGAAAACAGTGTAAATCCAAGGTTTCATTTATGGAGCAAAATGAAATATTTAAAAAAATTTGGTCTTTGGGCAAATATGACCTACGTATTTTATATGCTTCAGAAATGATTACCGTTAATCCAGTAAAAATGAAAACAATTTACAACAGCGCTGGAAAACACAAAACACGAAATTATACATATACTTACCATTTTAACATCAACGGCAAGGTAATAGATGTATGCCAAAAATGCTTTCGGTTCACCCTTGGAGAAACAGATAATTTTATAAAATCCGTGGCTAATAAAAAGCTTAATGCAAGTATTCGAAATAGTTTCTTCGATAGTCGAGGGAAAAGTATCCCTCCAAATACATTAACCGCTGATAAGATCACTGAAATTAAAAACCACATAATGAGTTTTCCGGCTTATGAAAGCAATTATTCACGGAGACATACATCTCAACTTTATTTTCAATCTGATCTAACTCTCGTAACCATGCATAAACTATATTCTGAATGTCACCAGAAGCCAGTATCATTATCCAAATATTCACAAATTTTCAAAGGTTTGTACTTTTGTTGATATTTATTATACTATTTGCACTAACTCGAAACTTTTAATTTATTTTCAGGAATGAATATAAAATTTAAAAAACCTCAATTGGATGTATGTAATAAGTGTGAACTTTTCAAAGCCAAGCTTGCTGTATCACCATCTGAAGCTGTCAAACAATCATTCCAAATTGAACAACAAGCTCATCATGAACTAGCTGAGTTGGGTTACGCTAGTAAGAGAACCGATAAGGCCTTATGTGATTCTTCGGATAACTGTAAAGTATTCACATTCGATCTGCAACAATGCCCACACCGTACATGAAAACTTCAGTAACGTTTTATAAACGTCCTTTGTGGACTTTTAATCTCACAGTTCATGACTGTGTTAGTAGTCAAGGCTACATGTTATATGTGGCATGAGGGAATTGGTGGAAGAGGAGGCAATGAAATATCGTCATGTCTTTTGGAACACATAAAACAACTTCCTCAGAAAATTACGTCACTAATTTTCTATAGTGACTCCTGTTTCGGCCAGAACAAGAACTCTTTCGATGCTACAATGTTTTCGATCGTTACAACTAACAGAAATTTATCAACAGTCGATCACAAGTTTTTGGTACCGGGTCACACTCATATGGAGTGTGACAGTGATCACGCGATAATAGAAAAAAAAAATCACTACGGCTAAGATACACCATCCCCGAGATTGGTTCCAGTTCGTTCGAAATTTATAGTTAATGAGATGAACCAAAGCAAATTTTTCAACTTTTCCACCATCGCAAAAACTAAATTTACTTGGAGAAAAAAAAAATACCGATGGGGAAAATTTTTATTGGCAGAATGTTAAGTGGCTAAATCATGTTTCGTTAAACGACATACCACTATGTTACAATGAACCTCTGAAAATTAGTAAGGAGAAAACGATAGATCTTATTTCTCTATTGCCTTTAATAGACGAGGAATTTCACAGTTTTTATCAAAATCTTAAAAGTGATGAGCAAATTAGAAATGTTGACCCCGACCTTGACGTTGATAATAGTGGCGATGAATGATATATTAACAAATTATATTTAAAGAACAGGTAATTGAATTTAAGTATTATTTTGATTGTATAAATGAAGTTTTATTATGTACTATAATTTTTAATAAACTACTATCAAAATAAATTATTGTTACTACAATAACTTATCTCGTTTTTTATTCGTATTTGCATTTAAACAGAACCACTTAACTAAGATAAGTGTTCAAAATATAAGAACTTAGTTTAATAAAACAACTTAACTCAGAAACTTTTGAATTTTCCGATTTTCTTATGAAGTTTTCACAAATTTTTTTCTCCCTTTAAATTTCATTCATCAAATACAACAACCTAAAAAAAATTGAGCTTAGCAACGTCCCATATTTTTTCACACATTAAATTAAAGGTTGTAACTGGTCTCCTGAAAATTTGCTTAAAAAAAGATAAGTGCTTTTTCTGAATTGCCACAGATATATTAGGTTCATAATAGTAGTTGGTTGTTTGGGAAGATCGAAACTTTAAAGTTTCAAGCTATATCGGAAAAATTTGCAATCACCAATTTTTATAATCAGCAAATTATCAAACGCAGCTGATCTATAAATAATTTCTTTCATGTATGTACGTTTTTTGTATAATCAATTTGGTGAGGTTAGAATCACTGGATAACTTTTATTCGTTTCTCATTTGATACTAACTTTTCAGTTTTTATTCCGATACCTATCTTTTCCATTCTATGTTTACCCTGTAAATTCCGACGTAATCCTTTAGTTGAGGAACCTTTTCACTTTATTTTTTCGTAAATTTTTTACATATTGCCGTATTTTTGTCATCACAACGTGAAAATTGGTCCCATACACTTTGATATTGTTTATTGTTCTGCGTGTTCATTTTTGCGGCTTAAAAGAAAATAAAAACTCGTAATTTCGTGGCGACAAAAAATTTTAATAAAATAAATTCATGTTTTACAGTGTGGGTTATACATATTTGTTTACTACACACTTCACAAAACAGTTAAGTTATAAAACAAAACAGTTAAGTTATAAAATAATATGTCGGTAACAACAGAACGAGCAAATATGATCGAATTTTTGACGTTGTATAAGGAATATACTTGCCTTTGGGATACGTCTGGTAATTTATACTGTAATAGAGACGCGCGGAGCCAGGCCCTTGAAAGTATGACACAAAATTTTAAGGAGAGTCAGAGTGATCTACGGTTGATACAGTAAAACGCAAATTAGACAATATGAGGAGCACATATAAACGGGAGTCCAAAAAAGTAAACGCAAATATTTCTGGGTTACATTTTTATTCATAAAATAATTAAAATAATACATTTTCATTTTAGGTAGAACAAAGCAAATCATCAGGACATAAATTTTGGTCGCCTCTTGAGTTACTGAGGCGAGAATTACCGGATCGTGATGATATTAGTTATTGTGTGTGTGTTCGAATGCTCTTTTGCAAAACCAACACTAATGTAATACTACAAGCCTGATTCAGTGATGAAGCACACACATACCCTCTTACATTTAATACCTTATAGTTGAAAGTGTTGGTGCGAAAATAAAATAAAAATATTCTCAACTAACCAATCCCAATTAGTTTTTTTCATTATTAACATACCCAATTTTCCCTCCACAATTCGTTTGCTTTGTTTTATCTACAATTTGTATGTTTTTCTCCCTCATTTATATAATCTGTCGATCACCAATACTTTCATGTATAAGCGCAAAATAAATTTATAATATTGGTGACAATCAGGCTTGTAGTACATTAATGTTGGTTTTGTCTTTTGTGATTCATGCTCTTATGTATGTATCTATTTATTTTATTATGTATCACTTTTTCTATTTTCCGCAGGAGCGGTGATAGTACGGTTACTATAGTTGCGTCGCAATTTGTTTTGCATGTATTCGCTTCAATTTTTGTATCTTCCGTAAGAGGCGCTTTTCCTACTTTTACAATCGTCAATTTTGTGGTATATATTTGTAGTAGTGCTGTAAAACTTGTTTTCTTTCGTTTATTTTTTTTTTTTTGTTTTTGTGAATAAATTAATAATTTTAAATTGTATTGAAATGCATTCGGATATCGCGTTTTTGTATTACGACCGCAAACAAAGCGGTATAATGAGTTGCGCGAGTCGTTAGATCCTTTTAATATGGTATATCCGACCGATTATATATTAAAAATAGGAATTATCGTTGATTTACGTTACATTCACAAAATAAAAATGAATTTCTTTAGTTTTAACTTAATGTTTTTGTTTATTAATTTTTTAATAATTTTTAATAAAAAACCGATTTATTATAAATTTAAAAAAAATTAGTAAACAAACATATTAAGAATATTCCAAAAATACTTACCATATTGTTTGAACAATGAACAACGCAGTATTGTAAATTCTCTTGCTTCATAGCAAATGAGATCTTCTCATACGCGAGCATAAGCATCAACAATTTGTACCGATTTCAACCGATTGGCTTACTTTTGATACTTATGTGATGTTACTGATTGCACTGACAGAACAAAGACATTTTGAAAATAAACAAATTAAAATGTACTAAATTATAACAAGCATTTTATTCTCTTAAATTATTTCGCGTGGCCTCTAGTTATGAGCATTCTGAACTATAAATCAAAATGCGAAAAATTCGAGTTCACTAAATTTACGCTATCGCAGTATGAAGGAATTTTCCTATGCAATAAAAAACAATACATAATCATTTAACTGAGGCACGACGCACATCGTCATGTCGTGAATAAATTTGGTAGTAAAAATATAAAGATTAACTACCAACTATTACTGAGCCGTTATATACGAGGCCAGTAAGTTATTATGGCAATTTAACGATTTATTAAATATATAGTAAATCGTTATACCAAATTAAAGTATAAAAATAATAAACTTAATTCAATAAAAATAAAGAAAGAATTATAACTGAAATTGTGACTATTTATTGATTGATAAATACAAGTGAATTAGAAATAATATTATGGCGTGTAACAACACCCACACACGGCCATACTTACCGTCACAAAACGATACACTAATACAAATAACGCATATTACAGCACACAATAACAAAATACTATATATGTTATACGCCTTGTACGTATACAAAATTATCGTGAGGCAGTGAGGAATTTTGCGACCAAAATTCACGTACAGGTGTAGGAAGGGACAATATTTACATACCAACTTTATGGTATATTGACTTTCTCACTTTTTTGGATAACAAAAATATGCTCAATAGAAGTGGCGTCGACTCATAGAGCACTTGTGATGATGAGGTAAGTAAATTTATTAAATGTTGACTTGTGTTTGACTGAGTATGTTAATCATTTTTTCTTGAAAAGGTATACGGCCTTGGTGTTATTATAGTTAGACAGAGATAGATGTACTCTTGACTGCGTAACTTTTGCAAATGTCAAGCTATGACGCTAAGATTTAGAGGGAATATCAACAACAGATGTACCAACTTAACAAAAAAAACAGAACTCAAATCGGAACGATGGGAGCGCCACACGGTGGTTATTCCGGAAAGTTGTTGATCAAGGTAGTATATTGTTTCGACTTTTATCTCAAGTAATTATGTAGTGCACAGCTTGCCAGAACTATCCAATCATCATTTTCGTACCGAGATGACAAAATACCAAAGACATTTTCTGTGACGCGTCTAGCTCGCGATAATATATAATTAAATATCCTCTTTTCACGCGTTAAATTCTTTTGCGAAAATGGTTTTAACAGATGTTGATTCATAGAAAATGCACTGTCTCCTAAAAAAACATAAGGCGAAGATGTGTTTGTATCGGGCAATAAAGAATACTTTGGTAAATTTAGTTCCTCCGATGTCAATTTTTCATAAAATTTCTTGTGCTTCAAAACACCTCCGTCCGAAACACTGCCATTTATACCTGTATGGACATACAATAATTGAATTATGAATTTGCATTTACCACTGCTTTGAATTTGCATTTACCACTGCAAATAAAACGAGGCTGAATGTTCCTTTGTAATTAAAGAAAAATAATCCACTTCCTGATGGTTTGTTTATTAGAATGTGTTTGCCATCTGTGAGATCAGACATGCGAGTTGGTATTGACTGCTGTCAAGCACTTTATTGTAGTTGTGGCTACGTTTACAATATGCGTTACATAGTTTTAGGGTAGATGTCGTTGTTCGAGGATCACTGATGATGATGTAAAAACCTAATCTAAAAATAGTTAAATTGATTAGTTTTTACATAAATTGTATTATAAATCGCTTTATGTTAAATTTTTACCTTTTGTTTATTTCCAAGTTAATGACAGATCACTTTATAAATTTTAACACCAGGGAAACCATAAATGTAGACCAAATATAAATGTAGACCAAATATTAACGTAGACCAAATGAGTGCGTTTCATGTTTGTAACTATAAATATTAAAGGCCATCTATCAGTAATAACTAGTATTAACTAAATGTCAATTATGTAATTGTCCATAACCAAAAAAAAATTGTAATTTTTCTTCTTTTACGAACTCTTGGAGAGTCAACAACACAAATAAATTATAAATTATAAAATAAAATAAAAATAAAAAAAAAGAAATACATTGCCGATAAAATAAAATACCATTTGGCTCCAATTACTTAAGCAAGACCAAATTTAAGATTATACGTTGAATTAACAACGTTTCGGTAATTATTCCATGGTCCTTCGAGCCGGATCCAACGTTATACCAACAATTAAGATAGATACCATCGTTGAATTCCAATCAGCATTAAGAGAATACATTTGCCACCGCTACCAGCCACCGCCGCCACCACCATCAAATTGCTAATCATCCAAGATCACTA
The DNA here is from genome assembly GCA_958295665.1 of Tipula vernalis. Lineage (NCBI taxonomy): Eukaryota > Metazoa > Arthropoda > Insecta > Diptera > Tipulidae > Tipula > Tipula vernalis. The sequence continues at coordinate 211,159,833 of OY282560.1, read as the reverse complement.
ACGTGAGTAATTCATATAATTTTAATACTAAAAGGCGTTCAATAACCAAATTATAATTAATACGTGCGTTAATAAAACTAACATATTTGGTACGCGAAAATTATAAACAAGAAATAAGCAAAGCTCGAACCAAATCGAATAATAAAGCGTAGTGAAATAAAAATTCATTGAATCGTGTTAATTTACCAAAGTGAACAACTAAAAATAGAAAATTATTGATCAAAATATTTTGTGGTAAATCAATTCAAAATGGAAGCCTTAAAAAAGCAACGTGGTGTGATCAAGGGGTCTATAACAAAACTGCTCGCCTATACAAGAACCAACCTGGACAAAGCTAACATCGATGAAATATATGTTAAAATAAGTCGGACACAACAATTAATGAACGAATTCACGGAAGTCGAGAAACAAATATTTTGTGAAGATATTGCTATCGAATCGGATCTATCAGACTTCGAAGATAATTATTATGCAGTGTTAGCCGGCCTAAATGCAAACATCCGAAAGCGAAGCCTTACCACACCAATAACGCAACTGAATAATACCAGTTTTAATACGTCACAATCACAAAGAACCGAAATTCGTTTAACAAAGATTGCCATTCCCACGTTTGATTGAAATTATATGGAGTGGCAATCTTTCTACGATATCTACACATCAACGATTCACAGCAAAGATGACTTAACGGCAGCAATAAAATTCCAATATTTGAAAGGCTTAGTCAATGGTGAACCAGCTGCTCTAATTCGTCACTTTCCAATCACTGACGCAAATTATAATGAAGCATTTCAAAAATTAATTCAACGCTACGATAGAAAACATTATACGATCACCACATTTATTAAGACGTTTATGGAACATCCAGCTATCACACAACCAACGTCAACCAATATTAGAAAAATGGCCGATGCGTTTGACGAAGTCATCCGAGGACTCAAAGCGCTAGGTACAAATGCGGAAAGCCGAGATCACTGGCTAATATACATTGCATTAACAAAAGTGGACAGTGAAAGTAGAGCACTATGGGCACAAGAAACCGCTGGAAAAGATTCTGAAACTTTTGATAAGTTGTTGAAATTTTTGAATAAGCGAACAGAGGCGCTAGAGACGGAAAAGGATTCAGCCAGAAGCTACAATCAACTCGATCAACGAAACTGCGAACATTTACAACAACCACCTTTCCTGTGTGCTCAATATGTAACCAAGGCGAGCACTTAATTCATCAATGCGAGAAATTTAAGACCATGTCAGCTGAACAACGCTCAACGATGATAAAAACCATGTCCCGCTGTTTCAACTGTTTAAGTAAGAGCCATCGAGTGTATGATTGTAAATCGAAGGCACGGTGCCAAAAGTGCCATCGAAAACATCATTCGTTGTTACACGAAGCAGTTTTGGAGTACAATTCCAATCAAGATGACACTAACCGAGTAACGACAGAAGTAATAACCCCTAAGGATCAATCAGCTAAATCTACGACGTGCGCCAACACATCGGTTAATGTCGCTAGAACTATATTATCAACAGCTATAATAAATATTCGGGATCGCCATGGAGAATTCCATATTATTAGAGCGCTATTAGATTCAGCATCCGAGTCTTCATTTATTTCTGAATCCTGCGTTCAACATCTAAATCTAGATCGCCATCATGGGCGCCTACTGATAAAAGGAATCGGTGAAAGTACCGTTGGCCAAACAAGAGGTACAACTGAGCTATGGATTGCTCCTACCAGAGACACTCAACCAGAATGGAAAGTTGACGCATACATCGTGTCAAAAATTGCCACTAAACGTACTGGCTGTAGTAACACATTCGACGATAACGTAATATTGAGCGACATACCATTAGCCGATCCAACATTTAACGAGCCTGGAACCATAGATGTACTACTTGGGGTCGATATATTTGCAAAAGCGATGCAAGGAGAAACGCGTGCACTTAGTAGTGGCCTCATCGCAATGAAGACAATATTTGGGTGGGTGATAGCAGGCACCAGCAAAGTTTCGGATCAACCAGAAACTGCAAATTTTAACATTTTGATCGATATTGATCGCAGCCTTAGACAATTTTGGGAAGTGGAGGAGATTCCCAGTCCACACAGTCAATCAACCGAAGAAGAAGCATGCGAGAAGCTTTATACAACCACTACGACTAAAAGTGAAGACAATAAGTTCAATGTGCGTCTACCGTTTCGTGAGCGCTCTGGTACAGTGGGCTCATCTTTTCATGTCGCAATGAGTAGATTACATTCTGTAGAACGGAAATTTAGAGTGAATAACGATTTTAAAGATATGTACAAACAATTTATGAGAGAGTACATCGAACTTGGGCATATGAGCAAAATCAAGGGACCAGTATCACAGGGCATTTATTATTTACCGCATCATGGTGTGCTTCGAGAATCAAGCTCTACCACGAAATTAAGGGTCGTTTTCGATGGGTCCGCTAAAGCTACAAATGGCGTATCTTTAAACGACGTATTGATGGTTGGACCAACCATCCAAGACTCGCTTACTCAAATTCTAATTCGCTTCAGACAACATAAGTTTGTCCTCACCGGTGACATTGAAAAAATGTACCGACAAGTCTGGGTGTCAGAAGACGCTCGACGTCATCAAAATATATTATGGAGAGATGATCCACGTATGCCGGTACAGAGGTATCAGCTCAATACTTTGACATTTGGAACTGCCTCTGCACCATTCCTCGCGATCAGAAGTATACAACAAGTTGGCATCATGAATTTGAAAACATCACCTTCAGCGGCAAGAACAATTATGCGCGACTTTTACGTAGACGACTTGATGACCGGGGCAGAAACAAACCAAGAACTTTTGATGCTAATGAAATCTGTTATCAACCTGTTGAGCAACCACGGTTTCAACTTAAGAAAATTACGATCTAACAGCAGTTCATTACAATCGTTCATAGAAGTTAATCAAAGTAACACGGTGAAATCAATAAGTAGTTATCCAACTTCAATTAAGTTTCTTGGACTATCATGGGAACCTAATCATGATACATTCAAATTCAGTTGTCAGCTGAGTGATTGCAAAGTACACTCGAAACGAACACTATTATCAGAAGCCAGCAAAATATTTGACCCTCTAGGGTGGATATCTCCTTTGACTGTTAAGGTCAAAATCCTATTTCAGAACCTCTGGCTCCAAGATTTATTATGGGATGATGAATTGCCAAATTATATACGTCAGTCATGGTCAGCAATTAGAGAAGATCTAATAAACATTGACAAAATTACAGTTCCGAGATGGCTGGGCACGACGAAACAAGTTGCACTTCATGGTTTCAGTGATGCCAGCGAGAAAGCTTACGCTGCAGTTGTATATGCAGTAACAAAAGATGAATATGACAGTAAATCAGTTCTGATAGCTTCAAAAACAAGAGTAGCGCCATTAAAACAGAAAAGCCTACCAAGATTGGAATTGATGGGAGCACTTCTACTATCGCAATTGATGAAAATGATAGAAACATCTCAAATCGAGTTAACGGTGAACGAGAAAATTCTGTGGACCGATTCCAAAATTGTTTTGGATTGGTTATCAGCGCAACCAAGACGTTGGTCAACCTTCATAGCCAACAGAACCAGCGAAATATTAGACGCCCATCCTAATGGCAAATGGCAACACGTTCCGAGCAAGGAAAATCCATCCAACATGGCAACCAGAGGAGTATCGTTAAGTGAATTAGTTCAAAACAAATTATGGTGGAATGGACCGGTCTGGTTGACCAACAAGAATTCTTGGCCGAAGCAATACCCGAAAAAGGATTACCATGAACTCACAACAGAAGAAATGAGGTCTATAAACACCATGCATACCGTAGTAGAGAAAACTTGGTTTGATGAATTCATTGCAAGATTTTCGAGTTACTACAAAATGGCAAAGATTTTGGCAATGATTATCCGATTCACAAACAATTTAAGATCAAATCTGTGGCGAAAAAGCGGCAATATTACTAGATGTGAAGTATCCGCCGCAGAACAAATCATTGTCAAATATGTACAAAGTAAAGAATTATCGGAAGACATCACGCATATTTCTAAGGGCAATCAACTTCCATGTCGCAGCAAATTAAAAAACCTAAATCCTTTCCTAGACAACGAAGGAATCCTACGCGTTGGAGGGCGCATTCAAAAGTCTTCTGCTCCCTTCTCAGTTAAGCATCCCATAATCCTATCGAATCAGGGACATTTGCCGAAAACAATAGCTTACGACCTGCATCAGTTGTATCATCATGCCGGAATTGGGTTCTTAATCAACACCATTCGTCGTAGATATTGGATATTGAGAGTGCGACAGTTGGCAAAACAGACAGTGCATAAATGCATAGCGTGTTTTAGACAAAATCCTAAAAAAGAATCGCAAATTATGGGTAACCTACCGGAAGCTCGAGTTGCCTATTCTCATCCATTCGACAAAGTTGGGGTCGATTACTGTGGGCCGTTTAAAGTTCACACAACACGAAGAAGGGGCCAAGTGCCATCAAAAGCATATGTATGTATTTTTATATGCCTCAGTACTAAAGCAGTACATATCGAGGTAGCTATGAGTCTTTCGACTGAAAGCTTTATAGGCGCGTTAAAACAGTTCATAGCACGACGAGGACTGTGTAGCGCTATATATAGCGATAATGGTAGTAATTTTCTGGGTGCAAACAACGAGTTAAAAGAGTTGTATGAATTTCTTAAACAAAAATTTAATGACATTTCTTCATTTCTTCTTAAAAGCAAAATAGATTGGCATTTTAATCCTCCAGCAGCGTCTCATATGGGCGGTATTTGGGAAGCCGCTGTTAAAGTTGCCAAGGCGTGCTTGAAGAAAACATTGGGAGAAACAATTCCAACGTTAGAAGAATTTTCAACATTGATGATTCAAATTGAAGCCGTAATGAATTCCAGGCCAATCTGCAGCCAGTCCAATGAAGAGATCGATGCGCTCACACCTGCTCATTTTTTGATTGGCCGACCGCTCACCGATATCCCAGATGCTGACTTCACGTATAAGAATCCGACACCTACAGCACGATGGCATTTAATTAAGCAGCTGCAACTACACTTCTGGAAGCGCTGGCAGCGCGAATATTTAACGATGTTGCAAACACGACAAAAATGGTATAACCTACGAAACAATGTCACAGTGGGTGATTTAGTATTATCAGTCGATGACAATTTGCCTCCAACCCGTTGGGCACTTGGAAAAATTATTGACGTACATCCAGGTCATGATGGCAAGGTACGAGTTGTTACGTTGAAGTTGGGTAACACAGGCAACATCATTAGAAGATCAATTCATAAAATTTGCAAATTACCAGATGACAATATCAACTCTATTGAATCAACCGATTCAAGGGGCCCGGAATGTTCGAGGATCACTGATGATGATGTAAAAACCTAATCTAAAAATAGTTAAATTGATTAGTTTTTACATAAATTGTATTATAAATCGCTTTATGTTAAATTTTTACCTTTTGTTTATATCCAAGTTAATGACAGATCACTTTATAAATTTTAACACCAGGGAAACCATAAATGTAGACCAAATATAAATGTAGACCAAATATTAACGTAGACCAAATGAGTGCGTTTCATGTTTGTAACTATAAATATTAATGGCCATCTATCAGTAATAACTAGTATTAACTAAATGTCAATTATGTAATTGTCCATAACCAAAAAAAAATTGTAATTTTTCTTCTTTTACGAACTCTTGGAGAGTCAACAAGACAAATAAATTATAAATTATAAAATAAAAAAAAAAAAAAAAAAAAGAAATAAATTGCCGATAAAATAAAATACCATTTGGCTCCAATTACTTAAGCAAGACCAAATTTAAGATTATACGTTGAATTAACAAAGTTTCGGTAATTATTCCAGTCGTGACATCCTCCTTTTTTCGTTTTTTTTTCAAAATTATAATACCTATAATTTTACGACTAATTCATATGTGCCAAACTGCTTAATTTAGAATCAATTTATAAGTCTAATTTAACTGGTTTCCTGATGATTCTTCCAAGTCTCGTTTGAGCAGGTTGTATAATCCCTTCATTAACTGTTAATGATTGAGATGGATTTGACTCATTAAATTGTAGTGATGAATTATTTTTTGAAATGTTTATATCTTCGTTAGTTGGCTGAACTTCCGATGTTCCATCAGTATCAGGATGATATGATAATTTCACTGGTACTGGTATGTTTGCCTTGGTCCTATTCAATTGTGAAGGATTTCTTCTGTACGTTTTTCGTTCGTTCGTTTTAACGATATGGGATCGTAGTGCTTCCAAGTTCTTTATAACTTCTCCTGAAACCCAATTTCTGTGCCCTGTTTGAATAGCTATTTGCTCCCCTTCTATTAATTCTTCCTTAATTCTTGTGTGATTATCGGCGTAGTATTTTTGTTTTAATCGACTGTTCTGCAGGTTTGTTGATACGTTGTTTATCACCTTTAGTTGAAGTACTTCTTTTGATGTTGGTAATAAAGATTTTGTTATTCTGCTCATTATTCGTTGATTTGGGGATTGCAAATTTACGTTTCTTGGTGTGTTTCTGTAATTCAGCATTGCTAAATTTAAATCTGTGTCGTCTTTGCTGCATTTTTTGAGAAGCATCTTTGCTGTTTGTACAAAACGTTCTGATAGTCCTTTCGATCGTGGAAAATGTGGACTTGATGTCTGTCTGGTGAGTGAAACTCCACGACTTCGAGAACGTTCTGAATTCCATTAAACTATATTGTGGCCTGTTATCTGTTTCGAGAATTTCCGGTATTCCAAATATACTGAACCATTTTTTCAGATGTTTTATGATTTCTTCTGACGTCTGATGTTCTATTTTGACAAAATCGTACCATCCAGAATAGCTGCCTGCTATTAACAAGTAAGTATCTGCATTGAATTTGAATAAGTCCGATCCAACAATTTGGAATGGATATTGTGGAATCTCCTTTAGTATGGTTGGTTCTTTCGACTGAGTTCGCTGTGTTGATTGACAAACTTGGCATTTTTCAATTTGATTTATAATATCCTTGGCCAAGTTTTTCGAGCATACCGACTGACGAGCTCTTCTTATTGAACTTTGTATACCAAGGTGACCTTGATGGTTTACTTTTAGTATATAGTTGATTAATGAATTGGGTATTATTATTTTGCTTCCTTTTCGATTTGGGGATAGTTTTCCTGTGCTTTTGTTATCGCTTTTGTTGCGTATGCAATTACATGTCCGTCTTGCATCAATACTGCTCCGAATGCTTTCGAGCTGGCATCCACTGATAATAGAACTTCTTTATTGACGTCATAATATTTTAGTACTGGTGCTGTTGTTAATTTACCCTTAAGTTCTTTGAATGCGTTTTCTTTGTCAATTTCCCAGCCAAACTGTATATCCTTGTGTAACAATCTTCTCAAGGGTTCTGTTATTTTAGATAGATTAGGGATAAATTTGCCTAAATACGTGACCATTCCTAGTAGCCTTTGTAGCTGTTTTTTAATTGTAGGTGCATTCAACTTGTCTATTGCTTCGATTTTTTCCTCGTCTGGCGTTATTATTTTATACGTATTGTTTTTTTTTTGTTTTGTTTTTGCTCTGTCTGATCTCTCCGATATAATAAAAAAACATAGGGATTAATTGTGGTGATATTGCAGTGCTAAACTTTAGGTCGTCATATTCTCTCGCTGTTGCTAAATACCTTAATGTGCCTTAAATACCTAAATACTAAACGTTCCACGGCGCTAACTGCCTCTTTCTAATGAGAGATCGTATCTTGCCTAGCCAAACGAACTCTCTAATTTCAGTAATATGGCAAAATTGTCGTAATCCATTCTTAAATAATTGAGAAAGTCATCGCTGTTCAATTTTTTTAATAATATCATATGACTAAATTTTTTCCGTTCTTTTAACCATTTTTTTGCCCACAATTTTTGTTTTTTCTGGTACTGATTGATAGTGATGCTACTAGCGACACCACAATTTTTTGTCTTTTTGTCAACGGCATAATGCGAAATATGCGCAAAAATACAAAACTAACCAAATGTGTAAAGCAAAACCGTAAATAAATCATAAAATATTGTCAAAATCGGATGGTAAGTTAGATCATCTGTAGATAACTGAAGTAGTGCAGACGATTTTGAAAATCTCTGGCCAGTTGGAGAATGCGTTGAAGATGACCATGTTTGCTGGCGTAGCCAGCCATTAGTAATGTAACGAGCGACCTTCTAAAAGAATGTCACTTTCTGTGGTTGTTTTTTGAATGTCAACGAAGTTGGCTCTTTCTGCGTCGACCGTTGTAATGACAGTCTTCAGATTCAAGCAGAAGTTTTGAGGCGATCAATCTGAATATAAAATTAGCATTCGCGGCTCTCTAGTGTCCATTTACTTAATTTGGAGGTCATAACCGAGAAGATTCTCTGCGTATCGCTGCAGGCGGTTTGCTCTATAAATTGGAATACCGCTTTTTGCTCCGATGATCGAAGGCAGTGGCTGAGGGTCCGTCTGGAGTTCAAACTTAAGGCCATTTACGAAGCGATGTAATTTCCTTAGCGTCCGCACTAGAGTTAAGGCTTTTAGTTAGACCTGGGAGTAATTATTTTCCGCCTTCGTTAAAGAGCATCCTGCCACGTGCATGACGGGCTTCTTGATGCCGTCCTCGAGCTGATGCATGAGTATCTCTACCCATTCATAGCTGAACGCATCAGCTGCAACCATGATTTTCTTGACTGGATCATGTGAAAGCCAAGCCCGATGTGAGCAGTGGCTCGAATTTCAGCCGACTTATATTCGAAGCTTTCTTGTAACAGTTCATCAAGTGGGCCGCACATTTCCTTGAGCTTTAGTATGAACTTTCCGTACCAGTTCACGGCACCAAGAAAGCTGCTGAATGACTTCCAGGTTACCTGTATTTGGTCGGGTACCGGTTTCATCGATAACAGGACTCAGGGACTCGACGGATTTCAGGCCGAACAAGCATTTAGATCGCATACTGTTTGTCGTCATTGCCGCCGATGATAATATCGTCGATCGAAGGTAGAGCACCCTCTACACCGCCGGTCATAGTGTTCATCAATTGTTGAAAAATACCGGTGGCAAACGGTTCATTTGACGGAAAAGTTATCCAGCTCCACTTGCAGGAACGCATCAGACATGCCGATGCCTGTCAAATTAAAATATAAGGAAAGCATACGACAACAATATCGCCGAACATTTTTTAAAATCTATTTCTAATTTTGTCACCAGCGTTGCAATGTTACCAAACGATGTTTGGGTCGTTATGTTGGTATTTTTGGTTGTAAATTTTTCATATTCTAAGTTTTCGCTCCCTCAACAACAAACAACGTTTCTTCATTCGCCAAATTTAATTTAAATTATTATTTTTCAATTCATTAGTGAGACGATATTTCAGGTTTTAATGTTTATTATGTTATTTAATTTAGTTTTTATTTAGTAAGGCGACATCGCTGGCCGACAAATATATTTTGAAGTTGTCGCTTGCAGTTATTACTCTTGTTCTGTTTATACCTCTATTCCTCACAACTACGAGGTTCAATTTTTTCCATTTAAAAAAAATACAAAAACACGTTTAATTTAATCAGCTGTCTGGTCCAAAGTACTTGACTGATCGATTTGAAATTTCTTATACGTTGTTGCGTTCATATGAAGAATGAATGCGTTCAATGTAGTGTTACGTTTTTGCCTTGTCACTCAAGGTTCTTATTACTGTATTGTGAATAAAACAAAATCAATTCAATTTATCACCAACGAATTTATTTATTTAGCACAAGAATTATTACAACATAATTTATTAATTTTGTTCACAAAATCACTTCATTTAATTTTTACACAATTTTACTGTACACTTATAATTTTTATTTCGCACAAAACACTTTTTAAATCACTTTTTAATTCCTTTTCAATATTCACACTATCGCTTACCAAATACTAATCATCCAATTCGAGTTCGTTCGCCTTTTTATATACACAAACCAAACTTCTAGAAAGCTCATGACTTTTCCAGTTAGAATAGCGTAGAAACATTACGTAACACTTTTATCATGGAAAATTCCATTTTAGTACAGTCACAGAATACAACCAGAATAGACATAACGCTGTTTTTGGATGGAAAAATTTGGACTCATTTTTTTGACCTTGATTTGCCGAAGGTAAGAGAAAGTTAGCTTATGTATTCTTTGGTTTACTGGTTTTGATTTGAAATAATAATAATTGAGAATCCTTAACAGTGTAGTTAGTGAAATTATTTGACAAGTTTTGTTTTAACAGCATAATTTGTGTTAATTACTATAATATTCAAAAATAATTATACTTCAATGTCCAAAAAAGAAGGTAAAATGAAAAAAAAAATTTGGTTCACGCAATGTCTATTCTGGTTAATCTTGCTTCTGTGGTACAGTTAAACATTGAGCTATTCATTTAACTTGCATTCTATTACACACTAGGTGTCACCATCACACACGGTCACAATAGTAATAGATGTATTTCTACTAGTAGAATATAGGTGGCACTCCACAAACTTTTCAAACCACATAGTTTATCAAACCGTTTTACCCGCGCAAGGCAATTTTCGAACCGTATTGATTTAAGGGTTGAGTTAGATATGAGTTGGACTAAACGGATCAAAACAAAAAAAAATGGCATTTTAATTTAATTAAATCGGTATTTGTGAAGACCGTAAAATTTTTCGCGACATTCAATTTAAAGTTTATTTTATAAAAGTAAATTTTGTATAAAGTACATACATTCAGGCGATTTGTTTTTTACTTCTAACAATTTTGTTTCAATAAAATTTCTTGCAGTATTGTCAAAAATTTAATTTGAAAACAAAATATAATCTACGATATTTATTGATGTGTTGCTCGAGGTAGACCGTGACCAAACTTCTTTTCAATTTATGAAGAATTTTAAGATTTTTGTAAATATAAAGAAAACAGTTACATTTAAAAATAATTTGTATTTATAAAATATTAAAATACCAGTGTTTTTAAAGCTTACAAACTAGTTAATTTAATTCTTAATTCTAATTAGTATACTAAAAAGCTAACATTCCTAAGTATCCTTACTGCTCAACTTTTTTCGATTTATTTTAATAAACTCATCCGACAGTCGATTGTAGGGCACTTCAAATAGTAACGAAAATGCTACCGACAAAAGATAAACAATAACCATTATGGCTGTCGTCATGACGGTCTGTGAAAGAAATTTAAAAATTGTAGCCTGTATAAGTATTTTTGTATTTATTATTTATTAAAATTGTTTTTTTACTACCGTAGTCATGATATCAGTGTGCGCCGGTGAGTCCCGTAAACCGTATATCATCGTCACTGTGATGGGATTTAATAAATAAATGGCATATGAAACTTTGTTGATATGAACAAACCATCGATGTCCTAGGAAATTGGTGAACCAATCTGAAAATAAATAAAACATTTTTATTAGTAAGGAATTTAATGCAATGCCGCTTAACTAATATACCAAAATAGCTACTTAAACTGGCTTTAGATCACAACTATTCTTTAAGTGTGTACTTGGAAATGACTTAAATTGCTCTTAATGTTTCCGATTTCAGAACGACCAAATAACCAAATTAATAACCAACCCAACTTATTATAACAGTTATGATATTGAAGAAAAAGCGATTCAGCTTAATGAGTTGAGCTGAGCTCAAAAATAAAATTTACAACATTTTATATCATGAATGCTATGGAAGAGTTTCTCCGGATATAGTGGTGCTCGATTACAAAAAATTATGTTAGAAGAGGTCATTCCTAACCAATACAAAGCCGAGAATGGAAGCGAATTTAATAACATCTAAGGTTTCAGGTAGGTTTCAGAGGCAGAACGTACCCCGTCACGAATTTTCCGATTAGGACTACAGGTCTACGAGTTATTGTACAAACCAAGACTATGAAGACGACTTCATACTCTTGGTTTATACTTCTCATTCAGGGGGTGCTAGCAGCGATGAAACTGAGGTTGCTAATAACAGAGATACTTGAAGTGGTTCTCAGATATTCGTTGGTGACCATACACTTATTATTCACCAGGCGTCCCTAGTTTGAGAGCGTTGGTTTCGTGAATCCGAATATCCCGACCAATCGTGGATGGTGGTCCGCGTTAGCCAATCAATTGTTTTCCGGGTAAAATTATTCGAGCTCATTACTGCTTTCTGATCTATCTTCATAGTGCCTTCTAGAGAAGATCGCCTTTATAAGGTCATCTCTTGGCCGTAGAATTCGTTTACGCCTCTTCATTTGGTAGGATTTTTATCAAGACAACAACTAGCTTACGGGGCTTAAACAATTAACTTACGACAGCTACTTACTAAACAGCTTAATTTGAATTAAGGAACTGTCCCATTATATTAGAGCAGGGAGTAGAGTGAAGTTTTACTGATTCCTAATCGGAGATCAAGGATTGGAGACAGATTTACTAGAGATTTTTATCTATCTGCCCCTTGGTAACACACAACTTGCTTTAGAGTTGCTTTAAGTACTCCAAAAATGTTTTACATGAGTTTCTTGTATGCACTTTCGGACATAAGAAACTGTTGTTGTATACTATGTAAATTTTGGTATAATCCGGATCAGCCAAGTCTACATCAATTTTTGTATTAACTGCAACAGTGTCAAAGGGGATGGAATCTAAGCCTAAATCTCGCGTTGTTCAGACTAGATTGTTGACAACTTTGTTTTGACAAATTATTAGTATCATTTAAGGTTGCCAAAGGTTATCGTCAAGGAGGATGCCACCTCTGCCGTAGGTTCTGATTATTGATAGGCTAATTGTCAAACTGAGACAGTAAGGCTTCGTCATGCAAGGCTGCGGTGATGATCTTGTCGTAACAGTTGCTGGTAAACATTCATGCCATTTACAAGTCAACTTGAGGGATTGCTGATTAAGTTGTCTTTACTAAGCACAGAAATTCTAATGATCTGACCATTTCGCCCCTTTCTTCGATATCAATTATCAGATCAGACTATGTTAACTGCAGAAGTAATTCGTACGGTCTTAGATTGCCAGAAAATTTTGGTAAGTATTGTAAAACAATGAATAAGCAATGCATTAAATATGTACCAATAGGAAATTCATATTGCATAAATGTTAGTGGCCTTAACGGGTCCATAAAATAAGTTACGTCAATAATAAATTACGATCAGCAGTTGTAAGCGAGACATGAATAAAGCAAGACCTTATCACTGATCAGTATCAATTATAATTGTTATCATTGAAATATAAATAGAAGAATATAATATGGCGCAGCCGGTGATACAAAAAAATTTGAGTGAATTGGTTGAATGTTAAAGTGTATTTTGAAGTGATATCGCATGGGCATCGAAACAAAAAATATTTGCTCCAGTGGAGAATGAATTAAAACAATTAAAAGCACCACGAGGAAGACAGCCGAAAAACAAATAATTTACGTGGAAAGATCGCATAACAAGATGGAGTTTATAAAAATAGTAGACAAATTGAGTTTTGAGAGTAGCAATTTGTCAGAAAGTTGAAGAGTTTGGAAGCAGAATTTCGATATTTTTTCATCGCAATCGAAGGAGCTAAAAAAAAAGAAGAAGTTCAAGTGGCCATATTTCTTAACGCATACCTTTAATTTAGAAGAAGTATACAGAAGCAAATTCGAAAAGGTTGTAAGCGCCTTTCAACAATTTTGTCAGCCAAGAAAAAAAGAAGTTTATGAAAGTTTTGTATCCAGAAAGAGAATACAACGGGAAGATGAACCGTTAGACACTTTTTACTGGATTTAAAAAAGTGGTGGACATGTGGTTTCAAGGACGAACAACGGATGATACGAGATCAACTTGTTTTTGGAATATTGGATAAACAATTGCAAAAGCGGTACTTAGAAACAGAAGAGCTTTTAGTGGATAAAGCTATAGAAATGGGGCGAGCAACAGAGACTTCTAAAATTTAATTTAGTGAGATGCAACAACCATCAACATCCTCGGTGAGCATAATTAATCAGCAAGATCGGGAGAGTGTCATTGAAGATGCAACCTTGGATAACATCAATCTGAAGTTACGTAATAATTCATATAATAACAGAAATAAATCAAATTATAATAAACAATCGTTTGTAAATACTTTTAGAAATGATCATCAACAGAATAGAAATGAAATTTCGAGAAACCGATTGATTCAGTGTAAATTTTGGTCGCAGGCACATAATTTTGGAAAATGTCCAGCTTACGGAAAGGAATGCTTAAATTGTGGTAAGCGTAATCACTTTGCATCCGCGTGTTATTTAAAGAATATCAAAGAAGTAACAGTAAATCTCAGTTAACAGTTATATATTGATTCAATTGATAATAATGGGAAAAATATAACCGCTTGGTTTGAAAACGTCCGAATTCAAAATAATTTTGTTAATTTTAAGCTTGATACTGGTTCACAAGCCAATATTTTACCTTATTTGTATTTCAAAAAACTTAAGAGTGTGGGTCTACAGAAAAGTTTTGTAAAGCTAGAAGCCTACGGAGGTATGCCTTTGAAAGTAATGGGTGAGTGCGAACTAGTGTGTTTTGTTCGGAATGAAATGTCAATTCAAACATTTCTAATAAGAAAGAATCTATTCTAATGCAATACCAATTCTTGGATTACAAGCATGTAAAGATCTAAAATTAATTGAACGCTTAGATAGTTTGAGTATAAAAGAAAAAAATCGTTTTTAGCTAAATATGCGGACTGGGTTGTTTTGTTGAAAATTTTAGGCTTGAATTAAAAGAAAACGTAAATCCAATAGCCAAACCTTCTCGTCGCATACTTTTGAAACTTATGAAACCTCTATCGCTGGAATTGAAAAATTTGGAAGAACACGGAATTATTGAAAAGATAGATGAACCAGCTGACTGGGTATCCAATATAGTAACTGTTGAAAAACCTAATAAGAATTTAAGAATATGTCTTGACCCTAAAAATAATAACCAAGCTATTAAATGTGAAATTTTTTTAATTCCTTCATTTGAGGAAATTTCTGCAAAGTTAACTAAAAAAAAGTGGTTTTCAGTATTGGATGTAAAAGAAGGGTACTTAAGCTAGACGACAATTCTTCTAAAATGTGTACTTTTAATACATCGTACGGCTGTTATCGGTTTAAAAGGTTGCCATTCGGAATAAAGTCAGCTCCTGAGGTATTTCAAAAATTCAACCATAGAAGTTTTGCAGATATAGAGGGGGTTATGCGGCTACTACTATTAGTGAACATGATAGGATCTTAGAAAAGTTTATGAATAGAGCAATTGAATTGAATATTAAATTCAACTTAAATAAATTCCAGTACAGAATTCAACAAGCTAATTTTCTAGGGAATGTCATTTCTCAACATGGAATCATGTGTGACCCAAATCATACTAAAGCTATAGCAGAAATTTGCATACCACAGTGTAAAAAAGATTTACAGCGTCTGTTCCGGATGGTCAATTATATCAGAAGTTTTGTTCCAAATCTTTCAGATATTTCTAATCCGCTTCGGGAATTATTGAAAAAAAAAAAAAAAAATATTATTTTTCGATGGTTGCCGGCACATTCAGAATGTCTGGAGAATATTAAAAAGCTCATTATTAATGCACCTATTACCATACAAGCTGACAGCAGCAAATATGGAATAGGGTGCTGTTTAATGCAAGAAGGAAAGCCGATTTCGTTTGCTTCTCGAAGTTTAACAGAAGTAGAAATTAATTATTCATAAATAGAGAAAGAAATGCTCGCTATTTGTTTTTCTTGTTAAAAATTTCATAACTGGATTTACGGAAGAAAGATAACAGTGATAACAGATCATAAACCATTATTAGGTATTATGGCTAAAGAGATCCATAAAATATCATCGGCACAATTACACCGTATGAAACTACGCTTGCTAAATTATGATATTAGCTTAAAGTTTGTGGCAGGAAAATTTTTTTATATTGCCGATTTGCTGTCAAGATATTTTAGTGAAAATGAACCTACTACTGAAATCGAGGATTTAAGTGAGGTGATACATACAATAAATATTAGTGACGAAAAAAAAGATTATATAAAGAGGAAACTCAAAACGATGCAATATATATTTCTATATAGCTTAAAACAATTCTAAGTGAGGGTTGGCCGAACGAAAAAAGAAAATTAACTGATAAATTAAAAGTATACTGGAAATTTAAAAACGAATTAATTTTAGAAGATTGACTGATATTTTACCAAGAAAAGGTAATTGTTCCAACGTCTTTAAGAAAGGGGTTATTAGACGAATTACATCGAGGTCATTTGGGAATATAAAAAACAAAAGCGTTAGCCAGAACACTAATATTTTGGCCAGGAATCAATGAATGTATTGCAAATAAAGTCGCATCTTGTGAAGTGTGTCAAAAATTTAGAAACGCAAACCAAAGGGATCAAATGATTCCTCACGACATTCCCCAACTTCCATTTGTTCTGGGTGAGTGCGTTGGTTCAAGTTTTCTAATAGTTGTAGATAATTTCTCCAAATATTTAGATATAATTGTAAAACAGGTGCCGAAATCATAAACAAATTAAAAGAAATATTCGCTGTGCATGGAATACATAATCGTATATTTTTCAAAATTTTGGAAAACAATTATACATAAAAATTACTACCACAAGCCCATATTACCCGAAAGCAAATGAAATGGCTGAAAGGGCTGTGCAAACTGTCAAAAATATGTTAAAAAAAATGTAAGGAATCGAATCAGGAATTATGGTTGACTCTTCTTGAATATAGAAACAACCCGATTTCTCAATTGGGGTTAGCGCCAAGTGAATTGATAATGGGTAGGAAAACTAGAACGTTAATTCCGGGAAAATAATTTTCCTTTATTCCACACTCTTTACCTAATGTCGCAAAGAATGCGATCTTATTATAAACAAAATAAAATTACTCGGGAAGATTTTCGGGAAGGTGAAGATATTTGGTTTCGAAATGGTAATCAATGGATTGACGGACGAATTGTGAGAAGAAACTCATATTGTTTAAGACATGCAAAGTGATTATGTTCACCAATAAAATAAAAAATTAGATTAAGAAATATTAAAGTAAAACCAACTCGAGATTTCATGTGATTCTGCAGATGATTGAGTTAGTATTAGGTATGTATTAAGTGTAGGCAAAATGAAAAAAAAAAAAAAAAAAAAAAAAAAGGAAGATGTAGTATTCTACATCTAAGCAATGAATAAGCAATGCATTAAATATGTACCAATAGGAAATTCATATTGCATAAATGTTAGTGGCCTTAACGGGTCCATAAAATAAGTTACGTCAATAATAAATAACGATCAGCAGTATGATTGTGGACTTCAGTGTGAATTCTGAAATTAAAGACCAATTGTTTGAGGCCAACCGAAACCATAATTACTGGACGGAAAAAAACTAGGTTTTAGAATTCTTTACAAAATTCCGATAAGAAAGACAAGACAAAACCAAGAACGACGTCGATGAGCAACAACCTCCTGAAAGATTAAACTGACTCTAGATGTTCATCTCCAGCCCCATTACGCCAGTACCATTAACGCCAAAGGCGTCAACAGGAGATGTACATTCTCCAAGAAAAGCAGTTTCTCAGACGATTTCCCTAGAAACTGTCAAACTCCGCTTATGTTATAACTTAATAACTGACGCACAAGAACTAGGGGACAACGTAGCCAAACGAGCCAAACTTTATTGCAACCTGAAGCAATTAGCAAGAGTCGAGACACTTCACGCACGAATTCAGAGGACCCATATTAAGTTACAAGACACTAAAACAAATGTCAACATTAGAACTCACCCGATTCATCAATCAAAATAATCTGTGTTTGAAACAGATATTTCAAAAGGTTCCATGATCAATTTCAAATATTTCACTTTTTTAGTACGTAATCAAAATTAAAGGCAACCAATAAAAATTAAAGCGATCAAAATTAAAGCCAATCAACAAGTTAGACATCTTATTAGGTGCGGATCATTGTGTTAGAAATTTAATGAACTAAACTAACTGTAAAAAGTAATCAGAAATAATCAATCGCCTAAAAGATAGAGGACTAAGATGGATCATTTTGGTGACCATCTCAAAGGAGAGATCCTTCATTACTAAGACAATGTCTACAACACTCCGATAATCAACTAAAAATATCTTGTCAATTGACAAAAGAAAGAAAAGTTTTGTGAATATCATTAGCAATAGGACTTGTTGCACCACCACTAAGCTTATCCAAACAAAGTGCCTTGGTCAGATTTATTCAGTTTGGAAAACAATTTTATGTAGCATATATCGAGAAGGTGTGCCGACAAATCAAGATTGGGTCATGGCATCAGCACCATAGCCGGCCATCAAAATATAGCAGCAACTAGAAAGCAACGAGGAGGAAAACTTTCCAGTTGCAGAGAAATTCAGTTGCAGTGATTTCTAAGTAGACGACTTATTGTCACGAAGTCAAGTCTGGGTAACATGGCCAAAATTATAGCTGTATGGAGAAACTGTACCGCAACCTTAGTTCGATTTAATTGAATATATTAAGTTAGCTGAAAAACCAGCCCTATAAATTTAAAACGTTACACGGGTGGAGCGGTCCAAATAACAAAGGTGAACTAGTCACTTATCAAAGACAACAATATTTCTCCAGAAAAATGGTTAACTTGACAAGTTATAGAAGTACGTCTAGGAATCGACCAAAAATTTCAACGAGCGGTTCGTCTGATGCTATTGATCGTAGGAATCGCACAAGTGTCTTTGGTTCGGTTTCATCATTAACCAATTGGAGCAGTCCAATTAATGTCATCATAAACTACAATTTAAGCACAATCCAAACTTAACTCAATCTCAATTTACATTTTTAGACATTTATTCTTTAACAGAAAGCAGCGTGAGGGTGAAAAGTTGGATGATTTTATAACCGAATTGAAAAAGTTAGGCATAACATGTGACTTCGAAGACATCAAAGACAATTTAATTAAATATAGAATAATAAGTGGTATAATTAATAAACAATTACGAGATAGATTGTTGAGAGAAGAAGCGGTGGATTTGGAAAAGTGTACACGATTATGTAGAGCAGCAGAGTTGGCAGAAACACAGCTAAGAACATTAAAAGGAATGGACAGTATCGACAAAATAAAACAATATAATCAAAATAAATCAAATTATGGTAATAATGACAGGGGGAATCCAAATTTCCAGCAAAATAAAACAAAGAATATGCCATTGACATACAGGGGGATCAACAATCAGAACAAAAGCGAATATAGAGGAATGGGACAACAAGTGAATAGGAGTTATCAAACGGGTGGAAATCAAAATAAAAACGATGACGTGTTTGATTGTAAAAGATGTGGGTTTCAACAGGGAAGAAGAAGCTGTCCGGCATTTAATCAACAATGCAGGCTATGTAATAAGGTAGGACATTTTAAAAGAATGTGTAAGAATAAAAGTATATTTGAAAATAAAAGATTTAAAGTAAATACGATAAAAGAAGATAAAGAAAATAAATTCTTAGGGTCAAAAGAAAGTGGTGTGAGTTCAGCATGGTATGAAAATGTTGAAATAGTTGACCATAACATATCGATAAATTTTAAAATTGATATAGGAGCAGACTGTATTATTATAAATATAGATAGTATAAAATATTGTAATATGGAAATAAGTGAGAATAATTCGAACTTAATATCGTACAATGGTACAAAAATAGAGGTATTAGGGGTGACATATTTAAAGTCACGAATAAAAGACAAGATTTACAACATAAAATATCACATAACGGAACAAAACACAGTACCCATATTAGGAATTAGCACGATTGAACACACAGGGTTAGTAAAACGGATACAGACAATATTCCAAAGTATAATAGAAGAGTTTAAATCAAACTTTGAGGGGATAGGACAGATACCAAATTATGAATATGAATTTGCACTGAAAGATAATTACATAGCAAGAATAGAACAGGCAAGAGGGATACCTTTTAAAATTAGAGACAAATTCAAACAGGAATTAGATAAAATGTTAGAAGACGGAATTATAGAAAAAGTTGACAGACCAACTGAATTTGTTAATCAGGTAGTTATAGTAAAAAAAGATGACGGATCACTCAGAGTATGTCTAGACCCACAAAATTTAAACTCATGTCTATTAAGAGAATATTATCAAATGCCAACGTTTAACGAAATAACCAGTAATTTGAATAAAGCCAAAATATTTTGCACTCTTGATTGTAGTAAAGCATTCTATAAAATAAAACTGACAACATGCCGTATGGAATAAAGACAGCAAGTGAGATATATAAAAAAAAATTTGAAGATGTATTTTTAGGAATAAAAAATATGGAAATATATATAGATGAAATAATTATATGGTCACAGACAATGGGGGAACATGAGGAAATATTAAGAATGGTTATGAAGAGAGCGAAAGAAAATAATATAAGATTTAATTTAGGAAAATGTAAAATAGCAGAAAAATCAATTACATTTCTGGGGCATGTTTTCGAGGAGAATGGGATAAGGATAGATAAAGATAAGATAAAAGCAATAGAAAAGATGAACAAGCCAAAAGATAAAAAGGCAGTAGAAAGATTCTTAGGAACGATTACTTATTTAGCTAAATTTATAAAAAATGTGTCGGATTTAACTGAACCAATGAGACAATTAATAAGAAAAAACACAATCTTCAAGTGGGAAGAGATACATGACAAAGTATTTGAGGAATTAAAACAAATAATAACAAAAGATTCAGTACTAGATTTTTATGACCCAAACAAAGACTGTGTTTTAAGTGTGGATGCTAGTGGTACGGGAGTAGGTGCAGTCATAATGCAAGATAACAAACCGGTTGCGTACGGGTCAAAGGCATTTACGCAAACACAGGTTAATTGGGCACAGATAGAAAAAGAAATGAATGCAATTGTATATGGATGTGAGAAATTTCACCAATACATAGCAGGGAAATAGTTAGTAGTCAAAAGTGATCATAAACCTTTAATTCAAATTTTTAAAAAATCATTAAACGAAATACCAATAAGACTACAGAAAATGAGATTAAAATTACAAAAATATGACATAGAACTAATGCACAGACCAGGCAAGGAACTTATTATAGCAGATATGTTATCTAGAGCTCACACTGACGAGATGGACGAAGATAATATGATGTCAGATATATCAATATTAATGATAGAGCTAAAAGAAAATATGCCGGACAAAAAAATACAAGAAATAATCGAAGAATCAAATAAAGATATTGAAATGTTGAATTTGAAAAGTTTAATAAGATTAGGTTGGCCTACAGAGAAACATTTAGTACCGGATAATGTTAAACAATATATCACTTATAGAGAAACTCTATTCAAGAATGACGGACTAATTTGGAAAAATAATAGAATAGTAGTACCAAACAAATTTAGAAAGGAAATGATAAACAGGTTACATTACAATCACATGGGTAAAGAAAAAACTAAGCTAAGAGCAAGAGAAAGTATTTTTTGGCCAAACATGAATAAAGAAATAGATGAAATAGTAGAAAATTGCGAAACGTGTTTAAAATTCCAAAAATCAAATCAAAAGGAGAAAATAATTAATTCAGAAATGCCGAATGAACCGTGGCAAATGGTGGGTACGGACATATTTTTCTTCGAGAATAATAATTATATAATGGTAATAGATTACTTTTCAAAATATGAAGAAATGGCTATGCTACCAAACATGTCAAGTGAAGCTACAATTAATATTTTAAAATCAATATTTGCAAGACAAGGTATACCATATGTGGTGAGAAGTGATGGTGGTCCTCAGTATAATTGTAGACAATTTAGAGACTTTGCAGCAACCTATAATTTTACACATATTAAATCAAGTCCGAATTATCCAAAAAGTAATGGGATGGCAGATAGATATAAACAAACTTTGAAACGTTTGTTAAAGAAACCGAGCGATGATAATAAAGATCCTTACCTAGCGTTATTAGAATATAGAAATACGCCAATATCAAGTGAAATTGAATCGCCAAATAAAATAATGTACGGAAGAGAACTTAGAGGAATATTACCATTTGTAACGAAAAATGATAATTCAGAGATTTATGATAAATTAATTAAAAGACAAGAAAAAAATAATAAATACTATGATTTTGTGCTAGAAATTTAGAAGAATTTGAAAGAGGAGATAGAAATTGAAGTTCAGAATAGAAATAAAGAATGGGAGCCACCAATAGTAACAGAGAAGAATACTAGTCCAAGACAATACCAAATTATGAAAGAAAACGGAACCTTTTAGATAGAAATAGGAGTCACTTAAGAAGAGATAGTAATAAGAGATCATTTATAACAGTCCCCAACAACGTTTATGACAATTTAGATAAAGAATCGAATAAAATGCAAGAAGGAAACAACGGAAATATCAGTATGGATAGAAATAGAACAAGAGAGTATGAATCAACGAATGTAGAGTGTAATGAAATAGATTTAAATGGAAGTAGAGAAGGTTTTGAGGGACAGTTAAGGCAAAATATAACGACCAGACCAGGAAAACCATTAACTTGAAAGATTATTACACTTATTAAAACAAATTATATATATAAATTAAAATGTAAAAAAAATAAAAAAAAAATGAAAATAGAGGAGATGTCACATATATATTTTATTATACATAGGATTACAAATAATTTGAAAAAAGTTTTTTCGGTATGATAATTTCTTGGTAACTTTTCATGTTTAACGAAAACCATATCTGTTAAGATCTACCTTACAGACGAAGTAGCGAGCTACTTTCGACCATTAAAACCCTAAAAACTGGCGCTAAATAACTTAAGCGATATAACGACAAGAGTTGCATGCTACCAAACTAAAATCATTTTTCATACTTTCACGATTAAGACTCGAATCCTTAACCAAATATCCAAATATTTCAATTACGTTTATTTGGTTTGAGTGAGTAATTAACATCATTAAATTTCACACTCGCGAATTCTCTTCCATCATGAAGCAATGAAGTAAACACGATAATAAAAATGTTAAATAATAATTAAATTAAAAAATGTTTAGAGAGGGCACGCGTCCCCCTATTGTTATATAATATTTGTATACATTTATTGTAAACAAATATATTATGTACATAGTTTTTGTTTACTTACATTTTATGTCACATCTCAAAAGTCATAAAGAGTGTTTTTGAAATATGTATATATGGTTAAATTTGAGCGCAACATTATTTGCTGCAACTGACAAATGTATGTATTATGTAATTTAAGTAATTTATTCAAAGGCTATTCCTCTAATGTTATTTTATGTGATTGGGGCCAAACTAACAAGTGTTCGATATATAACCAAATAATTATTTAGGTTTTATGTCTAGCCTCGATTTTTATCTCGAAAAATGACAAATTACACACCTTTATAGTGATTGATCAAGATCAATGATAGATCTAAGCTTTGCAAGATAATTAATGATCGATCATTCAAGGTTAATCATAAAGCCGGTAGCATCAAGATCAAATTTAAACCGAGGCTATCAACATTATAAGAAAAACCATGTGCAACTCACACACGTGAAACTTAACCACAGCATCTAGATTTGTGTTTTCAACTGTATCTTAAGGTAAAATCTGTTTTCGGCGTTACATTCAACTTCAAATTTTGAGACAAAAGCAACATAACCAAATAATTTAAACTTTCATTTTTCACGAAACGAAAATCGGTTAAGATGTAAAGAAGTAAAGAAACTCTTAATTTTTTTTTTGATAAAACTTGAACGGTTGCATAACGCAATTGAATTTTTTTGTTTTTTACATCACATCTCTTGTTGGTTTTGGTTTATTGTTTTTTTTTTTTTTTTTTTTGCAAATATATTCAATATTAATGTGAAAGTAATAACAAACAAAAAATGAGAATTTGATAAATCACTTACTTCCATTTCCTGTCAGGCTTGCAATTATCACCCAAACCACGACAATTGCAAATGATAATCGCTGTGATAATAATGCTATTGATCCAAGGATAAAATGTAAATCACGAACTGTCGTGGCATGCAAACAAATTACCGCTATTGATGCTGTTACAATCCAAATAAATGGTACAAATTTTTTGTTGATATAAATTTTGCCATCATTCCGATTTAAGTAGTAAGCCGACACTATACCAATATAGTAGGGATGAATTCGCGCCCATGGTCCAATATACAGCATAGTACCGGTTTCGTACAAAACATCAAAACTTTAAATAAACAATTATAATGGTTAAATGAAAGTGAAATTCTGTGTATATGGTCGCGTAACAATTTATGTACTTACGCGGCATTAAAATTTTTATAAAGTGCAATACCGAATGATGTCATAAACACAATGAACCACATTAATAAAAATAATTTTTTGCCTTGCTCTGGTTTCCTATAAAAAGAGACACCAAAAATGAATTTAGGATTTAGTCTAAACCTGAAACCTGCCCGCAAACTTACTTGGCATAAAAAAACAAAATAATCGTAAATACGAAAAAATATTGCATTTCACAGGCCAACGACCATGTCCAGTTGGCACATAGCTCATTTGCGTGGAAAAAATTTTGAATGTACAACAAATTTCTCCACCAATATTTTTCAAACAGTACATCATTTCGCTCGTGCAAATAAAAATGCGATACATTCGCCAAGTATGCGGTTCCAATTTCTGTCATTAAAATCGTTACGATATAGAGCGGCGATAATCTTATATACCGCTGTAACAGCATACGTCCAAATAATTTAATATTACTCAGAAAATTATTTGCCTTGATCTCATTTATTTGGCTTTTGTTTTTTAAAAAGTTGGCGGCCAATAAAAATCCACTTATCGAGAAGAATAAATCGACTAAAATTGGGGCATTCGCCAACGATTGAAATATCAATTTTTCGGCATAATCAAAAAGTACGGCTTCATTGTCGACCGTATAATGCATAAACCAATTTACGTGAAATGCCAATATCCAGAAGCATGATATTGATCTGCGGAATAACATAATACGATTACGTATATAGGTTTGTAAACATTGTTGAATCATTTTAAACATTATTATTACCTTAAACCATTTATGACGGGTATCGAACTTGGTGTTGTATCCATTTTTGCGATCCGACTAAAATTCTGTTTTACCGAAAAACATTTAGCAACCCGCTCGAATACGGACAATTGGCTCGGCTCATCGGTTGGCACATATACAGCGCATATTGATAAAATGGCTGTGGTTAGACCTAATAAGCTATAAATATAAATATTTATTGTTAATTTGTGGTTAGAATGAATTATATGGTATATAAAATAAGTTTATATTTACATAATTAATTTAACGGTGATTTTGTTGAAAAATCCTGGGCTCAACTCTAAATCACGAACATCGATTACATCGGGTCGTAATTCGTAAATATTTTGCAGCTGCAACGTGTTTTTGTTGAAAATGTGTTGTGTCATATTTTTGATTTCATTATTGGAACAGCTTTCGGGTAGGCATAGGCCAAGATGTAGTATGCCCTGAAAAAATAAATGAATATTTTAAAATAAATGAATATTAGTGTTCAATCGAAGCATGCTTTTGCTATTAAATTTTCGTCATTCTATTGTTGTTAAATTTTCTCTTTCAATGTTTCAATAGAGTAACAAAACATGTCCGTCCGTGTTTTACTTAAACTCGTCGTTTATTTTTATCTATGAATTATTACAAAAACGCTTGTCGGTCATTTTGATAAAAGATGTTTTTAGTGAGAAAAGTTTGGGAAAATGGTAGGACAGGACAGGACCCTCAAGCCGTATGATAATGAGTGATAATTGGTTAAACAGTTCAAGAATTTCAGCAGCAGAAGATATTAATACTATATTTTGAGTCGGGGCGATTATGTGTGAGGTAGTAAACAATTCCTTAAAAAATTTAGAATAAATTTAAAAAATGGTCAAAGCTACCGAAGTTATTTTCTATCAAATCGCAATTAAATGAATGTTTAACGGCAAATTTCTGATCGGTAATGAAGTATTTGTCGCACAAAAATTTGTCGATAAACTTATACAAAATAACTTAGGTAACTTTGACATATAGGAAATCCTGGACAACTTGGGAAAATCAGTGTACTTTTCAACCTTGGATTTGAAATCCGGTTTCCACCAGATCCCAATGGACGAAAAGTCGCAGGAGAAAACGGCATTCTTAACGGGGAAAGGTTATTTTGAGTTCAACGGAATGCTTTTCGGCCTAAAAAACGGCCCTGCTACGTTCCAACGTGCCAAGAACAATGTCTTACAAGATCTAATTTTTGGATATATGTCACGTATATTTAGATAACATAATTATAGTGGAACAAAACTTGGATAACCACATACAGAATCTTAATAAGGTACTCACGAGACTGTCACACTTCAATCTGAAAATCCAACTAAATAAACGTGAATTTCTATAACGGGAAACAGTTTCTCGGACACATAATAACACAGGACGGCGTGAAACCAAATCCAGACAAAATACAAAAAATTTTGGACTGGCAGCTACTTAAAAATCCCAAAGAAATCAAACAATTGTTAGGACTCGCAGGCTACTATAGAAGATTCATTAAGGGTTATTCTAAAATAACAAAACCGGTGTCCAAATACCTAAAAAACAACACAAGAATCAATATTAAGGACATCGAGTATATAAAAGCCTTTGAGACGCTGAAAAGAATCCTGGCTACAGATCAGATATTAGCGTACCCAGATTTCACCAAACCGTTCATTTTAACAACACACCATCAGCTTTCGCTCTGGGTGCAGCTCTTTCTCAGATTCAAAGTAACGTTGAAAGACCACGCACCCTAAACTCGAAATAAACTAAGCGACTAATGAAAAAGAAGCATTGGCCATAATATGGTCTGTAAAAAAATTTCAACCATACCTGGGGGTCAATTCACGTTCCGTGAAAAGTAAAATGAAAAGTATTTTCAGTGAGAAATACACATTTCCGATTCATGTTCCTTGAGAAGGAAAAAAATGACGTCAAAATCTTTTCATATGAATAAAACTTTCTCACCGACCAATTTGGCGGTGAGAACATCATAAATATGGAAATAAAATTCTATAAAAACTAAATTTGTATTTTTACCATTAAATGTGCATTGAAACTATAATATGATTCACTTTAAACTTTACTAATAAGTAAATCTATTAAAAACTATTCCGTTTATTTAAGAAAAGCCTCTGACAAAAACTGATTAACTAAATCTACTTTATCATTTATTTAGCTAATATTTAAGCCAATTGTTGTATCAGCTAGCGGAAATATACATGAAACTCGAAAAAATATGTGTTTACAGTGTAGCTTACTATGGAAATAAAATTCTTCTTTTTCTTATGGAAATAATTCTTTTTCATTTGGACATCGAGAATCGCTTATTGTCGTTGTGTGAAATGTTATAAATGAAAAAGACTTGATGGAATCAAAATGAAAACTTTTTTTTCATTAGGTTTTTTCATAGAACGAGAATTGACCCCCAGTACGGTAACAAGTTTACGTTAATAACGGATCATAAACCCAAACACAATTCTGAGGTGGAGACTCGAATTGGAGAATTATGATTACAGTACAACGAGAAGATGGGTAACAATTCAAGTGAATCTGGAAGAAGAACGTGAAATCGCTCCGTCAATGATAGTGAATTAAAAACTATCCACTCTGCGGCTACGACCGATGACTAATACATATATCCATTTTCCTTCTGGAATTGTACAAAAATTCCAATCCTTCGAAATTAGGAGTGAAATCGAAGAAATACAAGGGACTCTCCATAATATTCAGGCAAACTGTCAATTAGTAGAAATGCTTGACATCGAAGTAATCAACCAAGAAAACATCCTAAACAGAAATCAAATTAAGAATGTACACCTAAGACAAGTTGCAAACCATCAGAACTGGATGTGGACATTATCTGGAGTTGTATCCCTCTCATCAATCGGCATATTGGTATTATTCAGTTACTATATATTACCATGCAAAGACACTATACGTCAATCAAAATAGAAAAATCATAAAGCCGAAACTCCGAAGCTCAGAAAGCTGAGACAGCAACATCATATTCGAACCTATTCAGAAAAGCCGGCATCAAAATTAAGGATGCGGACGCCCTTTCTTCACCCCCGGAAGGAGTTATGGTCATATAAATGACTGAATCAACAGATTATACATAACAACATTCCACATGCTGCGCGTGTAAGATATAGGGTTACCTAACTAGAATAATCAAACTGATGACTACACACAACGTGAGTTGTATAGTTAGTTAGAAATAAGTAAATTCCAATCTTTTGCTGATTCAGAACATTTCGGTGAGAATTTTAATTGTAAAGTTAGATTTTAGATTTTAAAGTTTAGTTTTTAATCAAACTTTGTTATGGAAAGTAATAATTAATAAAATGTTAAATAAATAATTTTTTTTTTATGTTTGTTAAATTGTGAAACCTATAACTATACATAATATGTTTTATATTATATTATATTAAATTTATTATTATATTATATTATATTTTAATTTATATTATATAAACAGGGGTATCAAATACCGCTATCGGAGCACAATTACAGATTTTTGATTTTTTGGGCAAGAATTTGAAGTAATGTGATTTTTAAAAAAATCGTTTTTTCTATTAAACGAAAGGAAATAATAGTAAAATTGGGACAACAATTACTGGTCCCAAAACCAATCTTTAGGGGTACCAAGCACCGCAGTCCGCAATCATAGCACATTTGCAGATTTTGAATTTTCTGGTCCAGAATCTGCTGAGTTATATTAGGTGGTTTTCAAAATAATCGAATTTTCTATGAAATGTATGGAAATAATAGCAAAAAAGCTATCTTTGGAGATACACTCCGCTTGATTTGATTGCGGACTATATTTTGTAACGTAAATTTTGGTACAAATATTGATGAAAACTTTGTCCGAAAAAAACACCGTCCATGCAAGAATAACGTAGTAACATCACGTTATATTCGTTTTTACAAAACATACACAATGTTTTTTGTTTCATTTAATTGCGGACTGGACATTGGAATATTGAGTTGGGCATTGAGTTTGGGGTTGAGTTGAAGGTTAAGTTAGGGGTCAATTTGCTGGTTGAGTTGAAGTTGAGTTCAAGTTCGGTTGGGGTTGGATTAAGATATAGTGAGCAGTTGATCAAAACTTTTTATATGCAGGTTTGAGGATTGAGTTGAAAGAGAGTTTGCGGTTGGGTTAAGGTTCAGTTAGGGGCCGTTTGCGGATTGAATTGTGGTTGAGTTGCGATTGAATTAGTGTTTAGTGAGCAGTTGAGCAATCTATATGTGTATATATATAAAAGTGAGTGCTTGTATAAATAACAGCATATGTGTATGATATTTAAACAAATCCACACGCATTGACCGATTTAAATCAAACTGTATGCAAACATTGTTTAAGACAAGGTTAGAAGGTCAGGACTGTTAATACATATTTCAAACCTAAAATTGGACATTTTACATTTCAAACGGAACCTTTACCAAATTACATGAATGGCCAATTAGGTGGGAATTTATTTATTTCTTAACGGATTTTAGTGAAATTTGAAATCTTAGATGAAAATGGGATTATAAAATAATTTTCGGATAAAGTTCTGGATATGGCCTAGTATGGGGAGCTTGCCTATTTTTCAACCGATTATGATGAAATTTGGCATATATAATACGTAGGAAATGGGATTTTGGATGAAGTTCTGAAATATGGCCAAGTATGAGGAAATTTGGGTATTTCTTAAGCGATTATGAGAAAAATCGACATGTCCGTTGGAACTGGGATTCTAAAATGATTTTTGGATGAAATTCTGGAATATGGCCAATTAGGATGGAACTTGCCTAATTCTCAACCGATTATGATGAAATTCGATAGGCACACTAGTAATGGGATTACAAAATTTCTTAATCTATTTCCTAAAGGATTTTAGTGGAATTTTACACGTGTAATGGAAATGGGATTCCAAAATGATTTTTCGACAAAGTTCTAGAATATGTCCCAATAGATTGGAACTTTGCTGGAAATGAGGATTTAAAATAATTTTTCTAATTCCGACACTCTACAATACTGTTAATAGTTTCAATGCTGCGGCGCGTATCGGCCTCACACTGCCCGATTTCGGCCATATGGGCATGTTTTTATGGGCTGTCCTTGCCAAAATGCATTCTCGACATTCAATTTAAGCCACTTTTTCGAGCACTGCTGGCCGTATGGCACGAATAACATGAACAAAGCTGACCTCCAAGGCGTCAATTGTTGCTCAATATTTGCGCAAAATTTTCCATGTAGTGGACGGACAGAGCCCCAATTCCTGCGAACGACGACGAATCGATAAATTTGGATCTTCTTCCACATTTTCATTTACAGCGGCGATATTCTCTTCAGTACGCACATTCTTCGACTCGTTGATGTTATTGAATCCTCTAGAGAAATCTAGATCCACAGTTCGACGGATGGCTTGCTCAGATGGACGATTATGTGCGCCATAAAAATCACGAAGTCGTCTATAAGTTGCGGGAATCGACGACTGATTTTCAAAGTAAATTTTAATAATTTCGTATGTTTTTTAAAACATTTTTATTTCCTAGATAGATACCGACTACCACAGATATATGGACTCAAGTAATTAAAGATGACTATTCAATTTGAGAATTTCCCAAGCTGCTGCGAAACGATGGATGGGAAATATATTGTAATTAGCTCCCCACAAAATAAAAAATCATTTAGCGTAATACGTTTTGCGATTGTGGACGGAAATTATAAGTTTCTATATGTCGATATAGCAACGAATGGTCTAGCTGATGATGCTTTAGTTTTTCCCAAAAGCTATTTCAATAAAGCGTTAGAGGAAAACACATTAAACATACCATCAGAAGGAGTGTTTCTGGGAGACGATTCATTTCCCCTTAAACTTAATTTTGAAAGCCTTACAGGAAAAGGCTGTTTACAAAAGAGGAAATTGTATTCAATTATAGACTTTCAATTATAGAAACGGTGGACTTAATAGTCACATCTGCTTGTTGTCTTCACAATTGGCTCAGAAAAAAAACTAATATAAAGAATCCATACATATCGCAGGAAATGATTCACAGATAATTTTAACAGAAGAGGCAAAGTGTACATGAAGGCCATAAACATTAAGTGGGTTATATATATTATCTGAGTGTTATTGAAGTTTCTGTGTGTGACATAATGAAAAGTTTTTTTATTTTGTGTTTATTGTTGTAAATGGTGAGGTTTTTGCCCCTAACCTTACCGTTACAACATTAAAACATGGAAAGCGTTCGTTTGCGTTTTTTTTCTAACAGATATTTTAGACATTTCAAAAATATTTTTAAATTATTCACTTTTGCGCGTAATAAGTAACTTATACCCGAAATGTCACTTTAACCGCTGTGGCGACGTAGTCATTTTTTGAATTTATTCTAAATTTTTTATAGAATTGTTTACTACCGCTAATATTTATCGTGGGGATTTCGTCATTCCTCCCTGGTTTCCTTTTAACGGAATTCTAAGAAAGACCTCGATATTTTTGATGTTTTGGGATGATTTTAGTTAATTCAAGGGGAATAAAAGTTTATAAATTATAGAACTATGTATTTCTAAAAAATTAAACCGTGAAGAACGGATAATGAAGGTGAATATTTTGGTGATGACACGTCAGACAGTCAAATACGCGAAATAATTATATTGACGAGGCTTATATCATGTCTCCGTTTTATATTATGTCAATCGATTTACACCAGCAGTGCTCAACTATAAGCTCTTTCCACTCTTTGAGTTCTCAAACACCAACTAGAAACCATTTCCGCTCTTTGCGCTCCCAAATATTTTTTTTATAAACAAATTAAATAATACATTACCGTTATAAATTCCCGTTATTTGCCTGCTGAATTTATATAAAAAAAACAATTTATTCAGTCGTCTCTATTCATTTATCTTGCAAGGATCAATTCTCGTGTAACGTACAGTCGTACACTACCAGTGAATGAAGAGTTTCAGTAGTGCTATTTATTAAAAATAAAAATAAAAAATGGTCAGTCATTCGAAAAAAAGTTTTTGCGTGGAATGGGAATACGAATTTTTCTTCATAGAAAATAGCCAAAAAAAAAACCGCAATGCCTAATTTGCAGAGCAATACTGGCTTCACTGAAACGTAGTAATGTGAAGAGGCACTACTATAAACTGCATAAAAAGGATTATGAAAGTGTCATTGGAGCTGCTCGAGGTGACATAATTGAAAACTAGAAACCATTGATTTTCCGATCGAATCTACATCAACTTCGTCTTTCGATCCTATGTTTTGTTCATATTACGAGTATCATATGTTGCTAGCTATTGGCATGTTGCAGTCTTTCGGCAATGAAGGACACATGTTAATAAACAAAATACAGAATTGTAAATTTTATTCATTAACCCTCGACGAAAGTACAGATATTACTAACGTGGCACAAGTAATAATATTTATTAGATTTATAGATAATAATTTTAATGTAGGAGAGGAACTTCTTAACGTAGTACCAATGTATAATACGACAAAGGGAGCTGATATTTTCCGAGCTGTCGAAATTACTTTTGAGTCTATTGGTGGCTTTGAAAAGCTAAGTGCAGTTTGTACCGACGGAGCTTCAAATATGAGAGGGGGCGGGTCCGAATTACTTGGGCAGTTTAGAAAACGTAATATTATTGCTCCATTCTACCACTGCATTTTACACCAGGAGGTCCTTTGTGCTAAAACAATTGGTTTATCTGATATGATGTCATCCATTATTTGCGTTGTGAATAAGATTCGTGGCGGCCACAAAGCATTGACACATCGCAAGTTCAGGTTACTCTTAGCAGAACTTGATGCTTCATATGGAGACTTACGGATTTATATAGAGGTATCCATGGTTAAGCAAAGGAAAATACCTCCAACGGTTTATCGAACTTCGTGCAGAAGTGTTGACATTTCGTGAGCAAAATGTAAAAGGCAGCGAAATAATGCAAATGAATATGAAAAACAGTCAATTTTTAGGAGAACTTGCATTTTTGACGGACATCACAGTAATTCTATAATTGATTTAGTTTCTAAAATAGATGGATTTAAAAAAATACTAAACATATTAAGAAATCAATTAGGAAATGACAATCGGTGCAACCTCCCATCCGGTGTCATTATCAAATCTGAGCAAAATAGTTCGAGTTTTCGGCGTTTTGACGATAATTTGAAACGTTTGCAAGAAGAATTCGACAAACGATTCAGTGACTTTGAAGATATTAAAAAACTAATGCCAATGTTCCTGGCACCTAAAACATGTGACATTTTGAGTCAAGACCAAAAATTTCAGATGGAATTATGTAACTTACAATCAGACCTTAATCTTTTGGCAATTTCAAGCACTGGACTTCATTTTTGGAAAGAGATTTCATCAGAAAACTGCCCGACATTGAAGAATGAAGCGCTTAAATTGGCATCCATGTTCGGGAGCACTTATTTGTGTGAAAGTGCATTCCCACACTTAAAAATTATTAATAATGAATATTGTAATATGCTTTCTGAAAACAATTTGTAACATTTAATATGGATTGCCCTCTTACACAACGGTGTACTGTATATTTTTTTATATAAAATAAAAACTTACTGGAATTTGAAAATAAATATTTATTTGTCAATAAAATGAAACAATTGATATATTTTTTTGTTAGTTTCCGCTCTTTTCAACTTTTTTATGGACATCGCTGATTTACACAACAAATATTGAAATACAAACTTTTAAAAAGTATGTTTTTAATTTTGAACAATTTTTTAGGTCTTTTAATTTTGAAAGTTTAGCATTTCGTTTAATTCTAAAATTGATGATACGATGTTAATAACTAAAATAATCACAACATTGCAGGATATAATATATATAAGCATTTTGGTGCAGCGTGGGAGTCGACATAGATTAAGGAGAGAACAATGACAAATCTCACCGCGAGACCGTTAACTGAAGAAGCACCTGAGCGTGGTACCAAAACCGATGAGACTTATCAACCGGTTGCATATATTGTAAGTTCTGTCGAAAATCAAATCATCCCGAGCAGGAATGTTATTTTCATAAAAATAAATATCAAATGCAGAACAATTCAATGAACGAGAAGAAATTCTATTTATTCACACAGATTTATAAGGAACAAAAGATTAAAGAAATGTCATGGATAGTAGACTCTGGATGTTCAACACATATGGTAAATTGAAAATAATGTCTAAACTCGATGGTTGAGTCATCGTCAGAAATAGGCATTCCGAAACAGTCAGAGTCCATGCAAGCAGAAGCAATCGGAAAAATAGAAATAGAAGAAGGCACTTTTAATAAAGTTCCTTATGTTCCTGATCTAAGTAAAAATCAAAGTTTAAATGCAATCACATCACATGGTGGAGAAGTGCAGTTCAAAAAAGATGCAGTAGAGGTGAAATTAAATAATACAACTGTAATGAAGATCAACAAGAATGAAACCGGATTGTATGAGGTGAAAATAAAAACATTCTCTAATGAAGAAGAGTTGCTGAAATGTGGCACAAGAAATTAGGTCACCTTAGTTATGCTTATTTAAAAAGGCTCAAATCAATGTAAACTGCTATTGATGATTTAAAGTATGATGCAAATCAACTAGAATAGACTAGAAAAGAAACTTCTCACTTTCTTCAACTAGAAAATAATAAATTGATACCAGCTATAGAAGAGAAAATGAAAGCCCTAAATGTCAACCAAACCGGGTTTCTCGTCAATCGTGAAGAAGTCAAAAAGGGAAAGGTTAGGACATTAAGGAGTTGTTGAATATTCAAAATTAAAGATGACGGAAAATATAAGGCTAGACTGGTCACTAAAGGTTGTGAATAACAGTATGGTGTAAATTCCAAAACGTACTTTATGGACTTAAGCAAGCTACTTAAAATTGGAATATAATATTTACCAAGTTCTTAATGAATCAAAGACTTCAACCACCAAAATCAGAAATGTGTATATTCAAAAATAAAAATGCATCAATAATTCTAGCAATTTATGTTGATGACGGATGGTTAATTGGAAATAATCAACAAGAAATGAAAAATCTATTAGACCAGCTAGGAAGGTTAAATTTGAAATGACTACAAGTACAAATCCTGACATTTTTCTTGGTATCGAATTTTTAAAAATACCAGATGGGTTAAAATTAACACAAGAAAATTATTCAAAGAAAATTTTGTCAAAACTTCAAATGGATGAATCGAAAACAGTGGAAAAGAAACAAGTTCCAGAAATAGACAGTGAAGAAAACTACCCTTACCGAGAAGCAGTAGGCAGTCTACTATATTTATCGAACAAAACAAGACCGGACTTGGCATTTTCTATAGGATTTGTAAGTCGCTATCTGGAAAAATCCAACACTCAACATATAACAAACATAAAGCGAATTTTTAGATATTTAAATGGTACCATTAGTGGTGGAATTAAATTTACTTGTAATTTTGATGTATTTTTGTGGCTGACCAATAAGTTCGTGTTCTAGAAAACAGAATATTGTAGCACTTTCTATTTACAGAAGCAGAGTACATTGCTGCTGTTGAATGCTGTCGTGAATTGTTATATCTCAAAACACTCATAGAAGAACTACTCAATGATCAACAGATAGGTGTGAACCTTTTTATTGATAACCAAAGTGCAATAAAAATGATTGAAAACGGAATTGTCAACAGAAGAAGTAAACACATAGATGTCAAATATCCTTTTATTAATGAAACAGTAAAAAATGGTTTGACTCAAATTAAGTATTGTAAATCTGAAATGCAGACGGCAAATATATTAACTAAACCATTAGGAAATACTAAATTTGCAAAAATATTGTTAATAATAGTCGTATTTCCATGAGAAGTTTACAACAATAATTGCTTGCGACACGAATTAAATAATTAAAACCAAAAGTTTGAATTATTTAGTTCATTCCTAATTTTAGTTATACCACCTAACATCAGGTGCCAAATTGTTCTTTCTTTTTGTTGTTTAATTTCAATTCAAAAAAATAATTCGTGACTTGTTTTCATGAGAAACAATAATTCAAATTAAATTTTCCTCTTTCTTAATGTATTTTGTAATTATAGTTTAATGGGAAATAATTGAATTGAATAGAATAAAAACTACTTAGTTTATAATTAAGGGGAAATGTTGAAATATTGAACTTACATATTATGGTTTAATGGGTAACTGTCATTTTGTGGTTTTTTCGACTCAACCTTTTTAGAAGAACAGAGTTTAAAGATTTTTGTAATGTGGTTTTCCTGTTGCAACAAAAAACATATTCGGAGTCGAATCCGAGTTGAAAAATGACAGTTTTTTGAAGTTTTAACTGGAACAGCCAAAAATCCGGATTCTGCGATTTTTTGTTTTTTATACGGTTGTGTGAATATACGTATTAATTGTCAAATTCTATTTTTATAATTAGATTATTAATACTGATGAATTTTTCCGTAAATTAATAAATAATTTATTGTAATCATGTAATTTGTTGTATTTTGTTGATTATTTTACTGTTTTTTAAATATATTTTTCCGCATATTTATTTTGATGTTTAAATGACATTTCGATGACATTTAAATGTAATCGTGTTAGTTATCGCTCCGAAAAATTTTACCGAGCGACGAATGACAGCTGCTGTCACTTAAGTTTCGCTCCGAATCTGTTTTTTGTTGCAACAGGAAAACGACATAAGAAGTAACAAGTGCACCACTGTACAGTGCACAAACACGTGTACACTGCGGATACAATTAAAGTTTAAACACAAAGGAAACCGCCTTAATTTATCATAATTCAACATTTATATGTTAAATTTGTCTAATAATAGTAAATTACTAGTGATACCTAAATGATTCTGGTCTCGTGTCGAGTCACTTCCTTCGACCTGTAGAATACGAATTTATAGTAGAAGTGGTACGACGCGTCAAATGAAGTGAAACGACTAGGGGAATGGGGGTGTAATTTATTAGTAGTTTTATTGAACATAAACAACAGCTTCAAAATGAAAACATTAAAAAAAACAAGAAAAATTACACACGGTTGAGTGCAGTTATAAAAGAAAAAGCCTAAATGTGAATACGTGTGAATAAAACCCCTTTTTAAAAACAAGCAGCCATGTACTAAAAAGAATAAGATAAGTTTAGGTTTTTATTAAGGTAATTCAATGCCAAACGCTAGATATAATTAAGTGGGCATACCTGCAAGCTTTTTGAAAACAAATAATTCAAAATAAAATGTTTCAGTGATAATTCAGCATTTGACATTGCCTTACAAAAACCTAAACTTATTTTTTTCGTTTTACTACATGGCAGAATACAAGCTTAGATTGTACGTCTTAATCTCAACACTTCTGATAACGCATCAATTGTAATAATAACGTGAACGAATCTTAAGTTCTCATGTGACATTTGTAAAGTGAGCTACAGTAACAAATGTCATTGACAGTTCAGTGGAGCATCAACGATTATACAACCAACATGCACAAGTTATAGTTGGATAAAGAACATCATTATTAACGTTAAACTAGTTGTGTTGTATTATTTCTACATTCTATTACATGGTGTCAGAAGTAAAAGAAGCTAATTAAATAATTAAAAAAGTGAATTCATGAAGAATTTTCAAAGCAAAAGTCAAAAAAGCAACGAACAGTAAAATCGAACGGAGAATTTCGTCGTCGAAACATTGGATTGCAACGTGCTTGTGAGTCATCAGTACGAAATCAAACACATGCTCATCGGGAAATATCATCAATAAAATCGAATCATCGGGCAGCAGAAAGTAATCATCGGACTAATTTGAAGCCTAAACAACACGTTTTTTCGGTCATATTTTTGAAAATTAAAGTCATGATCATTGGAAATTAAGCGAAATGGTCGACACACCAAAAACAATTGCGAGAGCTGGATTGCGCAGACTTGGCGACCGACTTGAAGAATTGGAAACGTGATTTTTTGGTGTAAATGATCGCGAACGATAAAAATGGTCAGGCAATTTTACTGTGGTTAATTGGAACAAAGGGTGCCAATATTTACAATACTTTGTTTCCAAATGATGAATCCGAACAGTCACTGCTTGTAACAGTAATCACAACACAAGAAATTCCAGCGACATCAACAGCAGCAGCACGCACCGAAACGGTAACAACACAGCGAACATTGGCTGATGTATTGAAGGCATTTTATAATCATTGTCTGCCACAGAAAAACGTGACTATGGAGTCATTCAAATTCAACAATCTGAACGAAAAGGAACGTCAGCTATTCAGCGAATTTTTGACCGAGCTCCGTGCGCAAAATGAACGTTGTGAATTTAATTGTTCGTGCGGATTGTCGTATGAAAACCGAATGTTGCATGATCGAATCATTACTGCGGACCGTGGAGCAGACGTCAATTGTATACCGTTGAGAATCATAAAAAAATTAAAAATTAAATTAAAACATGAGCAAAATGACTTCCCTGTATTTGACTATAGTAACAATAAAATTAAAGTTTATGGTATGGCCGAGATTAAATTATGGGATTATAAATTAAATATTGAACAAATAACAGAATTCATTGTTGTTGACGACACATTTGAACCGATACTTGGGCTTGAAACCTGCACAGACTTTGGATTGATTGAGCCAATCAATATTGATTTGATTGTGTGCTCTAATGCAGGAAAAAGGTTTGCAGGTGAAAATATCGATGTTTTCTCTGGTCTTGGAAAGATTCCCGGAAAAATCACCATACATCTACAAGAAAATGCCAAACCAGTCGTGCATTATAGAAAGCGATTTCCGGATACAATCGTTAAGAAGCTTAAGCAAAAACTTGATGACATGGTAGAACCGGGAATCATAACGCCAGTGACTCATCCAACAGATTGGGTGAATAATTTGCAAGTGGTTGAGAAATCAAGCGGTGATTTGCGAGTTTGCTTGGATCCCAAACCTCTCAATAAGTGCCTCAGGCGTGAACATTATTTGATACCCACTGTGGATGAATTGACCTCAGAATTGGTTGATAAGAAAGTATTCACAGTATTAGACTGCTCAATTGGATTTTGGCAATTGGAATTGGATGAAACGAGTTCAGAATTGATAACATTCATGACACCCTTTGGTCGGTATAAATTCAATAGACTTGCGTTTGGCTTAAATATTTCACCAGAGATTTTTCAGAGACGCATGGTACAGATTTTCGGTGATATACCGGGTGTTTTTGTGTATTTTGATGATATTGCAATAGTAGCCTGTAACGAAGAGGAACATGACAGAATCTTGAAAATCGTTCTTGAGCGTGCTTGCTCGAACAATGTCAAGTTAAACCCGGGCAAGATTCAATACTGCAAATCAGAGTTCAAATTCATGGGTCTTATTTTGTCGGATGGAAAAATTAGACCGGCCCAAAAACATATTGATGCTATTTTGAAAATGAAAAGCCAACCGTCAAACACGCCGTGTCACGTTTATTGGGTCTTTGTAAATACTTGGCAAAGCTCATTCCAAATCTGTCAAAGATGACAGCGGAACTGCGTTTATTATCGGGGAAAGAAACTCCGTTTGAATGGGACTAAAAACACGATATTGAACTTGACACTATAAAGAAAATAATCACATCCGACCCGGTGTTAAAACCATTTAATCCGGAAAATCCAATCGTCATTCAAACAGATGCATCAAAAGATGGACTTGGTTCGGGTTTGATTCAAGAAGAGCATCCGGTTGCATTTGCGTCTAGAACGCTTAGTAAAGCTGAAAAGAGATGGGCGCAAATTGAAAAACAACTTTTGGCTGTGGTGTTTGCATGTAAACGTTTTCATAACTTTGTCTATGGACGTCGATTTATAGTTGAAAGTGATCATAAGCCACTTGAATCCTTAAATTTGCGCGACATTGATGGTGTCACACCAAGATTGCAGCGCATGTGTATGAGGCTTTTGAAGTATCCGGATTGGAAATTGTTTATAAACCGGGCAAACATATGTTGTTGGCTGATTTTCTCTCTCGTGCACAATTGGACACAATTGAAGAAGACACAGAATTGAACACAGACATTCACAGCGTCACACGATCCGTTTGTGTGTCGAGGGATAATTATGATTATTATAGACAGATAATAGCGACGGATGAGGATCTTAAGCGCGTATGTGACGTAAGAAATGGTTGGCCCGACTATCGATCTCTGAATGATTTTGCCAGGGTATTTCACAAGGGCATTTCGAAAATGGGTTGTTATTCCGAAACCACCGACTCGTAATCCCAACGAAATTGCAAAATAAAATGGCAAAATGGCTACACGAACCACACTTGGGAATTGAGAAAACACTTGCCAGGGCCAGAATGTTGTACTTTTGGCTGGAAATGAACACAAAAATCAAAGAAATGATTGCATCATGCAATATTTGTGAAAAGTTCAAACGAAACAATCAAAAGGAACCATTGCTTCAAGAAATAAATCCAAAGTATCCATACCACATCGTGTTAGTTGATCTATTTGAATATGCTGGTCGCGATTTCATGTCAATTTTTGACGCATATTCAAACTACTTGGTAGCAATTAAAATCAACAATAAGACCTTTTCACATATTATCGATAAATTTGGTTCGATATTCAGTAAAATTGGATATCCGTCGATAATTAAAAGTGATAATGTTCCATTCAACTCGTCTGAATTCTAGAAGTTTTCAAGAGATTTCAACGTCCAATTCAAATACTCGAGCCCGAGATATCCGCAAAGCAATGGGTTGGCCGAAAAGGGTGTAGCAATCGCGAAAAATATTTTGAAGCGTTGCTACGAAGCAAATGAAGTAAACCAATTCCAATACAGAATCATGCAGTACAACACGACTCCGGTGGCAAGTATGAGTCTCACACCATCAGAGTCAAAGCTATTCTTTGGCAGGTTGATCAAAACCAGATTGCCAGTATCGGAACAACTTCTTGTCAGAAACAACATGAAAGAGGAAGATATTCAGAAAACAATTCAAAATAAGAAAGAACGGCAAAAATATTACTATGATCGAAACGTGAGGTCATTACCATCGTTGAACTTGGGTGACTTGGTGATACCATATTTAAGAAAAATGGAAAAGAATGGCATTATGGAAAAATAATTGGAATAGTTAATGAACGTTCATACATTATTGAAGATGCATTTAACAATTATTTTAGACGTAACCGTAGATTTATAGCTATAACAAAGAATGAAGATTTTAGTGCTAGTGAATTGTTATTCGTTCATTATTTGTTATAATGTTAAATCGGGTCAAATAGTTAACTTGCCAGAAATCCAAATTGTAACACCGACACAAGAAACAGTCAATAACGATGAAAATCAAATGTTGAACACTCCCGCTGTAAATGTGAATGCGGACGAATTAGATCTTTTAGTGAACATCAAAAATAACTCCGCATCGGAATACTATATGATACAGCTGAAGGTGAAAATTCAGAAGCAAGTTCGGGTAGTGATATAGTGAGGTAGCTCCTCAACCTGCCGTTCAAGCTCCAAATAATCAAGACCGCCGGATAGGTATGGCTGGTGAAAATTGTAACAGTCATAGTGGTTTGCCTGGTGACTGTTAATAATTTAAAATTAGAATTAAAAAGAAAAATGCGTGTAGTAATAATGTGAACGAATCTTAAGTTCTCATGTGACATTTGTAAAGTGAGCTACTGTAACAAATGTCATTGACAATTCAGTGGAGCATCAACGATTATACAACCAACATGCACAAGTTATAGTTGGATAAAGAACATCATTATTAACGTTAAACTAGTTGTGTTGTATTATTTCTACATTCTATTACATCAATATTAAAAGGCCTTTTCCTGTGAGTTTTAAGCTATTTAGCTCTTCAATGAAGCAGCCATCTAAAGACTTTACTCTGCTTAATACTACATACGCTTGTCTAGCAGCAAAAGGTTTAGGTACATAATATCAACGGAGGGGATCTGTTTAAATATTTGACTGAAGTAGACGAGTTTTATTCAAATAAAAAATAAAAATTTTATGAGAAATATAGTGGAAATGCAGTCAGTAAAAAGAATTATTCGAAGTAACG
This sequence comes from Tipula vernalis, assembly GCA_958295665.1. Lineage (NCBI taxonomy): Eukaryota > Metazoa > Arthropoda > Insecta > Diptera > Tipulidae > Tipula > Tipula vernalis. Next base: position 211,117,773 of record OY282560.1, on the reverse strand, counting down.
AAAACTTATGGTTCACCTCGAGTCAGATATTTATGGAAGGAATTTGGTAAAATTAGAGATTTTTTTTTGGTTTGAAAAGAGGGTTGAATTGAAGAAACTTTATAAAGGAATTGACTTTTCGCTAATTCAGCCGCACCGCCAAACTTATCCTACATCGCCAATACTTTGAGCTTCCCTCCGTTCAACAATTCAAGAAATACTGGTAATTGACCCAGAACCTCCAGCGAAAACGCACAAGTGAAAAGAAAACAGTATTATTGGGGGACGCGAAAACCCCACTTGCGAAGATCATCGAGTTAGTTTTTGCGCAGAGTATGGCGTCTTCATGTATCGTCTTCACATTTGTATTCATTTACCATTATTTGCATAAAAGTATAACTATTTTACAGTGAAAATGATCTTCGGTGAATTTTTCGTTGAAATTATGCGTTTTGAAGTGGCCACAGAACCGGTCAAACCCCGGTTTTTCTTGAACATTAGAGTGTCCATTATGAGAATCCATGATCATTTATTTTTTACTATGGCGTATTTTTTAATTGTTGAAATTTAGGCCAAAACACGTTTTCCTAGCGTTTTTGCGCAGAGACCGATTTATTATAAAAAATATAGTAACTTAACCCTTAGAAGGGTTCAAGAGTGTTCATGAAAATTTTTAGATTTTTAAAGCGATTTAACACGTTGAAAACTATTCGTGAACGTTTTTGACCCTGTACGACCGCGGAAGCGTCGAAATTACTGTGCGACCGCCGAAGGTTAAGATGCTATTAATGATTAATTGCATTTGGGTAACAATATAGCTTTAGAAGACAGTGGTGGTGGAAATGGTCTTCTTTCTTAGGCAAAATTGCCAGAAATTAGAATACCTGTGTTTTGATTGTTACTTATTCGAGGAGGATAAAAAGAGGCTTAGTACTTGGAAAGAACTTTCTGGAATATTCAAATCCGTTGAAGAGTTTTAAACGTAGTAGAACCAATTATGGCCCCAATAAACCAAAACCAAGTTTGACCAAATCATGTCGGTTTCAAAGCCCAATGAAGTAAATTCAAAAATTGCTTGTTCGATGTATGCTGGTAGTCATTCTTTAGAAAACTGTGCTCAATTTATAAATTTGCGTCCTGACGGGAGGTATGGAAAAATAAGGGCTATGGGTAGATGTTTGAATTATTTAGCGGCAATCAATTAGATAGAAATTGACAAGCAAAACCTTGTGAAAATTCTGGTTAAAAACATCACGCCTTGCTTCAAGTCAAAACGTACGGGTAGTACACAGTTCTACATATTTGTGTAAGGAGATTGTACACAAGCAGGTTCCGATCAACGATACATCCAATGCAGAGCAATACTACAAATACTGATATTTGTAATTTGTTGTAGAAACCTCAATTCATTCTCGCGTTGATGTAGAAATTTAAAATTCTTGGTAGCATCTGAGATAAGTCCGTTCCTTCTAATTTAGTTTTAAAGTATTAGACTTCTAATTTAGTATTAGACTGGTGGATATTTAATTGGAAAGTGAAATAGAAAGAACTCCCACTTAGTAGTTGGTGGAAGATTAAAGAATAGTACCAGCAATCAAAATTTCTTTTTATCATCAGAATCGAAAACAACGGATGCTGTATCAGACAATTTGTTGGAAAAGTTTACATAAAGTGCTGCTGTAGTGATACAAATAAGATTCGGACAACTGAGGAATTAGCGTGTGATTAAATTTTTAGTAATACTCACGAAAGATATAGAGACGATTCATTTATTGTAGAATTGGCTTTTAAAATGGAAATTAGCTTATTGGATAATTCTCCTAATATGGATTTTCATAGATTGAAAATGTAAGAAGAAAAATTGTATAAGGATGTCGAATTGAAAAAGCACTATATCGAGCTCATGAGAGAATATAATTCGATTTGCCATATGAAGCTTTGGCATAAGGTAATTGATGAATGAGGATATTTCATAACTGCTGTATTGGGGCCTAGCATTTCCTTAACTAAATGAGAGTGGTTTTTGATGCTTCGACAAAATCTTCCTCTCTTAGTTCAAGAAGAGTTATTTTCATGTCCTGGCTAAAAATTCCACCTCACATTTTAGAAACTTATGTGGCAAATAGGATGAGCGAAATTTTAGATTGTGTTGTAGTAAATATGATATTTGTAGGCTGTCAAGGTTCTATGGCTACATAATTGTTATGTAAATATATTTTCTAATCATGATGACTGAATCGAAAGTTTTAGGCTGATTATTCATTTTAGAGTATCAGCTAGTTGTTTGCAAAACAATCTTTAATAGAGCCCTTACAAAACTGACTCAATTGGTTGGGTATCTCCCAGACTCCCATTACATTAGTGGCTTTCAAATCGACCACCTCAATAAGAAAAACATAACCTACAAATTTTTAGTTTATATTTAATACCAAAAAAGGGGCGATTGCGATTTAATTTTGTGACTGTTAATGAAATATAGGGTAGGCCATAATTAAGTAAATGATCAACAGGTGGCGTCATTTTCGTATTTCTTGACAATACTCAGTTTCCGGTTTGATTTTTTGTGGAGGCAGATGCGTAGAATTTGTTATCGGGCGTTATACACCAAAACAGCGAGCAGGAATGCTTAAATTATTTTATGAAAATAAATCTTGGTTTGCTTGAATACTCAAAGAGAATTTTAAAGAAATGTGCACAAACTTGGTGTGAGAAGCCTTTACTTGCAACAAGTTAATGCCACAAGACACATAGCTGGACAAATAAAGACCGTTTGGCGTCAAATGTTTCGCTAATGTATCATATCGATATTCGATTGATTTGACACCATCATACTTGTTTTGTGGGTCTATCTGAAAGCCATTCTCCAAAAAAAGGTCAAAATTTCACCCGCAGTATTTGCGTGATGGAAAGCTTGCATCAATGCCAGAGATAGCCATTTACCGGATATAATTTTTCATACTTAAACAACACAATTATAATGATGATGGAAAGTCACTATTATAAGACGACTATTATCCTACCCAGAAATGCTAATGGGGGAACCAGCGAGTCAGTAACAACTTTAAGTAAGAATGCGATTTACATAAAGTGTATGTTACTGAACAGCGAATCTTTAAGAACTTTTCGTTCAGTTCAGCCGTCACTTACCAGAGCGAAAATTAACGCGCAAACTGAAGGATATGTCAGAATACATCAAAATTTTCACAGCACACTTTTCTTAAAAATATTAAATTTTCCTATTCACATTACAGTTTTAATACTGTATTTGTCAGTTGTTACGGATTCGGTGGCCGATATGTCAAATATTCTATAAGGAAATAATTTCGTCAAATTCTTTAAAGATTCTTACTGATTCGCTGGTTAGCCCTTAAGCAATCGCAATTTATTTGACTTTAAGATTTTACTTTCGTTTCGTTTTAACATATAACATATCAATAATCTTCAAGAATAATGACTTACGTGCTTTTATTATTATTCGATTCAAGGACGACGATCGCCACTGCAGAGCTGTGTTTATCTAAACTGTTTCTACTTTACTATTTTGAAATATTCTCTGTATACTTTGACATTGGTTAAGCGAGAGCAAATTTGAAACCAATCCTCAGTAAAACCAAAAAAAAAATCCATTTTGGAGGCTTTTATTAAGTTTGTAGATTGGTGGAAGAGCTAGCTATTCGCGCATTTCTTTATAATTCTTAAAAAAAATTTAAAATTAATCAAATTATTCAAATAAATTAAAATTGTTTCTGAATATTTTTCTATATAAGGTTTTGTTTTTAACCTTCCCCAATAAACTCTTGTACTCATCAATAATAAGGGATCATACTGAGGAGTTAAAAATATTAAAGGCAGCAACCAGAACAACCAGAAAGCATTGCTATGAATCATTTTATACAAATCAATCTAAAGAAATCGGAAATAATTCATTATCAGAGAACGGATTTTGGTCGTAAAATGAGATTTAATTGCATTCATGTGTCGAATATTTTAATAAAATAAAACCAAATAACTATAAAAATTGCTTTTCAGATAGCTGGACCATCTGTTTATCTAGTTAAACAAAAGCATCCAATTGTGTTGAACATAGAATAGCTAAGCCATGTAACGGTCAATGTCACCAAGCCGATCCAATTATGATGAACTATAATATATTTCACAGTTTTTGAAATTTTTAATAATTTAGGATTATTTTCAAAGTTTTGGCCGACCGCAGAGATGTCTACAAGGTCTTGCACATATTCTCGAATAGACCATATTGTTGGATAACTTGGCCATATGCCAGTCTACGTGGCCAACCTGATCCAATTGTGATGAACTCTCCTATATTTCGCAGAAAATGTCCACAAGGTCATGCCTATATTTTCGGATAACTTGGCCATATGCCAGTCTATATGGTTAACCTTATCCAATTGTGATGAACTATACTAAATTTTACAGAGTTTAGTGCTTTACGTAAATATGGGTGTAATAAGGGTGTAGAGGATCTATCGTTATTTTCCCTGGATATAGTAGCACCAGCACAATCAATAATAGAATTTAAGTGTCACGATGTAGATCAAATGAAAAACTTTTTAATAGTTCCAGGTCGAGTTTGTTCGTGGTGAGTATCAGTGTGAAGGGTCAGGATGTGCAATTCGAGATTGATACAGGAAGCGCAATTTTAGCAATTCCGTTAAAATTTTATAGTGAAAAACTATCGGATATACAGTTGTTGCCATTCTCGATTACATTAAGGGCATTTAACGGTGGATTGATTGACACATCCGGGATACATTTACGTGGATATTATACATCATGGTAAGAGTTACACTGTTCCTTTTGTGGTTATTAAAAGTGGTTGTAGGCCATTAATAGGCCGTGATATTTTTAAATTATTGGGTTTTACGATATGTGCAAATAACGAAATGAATATTATTTCTCAATCGCCATCGGTTCCTGAGACGATAGACGTACTATTGAAAGAATTTGGTATGGTTTTTAGTAAAAAGTTAGGAATGTATAACGGTGAAAAAATTAATTTAAAAATAGATAGTCAAGCTCAACCAGTGTTTGTACGACCTAGATCGGTACCGTTTGCCTTTAAGCGCAAGCGTGAAGATGAGTTAGAACGTCTGGAAAGTACGGGTATAATTTCCAAAGTGGAAAATTTACTATGGGATACACCACTGGTAACAGTCATGAAGAAGGGTGGCACGTTAAGAGTATGTGCAGATTATTCTGTCACTGTAAACAAACATATAGAAAACGTGAATCATCCACTGCCAAGGATAGATTGTTTATTCACAGCGCTGCAAGGCGGAAAAAAATTCACAAAAATACATCTGTCACAAGCATATTTGCAGTTGCCGCTATCCGAAAATACAAGTAAAATATTAGCGTGGTGAACGCACAAAGGCATTTTTGTTCCTAATAGGTTACCTTTCGGGTGCAAGCCCAATTCATCTATTTTTCAATCCATTATTGAAAAGGTTCTAGTAAGTTGCGAGGGTACAGTAGCTTTTGTAGATGACATTGTGGTAACAGGGCGTGATGCCAAATCCCACGAATGGTACTCAAGTCAAACCATTCTGTGGGCTGGTAAATTATTATGCAAGGTTTTTCCAAATTTTGCATCGGTTTTAAAACCATTGTATGATCTTACGAGTGGAAAAACGACTAAATTTGTTTGGAATGATAGATGTGAAGCGGCAATGAATCAAGTAAAAAATGTTATAACTTCTAATATAGTGCTAGCACATTTTGATCAAGATCTACCGGTCATGTTAACTACAGCGCTTGTGACAAATTCTGGTGAAAGACCAGTAGCTTTCGCGTCTAGGCCATTATCAAAAAGTAAAAAAAATTATTCGGTGATTGATCGGGAGGCCTTAGCAGTATACTTTGGTGTAAAAAAATTTGAGCAATATGTCATGGGACGCAAATTCTTGATTCGAACCGATCATAAACCATTAGAAGCGATATTTGGTGGTAACAGAAGAGGTATTCCAAGCATGGCGGCCAGTTGGTTGCAAAGATGGGCCATTTATCTGTCGAGCTTCGAGTATGATATAAAGTACCTAGCGGGTAAAGATAACGGATGTGCTGATGCCTTATCGCGGTTGCCATATGAAGTAGTGAAACCTGAAGAAAGTGAGAGTAGCGACAGTGAATTTTTATATTTAAATTTTGTTACTAATGAATTTAATAGACCGATTAAGAGAACCGATGTAGCATTACAATCGGAGAAAGATTTAGTATTACGTAAAGTCATAGGATATGTGCGCGAAGGATGGCCAAAAAAATAATAGATGAAGAGATTAAAAGTTTTTTTGTACGGAAAGATGAAATAACTTTAGACCAGGTTGTGTTAATGTGGGGTTTTAGAGTAATAATACCTCAAGCATTTAGACGTGTGCTGTTGAACGGAATTCATTCATCACACCAGGGAATTGTCAAACTGAAGGCATTAGCCAGATCATTTTTCTGGTGGCCAAAAAATCGATAAGGATATTGAGGAAATAGTAAAAAATTGCGACAAATGTCGAGAAAATCAATGTGATCCTCATTGGGTAAATTATACTCCATGGCCTGAATCGAAGTGTGTGTTTGAACGTATTCATTTAGATTTTTGTGGTCCAATTCGTAATAAATATTATTCGATATTAGTAGATTCGTTCTCGAAATGGATAGACGTAGTAGCTATGAATGATATGACAACAAGTAAAGTGCTTAATGAGTTAAAAAATATATTTTTTAAATTTGGTTTCCCTAAACAATTGTTACAGATAATGGACCGTCATTTGTGTCTCAGGAGTTTGAATTTTTTTGTAGCAGTAATAGAATTTCTCATATCACTTCACTACCATATCATCCGCCTTCTAACGGGCAGGCGGAATATTCTGTGCGTGGATTCAAGTCCTCATTTTATAAGATGTTATTAGATCCAATAAATAAAACGGTTGAGGTAAATGATATAATTCATCGGTTTTTATATTTACACGACGCATTCTACAACAAATAAAACACCATATCAAATAATGTTTGACAGGCAGGGTTTGGTTAGATGGGAGTTGCTAAAACCGAAGGAACAGATTGAGAATAATAGGGAGAATATAAAAAAAATTGAAGTGAGCGACATCGTGTATGTGAAGGATTTTAAAACGAAAAAATGGGTGAAAGGTAAAGTGATTGAAATTCTGGGAAAGTGTTGTTATCGTATTTTGATAAACCACAAAAGGACACTGTACATTCTGAATCAACATTGAATGATGTGCTAACAATTGTCGGGTTCAAAATACGAGTAATGCGGTCGTAGGCCCTATTCAGGGTACTGAGACTATAACGAACACAGCTCGACCTAAAAGAGTGATTAAACCACAAATAAAATTAAATCTGTAAAACAATAGAAGTTAGATAAACTATTTTTAAATGTATAAAATGTATTTTAGATGTTCAATTTAAATGTATATATAGTACGTTAGTTTTTAGTTGAAGATCTTACATTATTTATATTTATAACGTTATCAGTTAAGTTTAAACTTAAGAAGAGAGAAGTGATTTGTATGCTTTTAGGGTATACTAAATACCGCTGTACTAAATAGCAACGTTGCATTGTAAACCCACCTAGTGGAATTAGAGTACATGATAGTACTGTCAAAAGGATTAATGAAGCATTCCCTATTGTAACGCTCGAGTAGCAAGACGTATTTACTTTGTTTCATTTGTATAAGCGGGGATCAACATAACCATTAGCAAGTGTATTAATCACCCCGATAATACACATCAAGTTCCCATCAGAAATGATCAGAATTTGGTTCTGTGGGTCTCTCTATCTCTTTGTCTATTTGTCTATCTATAGGTCTATCTATCAGTGTGTCTGTTGATCTATTAAACAGCCTATGGCCGTAACACCTTTAGGTAATCTTTATAGTAAAATTGTTTCAATCATTTTTGAAGCCGGTATTTTACCTAAAATTAAAAGATATTAGTAAGGAACATGTTTTTTTTAGATTTTTTTGGACTTTGTCCAGTTATTTATGACAAAATCGTGGCGTACATCGACTAGTACATGTGTAAATTATATAAGTATCTTATTTAATTAATAATTTTCTAAGACGTTCTAAACCAAAATTATTTATTATAAAACACTTAGTCGTGTAACAGCCAATTCCTTATAGTAAACCAACAATTAGTCATGTAAATTACATTTTAAGTGATTTTTAAGTACAGCGCACGTGTTATTAGCGCATAACTGCGATTTTTCTTTTCTTTTTTGCCATATTATTCAATCATACATACCTCGCCTAGAAATTTCATTTCCAGTTGCCATGGTGAATTATGTTTTGCATGCAGCATCCTAAAATTAACATCAATCGGTGACAATTCATTCATTAAATTATCAATCATAAAACGATCGTATCGTTTCGATAGGGTTAAAGTAAGTTTTTGGTTTATAGAATCACAGCCTTTTTTTGAGCCCAACCAATAATTGTTGCCAAGTATAAAACCGGATCTGAACGTACCAGATGAGTCTAACACTGCAAAGAAATGATAAAAATTAGCATTGTATTATGGCGTTGTAAACATTTTAAATCGTGTTAAAAATAAGAGTTCAATACAGTCAACGTGTTAAAAATAAGAGTACAATACAGTTAGCAACCGAACAAGTATTCCAAATACCGTCATGTCAATTATTCAAGTTGGGTTAATTTAATAAACCGATCAAATTATTTTGATTTTATTTTTTGTATTTTTGACTGATTAAACAACGTTCATCAACGCTTCTCAAGACTTTGACGGTGAATCGTTGTAATTTAAAAGAAGTAAGAATTTCAAAATCTATTCGGCGATAAATTGATGATTTAACTTTAGTATTAATTGACTTTTAACAAATTTTCCTAAAAAGTTTTACTTTTAGTTTAGAATTTCCAAAAATTTCAAGAAGCATTGCAAGATTTTCAATAATTACGCGACTTTAAATATTTGTAGAATTAAGGGAATTTTTAAAATGATTTTAAAATTTATGAAACGTTTTTAATTTTTAAATTATAAACTTTTGTTAAAATTAATAGAAATAATATAAAACAACTCAAATTATTAATTAAAATGAAAAGAGTATCGGTGACTTGTTAAACACCCGGAGCCAATTGCAAAACTTTTCGATAGCTTGTTCTCAACTTTAACACAACAGATGTCTTATATGATAATAATTAAATGGGTCAGTATTTTGAGATATATATGTACCTATTCGCGATTTGTGTAGAAACCGTATAATGGAAATCCCATAAATCCCACTGATAAATAAATATCAGTTCAACACAACTGAGCTTTACAATAAAAAATATCGTTGGAACTGTTTATAGATCTGGCGACAAATTTAAAGTTTGATAGGGATAAACGAACAAAAAATATTTTATTCACAATCAGTTGGTAACATAGAGCGTTCCTAACCTCTTCAAAATTAGAAAGTAAGCGATTTCCATGGATACACTTCAAGCGGTCGGTAATAGTAAAAAAGAGGTTAGTAATGAAACGTCAAGATATCTAGAGTAAGGTAATATACTCCGCGATTTCATTTTCGTCTTTTTCTGCGCATCTGTCAAAATTCGACAAACATGGCGGAACGTGCGATCATATAGTTTGTGTTCATTTTCATGTTTTCATTGTTTACATTTTTATTTGGATTAATTTTTAATTAAATGCAATAAATATTATTGAATAGTGGCGACTAGAATGTGCTTATGTATTTAAAAATGGCTATTTTGTTTAAATTTTTGAGTTTCGGTGATTTTTTAATTGATGAAATTAGTGTTTATATTGTGTTTCAAGTTTGTTTGTTTGTAGTGATAAAAACTATTTTCCTCAAAATTGAGAGCTTTGTTATTTTTTTTTTTAGTTTAAACTACATTAATAATGCGCTGTGCTATTTTCGGTTGTAATGCATCCAGTAAAGGGACGAATAAGGGTGGTAAAATATCTTTTCACTCGTTCCCTAAAGAAAATAATTTGTGTAAACGGTGGGTGTTTTTATGCCAAAGAACAGACAAATTCAGCGTTAAATCTGCTCGAATTTGTTCCAATCATTTTAACGCGAATGATTTTGTTGCGATAAATCCGGTGTACGAGCAACACCAAATAATAAAAATAAAGCGTCTTAAGCCAAACGTGGTCCCATCACTTTTGTTGCCAATCGAAGACACTATATCACCGCGCAGTGCAAGAATCCAGAAACGAGCTGTGCAATCAAGGTAAGGTTAAATAATATGTTTTGGAATATTCGCCATTTCATCTGTTCTTATATCTAAAAGCTCAACTGTGACTGAAATCGGTGGCCGCAGTGAAGAACTACATAATCCACTGATTCAAATGGATGTCGATAATGCCGCTTCGATTTCAAAGGAATTTTGTAGCGGTTCATCGGCTATGGATTTCGAGGAGCAGGCGACGTTTGAAGGTTCAAAATTAACGCCTGTTTACCATGTAGATTGTAGTACACAAACCGACTCTGAAAATTTACCGGAAAAACCAGAACCAACTACACCATTCCGCATCAATAGAGGTATGCGAACCGATGCAATTATTCCCTCATACACACAGTAAGTGAAATATATTTCTTGAAATAATAATGTTTTCAGCTAAAATAAAATATAAACCAAATTTACTTTAATTTTTCAGATTGCAAAATGAGAACATACAATTAAAAACAGATATGTTCAAGCGCGAAAATACTTAACATTAGCAACATTTTGCAGTGCGTTGTGAAAATAATGAAAATGCTTGATATGAAGGAGCAGTGTGCAGTGGGTTGTGAAAATAATGAAAATGCTTGATATGAAGGAGATCGAAAAAATTTGTGTGCTTTCATTCGATGAAATGAAGGTTAAAGAAAAAATCGTTTTTGATAAAAGAAAAGACGAAACTTTAAAAGCAGCAAGATATGTACAGGTTGCAATGATATGTGGGTTGTTTGGCAACTGGAAGCAGCCAATTTATTATGAATTCGACCAAAAAATGACGGAGAATATACTATATAAAATTATAAATACCGTCCATGACTGCGGATTCCACGTAACAGCAATAACGTGTGATCTAGGGGGGGGGGGGCAAATCAGGGATTATTACGCGATTTAAAAATAACCGTCACAGCTCCTTTCTTTAAAAATCCATCGAATCCAAATAAAAGAATTTATGTTTTCGCTGCCGCCCCTCATAAAACTGATCCGAAATAATTTCGTAGATCATGAAGGTTTTGTGATTGATGGAGAATTATTTGATAAAACAGTCATAGAAGAACTTATCTCAAAAACCAATAATATATCGGACTTAACTGTAGCTTACAAAATATCGGCCACAAATTTAAAAGTAAGAGGTGCCGAGCGTCAAAAAGTGAAACTGGCAACAAAACTTTTTTCGCACACGGTCTCGAATGCAATTTTTTGGGCTGGTTGTTTAGGAGAACTCACTTCAAAAAATTGGCTCAAATGTTCTAAGTTTTTTAAACAGGTAAATATTGTATATATTTGAAATGATTTTTTTAGAAATACAAATTTATATCAAATTTAAGGTGAATGATTGGTTGGACTGCTTGAGAATGTGAGAGTGCCATACAAGGATAGCCGGCAGCGAGTTTAAGGAGTTGGTCTTTCGGAACCTCTTCAATTTGAAATTGTGGAGAAAATGAGCTCCAAAAAGGTACTCCTCTAATATAGGCAAATGTAGAAGTTTGTACTAATTGTTTTTTTTTATAGGTATAATTATGACTAATAATTCGCTAAAATTGCTGTATGACGACTTAAAATCAACACATCATAACGGTCCTATTTGTTGACCTATAGACTAGCACAAGATGTGCTTGAAAAGTTTTTTGGAGTCATTCGGTCCAAAGGTGGTCTCCACGATCATCCAGATCGTCTGGAATTTATATACAGGCTGCGTTCATATATTCTTGGCCGAAATGAAGGTAGCCTGTCACTAGATGGCCATACCATGGTTGATGATACACCAGGTTTAGATTCTGCCACCGATTTAAGTAGCAACTTGCTGAAGATATTAACTTCCAAGTTAAATACAACAGACAATGTCGACAATTGGAATCTCTGCAGTACGATGGTTTGGAGCATTTAGCAGGGTATATTTGTCACAGCTTAAAAAATCCAAACCTAGTGGTTGATAATTTGGTAGTCAACACGCCAGAAGATACATCATTTACATGGACTAACCAATTGACCGAAGGTTCCCTGCAAAAACCAACGGATGAACTAATGAAACACATGGAAAAAATGGAATCAGTTTTTAAAAAATTTAACGGGGAATATATTATATTTTGTCCAAATTATATAAAAACATTAACAGAGCTAACAGCCGATATCGCCTGTGATCAAAATATTAAGGAAATTTTTTTCCGATCTAGAATGTTTTTTAGAATTAAGCACCTAAATCTCCAAATAATAGATAACAATAGAAAACGAACAAGAAAATCGAATAAAACAATTTCATAATAAAAAAAACTCTGTTTTAATTGTTAAATTTGTTGAAATATTTCATTTACTGAAACACCACTAAGGAAGAAATGTTCTGTACGCTGATTTCAAAATTGATATTATTAATTAAAAAATCATCAAATACAAAATTTCACCATAATAGCTAACTACCTACAAACACATATTATCTTAAACCATTACTAAATAAATTTTATTGAATTTAATTAAAAAATCTTCGAAAGAAAAAATTTGAAAGGAAATATTTTTTTTCACTTTTAACGGACTCAAGATAAACGTCAATATTATCTATTAAAAAATATCAGGAACACAAACATATAAGTATATTTATTTTTTCGCTACATTCAAATAAAATCTAAAAGTTACAACTAAATAAATTTTATTTACTTTAATTCAGAAACATATTAAACAAAAACTTAAACAATGAAACACAAAAAGTAAACACAAATCTATCGTCGCACGCGCCGCAATTTTTTGACGTATGCGTATACCTTGTACTCTATATATCTTGATGAAACGTAATAGGTCAGTAATGAAAGCATTACTAACCCGTGGAGGCGCTATTATCGATTTTGTTTCTATTGAATCACAATAGGACATTTTGTTTGTTAAAAAACTGAACAAGTGCAAATTTGGTGTGACTTTTGTTAACTAATTTAATAAAATGTCAACTGTGCAGCGCCTACTAAGTAAGCGATAATATCTCTAGACAGAAATGGAATACTTTCCGCCTCGGTATGTAATCTACTATTTTTGTTTATTAATTAAAAATGATATTTTTTGTTGTAAAGTCCAGTTATGTTGAACTGACATTTATTTACCAGCCTTTTTTGTGAGATTTGCATTAAGTTCTCTACAATAATCGCAAATATATTTCTCAAAATACTGAAACACTTTATTATTTTTAATGCCACGTGTCACTTACACGTACTTTAACATTTCTCAATTGTCAAAGTACGGTACAGTAGACATAACCTAGTAGCCTTTTTTCCAGCAACCAATTCATATTATTGGTTGTGTTCATTGCAAAAATTGTTGTCGGTGTAGTGTGATGTTAGAAATATCAAATAAACATGAGTGTCAGTCGATGCAACTTTAAACCCAGTGAACGCCATGTTGTTATTTTCTGTCAATCGTAAATTTTTGGAGTAGAGTAAATTACATTTGGTTATTTTGTTTCTATTATATTTTATGTTTTATTAGATAATAACGTGTATAATGATGAGTGATAAAAATAAAAAAAAATGTTTTTTATATTTATACGACTGAACACTAGGAACAATCGCTTTTGAACATTAACTAACAACACTCGCTATTACAATCAAAAAATGTCGATTTGTGTCGACGACAACATAGGCAGTGAACACCAAGTTGTCATAATATATTGTCACACCTTGGTGCTCAGTGAACGACAAGTTGTTAAAAAATGTAACTTTTTGTAACATTTTGTTGCGCAGTGAACGCACCCAATGAGGATATTCCAAAAGCACAGGCGGATAATATTTTGTATAAACAAGCCTAAGTAACAATTTTTGGTTGGAGAATGGTATTTTAACCGTTGTTAAACTTAAGTTAAAATATCGCACTAGTTTTAAATTGGTTAATTTGTTGTTACTCAAACGTTGATCTAACCGTCAATTCGCCGGTATATGCGAGGGTAAATATTAACCTCAGTTGTCATGGTACGGTTGAATAACCAGTATGGCATCAGCCTTCATATAAATAAAGTTATTTTCTAACCGGGTAGGTACATTTCAAATAAAAATGGTTGGAAAATAACCATGGTAATTTTTAACCGATATGCAACCTAAAGAATCTAAACTTTCTGGCCATTAAAATACTATATTTCAACTTATGGGTTGGTATTGACCAGTTGTAACCCGTTATTTCATAGCCCACATTGAAGGTTGTGTTATATCGTGATAACTGTTATAATTATATTGTTATAATATTTTATGTAAGAAATTGTAGCTATGTTCAACCTGGAGAGGCAGAACAGAATCCATTTTGTACTTTTTCACCACCTGTCTGAAATAAAGAAATAAATAAATAATTGGAGTTTCAATTATCCAACCTGAAGATACAACATATTGGCGACGAGGAAAACTGGTTAAATAAATAAATAATGGCAAGTAAAATTCCATCCAGGGCAACTAACTCAAAATTCGATAGATGGTTAAAGAGGTTAGAAAACGCTTTCGCCATTTACGCGGTTGTAGAGGACAAAGAGAAAATCGAATATCTCTTGCACTACCTGGGTGCGGATGCGTATGATGTCCTGTGCGATAATGTTGCTCCGGAGGAACCGGAAAATATAAAATACAAACAAATAACATCGTTTCTATGAAATTACCATAACCCCAAACCAAGGCGAAACGATTCGAGATTATGAATCTGTACTGCGGAAGATGGCAATTACTTGCAATTTCGGGATCGACGTATTGTACTCTTCAAAAAGCAGTCGAATTAGCAAATGCAATGGAAATATCGAAGTCGGACAGCAAGGGTCTATTAAACACACAAGAATTTAAAAGTGTGCACTCCGTTTTTCATCAAAAACACAAAAACAAAGGGAGAGTGAATATACGCACAAATGGTACAATTTCCAGGGACAATCAAAAGTCAACAGATGCAGTAGTAAGCAACACAGCAAAAAATATTAAATGTTTTCGATGTGCTGGACAACATTATGCGACAAATTGCAGACATAAGCGAAGTATCTGCAACACGTGCAAACAAAGTGGACACATCCAAAAGGTTTGTAAAAAGAAGAATGTCAACGTAATTGAGAACGTTTAATCTCAACCAAAATTAAATCTGCATGAATGTTCAATAGTGGAATATATAAATACCGTCGAGTCCAGTGTCAAAGTTCCAAATATTGGTAAAATTTGGTTTAAAGTAAAAATTAATAATATACCAATTAATATGGAATTTGACAGTGAAGCCGCCGTATCACTGATTAGTCATAGTGAATATATTAGTAAATTTAATAATGAAAAATTGAAATCATCGGATATAAAACTAAGCACTTACTGTAATAATAATTTACAAATTGTGGGTTTGGCAGAGCTTAGAGTCGATTTGGTTGGTAAATCCATGATACTTAAGTTGTATGTTGTGAAAGGCAGCAAACACGCGCTTTTGGGTTGAGTTTGTTTGGTAGCTTTTGGTTGGAATTTTTTTTCAAAATTATTAGATTCTAGCTCAATTAATAGTGTTGATTCAGTACAAAGTTCTCTGGATAGTTTAACTAAAAAATATGCAAACGTATTTGATGACGAAATAGGTAAAATTACAGGTGAACAAGTTTCGTTTACGTTAAAACCGAATAGTGTTCCTGTCTTTGTAAAGGCACGACCGTTACTTTTTTCCATTGAAATCTCGTGTCGAAGAAGAGAATAAAAGTTTAGTGGCGCAAGACATTCTGGTAAAGGTAGACCACAGTGACTACGCAACACCAATTGTATCGAAGTAAACGACTGTTTTATGGTGTAAATTCTGCTCCGGCCAAATGGCAAAGGAAAATAGAAAGTATTTTAACTGATATCAAGGGAGTAGCTGTTTTCATAGACAATATCCGAGTCACAGGGCCATATGATGCAATACATTTTCAAAGACTGGAAGAAGTCTTTAGTAGATTATCCAAATTCGGGTTAAAAGTTAACCTGAAAAAACAGAATTCTTGAAAGACAAAATTAAGTATTGCGGTTATGTGTTAAATAGTTCCGGCATTCATAAAGCAAATTCGAAAATTGAGGCAGTGAAAAACGCTCCAAAGCCCACAAATCGTACCGAGTTGCAATCATTTTTAGGTTTGATAAATTATTATCACAGATTTTTCCAAAATCTAAGTGACATATCAGAACCGCTGCATGTGTTACTCCGTAAGGGAAATGATTGGAACTGGAATGCCGTTTGTGAAAACTCATTTGAAAAACTAAAGGAAATAATGCAGTCGGATAAGTTTTTAATACATTACTCCGATAAACTCCCCATTTGTCTGGCCACAGATGCATCTCCAATAGGGGTCGGTGCGGTACTTTCGCACATAATGCCGGATGGGATGGAACGACCTATTCAGTTCGCATCGCAAACGTTGAACGAATCACAACGAAGGTGGGCTCAAATTGACAAGGAGGCGTATTCTTTAGTTTACGGAGTAAAAAATTCAATACTTATACGGTCGGGAATTTATATTGTACACTGATCATAAACCGTTGATCCACATTTTTTCGCCGTCAAAACCCCTACCGCACACGTCCGCAACAGAATGCAACATTAGGAATTTTTTTTGCACGGATTTAATTATATAGGATTAAATACAAGCGCAGTGAGGACAATGCGAATGCTGATGCGTTTTCGCGACTACCCATTCATTCGGAAGATGAAATTAAAATTGAAGAATCTGACATAGATGAAGTTAATCAGATAGAAAAGCTCCCTGTAACCATAAAAGAGTTGGCATATGCCACGGCAAACGATGTTGCCCTGACACTATTATTAGAAGGATTGCGAAAAGGAACGGTTATTTCTTATGTAGACCGGTTTGGTATTGATCAACAAGAATTCTCATTACAAAACGATTGTATAATGCGAGGATCAAGGGTTGTCATCCCTGAAATTTTGAAATCAAAAATATTAAATGATTTACATTTGGCACATTTTGGGAGTACACGGATGAAAAGTTTAGGTCGTAGTTTTTGCTGATGGAGTAATTTCGATAGAGATATTGAAAACTTAGTGAAAAATTGTATTTATTGTTCAAAGAACAAAAATAATCCCCTCATCCAGTCAAACCATCATTGGGAATATCCTGTTCAACCGTTTGAACAGATCCATGTGGATTTTGCGGGACCTTTTTACGGTTGTCAAATGCGTTAATTACTAACTAGTAAGTAACATATTAACTCGATTCTAACTTAAAATTAACTATGGTTGCAATTTGCTTGAAAGGCGATTGATTTTAAATCAATAAGTTTATTACTAACGCTATTCTCTTATAATATAACTGTGTTGATTATTAGCATTGGTGGTAATTTCTAAAACTAAATAAAACTGCATTAATTTCTAACTAATAAGTAATATATTAACTACATAGATTCTAACTGAAAATCAACTTTGGTTGAAAGGCGGTTGATTTTAAACCAACAAGTTTATTGTTAACTTCATATTCCCTTAGAATTTACTTTTGAATATAATTAGCGGTGGTGGTAATATTTATAACTAAAACTTCATTAATTTCTAATGCATTTCTCTCTTCGTGGCTGAAATTAAACCATTAAGTTCGTTATTAACTAAACATCAACTTAAACTTATTTTCGATATATTTATGAGTATTATTTGGCATACTCGGTTATTAATTGAGAGGTTAAACAACACTTAAATATATTACTGATAATAAAATTATATAACAGGTTGTAATCAAACCTAGAAAATAATTCCTCAAACCAAACATACGAGTATATAGATTAAAAATGGGTAAAAAGTGTTAGCTATTAACTGACATGTTAATTTCTAATCATGTTACCTTTGAAGATTAACTATTCAAAAATCAAAAAATTTGTCTAGCATGGTCAGTTATTCAACTAGATCTTTACGGTTAAAATATACCTGGTCAGAGAATTACCCTAATAAAACCAAATAGTTACCAATGTCAGAGGTTGACTTGTAACCATGGTTAGAAATTGTTTCTTGGGAGGCGATGCTTCAGCTATTTGATCGCCAAATTAAAGACTGAATTTAATGGCAATTATAACAAGCAAACAATTATTATATTCGACCATACTTTGAATTTCTTTGTATGAACTAGAACGAACGAAATAAAAATAAACCTCGAAAGGATAGTTAAACACGAAACAAATCCCATATTAATTTATTAAAAAAGGTTTCTTATAAGCTTTTGGGCCAGATTCTGGAATGAAAACGTTCCTGCTTCCCTTTTGAATTTGTAGTAAAAAACTAAAAATAAAAATATTAAAACATTTAACGTTTTAAAAGTTAGAATCGGCCCCACCATAAGTCTTAAAATTCGTTTGCTTTACTACATAAAATGTTCCTTTTTCATCAGTTCGTTGAAGCAATTTAAACGCCAAAGCTTTATCCAAATGAGCCGTTTGGTTGATCAATTTTTAATGTGATGCAGAAAATCACTAAATGTTACTTTAAAACCTTAAAGTAAAAATCAAAAATTTCATTTTATGTACCTACAAGCAAGCAGTACAACACATAAAATAAATGGATTAAATTCAAAAACGAACAAAATCAAACAAAAATCAAAAACTTAATGTGGTTTTTATAATTTTCAGTATTTAACACCGTTTTTGCCAATGGTCCACTTTTCTATCGAAAAGCCTTGAAAGATACAATCGAATCTTTTAATCAAATGCTTTCAACAATACAAATACATTTTTTTACTGAATTAGGACTCAGTCATAATATCGAACATTTCTTAATGAAAGGTTATATAACCAGCTTTCGCCTACAAAATATTTGTTTGCCAAATAATAATCCATACTTGTAAGTCGAAAGGTTGTTCAAGGTAAACAAATTTACAATAATACCTAACAGAAAGACTGGGCACCACATTTCGATCTAAATCGATTAAACAAACATACATTATAATCTCAACAACTATTTTCGACCCTGATACAATAAAAAACAAACATTTCTCTCTATCCATTGAATACTCCTACCCAAACATCTCATAATTTATACTAAAATTTATGATTTTATCAAAACGCGATGCGGCAATATAAAAAATTTCATCTCATTTATTATTCAATCGGAAGTAAACAAAAACGTATAAAAAACTACGCTAAACGAAAAAAAACAGTTAAACCTCGCGATCTTCTCTAAGTGCAGCACAATTTGTATTTAGTGAAAACGTTTAAACAATTATTTATCGTTTATTATGTTCCACACTTTTTCGTTCGGCTTTAAATATAAAAGAAGAAAAAAATTGGAAAAACTGAGTGAAAATAAACAAACAACAATAAATTGATTAACATTAATCATATTGTTGCGACTAATTTGTACACAGTTACTTTGTGTTGGTGGTTGATGATATAATCGGTTGACAGCAAACAATCAATTGATTAGATAATATACATATCATAACTAATAAATTCGTTATAAATGAACTTGATGGTATAAAAATTTAGATTTTAAGACCTTGAACTGAACATCAATGGATATGATCTTATATCGCAAGTACGAGTATTCATCAATTATACGGGGAGGGTTTATTAGTACAAACACAAATCAATGTTAAAATAATGAATGTATGTAATTGAAAATTAAATGTCAAATTAACAAAAATAAACTTATAACTTACCGATGTCCACCATCATCAATCATAATGGTTAAGTAATAATTTTTATGTGGCATGTACTTGCATAATATTTGCTGCAAATATGATGTCAAGTATATTAAAATGTCATTACTTGTTGCGAGAGGAATTCGGTCAAATGCACAAAAAAAATTTTGGAAATTCAGATTTTTGCAATAATTTCATCGAAAAGGGTACTCTACGTTTTATGACTCTTATATTTGTACAATCGAGGTCTACAATACGTTTTTGCACAATTTTTCAATAACTATATTTTATTATTATTTAAGATTTATTACTCATTACAATATTTGCATATTAAATCAAGCGCCCCTGACTTCTTTCTCCTTTCTTGAATACTGCACGAAAATGCCGGTTGAGCAAACAACGTAACTAATCTTTAGGTGGCTCGGATACCAGACTCAATTAACAAATTCCGATTTATTTCGTTTCTAATTAATGTTTTCTTTTCAAGTCACTTCGTTCCTTTCATACTAATATAAGAACATGATTCATTACTCACTCGAGCTTTATCTTGCTTAGTCAGACGCCCCAAGCAAGCTTTTGTTTACAGATGCACAAATTTCGTTTTCCTACAAAAATGTGAAAAGTTTTTCTCAGTTTTCCTTGCCTAAAACGTTGGTTTTCTTTGGTTTGTTGGCTACATAGAAAGTTTATAACTCCCTTAGCAATGTGAGACAGCTGATTTTTCGCATGCTAATTTTTTCGACTACAAACGACTGCAAAACAGTTTTGTTTCCCTAAATTTAATTTTTCGGTTGTGTATGGTATTTAACCAAAAACAAAAGCTATGAGTACGTTCTGAACTAACCAGCTACCTGGTAGCCATACAACATAAATTATCTTGTTTTTACAATAATGAAAATGTTTGGATTTTATTTGAGTTAGTTTATGTCTCCTTTATTTTTTTTGGTGCTTTAACCCAATTTAGAACCAAGAGAAGGGGTATTACTTCCTTTGGAATAGGGCCGAAAGACCGAATGTGTCGAAAGGCCGAACGCCGAAAGGCCGAATGTCGAAAGGCCGAATGTCAAAAGGCTGAACGCCGAAAGGCCGAATGTCGAATGTGTCGGAAGACCGAATGTTGTCGAAAGGCCGAATGTCGAATGACCAAAATTGTCTAAAGGCCGAATGTAGAAAAGCAAATGTCGTATGGCCGAATGTATCGAAAGGCCGAATGTGTCGAAAGGCCAGGTTGGAGCGCCCCTGTTATTTTTTTTTTAATTGATAAAAAAATGAATTATGAAATTGGGAGTTTGGTAAGAAAATAAGAAGTCAAATTTAGAGCAAGTTGAAATCCGACATTTTATTGGAACTACAATATGTAGTTTTAAAACTGTATAGGCTGAAAAGAGGGAAAACCTAATGTAAGGATGTTAAGGTAGGGAATTGGTTAGAAACAGGTTAGATCAATTTGAGATTAATAGTAGACACTATAATTTTATTTTGCTGCTTTTAGCTAATAATAATATGTAAGGGCAAAAATAAGAGTCAAATATTATAGTAATTCATAAATATTTTATTTAATAATAATATTTGTAAGGAATAATTGTATTTATTCATATTAATATATTTTATTGTATTTATATGTAAAGGTTTTTGTTTGCATCAAGAATATATTATGTTAATATTAAATTATTATTGACAGTCATTAAACACAGTTTTCTTTTAAAAATTTACTTTTCGCGCTTTCTTGCTTGCGAAAGATTTTAGTACTTCGGAGAAATCGATACTTTGGGCTACATCATTTTCTTGCGACATAGTTCGACAAATTTTTTAATACTGATGAGTTCATCACATAAAATAGCCCCTCAATATCGGAAGTCTCACCAACTGTTAAAACCAACTGAAGATCGCTACAGTGTTGTTCAAGTTCTTCGCGTTTTGGCAGATTTTTAAGATCGTAGAGGAATCCCCAGGTTTCGGCATGCTGGTTAATTAGTTCAAATCTTTCTTGAATCGACATCATTACGGTATCAAGCAATATATTGAAAAATTCTATTTCAAATTGTTTTTTAGGCGTTAAAATGGGCTCATCTCTACCCTCATAATTAAATTGCCGTTTTACGTATCTTATTCGTTTTGTTGATTGAAAGTCAGTTTCAGCATCAAGGAGTCCGGCAAGTTTTTTGGCGTACTAAAATAGCTTTCTCAAAACCGGTTTGTTTGTAATCTTTGAAATAATTAATACAACCTTTGATTAAATCCGCGGTTTTGCTGACATCGATATTTTGACACTGCATAGATTTACTGACAATACTGATTTAAAACAAAACGTCATACCAAATGATCAACGATACAAGAAAATGAAAATCCTTTAATTGTCGAGCTAAACTAAACGGCGTCGTGGGCTATTTCTGTATCGTGCCTCTCTTCCTTCTCACCAAGTTTGACAAGTGCATCGTGAACATCTCCAATTTGGTAACGAACAGCTTTAACACTAGAAATTTTTACTTCCCAACGTGTGTCGCTTAGTCTTTTTAATGTTAATGATTTGACATGATCGGTTAATATTTGCCAACGATTAACAGACGCGGCGAACAATAAATAAAGCCTTCTTAATATTCCAAATAATGACAAGGATTTTAAAGACGATTTAGCTGCATCGCATAACACCAGGTTTAAGTTGTGGCACCCACAGGTCATGAAAAA
This sequence comes from Tipula vernalis, assembly GCA_958295665.1. Classification (NCBI taxonomy): domain Eukaryota; kingdom Metazoa; phylum Arthropoda; class Insecta; order Diptera; family Tipulidae; genus Tipula; species Tipula vernalis. The sequence continues at coordinate 211,095,315 of OY282560.1, read as the reverse complement.
TGCCAATGGATTTTGATCCAAAATTATTTTTTGAGCTCCACTGTGTTTGCCTTTCATATTTGCGCCATTGTCGTATCCTTGACCTCGGCAGTACTTCAATTTGATTTGATTTTTTCCCAACAAATTTAAAATCGTATTGGATAAACCTTCACCGCTAGCATCAGATGACGCCGTTAAACCTAAAAATTTCTCACATATCTCGACTTTAGGTATCATTTGATAAATCAACAAATCTTATAGTCAGAGATAATTGCTCTATATGAACGATTGGGAAGTTTTTCCTAAGTTTCCTAAAAATAACAAATCATTTGAATGTATGTGTAAAAACTTCGCAATAAAAAACTGCTTATAAACGAAACATTCATATTACGACTTATTGAAAAGAATTTCTTTTAACCAAACAAAAACTGAACAAAAATAGTATCCCCCTAAGATGCAGCAATATCATTTAAAACTAATAAAATTAATTATAAATATCTCAAAAAAAATTATTAGGTAAAATTAATAATTTTAAAATAAAAACTGTTTCCAACTTTACCTACAGCAACTATAACGAAAACCAATATTTAATTACTTATTACAGACCCACTCTAAACGAAACCCATACAGATTTTTCGAAATCTAGGGGAGTAGGTAGTTAGGATTGAATATTTCTGAATTCGCTTCCACTATGGTTGTATATCGATTTTCCAAAATTTTCCTGCTGTTCCCTTTAACCGCCCATTCTAACGGAAACCAACTATGAGTTACTGTAGGCCTACTCTAAAGGGAAATCTTACAGATTTTCCAAAATCTAGGGGAACAGGTAGTTAGGATTGAACATTTCTGAATTCACGTGTAGTATGATTGAATACCGATTTTTCCAAAATTTTCCTGCTGTTCCTGAAAAGCGCGCACTCCTACAGGAACCAATTATGAGTTACTGTAGAGTTACTCTAAAGGAAAATTATACAAATTTTCCGAAACCTAGGGGAATAGGTAGTTAGGATTGAACATTTCTGAATTCAAGTGTAGTATGATTGAATACCGATTTTTGCAAAATTTTCCTGCTGTTCCTGAAAAGCGCGCACTCCTACAGGAACCAATTATGAGTTACTGTAGAGCAACTCTAAAGGAAAATCATACAGATTTTCCGAAATCTAGGGGAATAGGTAGTTAGGATTGAACATTTCTGAATTCACGTGTAGTGTGATTGAATACCGATTTTTCCAAAATTTTCCTGCTGTTCCTGGAAAGCGCGCATTCTGAACGAAACCTACTTTGAGAATTTTAAAATTAAATGACGATTTTTCTACAGCTTTATTGGGTTTGTGACTCTAATTATTTTTACCGGATAAATGATATTGTTGGAATGAAAATTTAATTAAATTAATATAAAAGTTATACAAAATTTAAAATAAAAGTAATATTTATTTAAAAGACTTTGTACCATTATAATAATTCTAAAAACTATAAAACGCTTAGCATGTGCATTTGTGAAAATATTGTAATTGTGTTAATTAGTTAATTGTACCTAGCGCTTTTCAATTTATATTAATACTAACGACTACATATACGAGGAGCTAAATTCAAAGAAAGTATTATTTAAAAAAAAAGTCATAGTGGTGATTCGAAAACAATTTGAAAATTACAGTTCTATAGATATAATAAAAATAACTAAAGCTGATTAGAGTTTAAAATTAACATTTCGTGAGTTTGTTAAAATTAACGTTTAGTATTAAATAATAGTTGGTGAAATTATAATATTTTAGTGTTTTAATTTTATTATTTCGTGAATATTAACGTAAAAAAAAAAAAAAGTTAACAGTAAATTTACAGTTTTCCTTTATCTAATTTTATAACGTTTATTGTGTGTTTATTGTGTGTTGTAGTTGGTTTCCGTTAGAATGCGCGCTTTTCGGGAACAGCAGGAACATTTTGGAAAATCGATAAACAACCATAGTGGAAGCGAATTCAGAAATGTTCAATCCTAACTACCTATTCTCCTAGTTTTCGAAAAATCTGTGTGGATTTCCCTTAGGATAGGTCCACAGTAACTCATAATTGGTTTCCGTTAGGATGCGCGCTTTTCAGGAACAGCGGTTGGAAATGAAGTATGTAAATAGTGAAATGAATTCAGTAATGTTCAATCCTATACTATAACTCAAAATAGTTTTGTTGTAAATTGAGCTCTTCTTAGGGAAAACAGGAAACTATAAAATTGAAATGCCACAATATTGTATAAGAATTTGTGTATTTGTCTTTTGATTTTTAAACTTCTCAAAGCTAAGGAGCCTTGTTATCTTTATAGGAAATTGCTGGTTAGTAGGGTTTATTCCTCTAACTTCCGTCTAATTCCGGCCAAAAATGTTTGCAGGTCATTAAGCAAATGCTTTTATGTTAGGGGAGTTGATCTTTGGAATTCAATTCCATTGCAAATTAAAAGGTTATAATCGGCAGGATTATTTAAGTCATCATTTTTCTAGTGGGGTGATTAAGGGGCCATACGTAGCTTTTTAAATTATTTTTATTAATGTTTTCATTATTGTTAATTTTTAGTTATTTCACCTCTTACTGTAAATTTTATTGTAAATGAGCCACTGCTCAAAATAGAATGTGTAGGCATGAGGTGGAAACTGTTTGAAAAAATTCAAGAGGTTTTTATGTCTAATGGAAGCAACTTCATTATTTTTTTGGTTCCGATTACTTTGTTTCCAGTTGTGCTTTTCCTTTTAATACTAAAATATTAATAAAATACTACAAATAAATAAATAATAATCGTAATAACCGATAAAAATAAAACAACCAATAAAATGCCCAATTAAAATGAATTTTTGAATATTATTTACACAAATACACTCGCAAATATTTAGGAATAGGAAAAATTTCACGTTTGTGCACAAATTCGTGAAGTTTTTCCTAAAACGTTCCTAACTTTTTTTAGGAATAATCTAGCAAATACTTCACGCGAACCTATATGACTGATATCCGGAGTAGGTACAGTCAGCAATGATGGAAAAATACTTTGCATTTTGAATACATGAAATTATTTTTTGAGTGACGTTTTCCGCCATCAATTCAATTATTCCGTTTAAAATATTTTTTCCACAATAATGAACAGATAACTCGTTTTTTAGGATTCGACGAACGTGTTCCTGCATAACGGGGTCAAATTTAGCAAGTAATTAGGCCTAAATATTTTCCGTTATTCTTGGTATATAACTTTTCAGAAGAACCACGGAATGTCATATTATTTTGCGCAAGATATAGAGTGATACTCATCAATCTATTGAAAACATTTTTCCAGCGCTCTGTTTCCTTTTGAATTATAAGTTGTTCCGCTCGATCGATTGTTGATCCTGATTTCAGCCTTGATTCCGTTTCTACCCACCTTTTATAACATACCATATGACTTGGGCTAGTTTCATGTGACTTAATCACTTTAGATATATGGATTCAATTATTGTAACCTACGTTTGCTAAACTTGATTTCGAATTCGTACCACCTTGATCAAAACACAAACAACAGAAAAAAATGCACGGTCAGCAGTTTCAGAATATAATATCCATCGTCGCGGTACACGTTCGTTATTAGAAAGTACACGTAAGCAATAATTATTGGAGAAATGAACAACCAAATAATCAGTAATTTTATTGTTAAGAGTTTTAGGCCATAAAGCTGGATCTGAAAAATTTATCAAGTTGTTTGCAGAATCGTCAACGTTTAATTGGTCGGATACAGATGGGGAAATCAACTGATCTTCTATTGAAGGGATTTCGTTAAAATTTTCGATCGAATGAATTTCTGAAACATTCGAATTATGCATTTCATAAATCTCAACACTATTGTTTGTTTCGCCTTCGCCTAATGAACTAACTAAGTTTGATGGCAATTCTTGTGTAGGCTTGGGTATAGTTGCTGTGAAGTATTTACCTGCCACGAGGGGGTAAGGAGGCAAACGACAAAATACTGCGTCGTCTGGCAATCCAGAATAAGGACCTTAGAGATGCAGACTGGGGAATTATAGCGAGGAAGGAGCGAGAAGGCGACCTCCTTCAACTCACAATGTCAGTGTCACATAAAACGGCGGAGATACTGAAGGGCTCCAACTACAGAGCCAATTGGATGTTTGGCTCTGTACCCTTCCACCCAAAGAAGGAGGGGCGGTGGATACAGCCAAGGGGAGAGTGGCGGAGCCGAATCTGCCCGGCACGTCAAGGGCAGCTTTGGCTGAGAATGCAAGCCGCGGTGATGGGGTTGCGGGGACGAGGGAAGCCAGGAGACCTAGCACCTCCGGAACAGGTAGACTGGCCAAACCGAGCCGAGGAAAGAGCGGGAAGAGCCATGGGCTGACCCCTAGAGGAAGGGTGGTGCAGCAACCTAGTAAGCCGACATAAAAAAATATATATATGGTATATATTACACATCATGGTGATACACACCAAACCTGCAACCGTAGCGAAACTGAGAGTCGTGCAGATTAATCTGCATCGATCGAAGACGACTCCAAACAACTTAAACCGTCTTTTTATGAATAAGGACTGGGATATAGCGCTCAGACAGGAGCCTTGGACCTTCAAGGGGAAGATTAAAGGTTTTGCAGCCAACATAGGCAAGCTAGTCTACGACACGGCTGCAGACAGGCCTAGGGCAGCAATTCTCTGTCGCTCAAGGCATATCAAAGGTGTTTAAATAGAAATGCCTTTACCAAAAGGAGGCAGGAGGGTGATTAACATCGCTTCTGCATACTTTCCCGGGGATGAAAATGACCCCCTCCATAATTGATCCAGAGCTTCGTGCATTTTTGCACGTTACATAGTCTGGGGAAGCAGCAACACCAATTTAAGAGGTAAGCAACTTTTTGAATTCTGTCTAAGTAACAACTTAGCAGTTAACAATAAAAGGAGTGATGCGACCTTTGTGAATGCGGTTAGGAGAGAGGTACTCGATCTTAACCAGTCTGACATGGGTACCTCCAGTGCAATTCTCGACTGGCACGTGTCCAAGGAAGCGTCCCTCTCAGATCATATGTACATCAGGTTTGATATCAATATCCCTTTGAGACAAGAGTTGATGGTAAGGATACCAAAACGTACCAACTGGCCAGTCTATAACGACAGATTTTCGGATAACTTAGCTGGTCTACAGACCACGATAAACTCTGTCGATGACCTCGACAGAGTTGCAAATGACGTTACAAAGGCAATAATTATTGCCTACCACTCAAGCTCACCCCTGGTGCGTATTAAAGGCTCAAGGGATGTTCCTTGGTGGAACCAAAGCTTGGAAAACATGAGACGGAATGTCCGTTAACTTTTTAATAGGGCTAAGAGGACGAACGATTGGACTACCTATCGGCATTCCCTTACCCAATACAACATAGCTCTTAGGCAGAGCAAAATACTCAGCTGGAGAGAATTCTGTAAGAAAATAGACAAACTACCCATGGCGTGTCGACTTCAGAAGGCACTCTCCTTGGAGCACAGGAATCCCTTGGAATCTGTTAAGAAACTAAGTGGAGAGACAACCACAAAAAGGGAGGAGACTGTGGAATGTCTTGGGAGAGGTCACTTACCAAATTGTGTAGTACTGAGGGATCAGGAAGAATCCAACGCAAGTAGCGTACATCCGTATCTGGTCCCAAAGGGGGCTCACGAGTTCTCGAGGTAGTTTTTTACGCCGGAACGGATAGGCTGGGCAGTCAAATCTTTTGGTCCTTTCAAATCACCGGGAGGGGACTGCGTATACCCCACCTTTCCACAGCAAGGACTGCAGACTTTGCTGCCTTATCTTACTACACCCTTCAGAGCCAGCTACAGCTTGGAATATGTTCCAAAATGCTGGAGGGAGGTTCTGGTGATTTTTATGCCAAAAGCGGGAAAAACATCCCCAGAGGAGATTAGGTTTTATAGACCTATAAGCCTCACATCATTTTTACTGAAAACCATGGAGAAAATTCTGGAACTTTGTATCAGATCCAACACTCTACAAAGAAACCCTCTGGACTCTAGGCAGCACCTAAGGGCGCCTACCAAGAACCTAGAAATTTTATTTCCCATCAGACCAAGAATTTTGTCTCAAGAATTATTAAAAGTTGATTGGTTGCATTACCAATAATTGCTAAAAAACGTTTAAATAGCGCAACGCAATAATGCGAGCTTTGCAGCAGATTCAAGGAAGTTAGTTTATGGTGCCATTAAAACCTTTAATGGTGCTGGGGATCTCAAAAATGGACCCACAAAAGAACGAGCTTCATTCACGTAAAATTAAATTAGGCGTCAAAAGCAAATTATGTATTTCCAAACAAAATTTGAAAAGAACGATTAATTTCGCATTACAATACATACACAAATTTTTGGCGATTTGGAAATAGTCCTGTGGGGCGACGAATCGTTAGAGTTGGCAAGTAAGTTGTATGTGAGATAAAGAATTAGATCCCAGATACAATATAAAGACCATGAAGGTGCCAGGACATTTCATAAGTACAGGCTCAACGTGGTACAACGGACCACTTTACAGAAAGCAGAAAGGGTATTGAAGTGCCTCTTGCGGTATGCAAACTGCTGCCTCAGTAAGAAGCTAGTTTGCTGACGAATGACAGATGGTCAAGTAGCACCTCATGCAGAATAACTCGGCATGTCTGGTCATAGTTGGACCTGGTGAGATCCAAACAGCTGATCTCACTTTAGGGGAATCAGATCACTGTCTCATAGGCAGGCAAGTGAGTAGACTTGGTTTCTTCTCACATGACTACTGTTGTAGTTACGAGGACGAAGAGGAGGAGGAGACAGTTACTAGGGACACCCCTCTTCAAGGATCTGACGGACCTCTGTAGGATGGACGTCAGTAGTATCCAGCGCTTTGTTAACAGCTCAAAATGGTTCCAATGAGTTGGAGGAAACAATTATTCGTGGTATGGCTACGGACCATTTTTGTGTCTATGCCTGGTCCTAGTGGCATAGTCTGGAAAGTCGTACTACAACATAGGCATAATATAATGCTTTGAACGGTTGGTGTCGTTATCCCAAAAAATATCCCGAAAAAGCAAGTTTTTTACCATTTTCGCATACATTGGTCCCTTTGCGAGGGATTATTGCAACGAATTATGTAGCATGTTTTTGTTTTCACATTATAGTCGAGAAATATTTATTGCGGTCATCCGGCCACAAGTTTTTAGAGCCAGCCTGCCTAGGAAATATTTTTTTTTTGGTTAAAGCTAAGCCATCCTTCCTTATTGAATCTAAGGTATCTAAACTGGATTCACTTTTCAAAAACGCCTTATTTTCGAGACAATTTTTGTGAGTGCTTTACAGACGTGGTAAACAAATTATAGAAAATTACACAAATAACTCAATCAAATAACTTAATCAATCAAACAACAAAAGGTGTGGGAAAAATTCGATAGGTATATGTAGGTCTAGGTAAATACATAATTTGTGCGTTTTATAAAGGTGATAATTTTAAGGTTATTTATAATGTTTATAAATGCGCAAACGATTTAAGCTGAATAACCCTTGGGTATCAATCGAAATCAGCACAGATTTAATTATGAGCTCAGAAGTTAGCTCTGAAGCTCTTCTCCTGTTTTCGAAACTTTTCCGGTAACTAAGTGAAAATGAAAACTCATCAAACACATGAAAACAGAATTCGTGAAATCTTAGGTTAAGGTTAAGAGATCATTAATGAACTAAAAAACTAGAAAACAAATTTCTTAATCCTAGAAGTCAATATCAAGTTGCAAAATAAACCTTTAGCACATACGTAACCATAAGACTTCTTTAGTTTTTAAAATTATTTGTTGAAGAAATAACGAAACCGACTGCGCCTTAGTTTGGTTACTTTTTCGTAAACTTGACTTGACTTGACTTCTCGAGATGATGAGATAAATTACGACACTTTCTGGAGGCTGACTGATATACTACAAATATAATCGACAGACATTCACACAGGGAAGCTCTACATCGAAAATAATGCTTTCTATAACTATAAGAGGTACTAAAGAATGTGTGAGCTGCAACAAATTTACACAATATATATGCATGAAGTACGTTAGCAAAGTCTAACTAGGCGATTTTATCAATATTTAGAGTGACCCAAATATCGGTTTTAAAAGAGCAAGGACTAAAGTAAGGACAAAGTTTGAAGTGTTTGTGAAAATCATAAAACATTTCGTATATTTGGTTTACGCTTGAGTTTTATAGATTATTGGTTTTTGTAGCGTAAAATGTAAAACAATAAGACATGAACGTATGGTGCTAATTGTATATCCATTTGGCATGTTAATTATGCAATTTTAATGACACCCACTGATGTTTGACGACTGATTCACAAATTTAGAAGTTGAATTTTGGCAATAACGTAATTTCCGTTAAAGGAGTGTTTATTGTTAAGTTTATTGAATAATTATTATTTCTTTGTTTACCATTGGTTTCAATACCAATTAGCAAATGTTAAATTTTTGTGAAGCAATTTCGCTAGTTGGATTCAGACCATTTGGATATGTTTAAATAAACTCGAGGAAACCTCTTACAATCTCGAATACGTATAATTATAAGGACATTGAACAACTTTCAATAATCCCAAAAAACTTTGTAAACGTCGATTAGCCTTAAAACAATCTCGTGATAATCTTGAAATATAAAATGTCTGGACTAAAAAATTCCATTAAGGCGACATGCCCATTGAGTTTTTTTCACAGCTATCGTTGTTTGATTGGTTAATTGGTTTTTTTACACCAACTTTTGTGTCGTTATTTGATTCACTCATTTACATTATTTTATGTATTTTTCTATATCTAGCGTGTTTATCGAATTTTTAAAGTTCATCGGTGAAGTGTTAGATGGGAACACTGATATCGTTCTGAATTTTTTCAAAATATTTTTATATCTAAATTCGCCCAAATATATGTATGTGCGAATAAATATGCCGAAGTGTCATCATGTATTTCTAACTTAGATTGAAAGCTACATACATATATAGGCTGCGGTCAAATTCTCGGGTAAATCTTTTATACTGTAATTGTAGAATTTTAGTCTTTATTTTTTATTAAATTACGCATTTTTTTCTATTTTATATTCGTTCATCTTTAATAAGAAAGGCCCAGGGTTATTGGTCCAAAAAGTCAGGAAACGCGATTCCCGTTTGATCACCGAGAAATTAAAACTGAGTCGTTTGCTTTCTAAATAATATTGTAACTTATATTAGAGGACCAAAGAAAAACCTGTGGAATTATTTAAAAATTACGCCACGGCAGGAATTTTGTAAATATGTACATAAAACTGTTGCAACTAGATTTAAAATACGTAACACAAATTTATATATTTTCGGTCACAAATTTTCTATTAATTCTCTAATTTTTATTTATAATTTTTTGTATATTTATGCAAAAAGCTCAACAATGTATTTCAATCTAAAAAATAAACATATTTTGATAGAAAATTTTGTTTTTACAACCAAATATTGTCAAAAAATAACCCAGTTAAGCCTGAATTCCATTGCGAATAAAAGTTTGTTGATCAAAATAAAGGGAGATAAAAATATAAAATCGGTGGTTGTGTGAAAGAAACACAAAACGAAGTCAGTCAAGATTTTACTTACATCAAATGAGTGTTTGTATTAGTGGATCGCCATAATTATGGTGAAAAATTATCAAAATCGAGATCATGTTATGGTTATCCAACTAATATACGCACACAAATTTTGTGTACGAACGCAAATTTTTTTCCGCACACTAAGATAATTAAAAGTTTGTTATTTTTATGGTAAGTGTCATAATTTTTTTTGGTGGTTGCTTCTAAAATAGCTGTGATAGTAAAAAAATATAAAGTTTGTGTACAGTTAAATTGTGATAAATTGGGATCAATTGTGATAATATCGCTAAATACTATTATTGGCAATTTAATAAAGTAATCGTTTTTTTTAAATAATTTATTGGTGGTGAAAAAGCCAAATTAAAACTCCAAGTGATAACCAGAAATTTTTTTTTTTTATTTTTATTTTTTGCTGTCGCTGTCAAAATTTACCAAGATATTTGTGCTATAAAAAAAAAAAACATGCTTTATCTTTGTCACTCCAATGGAATTTTTTTTTGTCTACTTTCGACTTGAAGTCAGTTCAGTCAATTATTCACAGTGGAATTCAGGCTTAAACCAAATAACGCATGCTATAATATTTTACTATAATTGAAACTCATCTGCATTAAGGGAATCGGAATTTTGGTGAGTATGAGAACTGACTACGGTCTTCCCCCGTAAATAAGGCCTAAGTGTTTTATTCGAAAGTGGCAAAAATTTTCTTATTTTAAGAATCTCTAAAATAAATCGTTTAAAGCGCCCTTTCGAATAAAATGACTAGGCGTTGTAACTGAAATTTTCAAATTTCAAAATAAAACAGTTTAACACAAACCAATACACCTATGCATTGCAAACAAAATATATTGTATAGGCATCTTAATCTTGGTGGAGTGAATAGAAACAAGTAAATGCTTTCTTTTATCCCAGTTTTTAAAGTGTGTGCTTTAATATTTTAATAAATTAATACTTGATGATTTACATGGTTGTGTATTATAGGGAGAACTAATTTTAGCTTTGAAATATATTTTGATCAGAATAATCGGAATTGTTAATATTCGATAAACGAAAAATAGACGTGACCGCGAATAAGATGCGAATTCAAATGTAAAAGATTCAAATATCATTGAATAAGAATTGAAGGAAATTCTCTCGTTTATAATTTAAATCAAATACAAATCTTATACCTTCGAATTCGAGTAATATTACCCCAGCTTTTGATAAAAAAAAACGAATGGAACGGTTTGTCCGTCGTTAAGTCAGACTTGTAGTTTTTAAAAAAAAGATCGTATTTAAATTTAGAAGAATGTTTTGTCTAGGTTCGCATCCCATTACAAAAAATATTATACCAATAATTATTGCAAAATATTTTCGTTATCTATTCTCGATTTAATGAAGATCGAAGTTTTTCGAATAAATATTAAGTAATTTTAGAAAGATGGAAACCTAACTCCTTTAAAGGTTAAAGGAGGCATCAGACCGAAAATAAGAAAATTAGATCGCAAAAGCCATTTTATCTAAAGCTTAATGGATCCCACGGTTTCCATAGACAGAAGTTACTCTGTACTGAAAACAGTTTAAAGAGATGATGGGAGTAGAATGAGATTAGCTCTAATGAAAGTGGAGTTGTGTTATTATATAAATTAGAAAATGACCACTCCAACCTAACGATCTAAAATGACGACAATCTCGTTCGTCATTTTTATCGAAATACTTAGATGGGGTGCTAAAAAGTCGGAGCTCTATTCTTGCTTGGCTATTTGTAAATTCGATTCGAACGTATTCGAATCTTCGAAGTATTGGATTCTTATTTGAATTGTATCAGAGTCGTCCGTTTCTGATTTAAATCAAGTGCGAATCTTATACATTCGAATTCGTATCGTATTCAGGGATAAAAAAACTCGATTTCGCATTTAGATGCGATATTTTTATAAAAATGCGTGCATGGTCGAATGGTTCTTATTATGCGATAACAGATTTCTGCGAAATTAAAATTGACAGATGCGACTACTCAATAGCAGTTGGATATCGCCTTTGGGAAATAATTATATCAATTTCATATAAGAAATGCGATATGCGATTTCATATAAGAAATGCGATCCATTTCATAATAGAGCTCCAGCTTTTTAGATTTAACTTTGAAAATTCAAAGTTTAAAGCCATGGTAGTTTGATTGAAAATGTCGAGATTAGAGTAGAGCTTTGTGTTCTAATCAACAAATTCTTAGTTTTTAACGGTTATTAAGTGACTATAAACAGAATGGTCGTGAAAATATTGAGGTACATACATTTTACTGACAATTATTCAGATTGTTCAGATGAGAGATTTACAAGCCTCAACGTTGTGTGGTCAGGAATTATGATAGTAAGATTTGGAAACGGGGTTTTGATTTAACACCTTGGTTGTAAACTCCGTAAACAATCTTACCTGACTGGAGGAGTTAAACTACAACAAAATATGACTACTAAAATGGTTTTAAAGGTTGTTATTAGTTGCACAGGAATTTTTGAATCAATCATCAAATGATGTAGAAACTGATTTTATAATTTCAAAGTAAAAAAAAAAATTGCAGCCTTCACTCTTTTCAAAAAAATCAGTAGGTGTTTGTTCAAAATATTGGTCATTTTCCAAATTATAAATTATGTGCAGTGTATAAATCTTTAACGTATGTAAGGCTTAGGGCGCTACATTTGAATAAAACGCCCAGTAAGCGTACGATTCGTTCAAAACACCTAGGCGCTATTTACGGTGGAAGACAGTAGTCGAGAAAAAAAAATTAAATTATTTCTCGTTCTCATTTGTCATAGAACCGAAATTCGGCCCCAGGGCCCTATTCTTCAAATTCGATCAAAAAAAGTCACCGGTGACTTTCTAGGTGAAATACGTCATTTCAGTCGAAAATTTAAATTATTTTATAGCAAAGTCACCGGCGACTTTTTTTGGCGAATTTCAAGAATACGAGTCCAGCAGGGCTATTTGGGAATTCGATTCGAACGTGATCGAGTCTTCGATGTATAAGATTCATATTTAATTTAAATAAGAAACGAATGAATCTGAATCAATTCAAATAGGAATCTAATACCTTGAAGACTCGTTCACGTTCGAATCGAATTCCCAAATAGCCCCCCTGGTCACTCAAACTTGATTTCCATGAGAAAATCTTACTGATTTGTATATTTTACTGAAAAAGTCAGAGGAGTTAAGACAATCAAAAATTCCATTAGAGTGACAAAGATTTTTTTATAGCAAAATTTTATGGTTATATTTTGACAGATTTGTGTTAACATAACCATTAAATGTTGTAAAATTTTGTTCAATTACAATATAGCTAAGTTGGTATTTAATATAAATAATAATTTAATATTTATTAGTTAATAATTTACTTAATATATATTATATGTCTTAATATGTATGTCACAAAACTTTCTGCAAATATATTAAATTTATTTGTAGTGTTTTTATCCAAATGTCACTTTAAACCATAAAAATATCGAAGTGGGGATAACTTCATTTTTTTTATAGTATTTGCTTCAGTGTGCGAGAAAATTTTCTATCCTTACACAATCTGTAAATATATTGTACAATACTGAAAAAATATACTTCGCTTCATATTTTTTTTTCAGTAAATTATGGTTATACACCTGTAAATTATGGTTACATAGTACAGTAAAAACAATTTTTTTCAGTACTGAAACAAATGTCTCCCTCTCGCACCTCAAATAAATCTATATTTTTTTCTCGCTTTATTTTTACTGATAAAAATACTTTCATAATGGAAATCAGGCTTCACTCACTGATTCTGTAACGCTCAATGCATACTATGATTTTAAAATAATGAAAAAAATTAAAAAAAATATTTGAAAATTGAATTGAATTTAGAATAAAAAAATTCAATCAAAACAAATCGCTTAATTCAACTTTAATCGCTATTTATCAGTTCTATAATGCTTTAGTTATCCAGATTTTCTATTATTCTAAATAATTTTCATAAATTTATCCTGTAAGTACTTATCACTTCAAATTTATGTTGAGCATAAGACAATTGATTGCCTTTAGTACAGTTTCAATTTCAATAACGTGAATTAATCTTAATCCAATACATTTTTTAACCAAATCGATTCACCCATATTCGGTAATAGACTTAAAATTTCTTTGAATTTAAACTCTATGTATCTATGTCTGGGTCAAATGTTTTAGAAATTTTCGTAAGTTTCCAAATATAATTTAATTATAGATGCAGACGAAAACTGCTTATTCATGCAAAGCAAACATCCGAATCAATTGAGACCATACGCGCAAAAGACAATGAGTCCCACAAAAGAAACGTTTAAGAACTATGTATCCACAACAGCTTCAAGCTTACTAATACTCACATGACGCATACCGAGCGGCCAACACACCCTCACAGCAACAACGTATCCAAGCATTGTGGACAACACTCTTCAACACGATTGTGGACAATTCGGTGGTCAATCTCTCAATTTTGAATTCTGTGGGGCGAATCATTTTGAGAGTGATCGTCCATCAGATGGCCTATTTACGTCGTGCTGCCGCAAAGAGGAAGTAATCCAACCTAAGCCGCAAAACATCAATGGAGACGTCGTGGAGTATCCTCAGTTTTTGAGAAATCTTTTATCAGACCCACACCATCCTAACTATAAGCACTTCCGAGATAATATCCGATCGTACAACAGTGCAGTATCGTTTGCTTCGAACGGTGCCAAGATCGTCCACTTGCCGGGTAGGTGCCCTTATGTTTTCAAGATTCACGGTGAGACGTATCATCGCATTTCACACATACAGCCAGTCAATACACAAGCAACCCAATTTGCTCTGCTTTATGTGGTAGACAGTAGAGAACTGCAAGTGTGGTATACTGCCAAAACCAAATCGATCGATATTTTCGACAACACAGTTGTTTAGCTCAAACGTATCAACATATATGAAATGTCGAAGCACAAGAAGCCGCACGCGTGACTGCGGCAGGGGATCCGATCAACGGCGCTACAATACACCAACATCAAATGAGATTGCAATGTTGTTTGTGAATGAGTACGGCGAGCCACCCTGCAAACGTGATATTCACGTCTAACCAATCAATCCGGAAGACCCTAACAAGCAATTCGTCAACTTCAGCATTCTAAGTACCAACATGGACCCTATGAAGCACTCACCATACGGTGAACCGGGATGGCAACCGAATTGGGAGTGTGAAGCTTACCGAGGTCTGAATAAGAATCGCGTCCACAACAACGATAGCATGCGTCAGTTTAAAGCAGCTATGACAGCAATCCGGTAAGTGTACGGAAATGGCTGATGGATTCTTATCTTCAAGTAGAAGCCATCAATCGGAATTACATTCGTCAGAATCAAAAGCGTGTTCGAGCAGAGCAGTATCTAGGTCTCGCAGATCATATGGTGTAAACATGACTGAGAATCGTAACGTGGCAGCAGGTGTATCAGTTATACATTCGTCAACTTTCGAAGGCTCTCCACGAAATATGCGCGAGAGATGTTGTGACGTTATGAGTATTCTCGTACTTTTACCGCAAACCCAAGCTGGCTTGAGATGACCGGTAATTTGAGACCCAGAGAGCAGACCCCTGATCGAGCGACTTAGTAGCTTAGTAGCGCGTGTTTTTAAGATCAAACTTGAACGAAGGCTCAACCATTTATTCTCAGTTCTGACTCCATACTAAAAATGTATTTTGGTTCTTGACAGATATTTACATTTGGAAGGAACTTTGCTAAACTAGTTCGAAATAAAAGCTTTCGACGTCAAACGAAATCGATTTTTGTGTTTGCAGGGTTGATTTTTATGTATTATACACAGAGAGAAATCATATCTCGTATTATGAATAAGGGTATATGAATTATGAATAAAACCTTTTGATTTGGCATCGTGCATGACCATTTCACAATAAATGTTTACTATTCATAGTTTGTGAATAAGGGTTTATTCATCTATTATGAATTATATTCATAATGTTTTAAAAATAATATTTATGTTTAGTTATTCAATGAAAAATAATGCATATTTATTTATGAAATTCACTCATGAATTACACATATTACATATTTGTTTTATGCTTTGTATTACATACTTTTATGCTTCGTATGAATTAAATCCTATAACTTTTTGGCTTTTTTATAGACAAATATATTATTTTGAACAGAAACCCCAAAATTTACGACTTTTCGAGACAGTAAAATCAAGAGCCATCTACTCACAATATATCTACTAATATAAAGTAGAAATATCATGCCCCGTGATTTTACCCCAAGGATTATTAATTAATTAAGTAATTAAGTATATAAAATATAATCCTTTAAAAATGAGCGTTTTCACTAAGCTTCTTCGGTCAGTGTTGCCAACAATTATTTTTAGTGGGTGCCAGATTGAAGTTAAACTAGTGCAGACAGTATTGACAGTAAACAGCGCTTAATTTTTTTTTTTTTTTCGATTGAACAACATCAAAACCAGTGATGGATAGTGTCGAACAGTGGTACTTATGACACAGTTTGCAGCACTTTTTGGCACGCGTTCTTCGCAGTCTTTCAAAATCTGTCCTTTCGACATATTTTGACATAGTTTTTTGACAGCAAAAAGATTTCAAAATGCACCATGTTAACTTCATTTACGTTCAGAACATTTTCAACGGTTAGAATTTACTCATGAAACCATAAGAATATTTTGTTTCCTCTGGTTTGTAATACGGGGCCAGAGATGGGTAAACCGCTAAAAAATCTGATTTTTCGACCTTTTTGTCCAAAAAAGGTCAATAAATTTAAATTAAGGTCAAAAATTGTCGAAAAGTGTCAAAACTGTCGAAAAGTCTCAAAACTGTCGAAAAGAGTCAAAAATTGTCGAAAACTGTCAAAAACTGCCGGAAAGTGCGATATTATGAAAAAGAGGAAACAAAATATTCTTATTGTTTCGTGAGTAAGTTTTTGAAATATACTGGTAAATTTTGAAACTGTTGAAACTATTAAAACAGTCCTGAACATAAATCAAGCTAAAATTTTAAATTTTTAAATTGTTTTAGTTGTCAAAAAGTCCAATGAAAAAGTGTCGAAAACACAGGTTTTTAAAGTGTGTCATGGACTCGTGTCAAAAAGTGTAGAATAAATACTGGTTTTCGACACTACCCTTAATTGGCCATATTCCAGAACTTCTTCAAAATATCATTCTAGAAGCCCATTTCCATCATACTTGTCAAATTTTATCATAATCGGTTAAGAAATAACCGAGTTCAATGACTCTTGAAAAGCAAAAAACGGGAATCTCGGGTAGTTTTGTAAATTTAATGAATCTATGTTTTCGTCGTCAGGTTTGCTTTGTAAAAATAATCAAAGTCTATTAAATTGAAATACCAATCAGGATCTAAAAGAAAAAGGGTTGCTGAGGAGGTTTCTGCGAAAGTCGAAAGCAGAAAAGTGAGCATACTCGTACTTGCTTATTATTTAGTTTTGATTTCGAGAAAATCAATTTCCAGATTTCACTAAAACATGAAATATTAATATATAAATTGCATTTTTGTATCATAGAAAAATCATCGCCTGCAAAATTATATGCTAAACCAAGCATCCCAAGCCGAGTATTTCAAATTATGAAATATGGGTTTCCCAACTATGATACTGTGCGATATGCTGAGGGGAAAACTGGCTGTTTGAACAGTTCACTACAAAAAATGTGAAACTTAATGTAACTCGTGCTAAATGTCTCTTTACAAGTGACGAAAGTATTCATCCATACTTTCGTCACACAAAGACGGATTTCATGAATTCGGATTTCGATCGTGGCCCTATGGCAGCAGCTGTAAACCATTAAATTGAACAAAACGACATGGATCAAACATTTTTATCGACTAATATGGCACCGCAAGTTGGGGAAGGTTTTAATCGTGGTACTTGGAAACGTCTAGAAAATTATTGTCAGGAATTTACCAGAGCATTATCCAAATGTGTATTGCTGTTCTGCTCCTGTATACCTCGCAAACATTGAAGCTGCCAACACTTTTTTTTAAAATTGTAGTAATGGAGACATGCAATAATAAATTAGAAATGGAAGGATATTTAATACCGAACAAAATAATTTCGAACAACACAACATCCTTAGTCTGAACAAAGTACAAATTTAACTACAAATATTTAAATGCATTATTTAGACATAATGTAGGCACGATATAGTTATTTATGTTTTACAAAAAAAGAGTTTACCCGACCCTACAAATTAAAAAAAAAAAATTGATTCGAATCTGGCTCAGAAATTAGGAAAACGCTACGTCAAAAACCTTAAATGAAGGTCAAGAACTGTCAAAAAGTGTCCAGGGGGAGGGAGGCTGTATGGGTATATCATGGCGAAAAAGAGGAAACAAAATATTCTTATTGTTTTATAAGCAAGTTAAAATATACCGGTAAATTTTGAAACTGTTCTAACTGTAGAAGCAGTTACGAACGAAAATGATGCTAAAATTATTCATTTTTCAATATTTTTCGCTGTCAAAATGTGTAGAAAACACAGATTTTAAGAGATCGACAAGAACTTAGTTTTTGACACTACCCCTCTCTGACCTGGCTTCATTAAAAGGTAATCTAAATTCAACCTAACAGGTTGAATTTCAAAGAAACCCATCATTTGTATTTGTTTATGTTTTATAATTTTAAGAAAAAGCTCAAGAATAAAATTAGCTCATGTTATTCCTTCGATTTTATAAGAATTAGTACTTTTTTGAAAGTGCTAGAATTAGTGCTAAATTTACCGAAATAGTGTCAAATTGCACCTAGGTGCAAAACTGCTTTTTAGGGTGCAAAAATAAAATGGATAGTGCCAAATCTCCCACCGAAAGTGCTAACTTGGCAACCCTGCCTTCGGTAGTTTGGTTTGGTACTGATAAAAGTTGGTCTACCAGGTTTAGCTAAGACCAACCTACAAAAATACAAATCTTACTTTTTACGTTTAGTACCTAGTAAGACCGTATTGTTTTAGCGAATTACAATATTCACCAATTTAAAACTCAAGGAAAAGTGTGTGAGTGTATATTTATAAGTACAGTCCTAACCAAAATTATTTGTACCTGCTAAATTTTTGATGCAACGTAACGCAAATAACTTTAAAAATTATATAAATAATAAACTTTTTGAAAACATTAATTTTAATTCAATAAATTTAATTACCCTGCTTTACATTTCAATCAAATTTTTTTTTTAATTTTACTTCTAGGAGAAATTACAGTTAATTTAGTTTTTGCCAAAATTATTTGTACCCACAAATTTATTCTCAAAATTATTTGTGCAATATGGAAAAAATCAAAATAAAATATTAAATCAATTAAATAATTACAAAGTCACTCATGTTTTGTGTGCATATGGTCAGTTTTTGTTTATTCTCCAAAACATATCGCAAGTGGTCCAAAAATTTGTTGTTAACATCACTTAGAATCTTATCTCACTCGGTTTTCTTGGCACCATATTACAAATTTTAGGTTTTGTTAGATCATGTATATCTTCCACTTTAACTTAAGCCTCCACAAGTTTAAATCAAAACCATACCCTGGCCGATACAAATAATTATATTCAAGATTTTCGAACAATTTTGTGGCAACAATTTTTTTATGTAAGGTAGAATTATTGCGCTGAAGAGCAAATTGAGAACCAACTAGTTTATCGTCAACTAGAAATGTTACCTCATGAAATAAATCAAAATTGAACTATGGCCTTGAACAGTTGTAGTTTATAGGGCATACACGCAAACGAAATATGAGTAACCGTCAGGAAACGAAATGTGAACGGCATCATAAGATAATCCCATTGAACTATGGAAAACTGTTTTATGCATCAATTAGTGTGGATACAGCCTCGGTTACTTTCCCTTGGGCAACAAATAAAAGGTTACACGGCTGTAAAAACTGAACTATTCAAGGAGAATGTTCAATTTCGTTTTATATCATAAAGTAACATTCCTGGTTGATGACAAACTAGTCGGACATATGACGAATTTTTACCGTGAAATTATACAAAAATTTTGAATAAAATTATTTGTCTTGGGCAGGGCGGGGTTTTGATTCAAACTTGCGAAGGCTTAGGTTAAAGGGGAAGATATTCATGATCTAACAAGACCAAAAACTTTTAACAGCGTGCCAAGAAAACTGAGTGGGATAAGATTCTAAGTGATGTTAACAAAAAGTCTTTGAACCACTTGCGAATGAGTGTGAAGTTTATGCTAAAAAAAATAATAAAAAAATTACACTGTTAAATTAGCCATTTTCCAATTGGAATTTAAGTTATATGAAAATTTAAATTTTTTGTAATTTTGGATTTTTCGTACCACCAAACAGATTTTTTTCATCAGAAAACAGGTTCTTTTCATCGTTTTCAGATAGCTGGGCCGTCTGTTTATATCGTTAACCAAAAGCATCCAATTGTGTTGAACATTACTATATTTCAGATAATTTAAAAGTTGACTGAATTTTGATGGTTTAAATAATTATTTAGCGCCGATCCTGGAAATGTCCCGAAGGCCCCCCAGCTTTCTTAGAATAGCTAAGCCATATAGCGGTCAATGTCACCAAGCCGATCCAATTATGATGAACTATAATATATTTCACAGTTTTTGGAAATTTTAATAATTTTTATAATTATTTACGTTATGTTGCATCAAAAATTTAGCAGGTACAAATAATTTTGATTAGGACTGTATTTATAATTTTTATTAATGTTATGAGCGAATAGATTATTTTTTTTTTTCATCCATTTATGAATTGGTATGCATGATTCATGCAAAGCTTTTTCTCTCTGTGTACGTTTTTCGTAACTCCAAGTTGTCCACTTTGGTATTTAAAATACAACCTTAATAAATCAAGTTTTTATTAAAAAAGGTTTAATTTGATTTGCCAATAGATAAAATTTCTTTTGCAAAACCAGTTAGTCTCTATAATCAATTAGCGTTCGTTCAACTTATAGTGTCTCATTTAGAGGATTTATTGATTACCAGTAAATGGTAAATAAAAATGAAATTTACAGATTTATTTTGAAAAACTATTTTATTTAGGATTCTCCTTAACTATTTAGAGTTCTCCTGATTTTGGAAATTTTCGCTTCCCGATTTAATATCCGCTTGTCTCAGGTTTCTCGAGATTTTTCGAGCTTATCACGGAAATGAGATGCATGATGTTTGAGACTTAATTGGTGATTTGATGTTACGAAACAGTCAGGTTATTCGAGATTTCGAGATTGTTCGCACACGTTTGAGATTGTAGTAGGGGTATTTGATAGTTGGATGTTATTCGGGAATTTTAAGGCCTATTCGAAGAATACAATTGTTCGATATTTAAAAAATTACCCTCGGAGATCTTCCCAGGGTTCTATTCTTACTACATATCGTTTTTTTGAGCTTAGCCTCAACTTGGTTACCAATAATTCCATATTTACACGAATATTCCGAACATTTCAAAACTTTCGTGGGTTTCCTAGATTTTTACAGTCTTTCCGATATTATTCATTAATATCCAGATTTTTCGGTATTATTGAAATTGTTCGAGATCAATTGATATTTATACAATAAAGAGTTGTTTCGAATTTGTGTGGGGTAATCGAGATTGTTCTGTGGTTTATTTTAGGTTTCTTAGGGTTTTTGGCATTTTTAGGATTGTTCGAGATTTTTAAAGATTTTCGAATTAATTCGAATTTTGTAAGGCAATTTTCTGCGCTTACCTTTGATGTGTAAAATGGTGATATTTAAAAGGTTTTTTGAGATTATGCCAAAATTTCGATATTTATCCGTTTTCCTGTAATTGTTCGAAATTATTCAAGAATGTCCATATTTGAGAACTTTCAGAATATTCAAGGTACTTTGAAAATTCGACATTTTTGGGATTATTTCGAAATTATTGATATTTTTCCAATTATGTATATTCAAAATTTGTGATGCTTCATCGATATATTGAGAACTCGTCATGGCATAGAGTTGCAAGATGTTTCGATGGCCGATGGAAACACGTTTTGGTATTCTGAATTTATTTCCAAAAAATACCCTTTGTAAGTGCAATTGAAAAGCTTCGATAAGTGAAAGCTCTTAAAAGTAAAAATTCTTGACCTTTCTTGCAAATACTTACATGATTCATGCTCATAAAACATTTTAACGAAAGACAGAATTTATGGAAAGGGGCCAAAAATTACCGAGAAAGTACAAATAAATTATCAAGATTAAAGCTCGTTGTAAACAAATATTTATTTATTTAATATTTTTCATTTATAAATCAAATTTGAAAGTCAAATGGTTTGGTTTGAAAAGCTCTTAAAACTAAACACTTACATTGGGCACAAATATTCTAAATCCTACCTAAAATTCCGTTATCCCTTGTAATATCGAATTTCGAAGTAAATTGGTTGGTTTAAAAAGCTTCGATAAGTGTAAGCTCTAAAAACTAAAGCTCTTCACAATTTTTTCAAATACCTAATATTTGCTCATAAAACATTTTATTAAAAACCTGAAATTATTAAAAAGCTTAAAAATGTTAAGTTCAAACCCAAAAAGGATGAATTAATTGTCAAGCTTAAAGCTTATTGAAAACAAATATTCTAAATTTATTACAAAATCCCACCTTCCTTTAAACTATCAAATTTCAGAATAAAAGGTAAATGATTTGGCTAAAAAGCTTCGATTCGTAAAAGCTCCTAGAACTAAAAGTTCACCATTTTTTACAAATACATAAAATATTTTAGCAAAAACCTAAAAGTATGAAAAACGCTCAACTTTAAAAGTTAAGTTAAGACCCAAATTTATTTAAATTAATTATCAAGCTTTATCTTATTTTAAATCAGTTTTAAGATTTACAATTTGTAGCAAAAACATATTTTATGCTTATACAATTTTTTAACAAAACTTACGGATAATTCGTTATTTGAGAACTTTCAAGAATATTCAATATACTTTGAAAATTCGACATTTTTAAGATTATTTCAAAATTCTTGATGTTGTTCAAAATATTTAGAAATATTTAGAAATCGTCAGAGCATTGAGTTGCAAGATACTTTATGTCACCTATTTTCGAAATCAGATACTTTTAATTAATGGGAGGCTAGTAAGAAATCAGTTTTTCACTAAAAGCTTCACTTGTTCATGACAAGAAGCATTTTTAGGTGAAAAAAAAAAAATGTTGCGGGGGGGGCCCGAAATTTGTAGTTGTTCCACTGCATGGAGCTCATCATAGTCTACTTCACGACATTCAGAAGTAGCCAGTAAAAAATCCTGAAGCTCCATCCAAGACAATTTTACAAACAACCTCCAAATCCACACAAGGTACTATCTTATTAGCAACCGCTATGGTCAATATAACTACCGACATTGGAGAAAGTTTAGTTCGGATTCTGATTGATCCAGTGTCCGAACCCACTTTCATCACAGAAGAAGTGGCAAAATAAACTTAATTTACCAAGAACTCCGATTCAAGCATGGGAATAACAGAATCCGGAACAGCGAAGTCTACTGTAGACTCTCAGACCGAAGTTTTCATCAAACTTCTAGCTAAAATTCAAAGCTTGGTGGTTGAACCAAGCACCTGGAGCCACATCAAGAACCTTATCTGGGCAGATCCAAACTTTTATGAATCTGGTTCAATCGATATAATTTTAGGAGCTTATTGCTACGGTCAAATAATTATGGCGAATCTGCTGAAAGGTGCTCCAAATGAGCCAATTGCGCAACAAACCAAATTAGGATGGATCATCAACGATAACACAACTGCCAACGTAAATATTGTTAATGACTCATACTATGGTAATGACAGCAGAGATCGGCCGGCAGCTAAAAAAATTCTGGGATCTTGAAGAAATGGATAGTAAAAATGAATTCACAAAAGAAGGAATTGAATGTGAGGAGATCTAGCAAATGGAAGATATAAAGTAAGAATTCTATTCAACATCGAGCATATGGCATCTAAACCGTTAGGTTGTTCAAAAGAAACGGCTGCTGCTCGACTACTGCAAGTCGAAAAACGTTTTGCCAAAAATACAGAACTGGCATTACAATACCAACAGCTACTATAGATCTCTTAGGTCACATGAAGGAAACGGATGCACTAAGTGGGGAAGCTGAGCACTATTATTTACCACATCATGCTGTTTTCAAAGAAGCAAATTCAACGACGAAACTGAGAGTCGTCTTTGATTCATCAGCCAAGACATCTACTTCTCTAAAAATGTTTTCCTGAATGGTCCCACGCTCCAACAAGACCTTCTAAGCATAATATTTCAATGTCGAAAACATAAATTCATGTATACAGCCGACATCGAAAAAATGTTTCGCCAAATCACAGTACATGAAGATGACCAGGAATACCAACACATCTTGTGGAGAAAAACACCAGAACAACAATTAAAGCAGTACAAACTCCACAGCATCAGCAACACACCTAGCTGTGCGAACATTGGATCAATTAGCAAGGGATGAAGCTTCCACATATCCAGGCGGATCTGAAACTACGACAGCCTTTGTAGCAGAATTCAGAAGATTCATCACCCGCAGTGGTATATGCCAACATATATATTCGGATAATGGTACGGAATTGGTCGGAGTTCGACCAATACTCGACAAAGAAAGCATAATGACATAAGAAGCACTTACGTCAGTAATAGCTCAAGTCGGGACATTCAAGTCATCGAAGCATCTCAATTCTAGCCCACTGATATCCATATCACCAGATCCATATCACTGCTGGCCATCCCAGACCCTGATTTGTTGCATGAATATGTAACTTTAGGACAGCGTTGGAACTTATTGCTAAGGATGGTTCAACATTTATGGACAGGATGGGTAAAATGGAATTGCAAACAACAAGAAGTCAAACTAGATGACATTGTTTGGATTAAAGATAACAACCTGCCACCAACTAAGTGGCCACCTGAGCGAATTGTCGAATTACACCTGGGTACAGATAAGCTAACTAGAGTGGTGGCAGTTAAAAATAGTCATGGCATCAGATTTAAGCCAAAAACATCGAAGATAAGCATTAATATCAAAGAGACAGAAATTTCGGAGGGAGAAAAAAAGAAGGAAACCCGCAGTAGACAGATACACATAAGCGCCAGCAATAAACTAGTACCCTTGTTTTTATTGAGTTTACTAACAATGTGTAGCATTTGTCCAGAAACTTCAGCAACTAAGCTTCCGTATAACCTTTGCCCATTAGCTTGGACTCTATTTTGAATACACTGGAAACGTGCAGTTTACAAATAACCAATGGAAGATGATTGTATATTTTAACACGACAACTTATCACATAGAGCTAAAGTCATATCAAACATGTGTCAGAAAGTTAACCCAGCTTTGTTTGAATAGCTCTATCATTCACATATGCATGAGCTATTTTGAACACTAGACAACCGTGATGCGGTACATTATGAGCAAGCTCATAAAAAATCAGATCTCTATTACCGATGTCATCCTCAGCCTACTTTAACGACATCAACGAAATCAACAAAATCACGACTATAGCAATTCAGGCCTTGATGTCAATGTTGAACTTTAAGGAGGTTCAACAAAATTTAGTTGAAGCGAAGACAAATCATTGCGCAGTCTTGTAACAAAAAACAAGCAGGTCACACATCAACTGGATCAAATTTAGGAACAATAACTGGTTGTTCTTATCGCAACATATACAACCAGCCGTTATAGTTTGAAGGAGGATATATATACCAGCAGTCAATCTGTCGAGTATTTGGACAACCTCCTACAATACAACTATTAACTCTTCAGGAAGTACCAAATGAAGGAGATTTTATAGTTCTCCATAAGAAAATTGCTGAATTACAAGATGCTAAGCTAAATATATCAAAGCATGAAATGCACCATTACTCAGTGACGTATATTATAGTGGTTTTCATCCTAATATCAGTGGTACTATATCTAAGTAAGGTCAAAAGAGGGGCTCGACAGCAAACGGACTACGACCTGAGGTAACCAATTTCGACGGAGCCCGAGTTACCGCACACAATTGCGGTCCCGTCATCGACATTTGTCAGTTCTGGGGAAAAAATAACATCATTACTGAACATCCTTTTGACCGCAATTGACCAGTTGGTGCCTTAAGGGTAAACTCAAGTGAGGCGTGATCGTCAGTCGGATCAGGGACGATACAATGCGCCGACATCGAACGAAGTGGCAATAGTATTCGTGAACAAGGATTGACAACCACCGCTAGAACGCGACATTTGTATTTATTCAAAAAACCTACAAGATCCAAACAAACAGTTCATCAACCATCATATTTTAAGTCGTAAAGTCCAACTAAATAGAGTCCGCAACAACGTCAGCATGCTACAATTCAAGGCTGCCCAAACAGCGATCCGAGGTGACTTCAATCCAATAATGAGTGTGGGAAAGTTATCTTAACAGTGGCTGGTAGATTCGTATCTCCAAATTGCGACCAATAATGTGTACTATATTCGACAGGACCAAAAGTAATGCCATCTAAGTTTTCTGGATATGGGGTGCTCCAGATGTTTTTATCACGTTTACAGCAAATCCAACGTGGCCGGAAATTATTAGGAACCGGGTATAAGACCGGGTAAACCAAACCAACTAGTGGCACGTATCTACAAGATTAAATTGGCCTCACTCATTGACTATGTCATCAAGCATGTTATATTTGGACAAGCCGTAGCTTTCACCTACATCATCGAGTTCTAAAAGCAAGGCTAACCACATGCACATATACTTCGATTGTGCCGATATTACGTTTTCATCGCGCGGATAACCTAAGCTGCGGTACAATGAAATTTCAAATTTCATCAACTGTGGGTATTTAAGTGCTTCCGAGGCACTGTGGCGATTGAGAGAGTCAGCAATGCATGTGGTCGTAAGACTTCCGGAGCATCTTCCAAACCAAGAGTCTGTCATTTTTGAGGAAAGTAATAAGTAGGAAGTACTACTGGCAGCTCTGCGCGGTTGCACGAAGGTTGAATCACGGTGTAAACTCAACGCCAGTAATCCAGATGCGAGACAGCTCCTTTACATCGAATTTCCCAATAGTTATGTTTACGTTCGTGGCAAATGGCAAAAGAGACAGCGCAGAGGAAGAGCGCTTCTACCTGCGAATCTTTCTGCTACATGTGCGTGATGCAACAAGTCAACCCGCTTGACCAGGCAAGCATTGGAAAGACCACATCGGTAATCTGACCTTGGATTAATTGCGAAAAGATAACGTGAACATTGCTAGAAACAAGGTGAAGGATTCGGGGCAAGTTCTTCGTTATAGGTGGTGATTTTAGGCAGGCGGTCGCAGTTATAGCAAGGGAAACTCGCATAGACATCGTGGAGCGGTGCATCAAGGCAAGGTGGCGACTCGAGATCTGATCACCTCAATCTATGGCAACGTTCTATAGATGTTCGATGAATGCCTGTCGAGTTGATATCCCCACAAACGCACAGAACTCGACATGAAAGGTTGAATAATAATGTTATTGAGAAATATCAACGCGAAAAAAGGATAGTGTAACGGTACGCATCTGATAGTCCAAGAGCTCCATCGAAACTTCATCAAAGCTTGGGTTATTTCTGAAAGTAATCGAGGTGATCTGGTACTTATTTCTCGAATTGATGTCGCCCCGACCAATACAATATTACCATTCACAATAAAACGACGTCAATTCCTATGATTCCAGCATATGCCATCACCATTAATAAGTCGCAAGAGCAGACCTTGAACTATGTCGGTATTGATCTTAAAACTGATGTCTTCTCGCACGGACACGAATTTACAGCAAGGACAGCTGATTGGCGAAGATCGGAAATTTACCCGCAACATTGTGTTTGATGAAGTTCTACAGCTTTAAAAATTAAATGATAAACTAAACATCACGAAATCATAACCATGCATACATCCAACCTTAATAGCTAACGTTCTAATGGAAAACTAATTTCGATCACACCAAATTAAAAACTACCGAGGATGGCCGTGGGAGTTTTTTCTTATTTTCGTTTTCTTAACCCAATAAATGTCATTTAATCATTTTCTAGGTTATTTTGGTAGCGGTCGATTTCACCGACAAACGCATAGGTAGCGGACAATGGATTTCCGTTGGGTTTACTTTATATAAGAGAAGTTATTCTGAAGATTCTGGAATGTAGTTTAATTCGTATAAAAAGAAGTAATGTGTTAGAGTAAACCCAGGGTATTTTTAATTAACCTTGCATATGTTGTTTGACGGTACTACTATGGGTATATTAATACTAAGCTGTTAATTATACTCGTCATAATTTTCAAAATACACACTGCAAATGACGAACTATGCGAAAAGTATTGAAGAAGCTGCAATATAGTACTAATTGACATTGTAAGTTGCTGTAACGTATATCAACAATAAACAAGGAAATACAATAAAATAACATCAAATTAACATCAATGGGTGTTTATTATAAAAATGCATTTAGACGGTGTAATTTTAAAAGTGAGCTTGGCACAATATAGAAATGTTTTTACAAACGTATATGCTTGACGGGTAGTATTGTATACAGATGCATTCGCTGCTGAATTTAAAAGGCAATCACAAAGGCACAAAAATATTGGTTGAGAAGCCTAGAAATATCCGTATCCCATTAGGACGACAAGGTTCTGCTTGTTTTTCGGTCCAATTCCATCTGAATACTGACGAACATTGTCAGTTGCCACATGCACACGGCTAATAAACCAACATGTTATATATTTTGGTTAATATTAACTTATTACTGAAACATAGCAGAAATTGTTAGGACTCATTAGTTTTTCAGATTTTTGTCATTATTCTGGAAATGCCCAACTTGGCCCCGAAACTTGATTTTACTAATTTAACGGAACATAACTCCAGATTTTGCGAGGTATACATCGATCCCGCTATATCTTTTTGCTAGTCCTAAATTTATCCTAAAATTTCTCAAAACTTTTAATTGATTGATCTTAAATCTTAATTTTCAAATTTACATTTCAAAATACATCGAGATGATTCACCAACAAATTGAACCGCCACGTGGGCGCCTGAAAATACTTGACGTAACATTTAATAGGGGTAAAGCAATCGGCTTCCATAATAGGGTAGTTCATCAAGAGCCTTAAATTCAAAGAGATTTCCATCGATTTTTGTCAAATCTTTAATTGAATTCAATGACAATGTGGATAATTCTTTATTTTAAATTCAAATTATGTCAATATTTATAGAATTCAACGAGAATCTAGCCGATGGTTGCCTTATCTGCAATTGAATTTATATCAACACTGATAAATTTATAAAAATTTCTAATTTCGATGAAGTGGTTTTTGTTCAGTTCACTTCAAATCAAAACTGATGAATTCACCGAGATTACCTGACTTCGAAAATTTTTTCCAATATGATCGAATAAAACGTAGTGAAAAGAAAACATTATGCACAACTCGCGGGTAAGTTTTTTCAGTCAAACTGAAGCTCAGGGTTTGCCTCTGACCTTCCACCTTGAAAAGTAGAAAATACTTGCCACCACTTGTTAAGTAAACAGTTATTTTCACTATCAGCAGAAAACCTTGAATTGTTTACAAAATTATTATATTTATGAACGATTATACGAGACGTATAAAGTTTTAATCACATAAGGATCCTGAAAATCTTTTGAAAACCTCTTAACAAACCCAAGTTTAAAGTTATACCAAAATCCTTAAACGTTCGATACTTTCAATAATACAACCGTCAAAAGAGATGGTTAGCATCAAATTAAGCGATGTATACCAAGCTTTGAAGTTTATCAGATAAGATTGAAAGTCAATTCCATCATTGCCGCAAGAAATAGCTTTGAAAAGTTTATTGTCGTCCACATAAATCAGAATGTCGTAGTAACTCAGACAATTTACCACATCATTTACGAAAAGATTAAAGAGCATGCGGCCCAAATGACTACCTTGTGTTCTAAATTCCAGATAAGACCTCTGTAACGTAGTCGAGCTAATATTTTTAAATATCCATGTTGCGGTCTTAAAACGGTGTCAAATTGTGATCGACCCTGACGATTTTGAAATAACAAAAGTTTTAGGGAGCAATGTCTTAATTCATAAAATTGGTGCAATCTATTTTAACTTCCAAAATTTTTGTAATCAGTACAAATCCAATTTGGAAAACAGATTTTTCATATGCCTTTTATATGTTAACGATTTGCATGGCGAAGTTAATTTAAATTGATTTCGATTTTTAATGATATAAAAGTTCTTGAAACTGAGGGAATTTTTGTAGACGTGTTATATGCTTGGGTTTACAAGATCTTTCTCCGCTGACCTTTTCAGAGGACCATCATTATCTTTTTTTGTGATCGGTAATGGCGCTGAAGACAACTGTAATCCTCCATCTAAAGATCAGCTAAGAGCAAAGCTTAGTTTATGAAAGAGAGTTAGATTTGAAAAAAGATAACAGAACGACCACAGGGAGCTTATACGAGATAGCTGTTACTCAGTACGTTCTTAAATGTTCTGTTCATCCATGCCTAATCATAAAATTTGATGTTCTCATACAGATGAAGGTTTTGCTTGATTTTAACCAATCTTATAAAACTACCAATGTAATTTTAAAATTTACCACATTACCACCACCAACGTCATAGTTGATAGGCAGCGGTTCTATTCACTGCGTCATAAAGTAATTTACTTCAACATCAACGGTGGAAACGAACCAAAAACGCTTACCCCAGAGGTAATAGTCTTAACAGAGAGTTACGTTGAAGCCAACGAGATGGTTTTCAAGGTCCATCATACAAAATGCTCTGCGGCAATTGAAAATAACATTAAAAATGGCATCAAATGAAAATGTAAATAGCAACTTCGCGACAACGATTCAATTGAGAAAGGATTACGAAATTGAATTTTCTCGATTTACACAACAAAATCGCGAAAAATTGATATTAATTGATGAGTATGTGGTTCTAATTTACATTAACGTCAGAGTCATGCCAGATCTAAACGAGGTACAAAGACAATTGTGAAGGTTTCATTGTTTAGAGGGCGTAATGTCACAATTAATTGTGCAATAAACGATCGCGGCATCATACACTACAAAATCGTATTTGATGCCGCTCACGAAAATTTGTCGCCTCTTGAAATATTCAATCTGTTTTTTAAGGTTAATATTAGACGAATATGCCATCTAATGTCAGCCTAGAGGAAATAAAAGCGTTTTCCGGAATTCTAATTTTGAGTGGTTATAATAATCTGCTTCGGTGACACTTGTATTGGGAAACGATGCCTTGAAACAGATTCTCATTTTGAATGAGTAATTTACACGTGTGTGATAACTCAAATTTAGAGCCGGATGATAAATTTGCTAAAGTTCGCCCACTATTTAACGACCTTAATAGAACATATTTAGAGCAATGGTCCCATATTATGGAAGGCACGGCGTGAAACAAATTATTAGAGGAAATTCGAAATTATGGGTTGAAACGACGACTTCGGTATAAGTAGTTTGGTTCGACTCTTATTGGATACAAAGGTAGGAATTTGGGTACAAAAATTGTATTGTAATTTTGTGACGCATTACAATCCCGAAATTTCCCCGATTGGAAATATTTCTGGTACGTCCAAAACACTTAACAAAAAAATTCCTAATAATATATGGCTGAATGGTTTGGCCACCAGTCCAAAAACTATTTTAGTTGACACTAGTGTGTTTATCACTGATAAAATTTTTGAAGTTATACGTCTAGCGTCCATTTCAGCTATTCAAAATAGGCCAATTTGCTTAAATACGATCCAATTAACGTTTTAATTCACCCCATCCCAGAGATAGTCAAAACCGTCAACGCAGTCAAAGTCGTCATCGCAGCCCGGGTCAAGTTCGGAATTATCCCAGGTGCTTCTACCATTATCGTTTTGGAACTCGAGCTAGACGCTGTCAAAAACCGTGTGATTTTAATAAACAAACTGCAACCCTTCAATCCGGCGCTTTTAGTCGTAAATTTTTAGTCGATACCGGTTCCGATGTCAATCGTCCAATTATTGGAGCATATTTCTTAATGAAATTTAATTTGTTTATTGATCTAAATTAAAAACGTTTAGTCGATACAGATACCAAAGTAAACGTCTCGTGCATGATGGCAGATGTGGATACGCCGATATTAAAATTATCACCAGTAACAGCAACTGATAAATTTTCAAAAATATTTTCGGAATATAAAAATATTATCGGAATATCCGCCAGATTATACCGTTCCCGTGAAGCACGATGTAGTTCACTATATATATATATATATATATATATATATTATATATATATATATATATATATATATATATATATATATATATAAAAGGACACTTGCCTTTAAAAAGGCCTCGTCAATTTTTTGATAAAAAATTCAAAACCTGATCAACGAATCCTCGTTTCAGTACCTGCTCGTTACCCGATACCTCATATCCACGATTTTAATGCACAAATTTATGGATGCAAAATATTGTCTAAATTCGATTTAGTGCGTGCATATCATCATATACCGGTAGCAAAGGAACATGTACATAAAACTGCAATATCTGTTCCATTTGGACTATACGAGTTTCTTAGAATTCCTTTCGGGTTACGCAACACATCCCAGACGTTTCAAAAATTCATCAATAATATGTTAAAGGATTTTGATTTCGTATGTCCTTACATCGACGACATTTTGGTTTTCAGCTGATCGGAAGAAAAACATGAAAAACAAAAATGTCAAATTTGATATCAAAATAAAATTATCAAAGTGTGAATTTGGTAAACAAATGCTCAATTTTCTCTCCCATCGAATTTCAGAATAAGGAATCTCTGCTACTTCTGACCGGGGTTAAAGAAATTATTTCACTACAAGCATCAAAATCACACAAACATTTTTAGGAGAAAGAGAAGTTTGTCTATGTATTAAATCAATAAGATTCTTTCGGTTTTTATAAACAAAATATATTAACAATAATGGCATTCCCAACACAAAAAGCCGAAAGAATCTTATTGATTTAATACACAAACAAACTTCATCCTCTTATTTATTTGTGTGGGCATAAAATACACAGAAAATGAGGGTTTTTCTTTGAGTTTTTGATTTAGTGAATATAATTCGCTAGATCCATAGGTTCTTACCTCATATTTTATGTATGAAGTGAGAAATGTATTTTTGTAGTTTGGTTGTAGCTACCTGATGAGTAGACTAACTTTTTCAGTACGAAACCAAACTACCACATAGAAAACTAAAGAAGGGTTTTCATTTTTTTGTTCAGGGTTAATACATTTTATATGACTCTTGGGTTAAAGTACGGGGGGCATTTTGATATTTTTACTTTTATTTTCAAGATAAACTATTATAATAGGTTCTTACCTAAAATTGCTGAAATTCTAGCCCCATTGTATGGCCATCTAATAAAAATGTCCAAAATAAAGAATCCAAAAAAGAATTTTCAATGGCCCATGGAATGCAATGAAGCTTTCGAATAAGCCAAACGATGTTTAGCAGCAACCACAATGCTAGTACATCCGAAAAACAATGCTCAACTCTGTATAACTACAGACAGTTCAAAGATATCTATTGGCGCTGTTCTTGGAATATTTAATCATGAAACTAAGCAATTCTATCAAATTAGAGTACTCTGAACTAAAGAGAATTTCAGCAGGCATACCACAGGGTAGCGTACTGGGTCCTATATTGTACATCATGTACACCAGAGATATGCCAAATACAGAAGGTGCCACCATAGCAACATTTGCAGACGATACAGCTATTCTGGCGACTGGAAAGTGTATATCAGAAGCACCAAACTTCAAAAAGCAACCGACACAGTGAGTAGCTGAACAAAGAAATGGCGCATTAGCCTAAACGAAGCAAAATCGGTTCACGTAAACTTTGTAACGACCGGCGCTGCAAACGGTGTTCCAAGCTTGACATGTTGTATACCCCTGAATTAGTATATTTTTTTTATTTTATTTATTATTATTACAAAATTCCATTCTTGTATCACCGCGCGAAAAGTTTTTTGTTTTTCTTATTTTGAATTTTGATCTACCATGTCGTCAAGCGTATTGAACTCGAATTTGCTAGCTGCCGATGAGCTACAAATCGAATATGAAATTCGAAAAATTGTTCAAGGTGCCGATTCATTAGAAAGCTTAAATTACCATCTAGAGCAGGAGGCTAAAGATCCTAAACTAGCGCCAAAACAGCCACATCGAAACGCGCTTATAGCTCCTCACAATGAAGTGACCATTTGTATTTTTAAATTACAAAATCTGCAAATTCAGCTACTTAATTGCATACAAAACCCTAATTTTAGCCAAAACGAATTTGATACGGTTACAAATAAAATTATTCATTTAAAATTTCGAGCAAGCCGAATTTCGACTTTAGATATGGTTCATAATGCGGCGGTAAAACTTCAACAATTTAGTGATACATTAATGCGGGTTGGTCGCAAATTTATGATTGATCATCAGCCAGTGAATGAGTCGATAGCAGAACTAAGTACGCTCCAATTAGATTCTTCCGAATTACTAGAGTTAATGGTATACGCTCCACAGCCAAACACGTACGAGCCGCCACAGGGAACTTCATCTACTCCAACACAAGTAAACGGAAATTTGAATTCACAATCACCAGAAAACTCACCTCCAATGACGACGTCGCAGAATGTGCCGTTCCCACCCTCGACTGCGGCCTATGTGAATAACTATCACGTACCACCACATATTATGGGAAATATGCAACCCACGCCGCGGTTTTATCCTCGATACAATCCGATGGGAAATTATGCGCGCACCCATTTGTTCCAGGGTCAGCATTTTTAGCTCCGCCTATGGGAACTCAATATCCTTCGGTAAACAATAACGTTCAACATTCGGTTGTCAATAATCCAGCAGAATCATCATTATCCCATCCAAAGACGAAGGCTCAGACCACTCCAGTTCATAAATGGCGAATATCATATGATGGTTCAATTGGGGGAACGGCAGTAGAAAATTTCTTTTTCCGAGTAGAACATCTGGCTGGAACTAATGGCATTCCATTGGAACAATTAGTTAATGACGTAGCATTTCTGTTGACAGGTACTGCTCATGAGCCTTATTGGCTCACCTTACGCCGAAATCCTAACTGTAATTGGCGGATTCTGCGCGAATCATTTATTGATCGTTTTCAAGACCGTAGAACGGATGTGGATATTCTGCGCTTGATTGACAGTCGCAAACAGAAGCCAAAAGAATCGTTTAGTGATTTCTATTATGAAATTTTGACGATCGCGCTTCCTTTGAAAGAACCAATGAAAGACAGCCAACTATTGGAAACATTAAGGAAAAATATGCGGTTTGGTTTGCGGGCACACTTAGCTGGGCGAACTATTAACACCATCCCAGAACTTGTGAGCACTTGCATTGCTACAGAAGATGCTTGGAATAGTATGGGTTATTGTCCGGAATTGACTGGCTTTCATAAACCTTCAAATCCATATCGGCTTCATGAAATTTCTTCGGGAAAGCCAGTTATTCATCAAGAGTTTGGGACTTCTCCAGCTGCTTCCATTCCTTGTATAGATGCCATTCGTTCATCGGCTGTTCAAAAGTCGGTGCCGTCACCAATCAGCAATATTAATTGCTGGAATTGCGGTCATCCGGGACACCCTTACATGGACTGTGATATTCCCAAAACGCGAGATTTCTGTTACGGATGTGGTGCACTTGACGTACTTAAACCCCATTGTAATTTTTGCGCTAGGGTCCAGTTAAACCGCACTTCGGGAATGACGTCGATAGGGGCCCATCATTCTCGTCAGATACTTGCTCGGCCCCAGACCAGTTCGACAACGCCTTCGAACTCAGCATAAACCAACCAATTGAACGTCTACCTTCGTTATTACCATTCATTGCTTTAAGTCCACGGTCGCACAGGTTCCGTTCTCGTAATTATTTTCAAGAACGTCGTAAATTATGTTCGGTGTTAACAAAGTCGATTGTTAATTCTTCCACAACTTTAGATGATAATAGGCCCTATGCTCTTGTGAATCTCGCAGGAACCCAAATT
This sequence comes from Tipula vernalis, assembly GCA_958295665.1. Classification (NCBI taxonomy): domain Eukaryota; kingdom Metazoa; phylum Arthropoda; class Insecta; order Diptera; family Tipulidae; genus Tipula; species Tipula vernalis. Next base: position 211,059,752 of record OY282560.1, on the reverse strand, counting down.
TCTGGATTGTTGGACAGTGGAGCAAATATCAGTGCTCTTGGTAAGGACTCGTTACGATTCATTGATGACCATCAACTACGGCTTCATTCAATTCGAGCTTCAATTCAAACGGCGAGCGGTTCTCCCCAAGAAGTAACCGGTTACGTGAATGCCCCTGTCACTTACAACAATAAAACAATTTCAATGACATTATTTGTAGTCCCAACCTTAAACCAAAATCTATATCTGGGTTACGATTTTTGGGAGATTTTTGGTTTAAATCCCGCGTTGGTCTCAGAGTTAACTGCCCCACCTCTTCTAACCAAAAGTTCTGTTAATAACGACCGCCATGAATTGACAGGTGACCAACGTGTTAGATTTGATAAAATCATTAACCGCATGCCTAGCTTCGAGAAACATGGTCTTGGACGAACAAATCTGCTCGTGCACACAATCGACGTAGGAGACGCTCTCCGAATTAAGCAGCGTCATTACGCCATCTCACCTGCTGTTCAGCAGGATATCTACAAAGAACTAGATCGTATGCTCGAATTGAAGGTTATTGAGGAAAGTATGAGTGCTTGGAGCTCTCCCATGGCGATTGTGAGGAAGACGAATGGCTGTGCCTCGATGCTAGGAAATTAAATGCAGTCACTAAAAAGGACGCATATCCTTTACCCTTAATAGAGGGACTGCTTATTAGACTGGATAGAACGAAGTTTATTTCGAGTTTGGATCTCAAGGATGCCTTTTGGCAGATTCCCTTGGACCCAAACTCGAAAGATAAAACGGCATTTACCATCCCTGGGAGGCCCCTTTATCAATTTCGGGTTATGCCCTTTGGGCTTGCAGGTTAATGCACAAGGTCATTCCTCACCATCTGCATGACCGAGTGTTTGTGTATCTCGACGATCTGCTTATTACCACCTCGACTTTCGACGAACATTTATCTTTGCTAGCCGATGTTGCCGAAAGGCTAACTAAAGCTGGTCTAACGATAAATGTTGAAAGAGCAAATTCCTGTTGAAACAGATAGACTACCTCGGTTATGTAGTTGGTAAGGGGGACTGCGGCCTAATCTGGGCAAGGTGGAAGCCATTACAAAGTTCCCAACACCCAAAAACATTAGACAAGTCAGGCGGTTTCTAGACATTACCGGATGGTACAGGCGCTTCATAAATGGGTATTCATATTTATCAGCACCTCTGACAAATCTCCTGAAAAAGCATCAAAAGTTCGTGTGGTTGACTGAAGCACAAAATTCATTCGAATCATTGAAATTGGCAATAACATCGGCCCCGGTCTTAACTATCCCAAATTTCGAAAACGCTTCTTCATCTAATGCGATGCGAGCAGCACAGGTATTGGGGCCGTACTGTTCCAAAAAGATGACGATGGACATGATCGACCAATCTCTTTCATCTCACACAAATTAAACGCTGCCCAACGCAACTACAGCGTCACAGAGCCTGAATGTTTAGCTGCTGTGTTCGCCATAAAAAAATTTCGCTCGTATGTGGAAGGCTTGCCTTTTACGGTGATTACCGACCATGCGAGTTTGACCTGGCTAATGTCGTTAAAGGGTGCAACTGGTCGTCTGGCACGATGGAGCCTTAAACTTCAGGGCTTTGATGTTGATATTAAATATCGCAAAGGCTCTCAAAACGCAGTTCCAGATGAATTATCACGCATGGAGATGGAATCCTTGCAGGTAACTCCTCCACTAAATAATAATATCCCTTTAAATATTGATATGGACTCACCGGCTTTTAATTCAGTAGAATACCAAGATCTCGTAAGCAGCATTAAAACATCCCAGTATAAGTCAAATTTAAAAGTGGTGGGTAATCACGCGTATATAAATATTAACTCGAGCGAGGCTTATGATACCAACGCCGATATTCCCCATTGGAAATTAATTATTCCCGAATCATTGCGACCCGATGTCCTTTTCTCGGCCCATTGCCCTCCTACAGCTGCTCACTTGGGAATAAACAAAACAGCGGAACTTATCAGACGTTACTACTTTTGGCCAAGTTTATCTCCCGATGTCAAAAATTTTGTTGCTGGTTGCGAAAGCTGCAAATCTAACAAAGCGGTAAATTATCCTTCTCGTCCTCCGTTTAGCTCCCTTCCGATGACCTTTCGTCCTTGGCAGAGAGTTTACTTAGACTTTTTAGGACCGTACCCGAGAACGAAAAATAATGGCAATACATCAATTCCCATTGCACTTGATCATTTTTCGAAATTTATGTTGACAAAGCCAGTGCGACAAGCGACTGCAATAGAGGTTTGTAGATTTCTGGAGGATAGAATATTTCTGATGTTTGGAGTACCCGAGGTCATTGTTACAGACAACGGACGACAATATGAGTCCCAAATCTTGAAAACGCTTTGTGCTAAATATGGAGTAAAACATACATTCACGGCTAAGTATTCACCGCAGGCTAACGCATCTGAGCGAGTTAATCGGACGCTGCCCTGCTCATTGCGTTCATATATTCAAGGCGATCAAAGAATTTGGAATGAAAATCTTCAAGCCATTACCCATGCACTGCGAAACGTCTCTCATGATACCACGCGTTATTCGCCACACTTCTTAGTATTTGGTCAGCATGCAATATTACACGGTTCAGTATATCAACATCTCCGAAAAGTATCTCAGTTCACTGGAAACTATCTTAGTGTTACTCGTAAGCCTGAAACCCTGTCTAACATCTATCAGGAAGTTCAAAAACATCTGGGTATTGCAAGTAAAAAAGTTCAGTCCAGTAATCGTATGCAATACAAAAATCCACACCGTACGATCTGTCAAACCATTTACGTTCGAAATTTCTCGCAGAGTAAAGCTTCAGACAAATTTGCTTCAAAACTAGCTCCAAAGTATATAAAGGGCACTGTTCTGGATCTAGTTGGTAAGGTAGCTTGCGAAATAGCCGACAATAACGGAAAATCACTCGGCGTGTACCATTTGAAGGATATCAAAATTTAATATTTTTTTTTCACTTACGTTAGTGGCCATTTGCTACCTATTATTATTTTATTTTTGTGTTTTTTTGGCCCGGATTTGAGACATCTCCTGGGTGTGAGTCGTCCCCACGATTTGTAACGACCGGCGCTGCAAACGGTGTTCCAAGCTTGACATGTTGTATACCCCTGAATTAGTATATTTTTTTTATTTTATTTATTATTATTACAAAATTCCATTCATGTATCACCGCGCGAAAAGTTTGTTGTTTTTCTGTTGGAGCAATCATACTAGATTGTCCCGTTCCAATCTTTGGTGGGAGTCTATTGTTTTTTTTGAATCGATAAATATCGCTTGATTTATGGATGAGGGGTGAGTTTTTCGAATGCGGTTTTAAGTATCAGTTCAGTTTTTTTTTGGTTTGCTATTCTTGGGCTCTTAAGTTCTCGATCACTTAGCGAAAGAATAGTGATTTTTATTTTTTGTCTTTAAGAGCAAAAATTATTTTGTGCTTTTGTGGTGGTCGATACCCATAAAAATGTATGTTTTTTTTTTTTACTTTGAAATAAAAATTGAGTGGTTATCGTATATTGTGAAAATAAAAAAAAAATAAACTCAAATAAAACTTTTAAGTGAGATAGTGAGAAGTAACGCATATAATAATGAAGAAAATGCCAAATGTCTATTCTGTCGTGCTAAGCATATTTTACTTAACTACATTTTTGGCCAAATTGAGTTATTGATGCCAATCGATAGCTAATAACAAACTTTATCATTAAAACTAAAAAAAATAATTAAAACTAAATTGAGAAACACGTGATAAGAAAAATAGTTTTCATTTTTAATGCAAAATGCACTGATTTCAAAACTTTAACATCAATTTTCTCAAAATTAGTTTTTTGTAGATAAGTAAAACATGCTTAGCACGGCAGTATTAAGTTTATATAAAATAATTTTAAGTTAAGTTAATTAAGCTCAAGTTCCGTACAAACAACAAAAAAAATTATATATAACAAAAACCAAAAATCAAAATTTATAACGGTAATAAAATCGAATAAGTGCATAATCGATTTAGTGGTGGGCTTGACCAAATGGTCGTGAAAATAGATATTCGAGAAATGAAAAGCCCGAGTGCAAGTGTCGTTTAGCCTAATAAGGTGTGAAGAAAAAAAAACTCAAAAACTTTTTCTGTTGGACGCCTCGAACTCATCGAAATAAACCGTTTAGAACAGTGGTTTTGTATTAAAACAAAAGACGACCAGTAACGAAAATATTCGGTTATGATAAGTGGTGTGATTTGGCCCATGTGCAATTTAGAACTTAAGTTGAGTGAAAATTAAGAAAACAATAAATAAATAAATAACAATAATAGTGCCAGATAATAGTGTATAGACAACAAACATACTAATAAACAATATAATTAGTGTGTGAAACAATATTAATAAAACGGTTGATTATACAATCCGTTCCACTAATAAAATCATACGACAAAATGATGGAATGCTGCATCGGTCATCACTCAGGTTTTTGATTATTAGTTAAGTTTTATTATATTAAATTTAAATTTTTTTTTATTTCTGGAATCCCCTAGTTATCTACACATAATTATGTAAAGTTTATGACTTTTTTTTTATCTTATTTTTCATTTGAGGAATTATTTATACTTTCGTAACTTCCTAGAAATTATTGTTAAACGTAGAATAGTATGACGTCATAGTTAGGTTAAGTAAACAAATGTTCTCATTTTTTTTTGCTGGAATTTTCATCATTATTGTAATTCGGAATTTTTCTTTATTTCTGCTCAATAAATTAAATAATGAATTGTTTATACGAGCATAATCCAAATATTTTTATTTCAAAGTGATAATACCGGTCTTACTTTTTTTTCGCTTTGCAGATGATGAGTAGCTAAGAGCTCAATTGCGAGGATGAAGCGGTAAGTGTAGTCGCTGCAGTGAGGTGAGTTGGTCCTGCCTTTACCTGTTTTCCCTTATTGTCTCCTTTGTTCCCACTATCGCGGTCTAACACGGTTTACTTATGCTTCTGGAAATCCCACACCCAACACCCTGAGCTCTAGCCGGCCAGAGAGGACCGCCCCGAAGCCTCTGATTGAACAATTTCTGTTAACAGCCGACACATCCCCGGTCGATACTGTTACAACTTCACAAACCAGAAAGTTAACTGGATTCCAGTGACACTTAATTCAAGGCCGGTTCCAAATGCAAATACAGCCAAATACCTCGGCATGACTCTCGATTGCAAGCTTAGATGGAAAGAGCATGTTAAAAAGAAAAAAGAAGAATTGAACATTAAATATAGGAAAATGTATTGGCTAATAGGTAGAAACTCTGAGCTTACAATACATAACAAATTGCTATTATATAAGCAAATACTTAAACCAGTATGGACCTACGGTATTCAACTTTGGGGTTGTACCAAGAAGACAAATGTACAAATGATTCAATGTTTTCAAAACAAAGTGCTGCGTGGCATTGTAAACGCACCATGGTACATTAGAAATGATAACCTCCATAGGGACTTAAACATGGAATATGTAAGTGAAGAAATACAAAATCATGCGAAGAAACACATACAGCGGATATCTCGGCACCAAAATGCAGACATACGAAGTTTGTTGGATATCACCAATGCAGTAAGAAGACTTCAAAGGCAGAAACCTTTGGAATTAGGCAGTTGTATTTCATTAGGATAGAGAAAAATAATTACTATGTAAATTCAAACGGGAGTAACCATTGGGCTACTGCCCGTCAAATGTGAATCTTCATTTAAGAAAGATAAATTACTAAATGATTTGTAAATCAGTTGTAATATTAAATAAAGGAAAAAAAAAAAAAATGAAACTAATAGTTGGGAACATATGAGTTTTTTTTTCAAAATAACTATAACCCGCTGAAACTCGATATGCCGTATTTGATAGGGAGCTAAACACTTTCGACATTATGTCGAAGAAAGAATTTTTTTTGTATTCACAGATCATAAACCGTTAATCACGGCCATATCATCTAAATCTGATAGAAGTCTCCTTCAAACCAGACATCTTAAGTACATCGCTCAATTTACCACTGCTTTACGCCATATTTCAGGACGCGATAACGTTTTTCTTGATTATTTATCAAGACCAGTTGAAATCTCTGAAACAAGTTATCACGAAATCGATGTTGGTCGTCTTGCTCAGTTTCAAGAGAAAGATGAGGAGTTGAACTCGTTAATAAATCCGTCGAAACAGTCCAAATAGAAGTTACATCACATTTCCGTGGATGGCAAGAAAGAGAAAATTTGTTGTGAAATGTCACATCCAGAAATATGCGCCACACGATCATTAAAATAAAAATAAGATAGCTTAGTATGTATTTTCCTTTTAACTGGAAGGGGGTTTAAGCAGAGTAGCAAAATAATCAATTGAATGATTTAGGTAGTGACTCGTTTTGGTTAAATTCTAATTATAATAGTGCACAAAGCTCAAGGCCCAACTTTCGAATTTGTCACCGTCGACCTTCGAGTATTTCAATTTCAGATTTTGGAGGACACAGCCGAAGTGGAGTCAAAAATTAACAATAATTTATTGTTTGTCGTGTGTGATCAGTCAAGTTCGTAATACCCGTAACACTCTCAACCAGCGCATGGACTTAATTTTAAATCATGTTATCCATTCTAGTACACTATATTGTGAAAGAACTTTGGACAAATTTAAACGTGGATAAGCATGGAACAAATTTTGTTTGCTTCCATATGTGGTTTTAACTAAATAAATAAATTAAATAATAATTTAAGTGTTTAACAATGACACAACAATAGAATCGAGTCATATTTAAAGAAATGGGTTATAAGCCTTTTTAAACTGGTAAGTTAATGTCTAGAACGAGTTTATGCCAATCTGTGAAGAACTGAAATCAATTGAAATCAAATTTGAATCATAGAAACAAAACAAAATAAATCAGTTTCCAGAACTATATTTGGAACACATATTGGAATTTTATTTTCATTATACAAATTCAAGTTTCATCCCAATCAGTTGAGATGCAGAGTTTCATTCAAATTAGTAATTTTTCAAAACAAAATCAGGACCTCATGTTAGAGTGTTTCATCTCAATCGGATAGGAAATGGCGTAGTTCCATTCAAACTGGAAATTTTCTAGAGCCACACCCGGAACTCATTTCGACATCTCATTTTCATCATACAAACCAAGTCTTACCCAAAATTGTTGAAAAATGATTTAGTTCCATTCAAACTGGCCATTTTCCAGAACCACATCCGGAACTCATATTAGAATCTCATTTTCATCATACAGACCAATTTTCATCCCAATCGATTGAGAAATGACTAAGTTTCATTGAACCTACCCATTTTCCAGACCCATTAGGCACAAAACAAGAAATAAATAAAAAACAACGCAACCACAATAATTGTATTTTTTTTTTAAGAAAATGGAACCCGAGCCCCACTAGAGGACCCCTTAAACGAATTTTCCTGAAATCAAAACTAGTCGCAATCGCTTCCTGGTACTCGAAAACACCCCTCACCAATTTTTATCAAAATCGATCGTACCGTTTCCGAAACTCATAATACAAACAAGCATATCAACAATTTTATGGCGTTTAAATATAGGAGATATAGAAAGTGTTTGGACCGTTATAAAAGGAATGAGCAAACAGTATCACGAAACTCTACCATTAAAAGTAATGATTCCAGATATGACAGGTAAGATCATTAGATTCACCCTCAATCGTCCACAACAAGATGTCGATTGTGCCATAAGCAAGTATCCAGCGAATCCTGAACTGCCATTAACAAAATTCCAAATCCTTCGTTTCGAAAAAACCTCTTCTAGATAATGTGCCCCTTACTTCGACTTAAATGATCTAAATAGCCGAACCTAGCCCAATCCTCTGGGAGTGCTTGTTAATGGGGCCCCAATAGAAAATGTAAAACGACCATTAACAAGATTCCAAATCCTCCGTTTCGAAAACTTCTTCAGGATAATGTGCACCATACCTTGGCTTATATGACCTACATATATTTATCTATTTATTTATCTAAATTTTAAATTTTTACATTTTTATATTATGACAAATTATAATTAATGAACACGTATAATAAGCGTAAAAAAAAGTAAAAAATCTTGGAGGATTCTGTGCCGAACGAACGACAGAATCGATTCCCCATAAAAAAAAATAAAAAACTTATAAAAACGTAAAATACATAATTACTAAAAAAATATCTAATAACTAATTATAAACTAAAAATCTAAACTAATAACGATACAAGACAAATATAAAAATATAAATTACATAATCGCAAAATCTACAACAACCAGTTATCACAGTTCAAGAAGCCATTTTTTAAATTTAGATAGAAATGATTTGGAATGAATATGCCCTCTAAAACAAATAGGTAACGCGTTGAAAAAAACTGGAGCAGTAACAAGGATGTAGCGTCGAAAGTGGTCAGTAAAAAATCGGGGAATATTATAAAGAAAATTATGGTTACCTCGAATATTGTACCGAATAAGGCTCCTTATAGTTTGTTGTCCACTACGCCTAAAAAATATTCTTAAAACCTTATAAACATACAAATGTTGTAACGGCAAGATATTATTAGCCGTGAATAGAGGCCAAGATGACTAAGATCTGCTTTTTCTCAATAAAATTCTCAAAATAATTTTCTGTTGCACACATAAATCAAGTAACGTAGTTGCACAGCACCCACCCCAACATGAAAACCCATTTTCCAATTTAGACATAACCAGTGCATCGTAGATAATTTTTAGCACAGGAACAGGGCAAAAATCACGCAGGAGATAGAAAATTCTTGAAGCAGATGACAAGTAACGTCTTAAAGAAGAGACATGAGTTTTCCAACTGAGATTACCGTCTAAATGAACCCCAAGATATTTAAACTCATTGACTAATTCAATATTAATACACTCAGAGTGACACCCAGTAGATGCACAGTTGGAAATATTATGATAAATTACCTGATTAACATTTGCTGCTGATATTGTGCCAGTCAATTTGAACAACATAGATTTTGTTTTATCACTTAGAATTAAGCAATACTTATCAAACCATACATGTAAGACTTTAAGGTCAGAATTAATCATAGAAATGACGTCATTAGGGGATTTGCCAGTGTAAGCTAAAGCTATGTCATCGGCAAACCCAGTATAAAGACCATGCAATTTAAGTTTAAAAACCGAATTAGTATAGATCAGAAAATAGCAGTGGGCCCAATACTGAGTCTTGCGGAACACCAACGTCCACAAATTTTGGTTCACTTAAAGTGTTATTAATTTTAACTCGAACCGATCTGTTGGCAAGGTAAGACGCGAACCACTTGTTAGCAACTCCTCTAAAACCAATATCATATAAAATATTCAGAAGAATTTTATGGTCAACTATATCAAAGGCTTTAGCAGCTTCAATAAATAAACCAACACAAGCTTTACCAATATTTAGTCCGCTGTGAATTGTGTTCAAAAATTCCAACAAGGCCAATTCGGTACTCCTGCCCTGACGGAATCCATGTTGATGGTTACTTAATAAATTATTCTGATCTAAAAAATAAATGACTCTGTTTTTCACTGCCTTCTCTAAAATTTTCAAAATTACTGGCTGCAATGCAATAGGTCTATAATTGCCTTTATCATTACGATTGCCTTTTTTAAACAACGGAATAATAGAAGCAGTTTTCAGTCTTTCAGGGACGATTCCTTGTACGAAAGAAAGATTGAAAATATGGGTAAGAACGGGGCTGACATAATTAACAATAGCTTTCTATATATAACTACTAATACCAACATTGTCTACTGACTGCTTCGCTTCCAACGAGTTAATGATAGATATAATTTCATAATTGGATACGGGAGTCATAAAAAAAGTAGTACAACAGTAATCATAAGGCAAATCGTAATTAACAGACGAGTTATACGAGTTAAACTTTGCTCTTAATTTACTAGCAACACTCGTAAAATAATGATTAAACTCATTGGAAATTTCTAAATCACTAGTAATAAGCTCACCGTTTTCTGATAGAATGCTTTTAATCGAAGAAATCTTAGGCTTCCTTGTTAGAATTTCATTCACGAGATCCCAGTTTTTTTTAACATCTCCACGATTGACAAGGAAACGATTGGAATAATACATTTCTTTTTCTTTCTTAATGTCAGCATTAATTTGGTTACAATTACTAACATAGATATCCCGAAGAACTGAATCACCAGGACATTTTTAGCCATATAGCCAAGCCTTGCCCAAATCTCTGGCAGTGCTTGTTAATGGAGCCCCAATAGATACTACGCAATATTGTAAGTGGAACACTGCCATTAACAAGATTCCAAATCCTCCGTTTCGAAAACACTTCCTCCGGACAATGTGCCCCATACCTCGACTTATATGACCTATATAGCCGAATTTTACCCAATTATCTGGCATTGCTTATTAATGGGCCCCTAATAGAAAATATTCAATATTGTAAGTGGAACACTGTCATTAACAAGCCTCCGTTTCGAAAAAATTTCTTATGGATAAGGTGCCCCTTACTTTGGCTTAAATGACCTATATAGCCGAACCTAGCCCAATCCTCTGGGAGTGCTTGTTAATGGAGCCCCAATAGAAAATACTCAACATTGCAAGTGCAAAACGACCATTAGCAAGATTCCAAATTCTCCGTTTCGAAAACTTCTTCAGAATAATGTGCACCATACCTTGGCTTATATGACCTACATATATAGCCAAGCTTTGCTCAAATCTCTGGCAGTGCTTGCTAATGGGCCCCTAATAGAAAATGTAAAACGACCATTAACAAGATTCCAAATCCTTTATTTCGAATAAAATTCTTCTGGATAATGTGCCACATAACTTGGCTTATACGACATTTATAGCCGAACCTAACCCAAATCTCTGGCATTGCCTGTTAATGGGTCCCCAATAGAAACTACTCAATATTGTAAGTGGAACACTGTCATTAACAAGATTCCAAATCCTCCTTTTTCGAAAAAAATTATTCTGGGTTCCGTGCCCGGTAACTTGGCTTATAAGACCAATAGAGCCGAACCTTGCCCAAATCTCTGCTATAGTGCTTGTTAATGGGCCAATAAAAGAAAATTCTCAATATTTTAAGTGGAACACGGCCATTAACAAGATTCCAAATCCTCCTTTTCAAAAAACCTTCTGCTGGATAATGTGCCCCATATACCTTGGCTTACATGACCTTTATAGCCGAACCTAGCCCAAATCTGTGTGGTGCTTGTTAATGTACCGTCAATAAAAGACCTAATAGTTTAAGTGGAAAACTGTCATTAACAAAATTACAAATTCTCTATTTGGAAAAAACTTCTTCTGGATAATGTGCCACGTAGCTTGGCTTATATGAACTACGTAGCCGAACCTTGCCTAAATTTGTGACATTGCTGGTTAATGTACCCCCAATAGAAAGTACTCAATATTGTAAGTAGAACACTGCCGTTAACAAGATTCCAAATCCTCCGTTTCGAAAAAACTTATTCTGGGTTATGTACCCGGTACCTTGGCTTATAAGACCAACAGAGCCAACCTTGCCCAAATCTCTGCCAGTGCTTGTTAATGGACCACCAATAGAAAATACAATATTTTAAATGGAAAACTGTTAAGTGTACATATTTACTATGTTTATTTATTTATATGAAGAGGAAAAAAAATCCTTTATTAACAACAACATGGACATCATATAACTATAATTAACGTTTAATTTGCTTTTGAAATAAACATTTGGATAAGTTGAAATCGAACTCATTAAAATTAAATTGCCATTAAATTGCCGCCACATAGCCAGAGGGGCATTATGCGCATAATTGGACTTAAAATTCGGTAAATAAATAAAATGTTTGACCCAAACTGGTTTACGGGGCACATAAAAATGAATATTGGCTAGAAATTCAGTGAAATCAAATGCACCATTTAAAACAACAGCGAAGAACATAAAAGCCGCAACCTTACGCCTGTCAATCAGTGATTACACAATTACAATTTTACAGCGTTCGGCATAAGGTGGTAAATTCATTATATTCTACCACATTGGAAGTTTAGGATCAAACGGCCACTTCATTTTGTGCAGCAAGTACACAATTAATTGTTTTGTACTAATTTTATTCGATCGATATCAATCTTATACATCGGCTCCCAAATAATTGATGCATACTCCAAGTTAGACTGTACAAGAGAACAGTACAAATTCTTAACGGAAAGTGGATTACGAAATTAACGAAGCCCAGTAAACTATTAGACTTAGCTAAAATTAAGTTAATATGATCCCGGAAATTCAACTGATGGTGGATACGATAGCATCAACGAATGTCCAAAACACCTTAGGATCCACCGTCAAATTATCTTCAAGATTTGTGATATAGCTACTGCAAGCGACCCGATGCTGATTATCAAAATCCCGACGTTATTCATCCGACGTGGATGGTTATTCATCCGATTATAAGTTTTAGGAACATTTTTATCAAAACCTTTAACAGAGCACAGAATAATTCATCAACTAAAGCATCAACATCGCTCCATTTATGATTAAAAATTTCATCCCTGTCCAGATTTTAAAAAAACATACGCAATCTAGAAAATCTGCTTTTTTAAAGTTATAATTCATTGTAGGTTGTTTATGATTATTGAATTTACAAAATAGCCGCAAACAGACAAAATCAATTTCAAATCCATAATGGTGTAATCTCTCGGGCATCAATGGCGCCATTGACTTTGTAATCGAACAATAATTAGGATCATTCACAAAATACTAAATCAATAACCCGGCCATTTAAATTAGTGACTTTACAAATTTGATGCAAATCGCGCCATACTATGCCAGGAGGCATTATTATAAATTATAAATCTCGGTAGCACTATGAGGTGGAATGTACGCCACATATAAATATCAAGATTTAACATTCCACGACAACTTCAAAGCAACAAATTCAATTTTATAATTCGGACATATTACTTCACAGTTCATAATTGAGTTATGGACATATACCAACATACCGCGACCACCAGATTTAGCACTAGTTAGAGTTGATCGGTCACATCTGTGTACTATACATAATTATCCGTAAAAAATTCACCAACATTTTGATAATAAATTGTTCCTTAGACTTACGGCAAAAAATTGTTACGTTGAGCCTAGTTTTTAATTTGTTTGGGATAAGCTTAAAAAATAAACTGCTATGGCCAATTTAGAGATTAGAGTTTAGTTAATCTTCTTATGTAATACCGTTATAACTATAAAGATCTCCCAAAATTATTTTATGACCTTTTCCACTTGAAACTAAGGGTTGTTCTGTGCTTTTCCGTATGAACGACATGGTAACGAAATGACGATATTGCTTCGCGGCCCTAAAATGTCTCAGAGTATGTAGAACGAATTTTCATTGATTAGTTCCAAAACATTTTAGGAACCCGAAATCCGTGTCGTATTTCAACAAAAGTGGATCATTTCGAGGCACAAACTTATCCCTCGTGGATAATATCTCACATTAGTATCATAAATAGTTAATAACCCTAATTTACCACCATTTAAATCACTTAATTGATGGATGCCGGGTAGCGTAAAATCGTTCCATTTAATGAATGATATAATTACGTATATGTAACATTCACACAATTTCTAAATAACACGTGTATTACTGTATCAGTATTGAAAGCTCGTTTTTTATGCTTTGATTACATTTTAAACATAAAAAAGAAACAAAAATTTAAAAGTTCATACTTAATAACGTAAAAAAAATAAACAATTATGCAACCACTCAGAGTCAATGAAACGGAAATAATACATATAAATTATGTAGATGCATAACCAAAAATCACTCAAAGAAACCAAAAAAAAAAAAAAAAAAAAATTTCACTCAAAATATTTTTATCGACATTTACTACTCAAATAATTTTTTATTTTTTTTCACTTACGTTTAACGGCCCATATTTCTTTATTGTCAATCCCATTCTTAATTATTTTCATATCATTCAAACACTTTGGATTCACATTTAAATTAGCTAATTGATGATCGACCGCCGCCGCTGTTAAACCATAAAGAAATGAATACTTCTTTAAATACGTTTCAATTTCATAACGTAATTTCGTTTTTATCTCATTTTGAAAGTGATAATTTTCACTAATAATTGTTTTCGAATGATTACTCAATAAAATAACGTCAGAATCGTCTGCACTCACTATTGTCGACCAATTTGATTGTTTTTCAATTAGTGATGATGGCGGTTGCCGAATATTATCGGTCAAATAAACACTAACATTACACGAACTATTTCGAGGAATTGTTTGTTGTGGCATTGTTGCACTAGATTCAGGCGGGCTTTTTAAAGTATAATTCTGTTTCACTTTCACCGATTGTAATTGTTCACTAAATAATAATATTACACTGAATAGAATAAAAAATTGTTTAGCCATTTTTTTTTTTTTTGTAAATTTGCGGTCACTTGTAAAATGCAAATATTAAATTTATCACATACGATTTTCACTTAAAATAAATAAAAAGCACTTGAGCACTTTATGTAAAACAAATAGTTAAGCAAATGTAATAAAAGGTATTTTCACATCACATCACAAAGTAATTAGTAATATTGTTGTTAATTATTATTATTAATAATCATAAATTTTATAATATATTGAAATGTATAATTTGAACCCAACCAAATCAGTTAGTTGCTGCACACAACTTGTAACGAATAAATTTTAATTTCAGTTTCGTTTTCATCAAAAAGTAAAATAAAAATGAAAAAATAAAATTCGATGTAATACTTTTAACCCAAAACCGCTGCCGAAACGAATGCATGAATGAAATACAAAAAAAAATCTGTCTCTTACTTGGTGTTGTTGTTGTTGTTTTTTTTCGGAATTTAACACGAAATTTCTTTTGTTGTCTTACAAATCTATAATAACTACAGTAACTACACTACTCTCTCCTCCATCATCATCTTATTACAGATAGACATATTTACTGTATATGAATATATATAAACGATAGATTAAACATTTACAACATAAATTGAATATGCAAACAATTTATATTTAATAGTATTCGCAAACTTTAGCGTAATGAGCATTTAGGGTATTTCATTACCTATAGATGCAAACTGAACAATCGATAACGAATTATTTTCTGCTATTTTTGAATACTTGGCTAACACTATTAATATCAACAGGATGATTTGTTTAAGACTTCCTCATAAGATAACACAAGATCGTCATGATGAACTCCAATAGAATTAGCGGCCAAATTAAAAATGTTTCAATTAGTCAAATATCCTGTGCCGCTTGTATATTTTCCCCATAAGAACGATTTTAATGTTGTGTGCTTGTTGTTCAACCAAATTTTATCGCACATAAGCATAATACCACGGATAAGAATATCAGATAGCTCAACCAGAACATTTGTGTGTTTTTTCAAAATTGACTGATAAAAGCTGTGTTTTTTATTCGCTCCCGATAGAAGTCAGTGAAGTTAGTCCGAGCCCTAAATTTTGGTTCATTTCTCGGATAAAATGTAGCCATCCCGAAAAAGTGTAAATTTTGTAAAAAGTGTAGTCTCATCCCGAAAAAAATATTATAATTAAAATGTATCTAACACGAAAAAAAATCGTGTTTAAACCTAATTAAAACTAATAAATTTCTTAAAAAATATTTGTAATCAAAAATATAAATACAAATTCATATACTAATATATGGGTAGTGTAGTCATTTACTATGAAGAAACCTTAAATTTCATACATATTGCTTAATGGTTATTATATAGGCGGATAGGCCATGATACTAGATAAGAGCTGGCCAGCACCCCAGGTTCATATGTATGACAGGTATAAACATATGTTTATGGAAAATTTGTATTTTTAGTGTAGCATATGTGATATGTGAAAACCTTAAATTATATACAGCCAATACTAATTGTTTAGGTTTGTGTCTTGACTAAAGTGTAGCTTTCCAGAGAATGTGTATCTATTTCTTAAAATGTAGCACCATCCCGAAGAGCAAAAAATTCTTTAAAAACGTAAGCGATTAGAAAAAAATCTAAATTAAAAGAAAACGTTATTCAGAATAATTTAGAAAATAAGGTTTATTAAAAAATAAATTTTGCAAGTTTCTGAATCAATTTAAATTTTATAAATCCTTAAATTATATAGAGCCAACTATACAGATAAATCTAATAAGGATTTTATATGGCCAGTTAGGCAATAACAATATAAAGAGGCCATGAGCCTCATCAGACCCATATCTTGGGGATAAAACCATTTTTTTTTAGTTTTCCTAAATCAATTTCTTATACATAATAAGATAAATTCTTAAATTTAATGGAGCCAATAATACAGATAAATCTAATAAGAATTTTATATGGCCAGTTAGGCAATAATAAAACAAGAGGCCATGAGCCCCATCAGACCCATATCATGGGGATAAAACCATTGTTTTTTTAATTTTCCTAATTCGATTTCTTATACATAATAAGATAAATTCTTAAATTTAATGGAGCCAATACTACAGATAAATCTAATAAGAATTTTTATATAGTCAGTTAGGCAATAATAATATCAAGAGGCCATGAGCCCCATCAGACCTATCTCATGGGGATAAAACCATTTTTTTTTTAGTTTTCCTAAATCAATTTCTTATACATAATAAGATAAATTCTTAAATTTTATGGAGCCAATACTAGAGATAAATCTAATAAGAATTTTATATGGCCAGTTAGGCAATAACAAAATCAAGAGGCCATGAGCTCCATCAGACCCATATCATGGGGATAAAACTATTTTTTTTTTAGTTTTCCTAAATCAATTTCTTATACATAATAAGATAAATTCTTAAATTTTATGGAGCCAATACTAGAGATAAATCTAATAAGAATTTTATATGGCCAGTTAGGCAATATTGTTATTGCCTAACTGGCCATATAAAATTCTTATTAGATTTATCTCTAGTATTGGCTCCATAAAATTTAAGAATTTATCTTATTATGTATAAGAAATTGATTTAGGAAAATTAAAAAAAAATGGTTTTATCCCCATGATATGGGTCTGATGGGGCTCATGGCCCCTTGATATTGTTATTGCCTAAATTTAATGGAGCCAATACTAGAGATAAATCTTATAAGAATTTTATATGGCCAGTTAGGCAATAACAATATCAAGAGGCCATGAGCCCCATCAAACCCATATCATGGGGATACAACTTTTTTTTTTTTAATTTTCCTAAATCGATTTCTTATACTTAATAAGATAAATTCTTAAATTTTATGGTGATAAATCTGTGCGGCAGGGTTTTTGGTCTATATTTGACTAAATGTGAGGTTAAGTATTAAATTCAACCGGTTGAAATTTGTTTTTTCCGGTAAATAACAATTTGTAGACATTTCTCAGAACATTCTAACAATACTTGTGAACTTGGAAATTTTTGGAAAATGTGTTTACAAACATTAAAGAGCTCTGTGGTACAATCAGATGAAAACCCCGACATTTGGACTAACAGTTCTTTTCTATTTTCATAAAATTTAGTTAAATCACTATTTATTAGCGATTGTAGTAATGGTTTGATTCGGTCATTTTTCAAATGTTTAAAAAAAAAATCGTCTTTTTGAACGGACAAAGCGATTTCTTGAAGGGTCGGAACAATAGCACAAGAATTTTTGTAAAAACTACACGTTTTAAGAGCATTTCTAATAAGCGGCAACCTAACATTAATGTGTCTTTTAAAAATTGATTTAGGCTTTATTATGTTTGCTTTTGTTGATGTATCTGACGAGTTTTGGCTTAATGTCGCCATTGTAGTGATCTTTTGTTCATCATTTGTTAAACCCATAAAATTATTTATAAAATTAAAATCAAAGCTGGTTTTATTCTTTTTACAGCTTATAGGAGATACATAAGAACTCTTCCTTTTCCATACTGATTGACAGTTTTGAATATCGAGGAGACTATGGTCGGAATGAGGGGATATTGCCTTTTGATGCGTTACCGAAAATTTTGGTACAGAATAAAATATTTGTTTACAGATTGTTTTGTTTCGCTGGTTTAAATCGCATACAAAACGACCAACCTTTAATGGCGTTTTACCTACTTCGAGCGTCCGGCTCGTTAGTGAAAACCGCCTTTTTAAAAACGCAAAGTAATTTTCTGCGTAACCGTTACTTATTCGGCTTCCATTACGTAGTATACCTGTAAAAAGTGGTAATACTACGGCATATTTCTTTAGAAATATATTGTGAAATTCTGTATTACACAAACTATTCAGTAGACTTTTGCTAATATCGTTTAAGTCATTGTAGAATGGACTCGGTTTATAAATTGGGCAGGAAAAATCATGTTTAGTCATTTCAGTATCTCTGTCTGAATCATTAAGTTGACTAGTTTCATTTGGCAATTAAAGCTATTAAATTTTCGAATGCATATTTCACATCGACGGTGATGGTTTTTGTTGTTAATAAAAGTGCAAATCTCTGCCATATTTGGTTAAGATCTTGATATTTATTGGCAACTATCATTGAAACCATTTCTTTAATAAATTTATTTACTTGTGGGAATTTCTCGAAATGTTTATTAATTTTTTGGCAATAGTATGAGAAATATGTGAACAACATAAATGTATTTTTACCACTCCGTCTGGGGACTTATTGTATTTAGTATTAATTGCCCACTTATGAGTCGTGTTTAAGTATTCTAATAAATCCATTCGGTTGAAGGCGTTTAGAACCGAATGAATCTCAGCGTAAGAAAAATCGACATCTACGGTATTGAAAATTGGCCATTTCTTTAAATGTTATTCTACAATTAACCGATATTATCTAAACCAGTTTCCAATAGTGCGAGTATTATGGCTTGAGCTAATCATATCACTTAGATGGAATGGAGTAGCTGTATCTTTTTCGTTAGACTTAACCGGTAGCACTAGAGCGTAATACATGACAGATTTACAAGTTTTATAAGGCTTTCGAATAAGTCCACCTGTCGCGTCTAAATAAACGATTAAATCTAGGTCTTTAGATTGTTTCTTAATTTTTTTAAGGACTGAACATTGCATTTTGCTACAAGTCGTAATACAAAATGGATTCTTCCCCACTTGCCTAATTTACGATTCATCACTATAGTAATATCAGTTTTTTCTTTCTTCAAATGCACATCCTCCATGTCATCGGAGTGGTTGTCGTTAGCTAATAAATGTTCAGATCTTATTTTATTCAATACTCATTTGTCTTTTAGTATTCTTGCAGTATTAGTTTTTTCAAACAAAATTAAATCTTCTTCGTTGATTAAGTTCTCTGAAACTATTTCTACCGAATTGCGAATCAACTTGTCTTTGTACAACTCTCTATGATATTTTGAGGTATGCTGAAATTTTTTATAAGGATGATAAATAGGTTGAAGGTTACTACAAAAACACAACAAAAATTCCCAACGAAATGTTAGAATTGATTAATTTATATGTTCTACACGATTGATTTTTATTTTTGTGTCCGCAATATGCTCTAATGGTTAAATGTTTTTGAGCTACATCATATCCCTTTATGTTTAGTCCCAGGAGCACCGAGCTACGCTCGTTCCGAATTACATTAGCGTTTGTTACACGTTCATGTCACTGAGTTTCACCTCATTCAATTGAGCAATATGTTAGTTCCATTTAGACTGTCGATTTTCCAGAAAAATTTCCGACACTCATGTTTGAATCCCATTCTATACTAAACAAATCCCATTCTATACAATTCATCCCAATTGAAAGAAAATGGTTTAATTCTATTGAAACTAGAATAATATTCATATTCCCATTTTACAGTCCCATTTTCATGGTACATACCGAGTTCTATCGAAATCGGTTGAGAAATGGCTTTGGTCCATTGGAATTGGCCATTTTACAGAACCTATACGATCCATATTTGGAACTAATTTATGATCTCTATATAATTCTCAAAAATCACAATTGAACAAATAAAAAAAACAAAACACAATGCAATATCAATAGCAATAACAACAATTAGATTTCCTTTGTTAGAAAATAAAATAAAAATGAAACCCGAACCTCTCCAGAAAGCCTACTAAAATATTTTTCCAAGAAATCAAAACCCATTACAATTGCTTCCTTTCACTAGAAAATTTCCATCTAACCAATTACTATTAACAAAAGAAAATAAAAAAAATATGAATTCCCATAGGAGGATCCTCTTAAACGAATTTTACTGAAATAAAACCACCCCAACCAACATTAATAAAAATCAAATAACCGTTTCAGAAACCGGTAGTAAGTTAAAAAGTAAGATAAAACCAAGCAAACAGGGGCTCACCGGACGAGAACTTCCTTAACGTTTTTTTAAGAATCAATACCCGGTGTTATCGCGTTTTGGCACTCGAAAACTCTCTTTCACCAATTATGATCAATAAAAAAATATTCAAAAAAACGAACCCCAGGCCTATTAGAGGACCCACTAAACGACATTTCCCGAAATCAAAGTCCACTGCAAATGTTTCCTAACACTAGAAAATCCCTGCTCACCAATTATTACAAAAATCGTTGAACTTAAAAAATGGACCTCGACCATCCGGAGGACCCTCTAAACATATATTTCCCGAAATCAACACCCATTGCAGACCTTTCAAAACCCTATTTGACTTCAATCAATACCCATGGCGATCGCTTCCTGCCGCTCGAATATCTCTCATTACCAAATGTTTACCAAAATTGTTAAAATGAAAAAAGGAACCCGGATACCACTGAAAGACCCTAAGCTAATTTTTTTAAACCAAGACCCATTGCAATCTCTGTCTGGCACCCACCGGCTCACAAATTTTTACCAAAAATGTAAAAATTAAAAAAAAGAAGCCCGGGCTCAACTGGAGAACCCCCTAAACGAATTTTCCAAAAATTTATACCCATCACAATCGCTTCGTGGCACTCGAAAACCCTCTTTACCAACTTTTAACAAAATAGTTAAAATTTAAAAAACCCAAGTTCCAATGGATGACACTCTGGACTGGTAAACATACTTACCAATTTTCAACAAAATCATTAAAACAATAAAAATGGAGTCTGAATTTTCCTGAAATCAAGACCAATGGGGATCACCTTATACCACTTAAAAACACTTCTTACCAATATTTACCAACATCGTGAAAATTACAAAGGAGCCCGAGTTCCACTGAAGAACCCCCTAAACTATTTTTTTCGAAAACAAATTTTGATACATATTCCGAACTTCTCGAAATGGGTGCTGGAATATACTTCGGTATGGAGTTTCTAAGCGTAGTAGCTGGTGTTACGGCTAAAGATAAACATTTCAAAGAGGTTAAAAATCATTATAAGACTAAAGTTATACTTAATATCAAAATTCCGTAAAATGTTAAAATCTTCTTCAGTACCACCACATTCTTTAGGCACATTTGGATTATTCTTGAGGCTGCCTGCATATTGAGATGTGCTACTGCGCAATAAAATAAAAGCACAATGCTGAGAGATGGCGAAAAAGTGAAATTTATAGTCTGTTGCTAGCCTCATCACTCCCAACGCTACCATTTTAAGTATTCCGATAATTATTGGATTATTCATCGCTGACAACCGATGATGGTGTTGTTGATTGAAGTTGACGCGGTACATTTAGTTCTGAATTATTTGAACGTATTCACGCATTCACAATTGAGTGGTTTGCAAACGGAAATTTCATCATAATTAAAAACTACCACTTGTAGCACTGGTGAGCAAATAATATTGTGCATTAAAGTCATGTATATTGGGCTAAAGGGCTTACTGGTTTTGTTACCGGATCCACCCAATAATCATGGAACGTTGAACAGGCGCTGCTACAACCAAAAACCGAAGAAGAACATGTTACAATACTATATGTCAGAATATTCTTTAAAATTGTGTGTCGTGTAAGTTTTATTATTTTAAGTTATTTATTCCATATTCTAATTAGTTTTCGTTTTAGCTTATATGAATATTTTACCGGCCGCCACTCAATCTGATAATATAGGTAGCAAGTAATTTATTATCAAGCGGGCAAACAAATCGTGATCTAAGTTCCGAACTCCTCGATATATGAGTTGGAAAGGGTTTCGGCATGGAATTTCTAAGCGTAGCAGCTGATGCTGTTGTTGAAAATAAACGTTTCAAAGAGGTTAACAAATCAAGCCGCTATAAAGACTAAAGCCATAATATCAAAATTTCGTATGAAACACGATGAGATACATACTATGCCACAATTTTCTGACTGTTTACTACAACCGTTCCTGCACGTACTGGTGCAAACCTAACGAAAAAATGACGTTCCAGGCATCTGATTTTGTACCATTATCACCGCCACTATAGATATATCTAGTCGAGATGTATTATCTCTATTAGCGCATTTCATCTTAGTACTTGGTGTTACCGGAAATTATGAAGAAGTGAAATTTAAGTCTGTTGCTAACCTCATCACTTACCAACGCTACCCTATTAAGTATTCCGATAATTATTGGATTGTTCATCGCTGACAACGGATGATGGCGTTTGTTGATCGAAGTTGACGCGGTATGATCGAAGTTGACGCGGTACATTTAGTTCTGAATTTTTGAGCGTATTAACGCATCATTCACAATTGAGTGGTTTGCAAACGGAAATTTCATCATAATTAAAAACTACCACTTGTAACACTAGTGAGCAAAAAATATTGGATAATAAAAGTCATCCATATTGGGCTAAATGTACTGGTTTTGGTTCCGAGTCCACCCAACAATCATGGAACGTTGAACATTCGCTGCTACAACCAAAATCCGAAGTGGAACATGTTACAGTACTACATGTCAAAATATTCTTGAAAATTGTGTGTCGTGTAAGTTTTATTATTTTATGTTATTTATACTATATCCTAATTAATTTTCTTTTTAGCTTATATGAATATTTTACCGGTCGCCACTCAATATGATAATATAGATAGCAAATAATTTATTACCAAACGGGCAAACAAATTGTGATATAAGTTCCGAACTCCTCGATATTTGAGCTGGAATGGGTTTCAGTATGAAAATTCTAAGCGTAGCAACTGATGTTCCGTAACTTACAAAAGTAAGATTGAGAGAGTGCAAAGAACGGCCTGTATGCTTGTTAGCGGGGCATTGAGGTTGACACCGACAAGTGCCTTAGAGGTTATGTTGCACCTTCTTCCGGTCGACATTTTTGGCAAACAGATGGCGGCAAATACGGCTGTACGACTTGCAGCCGTCTCTCAGTGGAGGTGTCTTAGTATAGGACACTCTACTATCGTCAGATCGTTGAAGGATGAGCTGGCGAATCTTGACTACATTAAACCTACTCTACGCTTCGAGAAGCGATTTCGGACCTCCTTCCCTTCAAGGGAATCCTGGAGGGATAGACCGTCATCGGAAACTGAAGCGTTGCAATTCTTCACAGATGGCTCCAAGCTAGACGGCAAAGTAGGAGCTGGAGTATTCTGTGACAAATTAAATGTAAATATTTCTATTCGTCTCCCTGATTACTGCAGCGTGTACCAAGCTGAAGTCGTAGCGATTGAGGAGGTCATGACGTGGTTGAAACATAATGTGTTATCCTCAGACGATATCACAATCTATGTGGACAGTCAAGCGGCGATCCGGTCGTTAGAATCGGTGTCTTTGGCGTCACGGGTGGCGTTGAGTTGTCACTCATCTCTAAATGAGATGGGTGAGCATTTCAACATCCAGGTAGTCTGGGTCCCAGGTCACTCGGGCGTCATGGGGAACTGCAGGGCAGATGAACTTGCTAGGCATGGTACGACTCTCCAGCTGCAACCGGAAAGGGCAAGTCTGGGGAGGCCTATCACAGCGCTGAGACAAGCACTTGGGAAGCAGGCGCTATCCTCAGCGGGGGAAAGGTGGTCTAACACCCTAACCTGTAGAGTTGCAAGACAAGTTTGGCCAAAGCTGGACTTGGGGCGCACTAGGGCATTAATATCCTTACGCAGACGTGAATTAAGAACGGTCGTAGGAATACTCACGGGACACTGCCTTTTTGGAGAACATGCAAGAAGGCTGGGTATGGAGGCTAATGACTTCTGCAGAAGCTGCTTGGACGAAGAGGAGGAAGAGACGTTGGTCCACTTCCTTTGCTCGTGTCCAGCATTGGCTCTCAGAAGGCACAAACCCTTAGGTAAGTTCAGGATGGACTGCCTCTCGGATCTCGAAAACATTAAAGTGCGGGACGTCTTACGCTACATAAGTAGCTCGAAATGGTTCCAATAGGGGTAAAAGGGGATACATCCTGTGGTATCACAATGGACCGTCACCGGTCTAAGTGTGCGTAAGCAGCCACTCCAACCTAACCTAACCTAACTGATGTTCCGGCTAAAAATAAACGTTTCAAAGAGGTTAAAAAAATCAAGCCGCTATTAAGACAAAATTCATAATATCAAAATTTCGTATAAAACTCGATGAGATACTACTATGCCTCAATTTTCTAACTGTTTCCAATTAACCGTTCCTGCACGTCCTGGTGCAATCTTAACGAAGAAATGACGTTCCAAGCATCTGATTTTGTATTAAAATAAAAAACTAGTGTTTTTTAAATAAACAACAGTAGTTGTATAAATAAATTTTTTATTTGTATTATTTTTCACAAATGATTTTGTACTATTATCATGACCGCTAGCCCGCTACAGATATTTTCGAGTCGAGGTGCATTATCTCTATTAGCACATTTCCTTCCGATAGTATATACCGAGAGTGCTAAGATAATTATTGGTGATTCAGAATAGGAAAAATCAAAAGGAAAGTTCAATAATCGGGGAATTGGTTAAAGTTGAACCAAATTATGATTTATACGAGGACGTTGATGGTACCTTGATGGAAATATCGGATAAAATATCAAATATTGTTTCAGTACCACCGCATTCTTTAGCCACAATTGGATAATTCTTGAAACTGCCTGCATATTCAGATGTGCTATTGCTCGCTAAAATAAAAGCATAATGCTTACTACTCTTACCTTGTTTACCGGAGATGGTGGAGGAATAAAATTTATAGTCTGTCGCTAGCTTCATCACTCCTAACGCTACCACCATTTGAAGTATTACGACAATTATTTTATTTGCTCTACTAAACAACCACCGATGACGCTTGAAACCAAAAAGCATCCACCAGTCAACGGTGTTTTAATAAAACTTCTTTTTATAGTTGCGTGAAAAACGCTTTAGTAAAAAAGTGAAAGTACCACCCAACGTATCCTATGGGGTAGTCATTGATCCAAACATTTATACTGTTGACAATGGGCACTTGAAAAGAAAAAACTAAAATAATTTTCAAAACTTAAACTATTTTTATTAATCAATTTATTGTATCATCATGTCGTGTTGCTGTTTCAGCCAACGCTAACATGGCTAAAGCGGTAATACTTCGTACATTTCGGTGTTCATCAATTAAACCATTTATTATCACTTCGATCAATAGCTTGATAATACAAGATGAAATCGCGTTTATTCGAACAGCGATTTGTTGTACGATTTTTATGCCAGTATAACGATCTTGCCATTTGGTACTCTGGCAGACCACCTTGAGGAACGATAATAATGTTGGAATGCCAAAAACAATTGCGACCACCACAAAAGCATGTGCAATGGTATTTCGTATATACGCCTCTATATTATCGATATCGGGACGCATTGCAGAAATCATTGCTGTTATACCGGTCGAATTTACTATTTTTGAGATTATCTCGTAATATTTATATTCCTTAAGTTCAGGGTCATAAATAGTTTCTATAATTTTCAATAACACAATATCTAACAGATATTTATCATAATTTTGTGCATCCACAAGCGAAGGATTAGTATCGCATTTTATTTGAGGAGTTACATCCCATCGATTATGCCGCATTGGTTTTGATACTCGTACCTTATTTTGATTTAAGAACGATTTTTTATGTGATATTTTATTTTTATATATTTATTCTATTCCACTCATTTTCGTGATTTTTTGGTCAAGAAAATCACTGGAATAATTAAATCCTACAATTGAAAATTGAATCCAATATTTCCAGAAAATTATTTCAATATCGATTTCATATAAATTTTCAAGATTCTCGCTCGAATTAATGATCCTTCACCTAAATACATATATATATATATATATGTAGTTTCCCAAATTATACCTACGTTTACTGATATACATACATTTACCGTAACTTAAATGTAAATGTAGTTTTTGTAGTTAATTCTTGATTTTTGTGAACGTAAATGTCATAATTGTGCCTTTGCAACACAAATAATTTACTATAATAGCCTAAATGTAGCTTACAACTTTTACATTCATCTTTTATTATTATTCAATCATACATGCCATATAAATTTGAAAAAAAAAACGAAAAAAAAATTTATCTCAAGAATGTAATTTTCGAGGTTCGAACTACGATCTAAAATTTTAAAATCCACAACGCTAACACCTAGACTACTGCGGCATGGGAATTTGCCGAAAAATTACTTGGTTTTATAAAAAGTTTTGAGCATTCTACTAAATTATATAATATGTAGATAGATTTACACAATGTGACGTATCAACATAGAGAAAGATAAAATTTGTCAGATCTTTCTGTAATTTGGTATACAGATGAAGAAAAATATTCTAAGAATAATTTCCTTTTACATCATATCGGAAAAATCACGGAAAATGCGAGAAAATCGCGAATTTCCACTCGGAAAATTCGTCGGGAAAAGATTAAAAAAAATATGCTGATCATCCAACATTAATTTAAATTTTTTTTTTTTTGTCGTGATTTTTGAAAAATGGATCCATGAAAAAAAAATCATAAAAAAAAATTAAATACATCCCAACTCCGTATGCTGCTAACTACGCAGCTGTACTATTTAAAAAAATCATCAAACATTCTTTTCTATAAAAAAAAATACACAATACATATCGCTCATTTGCTGCAACAATGACACAATTTAAAAATAACAAATGTTATAATTTGAGAGACATTTCCGTTTGTCTTGTAGTGAGCTTTATAGCTTTAGGTGTGTCGTTATATCAGTTTTAACTATATTAAAAAGCCGATATTTCTCTATAAATAAGTCAAAAACGACCGATTTTGAGTTATGCCATTGTGGTAGCAAATGAGCGATATACAATTGACCATTTTAGAGATGGCGCTGTAAAATTTGGATAATTTTTCCAGATTTGAAGGCTTTACAGAGTTTTCCCAGACTTGAGACCAGACTCAATCGCATTTTCATGCAAAAAGACATCATATAGCCATTTTACGTCAACGAAATCGGTCTCGAAGTAGTTTTTCGTGCGGACATATATACATACCCGCAATTATTGCTCGTTTAATAATATAGATTAAACAACCAGACAACTGAGTTAATTGAGAAGAAATGTGGTACGTGTACTGATATTCGTCGAGTTTCTTTTCCTTTTGGTTGTAGATACTTTTCCATACATCTTCAGAAATGTTTACCTGATAATCCATTAAATGAAACTTAATATTTTTTCTATGAAAAGTTTTAGGTTTCGGTACCAGAGTATTGTTCTTAGATTTTACAGTCACTTTTGGAGATGTTCGATGAACCATTTTAAACTCGTCCTCGCTACCATTGATTACGATTCTCACGATCCATAACTTGACCGTCTTCTACAATTTTCAAAGTTTCGTTGACCAGCTGTTCATTAACGCTTATAACATTGTCAGAACAGACAATATTGTTGCTTTCCGGTAAATTTATAATGGTATAAGGTGGTTTCAAAATTTCAACGGAGAGTATTTTTATTGATTTAGACGGTTGCAACAATATATTATTTCTAGAAGTTAATTGGTCTTTTCTTTAAATAGCAAAATCATTATTGTATACAAATGAACTACTACTTTTAACTAATTGAGAATGATTTAGATCATTAACAGCAAATAAAAGTTTAGTACAATCTCTAAAATTATTATTTATATGTGGGTTAATTTTAATTACGTTTTCAGTACTCACGTTAGTGACTTTCACGGATGAGCCCTTTGAAATACCATTTTTAAAACATATATCGGCAACCAAATGATCAGAAAAGTTTAAATTATGACGCAATTTCGTACTACACCAGAGCCTTCTAGAGTATAGAGCCATAATCATAATGACGTATTTTTTAGAAGCTTTTTTAGTGGTATAACTTTTCACTGATTTCCATAGGAATCCATAGTGTGTTTTAGCTTCAAGTTTTTCAATGAAAAAAGCAAAAATATTATAAAATGTTTATATAAAAGTTTTCTATATATCTTTAAGAACAACATACAAGAAGGCCATATTGGTATTAAGTAAATATTAATTGGAGAAATATTAAAATTAAATTATTTCTAAAATATATTTTTTCGAGCTTTTATTTTGAAAAATACATCAAAGTTGGCTCTGACAAATTAAAATAATACTTGCTAAATTTATCTTTAGTTTTACTAGTGTACGTAAGATGTCTAAAATGGTAAAATAAAAATACGAAAAAAATTATTTAATCGCAAAATTATCACACGTTCCTATATTTTGTGAATTGGTTTTGCTTTTCCTACAATTTTTGAACTTGAAATTTCCCCAGGTGGTAATTTTTGGTACGATTTTTCCAAATTTTTACGGCCATCACTGCCATCTATGTAATGTATATTGACTTAATGACCAAACGGATCGTAGTAAGCTTTTATTTCAATTTGACCAGAATGCTGTTGTTATGTTTTTTTTTTAATATTTTGGTTTAAATAAATCAAATATTACAAGAAAATGAAAACGATTTACTTAAACGATATTCATATATGTATGTTGAAATTCAAACATTTATGAAAGTACTTCAGAAATCATAATTAAGAATTTGTAACGTTTTCATTAAAAAATTGTCTAAGGAAAAAAAGTGATTTCCCATATGTTTTGTGTGTTTTACTATGAAATGTTTCGTTTTTTCCTCGTTTCTAATTCCCTTATAAAAGCTCAGATTTATTGATTATGGCTCTATAAAATAAAGGGTGCTCTGACTACACACGTTATAAATCAAAATTCGATAGCTTTTGTTATTTTTAATATGAAGTTCCTGGCAAAGCAATTTCATTTCTTTTGTCTCCGATTTTGTCACTTGACAAATTGGGAGAGCTAATGATTGCAGAGCAACCTCAAGACTACGTTCTTTAAAACTATGTCGTATTTTTTCTATTATTATAAAATTTTGGATTCATTTTATTATTTTTCGTTTTAACGAGATACGAAACAAACAAAAAATAACGAAAATGTAGAAGCCAAAAAAATTAAAATCCGTGTTAAAGGATGTCCAAAAGAAAGCAAATTCAGAATAAGGGTAAAACAATTTTGAACTTTTGATTTTTAATTCTTACTAATTTATGTTCAGAAAGTGTTAAAAGTTTTAAATTATTTTACCCCAACATATGAGCCTGAAGGGCTCATGGCCTCTTGATATTGTTTTTGCCTAACTGGCCATATAAAATTCTTATTAGATTTATCTCTAGTATTGGCTCCATAAAATTTAAGAATTTATCTTATTATGTATAGGAAATTGATTTAGGAAAATTAAAAAAAACATGGTTTTATCCCCATGATATGGGTCTGATGGGGCTCATGGCCTCTTGATATTGTTATTGCCTAACTGGCCATATAAAATCCTTATTAGATTTATCTGTATAATTGGCTCTATATAATTTAAGGGTTTATATAATTTAAATTGATTCAGAAACTTGCAAAATTTATTTTTTAATAAACCTTATTTTCTAAATTATTCTGAATAACGTTTTCTTTTAATTTAGATTTTTTTCTAATCGCTTACGTTTTTAAAGAATTTTTTGCTCTTCGGGGTGGTGCTACATTTTAAGAAATAGATACACATTTTCTGGAAAGCTACACTTTAGTCAAGACACAAACCTAAATAATTAGTATTGGCTGTATATAATTTAAGGTTTTCACATATCACATACGCTACACTAAAAATACAAATTTTTCATAAACATATTTTTATACCTATCATACATATGAACCTGGGGTGCTGGCCAGCTCTTATCTAGTATCATGGCCTATCCGCCTATATAAAATCCATTAAGCAATATCTCTGATATTGAATATATGAAATTTAAGGTTTCTTCATAGTAAATGACTACACTACCAACAGAACATACCATAAATTAGTATATGAATTTGTATTTATATTTTTGATTACAAATATTTTTTAAGAAATTTATTAGTTTTAATTTGGTTTAAACATAATTTTTTTTCGTGTTAGATACATTTTAATTATAATATTTTTTTCGGGATGAGCCTACACTTTTTACAAAATTTACACTTTTTCGGGATGGCTACATTTTATCCGAGAAATGAACCAAAATTTCGGGCTCGGGCTAACTTCACTGACTTCCCGATAGCTGCTATCGAGATCTGTCATTTTTCTACGCTTAAATTTAAATTTGTCGCGCTATTTATTGGTAAACTAAACTTATTTCACATTACCTTATCATTTTTAATTCAATTGTTTTGCGAAAACTAGATATGAAAAATATTTGGCTCTACCTATTTATACGGAGCGCTTTTGGGAGCCACTTTTTATATGACGGCTCTCGATAGCAGCTATCGGGAGCGAATAAAAAACGCATCGTGATACGTAGTTGTTGACAAATGTGGTGGCAATAGTTGCAGCTGACATATTAGTCATGCAGTATGCTTCGGGCCAGCGAGTAAAGCGATCGACACAGGTGAGCAAGTATGTGTATCCATTAGACGGGGGAAGCGGACCTACGATGTCTAAATGGATATGTTTGAATCGACCAAGTGGAATCTCAAATTGTCCATGGGGTGATTTAGTATGCCGTTGGACTTTGGCACGTTGGCAGGATAAACAAGACTGAGCCCAATTGTCTACGTCTTTGTTTATACTAGGCCAAAAGTAGTGTGCAGTAATCAATTTACGAGTTGCACGGACTCCAGGATGCGAAATGTTATGCAATGTGTCGAAAATGGTCCGACGTAGTGAATCTGCGATGTATGGGCGATTGTTCCCAGTAGATGTTTCGCAGATGATTTCGAGGCCAGGTAGTTTAAAAAGCTCTAGTTTCATCGATGAACGAGTGTGACATTCGGAACCAGAAAATAAATTCTGAAGTTCTAGGTCTGCTTTTTGGGTTGTTGCAATTTTGTTTAAGTCGATGTGAGTCTCGACTGTGGCCGTTTCGTTGTCGGTTGTGCGGGATAGTGTGTCCGCGACAACGTTGTCATGTCCGTGGACATGTTGGATGTCCGTTGTAAATTGGCTAATGTATTCCAAGTAGCATGATTGCCTTGGATTACGTTCAGTTTTAGACTGAATTGCTCTGGTCAAAGGCTTGTGGTCGGTGTAAATGGTGAAGTCCCGACCCTCGACAAAATATCTAAAGTGTTTGACTGCCAGATATATTGCGAGTAATTCCCGATCGAATGCGGAATATTTCTTCTCGGTATCCGATAGTTTCTTAGAGAAAAATCCCAGTGGCTCCCAACACTCGTTATTGTACTGTTGCAGAACTGCCCCTACGGCAGTGTTTGATGCGTCAGTAGTCAGACTGAGCTTTGAGTCGCTCAGTGTATGTGCCAGAAGTGTTATCTGTTCCAATTCAGTTTTCAACGACGTGAATGCTTGTTGACATTCGTCGGTCCAAGAGAAGTTCTTGGCGGTCTTGGGCTTTTTTAGTAATGATGCCAAGTGGCCGTGAATTGGTGCGAGTGTTTTAGTGAGCTTAGGTATAAATCGGTGATAGTAATTCACCATACCGATAAATCGCTGTATACCTTTAATTGAAGTAGGAGCTGGGAATTCCCTAATGGCGCTAATTCGTTCTTCAGACGGCAGAATGCCATTAGGGGTTATCTTGTGGCTGAGGAAATCAAGAGTGGATGCGCCAAAGACGCATTTTGAGCTGTTGATATGAACATCAAATTGTGTTAACTTGTGGAAGAGTTGTTTCAAGTGTAGTTTGTGCTGTTCCTCAGAATGTGAAGCCACAAGAATGTCGTCAATGTAGACGAACACGAAGTCTAAATCATGAACGGCTTCGTTCATGAAACGTTGAAACGTTTGGGCGGATAATGAAAAGTTAACAATCCATTCAGTTCCAATAATACAGTCAAAACAGTCAGAATTTACTGGCATTCGAATAGCAACAACTTTTAATGTCAACATTAACAATAACAACACTAAGACAACAAAGAGGCAACTACTATCAGAAGCATCTAAATTATTCGATCCACTAGGCTAGCTTTCACCATCAGTTATTCAAGCAAAATTATTAATGCAAAACTTATGGGTCGCGGAAAAGAATAGAAGAAAAATAAATAAAATACAAGACAACACTGCTATGCATAGAAAAAATTCGTATACCACGTTGGATCAAGCACAAAAATCACAAAATAAGACGAATTCTTGGATTTTGTGATGCTTCAGAGAAAGCCTACGATGTCGTAGTTTATTATGTAACTATAGAAACCAAGATATCGTTACCCAAACTAAAATTATGTGAGGCTTTACTGCTCTTCAAATTATTACATTCAATTAAGGAAAACCGTGAGACAACAACTATGGGCATCATTACATAGTTGGAGCTAGGCAGAAGTTGGAGGTAGGAGACTGAATGAGGAAAATATAATTAGGGTTAATTTGACGAGCATATTTGGGGTTAAGTTGGAGATTGTGTTTAGTGTTGAGTTGCAAGTTGATTTTTGGTTGAATTGGTGACTAAGTTCAGGGTAGGGTTAGGAGTTGATCTTGTGATTTCGTTGGAGATTAGTTTGAGTTGACTTGATCTTATCTCACGAATGTACGTAATACAGACCGAAGTTCTGATCACCTCGTGAGGTTTCAGCCCTTTATATTTTTCCTACCTAATTTAGTAAACAATGAAAATTCGTTCTAGGAAAATCTGTAGGTTTAGGAAATTGCGAATTGATTTATTTTTATTGTGATTTTTTAGTGTTTTTTGTATTATTTTTTCCAAAGTACCTATACTAAATTTTGGGAGAAATTTGTTCCATTTCATAGCAATTTAAACAAACAAAAATTGCTATTAAATTAAAGGCAAAATGGTAGTTTTTAATTTTTTTGTATTTCTCTTAGCGATTAACACTTATGGAACGAGTATCAGGGACAGCAGAAACGCAACGATTTCAACAACAACGTCAAGCAACACTAGCTACAGTTAGTACAAATTTGGGTCACCGCATGGGAACATGATGATGGAACGAAATCTCGCCCTCCCCCCTTTCACAACCGCCGATGGAAAAAATGGAGGAGGAATAATAATAGTTGTTTTCAGCTTTTCAGAAACAAAAAACTTGCGGCACCAGGAAATTTGTTGCTGTCATAAAAAACATTAACTATCATTGGCTTTATTAGGTGTCTGTAACCGGACCGAGTCTCTGTCCTGTCCCTACTAATAATCCTATCCAATCCCTTGGTCTTGTTATATGTAAAAAGGGGGTCTACGATGGTTGCCTGGCGAGGGGCGCATATCACACTATTAGACTTATCTGTGGTTATCGATGTGGCGCCTTTCTTTACGGGGTTTGGCTTCATGAAGAATGGTGTCGTGTTGTAACATATAGTGGTTGTGGATCAGTAAATATTTTTATTTTGTTGCTCTAATATCAAGAGATAGTACATCAGTTACTCATTTAAGTTACCCTCATGATACAGTTAATTGAGTTCTATGTTTGGAAAAATGTTTCATAAGAATTCTTCATTATATTTTCCTTCTTCTTTTACATAGTATAAGAAGTTGGCGTTAGCTCTCTCGATGAGGCTTGAATTTACAGATGAAGTCGCGTCTTATCATTGAAATTTTATTGACATGCCCCCAGAGGAGGATTTTATGGGTGACACGTATGATAATATAATAATACGATCTTATCATCATAAGGTCGTAGCATCATACCATCAAATCTTTGTAACATCATATCATGGTGCATTCACGATAACTATTACAATCACAATCACAATCACAATCACAATCACAATCACAATCACAATCACAATCACAATCACAATCACAATCACAATCACAATCACAATCACAATCACAATCACAATCACAATCACAATCACAATCACAATCACAATCACAATCACAATCACAATCACAATCACAATCACAATCACAATCACAATCACAATCACAATCACAATCACAATCACAATCACAATCACAATCACAATCACAATCACAATCACAATCACAATCACAATCACAATCACAATCACAATCACAATCACAATCACAATCACAATCACAATCACAATCACAATCACAATCACAATCACAATCACAATCACAATCACAATCACAATCACAATCACAATCACAATCACAATCACAATCACAATCACAATCACAATCACAATCACAATCACAATCACAATCACAATCACAATCACAATCACAATCACAATCACAATCACAATCACAATCACAATCACAATCACAATCACAATCACAATCACAATCACAATCACAATCACAATCACAATCACAATCACAATCACCATCACCATCACCATCACCATCACCATCACCATCACCATCACCATCACCATCACCATCACCATCACCATCACCATCACCATCACCATCACCATCACCATCACCATCACCATCACCATCACCATCACCATCACCATCACCATCACCATCACCATCACCATCACCATCACCATCACCATCACCATCACCATCACCATCACCATCACCATCACCATCACCATCACCATCACCATCACCATCACCATCACCATCACCATCACCATCACCATCACCATCACCATCACCATCACCATCACCATCACCATCACCATCACCATCACCATCACCATCACCATCACCATCACCATCACCATCACCATCACCATCACCATCACCATCACCATCACCATCACCATCACCATCACCATCACCATCACCATCACCATCACCATCACCATCACCATCACCATCACCATCACCATCACCATCACCATCACCATCACCATCACCATCACCATCACTATCACTATCACCATCACAATCACAATCACCATCACCATCACCATCGTTAGCCATGATCATGACAATGACCATCAACATCACCATTACTATCCCAAACACCATCACCATCACAATCACCTTCATCATTACCTTTACCTGGTTATAGAAATATTTACCAATTTTTAATATACTCGTATGCTGGTTTGAATATTGAGTTGAGTATTTTTTGGGTATTGAGTATGGGGTTCAGTTTGAGGTTAAGTTAGGGGACAATTCAAACAAGCCGAATTTCATCATAATTGGTTGAGAAATAGACTAGTTCCATCATATTTGGCGATATTCCAGAACTTCATACAAAAATCATTTTAGAATCCCATTTCCAATGCACATATCATATTTCATTATAATGGGTTGAAAAATATACAAGTTCCCTCATATTGGCCATATTCCAGAACTTCATCCAAAAATCATTTTAGAATCTCATTTCCAATGCACAAGCCGAATTTCATCATAATTTTCTCAGAAATAGGCAAACGCCATCGTACTTGGCCGTATTCGAGAACTTCATCCAAATATCATTTAAGAATCCTATTTCCAACGCATATATCAAATTTCATCATAATTGGTTGATAAATAGACAAGTTCCCTCATACTTTTCCATATTCCAAAACTAAATGCAAAAATCATTTTAATATCCCATTTACTATGTGCAAATCGAGTTTCATCATATTTGATTAAAAAATGGGCAAGTTCCATAGAACGGAAGTGTAGAATCCACCATAATCGGTTGAGAAATTTCACCATAATCGGTTGATAAATAGGCAAGTTCCATCATATTTGGCCATATTCCAGAACTTCATCGAAATATCATTTTAGAATCCCATTTCACAGTGACCTTTCTTAAGTCTTACACAATATTTGTGTAAGGTTTGTTTCAAATCGGTCAAGTGGTATGGATTTGTTTAAATATCATACACATATGCTGTACATACATACAAACACTCACTTTAGTTTATAGATTGCTCAACTGCTCACTAAACACTGGTCCAACACCATCTCAACACCAATTCAATCCGCAAACGGCCCCTAACTCAACCCTCAACCAAACTGCAAACTCTTTGTCAAACTCAATCCTCAAACCAGCATTTATAAAAAATTGGTCAACTGCTCACTATATCTTAACCCAACCCCGACTCAACTCCAACTAAACTTGAACTCAACCCGCAAATTGACCCCTAACTTAACCTTCAACTCAACCCTAAACTCAATATCCAACTCAATATTCAAACCAGTATAAATAAAAAATTTGTAAATATGTTTATAATCAGATATTGGTCATTTCGTATGGCAGGTACCCGACCCTCTTGACGCACAAGTTCCAAAAGCTTTTCAAATCTGGGCTTTGACCATAGAAACAGTTTGGCACAAAAAAAATCTAAATCGAACAAGCCGTTCTCGGGATACCATTAGTATAGACATACAGACATACAGACATCCAGACGGAAATTTTTTTTTGTTGCTTTTTTATACTCAGGGACTTTCAAACTGTCGAGAGAAGTGATTTTGGACCAACCAAATTTTTGATTATTTTTGACAGGGTTCAATACTTTGGTCTTTTTAGACCGAAGTAATACAAATCTGTGGTCACAAAATAAAGTGGCACAAGTCGAGTTCTGCACTTTTACATATTATTTAAAATTCGAATTCTCCATATTCGATTTCATATATGTAGTATCAATTTTTTGTAAAATTGCGGCAACCATACACAACCATAATTACTGTTTAAAAACACTCCAATTCAAAAAAACTCATACGATTTTCAATGATTCTTAGTTTTAATAACGATTTTCTGAAAAAATGTGAATTTTCGAGTTGTGCCCTTTTGTTTTATGAGCACAGAAATGATGCTTCGGCTCTGGGTAAAAGCGGCGGAAAAATGGGAAAAGTAATTCTCAAACCATTGAGCACAACCGTGGCAAATAAAACCGTTGGTCCGTGTATCAGTAATTTAAAATCTCTCTAATTGTTAACACTAGAACTACCGACCCGTCGAAATGACGGATTTATATTTATTGAATTCATTGAATGATTGATTTATTGAAACTTTTTTATTATTATGGTAGAATTATTTTAGAAATTTATGGTGACTTTTAATATGACAATAAAGTAATTACATTCAAAATGTCCAAAACAATTCTAACATAATTATTTAAAAAAATTAATTGAATGAATGTAAATCGGTCATTTTGACCGGTCGATAGTTCTAGTGTTAACATAATTAATCAATCACTGGAAATTTCATAGTGACTCATAGTGATTGATTGCTCCTAAAAATATGATACACAAAATACGTCCACAGTCTCGAAACTTTATCATTTTTTACCAGAAATTATTAATGTTGAGAAGCTTCAACATTTAGATGACGAATAGCGAGAATTGCGCCATATAAATTTTTCTAAGCTAAATTTAACAGAAATTAAGCATCTGGAAATATTTTGAGAAAATATTTAAATTTTAAAAGGATCGGACAAATTTACAAGAACTTGTAATGCTAATTTTAACTATCCCGATTGCAATCGCTTTCAAATTAATTTGAATAAAAATAATATGATAGGAAACAAATTATAAATTTCAACTTTAAAGGAATCTTAAGAACAAAATGTGTAATACGACGTGTACAAATTTTGAGCACACCAATTTAACGACCGAAAAGCTTAAATGTACAACGTACAAAAAAGTGATGTAAATGATGACAAATTATAAAAATGCCTTAAGCATTATTGTATGTTTATGTTATTCAATATGTAATTTGGATATGTCATAATAAATACGTCAGTAACGAATGATTTACTACATATAAACAAATTGATTTTTTTCTCTCCGGGCAGTTTTCTTTCTCTAAACTTAGTTTAATCAGTTTTTCCACTCGAAATTCAGATTTTTCTTCAGTTTTTCGTAAGAAATAGTTGGCAACGCGTAATGTGAAATTTATAAATATTTTCTTAAATAATTAAGTTTTGGGGACTGTACAAAACATAGTAGTGCACTGTAGATCTACTTCAATTGTACTAAAGTGGTAACACTGGTAGTGACTAGTGAATAAGAAAAAGAAAACAGAAACTGAAGAAAAATTAATTAAAACTAAAAATAATTTTGTGGTCAAAAGTGTTGTGTTTGTGTTAGTAATAATAGTAATACCAAAGCTTACTTAAATATACAAGCCGTCAGGTTCAGACCAATTTTAAAAGAGGCTTAATTTAAGGGGGATACATTTTACGAATTCCCATAAGAACCCATGTAAAATTGAACATTTTTTGATTAAAATTTTATGAATGAAAAATACTCGTAACACAATAGTATATTATTCAACGAGTATATACTGATAGCTGTTATTCACGAAGATGAAGTTTACTGACACGAGCCGATAGGCGAGTGTCGTAAATCATCTGAATGAATAACAGCCATTTATGCGAGTAGAATACGATACTTCAAATCCTTTAAATAAACCTAAAATAATTTCCGTCGACATTTTGACGTCTCAGTTTAATAATAATGAAAATGGCAAGAGACTACTACGAGTAGATAAAATTTGAAAAATTAAATTTTTACTTGGTAGTAGTGAATAATAGAATAAGGGACTACTAGATAAACTAGCTGAATAATGGATATCATTATAATAAACAAACGAATAATGAGTATATTATATGTTAGTCGTGGACAAAATATTTTTATGTTTGTATTTAAATCAAACCTTTGAGTATAACATATTTTAAAACAAATAACTTAAATTCATCATAACTTTTCATATGATTTTTATAAAAATCCATTTGTTTTTGTCTTTCTATCCCCCTTATATTAAGTTCGAATTTGATGCTGACAGCTTGTATATCTAGGAATGCTTTAGTAATACGAATTGAAAATAGAACTAAACAAAAAAATAATGAAATTGAAGAATAAAGGGGTAACCAGCGAATCAGTAAGAATCCTTAAAGAATTTGACGAAATTATTTCCTTACAGAATATTTGACATATCGGCCACCAAATCCGTAACAACTGACAAATACAGTATTAAAATTTATTATTTTTAAGAAAAGTGTGCTGTGAAAATTTTGATGTATTCTGACCAGTGCTGTTGAAGTGGTACGATCGGAATATATGGTATGTACTACTTTCGTCTAGTGCTTACTCCTATACTCCGCACTTTCATTTTGTACTCCCCTGTTCTAATAA
This sequence comes from Tipula vernalis, assembly GCA_958295665.1. Lineage (NCBI taxonomy): Eukaryota > Metazoa > Arthropoda > Insecta > Diptera > Tipulidae > Tipula > Tipula vernalis. The sequence goes on along the minus strand of OY282560.1, from coordinate 211,020,567 downwards.
CTGTTATACTAAAACATATTACTTTTACAAAATATTTTAACTTATCGGCTTTTGCTTGCAATAATTATAATATTCTTGGAGATAGATGGCTTTTTCATAAAGCATTTTTTCAAAGCTAATTTATAATCGTTTCTATCATTCTCCAGCAAAAACCCATAAAATGGTTTTCTTACATTAATGTGTCAGCCACTTTAGCAGACAATATCAATTCAAACATGTCCAATTTGCGAACTAAATTACTCCAACTTCACAATGCTTTTCCTTCAGAATCTGAAGATTTATTGGTAAAACTTATAAAATGATAATTCCGAGTTTTTTACAACGTATCAAAACATCTGTATGGGGCACTAGATAAACTCAAACATGACAGAGGTTACCTGATTTTATCAAAAAACTTTTATCTGCTTTGGTTAAATATTCACCTGAATACAAAAATTATGTTACCAAACAAATTATGTGGTCAATGGTCATTTAGCCTTACTGCACAAAAACGATATATGGAAATCTGGATTTGTGATACTCTCAAATCTTGTCTCAAACTTAGACTATGACCTCTATGTAAAAATAATACTGTAAGATAATTTCTGCAGTCATTTAACGTTTCCAGACTAGAAAGTTGTATGGAAGTTTGGATTTATGCAGTGTGATATGGGAAATTTCATTCGTTCAATACGCCTTGACATCAATATTCTCAAATCCTTTGTTTACACATTTTTCTTGTCTGGCAAGGTTAAATTCTGGACCTGTTTTGGGTTTTCAAACTTCTGTCTTAAATTTATTAGCGGTAATGCAAAATTCAGGAGGGATCAGGAAAAAATAATTTCAATAAAATTTAATTCGATTTCCAGCCCAAACGACTGGCTCAAAAAATTCTTCCGGACGTGATTTAATACCTTTAAGGTTAGGAACTCATTATATCGAATCGTCCGAAATAACATATCACTAAAATAGGTCGACAAAAGTGTGTCTTTTACTCGTTGCTATAGGCGGAGAAAATTGTCTGGATTAGCTGTGTATGGAAAACCAAAACTGGTAAATATAATTTTTGATTTAGGGTATCGAGGGGGATCGATTAGGGTATTTCTTGTCGATTGGCCATGTTTTATTTTAAAATTTTTAATTCCATCCCCACCTTATGACAGACATTTTTTTCAGGCCCTGAAATAATAGGTTTTATAATAGGAACTACATATTTATAGAATTTGCAAAATATTGCACAAAATAAATTTCACTCAAGAAATGTTCTTGTTCCATCCATTTGATGCTGGAGACTGAGGAAATAGTCTAACTAGCTAAGTATATACAAGTTAATTTGGCGAATATCATTTCTGATTTAAAATTTCAACCAAAAAATATTCTGAATTTGAAACATGGTTTAATTATGAAATCCGGCCCCAGATTATTAAATAAATTAAATTTTTTAATAAGTGGCTAATTATAGACAAAGTTATGTTATTATTAAAATTTATTTATAAATCTTTAAAAAATTGTGCCGAATTTTTGTTTTTTTAAAAACATTTTCAAGGCAAAAAATTTCACTAAATTTCTCGTCACAACAAAAGTTTTGTTATTGTTTTGACCTAGACAAGCAAAAAAACCTTGTCTAGGTCAAAACAATAACAAAACTTTTGATGTGACGAGAAATTTAGTGAAATTTTTTGCCTTGAAAATGTTTTAAGAAAAACGAAAATTCGGCACAATTTTATAAAGATTTATTAAATAAAATTTAATAATAAAATAACTACTAACACTTATTAAAAAAATTTAAAATAAGAGACCATTAACCAGTAATTAAATAAATTAATAATTAATAAATCGTATATTAGGAACTACTTAAGAATCGACTTAACTTCTTAAATCTCAGACATAAATTCTATTAAAATCCATCCACAAACATACCATCTAGTTCCATTTGAAGCTGGAGACGTAGTACATAAATCTAATTTCTCCAATTTTTTTTTTCTAATTACCAAAATGTTATTATAGTGTCTTGCAATCTTTATTGAATTCTAGCAGAGTCTTCTAGAGTATAGAGCCATAATCTTAATGACGTATTTTTTAGAAGCTTTTTTAGTGGTATAACTTTTCACTGATTTCCATAGGGATCCTTAGTAAAAATGGTGTTTTTTAGCTTCAAGTTTTTCAATGAAAAAAGCAAAAATATTATAAAATGTTTATATAAAAGTTTTCTACATATCTTTAAGAACAATATACAAGAAGGCCATATTGGTATTAAGTAAATATTAATTGCAGAAATATTAAAATTAAATTATTTCTAAAATATATTTTTTAGAACTTTCATTTTGAAAAATACATCAAAGTTGGCTCTGACAAATTAAAATAATACTTGCTTAATTTAACTTTAGTTTTACTAGTGTACGTAAGATGTCTAAAATGGTTACAGAAAAATACGAAAAAAAATGATTTAATCGCAAAATTATCACACGTTCCTATATTTTGTAAATTTGTTTTGCTTTTCCTACAATTTTTGAATTTGAAATTTCCCGAGGTGGTAATTTTTGGTACGATTTTTCCAAATTTTTACGGCCATCACTGCCATCTATGTAATGTATATTGACTTAATGACCAAACGAATTGTAGTAAGCTTTTATTTCAATTTGATCAGAATGCTGTTGTTATGAATTTTTTTTAATATTTTGATTTAAATAAAACAATTATTACCAGAAAATGAAAACGATTTACTTAAAAGATGTTCATATATGTTGAAATTCAAATATTTATGAAAGTATTTCAGAAATCATAATTAAGAATTTGTAACGTTTTCATTTAAAAATTTGTCTTAGGAAAAAAGTGATTTCCCATAAGTTTTGTGTGTTTTACTATGAAAAGTTTCGTTTTTTCCTCTTTTTTAATTCCCTTATAAAAGCTCAGATTGTTTGATTATAGCTTTATAAAATACAGGGTGCTCTGATTTTAGCCGTGTTTTATTTAAGAAACTCCATCCCTGCACTAAATGCAACTGCTGATTATGCACGAATTCCATTGAAATTTATTATCGGACCTAACCAATATGAATGAAGTTAGCGCCCGGGTTTAAAACTTTTCTAAAAGAGATTTCACCACGTGCATGTTTTGTGCCCAGTCGTCCCCACCAAACCAATTTTATGTCTCGTTTTTTTGAAGGCGAATTTTCAGACCTCCTCCAGGTCTACCCTATATGTAGGTACCTACTGTGGAATCGTCTGCCAATGATGTTTCTTTGAATTGCACCAAAATATTTTCCAATTCTCAAAAATCAGCATTGTAAAAATGACGAACATACACATTCGCATATTGCTATTTTTCGCTAAAAGCAATTTTAGTGTAATTTGCGGGATCATGGTTTTTGTTTAACACAAAATAGCAACAATTATTTATGTTTAAGGTGTAATTATTGTTTTTCGTATGTACTCCCTTCTGACTAGAAATACTCCCCTGAAAATTTGAAACTTACTCCGTTCAATGTTTTCAGAGCAACAGCCAACAGCACTGGTCTGAATTTAATTCACATTTTTTGAAAATGAAAACTGTTCGAACTTAAAATTGCTATAACATAATTTTTTTATTTACCGCGTAAAATTTAGGTAAAAAATAAAAATTTCGCTTACAGTTTCGTTGATCGGTACTTTTCTCTACGAGAAAAACTTAAAAATCTCAAAAAGATACGAGGGCGAATCAAAATGTCTATGTCTTGCAATATCATATGAAAAAAAAGAGTGAGTGAGACAGCAATATTTTTATTTTTCGACGTTATCTCCTTTAAGGTTTATACATTTGTTACATCGATCAATTAACTTGTCTAAGCCCTCTAAAAAAAAAGTTTTCTTTTGCTCCATAAAAATATTCATTTACAACAGACTGTACTTCAGAATCACTAGAAAATTTCCGGCCCCTTAATTTTTTTTTTCAAATTTGGAAACAGAAAGTAGTCACTGGGTGCCAAGTCTGGACTGTATGGTGGATGCGGAATATCCACGAAGCCGCAGTCCTTTAATGCAGCTTCAGCAACTTTAGCCTTGTGCACTGGTGCATTGTCGTGAAGAAGTAAGGTTTTTTTCTAGCTTTCTTTGGCGGTTTTTCCCGGATCGCTTTTTTCAATTTTCGCAAAACCTCTGCGTAATAGATGCCTGTCATTGTGGTTTTCGGTGGCATATAATCAATCATCAATATCCCTTCAGCATCCCAAAAAATTGTTGCCAAAACCTTACCAGCAGACGGTTGAGTTTTGAGTTTCTTTGGTGGTGGTTCGCCACGTTTAATCCATTGCATCGATTCTTGTTTTGATTCCGGATCACAATGATGAATCCATGTTTCATCGCCTGTTATTATGTTATCCAAGAAGTTTTCTGGATCTTCTTCATACATTTCTAAAATCGCCTTTGAAGTTTGAACACGAATTTTCTTTTGTTGTGCAGTCAACAAACGGGAAACCCATCGCGCACTTACTTTTGACATGTGAAGGTGGTCATGTAATATGGTATAAGTGGTACCATATGGAAGGGAAAGTCTCCACGCTAACCGCGAAACAGAAATACGACGGTCATCTAATACAATTGATTCTGCCAAAAGTATGTTTTCATGGCTAATAGCATCTGCGGGACGACCCGGGCGGTTGTCGTCTTCTAATGACTCCCGACCACTTTTGAACAATTTTACCCACTTTGTTACTGTGGAATATGATGGTGCAAATTCGCCGTAAACTTTTGATATGTAATTGAATATATAAATTGCATTGCGTCCATCTTTACAGAAAAATTTAATAACGGCACGATAGTCAATTTCATTCATTTTGAATTTTTTTCAAAACACGGGCTACTAAATTGAAGTAAACAAGCGAACTGTAAAATTTACATCGAATTTTGTTTCTATAAGTTTCATCGCGACAAATTTTTTTTTAAAGAAATATATAGTTGTCTCACTCACTCTTTTTTTTCAAATGATATTGCAAGACATTTTGATTCACCCTCGTAATCTAAAAATATCTGTGATTACGTGGAAAGTTATGGCGGTCTTAAAACAGAGGGAAGAAGGAATTCCTAAGATTAGTGCAGTGAAAGTAGTAATGTGTGATTAAGTAACCTTATGTTAAATTGAGATTCAAAAGATAAATCTTGATAGCGAAACAGTGATCACATTGAGTCAGCGAATTAGAAATAAAAATAGGGGGAAAAAATGTTTGATAATCAGTCAATATTCAATCTATTGACGATTGGAGCATCACCATCATTCCACCTAGTAGACATTTTTTGAACTGCACTAACTGATAATTTGACGTTTGAAATTGTTGTAAAGAATTCCAATTTTGAACTGTAAAAACAATTTTTACTTACCAGATTGCTAATAATTGTAAATAATTCCAATTTTGGATTATAAAAACAATTTTTAACTACCGGATTGCAAAAATTTTCTTTCGTCGCATTTGCGAGAAATGTCATTTTGTCAGTTGCCTCATTTTAACTTTTTCCCTTGAGATGCGCTTTCTCTACTTTTACAATCGTCAATAAATATATGCTCGAGCGCCTAAATGATGCTACGTGAAAATTAAACAACTTCATTCAACATACAACATAAGCTGCAACCTGCAACTCACACAGAGAAGTTTTTCTTTTGTTAATTTTTTTTATATATCTGTTTTATAAATTAATGTTCTTTTATATATTTATTTGATACATTAATTTGTTGTAAAATTAGGCTGTAAGTTAGGGTGTAGGGTACTGTTAGGGGTTAGCTAATTAGGTTAAGTTTTCTGTAATTTTTTTGTTTTGAATTTTTTGGTTCACAACCGTTGTAATCTGTTCTAGAAATAAATTTCTAAATTTTTTGATTGTTCACTAGAATTTAAAAGATGCTTTTTTTACTGTGTAAAGCAAATAATGTGAGAAAAATGTATTGATTGCCAGAAGCTGAGGTTGAGTTGGGGTTAAGTATTAGTGATAGGTAATGATTAGCCGGCAACAAGTGCTCAAGAGTCTCTGTGTACATCCAATTTTCTATTGGCACAGTACATGATTTGGAGGATAAATTTCGTAGGTTTTTGTTTTGGTTTCAATTGTAATTTCTTCTTCTTCTTCTTATTCTCTCTCTCTCTCTCTCTCTCTCTCTCTCTCTCTCTCTCTCATGTAAAGTAAGCTAATTTCTTTTTGTTTGTCAATTTTTCAGTTGGATATCCTCCAGCTCAGGCAAAGTGTTACAATTTGTTTTGGGACCATTTCCGAAATTTGGAATCGTGTTGTGACAAATGATTGTAATTTTTAAACAAACTACTCCTATTCCTATCATCATTTCTGAAGTTTATTAAGCAATATTGGTACTGAAAACTGTGTTCTCCAAAAATTTGATAACCAAAATTCATGTTTTATTTTGTTTCATATTATTTGATTTTGTTTTTCAATTACTTCCGCACAATATTTAACATTTTTTTTTTTTTTGTGAATTAAGAAGCCAGTGATACAAGTACGATTTTTGCCTTTAAGGCAATACAAATAGTCGCATGAAGTAGACGATATTATATGCCTTTAAGGAAAAAATAGAAATTTAAACTTGTTTCAATTTTGTATACGCAAATTTTTTTTGCCTTTTAGGCAAAATTACATAACCTTGAAAAAAGTGGCAGCTATCTCTATTAATCAGCGCGCTTGATTTTTTGACCTTAAAGGATAAATTTTTACATATGTATATCACTGCCTTGATACCTTAGACTTTTCGAAAGAGAAGGTTTGTCTGTATTAAATCAATAAGATTCTTTCGGCTTTTTATAGACAAAATTTATTAAAAATAATGGCATTCACAACATTTTCGACTTGTTAATCAAAAAAATGAAGAGGCCAATCATTTACAAATATATCTGCCAAAAAAAAAAGTAGAAATATCAAAATCCTCCCGCACCTTAACCCGAAGTCAATACAAATTGTATCGACTGCTAAAATGAAAACTTTCCTTGAGTTTTCTCTGTGGGTTTGGTTTCGTACTAACAAGCTCGTACAAACAAAAATGTTCGGTCTACTCATCAGGTAGCTACGACCAAACTACAAAAATACAATTCCAACTTCATACATTACGTATGAGGCAAGAACGCCGAAAGCTGAATGTGGTAACAACAAATTATGTAGTTCCATTACCAAACATAACTGACACATGGGATCAGTTGGGAAATTTCGTCTATTTTTCATCAATAGACATGGCACGCGGGTATCATCAAGTTCTTCGTGACCCAAATGATAAGAGTAAAACCGCATTTAGTACACAAAGGGGCCATTATCATTTTTTACGAATGCCACAAGGACTTAAGGGAGCTCCTGTTACGTTCCAACGTTTAATGAACCAAATGTTGACTGGTTTAAATGGAATTAAGTGTCTAGTATATCTTGATGACATAGTATTAAATTAACAGAAGTTTTTAAGTGTTTACGATTAAATTATTTGAAATTGAATTTAAATAAATGTCAATTTTTGGAGAAGGAAATTGCTTTTTCAGGCCATATAGTTTCTAGTTATAATATAAGACCCATCCGGTTCCTAAATCTGCTAAGGATATTAAAGCGTTTATTGGTTTTGCGGGATACACCCAATCACCAATTTTACGATTGTTAAAAAAAAATCAGTATTTAAATGGGACGCATTTTGTGATCAAACTTTCAACGAACTTCGAGAATTGTTAACTTCTTCATCAATACTACAATACCCAAATTATGAAAAGGAATTTCATATTACTTATATAGTGATTTGGATTTGGGCGCCTTTTTGTCGCAAGGTAGTAATGATGTAGATCTCCCTATCGCTTATGCGAGTCGAATACTTGATTCAACAGAAAAGAACTATGCAACGGTTCAAAAAGAACTTTTGGCTTTTGTTTGGGGAATAGAACCATTTTGACCCTATGTTTTTGGAAGACATTTTATTGTGTGTACAGACCATAAACCACTAAGTTGGCTATGGAATATTAAGGATCCTTCGTCACGATTGACACGTTGGTGTTTAAAACTAGAATCTTACGATTTTGATATACGTCACACTCCTGGAAAAATGAATCATGTTGCAGATGCGCATAGCCGCATTTCTTTCAATGATAATAAGTGTATAAATGTCGTTACACGTCTTCAATCAAACCTTCAATTTAAAAATAATGTTGATTCAAATAGAGAAACCGAAGATGAAGCTAATAAAGATTTGCTAGACAGTGCAAATATCATAGAACTTACAAGCGAATCAGATATTAACTCAGCTATTTTCCATTTCCTTGGTGGATTATTTGGTATACATCAAGGAATAAATCGTACTTACAATCGAATGAAGGCCTATTTTAATTTTTCAAATATGTTCGCTCGAACTAAGGATTATATCAAATCTTGTAAAAATTGTCAGATAAACAAAACTTGTCAACCGACGAGAATACCAATGATCATTCATTACCAATACTTGTTCACAACCATTTGAACGAATCGCTTCAGATATTGTAAGACCAATCAGCCCAATTACAGTTAGTAGAAATGTATACCGGGTGATTTTTTTTAACCTGATACACTCAAATATCTCGGAAAATAAGCACTCTACGAAAAAAATGGTGCAGATGGAAATTTAATTATTCCGTGGGGGAAATACATTAGTGTTAAAATTAGTACCCCCTTCTCCTTGTAGGTGGGGCGGGGAGTAATTTTGAAACTAAAGTATGAACCCCTATTTTTTATTGCAGATTCGGATTCTACGGCTAAAAATACGTGGGATTTGACAGAAACATTTTTTTCGATTCATGATAGATGGCTCCTACTGAGAACCTACACAAACGATTCTGCAATATGTCTGCAATAAAAATACCACGGTCCACGGGTTACTCGAAGTTAGTCGAAATGCGGATTAATAAGTGCATTGAAGTCGAAGGCCATCATTTTGAGCACTTCCTTTAATTGAAAGATGATGAGGCGAGGGACTCTTGTAAATCAAGCACCCTTTTCCCAGTTATTCGAAATTTTCAAAATGAATAATTTTTTTGACGACCAATTTCGAGTATTTACAATGAAACCGTGGTATTTTTATTCCAGACGTATTGTAGAATCGTTTGCGTAGGTTCTCAGTAGGAAAAATCGAAAAAAATTGAATATCGTCAATTACAGCGCCATCTATCATTAATCGAAAAAAAATGTTGCAATCAAATCCTACGTAATAAATCAATAAATATGGTTAGTAAAAATATAAATTGTCAACAAACAGATGTACATATTATAAATGCACATAAAAAATAAATCGCATGTAGTTTTTTAAATGTGTCTTCGCTAAATGCACATTTTCTCACCCATTGCGTGCGTCCGAAACGGAAAATGTGCTTTTTTTTTATTTTACTTAGAAAAAATATTTTTATCTTAAAAAACTTTTATTTTTAGTAACAAAAATGTACGGTTTAATTTTTTCTTTAAATGAAAATATGCATTTAGCGAAGATACATTAAAAAACTACATGCGATGTAGTATTTATGTGCATTTTGAAGGCATCTGTTTGTTGTCAATTTACTCGTATATTTTAATTAACCATATTGATTTATTAATTTGGTTTTGTTCAATTTTATTTAATTCAATGATTTTAATGAAATTTTATTTAATCCATTGCACAATCAGGAGGCCGAAACAGTAGCCCGAGCGTTTGTCGAACAAATTATTTGTATTTATAGTGCACCGACATCCGTATTAACCGACCAAGGTACCAATTTTTTAAGCAAAAAATTTACTACTGTCTCACATCAGTTTAAAATTAACAACATGAAAACGTCACTTGAACCTCGCTAATTATCTATGTAATTATACTAATCATGATAAAAATGATTGGGATATGCTTTATTAGCTTTTATTCGGCCACAAACCAATAATTCCATCGTTATTTAGAAAGTCCGTTCAGCCATTATATAACTATGACGACTACATTAAACAGTTTAAAGAAAAATCCAAAATGTTGAATAATTCTACTAATCCCACACAAGTTTTTAAAGGGGAATTAGTATTACAGAAGAATGGTAGTCGCAAAGGCAAATTGTCTCCGTTGTGGTTGGGACCTTAAGAGGTTGAGAAAATCATCTCGGACGAAAATTATATTATTAAAATCGGAAAATCTTTAAAAACAGTTCATAATAACTGATTGAAAATTACATTAATTTTATAAATTATTGTGAAATTTTTATTTTTAAATAAAAAAAAATCTTGTGGTGGAGGGTTATTGTGTGACACGACGCTAACTAGAGTTTTACTGTCAAATCGCACAACATTGTTATTAGATAATATTGGGAAAGATACCTAATATAGTAGATTTATTTTATTCTTCTTCAATAAATTTGTACTATTGTAAAACGAAGAAGAACTTTTAGGAGAATAGCAATTAAGAGGACAGTGCCAAATTGGCGATTAACCAATAAACATTAAATTATTGTTTAAATATAAAATATAATAATTCACTAAAAATTTAATTGTGAAAATTAATTAAATACATAAAAATAATAAATATAATTAAAATATGTTGGTTGTTTTTTAAATTCACTTACAACAATTTCAAACTGTTGCCACCAATTGCGATTTATCGTTGCTTCGAGTCGAAAGGTACTCAAACTAAAAAAAACTATAATAATTTATTTTTTACTTTTCCCACTATAACGAAGCAATCCCGAAAAACATTTTGTTCCATATTTTCACATTTCTCGACGAATTAGATTACCAGAACTCCAAAACATCGATTAGAAAAATGTCGTGTCCGTCCTCTCGTCCTTCCAGTCATATATTTTTATTATTTTTGTTTTGCCTTCCATTTCGAAATTGTCGAGATTTTTTGCAAAGGTAGATGTTAGTAATAAGCAGTTTGTGTTAACTTTAAGGTTCATTCGAGTCTAGAATACCTTCTATTCTGATAGAGTGCAAACAGATTTTCTCATAAACGGAACCGACGATTTTCATCAACAACTTTTTCACAAAATTTTAAGTCGTGCAACATAGAATTTAAATATCTTAATTTATCCAAAATACTTTGCTGGTGACAAATAATATCGTCATCGTTTAATAATAAAATATACGATATCTAGTGAGCTTTGAAATATAGCTATCCAGCAAACGTGACTTAAGTAACATATGTAAGACATATACAAGACTTTGGATATAACCAGAACCATCATGATGTACTCGTAAATAGAGCCGGCATGTGAAAAATGAACTTAAAAGAAGGGACATGAAACACCAAAAAATAATTTATTTTCATAGAAACGCGATTTCGATTGGCGATAAAACACGAATAAAAAACAACACAATGTCTTACTTATTTAAAAAACAGATTCTCAAATTTTTCTATTTTCCAGCAATAATCAAAAGAAAATAAGGGAAATTAAATTATGAAACATTCTACAACAATAACCATAAGTATTAAAAAGAGACAACTCAATTTAATAACGTCATAATTTAAACACATCTAAAACCAATGGTAAGAAAAAAGACAACACGTCTCCGCTCAACAATCAAAATTAAAATAACTCAAAAAGAGCCAAAGAGAAATCAATACAATGAGCGTGAGGAAAACAAAAAATCAAAACAATCTAGCATGCTTCGCAAATTCAAAATAACAGTAGAAAGATATATTCGAATTGAAATTTGAATGAAGGCAATGAAAGTGATGATAATTGAATTGTTTATAAATTTCTAGTTATGAGTTTATGACGTATATTACACAAACAACATTTTAAAGTTCAAAAATACCTTATTTTTGAAGACGAACTATTCCAGTGACCAAAGTAAGACGGCATAGGTATGCCGAGTTTAGTTTTTTTTTTTTTTGTTCAATCGAAAACGACATTACATGACCCGAGGTGAGCGAATGTTCGTCAAAGAGGATAAACGTGTTTTTTCTATCCTCTTCAAAAATTTAATTTAATTTAATTTTTATTTTGTTTTATTTATGTAGTTTATGTAGTATATAAAGGTTAATTATAATTATAATTTTAATTCTATTTAATTCAGTTTTTAGTGAAATAATAATTAAAGTGGAAGTGAAATAATTTAAAGTGTAATTTTGGAAAATGCAATCCACCGGGATGCATTTATCAGGCAATGTTTTATATTTATAGATAATGAAATGAAAATTATTGATTTCTATTGGGTGCATGTTTTTAACGTGTGCGTGATTGGATTGTACATGATTTTATTACTAAAACCTAATAATTGGATCGTATCAAAATAGTTTTTAAAGTAAATTAACATACGTCGTAGTTAATTTCATATTCGATTTTATATTTACGCATAATTGAATGCGTTCTTGCAAGCCAAACAAAGGTGTTTATCTTTATACATACATACGGATAAACATTTTTGTGGGTTTCGGTATGGTTTCGGTTCTTGGTTTTTATGTTATGTACAATGTATAATAGACAGAAATACATTCTTTAAAATTGATACATGACAAAGCCAACGAAATGTTTGTACGGGCCGCCTCGTTCGCTCGTTCGATCCGCGTATCATATTAGGGACATGTGCTATTTATTATGGGTTTTTGTTGCTATGTTTAGTTAAGCAACAACAACAAAAACAGAGAGACTTTTTGTGGGTGTTAGTATAGTTGTTCCCTATATTTTTTCTATATCTTGATATGTAGATCAGGATTGTTTTGTATGTGCGCTGTAATGGTATTAGCTGTATATAAAATAATGAAAACATGATAAGTCTTTTGCTACGCACATCGAAGATTGTAGAGATATTTGCTTTTAATGTGTGTTGGTGGTTTAGTATATAAGAATCTGTTGTTTTTATTTTATTTTGTTATTTCCCCTCTTTTTCTAATGTTCGTAATAAAACATGAACTGTACAAACACAACGAAATTTTAGGGTATTCGACTCAAATAAGTTTCTTATATTTTTGTATAATCGAATAAGTTTTGAGTCGAATTGGAATCCGCCTTATATAATTCATATAGGATTTATTTATTTTAGATATGTGTTATTTTATTTTTTTACAGGGTATTATAAAATGCATTAAATTATTAAATTTATTTAATTAATGTGAAAAGGCTATAAATTAACTAAACCATATAAATAAAATGCTAACTTGGAAGTGTTGATTTGAGTTGAGTTGTGATTTTGGTTTGCATCACATAATGACGTATTCATTTATGCATGCCAAATTTCGATTAAAAGATGGTGAACGAGGTGGAATTATGTGAAAACATTTTCGAAAAGCTAAATGTTTTGAACTTAATTATTAACTTAATAGAATATGATTGAAGTTTTAGGTTGCAGTTTTTCACACGTAAACGCCAATTTTGCTTGTATAGTACACCGATTAGTTTTGTAGGAGAATAATGTTTCAATTTTATTTCATGGATTTATTATTTTACTTACTTTGCAGGCTTTATTTTGCAGGGTAATATGTCCATAAATGGAGTAAAAGTTTTATAATAAATAATAAATTTCGTAGTTTTTGATTTTTTGTTTTATTTTAATTATGTCAACTAGATTAGTAAATTAAAACATCAATAATAATAATAATAATTTTTTGATGTTATAATTTAGATTTATAAAATCCTGAGTTCTGGCATTTAAATTTTATTATATACTTTTATAAATAAATAATTAATTTGAACATTATTAATTTCCTTTTTTCTAGATTTGTAGGAAATTGCCGATTAGTTTAAATTTAATAGTATGGTTAAATATATATTTTCAACTTTTTATTTTTAAATCTAGTTGCAGTAGGTAAACAATTAATTAACTATTTACAGGAGAATGGTAACTAATGGAACAAGTGCTGTGAATTTAAATTATAACTTAACAATTTAAAATTTTTAAACATTCTTTTAGAATTTTAGCTTAGAAGTGGGAGAGTTTACATAGGCAATTTCATAAAATGTTAATTTTTGTAATATAGTATTTGTATGTAATATATTGTGTTTTGCTCAATAATATATATTAATTAATTTAGTTTAAAAATATTTAAAGGTTTCTCTTCCTTAATTTGCTAATAAATAATTCAATTTTCAGAATATAACATAGTTCCAGAATCAATCTTTAATATGGAGATTAAATTAATCCTGAATTTCAGAATTAAATTTTAGTTTGGTGATTTATTTATTAATTTGAATTGGTTTTCAGAGTTGCCTGGGAAGTTGTATAATAATTTTATTTGTTGATTCTTGATTTACTTATTGTACCGATCTGAATTATTAATGATGCGAGGTTGTTGTGTTACTGTAACATTATCATTTTAAAGTATTTTTATAAATTTTAAAATTTTTTTGAATTTTAAGTATTTATTTTCTTCTCCTGATCGGTAGAAATTTATGATTAGTTTTAAGTAAAATTTTATGTTTAAAATGGTTTTTAACGTTTATTCTAATTCATGTTGCAGTATGTAATAATTAATTAATTAGATATAGAGGGATCATGAAAAATGAAATAAGCGCTGTTTTCGTAATCTTAGCTTAGTAATTTTAATTTTTCTGAAATATTTTTCTTAAATATTTTATCAGGTAAATTAATGAAAGGCGGACATGGGGAAATTACAACATTAATAATTTTTTAAGTCCTAATTTAAATTTAGGGAGTCTTGAGTATCCGGCCCTGGATTCCAGAGAAATGATCATCTAATAATGTAGTTAGATTGTGTTGTCTTATGCTAACCTATTTATTATATATTGTACTAATAATTTACTAACTATCAATCGCATTGGTGTCTGTAACCGGGTCGAGTCTGTCCCAACTAATAATCCTATCCAATCCTTCGGTTTTGTTATATGTGTACGAGTGTACGGCATGGGGCCGGGAGTCCGGGAGATCCTGCTATAATGCTTGGTCGTACACTCATAGCCGCCCTGAGGGGGGGGGGGCAAGAGGGGGCAGTTGCCCCCCTACATTTTGCAAAAAAATTCAATATTACTTATAATAATAATATACTACCAACTTTCTATTTTACACCACATAGTGTAACACATTTTTTATAATATTCTCTACATTATATAAGTGTTGTAATATTTAATTACTACTTCTTGTAAATTTACATATACTCGATAAACGCGCACGTATCCATAGTGTCTTGTGTACGCATACCATAGTTTGAGAAACGTTGAAATAAACTATTTTAAAACAGCTGATTCTACGAGAACAAAATGAGAATATTTAACAAAATAAATGCATATACATACAAAAGATATAAAACATAAACTTATACTTACTTACATATAATAACATTGCAACAATTTTCTTCATCCTCTGTTTTGTTTTCAAATGTAAAATCACTCTGCGCGAAAATCTATTGCGCATAATGTAAAAATAAAACACAAATAAATAAGCGTACCATGATATGACCATCTCTTTTGCTATTTCCATTAAGGACATGTTTTTCTTTGTCTTACATACATAAAGTATTGAAAGAGATACATTGAGAAACTAAAATACAAAATCAAACGGTTATTTTTTGCGAGTAAGTGTGGGAGTAATATTACGAGTATTCATCATTTGTCTCATGTTTAGCTAGCAATATGTAAAGCGTGCTTGGTAGTTTCGGCCTAACGACTTAATAATTTTATTAAACCAAATTAATTTTAGTGCAACATTTATTGTAATAAATATTTTATTGTTTATTTACAAAATTGCAACTATACTATAATAAATTTATAATAATCAGTGCAAAATAGTGAATGGTGACGTATTTATTCCTATAGGCGAATATAGTAAGGTAAATTTTGATTTTCTATTTGATATTCATAAAAGAAAATCTTTTTTTTTTTAATTGTGTATATATTTCAACAATTTTATTTTATTTGATAAAGTATCTATGTGAATATTTTTTTGCAATTTTTTTTTTATCATAATTTTGATTACATACCATTTTTGTAAGCAAGTTTTATCTCGATTTTCAGTACTCATAATGGATATTCGTAACTTCTTTAAGAAGCCGCGACTCGAAGAGTTTATTGGTAGAAAAAAATACTGAAAAATCGACACACGATATTAATCACGTATCAAATTCTGAAGATTGTGCAATTACCTCCCATGTTTTTGATATAGGCAATTTTTTGGAAACGGATATTGTTTTATCTAGTGAAACTAGATTCAAAGCACTAACCCAGTCTTGGGTACCAAACAAAAATTATGATTTCAAAAAGGATAGTTTCGGGTCCCGTGCTTTCCGTTATCAATGGCTAAGTGAGTACCCTTGTATTTCATATTCACAGAAAAAAAAAGGAATATTATGCCGACAATGTGTTTTATTTAAACCGCATGTTAATAGAGGGTTTCAGGGCAGTTTTATTGTAAAGGAGTTTACAAAATATAAAGATTTTCATAACAATATTAAACAACATTTAACATCAAAATGGCATTGCGAGTCAACGTTAAGTGCAAATAATTTTGTTCAAATAATGCAACGCCAAAAGCTGGATGTAGTTGAACAAATTGATTCCTCGGTACATAAACTTATCGAATCCAATAGGCAAAAATTATTGCCGATCATCAAAACATTAGTATTTTGTGGAACACATGGTCTTCCAATAAGAGGCCAAGATGATGAGCATGGCGTATTCAGAAATTTATTAGATTTTCGTATTGATGCAGGTGATTCGATTTTAAAAAATCATTTGGAAACATCTGCCCAAAACGCAAAATACATATCGCATAGAATTCAAAATGAAATTATTAACATTTGTGGAGATGTTTTAAAAGAACATATTTTGACAGCTATTAACAATAGTGCATTTTTCTCGATCATTGCCGATGAGTCAGCTGATATTTCAGGACTCGAACAATTATCAATTGCAATACGATTTGTGGACAAAAACCTCACTGGTTATTATATTAGAGAAGAATTCTTAGGATTTGTTCCGTTGGAAAGTATGGACGCAAAATCAATTTCGAACACAATTCTTTCATCATTAAGAAAATTCGGGTTGAAATCGTCGAAAATGGTAGGTCAAGGATATGATGGCTGTTCTGTGATGGCAGGGAAAATAAATGGTGTTCAAAAGCTTATACAAGAACAATATCCTATGGCAAGCTTTTTTCACTGCGCTTCGCATAAGTTAAATCTTGTTGTAAATGATTTAAATATCGTCAAAGAAATTCGGAACACAGCTGGTTCTATCAAAGAAGCAATTAATTTTTTCCGTGAAAGTCCTTTGAGAAGGAAATGTATTCCACGTATACCACTCTTTTGCGAAACACGATGGACAGCAAAATATAAAAGTATAAGAATTTTTCAAGAAAATTTTTGTTCGATCATAGAAGAACTATAAAGCATGACTATAGAAGGAAATAACGCTAACACTCGACAACGTGCTCTACAATTATATCACGTGTGTACTTCTTCCAATTTTATAATTTGTCTACATGTCATGGCACATTACTCAGCTTTATTCGAACCTGTTGTTAATACACTTCAAGGGATAGAACAAACCCTGTTTTCTGTAAAAAAACACATTAATACCATCAAAACGATTGTTAATGATGATCGCGAAAATGCAGAGGAAAAATTTCATTGTATCATGCAAATTATTGAGAAAAGCTCTCAACAAAGAAATATCGAAATAAAATTACCTCGTTTAGCAAACAACCAGAAACATCGGACAAACGTACCTTGTGACTCCGCTGAATCGT
The DNA here is from genome assembly GCA_958295665.1 of Tipula vernalis. Classification (NCBI taxonomy): domain Eukaryota; kingdom Metazoa; phylum Arthropoda; class Insecta; order Diptera; family Tipulidae; genus Tipula; species Tipula vernalis. Next base: position 211,002,970 of record OY282560.1, on the reverse strand, counting down.
ATTACATCAGTTATCATTCCGTATTTAGATTCTTTAATAACTTCTTTGTCTGAGCGATTTTCAGAAGAAAATGAACCAGCTTATTTAATTTTTCAGCTACATCCTAAAAATATGCAGCAATTAACAAAAACGGAATATGAAAATGTAATACAAGACATCCAAAATAGGTATGGCTGTTATTTGGAAAATTTTGCAGCAGATGCCTCAGTTTGGTTGGCATATTGGAAGGATAAACCAATAAAGAATATTGATAATTTAAGCTTCCTTGATTTACTTAAATATTCAGTTATATTTTATCCATCTATTTATTTGACAATTAGTTTGGCTATGACTCTTCCAGCCACCTCTTGCGCAGTAGAGAGGCCATTTAGTACTCTACGCAGAGTTAAAACCTGGTTGCGATCAACAATGGTTGAGGAAAGGCTAGATGGCCTTTGTATGATGAGTGTCCATCGACATATAATAGAGGATATGAAAGAAGAATACTATGAATTAATAATTAATCGTTTTGGATTGGAGAAGCGGAGATTGCAGTTTCTTTTTTCAAAATAAATTTTTTTATATTATGTTTATTTTTTGGTTTATAAGTTGAAGTAAGTGGTTTTCTAAATAATATATATATATATATATATATATATATATATATATATATATATATATATATATATATATATATATATATATATATATATATATAAGAATTTATTTTTTATTTTAAAAAGCGTTTCAATTTACTCGTAGGTCAGAAAAATATATTTGGCCCTCCCTGGAAAAAAACTTGCGGGCGCCTATGCGTACACTCATAATCAATCCTAAAAGTTTAATTTCAACTTTATTTTATTTAATTTTATCTTTATTTTGTTATAATGATGTTTTTTATAATACAGTAGAATCCGTTTATACCAAACCATGTATGTATATAACGAACAAACGCTTATAATGATCATATGGTTTTGTCATATAGTTGTGTGCCTTGATATTGAACGAACGCTTATTTTTTCTTATACACTACAAACAAAGAACTACGTTTATAAACGTAAACGAATATTTGATTAAAATGAACAGCCGACTATAGCGAACAAAATTATGTCCCTTGAGTGTCTGCTATAAGCGAATTCTACTGTAATTATAATTATAATTTTAGCTTAGTAATTTTAGATTTTCTTAAATATTTTATCAGGTAAATTATTGAAAGGCGAACAGGGGGAAATTACAACATTAATAATTTTTAATTTAGGTTTAGGGAGACCTGAGAATCCGGCCCTGGATTCCAGAGAAATGATTATCTAAAAATGTAGTTAGATTGTGTTGTCTTTTGTACCGTTAATTTACTAACTATCGATCGCATTGGTGTCTGTAACCGGGTCGAGTCTATCCTATGCTTCGGTTTTGTTGTGTGTAAACGGGTGTACGATGTGTGCCCGGGAGTCCGGGAGACTTGCTATAATGCTTGGCCGTACACTCACAATCAATTAATCAATCAATCAAAAATACCTAATTTTTGAAGACGATTTTCACTAAGAAATAGACATTTTCATGTCTCGATTTTTCAATCAAATAAAATTACATGTTTCATATAAAGGTTTTCCCTTATAGCACAGAATATATATAAACAGAACAATATTTTCTATTGCGCTTTAATCCAAAGTTTGTGAACAAATATTTAAATTAAGATTTAGAAAAGATAGAAAAACAATTTTGTATGGAATCAATGAAACAAAACAAAAATACAAAAATGTTTGTACCCACCTCTTCGTTTTGATCAATAAAAATCAGTACAATTTTAAAAGGAAAGGGAAATCTTTACACTTTATAATGTGTTTAAAAGAGATAGACGTTCATAAATAATTTTTGATTTTGATCTAGTTAGCTTTGCGAAACTTTTGTCTTTGATGACGAGAAACAAAATTATACAAATAAAAGTGGAATGATACATAAACACATACACAACCTTATTCAAGTTTTGTTTTTGTCTTTATTATTTGTTTGATATGATTTGGTATCCCGTTATCGAAAACAATAAGAGGCCCTTTGTTTATTTTTTTATTTGATTTTAAAGTTTCGCAAAGCTAACTAGACCAAAATCAAAAATTATTTATGAACGTCTATCTCTTTTAAACACATTACAAAGTGTAAAGATTTCCCTTTCCTTTTAAAATTGTACTGATTTTTATTGATCAAAACAAAGAGGTGGGTACAAACATTTTTGTATTTTTGTTTTGTTTCATTGATTCCATACAAAATTGTTTTTCTATCTTTTCTAAATCTGAATTTAAATATTTGTTCACAAACTTAGGATTAAAGCGCAATAGAAGATATTGTTCTGTTTATATATATAGTATTCTGTGCTTATAGTTCATACTGTACCTAGTATGTTATATAGTTCATACTGTACCTAGTACTGTACCTTATTTTAAGCTTAGTAAGAAATACAGTCGATACTAGAGGCTCTTATTTATACAGTAGGCTCTGATATAAAAAACCCAAAGATCTGTCTGGTGTTTGCTATTAGTAATATGTAATGTGGTTGCTATTACTCTCATGTCCTATGATTGTTGTAAGTAATATGTCTTGTGGTTGTTTTTAATTACGTGTATTGTGGTTGTCGTTAGTAATATGTCCTTATAGGTTGCTGTTGATAACAAGTCTTGTGGTTGTTTCGGGTAATATGTCCTTGATTATTGGAAATCTAAACCGTTCAAACAATATCAATTAATTATTTCCAAAAAAAGTTACATTTTTTAATCCTTTGGGCCATACTGTTCCGATTTCGGAACACACTTTTTGACTATTTTTTCCATATCAAAATATGGTTCTATTTTTTCTACTCCACGCTTTTGTGACAAACATCATTTTAATAAAAAATTGAGCACTATACATCTTATGGAAATTAAATAAATTTAGTAGGAAAAATCTTCCGAAATTGGAACATACGTGCACAACACTCATGTTCCGATTTTGGAACATTGTATTTTCTTCAGTACTATTATTTCATATTTGCTGTAATATATTTATGTATTATCAAATATTATTCAAATAGAACCTCAAAAATTAATTCAAAAATGAATCCGAATGAAAAAAAAACATTAACAATTTTTCACGTTGGACGAGTTGGCGGAAATTTTAAATGGATTCGCGACTCGGAATTTGACTTTTCGAGCGATGAAAAAGTTCAGGGGCCACACAATTTGGCCACTTAAACTAATCTGGACGATATTTAATTTCCCTGCTTGAAACATCCTAGTAAAGGTATGCCGACTTTATCTCAAATTTAAGAATTCGTCATTGGTGAAAACCACCCAGAAGTTCGCAGTTATCAGTTGCAATCGTCGTCGAAAAACGCTAACATCGATAATAATCGATAATTGCCAGGAATTTGAATTTACTAAAAAAGTGATAAATGAGAGTGATATGTTCCAATCGAGGAAAATTGAATTTGAAAAAAGTCAAATACAGATGATCCCTTAGAAGACTTGGAGACACCTCTGATGTACTTTAATAAATATTATCCAAATGATTTCTTTAGAAATGTCGCATTTTTTACAAATATGTACGCCGAACAACAGTCTATTCGGCGATATCACACTCGAATTAAAAAAAACTCTTTGCCTTACACATTCTAATGGGTTCTCTACGTTTTCCCCGGTAACGATTGTACTGGAATTCACTACATGGTATTCAGCTGGTTCCAAAAGCGTTGAATTATGACCGCTTCTCTCAACTCAGGAACGTTTTACATTTCGTTAATGTAATGGATCCCATAGCAGTGCCAAATCCGTCGATAAATTTCATAAACGAAATCCCATCATAAATTCATTTCGAAGTAGATGCTTACAGCATGAGATGGAGGAATATTTATGTATCGGCGAACATATTGCGCCTTTCAATGGCAGGTGAAACCGTGCCCCTGGGGTATAAAAATTTGTGTGTTGTGTTTAAAAAGTGGGCTCCCCTATGACTTCTTAATTTATCAAGGATCATCAACCGGTCTCCCAGAGGGTAATATTAAAAAGTTCGGGTTTGGCGCCGCAATTGTGTTGCATTAATGTAACCGTATTACAAATATTGGCCATAGTTTGTTCTTCGACAATTATTTTTCGTCCTACGCGTTGATCGAAATTCTTCATCAAAAAAACATAAACGCCGCAGGAACAGCGCGAATCAACCGATTTGCCAATCCGCCGTTTCTTGAAAACAAAGAAGTTAAAAAAAAGCATAAAGGATTTTTTGAGGAGGTTCGGAGTGTAGATCATAAGGTGCTCATGGTTAGATTGAATGACAATAAACTGGTTCATTTGACATGAAATTTTATGGGTATTGGTATAAAAAGACCGGCCCGAAGATGGGATATATCAAGTAAATCCCACATGTCAGTAGATCAGCCTGAAATAGTTGGCCTCTACAATGAAAATGTGGTGTTAGTAGATCTAGTAGATCAGCTAATGAGTTATTATCTCATTTTTTTAAAGTCGAAGAAATGGACATTGGCCGTGGTTTCCAGTTGGATAGAATATAAGAACCAGCTCTTATTGAAACGTGCACTACGCATAGGCTTCGAGTTTCACGTCGGTTGGACGTTTTTTATTTTTATTAAATTATTTTTTTCTAAATATTATTCACCGGCAAATTGTGCGAGTTCTCGAACTTCGAAAAGTCAGGACATTGTCTAGAAAACAGATTCTCAACACGGGTGACAACTAATTTTGGTGTCCAAATCAGAAAATCGGAAATTGAAATTGGAACGTTTGACGAAAATCTATCGAAGAGAATATGTACATATATACATTTTAATTTTAAATTTTAAATTTAATACTAATTAAATTCAAGTTTAGTGTAATGTGTAGTGAAAATAATTAAACTAAAGTGTAATTTTGGAAAATGCAATCCACCGGAATGCATTTGTCAGGCAATGTTTTTTATTTTTGTAGATAGAAAAATTAAAAGTGCATGATTTGATATTTTGTGGATTGTAAATACAATCAAATTTCAATTTTTAATTACTAAAGTTTAATATTTAGATAGTATTGAAATAAATTTTAAATTATGGTATATAAAATAAGTCGCAATAAATTTGGTATTAGATTTTATTTTTACGACACTAATACATACTTATAATTTAGTATATAAAAGAGCCATAAATATGTTTGTGTACTATCTAGCTGTGTCGTTTTCTCTTTGCACGATTTCTGTGAAGGAAGTGTGCGTGGTTTTGTTGGTTTTTGTATTATAAAGTACAAACAACAACGAGAAAGAGAATCTTTATTTTGGTTTTGATACAGCAGTCACAAGTAATTTACTGTTGTGTGAAATGGGCACTAATACATCCATACAATTTGATTCATATATGGTAGGATCAACAATATGGTTGTACAGCTGCTTGTTCGCTCTTTACACGGATTCTGTTAAGGAAATGTAATATATTTTAGCCGTGTTTTCCATGAGAACTGCACTAGAACTCGATAAACTTTAAATTCCTTTTATTCTATGTAAAATGAAAAAAAATAAATTCATAAAGCGCGAATGTGTAGTGTATTTGATATAATTACATATTTTAAGTTTAAAAATTTCCCCCTTCAGTTATTTCATCAATATTTCCTTATTTCTTGCTGACGTCATTACACGCAACTACACTCGATAAATTCATGGGTTTATCCAGTGTAACTAAAAAATAAGCTATAATTGTCATTGTTTATTGCCGTAACAACTTAAAATGTGTATTTATGTGAAATGCACTACACATTATCACTTTAAGAATTTAATTTATTTTTCTGTTTACTTAGAATAAATGGAATTTAAAATTTATCGAGTTCTAGTGCAGTTCTCATGGAAAACACGACTTTTGTTGGTTTGTGTATTATAACGCACAAACAACAACAAAAAGATAATTTTTTGCGTTACATAGTTTAAGTGTGTTTATATGTACTATAAGGCCTACTAATACGCACATGAAAGATGGTAGAAAATATTTATCGTCAATATGGGTTGGTGGTTTTAGTATGTTTTTGGTTTTAGTATATAGGATTTTGTTACTTGAATGCAGGTGTTGTTAATCTCTGTGGTTTTGTGTATTCACGAAACAACTATGATATTAGCTGTATTTTGTTGAGAAATTTACAACAACAATTGCACGTGACAGGAATTAAATAATTCGAACAAAAATTTGAATTATTTAATTCGAGCTCGAACAAATAAAATACGTAACTGCTTGAATGAAAAATCGAAGAAATACCAACATAGAATATAAAAATTAAATCGAAAAAATATTTCGCGGCTTGTTCTGTTGAGAGAAAAATAACTCCAAAATATTTCGAATTAATTTTTTCTCAACAGAATGCAGCTGTTATTGAAATCATGTATTGTGTAAGTGCAGTGGAATTTGTATATTCGACTCAAATAGGATTTTTATACTTTGTATAATCGAATTGGTTTGAGTCGAATTGGAATTGGGAGCTGTCTTATACAATTCATTTGAACGGTTTATTTAGATAGGATTAATAAATTTTTTTACAGGGTATTACATACTGAATCAAATTGTTTTCTAATTAATTTAATTAATATCATAAATTATAAATTGTCTAAATAAATAAATGAATAGATAAATGAAATGCGAATTTAGAAATGTTGGTTTAAATTAAGTTAAGATTTGATTTTTGAGTTTAATGGTTGTCTTAATGGATTTATTGACATTTAGATGGTGGGACCCTCTAAACTTGGCGAATCAAAAACGAATCGCAAGCGAGGAAATTTATATATGAAACACTTCGCAAACGTATCGCCTTAGCGAATCAAAACTGATTCGTTAGTATTTCGTTTGGCGTATGAAAATTAAAATGAAAGCGAACTGATTCGTATGTATTAGTAGCTCGTATTTCTCTTCATTTTCGATCCATTTACGAGATGTTTTTGAAACAAAAACGAATTGCAGGTGAAATGAAAACGAATCACTAGCGAGCTATTTTTATCAGGTAGTAATTTTATTCAAAACAATAATTTGAAAGTAATATAATATTATCAAATAAAAATCGTTAAAATATTGGTTATATACATATATTTATTTCAGTAATTCATTTAATTTAAGTTATATAAAATATCACAAAATTTCATTATTATGTAATTCATTATTATGTAATTCATTATTATAATTATTATAGAATAAAAATAAATATTTAATTTTAATATATATTTATGATAATGCACCATATTATTTATTTGTTATTGCGTATAGATTTATTTGCTTTACGCACTCGGTCCTTAGCATAATGGAACCATTTTTTAATTATATTTATGATCTCGTAGGTACGCACTGATGGGAAACGTTGGGTTGTAATTTCTAAAATATATAAATAAAATTTAGATAAACTTCTAACAGTTTAAAGAAAAACATAATATTACCTTTAATTAAATTCATTATAGTGTATGATTTGACAGAAATATTGCTATTTTGGCCAAACCAAGAGAAATCTGTTGCTGCAGAATCGGTCATCACTGTCTTCAAACAAGCCCGTACAAATTTATCAAGGTTGGGTTCGTTTATATTTTTAAGAGTTGTAATCTATAATTAGAAATTAATTTTTTTTGTTAATATTATTATATTAAGTATGACATTATGTTATGAAAATTAACTGACCAAAGCCTGTTCGTATTCTTTTGCTTTGATTTGCTGCTCCATTTCTTTGAAGTTTTCGGAAGTTTCTGCAGGGAGATGGAGCAGAGGGAGATTATCATCTGTATCGGTTGATCGATTCGAAATAATTTTCGTTTTTTATGGCCGTGAAATATTCCAATTAAAAATATATCTGTAAAGGGAACTATATTTCCCAAGATAGGCCACAATTGATGTGTCGAGCTTTTGGCCAATGGAACACCATCAATTCCTACATGAATTCGTACTACATCATTTTCATATTTGTTATTCATAAGAAATTTTTCAACATATTTTTTCAATCCAATATGGGAATAGAAACCCTCACCCATGGGTAAAATAAGTGAATTTGCTTCGTTCGGTGTTTTTTTTATCGTCCTTATACTTTTCGGCAAATTTGGATGATATTTTCGCAACAATTCTAGCAAACTATTTCCAGCTGCTTCTGTAATTTTGAAGTTAATAAACCATTCTGCTATATCACTACATATATTCGATGTTTGATAGTCGTCTAAGTTCTCAGAGAAAGCAAAATTATCTGATTCGTATTGGCTTTCATTAGACTCACTATCTTCTTCAATTTCATCTCGTTCAATTTCTGGCGTGTGAATATGAAAATCACAGCTCATACTTTCCGTATCCAGGTCTTGTTGCATATCATTACTTCTATGTACAGTATTATATATTTCATTATGAATATCCCCAATTTCACGTCGTATGTCGTAATACGCTTTACTGTCCATCACAATTTTTAAAAAATACTTATTTTTATAAAGCCGAAATATACTTACTACAATAGATCACTGCACCTATTAATTAATGTATCTTAACACACAGCCTATCACCATATACAATCAATTAATGAAATTAAATTAAATAATTAGTATTTTTTTAAGTTTTAATAATTTATAAATAAAATAACACACAATACAATTTTCGGCATAACCACATTTGACATCTGTTTTTAATGAAAAAAACAAAATGGCTACACACCACTTTTTTTTTTTAATTCTCTTATAAAAAATTTTTATATATAGCACAAAATCGTGATAGTGTTGGTGTCATATAACAAAACGTTTCACCTGCGTTTCGTTTTCGACTCACTTTGGCGAGACCTCGTAAATTTATTTAGAGGGGATGTACACATAATCGTCATAATTACGTTATATGACACATCGATACATTTTTAAGAAAGTAAGGGTTTATTTATTATTTATTGTTTTATTTACTTTGCATGCTTGATTTGGCAGGAAATGAGGTCCGTGAACTGAGTTAAAATTTTGGATATATTTGTATTTATTTATTAATAAAGAGATAAATTTCTGAATTATTGATTAGGTTCAGGTTTTTGGTGGCGGTGATCTCTTCAATTGGTAAATGATGCTAATTGGATTTTTATTTAGATAGTCTAATATTTTATAAGTTTTATTTTTGGGTTGCGAAAATGACTAAGTTGAAGCAAATCAATTGAATATGTACACTATCAGACATAAATATTTGGATGACATCCGGGATTAATCATTGGAGCTGATTTTGGGGTAGCTGATTTTGCTACTCGTGCAAATTACCGCTCAGTCGACTTAGTTAAAGTCGTGAGCGTTTACAACGTTGCTTATTTGTGTTGATTTGGTTTCAATAAATTTCTTTTTATGAAACTGATGCTACCGTTTGATATTACATATTGTAGGGATTTATTTTGATAAGTTTCTTGTCGTTGCAATTATCAAAAATTATCTTCTGCTAAAAGCAATACTATACTTTACTGGTATTTAATACCGGTATACTATACTTTACTGGTATTATACTCTATACTTTATTGGTATTTAATTGCAATTTATATTAATGTTGCTATTTCGTTAAATATTTATGTATATAGATTGAAATATTATACTAATTAAATGAATAGCATCGTACGTTATCTAGGATAAGGGAAATTCCCTTTTATATGATATTGTAAACTGCATTGCATTGCAAAATTATTTGAGGTATTGATGAAAATATTTCAATACTTTTTGTCAGTTTAATTTAATTTAATTATATCAAAGTATCATAGTTTGTTCGGGTATTTTTGTCTGATGGTCTAGTTGATATTAAGCATATTTAATTATGGTATAATTGTTAGATCGTCTCCAAGCTACAGAAATATTGGTGAATTCTCGCTCAACATCCAGAAACTTCTAGCAGCAGTTATGTAGCGTAGAAAATGTATTGTTCTTGTGTTATCCATTTTATTTTGTTTATCACTAACTAATTTATATAAGTTAATTACTATTAATTATGTAGTAAAGCAATTTAATTTTCAGTGATACCTAGGAAACTCTAATTGTGTTTTATTAGTAAATATCATATATAGGTAAGTACATGTAGTACTTAACTAAATTATTGATATTCTAGACTTTTTTGCGTAGTATTATGATCAATGTTTAAATTATATTATATACTTTTATAAATAAATAATTTATTTCTACATTATTAATTTCCTTTTTCTAGATTTGTAGGAAATTGCCGATTAATTTAAATTTAATAGTATGGTTAAATATAAATTTTCAACTTTTATTTTTAAATCCAGTTGCAGTAGGTAAACAATTAATTAACCATTTACAGGACAATGGTAACTAATGGAACAAGTGCTGTGAATTTAAATTATAACTTAACAATTTAAAATTTTTAAACATTCTTTTGGAATTTTAGCTTAGAAGTGGGAGAGTTTACATAGGCAATTTCATAAAATGTTAATTTTTGTAATTCTTCTATGTAATATATTGTGTTTTGCTCATTAATATATAATAACTAATTTAGATTAAAAATATTTAAAGGTTTCTCTTCCTTAATTTGCTAATAAATAATTCAATTTTCAGAATATAACATAGTTCCAGAATCAATCTTTCATATGGAGATTAAATTAATCCTGAAATTCAGAATTAGCTTTAATATTATGGTGATTTATTAATTAAAATTAGTTTTCAGAATTGCCTGGGAAATTATATATTGATTTAATTTGTTCATTCTTGATATACTACTTATAGTACTAACTGAATTATTGATGATTTTAGGCTGTTGTGGTGCTGTAACATTATCATTTTTAAATTATTTATTATAAATTTTATAAAATAATTGAATTATTTAATTATTTATTCTCTTTTTCTTGATCGGTAGGAAATTTCTGATTAGTTTTAAGTAAAATTTTATGTTTAAAACAGTTGTTAACGTTCATTTTAATTCATGTTGCAGTACGTAATAATTAATTAATTAGATATATAAGGACCATGAAAAATGAAATAAGCGCGGTTTTTGTAATCTTAGCTTAGTAATTTTAAATTTTTCTTAAATATTTTATCGGGTAAATTAATGAACGGCGGGAAATTACAACATTAATAATTTTAAGTCCCGATTTAAATTTAGGGAGTCTTGAGTATCCGGTCCTGGATTTCAGAGAAATGATAATCTAATAATACAGTTAGATTGTGCTGTCTTGTGCTAATCTATTTATTATATATTGTACTAATAATTTATTAACTATCGATCACTTTGGTCTCTGTAACCGGGTCGTGTCTGGCCAAACTAATAAGCCTATGCTAACCTTCGGTTTATATGTACGTGTTACATGTATATGGGTGTACTGTGTGTGCCCGGGAGTTCGGGAGATCCTGCTATAATGCTTGGCCGTACACTCTCAATCAATCAATCAATAAAATGTTAATGTTTTGTAATGTGTAATATATTCTGTTTTGTCCATTAATATATTTTAATTAATTTAGTTTTAAAATACTTAAATGGATCTCTTTTTAATTTACTAATAAATAATCCAATTTTCAGAATAAACATAGTTCTAGAATTAATCATTATTATAGGGATCAAAATTTATCCCGAATTTCAAATTTAAATTTTAGTTTGAATCAACCCTCCAGGGTTAATAAGTAGTGAATAAGCTGTAGTTTAGTAATTGTGTTGTCCTGTGCTAACTATTTTTACTATATAATTACTAACAATTTATTCTTATCCTTCGGCTGGGGATGGATAAATGGGTGTACGAGGTGTGCTCGGGAATACTGAAGATCCTGTTATAATAATTATTTATTTAAGTAACAAAATTTGTTATTATGATGTTTATTAATTAAGTTTAGTTTTCAGAGTCGTCTGAGAATTTGTATGGTAATTTTATTTGTTGATTCTTAATATACTTATAGTACCTAATTGATTTATTGAATTATTAATAAATCTATGTATTGTGGTGCTGTAATATTATCATGTTAATCATTTTATATAAATTTTATAAAATAATTGAATTCATAATTATATATTTTCTTTTCTTAATCGGTAGGAAATTTCTGATTAGTTTTAAGTAAAATTTTATGTTTAAACGGTTTAATGTTTATGTTAATTCTTGTTGCAGTAAGTAATAATTTTTAATTGGATATAAAAGGACCATTAATAAGGAAATAAGCGCTGTTATTTTAAAGTTTTATTAATTATTTTATCAGGTAAATTAATGAAAGACGGACAAGGATGAAATTACAACATTAATAATTAATACTTTTTTAAGCCCTGTTTTAGATTTAGGATTTAGGGAGTCCTGAGTATCCGGCCCTGGATTCCAGAGAAATAATCATCTAATAATGTAGTTAGATTGTGCTGTCTTGTGCTAACCTATTTATTATATATTGTACTAATAATTTACTAACTATCTATCGCATTGGTGTCTGTAACCGGGTCGAGTCTGTTCCAACTAATAATCCTATCCAATCCTTCGGTTTTGTTATATGTGTACGGGTATACGGCATGGGCCCGGGAGTCTGGGAGATCCTGCTATGATAGTTGGTCGTACACTCATAATAAATCATGAAAGTTTAATTTCAACTTTATTTTATTTAAATGTATCTTTATTTTGTTATAATGATGTTTTTTATAATACAGTAGAATCCGTTTATACCAAACCATGTATATAACGAACAAAAGCTTATATTGATCATATAGTTTGGACATATAGTTGTGTGTAACCGGGTCGAGTCTGTCCCAACTAATAATCCTATCCTATCCTTCGGTTTTGTTATGTGTAAACGGGTGTACGGTGTGTGCCCGGGAGTCCGGGAGACTTGCTATAATGCTTGGCCGTACACTCACAATCAATCAATCAATCAATCAATCAATCTACCTTGTCTGCTTATGTATCTTAGTTCTGAAGTGACTAGAAAAAAAATAAATGAAGATGATTATGGAATTGTTAGGTTATATCTAAAGGTACACAGATACGCATACTCATATTATACAATATGTAAATATTATTAGCTGTTTAAATATTAATTAGTGGAATGTTTGTAGGTACGACTTAAAGCAGTTAATTCTACGTTTAGCGAAAAGGTAAAACAGAAACAGGAATAAAATTATTAATTTTAAATAATTCTCTTACTTAATAAATTTGGTTGCTGCCAATGTGATGTTGTTGTATCTCGATTATTGAATAAGTTATCTAAACAATTATATTTATAAAATTTGAATGATTTATAGTTATTTGTTCAAGGCCACCTGAAATTATAATAAAATTTGATACGGTGTCAACGTGCAGATGAAAACATAATAACAGTTACCAAAATTGATGAATATAATATTCGATGTGTAACATTACAGGAATTAAAAAATGAGATCAAGTGTAATTTGAACGCAAAAAATCTCCAGGATATGATTTAATTACTGGACAAGTCGTAAAAGCCATTCATGAGAAGGGACTACGAAAATTGGTTCAAATTATCAATGATGTCTTCAGATTAAAATATGTCCCACGACAATGGAAGGTTGCTGAAGTAATTATGATCCCCAAACCAGGCAAACCAGCGAACGATAAAAAGTCGTACATACCGATTTCACTACTTCCTGTAATTTCACAATTATTTGAAAAATTACTGCTCAAGAGACTCAAGCCAATAATAGAAGAGAGAAATTTGATTCCACCACACCAATTTGCATTTAGAGAAAATCACTCTACGATAGAACAAGTTCACAGAATAACGGATATATCGAAGACTCACTTGAGAATAAGAAGATATGCTTCAGCATCTTCTTAGATGTAGCACAAGCTTTCAACAAAGTTTGGCACCAAGGACTTGAATTTAAATTGCATCAAGATCTACCTAAGCAATTCTATCAAATTCTTAAATCTTATATCGCAGACCGACATTTCCGTGTAAAATATAACCGAGAGTACTCTGAACTAAAGAGAATATCAGCAGGCATACCACAGGGTAGCGTACTGGGTCCTATATTGTACATCCTGTACACCAGAGATATGCCAAATACAGCAGGTGCCACCATAGCAACATTCGCAGACGATACAGCTATTCTGGCGACTAGAAAGTGTATATCAGAAGCAATGACCAAACTTCAAAAAGCAACCGACACAGTGAGTAGTTGGACAAAGAAATGTCGCATTAGCCTAAACGAAGCAAAGTCGGTTCACGTAAACTTCACAAACCAGAAAGTTAACTGGATTCCAGTGAAACTTAATTCAAGGCCGGTTCCAAATGCAAATACAGCCAAATACCTCGGCATGACTCTCGATTGCAAGCTTAGATGGAAAGAGCATGTTAAAAAGAAAAAAGAAGAATTGAACATCAAATATAGGAAAATGTATTGGCTAATAGGTAGAAACTCTGAGCTTACAATACATAACAAATTGCTATTATATCAGCAAATACTTAAACCAGTATGGACCTAGGGTATTCAACTTTGGGGTTGTACCAAGAAGACAAATGTACAAATGATACAATGTTTTCAAAACAAAGTGCTGCGTGGCATTGTAAACGCACCATGGTACCTACATTAGAAATCATAACCTCCATAGGGACTTAAACATGGAATATGTAAGTGAAGAAATACAAAATCATGCGAAGAAATACTCGGCACCAAAATGCAGACATACGAAGTTTGTTGGATACCACCAATGCAGTAAGAAGACTTCAAAGGCAGAAACCTTTGGAATTGGGCAGTTGTATTTAGCTAGGATAGAGAAAAATAAATACCATGTAAATTCAAACGGGAGTAACCATTGTGCTACTGCCCGTCAAATGTGAATCTTTATTTAAGAAAGATAAATTAATTACTAAATGATTTGTAAATCAGTTGTAATATTAAATAAAAGAAAAAAAAAATGCAACAGGTAGATTAACATTTCGCATGTTTCAAGAATAGCATGATTTATTTAAGTATGTGAAATGATAGTTGAAAACTTCAAATCTTCAAAATTTCTTCCTGTAGCAAGATATCTCAACGTAAATGACTCCCTTACTAGAAACGGTTTGACCATTTCCAATATCCATCAAATTGATCATATATTGGCTCATCCGATAATAATTCTCGCAGTCATCTGCTTCATTACACTTATTTCGCATAGTAAAACCACATGAGAATAATTGTCTCTCTTTGTTAGGCAGTCGTTCATTGTGTGCGCAACGCCAAAATTATAGAAATACACGCTTTTTTCTTACGCTCCATTTTAAATTAAAGAAAATTGTTCACATAGAAAATGTACTTCTTCTAGCAGTAATGATGGAATTAAGGTCATTAAACATTAAAAATGATCGTGTAAGGAGGTAAAGTAATGAAGGAGTAACGACGCAAGACTTTTAGTGGTAATGACATTACTGGTAATGAAATGTGTAAAGGTTGCTTTTGAATTCGACAAAATTTTTGATTGAAATTTAAAGCGACAAATTTATTCAACAACATCGCTATACCAAAGAGAATACACATGTGTATTCTCTTTGGCTATACCATAGACTTTCACGTCATGCATTACCATCATTTTCATATTGCCACGATCATCTCAAGATGAGGGCTGAGTGATTACTTTTAGTGATATAGTTTATTTTAAATGCATATTGACAAAACTTCAGTTATTTTACAAAAACTGAGTACAAATAGTCTAAAAATGAATTGCAAGACGACCAAAAGTAAATTGGGAGTTTGTGGCCTCTTGATGATAGGCTTGATGCCTTGATGCAAAAGCAAATTTACAGGCAAGGGAACAAACTGCTTAACCAGCTGACTGGAAAATTAAATTCTGGAATCTATAATGCAACCAATCTGAACAAAAGTGGTGACGGCCCAACAGTAATTACCGTTGATAATACAATTAAATGTGTTAATGCAACTAACACAAACAGGCTAGTAATATTTGCCCTAATCCCATACATGGTAGCCATTTCCATCGTCTTCCCAACTAATGCACCAGCTTATACCATCATATTCCCGAAAATAAAAATTCCCAAAAAGTACAAATTTTTGTTAACTACAACATGAAAATAAAAGAAAGCTACGTAGTTTCATGTCATCCTTGCGCAGAGCAGACCAATGGTAAGCGGCTTTGGGGATTTCTCTATTTTATTATGTGAATAATTTTATTTAATTAAACAGTTTTTTTTAATTTACACAAACCTGCTTGACTTGTTTCTCTCTTTTTATATTTTTTTGGATCGCCTTCCTATCTGAACAAAATTAGAATTCTCACAAATTCGGCGCGAGCCTGCGCGCCAGGGTTCAACTAGTTTCGCTGGAATAGCTAGAGACTCTCGATCTGTTTTTACGCTGCTTTGAACAATGAAGGAAACAAAATGAGTGGCGGCGCGTTTCGCACACCCAATCTTGCTGTTTGTTACGGTAGTCCGTTATGCTGCACTTATTTTGCTTTCTTTGTTATTCCTTCGATTTTCTTTTGTTTTTTTTTTCACTTATTCATTTACTTATGTTTCACTTATTATTTCTTTTAATTTTTTTATTTTTCAATTTTTTTTTTTAGTAGTTTGCTTATTTATGTTTCACTAACTAGCCGTTCTTATCTAATTGTACCGTTTGGCCACTTATAAAATATTAAAACAAAGAAACAACGGATTTTATAAGCAAGGCCAAGCCTCTTCTGCTTTCGAAAAAATCCTCTAAGCACTCACTGTCACAAAAAAAAACTCCAATATCCAATAGGAAATATCACACCTATGTCTTCGATTCTTATAAAAGTTTCCTCGTTTTATTGTTCTGATTGGAAACTTTTTGTCCACTCTTTATGAACGAGAATCACGTACAGGTAAGTTAATTTGTGCTGTGTTTTGTTTTTTTATCGTGAGTGTTTGTTTGCTTTATTTTAGATATTAGTTTACCGGATAGTAAATGCCACCATGAAATAGGGCTGGGATACAAAAATCAAGGAAACACTTCCCCAACCAACCCCACACAACGGTAAATTTGCGTGTTTTACTTTTTTTTTCAAGCCAGTAAATAAGTAAAGCATTTTGTAATAATGAAATTCTTGAAATTTAGAATAAAGGAGAAATAGTATTCATCACTATGAAGAATTAAAATATGAAACAGAAGAAATACAAGCCACTGCTGTTAGTGTTAAAACCAAAAATAGTTCTTTTTGTATTGCTGGTATTTACTGCTCACGGAAGCACGCATAGAAAGAAAGAAAAGATTGTCTCGAGTTCCTCGATAAACTAGGAAAACGATTTATACTTGGAGAAGTGTTTAATGCAAAAAATGTCCACTGAGGCACTAGGTTAACAACGACCAAAGGTAAGGAACTCCGAAAAGCTATCAGAAAATGCAGTTGTGAAGCCCTATCAACTGGAAAACTACCCTACTGACCAAATGATTTAAACAAATTACCAGATCTGATTGATTTCTTCTAAATAGAACTCTGATAATTCACCGATACTCCTAACGTTTAGTGAAAAAGTCATTCAGAAAAATAGAAACCCATTTCTAGAAAATATACACACTAATTAGAAATGTTTTAGACAATCCTTAGGAGAACAGATTAGCTTAATTGTTCCAGAACGAGGAACAATTAGACAAAAGTGTTCACAAAAAAATAAAGAAATCCTACCGACAACACCAAAAGTAGTAATGCTTGAGATAAAATATAATATGAGTACGAAAAATACTCCTGGTTGCGATGTTGTTACTGCAGAGATCTTGAAAGAGCTGCAAAGGAAAGCTCTAGCAAAGTTCACCAATCCAATCTTATAAATGCAGCATTTAGAATCAAGTGTGTAGTCCAGCTTGTGGAAAATTGCAGAAGTAATTCTGATCCCAAAACGTGGGAAACCACCACACATAACCTACCAATTTCGCTATTGCCATGTCCAAACAGTTTGAGAAGCTACTGGTAAAAAGGTTAAATCTAATAATTGAGAGAAAAAATATCCCAAATCATCAAAGGTCTGAATCGAGTTGTCCATGAGTAAACACCTATTAATAAAAAACAAAATAATTTTTTGTTTTTGGTTTTTGTTCTGAAACATAATTATTAAAAACAAAATACATTAAAAATTAAAATTATATTGCTATGAAAACAGTTGCATTAAAGTGCGTTTACACAGGCGTTTAACTAACTTAATGTTAGACAATGTAGTGCCTAACTATTCAAAAGATTCTTTAAGGAGCCTTAAAAGAGGTTCTGAAATTGACACTATGGCCAAGCGACCAAGAAACACATTCTCAAGAGTGGGATTAACAGAATATGGTATGCTGTACCGTTGAACAGCCAATTTAGTGCATTTTATTCTAATAAAATAAACAACAATGGAGATGCAGTTGAACCAACAAAACAAGTGCGACCGCAAAGCAAGGTCAACCAAAAAATACCACCTGTTATTATGAAATTAAATTCCAAAGAAATTAGTGACGTACTGAATAAAATAAAAGTTGTTAATTAGTATTGGATCAAAAGTAATCTCATACATATAAAACTAGTGATAGTGAAAGTTTTACCAAACACTTAAATGAAAATCAAATCGAGTTTTTCACTTACACCTCTGAGGAAAACAAAACTAAAAAATTTGTGATTTACGGATTAGAGTCAATGGAAACAAGTGAAATTATAGAAGCACTTAAAGCGAAGCAATTAAATCCTCTGAAGGTGGATAGAATTGAACCAAAACATTTACGTTATTCAAATGGTGCAATTTACTTCGTCACGTTTAAAAAGGGTGACACAACGTTAAATCTGTTGAGACAAATTCATTTTATTGCACACACAAAAATAAGATGGGAAGATTATGAACCATCGCCCAATCGTTTAACTCAATGCAACCGTTGTTTTATGAACGGTCATGGTTCAAGCAACTGCAGAATGAAGGAAAAATGCAAATATTGTGTACATCCACATACAGATGACAAAGAATGCCCCCAAAAGGGAGATGAAACAAAACATATATGTAGCAACTGTACTGGTAATCACAATGCTAGTTCGATTGAGTGTCCATCAAGACAAACATATCTATATTATATATAAAAATGAATGTTTGTCTGTTTCTCCTTTATAGAATCGTAAACTATGCATTTGATCATGTTATGATCTTTAGCAAAGTTGTTGTGCATGAGCCCACGAAGGTTTCTGAGTTGGTACGACCAATTTTCGACAGATGGCGCCACTGTCATTCCAATGTTCATGCTGATTTGAAATGAAACGAAAACAGCGAACGAATGATGACGTTTCGAGTTGTGGGTGACATAAGAATTTATGTAAATTGTGAAATTCATGTTTGGGTCACATTGTACAGACAATATTGTGTGTATTTTAATTTTTATATTTGGGAGCGTTTTTCGAATAGTTTTGTGCATTTCAATGTGAGTTAAATTAATAAATTAGATAAATAATTCAATCGAATTGAATTTTCGTAGTTTCCGTGAGCTGATTTTATTCATTCTCTACAGTGAATTCACGAAGACCATCGAATGTGTATGTGAAGGATCTGACTGCTGATTGACGACTGATGCCTCCAAAGCGACAAGCAATTGGCCGATCTACACCTCAAGCACGGAAGAAAAGAGCATTACGAGCCTCAGAATAAGACGAGCAACGAGCATTAAGACTGGAAAATCTTCGAGTACATGCCGCTGAGACCCGTTCGTCTGAATCATCTGAACAACGAGAAGTGAGGTTAGAAACTGATCGAATACGTCTGAGACAACTGAACAATGGGAAAGAAGGCTGCAAAATGTTCGAATAAGCAGCGCTCGATCAAGACGAACACTGTACGGTGATTTAAATCTTGGTGCATTCCATTATGACAGTAATAATGATTAAAGTCTTCATCCAAGTGTCGTCATTGGAAAAATGGATAAAATTTGCATGTATTGTAGCGCCCTCAAGTTTAAGAACGAAATGCCAGGAATGTGCTGCGTCAATGGAAAAGTTAAACTGCCAGAATTACATCCACCACCCGAACCATTATCAACGTTGCTACCAGGTGTTACACGTGAGTCGAAGCATTTCTTGGAAAACATCCGCAAATACAATTCATGTTTTCAAATGACATCGTGTGCGCGAAAATTACATGCCAACATTCATAGTCCAAGGGCAAATTTATCATAGTGCCGGATCGCTTCTACCATTGCTGGACGCAGATCACAAGTTTCTTCAAATTTATTTCATGGCAAACAGTGATGAACAAATTGAACAACGATGTCATTATAATGCGGACACTAGACGATAAATCGTGGCTGCGTTACAAGCCCTTTTCGTTCAACACAAGGAATTAGTTCAGTTGTTTAAAACCACCAATCAACGAATGCCAGCCGATGACTACGCAGTTGTAATTCGAGCAGACAAAAGACCCATTGGCCAACACGAAAGACATTTCAATGCACCAACAATCGATGAAGTGGCGATCGTGATAGTTGGCGAAGAATTCGAAACGCGCGACATAATTCTTCTTCGCAGAAGTGGTGACGTTCAGCTAATCTCCGATACTCATCGCTCATACGACGGATTGCAGTATCTGATTCTGTTTTGGCGAGGAGAAGATGGATATCATTTCAACATTAAAATGAGAAATCCACAAATAGACGAGGAAACGAATGAGAAAGTCAGTGCCATGAATTATTATTCATATCGATTGATGATTCATCAAGACGCTGAGAACCACATTCTGAAATATCGAAAATTGTTCCATCAATACATCGTCGACATGTACGCGAAGATTGAAACCGAACGACTCATATATATTCGATTGAATCAACCCGAGTTGCGTTCTGAAGAGTACATCCATTTACGAGACGCAATCGTTAATGATGGTACCGTGAATCCAAACGAATTGGTCGTCCAGATTTGTTCATCACATTTACATGCAATCCAATATGGGATGAAATTAAAGAACTTCTGTTAGCTGGACAATCATCTTCGGACCGCCATGACATTACCGCACGCGTATTTAAACAAAAATTTAAATCTTTGATGGATTTTATTATCAAGCATCACGTTTTTGGAGAGACACGCTGCTGGATGTATTCCATTGAATGGCAGAAAAGAGGATTGCCACATGCACATATTTTGGTTTGGTTAATCAACAAAATTACGCCAGATCAAATTGACCAAATCATCTCAGCAGAAATACCAGATAAGGATATTGATCCAGACTTATTCGGCGTCGTTACCAAAAATATGATTCATGGTCCATGTGGCGCATTCGACAACAATTCACCATGCATATCTGATGGGAAATGCACGAAACGATACCCAAGAAACTTGGTTTCTGATACCATCACTGGCAATGACGGATACCCACTGTATCGTCGACGATCTGTTGAGGATGGCGGCAAATCCATCGTTCTGAAAGTACGAAACGTTGATGTCGAAGTCGATAATCGTTGGGTTGTGCCATATTCACCGTTGCTCTCAAAGACCTTCAAACAAAGCACACATTAATGTTGAGTATTGCAATTCAGTGAAGTCGATCAAATACATTTGCAAATATGTCAACAAAGGATGCGACATGGCAGTCTTCGGTACCGAAATTCTACACATGGAATGCATCGGCTAAAAAGTTTCAACGTCGCAAACAAGGTAAAGCAGTTGAAGGACATCCCAATTTGTATTCCAGTGGCGCATTGACGACCGAATAATACAGAATTTTTCTATCAGCGATTGCTGTTAATCAATGTACGTGGACCGACATCTTTCCAAGATTTAAGAACAGTGAACAGTTGTGCGCCACTTATCGCCAAGCTTGAAAGGAACTAAATCTTCTTGAGAATGATGCACATTGGGACACTGCACTCGCTGATGCATCGAATACTGCTCGACCACAGCAAATACGCACGTTATTTGCCGTAATATTGACAACCTGCTTCTCATCTATTCCAAAAGATCTTTTTGAAAATTACAAGGACTACATGAGTGAAGATATTCTACATCGTTTGCGCGCTGCGAATCAAAATCCAGACATTCAATTCACACCAAACGTTTATAATGAGGCATTGATTTTGATTGAAGACATATGTTTGGCAATCGCTAAGAAGGCACTGGTGCAACTGGGAATGCCTGCTCCGAACCGACCAGCGAACGACCTTTTCGATCGTGATTTGCAACGAGAAACACACTTTGGTTCTGACGAACTGGGGACATTTGTTCAGACAAATCTTCCGCAGTTGGTTCCAGGACAACAAAGCGGTGGACTGTTTTTCATAGATGCGCCCGGTGGTACAGGCAAGACTTTTCTTCTTTCGCTCATTTTGGCAACCATACGATCACAAAATAATATTGCACTGGCCTTTGCATCATCTGGAACTGCGGCTACTCTTTTGGATGGTGGCCGAACAGCGCATTCAGCATTGAAACTGTCGTCGATTTACAAAACAGTGAGGCACCAACATGCAACATCAGAAAAAACTCTGGAATGGGCAAAGTACTCCAAACGTGTCAAATTATCATATGGGACGAATGTACAATGTCTCACAAGAAAGCATTGGAAGCGCTTTATCGTACACTGCGAGATTTGAGAGGAAATGCACGGATCTTCGGTGGCGCACTCATTTTATTGTCTGGTGATTTTCGACAAACACTGCTGGTTATACCACGTTCAACACCCGCTGATGAACTTAATGCATGTCTCAAATCATCAGTTTTATGGCGTCATTTACAGAAATTTGAAAACCAACATGCGTGTACAACTGCAACGGGATGCATCGGCTGGAAATTTTGCAAAACAATTAATGGATATTGGAAATGGGCGAATGCAAATTGATGAATCTACGCAATTTATCACCTTGCCAGCAAACTTCTGTAAGATCACAGAAAGCATAGACGAATTGGTGCAAAAAGTTTTCCCAAACATTGCACAGAACTACAAAAATCATCAGTGGCTCAGTACGCGTGCTATAATAGCGGCCAAAAACATCGATGTCAATACCATCAACTTCACTATTCAGAATGGAATACCCGGCGAAACGACAACATATAAGTCCATCGATACTGTGGTGACTCAAGACGAAGTTGTCAACTATCCAAATGAATTCTTGAATTCGCTTGATTTGCCAGGCATACCACCGCACGTTCTTACATTGAAAATTGGCGTACCCATGATTCTTCTTCGAAACATAAATCCACCACGACCTTGCAACGGAACCAGACTCTCAGTCAAGAAAATGATGAACAATGTTATCGACGCAACAATTTTGACTGGAAAATTCAAAGGTGGAGACGTACTGTTGCCACGTATCCCAAATGATCCCGACAGATATGCCATTCGAATTCAAAAGTTTGCAGTTCCCGGTGCGACTCGCTTTCGCAATAACTATCAACAAAGCACAAGGACAGTCGTTGCAAGTGTGTGGATTAAATTTGGATGGTACAGCTAGTATTGATATAAAATATTCAATAAAATCGCGAAATATTGTAACGTCGCATACTCGGAAGTCAACAGAATCTCATGCGGAATATTCAGCTTATCCAAGTCTACCGTCAACAAGTAATGTAATTCCTGGGTTTGTACAGCAAAGTAAACAAACAGCTGATATTAATCAACAAAAGAGAAGTAGTTTAAATTATTCTAGTGTTATTACTTATGGTAACTTATTTCGTACTAGTGAAACATTTTCTATTTTTAGGGAAGTTGTCAGTTCTTTAAGACAATGTCGAACAAAAGATGAACAGCTTGACGCTATATTTACGATTGCGCTTAAATATGTCGGGCTCCCTTAAAGAAACAAATATTTGTATTTGGAATGCCCAAGGCATTCAAAATAAAAAAATAGAATTAGTAAAGTTTCTGCGTGATCACGACATAGACGTAATGCTAATTTCGGAGACATTTTTGAAACACAACATAAATTTTTTTATGAAAGGTTACCATTTCCACAGAAAAGATCGTGAAAACCAAAGTAAAGGAGGTGTCGGTATTCAAGTTAAGGGCACGCTATCTCACTCTGTATTATCTGATCCTAACCTAATATCAATCGAATATATAGGAATATCTTTAAAAATATCTGAAAACAGAGACGTGAAAATTCATTGCACTTATTATCCAAATTTGAACCATCCCAATCTAAAACATGACTTAATTAAATTAGTGAACCAATACCACCCATATGTAATTGGTGGTGATCTAAACTGTAAGCATCAAAATTGCCTCTAGTCCAACAAAGGTGGCCGGGAATTTATCAATGAATTACCCAAATTGCACAATATTAGCACCGGAAAATCCAACGCGTTATAGCGCCAGCGGGACGGCAAACACTCTGGATATATTTATTGCCAACAATATTATTCCTGTTTATAATGTTACCACAAGAATCGAACTAAGTTCAGATCATTTTTCAGTCACATGCTCATTAAGTTTATCTGCAGAGCAAATTGTTGCTTGGAAAACTATAGCAATGATTTTAGAGATCAGTTAGATATTGATTTAACTATAGAATCTTTAAATAAATTTATATTGACAGCCCGTGAAATTAATGTACCCAAGATCTTAAATACAAGATACGATAACCTTATACTTCCGGAAAAAGTACATTTTTTGATTCATTATAGAAATACCTTACGTCGTCAATGGATACGAACCAGATGTTCTTTTATTAAAAATACCGTGAACTTTCTTAACAGGGTCATTCAGAATGAAATTTTTTATTTAACTAACCAAAAATGGCAAAGTAAACTAGAAAATCTAGCAAAAGGTTCGAAACCATATTGGAAAATTGTTAAAAAGGTAAAAAATTCAACTAGGCCCATACCTCCACTTAAAAAGGAAGATGGTTCAACTGGAATTCTGTACACGAATGATGAAAAATGCAATAAATTTTCAGTAATATTTTTGAAAGCGCATATAGGAACTATAAATCAACTAAATTCGTATTTATTTCAAATAATACAAAATGCTTGCCACGATATTGACAGTTTACAAATGAATGAAAATGCTGATATTATTCAAATATCCGAAGCTGAAATTTCACAGGCAATAAATGGATTAAAACCATATAAGGCACCAGGAATGGATTCTATCATAAATATTTTGCTAAAGAAGCTCCCACAGTCAGCAATTAAATTTATTCAAACTATTTTTTATAATTGCTTTAAACAAACTTATTTTCCCTTGACCTGGAAAATAGCAAAGATTACGCCTATACCTAAACCTGGCAAAGTCCGTTCTCTTACTTCCAGTTATCGCCCCATAAGCTTCCTAAGTTGTCTTGGTAAGGTATTTGAGCATCTTATAAAAAAACGAATGCAAAACTTTATAGAAGAAAATAATATACTGTTAAATCAGCAATTTGGATTCAGAGCCCAGCATTCGACTGTTCATCACGTCCATAGAATTACTAATTATATTACAAATCATCGGGCAGAGGGTGAATCAACTGGAATGATCCTTCTCGATCTGGAAAGAGCATTCGATACAGTGTGGACCAATTCTTTATTATTTAAACTTTTAAATTATAAATTCTCAATAGAATTACTAAAGATTCTAAAATCTTATTTTTCCAACCGTAAATATTATATTCAAATCATGAGTTCGAAATCATCCATGGTCTCAATTCCAGCTGGAGTTCCTCAAGGGGCGGTGCTTAATCCCATTCTCTTTAATTTATTTATTAATGATATTCCATTATCTTAACAGTGTGAAATAGCAATATTTGTAGACGATACCGCAATCTACACTGCAAATGAATTTGGACAAGCTATCACCGAAAACCTCCAATCTTACGCTGACATACTCTCTGAGTACTATTACAAATGGGGATTAAAAATAAATGGCTCCAAAAGTGATGCTATCTATTTTACCAGGTGTAGAGCACTACGTAAATTACCTAATCGTAAGATCGTTGTACAAGGTGTTCAATTAGAGTGGAAAACGGCTAACATTCAAAACTCATATATCCGAAATTAAGTTGCAAAAACAAAATTTTAATTTACAAGTGTTGTATTCTGAATGCAATTCTATATGGAATACCAGTATGGTGGTCAACCGCTAAGTGCCACAGAAATAAATTACAAACTATTCAGAACAAATTTTTAAAAATCATTAAAAAATTGCCACGGCGTTTCTCAACTAGAAGGCTTCATCTTTTGTCCGACATGCTTTATGTCGAAGAATACGCTGACAACTGTCTAAGTAGATATGTTAACAAATTAAATTTTGTAGAAAATTCTAAATATTAGCACATAAGATAATAATAAAAAAAATAAAAAAATTTAAAAAATCTAGGTTAAGGAAAATTAGGTTAAGGGGCTGATGTAACGTTTTTTTTTGTATGTAAAATATGTTAAAATTTATTTAGAATTGAAATGAATAATGTTGGAATGTTATCTGATGTAAAGTTATGTATCTTATGAATAACTAATCTCAGAATGTTATAATTTATTAAACTTAAACAATTATGTACTATATCTTCTTAATGCCTATAATAAAAAGTTTACTTACTTACTTACCAAATCATCAAAAAGTCTGTTTAACGATATTTTTAGACGTTGCGCAAACATTTGATAGAGTGTGCCACGAAGGACTGAAAGATAGATTCTTGCAATAAAACTAAATCAGTTCACATCAACTTTACAAATAGACGATTCGAACATATTCCGATTACCATAAATCGAGAAATAATACCGTATGCGAACACAGCTAAGTATCTCGGCATGACCCTGGATGCTAAACTACGATGGGAAGCAGATGTCAAGAAGAAAAATGGAGAACTAAGACTAAAATCCAGAAAGATGTATTCGGTGATGGGAAGGAACTCTTTTTTATCAATATAACTTCTATACTTTATTGATTTCTAAAATTCTATTTAACTTAAATTTTCTATTTCAAATCAAATAATAACTTCAGAAGCACCAAAAATGTACATTCGATTTGCAATTTTTTTGTACAATACGTTGGTTTATAGAAGGAAGGCATCCGTATATAACCACAGTCATAAGCAAAAATATTTGGAATTTAAATTTTTGATGTAAAATGCTTGTTAATTTGAATAAAACTTATCAAAGGTAAAATCTTCCTTTAAAAACATTTGGGATTTTATTGGCACAATATGTCGAAACATGATTTTTAGTGATTCATTTGTTTATTTATTGTTTCAATATTATTTAGTGGTCTTGTTATGTAATACATTTTGAAAAACAATGCGTAAAAATGAGAACTTTCGATATGACAAATACAATAAAATACGAATATTATTTTCTTAGAGTGATAATTTTTTATTAAATCTCTAAGGACTGTAGTTTCGAGCCCGTATCTTTATCAAGTTTTCAAATATTCTGAAGTTTTTAACATTTCAACTTTTGAAATATTCTAAAGGTTTTACATTTCATAAATGTTATGTCTTAAGGTAATTTGTCATTTAGTTATAAGGAGTGCTGCTCGTTAAACCTTGTGAAGTTTCGACCGGTTTGGGTTATAAATAATTTATGGCAATCGTTGCATTTTTGTTTAAACGTTCTTGTATTACATTAGTTTTGTGTGTAAGTGTATGTGTGTGTGTACCAATATATTATATGATTTTGTAATTCGTTGACTCTCTTTAATATACATATATTTGTGTTCAAAATTATTAGAATTGAAATAATTTTGTGATGCGATTTCTAATATGCGTATTGCTTGGTCGACTTCCTGTTGATCTACCTTACGTTTAGTCAATAAAGTTATGATGATTTCAATGGTTTCTTTAACCAGAATGTTGTGATACATATTGGAAATACCAAATGAGGCAAATTTTCCATTATTCATAATGTTAAAATGTTTGATATTATCAACTAATTCTATCTTGCTTTGGAATGGGTAAGAAGGGCCGAATTTCAAAGGGCCGAATGTCGATGGGCCGAATGTCAAAGGGCCGATTGTGTCGAAGGACCGAATGTGTCGAAGGGCCGAAAGTGTCAAAAGGCCGAATGTCGAAGGGCCGAATCGGTCGAAGGGCCGATTTTTTTTTTGTTTTTTTGTTTTTTGTTTTTAGAATTATAATTTATTAAATTTGTTGTTTTAAGGAATATTTTGTAAATTTTTTTATCAAATATAAATTAATTTCGTATGAATTTTTATAAATCCAATAAATTTAGTTTAATTTTTAGTATATTTTTTCAAAAATATCTCAAGAAGAGAAACTAAGTTCTGAAATTATAATTTTAAATAAAACTTGTGTATACATAATTTATTAAAATTTGTTTTTTTATTAATTTTTTATTAATACTTAAATACCTGCCCATGTGAGAAATCAACTTAAAATAACGGACATAGGAAAACTGGGTTGGGTATGTAATTTTGCATTATAAAATGTTGCAATTATAAAATATTGCAATACAAAATCTAGCATAACAATTTCTCGTACATTTTTTCTCAATTCTGTGGAAAATAAATTGAAGCAAAATGACATCGACTAATTTAACTTAGAATTGTAGAGTTGGACGGCTTCGATAACTCTCACGGGCACGCATGAGGTCGCTGCCCTCTCCCCCGCTTAGCTCTCCGAGGGTCTTTGAATTTAAACATCGGGGGCGTAGGAGCCGGGATCCTACTCCTACTACAAAAAAAAATAAAAGCACTATTTTGTAGTTCATTGAAGAAAAATGACATCGACTAATTTAACTTAGTAAGAAATTAATTTATATTTGATAAACAAATTTACAAAATATTCCTTAAAAAATTTAAAAAATTTTATTTCTAAAAACAAAACAAAAAAAATAAAAATTCGGCCCTTCGACCTATTCGGCCCATCAACCCATTCGGCCCTTCGACCCATTCGGCCCTTCGACCCATTCGGTCCTTCGACCCATTCGGCCCTTCGACATTCGGCCCTTCGACACATTCGGCCCCTTGAAATTCGGCCCTTCGACATTCGGTTCTTCGACATTCGGCCCTTTGATATCATTCCGTTGATTTTTAGAGCTGTTTTACTTTTCACGTTTAATTTGTTGTTTAAGCATGTGTTGTTTATTTGGATAATTTATGCACTAGAGATGTGGTGTCATTAATAATCGGTCGAATTGAAGTGTCCTCTTTGTATATTTTGGGAGGTCCTCGAAATTGTGGAGCCATTGGCCTAATCATTTTAAAACGAAATTTGGAGTTTGTGTCAATTATTCTGGTGTTGTTGTTTATTGTATTGTTTACTGTGATTTTGAAATTATCTGTGGGGTCATTTGGAATGCTGGTTATGTTATTATCACGGATGTATTCGATTAATTTTGTGTTGTAATCATCTAAATATATAGCTAATTACCGTAGTGTTGCCTTTGCTTGGTTTCGTTGCAAAAGCTAAATTATCAGAAATTTTGTTTTAGATGCTTTTAGCATTCGTAATATCTATTATATTATATTATATTAAATTATATTATATAAGATTTATTATTGTATATATTTTTTTTATTTTTTATTGTAGAAGTTAAAACTTTCAAAAAGCCAACGCCAAGTGATGATGGACCTCACTTGACAGTGTGAGAAACCTCACTTGGCAGTGTGAGGTTTTTACTCACCAAACAGTCTCCTACATGCCACGGAAAGCCCAGACTGGAACCGCTTTTGCATTACTTCGGTGTGGTCCGCGCTGCTACCCATTTTGGGTCCTCATTTACATTCTACACCTTCCTTTGTTAGGGGTGTGCCAAACAACCATCGCTTCGCTTCTGCCGCAGCACTGACCAAACGTAGTCTGCGAAAGCTGGCCACGCTACATCAGACCGCAGAATCGCTTCAACAATGGTATCAGGTGTGACGCCGTCCAATACTAAAGCGATCCGTCTTCTTTTTTCAATGAACCTACCGCACCGAAGGAATGTATGACAAACGTCATCACACTCTTCTGGGCAGTATCGACATTGAGGTAACATCAGTTTTCCCATCTTAGGCAAATAGCCCCAAAATAGTTATGCCCATTAAAAAACTGGCATGTGAAGAAATCGAGCTCTCCGTGGCCACAATTAATCCAGGAACCAAGGTTCCGAATCAATCGGGCCGTCCATTGACCACTATTCAACCCATCCCATCGATACTTCCATGCCACAAGCGTAATGCTGCGGGCTCTCACCGTAGAATCCTTGCTTCCAAATTCAACGCTCAACCGATAGATCTCCCGACGCTCCAGTGTCAGCAAATCTATTGGGATGACTTCGGCGACAACTAAGGCTGCAGCTTCGGATTTTGTGCGATAAGCACATGCGATTCTTAGTGCCCCGCGTCTTTGAATCGATATCATCCTCGTGCGGTATTTTTCGGCCTCCATCGCACCGGCCCAAATCTTAGCTCCATACAACAGGATTGACTACCGTTGACATTATAAGTCTTCGCTTGCTAGGGCGGGTTCCTCCCTATGTTTGCCATCAATGTGCTAAGCGATACATTCACTTTTGATGTTCGGTCACAAGTTTTTCGGATATGCTCCCAGTAAGTTAGACGATTATCTAAAGTAATCCCCAGATATTTCATCATTCCCTTCGACATTACCTCTTCTGTCCCAACCTTCATAGGGATAATGGTTGGAATTCTCCGCCTAGTGAACATGACGATCTCCGTTTTTGAGATGGCCAACTGTAGCCCGTGCTTATCCATCCAATCGTTTACCCTCCTCATCACTTGATTTAACCTGCACTGAGCCAAAACTGCGCTTCTAGATGTTATCACAATAGCCACATCGTCTGAATACCCAACCAGGAATATTTCGTCAGGCATCTCTAGTCGCAACAGGCTGTCGTACATAGCGTTCCATAGATCGGGACCAAGAATCGAGCCCTGGGCCACTCCAGCAGTAATTTCCTTCACTTTTTTGCCGTCAGACGTCTCATATGAATGAAATACTCCTGCTGTTAAACATCCATTGTACAATTTGAGTAGTAATTGCAGATATCTACCAGCAACCACTTTCAACACCTCCGTTGGGATGCCGTCATGCCCAGGTGCCTTATTATTTTTCAGGCTGGTCACCGCATATGCCAACTCCCCCTCGGTAAATGTGGGAATTTCTCCTACTTCATTTTCACTATCGTCTTCTACTCTCAGCGAGTGTGTTGGGAAGAGGGCATCAACAATATTTGACATTGTTTCTGCATCCAACGCGATGTGCATACTCAATAGACCCAGCTTTCGAATAGCAAGCTTAAATCCTCTACCCCATGGATCGCTATCCACCTCGTTGCACATGTTTCTCCAGCATTGCGCTTTGCTCGCACGGATAGCCATGCCGAGCTCTTTCTTTGCCGCTTTGTGCTGAGCTGACTTGGCAATTGCTTCTCTTGTGCTCGTTGCGCCCTTCGCCTAAGCTGCAGAGTTTTCCTTCTCAACTCTGCGATCTCGTTCGTCCACCAGTAAGCCTGCTTCCTGCCGTTTCACTGTTTTCTTCGTGGCATAGAAGAATCGCAAGCTTGCTGAACTAGCCGTGTAATGCTGTCAATAGCCGCCTCAATCTCGACTCTATTCGTAATATCTTGCAAAGCCAGTGAATTGCTTGCAAGGCTAACCTCAACAGACGCAACGAGCTTTTCGCAGTCTAACTTGGTAGCGTTCCAGCTCAATGGATTTCGATACATCGCTCGCTGTCCTTCTTGCTCATCGTCATGCAATTTGAAGCTGATGTAATTATGATCGCTAGCGGTGTAATCATCCATCACTCTCCAGTCTTTCGCCCATGATGCTAGTCGTGCGGATACGAACGTTATGTCCGGTAAGGAGTTGCCGAAACCTGGCCTTCGGTATGTTGGCGTAGATCCCTCGTTTAACACGCATAGATCGAGTCTTGAGACCATCTCCAGTATATGTCTCCTCCTGGTATCTTGGTGTGGCATGCCCCATTCTAATGCACATAAATTAAATTAAAAAAATTAAATTAAATTAAATTAAAATAAATTAAAAATTAAATTAAATTAAATTAAGTAAAGTTAAATTAAGTTAATTGAAATGAAATGAAATATAATGTAATGTAGTGAAATGAAATGAAATGAATTGAAATGAAATGAAACGAAATGAAATGAAATGAAATGAAATGAAATGAAATGAAATGAAATGAAACGAAATGAAATGAAATGAAATGAAATGAAATGAAATGAAATGAAATGAAATGAAATGAAATGAAATGAAATGAAATGAAATGAAATGAAATGAAATGAAATGAAATGAAATGAAATGAAATGAAATGAAATGAAATGAAATGAAATGAAATGAAATGAAATGAAATGAAATGAAATGAAATGAAATGAAATGAAATGAAATGAAATGAAATGAAATGAAATGAAATGAAATGAAATGAAATGAAATGAAATGAAATGAAATGAAATGAAATGAAATGAAATGAAATGAAATGAAATGAAATGAAATGAAATGAAATGAAATGAAATGAAATGAAATGAAATGAAATGAAATGAAATGAAATGAAATGAAATGAAATGAAATGAAATGAAATGAAATGAAATGAAATGAAATGAAATGAAATGAAATGAAATGAAATGAAATGAAATGAAATGAAATGAAATGAAATGAAATGAAATGAAATGAAATGAAATGAAATGAAATGAAATGAAATGAAATGAAATGAAATGAAATGAAATGAAATGAAATGAAATGAAATGAAATGAAATGAAATGAAATGAAATGAAATGAAATGAAATGAAATGAAATGAAATGAAATGAAATGAAATGAAATGAAATGAAATGAAATGAAATGAAATGAAATGAAATGAAATGAAATGAAATGAAATGAAATGAAATGAAATGAAATGAAATGAAATGAAATGAAATGAAATGAAATGAAATGAAATGAAATGAAATGAAATGAAATGAAATGAAATGAAATGAAATGAAATGAAATGAAATGAAATGAAATGAAATGAAATGAAATGAAATGAAATGAAATGAAATGAAATTAAATTAAATTAAATTAAATTAAATTAAATGAAATGAAATGAAATGAAATGAAATGAAATGAAATGAAATGAAATGAAATGAAATGAAATGAAATAATGAAATGAAATGATATTATATTATATTATATTATATTATATTATATTATATTATATTATATTATATTATATTATATTATATTATATTATATTATATTATATTATATTATATTATATTATATTATATTATATTATATTATATTATATTATATTATATTATATTATATTATATTATATTATATTATATTATATTATATTATATTATATTATATTATATTATATGAAATTAAATGAAATGAAATGAAATGAAATGAAACGAAATAAGGGACGAAAAATGATTTATGGTAACCAAACTAATTTTAATTTATTATCTCATGAAATGGAGGTAAACGTTATATCAACTGACCCTGATGATGATAATTATGTTATCCAAAAAAAAACAGAAGTTTCCAAAAAACTCATAAAAATACCGAAAATTGTTTTAAAAAACTAACGACATTGGTTTTGTGTTTAATTGTATGGTTAAAGCAACCGGAATAAAAATTGTAGAGTAAAATAAAGAAGTTTTGTCATATGAACTGGGAGAAACCAAAGGGGTTGTTCTGACAGGTTTGACCGACTCAGCATCGAAGAAATTAAAACGGACTGAAAGAGTACCTTAGAGTTGACCCTAACGATATCAAGCCAATATTTATGAGAAAGAAAAAATATGTTGTTCCTCAGGTCTTCGTTGCTCCAAATGCAAAAGTCACATTGCAAAACAGCGTACACTTCTCCAGTACGGATATTAAAAAACTTATAAGAAAACTATGTCGATACCAGATTAATTCATCAAATATGCTAACTGTAGCGAAAATCACACTGCAAACTTCAAAAATTGTTCTTAACGCGTGGGTTACACCATCAATAGAGAAAAAGCAAATCATCCAAAGGCAAACCCATTAATTTTCATAATTCAGCCAACTTCGATTTAACTAAGGATTTTCCAAACTTGCCTTCAACTCAAAGAGCCGTGTGTATTTTTTACAATTTGAAAAACCAATTGCTGTGCCACAAACCACAACCAAGGGTAGAAAACTCTTTATTCAGTCGAGATAATCAAAATCACGAAAAGATATTCTCGCTTCCACCAACATGCACATCGAAATTGGATCAGGCCAAGCATTGCATATTGAATGATATACGTAGCTTACTGGAATGCCCAAAGTCTTAGTTGTAAAAGTGTTGCATTTTTCGATTTTATTGTTAACCAACCTATTGATAATGCACCCCGAATGCAGAGAGATGTGCTAGTACAAAGAACACGAAAACAAAAACGAAATTTGGAACGGATGAATAAAATAATTGCCAGCCTTATTTGTCACATTCATATGCAGCGGGGAAAACAATTTAACATCACCGTGTATGAAAAACGGCATCTGTTAAAAGAAATATCCACTACTTTTTGTTAGAGAGACCCAGACCGTCAAATCGCCAACATAAATATTCTTGGAAGAACGAATACCAAATACGACAGATGGGTCGTTCCGTACTCTCCAATACTGTTTCATTCTTTTAACGTCCATATTAACGTGGAATATTGTCATTCGGTGCAAGCCATTAAGTATATATATATGTAAATATGTATATATAAATAAAGGATTAGGCCACTTTTATTATCAGAAATGCTCATAATGAGGTTGAAAATTGTTTGAACGGGCAGTAACGGTATGGAGATTTCTAAAATACCCCAGACACCCTACCGTTGCACATTTAGCCGTACACTCAGAAAATGGACAAAGAGTTTACTTTTCACTGGAAAATGTGCGACAGGTAGTTGAAAATCCACCAAAAACAACTCTCACGGCGTTTTATGACCTGTGTATAACTGATCAATTATCAAAAACACTGCTTTACCATGAAGTTCCCCATTATTATGTATGGGTTACCAATAAATGTCCACGAAGAAAGCATGGTCAAGATGTCGACGGTTATCCTGGTATAAAACATGATACTGCTTTAGCTGTACAGTATTCATCCTTCTCAGTCAGAGTGTTTCCATCTCAGAATATTGCTTCAGCACGTACGTAGTCCCCTCTCATTTTAGCACTTAGAAAACGTGGACGGGGTTGTCAAAGAAACGTATCAAGCAGCTTGCCGGGTCGGATGTTTGTTAGAAAACGACGATCTTTGGGAAAATTCTTTGGAAAAAGCTTTGGTTTTCCAATATCCGGGATTTTGTCACCCCGCAGTGTGAAAGTAAAGTTGGTGGTTTTGTGTCAAATGAATTAACCGAATGCAGAGCTCCGTTTATCATTTTGGGTTTTGGAATCATAGAAGTTTTTGGTGTACCGTTTTATACAACGGATTTATAAGATAACCTCGAGTTGTCGCAAAAAGAATAAAATTGGAAACGTAAATTAGAATGTTATTGACGCAATTGCAGTTCAGCTAGTAATTACGATACCGCACGTGTCATTGGGTAGGTGTGGTTTCTCCTATTTTGATTTAAATACACTCGGTGTTCCAGCTAGTAGTCCCGCTTTATAAGCTATACACAAATTACTGGCACAAAATTGCCCAAATCTCCGGTAATTGTGCGAAATAAATACAAAAAATTGGGGTTTCCTAAAATGTGATCTCTGCAATAGTACACAAGCCGTAAATTGTTTTTCTAAAATGAGCGCAAATGTTTTCAAAGTGATTAAATTAATTTACGACATCACACATCTTATGTAACCAAACATTTTTTAATTATATTTACCCGCGTATAACACCGAGATTTAATGTTTGCATTTTAATGCAACTCGATATTTAAACTCATCATTGTTTATGTCTATTGAAGCGTTTAGTACTTGGTAATGATAATCGCATCATTGCAATTTATTTGCGCGATACGGTAAGCTAAGTAGTATTGTGACACGTGATTTGTAGAGTTTCAATGAGTTTCTCGACTGATTGATGAAACGAGGTGTTAATATTTGCTTAATAATGAATTCGCTAATTAATCTTAATTGTTACGCAACCGTAATTAAAACTTTTTTGTTTTAAAAGACCTTATAACTATAGTTCGAGAGTGTTACACATATTAATCTACGTTGGTGTAAATGTTTGTTGCCAATTTTATCTTAATTAACCTTAAAATAAATTTAAAATATTTCATTAATGGCTAAAAATATTAGTTACCGAGAATTAGTTAAATAAACAATAAATTGACACAATTTATCAATTTAAACAAATTACAAGCCGTTACAAATAAACCAAAAATGTGCAAATTTGTTTAATGATAAGTTTTAATTATAGTGAGATTTTTGATTTTGAGCTGCTTAACTTCATATATTTCTTTCTTAATTCCAACTATCACTAATTTCGTGCTTGGAAAATGGTGAAACAAAAAAACGTCAAACAGCAATTACAAGAGATAAATTCCTGCTCTACTGTGAGGGACTCATACAAATCGATCGCGAAATGCGTTTTTACTTGACTTTTAGGCTAGACAATTTTAAAAGACTATATTCTTATGATTTAAGGACATTTCAAAATTAAAAGATACTCGACATTTCTTGGTTGTGACATTTGTGTACCGGGGGAATCTTTTTTGCAATATTCACGCCCACTTTCAAGTTCTCCTAATCATATTGCAGGGTGGACAATATTCGGTTGTGTAGCGGATGGTTTACTCTCAAAGTGCCATGAATGCTTAATAATTTGTTAGCAAATTTAAATTTGCCACTCATATGTTACCCGTATGATTAAAAGGTTATACAACAAGTCTAGCAATTGTGGCTGATTTTGATAAATTGGTGAGTTCTGACTAATATCTTGAGTATTCAAAGTACCACTTATCGATATCGAAATAGATTGAAAGTTTACGAATAATGTGGCACTTCAAGTTCACTAATATTTCTAGACATGAATCCCAACGCTTTTCCGGTATGACTCGGTTTCGTATCCACGTTTCTTCGTATATGCGAAACAACATTGATGAACCAGTTCATCGATTTTGTTAAAATGTGCAACACCAAGTCGATCTTATAATCCTGGATACATATTTTGTCGCGACGTTTTATAAGCTCGGTTTTAAGTAATGACCGCCAAAACAAAATTTAGAAAAATTCATGAAAATTTGTGCGTTAATAGTACGAATCACAGTTCATAAACTAAGAAATGGTTTAGTTTATTGTACTATACGTATAATACATTCACATGTTGTTTGCGTATTAGTGAAACTTGCATGATTTTATTTAAAAAAAAAACATATTTATGAACAGTTCATAATATTTATGAATAAGACTATGATGAAAATTTATTTTATATACTTATTGTTCATCATATTAACGAAAGTGGCTCTATAGTACTTGAATATAACGAATAAATTCATAGGCGTAAATATTCCATTACATTTATATTTGTCCGAATATATCAAATTTCATAATTGCATAATGTATGTGAATTTGTTCGTATTATTAATGATTGGATGAATCTATTCTAGCATCTACGAAAATTACGTAAAGTTGAATCATGAATGGGACAACGAAAGTAAATAAATTGCATACGCTTTATTATTAACTATTATCGTGCGGCTTGAAAGGAACATTTACATAGTTTGAAAAATCGTGAGAAATTAAAATAATTTTTGTGTGTATCAGGAAATCAGGTAAATATTACTTAAATAAAAGCATCGCTTTTGTGATCGATTATTAATTCTTATTCCGTGAAATTAAAACGAAAACCCTTTTGTGTGAAAAACCCTAAAATTCATTGTATAAATAATGTGAAAATTTATAATTTATGTGATTTATTATTGTGTTAGTAATACCTCTGCTTTATTATAATGCGCCTGTAAGAAAATGTTTACTATTTCATGTCATGTGACTGTAATTTAATTTATTGCTTTTACAGAATTGCAAATTACTATCGAATTTCAAAAGCAAAATGAAAGAAATCAATAATTTCGAATGTAACCTGTCAACATGGCGTTTATTAATCCTATTATATTTTTTAATTATTATTTATATTTATTTTAAAATTAAAGTTTATTTTTATGAAATTAAATTGACTGCATTTTAAGAACAAATAGAAGAAATCAAAAAAATAAAGGAATTACAAAACGAAATTTTAACTTTTTTATTTCTTTACAACTTCTTTACGAATTTGGTCATCAAACAACACAAAAATGTTCATTCTTACTATGAATAACTAAATATAAATATTATGTAATTTTGATTATTAATTATGAACGCGTTCCTGCATTTTATGAACTATTTTCAATATATTTATGAAAATAATCATCATATTTGTGAATTATTCATAACGATTGAGCACTTCGTTCTTCCTACATATGAATAATGAATTTCTAATTTAAATGTGTGAATTTATTTGTTAATGTGATTTACCATTTCATTAATATTATGAAAAATTTCATCTTATCTTCTTACGTTAATAATAAGAACATATTCATCCACAAATGCTATTAGCTGCATTAAGATTATAACGTTTTTCGTATCTTATATGCAAGGCTGGGCAAATTACACTACACTGAGTAATTAAAATACTTTTCCGAGTTACAGCAAGCTCAGTAATTAAAATACAAATTACAATTACTTTCGAGTGGAGTAATTAAAATACAAGTTACAATTACTTTGAATTGTCATTTGTAATTAAAATACAAATTGCAATTACTTTACATTTGTAAATTGATAAATTTGATTTGATAAAATTCATTTAGTGAAAAAACCAATCATTAGAAAAAGATTATTATGATAAGTTTTATGCTGATGACTCTGGAACCAAATTTTAATAAGCCTTGTAAAAATTTAAATAAGAAATTTCAAAAACTGGGGAATTTAAGTAATTAAAATACAAGATACTGTTACTTGGAGAATAAGTAATTAAAATACAAATTACAAATTGTAATTTCTATTTTAATTACGTAATTCAAATACATGTAATTCGTTACTGCCCAGCCTTGCCTAATTAAAAAATCCTAATCCATACGAATCGTTCGTTTAGTAAAAGTTCTATAAAATTATATTTATGAAATCGCACTCAACTCTTAAGGGCCAATATCGACCATTGCCAACAATGATGATAAAGGTTTGGCTAGCACATGAACGGGCCCTTCAATTACCCAGTCAAAAACCCTAATCCATACGAATCGTTCGTTTAATAAAACTTCTACAAAATTTTATTTTTGAAATCGCACTCAACTCTTAAGGGCCAATATCGGCCATTGCCAACAATGATGACAAAGGTTTGGCTAGCACTTGGAATAGGACCCTTAATTACCTAATAAAAAAATCCTAATCCATACGAATCGTTCGTTTAGTAAAAGTTATACTAAATTATATTTTTGAAATCCCACTCAATTCTCTAGGGCTAAGACCAGCCATTGCCAACAATGATGACATAGGTTTGGCTAGCACTTGGAATAGGACCCTAATTTACCTAATTAAAAAACCCTAATTTATAAGAATCGTTCGTTTAGTAAAAGTACTACAAAATTATATTTTTGAAATCGCACTCAACCCTCAAGGGTCAATATCGGCAATTGACAAATATGATGCTAAAGGTTTGGCTAGCACATGGAATGGGACCCTTAATTACCTAATTAAAAAACCCTAATCCATACGAATCGTTTGTTTAGTAAAATTTCTACAAAATTACATTTTTGAAATACCACTCAACCCTCAAGAGCCAATATCCGCAATTGCCAACAATAATACGTATGTGAAGTTATCCCAGGATTTCATCCCAGCAAATGACGTATGTGAAGTTATCCCAGGATTTCATCCTAGTAAATTGCAAAAACTTGGATCAGGCAACTCTAGAAAATTCAAAGCCATATTTAATATGTGAAAGTTACCCCAGCCCAGGATTTTATTAAAATTAGATTAAATATCGAAATTACATAATATCCAATTAAATAAAATCCAAATACAAAATTAATAAAATTTAAATCATCACTGATATTTTTTATTTATTTGCAAGATTTTACCTAGCACCTAAATATTTATGCATGTTATAACTATAAGTTTATTTTGCCACAAATTAAAAGTCTCGTATTAGTGATAAAAATTTTCGAGATAGAGATACCATTAGCTTAATTTGCCCAAGTGCCCGAAATATTGCCATGGGCTGAGAAGTTCCATTCATTTTTATATTTCGATACAATATTCGTCTGGTTTGCCAAAACTAAAAAAAATATTTTACGAAATATTTTCAAAGTTTAACTAATGGTATCCCCATCTAAAACTACTAATCACTAATACGAGACATTTTTAGTTTTGGCAAACCAGACGAATATTGTATCGAAATAT
Organism: Tipula vernalis; assembly: GCA_958295665.1. Lineage (NCBI taxonomy): Eukaryota > Metazoa > Arthropoda > Insecta > Diptera > Tipulidae > Tipula > Tipula vernalis. The sequence continues at coordinate 210,962,889 of OY282560.1, read as the reverse complement.
AAAAATGAATGAAACTTCTCAGCCCATGGCAATATTTCGGGCACTTGGAACAATACGATTTTTATGAAATATTTTCTAAATTAAACTAATGGTATCCCCATCTCAAAACTAATAATCACTAATACGAGACATTTTTAGTTTTGGCAAACCAGAAGAATATTGTATCGAAATATAAAAATGAATGAAACTTCTCAGCCCATGGCAATATTTCGGGCACTTGGGACAATACGATTTTTATGAAATGTTTTCTAAATTAAGCTAATGGTATCCCCATCTCAAAACTACTAATCACTAATACGAGACATTTTTAGTTTTGGCAAACCAGACGAATATTGTATCGAAATATAAAAATGAATGAAACTTCTCAGCCCATGGCAATATTTCGGGCACTTGGAACAATACGATTTTTATGAAATATTTTCTAAATTAAGCTAATGGTATCCCCATCTCAAAACTACTAATCACTAATACGAGACATTTTTAGTTTTGGAAAACCAGACGAATATTGTATCGAAATATAAAAATGAATGAAACTTCTCAGCCCATGGCAATATTTCGGGCACTTGGGCAAATTAAGCTAATGGTATCTCTATCTCGAAAATTTTTATCACTAATACGAGACTTTTAATTTGCGGCAAAATAAACTTATAGTTATAACATGCATAAATATTTAGGTGCTAGGTAAAATCTTGCAAATAAATAAAAAATATCAGTGATGATTTAAATTTTATTAATTTTGTATGTGGATTTTATTTTATTGGATATTATGTAATTTCGATATTTAATCTAATTTTAATAAAATCCTGGGCTGGGGTAACTTTCACATATTAAATATGGCTTTGAATTTTCTAGAGTTGCCTTATTCAAGTTTTTGCAATTTACTAGGATGAAATCCTGGTATAACTTCACATACGTCATTTGCTGGGATGAAATCCTGGGATAACTTCACATACGTCATTTGCTGGGATGAAATCCTGGGATAACTTCACATACGTCATTTGCTGGGATGAAATCCTGGGATAACTTGACATACGTAACAATAATGACAAAGGTTTGGCTAGCACATGGAATAGGCCCTTTAATTACCTAGTCAAAAACCCTAATCCATACGAATCGTTCGTTTAGTAAAAGTTCTACAAACTTATATTTTTGAAATCGCACTCAATTCTCAAGGGCTAATACCGGCCATTGCCAACATTGATGACAAAGATTTTACACTTGGAATAGGCCCTTTAATTACCACAAGTCAAAGCACTTGGAACAGGCCCTTTTATTACCTAGTCAAAAACCCTAATCCATATGAATCGTTCGTTTAGTAAAAGTTCTACAAAATTATATTTTTGAAATCGCACTCAACTGTTAAGGGCCAATATCGCCCATTGCCAACAATGATAATTACCTAATTAAAAAACCCTAATTTATAAGAATCGTTCGTTCAGTAAAATTTCTACAAAATTATATTTTTGAAATCGCACTCAATTCTCAAGGTCTAATACCGGCCATTGCAAACATTGATGACAAAGGTTTTACACTTGGAATAGGCCCTTTAATTACCACAAGTCACAGCACTTGGAATAGGCCCTTTAATTACCTAGTCAAAACCCCTAATCCATACGAATCGTTCGTTTAGTAAAAGTTCTACAAACTTATATTTTTGAAATCGCACTCAATTCTCAAGGGCTAATACCGGCCATTGCCAGCAATGATGACAAAGGTTTGGCTAGCACTTGGAATATGCCCTTTAATTACCATAAGTCAAAGCACTTGGAATAGGCCGTTTTATTACCTAGTCAAAAACCCTAATCCATACGAATCGTTCGTTTAGTAAAAGTTCTACAAAATTATATTTTTGAAATCGCACTCAACTGTTAAGGGCCAATATCGCCCATTGCCAACAATGATGACAATTACCTAATTACAATGCTGGGCAAATTACATTACACTGAGTAATTAAAATACTTTTCCTAGTTACAGCAAACTCAGTAATTAAAATACAAATTACAAATACTTTACATTTGTAAATTGATAAATTTGATTTGACAAAATTCATTTAGTGAAAAAACGTATCATTAGAAAAAGATTATTAAGATTAGGTTTATGCTGATGACTCTAGAACCAAATTTTAATAAGCCTTGAAAAATGTAAATAAGAAATTTCAAAAACTGGGTAATTAAAATACAAATTACAATTACTTAGAATTAAAGTAATTAAAATACAAGATACTGTTACTTGGAGAATGAGTAATTAAAATACAAATTACAAATTGTAGTTTGTATTTTAATTACGTAATTCAAATACATGTAATTCGTTACTGCCCAGCCTTGCTTATATGAATCGAATCATAAATACCATAACGTAAGTAGTCAAGATTAAAATAAAAATTTATATCTGTTTCACTATATTAACGTATGATTTTCGTTCTATTAACAAAGGGTCGTATCGGCTCAGTTTTAACGAATTTTTCTTACTATTAATGCAGTTTTTATCTACATTGATGCAGGATTTTTTTCAGTGTGTCTAGGCAAGTTCCATCATACTTCATTATATTCCAGAACTAGATCCAAAAATCATTTTAAAATCCCATTTCCAATGCAAAAGCGAAATTTCATCATAATCGGTTGAGAAATAGGCAAGTTCCAACGTCACATTTCATTATAATCGAAATAGACAAGTTCAATCATGCTTGGCCGTATTCCAGAACTTCATCCAAAAATCATTTTAGAATTCCATTTCCAATGCACAAGCCGAATTTCATCATAAATGGTTGACAAATAGACAGCTTCCATCATATAATTCAATTTCTTCAAAATCTTATAAGAAAAGGCCAAGTTCTTTCCTAACTGGCTTTAGTCCAGAACTATTTATCTGGAAATCATGCATCCTGAATTTCATCATAATCGGTTAATAAATAACCAAGTTCAATCTTAATCGGCCCGAATTTGACTTGAAAGTATTTTACTATTAATGAATAAACGTATGGATATTTATACTTTCCCCATTCGAATCTAACAAACAATCGGAAATCAGAGACAGGCCAATCCCTAATTTGGCTTTTAAACCGAGGTTTTCGCAAAAGTCAAAAGTCTCAAATCGCAAAAGTATTATGTGAAAACTTTTATATATTCATTGAATCATTCATTTCAAGCCTCTTCGATGGGTCTGAGAAACCAATGCCGATAGACGGCTGCCGTTCGCTCAGAATTTAAATTGCGTTACATTTTTGGTTTATAAAGTCTAAGTTATTCTACGTTGGGTTTGGAGGGCGAACTTTACAGATATTAATTGTTTAATTAAAAATTGAAATTTATATTTTATTTGTTGACAAAGAAAAATACAAACGACTAAATTTCAGTATAGCTACTCATACACGGCAATCTTGTCAAATATTCCATATTTAGACTTTTGTGAATGGTCACGGTAAACCCGATGAACAAAGCAAAGTGGCATCGCTGATTTGATCAGTTTGAACTAAATGAAATAGGGCGGTTCTATTAGACATATGCGCTATTTTGACCGTAAAATCATAGCAACTAGAAAGACGGTGGCATCTCTTCCTGCGACTTCCTCCTTGAGTGCATCTTTAGAGAATGTCATTCGACTCTCTTTACCACTTTTATAGTTTTTGTTTCCTATACTCCCCGCATAACCAAACTCAGCAATAGCATGAGCAATACTAATGGGGGAACCAGCGAGTCAGTAACAACTTTAAGTAGGAACGCGATATACAGAAAGTGCATGTTACTGACCAGCGAATCTCTAACAGCGTTTTGTTCAGTTCAGCCGTCACTTAACAGAGCGAAAATTAACGCGCAAACTAAAGGGCTAACTAAACTTGGAATAAGAAAAATAAGAAATTGAACGAAACAACAAATTTTTATTTCGTTTTGACATTCCAACCATAGTTCACTTTAATTTCTTAAGTTGACAGTGTTGTTTTGTAGCAATTAAAATGTTTGTTTTTTTCCTAGGATTAAAATATTTAATAAATTTATTATAGATAGATATTTAACATATTCTAGTTCATTAGTTTAAAATTAGGAACTAGTTTTCTGGTTTGCATTAAGATAAAATAATTTTAAGATTATGTTAGGTTTTGTTACATTTTATGATAGTTTAGAGTTTATATTTTATTTAAATAATTATTTTTAAATTATTCTTATAGATGTAAATTAGATACATAGTTTGATAGAGTTAATTTTTTGATTTTTCAGACCGCTAGTAGAAAGGTTTCGACCTTTGCTAAATTTTATATAGAAATTTAGGTTTAGCTAGTTCTGTGAAAATGAACCGGAAAATCAAGCTGGCAAAACTTCGTAAATTATGTGAGCTTCTTAATAGCTTAAATAAATAAAAAAGCCTGAAACAAACCCACCGCCGAGAGCCTTTATACAACATTAGACCGATAAACCGGACAAGAAGTATTCACGGTTATTACAAGACCACCTTTTTGAAAATTAAAGAACTGGATTCCAATCAATTTTTCTTTCACACAAGAATGAATAAAAGTACTTTCGAGTTGCTTTTAACTTTAGTGAAGTCCGAAATGGAAATGTCGCACAACACGAAAATAAACATTAAATGTCGGTTGGCACTCAGTTTATTGTAAGTGTAAATATTTATGTAATAAGTTGAAAATTAAAATAGAAATTATTTTAGATACCTTTCACAAGGAACGTCCGTACAAAGTATTGCGTGGAATAATCTATGAGACTTACGAAGCCATATGGGCAGTTCTCGGTCCGTTATATGCAACTGAACCATCGCACAAGGATTACTTAGACATCGCCAGTGATTTCTTTAATTTATGGAACTTACCAAACTGCATCGGTGCCATAGACGGGCAACATATTGCGTTAACTTGTCCATCTGGAGCAGGCAGTATTTTAATTATAAGAAGTACTTTTCCATTGTTTTAATGGCCGCCTGTGATGCCCGATATACGTTTACGCACATCGATGTCGGCGCATATGGCTCACAGAGTGACGGAGGTAATTTCGGAAAATTTTAATTCATTTATTCTTAATAATATAAGTTTTTTATATTTTTGTAGGAATTTTCAATATCAGCAGTTTTGGAAAAAAAAAAAATTTGTACCGGACAATTAAATATAGTATACCAGCAGAGAGGCATTTACCGCGTAGTATGAAAAAATTACCCCACCTTTTCGTGGGTGATGCAGCGTTTACGCTAAACAAAAATTTAATGAAGCCGTATCCAGGTGTCTATCTTCCCCATAATAAAGAAATTTTTAATAAACGATTATCCCGAGCAAGGCAAGTAATTGAAAATGCTTTTGGGATTTTGGTTTGTAGGAGAATACTACTGACCACACTTAATATGTTACCCCAAAATGCAGAGAAAAAGTTCCCAGCTCTACTTGCCTCCTAATTATGCGGATTGGGAAGACTCGGAACACACTACACACGATGGAACATGGCGAGGCGATGTGCGAGAAACTTTAAATTCCATCAATCCTTCACAACATCTCCATTTAATTGGTGGAAAATATGCACTAGAAATGCGCAATAATATGTGCGATTTTGTCAACAATGAGGGCAGTCTGGATTGATTGACATAAATTAAAAAAATGAGATCAATTATTCAAGCTATTTTTTTTTTTGGTTAAATACATATATTAAATAAAATTTAAACTTTGATTACGTATATATTTGTATTTTATTTCATTTTATCATAATAATTCAATTTATACATGTTTCAATTCATCACAGTTCATTTAATTCAGTACATTATTTAAGAAAATTTAATCACATTATTATTTATACTATATACACTTAAACTATGTTATAAGTAAACAAAAAATTATTTTAGTTTTGAAGGTAACATTTTCTTAGGTCCGTAATATACCTTAACATTTGGGCCATTGCCGAATCCTGTTGTTAACACCTCGGGCAACACTTCCATAAGATTACAGATGGTATTCAAAAAATTTTCATTTATATTACGGCGAGTGGTTGGCTCCACAGATCGGTAACTTGTAATTTGCTCAGCCGCTTTGTAAAGGTTTGCTTGGTGAGGAGATTATGGAAGCATGTGCTTCCAATTACAAAATAACACCAACCGTTATCCGAATTTAAAGAAAAATTTTCTATCAGAGGTTTTAGAGCGGTATGGTTATCCTGCTAGCTTCAGTTGGAAAAATGGGGTGGGGTTTTCTAAAACATGATAAAAACTTGATTGATCGCTTAATTTATTTGCAACAATCACTTATACTTACCTTACCTACATAGTGACTCACTCAGATACATGCTGGCTCGAATTTGTTTGGTTAACGGATCATGATAACCGAATTACGGAATATAAAGTTTAAAGAAAAAGAAAAAAAAAATACGTAACTGAAGTTCATTAAATACAATAAAGGTATTTATTTAAACAAAACAAAAACGATAAAAATAATAATAGTAATTTCATAGATGTCATAAAATGTTCTATTTTAAATAATCATAGATTTTATGGAACAAAAGAAAAATTAATTCAATCGGATGAATCATAAAAGAATAGAAAAAAAAAATTTAGAAATGCACTAAACTAAATTAGTATATTAGTATCTAAAATCTAATTAAAATCTAAATAATCAAAATAACAAATATACTACTAGAAAATTATGTTCTGTCACTTATGAAAATAATTTTTTTTCTATTTTTCGTTTCCTTAACACTGTCTCTAAGGTTTTTGGAATTCATTTGGTCACATCGTTGATTGAACATATAGAGATAGTATTACTGTGATAAATAACAACAACATCAATTTTTTGTTTGGGTTAAAGAAGAGCTTTTACAATTCATGTAAGGTTAAAGAAGAACTGAGATAGGGTTGCATTATAATGATGTAGCTAGAAAAGAACACACAATTTTTCTATTTTGATTTGCTTTTTAATGACCAACACTAAAACAATATTCTTTATAAAAATTCAATAAGTCATCGGATGGTTTCCTCTTTCTATCACAATAGATATAAATGTTTTATCCTTTGCGAACAAGCTGATTTCGTTTACTTGTGTTGTGTTTTCTTTGTAAGTGTTAACAAAAACACAGTTATTATTTTTGATATTGTTACTAAATCGATTTTTGTTTTCATCAGTTCATTTATCGGAAGTAGAAATGCATTTTAAATTTAAAAGTTAATCGTTATTTTATTTTTATTATGGCAATGGCATATTGTTCATATTTGAATTGTTTAAACAAAAAATCATATGGGATTCCAAGGTTTTTGATTCCTCAAGATGATAGACGATAATAAATTTTGGTAACAAGTCGCTATATGCATGTTCGAAAAAAAAAGTTTATTTGTGTGCCGATCATTTCGAACCAAAATTTATAAATAAAAGTGAATTTAAAACAAGGCTTAGTTTTTATGCCATACCAAAAAATTATTTAAGTGGTGAAACGGAAATTTTACATTGTAAAATTATTATATGTCAAAATAATGAAAATGTTAGTGATCATGTAAGTAGTAACGACAATAACAAATCGCTTGCAGTTTATAAAGAAAATATGCCCAAAACATATAGAAATCCATTTAAAGAGTTATCGTCAGCAAATAACATACGAGATTCTTACTGAACTATTATTACGTTCACCCGGAAAAAAAATTAAAACCTAACAAAATTTTAAAAAACGACACCGAATGTATTCTCAATAAAATAATGGAAGGAAAAAGTGGAAGTGTAAAAACATTTGTAAAGGCTCAAACGATGCATACGGTAAACTCAAAATGGACTTCAGAAGAAAAAGATCTCTTTCTGAAATTTCACTACAGGTCACCAAGCTTTTATAAATTTTTATTAAAAAAATGGTTTACACTTCCAAGCCCAAGTACCATAGTAAGATGGTATAATACTATTGAATTTTCAACCGTTACAAATGTTAAATGAGATATTTAAGACAGAGTTGGAATATAACACTAAAGAGGATTGTGTATATGGTTTTAGTGACCTAGGTGAGCTAGGATGCGAAAGATCATTTTCGGAATATGCTCTTTTATTTATGTTGAGAGGACTCAATAAACCTTGGAAACAGGTATTCCATTCACAATTTAAAATATTGGAACATGTTTCAATAATTTTTTTTTATTTTCTTGCAATTAGGTAATTGAATATTATTGTGGTAGTGGTCACGGAATTCAGCTTTCAGAAATTCTAAAATCGACCCTAAATATTTTGATTACAAATCAAATAAACGTATACGCTGTAATTTGTGATCAAGGATCGCCAAATAGGACTGCATACAAACAACTAGGTGTTAGTATTTCTCAGCCTTATGTGACAATACAGAACAAAAAAATATTCTGTTTATATGATGTTGTCCATCTTTTTAAAAGTTTCCGAAACAATCTTTTAAAATCAAATTTTTTAATTGGTGAGAATGAAGTATCATGGAGTATTTTAGTTAAACTATTTAATAATGAAAATAGCGTAATAAGATCAATGCACAAACTGACAGAAGCCCATATTAAGCCAGATTCGTTTCAAAAAATGAGAGTAAAGCTTCCGACTCAAGTTTTCAGTCATCAAATTTCGACAGCTATATACGCGGCAGCACACACAGATTTGTTTACCGCGAATGAAAAATCGATAGCTCTTACCACTGCCAATTTTTTTTTCCGATTAAATAAATTGTTTGATAATTTAACAAGTAAAATAAAATATTCAAATAATCCTAATAATAATGCCTTGTCAGAAGAATCTGAAGAAATTTTAGAAAATTTAAAACAATCTGTTGAGTGGATAGCTATACTTGGAAGAAATCGAATGGAATGGCTGAATACTGTTTTGCTGGAATGCAACAGTCAATTAATGGAATTTTGCAACTTTGGGACTTAATCAAATGTACCGATCAAAAATACATTTTGACAGCAAATTTAAATTCAGATTGTATAGAAAACACTATTTCAGTTATCAGGACTAATAGAGGATCTTATGAAAGAAACCCATCAGCACTTCGTTTGCATAAAAATTTAAAAGAAATGTGTTTTTACCACATAATGTCCAGTGATACTTCATCTTACGGCCAGTCCGATGCACATGTACTTCTAAACTTGGAAGACATTTTAAGCATGGCAACCATAACAATAACACATTATGTAGATTTCCCAAACTTTTTTTACATTTTATATTTATTTATATTTTGGTTTAATGCATTTTTTCAAATTTTTAAGACTTAACCAGCACTACACACAACAATAATTCAGTAGACCAAAAAGCAGATAAAATTCCTTTAAAAATTATACCTTTAGACGTAAACAACACTGGTAATTTAATGTTCAATTTCATATTTTTATTAATATTATCTTTATAAAAAAATGGATATCTGATTTTTAAAGGTTTAAGTATAACCTCACGCGGGTTTCCAAAGTTTTTATTATGCTTACATACAAATACTAGCGTATTTTTATATATGAATATACAAAATAGTAAATGTGAAAATCGCCATATTTCACTTTTAGTAAATGTATAACAATTTACAATAAATTATATGAATTTAATTATCACTTTCTAAATTTAATCTATAGGAAATATACTTCTCGACTCGAGGCAGCAGGGCGAGATCGGCGATGATACAAATTATTGTGAATATGATGTTTCTGATTTCGAGGATGAAATTGAACACAATAACGTAGACTCTCACTCTCAAAAAGCATCAGAAGTAAATCCAAGTCAAACAATTAACAGTATGTCAATGTCATATTTCAGCGGTTATATGGCTCATGCTTGTTTAAAAAAATTTCAATGTGGGTGTTGCGAAAATTTAATGATTTGCCAAAATTCTGAAGAAGCTTCAGCCGCCAATTTGTTAATAGATTCACGTCAGTATGAAAATATTGTAAATGGTGGTTTGAAAGTACCAAATGCGTTGTTTGTTAAAATAACAAAAACAATAGTGGACATTTTTACCGATAATTTCGATAAATTCTGTTTCAAAAAAGAAGTATTACAAAATTTATTTGGTATGTGCAATTCAATTAAAGTCGCATGCACAGATGATCTGCATAGAGATATTACAACCCGTCATATCTTGAAAGTATTGATCCGAGCAAAAATTAAAATGTTTAATGCCAAAGCCAAAAATGCCAAAAAAAAATTTAAAAAAATTCGATATGATAAATCATCTTTAATCTAAATTAATTTTAATAATTTCAATAACAATTTTAAATTTCATATATTACCATTGATAAAATAAATAAATTAAAACAAATTTCAATTTCCTTAAAAAATTGATTTGTAAAAAATGTATGTTTGTTAATGTACATAGGTTGACATAGATCAATAAACTTTACTCGTAAAAATCCTTAGTTAACAATCAAAACCACACAAAACCCAAAAGCAGCCAAAAATGTAAATGAAAATAAAGTCTACTCCCATTTTAAACTAGCACTTTATCAAATCCTTAATGGATAGCTGAAAAAAAAATTCCCAATCAAATTTTCTTTTCTAAACCACACACAATTGAATTATTGTGTACATTAATAAATTTAGGTTTGTTTATGTTTTGATGTCGGTCAATGAACTTTTATCTAGTAATTACATTAGTCGTTTTCCAATCGACCAACCGCAAGTACCCGCTAGCAAACCGCTAGTAGAAAGGTTTTTGTCTTCGCTCAATGAACTACTCGTAACTGCTCTTGTTATTTTTCACGAGCAGTTAGAAGCAGTTACGCATAATTTCGTCGCTAGACGGTTGAGTGTAGAACCGTTTGATAAACCGCTTTTTTATGTCAAAAATATTTATTTTTGCTGTGTCAAAATAAAAATTTTTCTATCGCATTTGTCAATACGTTAAAACGTCGTTGTTAAAAAAAAAATTTAATCAAAAGTAAAAATATAATATTACTGGATATTTGATAAATTATACTCTTGTGTACGTTTCTATTCTAACTATTGTGTGTAATATTTTAGCAACAGTAATACAGAACTGATAAGACACAGTATGATTGAGGGTGTAATTGAAAAATGGAATATTTTTAATAGAAGTATACCATATATAATTAAATATTTATATTTTAAGTTGGCTAATTCATCAGACTCAGATTCAAGCATAGAAGATATCAAAGAGATGATGTGGACCGAGTCGGACTCATCTTATTCCAGCTCGTCAGAAGAAGATGTACCTAAAGTGAAACGAGTGAGGGTCAAGAATTCCATGGCGTCTATAGAAAAATATAGTGAAAAGGAATTTGTTAGTCATTTTCGACTAAAAAGATCAATTACATACTCATTAATAGGTAATATAAAAACAATAATACTTTAACAATTTTGCGTTTAATTTTAATATTTTTCAGACCAATACAAAAATTCAATGACAAGGCACAATAGAGGTGGTACGCAAGAAATCATTGCAGAAAAAAGATTTTTGGTAGCGCTATGGTATTTGTCTAACACAGATACATTCCGCGAAATATCAAATCTATTTGATGTTAGCATTAGTTCGGCGCATAGATGTATCGTGCGGGTTACACATTGGCTGGTTCATTGCGCACATATGTATATTAAATGGTCAAAAGAACAAGCAGATCAAGAAGCCATTGAAAATAAATTTGTTCAGATGAAGGGATTATTCCCTCATGTACTGGGGACTATTGACGGGAGTCATATACAAATCCCTAAACCACAAATAAATTCTATCGATTATTATAATCGAAAAAATTATTATAGTATTTTGCTACAAGGTGTCGTTGGACCAGATTCTAAATTTTACGACATCCATGTTGGGGAGCCAGGTAGCATGCATGATGGTCGCATGTTAAAGAAAACAGAGCTATATAAGAGGTGCAGTGAAAATCAAGACTCTTTGATTCATGATCGACGTGTCATATTGGGCGATTCAGCATATCCGTGTCTTACTTGGCTAATTCCGCCGTTTAGGGACCTGGGTAATCTTTCTGATTCGCAGAAACATTTTAATAAAAGACACTCTGCGACGCGGGTGGTAGTGGAACATGCATTTGGACTTTTATAAAATAAGTTCAGAAGATTAACAAAATTTGAAAATAGTTCAATAGATTTTGTTGTCAATTGTACAATTGCGGCATGTGTACTTCATAATATAGGTATCGATAAAAATGATTTGGTCGAGGCAGGCGGAGAAATCGATGTAACTCCTGATGGTATGATTGAGGAAAGTCTCGTCATTGAAGAAAATACCAATCGAAGGCAAGAACTGTTAGAAGAGATGTTTCCTAATACTGATTAATAATAAAACTCAAATATGATATTTTCATATAAAACTTCATTGGTTAATTAATTAATAAATAAATATGTACATAAAAAAAATTAATATTCGCTCTTTCTTATTGCGGTAATAATTTCTTTGTGACGTTCCTCTTTAATTATCTCTTTATTTTTGATGTAATCTTCTAGCAGCTTCGTTCGTTTTTCCGAAGATTTTGCTTTATTCTGCGAACTTTTTATTTTTTCCTTATAGTACTTCATTTTTACCTCGTGAAGCTTCTCACTATTACTTTTGCGTTTTCTAGGCTGAGGAGATGGTGTGTCAGTCTCTTCATTTAATGGTTCATCATGGTCGCTCTCAGCTAATTGTGATACCCCTTTTGGGATTTGTGCACGAACAGGCTCAATCCGCTCACTAATCACACCGACGGATCTGGAGTGTGATGAAGTAATCGTTGGGCGAGTGTTGAATAACTCATCCATCAGGTCCAAAAAAAGAAATCGTGACGAGCTTCCGCCACTGCCTCGATCTTTTTATATCTTATATGTCCTCCATAGCGCTCGCCATTTTAATTCGATGTTCTCAGCTGTTGTGGCACTCTCCTAAAATGTAATTTGTGTATGTATTAAAATATTTATTTGGATTTGATTCAAAATTTTACTTACTAAAACGTCTAAAGCCTCTAGATCAGTTAAAACTGATTCCCAAAAACGTTTGTTTTTAATCGTTTTATCATATTCTTCCTGCCTATTTCCATAAATATGAATTAAAGCCTTAGTTTCGGCGAATGTCCAATTTTTTTTTGTCTTCTCTGTCATTATTTTTATTTTTAATTGTTCTCCGCACCAAAGTTTTGGCAGCAATTGCAAAGCATATACGATTTATAGGGTATTTTTACTCACATCATCCATTTTAATCGTTCCAATCGACCATAGCAAGGACTAAAACCTTTCTACTTGCGGTTTGCTAGCGGGTGCTTGCGGTTGGTCGATTGGAAAACGACTATTGTCGAACATTTCGTAAGCAAAAACATAAAAAATAGAAAAAATTAAAACAAAACAATGAAGACGAAAAGTTACACCAATTTTCACTAATACTAATACAAATATTATAATAAAAAACATAATTTTGCAGTTTATAACGTGCTAGAAGGGCTAAACTAGTTTCTACATTTTTCTCTCTATTATAAACGACAGTGGAGACATTACTCGATCGTAGCGGCGAAAATCTCGGTGATATTATCTTAATGTATTCAATCAACGGTCACATGCAAATAAAACCTAATGCCCAATATAAATTAATAAAAAAAAACAAATCACTTACAATAATATTTTAAATTTGTACTGATCGTAGAAAATATGTATGTACATACATATTATGTATAAAATCGAATACATTACGATTTCATCATCATGATGGTGTAAGTTGTGTGCGACGTGTAGATTTGTCGAATGTAGATTGATGAATGAATTAACGAATGAGTGTTGTTGATGGTTTTAACGTTGAATTAAATTTTAAGTTTCATTTTTAATTCATGTTATAATTACAATTTAAGGCAATATTAGTTCATATTTATTAATATTGGAATCTTATCACGAATATACTACTCGTATATTATGTAGTTTAGAAATTAATTCACTTTTTCTTATTTTTTTATTTATTTGTATTTAACACAAATACGTATATTTTGTATAACGTACAACAATTGATAGAAGTTTATAACTTAAACTTTGATAATTTATCTAATAACAATTATAGAATTTAGAATTTATCAAGTACAACTTGTCACAAAAAAAAACTTATTAATTAAACTTATAATTTAATACTTTTTTTAATAGTTAGTAATTAAAACTTATAATTCTTTTTTTTTTTCAATATCGACCCGTCCGATTTCAAAACCAAAAATTGTCTGCCTTTTTTTTTCCTCTTTATCTTCCAGATTTTTCGAGAAGACCCTTTTTCAAAAAAAATTCAGTTATATCTCATAAGAACCAAATACAAAAAAAAAAACTTGTTTTCAGAAATAAGCGTTCACGTAAAAAAAAATCGTTTTGCATTGCTGTGCGTGACGTATACAGGTCATTTGATTCTATTTAACAAATAAATGAGACAAACGGGTACAATAGCATAATAAAGAAAATCAGATAAATGAAACGCTGGTCGTTTCAATTTCTGAACCGCCTCATCAAATTTGTCCATTTTTTTTTTTTTTTTTTCGCTGGACCTTCTTGTAGCGACGATGTGTTGTCGGTTTCCGTTTCGCAAGATTCATTCAATAATTCAAAGATGTTCTTACGTGTTCTGTGGAAAAAATAAAATTAAAAATTAGTGGAACTGTAAACAATTGATTAAAGATATAAACGATCAACTTACTGTCTTGGTTGGATACATTTTCTTAAAAAAAGCATGCTGTTAAAGTAGGGCCATTCTATTTCATCCACAGTTGCTTCACTTCCCGTAGGTAAATCGTGCTTATTTTCTTCTTTGGTACATCTTTCCTTGAGCGATTGCCATTTTCGCTTACAATCTTCCTCTGTACTTCAAAAAATGAAATATAATTTATGTATAGAAAGCTACATATGATAGTATATTTATATATTCAAAACGTACCCAATCTTCCGCTTGCAACAGACACCTCTGCCCACGCCTTCTCCTTTTCCAATTGATTTTTAAAATCGCGCTGCCCCTTATCAAAAATGCAGCTATATGCCCGCACACTTTCAATTACTGCATCCGTAAATGCATCTATTCTACAAAATAAAATGAAATTATTTAGCTTGTAAATACTTTAGAATAGATTTTTCTCGGAAAATAAATTTTCTGATCTAGCTGATACAAATCGCGGTGTCATTTTTAATCAAACTGGATAATAATTCGAATCGTTTATATAATTACATGAAATCTTATTACCATTTAAAAATCTTATGTGGCTTAAGTACATTCAGTAAAAAGAGGTGCAAATATTAATAAATTGCAATACCCTCAAATATATTGCGCACTTGTATTTTCTCTGAATGCACCGCTAAATCCACTTATTAAGGGACTTTTAGATTATAGCTTCTTATTTATATAATACATTATTGTTTATTATTATATAAATTTTAATCAAATTAATATTTTATTTTATCTTTTATATTTTTTTTTATTTCACTCACAGCACAAAACAAAAAAAATACGCGGCGTCAAGATGAATTTGTTGTTGTTTTTTGTTGCTCAATTCAGTACGATAATTTTCGCTCGTACCTACTAATTTTTTTAAGTGACAGCCAAAACTTAACGAAGAATTGTTAAGTTTTTTATTTCAAGTATGGACGCGTTCACGCAGATCCCCACTCTCGCTCTTTTAAGTTAAGTTTTTTAATTTTCTTATTCCAAGTATAGTTAGCACTTAAGAATACATCAGAATTTTCACAGCACACTTTTCTTCAAAATAATAAATTTTCCTATTCACATTACAATTTTAACAATTTTAATACTGTATTGGTCAGTTGTTCGGTTTCGGATTCGGTGACCGATATATCTAATATTCTGTAAGGAAATAATATCGTCAAATTCTTTAAGGATTCTTGGCTGATTCACTGGTTAGACCTTAAACATAGCATTCAGATTAAACAATTTCAAAATTATTATTTTATTATGTATCAATGTATGAGTGTCATTTTCACAGCTCGCTAAAATGTATAATATTTAAACTTAAAGTATGCGTGTTCCAATTCTGTTTGTTTCTAATGTATTTCCATTTCATTTTTTTTTAATCACTTTACACATGCATAACTTTTTTGCCTTTCCATTTTAATCCGACGACAATTGTAATTCGTGTTACATAGGGTCTGTATTTTTATTCACCCGGTGCAGAGCAGTTCATTATTTTCCCTTGTCTGCTTTGATTGTTTTCTATTAGAGAAACAAGGAAAAATTGTACACTACACTGCTCGGTGTGAATAAAAAAATAGGCCCATAGTGTGGAAGTTCGGTGCATTTTGTGTTCGTTCTCCCGTATGTACATAATTTGCAATTTCGTTCGTACCGGATTTTCCGTTCCTTTTTTTACATGAAATTTTTCACTTACCTCCGCTAATTAAAAACAATTAAAAACCGGGAAATTCTGAGAAATCCCGGGATTTCCCGGTAACATGTCTGAGACAAAATCGTGATCCCGTTTTGTTAAACCCTATGTTCTACAGTATGCTCCTTTTCCTCTCATAACTGGAAAAGTGTGTTGCACACACTTGGCAAAATTAATGAGTGTGAAGTTTATGCTAAAAAAAATAACAAAATATTACACTGTTAAATTAGCTATTTTCCTATTGGAATTTAAATTATATGAAAATTTAAATTTTTTGTAATTTTGGATTTTTCGTACCACCAAACAGATTCTTTTCATCAGAAAACAGGTTCTTTACATCCTTTTCAGATAGCTGGACCATCTGTTTATATTGTTAACCAAAAGCATCCAATTGTGTTGAACATTACTATATTTCAGATAATTTAAAAGTTGACTGAATTTTGATGGTTTAAATAATTATTAAGCGCCGATACTGGAAATGTTCCGAAGGCCCCGCACATTTCTTAGAATAGCTAAGCCATATCGCGGTCAATGTCACATAGCCGATCCAATTATGATGAACTAAAATATATTTCACACTTTTTGGAATTTTTAATAATTTTCCATTATTTTAAAAGTTTTATATCGCCGACCGCAGAGATGTCCACACGAACTTACCTATATTTTCGGACAACTTGGTCATGTGCCAGTCTATGTGGTCAACCTTATGCAATCGTGATGAGCTACTTCACAGAATTTAGAATTTTTAATAATTTTAATGGTTTCAAAAATTGTTGTATCTCCGATCACAGAGATGTCCACAACGTCTGGCCTATATTTTTGGATAACTTGACCATATTCCAGTCTACGTTGTCCATCTTATTCAATTGTGATAAACTATACTATACTTCACAGAATTTAGAATTTTTAAAAATTTTGTTGGTTATATAAATAAATGTATCTCTGATCACAGAGATGTCCACAAGGTGTTGCCTATATTTTTGGATAACTCGGCCATATGCCAGTCTACGTGGTCAATCTTATTTAATTGTGATGAACTATACTATACTTCACAGAATTTAGAATTTTTAATAATTTTATTGGTTTTATAAATAATTGTATCTCTGATAACAGAGATGTCCACAAGCTCTGGCCTGTATTTTTAGATAACCTGATCATGTACCAGTCTACGTGGTCAATCGTATTCAATTGTGATGAACTGTACTGTACTTACAGAATTTAGAATTTTTAATAATTTTATTAGTTTTAAAAATTGTTGTATCTCCGATCACAGAGATGTCCACAAGGTGTTGCCTATATTTTTAGATAACTTGGCCATATGGTGGTCTACGTGGTCAACCTTATTCAATTGTGATGAACTATACTATACTTCACAGAATTTAGAATTTTTAATAATTTTATTGGTTTTATAAATAATTGTATCTCTGATCACAGAGATATCCACAAGGTCTGGCCTATATTTTTGGATAACTTGTCCGTGTGCCAGTCTACGTGGTCAATCTTATCCAATTGTGATGAACTATACTATACTTCACAGAATTTAGAATTTTTAATAATTTTATTGGTTAAAAGTATTTGGTCTGGAGACATTTTCTTTTCTCTGCATCAAGCAAATTAAAATTGTGGACATTTCTGTGATCGAAGATACAACAATTTTTAAAACGACTAAAATTATTAAAAATTCAATATTCTGTGAAGTATAGTATAGTTCATCACAATTGCATAAGGTTGACCAAGTAGACTGGCAAATAACCAAGTTATCCGAAAATATTGGCAAGATCTTGTTGACATCTCTGCAGTCGGCGATATAAAACTTTTAAAATAATGGAAAATTATTAAAAACTCCAAAAACTGTGAAATATATTATAGTTCATCATAATTTGATCGGCTCTGTGACATTGACCGCGATATGGCTTAGCTATTCTAAGAAATGTGCGGGGCCTTCGGGACATTTCCAGGATCGGCGCTAAATAATTATTTAAACCATCAAAATTCAGTCAACTTTTAAATTATCTGAAATATAGTAATGTTCAACACAATTGGATGCTTTTGGTTAACGATATAAACAATCTGAAAAGGATGAAAAGAACTCTTTGGTGGTACTAAAAATCCAAAATTTACAAAAAATTTAAATTTTCATATAATTTAAATTCCAATTGGAAAATAGCTAATTTAACAGTGTAATTTTTTGTTATTTTTTTTAGCATAAACTTCACACTCATCAAAATTATTAGTCCGATTTTGATGAAATTCGATTTATATTTTTGGAATATATGGCCAAATTGGATGGTACTTGCTTGGCTGTTTCTTAATCGATTTTAATAAAATACAATAAACGCAATGGAAATGATATCAAAATTGATTTTTACATGAAATTCCGTAAATTGACTAGTTAGGATGCAATTTGGTCATTTTATATTGATGAATTTCGATGTGTACGATGAAACATCTTGATGAAGTTCTGGCAGATGGCCAACTAGGATGGAAGCTGCCTGTTTCTTTGGTCAAATTTTGGTGATTTTAGTGAAATTCGTTATATATTCGATGGTAAATGATTTTTAGATGGAGTTCTGAAATATGGCTAATCAGGCAAATATTTGAAAACAGTTTTTTTTGTAGAAAATTAGATTGCATTAATAAAATATAAAGGGCTGAAATCTCATGAGGTGTTCAGAACTTCGGTCTTGATTAATTCAACTCCCAAATCAATACCGAAATGTATCTCTTAAGCCAATCTTCCGCTTAACCTCCAACTCAATAAACAAATCAACCTCCGTCTCAATCGCAACATAATTCTTCGCCAATCAAACCCTCAAATCAATCACGAAATCAACCCCAAATAAACTTTCAAATCAATCCTAGCACAGGCTAATTAAATCCTAACTCAACTTCAACTAAAGTTAGCTCGAACCAAATCTCAACCCTCTGCTCAACTCATACCATCATACCAACATAACATCATACCATCAGGAGTATTTCCGGAACACTGGAAGAGACAGCGTCTAGTATTGTTGCCAAAGGAAAAGAGTCCTCCAGGAGAGACATCCTCCTACCGACCACTGTGCATGCTGGATATGGCTGGCAAAGTACTCGAGCGCATAATCTACAATCGATTGGAGAAAGCTGTGGAAAGGGCCGGAGATCTCGCCGAGCGGCAGTATGGTTTTCGAAAGGCTCAATCGAGAACCGGCGCCATTCGACACGTCGTTGAAATCGCCAAGGAAGCTACAGACGGCAGAAGATGGAAGGGTGGCTCTAAAAATACTGCGCCGTGGTCACCCTGGACGTCAAGAATGCATTCAACATGGCCAAATGGATCCATATTCTGAATGCTCTACATGTATTGCAAGTACCAGTGTACATAAGGAGGATCATTACAGGCTATTTCCGCAATAGAGTGCTGATATATGAGTACCTCAAGGATCAGTATTGGGTCCCTTACTTTGGAACATTATGTACGATGGTGTTCTGAAGCTCAGCGTACCTGAAGAGGCAGAAATTGTGGGTTACGCGGACGACGCTGCTGTTGTCTTGGTAGCAAATACTATAGAGGAAATAATGGGGATATGCAGGCTGACCATTATAATTATCAAAAGGTGGTTGATATCATTCGGACTCCAACTAGCTGACCATAAAACCGAAGCAGTCTTAATTACCAGTAGGAAGGTAAGAGAAATTGTAAATATTGATGTTGGCGGAATCTTAATACCCTCGCAGCCTTCATTACGATATCTGGGTGTCGAAATTGATGCGCGCTTAAACTTTAAGGAGCACCTAACGATAGTGAGCAGAAAAGCTGCCAAAGTAGCTGCAGCCCTCTCCCGCATTATGCCCAACACTGGCGGGTCAAGACAGTGTCGTAAGATGCTGCTGGCAAATGTTGTAACCTCCATCATCCTCTATGGATCACCTGTTTGGAGTGATGCGATGGACTTTGGGACATATAGACAAAAGTTAGTATCGGTGTACCGCCTTGGTGCCTTAAGGGTAATATGTGGTTTCCGCACAGTATCCGATGACGCGACACTTGTTATTGCGGGGATGATCCCAATTGATCTACTTGCAAAGGAGAGGAAGAAATGGTACCTACATCGTGAACAACCAGGAAGCAGAGCATCAGAACGCATTACAACTCTGACAGAATGGCAAAGACGGTGGGGTGGATCGGAAAAGGGTCGGTGGACTTACCGTCTCATACCATCCATCGAAAAGTGGATAAATAGGCGGCATGGCGAACTTAACTACTACCTGACGCAGTTGTTAAGTGGGCATGGTTGTTTTGGGGCATACCTTTACAGATTTGAGCATACTCGACACTCCAGAGTGTCCGGCCTGCAAAGGATCACAAGAGGATGTGGAACACGTTTTTTTGTCAATGTTCGCGGTTTGAGACAACGCGGAGTGAACTGTCGAATATCCTTGGGCAGCGCCCAACACCTGAAAACATATCCGAACTAATGCTTGTTTGTGAAGAAACATGGAATGCTGTAAGCAAGAGCGTGCAAGAGCAGAACAACGAACAACAAATCGTGATTAGATAGCGGTGGCAATCTCAATCTATGGTAGAGACGCTGTGGAGAATAGAGTCGAATGATTAGTCACCTCCATGCGAAGTAATGTCTAACGATAGTTCCGCATGGAGGATGGATAAACGGGTGTGAGGCTTTTAGATGGTATAAATCCATCACTGTTGCTGAGATGTTTGCCACCATCAAAGCTTCGTCTTGTTGAAGATTTTCCTTATTTTACCCTTCCCAAAAAAAAAAAAAAACATCATACCATCATACCATCACCATCATACCATCATCATCATCATATCACCATCACCATCATCATCATACCACCCATTACCTTCCCCATCGCAAAACTCTTTTATACAAACCATCATACCATTGTACCATGATAACATCATATCGTCATCAAAAATCAACTCTTTGAAAAACTTTGAAGTTTTAGAAATTCCTTTGAAGTTTCAGAAATTCCGCTGTGGTATCTTTGGACCTAATAATAATCTCTTAAGAAGGAGATGAATGTTTGAGGCATTTACAGTGACCTTTCTTAAGTCTTAAAGAATATTTCTGTAAAGTTTGGTTCAAATCGTTCAATGCGTGTGCATTTGTTTAAATATCACACAGACATACATGTACTGTACATATGTATATATATAAACACTCATACAGTGAAACCTCATTTCAATGGACGTTCAATATAGCGGAACAGTCACTTCAACGGACAAACTTTTAAGTCTCATGTAACTGAAGTTTTTCAATGAAAACTCCCCATAGATAAGCAGCCACTTTATTAGAGCGGACACGGACATATATTTCTATGATGAAATAGGTTTTACGAGTACACTTCAACATAAATCTTTTACACTTCAATTTATTCCTTAACACTTCAAATTAAACCCTTAACATTTTAAATGAAAGTTTTTACATTTCAAACTGAACCTTTAGCAAATTATATGTATGGTCAATAAGGATTGAACTTGTTTATTTTTTAACCGGGTTTAGTGAAATTGGACATACATATTTGAAATGGATTCTTAAATGACTTTTAAATAAAATTCTTGAATATGGCCATTAAAAAAAATAAATAAATGAAATTTGACAGATGCATTTTTAGATGAAGCTATGGAATATGGCAATAACTTTATCTAAAACTCGTTTTAGAATCCCATTTCCAATGTACAAGCCAGATTTCACTAAAATCAGTTAAGAAATAGATAATTTCCATCCTAATTAGCCATTCACTTAATTTGCCAAAGGTTTAATTTGAAATGTAAAAGGTTCAATTTGCGGTTTGAGATATTAACAGTGACCTTTCTTAAGTCTTAAACGGATTGACGGAGTGTGGATTTATTTAAATATCTTACACATATGTTGTACATACATACAAACACTCACTTTATTTTATAGATTGCTCAACTGCTCACAACCCTCAACCCAACCGCAAACTCTCTTTCAACTCAATCCTCAAACCAGCATATATAAAAAATTGGTAAATATTTCTATAACCAGGTATTTTGGGTCAATTCGTATGGCAGGTACCCGACCCTCTTCACGCACAGTTTCCAAAAGCTTTCAAATCTCGGCCCTGACTATAGAAACAGATTGGCAAAAAAAATTCTAAATCGAACAAGCCGTTCTCAGGCGGGCGGACATTTCTTTTTTTTTTTTTGCTTTTTAGACTCAGAGACTTTTAAAACGTCGAGAAAAGTGGTTATGGACCAACCAAATTTTTGATCATTTTTGACAGGATTTCAATACTTTGGTCTTTTTAGACCGAAATAAAATAAAAACTAATAAATCTCGAATAAAAGTTTCAATCTTAGATTTGTTCAATTGTTGGTTCGAAGGAGGTTAGATTAAACTGAGTACAAGAACGCATGCAACTTTTGAACTGTTTTGATTTAGTGATTGAGTGGAGCGTTGAGTTTAGTTGAGGTTTGAAGTTGAGTTGAGGGTTGAAATGTGGTTCAAGCGTTGTGTTTATGTATCCAAGAAGTTTTTGGGCCGTGCAGATTTTAGGAGTGACTTGGCATTGAGTGATAAGGTTTGGATCGAGTTAAAGTTGAGTTTGGTTGAGTTGGGCTGAGTGTGGGATTCAGCTGAAGTTTTATTTGTGGTTTGAGTTGGAGATTAGATTGAATAGATTTGAATTGAGTTTATGTATGCAAGTAATTTTTTAAACCGTACTGGGTCCGTACTGGTTAATTGAGGCAGCGATAGAGTTAGGGTGAAGCGGAGGTTAAGTTGGAGGTGATATTCTGGTTATAATTTGGGTCAAGTTTAGGATTAAGTGGTGGGATAAGTAGGGGTTGAGTTGAGGGTAGAGTTGAAAATTGATTTAGGGTTAAATTGGTGATTGAGTTGATAGTTGGGTTGTATTCCCATGTTCTTATGTTTGGGGATTACATTGAGTTGGAGGTTGAGTTAGAGATTGAGTTAGAGTTTTGATAATGGAGTAAGGAGTTCAGTTATGTTTTTGGGAGTTAAGTTGCCGGTTAGATATAGTTAACATGAGACGAGTCTCCCCTTATTTTTCGGACAGAAGTTCTGACAATCATTATTGTACGGCTCATGAAGAGACTAATTAAAATAAAAGATTTATTCATATACATATATAAGTATTTGCATTAATCACTTATGGTAAATTTTTATATTTTGTAGTTGCCAAAAAGTAAGTTCAAAAATTTTACGAATTACCAGCATTGCCGCAAGAAATATTTTTGTTCTTGTCTTTAAATAACTTAATGTACGGTTAAGTTGAGACGCCTGCACCAAGAGCAAGTAATTTATTTGTTTTTGATGAGACAATAACAAACGGAGTTTGTGGAGTTAATCACATTAGCCTTTGAACGACTCGACGGTATTATGCCTTAAGCATAAAAAGACAAAACGAATTAATAATTTTTTAATTTTGTTCTCGAACTTGTTTCCGAAAATTTTTCCGCATCGTACGTGTACGTTCTATGAAATATTTACGTAAAATAACTTTGGATTTGAACATCAATTTGAATTCGATTCGAAGTATCGCTATCAATTTTCGAAAGTACACAGGTACTCATAAATATTTGTACAAACCATTCTTCTCGATCATCACCAAATAAAAAAACATTTACGCATTTTTGTGTATCGGTTTAATTATCGTGAGATTTGCTTAAATAATTATTGGAACCCAAGGGGAAAATTAATTTACTTTGTGGTCTCTCGGTTTACCGCAATGGCGCATACATAAAATCTAAATATTAGGAAATTTTTTATACGAGCTTGGGAGCGTAAATATTGACAAATCGATGAACAATATTAGCAATATGTATACTTAACGATTTGCTATAAAATTTCGATAAATAAATATTCACAAAAATTTAAGATCCATTTAGGTACTGGAATTAACGCGGCATGGTGAAAATATGGCTAAATGGGTTTTTTGAAAGTCGTTAAATAATTGATTTGTTTAAAATGACCTTACAGACGATTAAATCTTGGGAAATATTCCTTGTTCAGTTTACCACCTAACATTAAATAAGCGCCGCACATAATATTACGCGGAAAATACATTTGGTAATATTTTCAGCAATATTGACATTATTTAGTTAATATTTGATTTAATCACAAAATATAGGAATATCCAATGATCTAATCTGTTTCGTTTATAGTTATGATAAATATGTGATACGGTTGAAGAATTTCAAAATCATCTAAATTATACTAAATCACTTATAAAGGTTATAGATTTTGATGAATGATAAACGTGTGCAATGGACGTTATTTTAGTCATTAGTGTAGAAGTTAAAACCGTTGCGAACAAATTTTGTCTTTCGTAAAAATTTCACATGCTAATAGTTTGTTCACACACTGAAACCAGGACTGCGATTGGACAAATTGGTGATTTAATTACTATTCAGAATCCTTTAGGTCATTCGAAGAATTTATTTACCCTCTAAAGCAACCAAAAAAAAAACA
This sequence comes from Tipula vernalis, assembly GCA_958295665.1. NCBI lineage: Eukaryota > Metazoa > Arthropoda > Insecta > Diptera > Tipulidae > Tipula > Tipula vernalis. Next base: position 210,938,170 of record OY282560.1, on the reverse strand, counting down.
AAAAAATCTTACGTCAAAAGTCTCACAAAATCACAATTCAGAGTAAAAAAAATTTGCATCAACGCATCCCGTGTCTGAATTGAATTACAGAGTAGAATCATGCATATCTTATGTTGTCTTTTGTGATGAAAAAGATGTGACATTAAGAGGATATAGCTAGGTTAGGTTAGGTTTTGGTGGCGGCCCATTATAACCAGGCAAAGACACACAAATTGTCCGTAGCCATACTACATTTTATTGTTTAGCCTCCAATTCATTGAAACCATTTTGAGCTGTTAACGAAACGCTAAATAGCGACTCCGCTAAAGTGAGATCAGCTATTTGGATCCAACTTTGGCCAGACCTCCGAGTTATTATGCATGAGGTAATACTTGACCATCTGTCGTTCGTCAACTTACTAGCTTCCTCCTGAAGCAGCAGTTTGAATAATGGAAGAGGCACTTCAATATCCTTTCTACTTTTTGAAATGTGGTCCATTGTGCCTCGTCGAGCCAGTTCATCGGCTTTTATATTCGTTGTACTATTGAAATTTCCTGGCACCCATATAATATGGATGTTGAACTGATCTGTCATCTCGTTAAGAGATGAAAGACGGTTCTGAACTACTTTCGAAGTGAGGAGGTGTGACTGAAGCGCTTTAATGGCAGCCTGACTGTCCATATAAATGTGAATATCACAAGCCTTTGTTACATTATACCTCATCCAGTCCACGACTTCCTTTATCGCAGTTACTTCAATTTGAAAAATGCTACGGTAGTTGAGGAGACAGAAGGAGAGGTTTAACTTAAGTTCCTTGCAGAACACCTCAGCCCCGACTTTTCCATCCCGTTTTGAACCATCAGTGAAGAAGTTTAGAACTGGGACTGGACAGTATAGTCGGTGGTCTTTAGAATCTGTTTGTCACGCAATATAGAATGAGTGTCCTTTATTGTTGCAGGTCCACATTAAGGTGGATTTGAATCGTATGGCAGCACAAGGTGCCAACTGTTTTCCCAATGTATCTAGAGTCAAAAATAGCAGAGTCTCCAGTGCCTGAGTGAATTTGATGCTCAGTGCATCACTGATCTACCGAGAGATGGTTTTCTGAACTTTCGTGAACAGCTTATGGTGGACATTTTGGCCCAGAGAAAGTTCCAGAAAAATAAACAACGGGTTCTAAAGCTCAGCTTTCCTGATTTCTCACCATTCGCTAGAAAAACCCAAATACTAGCTGCAATATATCGCTTTGGGCGCAATAGCAGAGCTGTCAATCCAAAGTATAGGCCTTACCTTAGTGGGCTGCAGGATTTGTGTCTAGTTGGATGATGAACTTGCTTGTTGTATATTCAAACAGTTAAACCTATTTTCCCCGAGACGAAAGCGATTCCCATCCAGAAATGGAACAGAGTTTTATCAATGCTCAGAGCAAAGAATTCACATAGCATATAGTTTCAGCATCTTGGTTAAACTAAACCTGGTGGAAGAGGTGGTCCAATGGACAATTGACTATCGAAGGAAAATCCTGATCAAAATACCTGAACTGAAGCTAGTGAAAGATATCTAGCGTCATGCAGGGGTAATTGGGAGAGTCTTCAAATTTCATAAGCCCATGGATAAAACAGCTACGGTTTTCTAAGCAGATACTAAGAATAAATAAAAAAACATAGAGCTACATAACCTTAGACATATAGGAAATTTACTAAGTAGTGTGGCTCTAATGTTTAATTCTAAATTCTATTGGGCCAGAACTTCATCTTAACTCTAAGAATTTGTGAAAAGCAACAACAAGAAATTGCGAACGATTTCGAAATCACTGGTTGATTCATATTTCTCTGAGTAAACAACACACAACCGAACCACCGATCCCTCCTTCTTTTGTAAATATATGGCTGTGAGATTGAAATTAAAGTATTTCAACAGTCGAAATAGAGGCAATACTTTTGGTGCAGCATTCTTTAACTCGATCGTAAAATGATTTTTCGGCAGGAAGACGTGACCTATAAATGTCCAACATTTGATTCAAAGGATCGATTGTGGTATTCTGGCCAATTAAAAAATGACCGAAAGTTAGAGTAGACATCTCAAAGCGGATGAGAATTTAGAATTGCCTCAATTTCGATCGGTAACGCCACCATAGCTTCCTAGTTTAGCCGTGTCTCTCTTATCACTCGTTTTAGGTAATATTTTGTGTACTCTATTGTTGCCCCTCATAAACATCCAAGCTTTGGAGCAGCCAGCACTACAAAATGCCATCGGATGTGGTTAATTGTGGTTTATATACCGCATTTCGTTTGCACCCCACTGAGTTCATGTTCCTCGCGAGCACGGCTGGCTTAAATCTGGTAGAAAAGCCCCTTCATATCAAAAACCAGCAATCTGGATGGCTTGCTAAATATAGGCCCTACACAATTCACTTCAGTGGAATAGAAATGTCAATGATACGCTACTCTGTGTGGCTATGAGCTGCTGGTACACCTTGGCCTTGAAGCATACACACTTGACATATCGTTCTTCGACTGCTCGCACATCCTCTTTAGCAAGTGAAATTTTTGTTTTAATGTAGACATCAAAGTCGACAGACCTGCATGTAAATCAAACCTAATAAACGTTTTCAAATGATGCCTTGCTGCTTTGAATCTGTCTCCAACTTGTAATAAATCCAGTTCACCTTTAGAAAAAGGGATAGGTTACTTTTGACATCTTACTAATTAATTTTTTGATATTTTAGTGCAGCTTCTGGAAACTTTAGAACGAGCTTGAATTGACTTGGCACTCAAATTATTTTTCTTAATCAATTTGGACCATTCCACCATTAAATTTATCAAACCAATTCAGCAAAATAAATATGAAACCCTGTTTCCGGCATCTTCTCCGACTTGGATAATATCCAATTGAGCACAATTTTAGAGTTCGTCGACATTCTGTAACTGATTACGTTCCATTGATACCATTAATTTTGTTAACAAGGTCGCAGCACAGAGTACAATAGCATTCATGGAGTCCCAATCGCTTCCACTTCGATTTTTGCTGTTAAGAGATTGGTTTTGTAGCCATTCACTATTTTTAATCTGATATATATATATATATATATATATATATATATATATATATATATATATATATATATATATATATATATATATATATATATATATATATATTACTGCAATACCAATTCGAAACCATTTGGAAATCCATGTAACGCATTTATCCTCTCTCGAGATACTCAACCATTCAGCCTGATGACTTGCCTGAGCAGCCTGAGTTTTATTAAATCAGTTTTGATAAAAAATAATTTCAGTATTATCTAATCGGGTCAAAAGCTGTCGATGCTTCTGACAACATGTAGTGCTTTGTTATTTCATGGTTTCCCAATTTTACCTTAAATTGGAAAGTATCGCCGTTTGGAGAAAATCTCAGCCCAAGATTGGAAATGGCCTGAGAAACATCTTCAAAATTCCAATTCGAAGCATCTGGAATAATTTGCTTCTGTTCTGTACTATTTATTTGATGACCACTTTCGCAGACCATCTTTACTTTTAAACTTATTAAGATTATTAGATAATGATGCAAACTCCCGGCACCGTCCTTTTCTCGTTGTACTGTTGAGACTGATCTTGAGTTTCATGGTGGAAATGCTTTCGTTTTGGCCGTCTTCTGGTTCCAAGTTATAACTGCTCCTACCGAATGTCTGGACCAACAATTCGCCTTTTCAGCATTTCCTCGCAGCCATATGTTAAATACCTTTATATTGACTAAAGGATTTACGAGTTCCCCCAGTTTTCTGTGACGGCCCCATTCCATCTTTAACATCGCCGGCCACTTAACCCTCATCTCGGATCATTAGAATAGGGTTGCTCAGGTACTCGTGCATCAGAGCAACCTTTATGATATCGCAAAACGCGTTTACCCTCATTGAAAATCCTTCAATGGTTTCTAATCGTTCCAGCTTCACGGGAGGGATTTGCTTTACCAACTCCATGGCAAAATTGAAAACTAACTGAGGGCGCCCGTAGTAGTTAGTGAGCTAGACATAAGCAATTCAGTTCTAATGGCGTTAAAGTTTATAGGTATCCCCATTTAGGTACTCGTTCAGTTTTGCCACATATTCTTCTTCGATGAAACCGCACCGTTATGTAGAGTTTATAAAGGCTATTATAAACTATGGCCCTGCTTGCAATTGACTTTTAATCAATGGATGGAGTACCGACCACGGTGCTCTCTAGGAATAGTGTTTCTGTGGTGTTTTCGTGATTGACGCCCCTATGGCTTCCACTTTCTCACCACTTTTCCTTCGTTGTTGATAACGTTACACTGATCACAGTTCCATTTCCCATTGTTGATATCCTTATACTTGCGATTGGTTGAGCAATTTATGTGGAATATCCCAAAACATATTTGACAGTATGCTTTCGTCTGTTTGCCGGCTTGGTCGCATGCTTGGCATATTTCTACCTTCTTCGTTCCGTTTCGAAAGGCCTCTGGGTTAATTCGGAATTTTGTTGATCCGTGCTTCCTGACATTCTGGACTTGAGCTTGTTTTGTGTGCTTCGAGTTTTCAGGATTCCGATCGCTTTGCTCTGGCCAGCTGTTTGCCTGGTCTTAAATTTCTCGTGCGCATATGAGGTCTTCTTTTCACGGAATTCACGATTCGTGGACTCTCAAGAATACATGATTAAGCCAACGCAGCATAGTGAATTATTTCATTGAGTTGTTCCAGTTCGTCCTCCAACTGGCGAGGATTTTTTATCGGTACCTGAAGATTTTTTTTTTCATCCACTAATTCACGAAAGAGATCCCAGTTTGTTTTTGAATTTGTTAATCTGGGTGCACTTTCCCTTTGAATAACGTTTTACTGAATGTCATGATAACCGGTGAGTAATCCGATACTAGAGAATTGCTGTTTTCAATGTGAATTTAATTCTGAGTTATACTTATTGCTACATAAAAGTCTATTAGGTCCGATATCTTTCTATTCACGTCGTAGGTCTAGATCCCCAATAGGTGTTTTTCGCATTAAAGTCACCTCCAATAATAAAATCACGTTCTAGCGATTTAAATAGTTTAATGTAGTCATCCCTTTTCAAGTTGTGCCAGGGAGGACAGTATGCTGCATAAGCCCATTCGCATTCCAGATTGTTATTCTGAAAGTTGTGTTCTTCAGATTACTTTGGTCATCTAACCGCTTTGTAATAGTTTCGATGCTGTTCGATAGTGTTTTCCATAATTCGGTTATTTTCAGAGCCCATATATTTGGTTGAACCCAATCCTTTCACTACCTGAGCAAATGTTTTTTGCCCTGCGTTGCTTGGTTGTGGATTTTCATCCTTCGAATTTCGTGATTTTGCAGTTGATTTCGTATTTTATCTCTTATGTTTTGTAGTTGTTTAACAACATCACAGCCTCACTTAGCTGGCACATCTCTCTCTATTATGCCTGCGTAATATGTTTACCTGAGAATTTTACACGTCTCGAATAACGGCTGCAATATCTTTGGGTGTGATTAAACCCCTAACATTTCCTGCATTGGGGTATACGTGTAGTGATTCTCCTCATTGGTTCAATTTTTACATTCATGTGAAGAATTCCTTTTATACCATAAATGTTTTTAACATTCTCTTTGTTATCCTACACCAGCATAAAAAGAGGGAGTCCCCTTTTACTGAAAGTTTGGTTTCCTTCCTAATTATCTGTTCTTTTTTTTTAACAATATTCACAGCATGTAGTATTTTAAAACCTTTATTTTGTAAGTATTCCATTATTTCTTTGGTTGACCAAGTGTGATGCAAACCTGTTGATACAATTTTTTTTTATTATTTCATAATAATTGTTTAAATTTGTTATAAAATGATTTAAATTTGAATTACGTATATCATATAATGTATTAATTCCAAAAAAAACTTTTGAATAAATTGCCAAAAAAATTGACATTCTTTTGGATATTTAAGATTTAAGGTATTTGTTAACTTAAAAACAATGTCCAAACACTTTAGAAAAGAGCTAAATTTGTATATGCAATTATCGAAGGTTACCTAAAATTCGTTTAAATTATTTAAAGCTTCTCCTACTACTAAAATTATAGGTTGCAAACTTTGTCCTTTGGTCAAAAGCTTACTTTTAAAATTCGCAAGTTTTCGCTCTTTATCGTTAATGTTAGAAATATGTATCAGAAAAACATCCTGGCTGTCAGCTATAGATGGGTTTAATGTGGTCTTTTTACCGTTAATCACACATGAAATTTTTATCGGCTTAAAAATAGCATGAATACTTAATGCTATTATTTCATCTACTGAATCTGAAAAGTTAAAACGAGTTTTAATTAGATTTTGGAAAACTTAAGTTCATACGTCATATTCATTAAAATTCAAAATGAATAATGCTCTGTACTTACCCTGATTGGTTTCATTAGTAATTAATTTTAGCATGTTGGAATTGGTTTTATCCTTCACCAAATTCCGAACATTCGACAAGTGATGCAATCTTAATCGATTCCATTCTTCCATTAGTTTCTTTTGCTTTCCTGGGTAGATTTTGGAAAAATCTCTTTCAATCTATAATAACGCAAAATAATATGGTAAATTCCAAAATATTTGCAAATTACAAAAAAAAATTGAAATCCATACCTATTTCAGTTTAAAGCCTCGAAACGTACATCACTTTAAGTGCTAAACACATCGCATCTCGTTTTTCCGAAAGATTTCCCAAATTTTTGGTTTATTTTAGCTAAAATCGTATGGAACTTGATTGCATGCATCAAATAATAATTTTTCTTTTTAAAAAATCACGAATAATGTTTAATTGCAAGTCAATTGAATTTCATTTTTTTCTGTCAGAGAAAGGTATTTCAAAGGTACAGAAAAATGTAATAACAATGTTTTAAGCTAACTGAATATTTATTTGGATTTTTCAAAATTTAAAATATATTGTATGGTACATTCGATCAAGAACGAGAAGATGTTAGCTGAAATAAAACGAGATTTGGAAAATATTGTGCAAAACTAGTTAGTGCTCAAGAGTTATACCTTCGAGGCTCTAAAGTAAAACATAGCTTTCAAAATAAGAGAAGTTTATCAGGAAAATACTTACTAATGTATATCCCAAATAATTTTTTAATTGTTTAAATTTATTAAAAATTTCGATGTTATTGCTTGTAGACTTTATAATATTTTGTCGTCTCGTAAATGTTTTATCCCAATGCAACACTACAGTTTCCCAAAGCTCCTCATTATACAAAAGCCACAAAAGCGATTTTTTGATATCAGCACTCTCTTCAGTATTTTCAGAAGCTGCAAATTTTTTAAAAATAACTAACAAAAAAATAATAATCGTAAGTTTTCAATCAATAAATATTACTTATATTTGTTCCGCTGATGCTGGTGCAAGATGAGCTTGTTTTTCTTTCCTTAGTTTGAGTAAAAATGCCTAATGACCTTAATTTTGCAGCCTCATTGCTCGCTTTATCGAACAGCTTGCCTTTAGCGTTTTTAGTCTTCTGACCAGGTATGAAATAGTAATCCTGTAAGAGAGGTATTTTAAAAGTTAATTCAAATATGCAAATTAAAATTAATCTTACTCACTGTATAGGTTCATTTGGAAACATCTGTAGAATTTGCTCATTATAATAATTTATTTCTTTAATTTGCATTCTTTTTTTCATATCAGTAAACTCTTGAACTATTACATTAACTAATTGTTTTTTGTAAAAAGAAGTTAGCGGTTTGGTTTTCAGACCTAATATATGTAGTTCGACCTGTATGTGTGGACTCTAGAATATTTTGTAGGTTGCATGGGATTGCAGATACAACCTGATCTGAAGAACTCGATTTATTTAAATTCTGATTCTTCTCCATCCATTTCTCAATTGCGGAATTCATTGATAAAGTATCGTGGTCACAGCTACATTTTATTACATGAAGTGGATCTAAATTCTAAAAATGAAATTAGTAAATAAGCTTTTTGTAAATTGGTCTAGGTCTAGTTCATCTCCATATTTACATTATCACTTCGAAATTTATTTAATTTAATTCGAAAGTTAATTCGTTGACCACGGGTTGATCTTGGAATAAGTCTTTTATTTCTTCTTCATTTATTAGTTTCAAATGGTCCAATGTAATTTCAGACTCTGACAAAGACAATAATATATAATAAAATGTAAATTTAAATAAAATAATAATTATTTTCGGGGATGAAACCAAATATTATATTGATATACTATAATGTGCTATGGCCTGCAAAACTTGGTTATATGAAAACATAAAACCATTTAGTTTTCACTATTTTGATGGCAGCAACACGTATTTTAACAAAATCTAATTTTAAAATATGAGAGGTTATGACGAAACTAATTGATTTGAAAAGACATAATGTATATTTACTTGTAAGCAATTCAAATGCTTCCATAATATCGTATTGCGTACACCAATTATGGATTTCTTCATTGGAATTAACGCTCCATAATATTTCCATATTAGAATTAGACGTACTTACACTTTTAGAACTGTATTCTACATTTAAAACATTTTTACTACTGTGTAAATTATTATTATCTACAAAAATTGTGGCAAAATTAACGTATTGGTTGCAGTTATTATTATCAAAATATGGCGAACTGTCATTTGTACACGGTAAATCACATTCAACACTTTTCCCACTCACTATATTTTCTGAATTTCCCGACATTTTTTTTACTTTGCAAACACTTTTGTCTTTGAAAGGAAAATATATTAAAATAACGCACAAACTAGGATTTTTAATAAATGAAATTAATGCACCGCACATCCTTTTCCAATAAAAACTAATTTAAAATAAATACATGACACATGAGGTTATAAATTGAACAAAAAATAAACCAATAAGAGGAATAATATAACATTTAAATGAATCTAATTAGATTTTAAATGATAGCCACATAAAATTTAAATTAATTTAACGTAGATTTGAACTGTTACATTTCATATTAATTTCAGATGTTAGAAACAGTTTATATTTATAAAGTATCCGGTACAATTTATTTTAGAAAAAAATCGATCTGGTTTACAATAAATTTAAAATTCATTACTTTTAAAAATTAAAGGATTATATATTGAAAGTAAGTTATATTTACATTTAAATTTAACTTATTTTATAATTTTAAATTCAAATGGTGTGTTCAGGTAAATATTAAGTTAATAGCTTGAAATGTATATAATTCTTATAAAATTTAATTGAATTTAGTAAAAATTACCTGAAGTTTTTTACGTTAATTTTAAAATGGGAAAATAGTAAAAATTACATGTAAAATTTTTCTCAGTGGGAGTAGTGAATTGTGTCAATGCCCGCTAAATTTAAATAAAAGGGAAATAATACAATTTAATTTTAACCAAAAGACACAAATTGCTACATGTATTTCTTTCGGTCCGAAACCCAGCGTCCGAAGAGGGTGGATTGTCCAGTCGGCTGACTGGAGTAATAAATCTCTCTGTTTTGGCCATTGAATATAATCTTGTTGGTCCGCCGGAGGTATTTTATTTTCCTCCTACCCACCAGTTTTAACTGATGAGCATTCTCCGATGCGCCAACGGGGAACGCGCACGATGGGGGTTTCAAGTTCCACTCACGGGAAAGCCCATATTAAATTTAAAAATTTGTATAAATTCATCCTTTAATGTGTCAAGTCTTGGATAATAAATACAAAACCATATGCATGAAATTTTCAAATATTCGACACACTGTGTCTTAACAAACCACAACAACAACAAAAAAATCATTTTCCATAAATATTTCTTTTTTAATGCGTGCTAGACATTGAAAACATAAAAATCATATAATTATAACATGACTTCCGGTCCCACATAAAGAATTTGGGATTTCGCGTATTTTTCTCCAGATACATACATATATTTGATGTCGAAGTCTAAATATAATCGGTATTAATACGAAATTACCCACAGTAATTTGCTTAATGTCTAAAAAATATTTCCTATGATGCAACTTCGAGTAGTTGCTGTTATCGATTGTTGCAATAAGAGAGTTTGTTCTGTAATTTAAACAACAAAATTTTGACATTATGTAAAATTGCTTAAGTTAAATATGTTAATGGAAATGTAGTGGTCTCTCGTCTTTTTATGTTGATAAAAGGCTTCAGAAGCGACAAAGGGACAAAGGTTAATTTCTTACACATTTATTGTAATGAAAATCTCACTTGTAATAAATCAACACTTTTACTACATACATTGTCTACACGAGTAGACAATTGATTAATTACTTCACGTAGACTACGCAGCACAACACGAGTCTAAGCCCGCGGACCAAACACCTTATCACGTACAACTTCATTACTTACAGCACACGAGCATCGCATCAATTCGCGATTCCTCTATGCTGGAACAACACGAAGCAAAACCAACATATAATTCTAAACTCTCACCATGACACCAGGCTAATATTGCAGCTTTCGTAATCAATATCATAATTAATTAGAAACATAAAGTTCATAACGGAAATGGGTTAACGGGTTACTAAAATTAATTTAATTCGTAATAAATAATTAATTTATATTAAATCAAATTACGTATATTATAACTTCTATGCGCAATGATGAGTTATGTTATTTAATTTTAATACATTGTTGAACAGATTTTGTTAAGCGGAACGTTATAATCATAACAAACCTAATCGTAATCGTGAAATGTAATAACCTATGTAATGATTTTGGAATTCATAATAAATAATTAGTGAACAAAAGATATTGTGCATACACACAGAAGCAACAAATGATTAATATTAAGCGAAAATGATTACATTTAAATCAAATACGATTTCGATAATCCATCAAGAATTTTGGGTTTAAAATTTGATTTTCACAAACTATAATATTTGAAGTGATTTATAAAATTATCAATCTTTCTTTCAACTTTTGACTTTAATTAATTTTTCATTTCTTTTAAATTAACCCTTGTGTCTATCTATACCCAAGAAAATATTCTTTGTTCTATACCCGGCTACCCAGGTAGCCACATACACATTCTGCTTTTAAAACTAAATAATTTATATTTTCCTGTACGTTGTTGCAACCTTATTCAAAAATTTTAATTTTTAGTGACGAAAAAATGAAAAGAGAGTGGAACAGTAATAGACTACAGTAACGTTTGGATTGCTGATTCGGGTGCCACATAACACTTGAATGGTTCGTTGATTTCGAACGATTCGTAGCACGGGCACAATTCTAATCGAACCCAAGGTCAACGGTGTGTGGGAGAAGAGACACCTGAAGAACGTACAGCATGTTCCTGAGCTGAAGCAGAATTAATCCTCGACGGCTTCGGCCGCATCGAAGGGTTTTCAGATAATGTTAACTGAAACCCCTGTTAAAGAAATGATGGATGCTGTTGGAATCGTTTATACTGTTGGCATGAAAAATGAACCGCAAGCAATTGTGAATGATGTTTCCACAGAGAATCGATGAGCGTACAAATTCTGCGACTGCCACGCTTGAGCAATTACATAATCGATTGTGTCATCTGAATGTGGACACGATGAAGCGTATGTGCAACCGTTTTTCGCAATTCGACAAGCAATTCAGTGAAGTATGCTTCGACAACGGTACTGAATTTGTCAATAAAGATTCTATGCGAGTGCTGTCGAATGCTGGAGTGACAGTTGAGCGAATCGCATCGTACACGCCTGAGCAAAATGGACGTGTGTGGAGCGTGAGTTGCGCACCGTTGTGGAATGCGCCCGCACGATATTGCTTTTCAGCGGTTTGCAGAAGTGTTTATGGCCAGAAGCAGTACGAACAGCAGTGTACATCTTAAAAAGATCGTCGAATAAGAAATGTCCGACCGCAACTCCGTACGAGAATTGGTTTGGTGTGAAACCAGAAATGGGTCATGTGCGAATTTCTGGTAGACAATGCTTTGTGCAAATACCAAAGCAATGTGGACGCAAAAATAGGCCACCAAGGCAAAGAAGGTGTTTCTAACTGAATACGAGTCCACGTCGAAGAACTTTCGCCTGTTTGACCCAGACACACAGAAGATCATCGTGAGTCGTGAGCTGCAACGTAAAACTGAATGAGAAAGATGTGGATCATGATGTCAAGAAGCAAGTGTCTATCCAGAAATCATCGACCGAGCTACGAACGAAAGAGAAGCTGCCGGTCATGGAACAGTATTCGCTGTGTATCGGCACGAATGACAATGGACATAATACATCGTCCATGTCTGATAATGAGTTACTCGATACAAATGATATCACGTTGTCTGCAGATGACGATGAGTATAAGATCGAGAACGTACCCAAAAATGTGCGTTATAATTTGCGTGAGAAAGTAAACGAGTGTCATATAGGAGCCAAACACGTATGAAGAAGCGTTAAATTCCGAGGAAGCTGCTAAATGGCGAGATGCGATGAAAGATAAAAAAGCAAAAGGTTTTACGCAACGAAAGGATGTTGATTATGGTGAAGCGTTTTCAGCAGTGGGCAGCAGAAGATCTATGGTGATGTTTCAGTTCGACGAGAAAACTGCGTTTTTGAATGGTGGCCTGGACGAATAGATTTTTGCGGTGGCACCGAAAGGACTGGACATGGAGGAAGAGAACATCCAGAGAGCAAGCATTCAGAGTGTGGAACAAGAAATTCATGAAGTTCCAGATCAATGTGTGTTCAGCGGCTATATCAACGGTGTGAGAGTCATGTTATTATTGTACGTGGATGACGGATTGATTTTGTCGAAACGCAGAAACACGATTGAGATAGTGATGAATTATCTGTCAGATAATTTTGAGATGATATGAGGCAGCGTTGGTCATTACGTCGGCATGGAGATATATCGAAACAGAAAGAAGAAGACGATTTTCATCAGTCAGAACGCATACATCAAGAAAATCGTCGAAAAGGATTCGAAGCACATTTCGAATCCAGCCGACAGCAATGTCATATTGACCAAATTGTGCGAAGAGGGCACCGTCGATTTCCCGTATCGGCAAGCGATGGGATCGCTTATGTTTGCCGCTATCGTGACCAGATCAAACATTTCATATGCCGTGGGAGAAGTAAGCATATTTGGACAAGCCAGAAGAACCCCATGTTTCGGCCGTCAAGCGCATTCTTCGATATTTGAATAAAACGGCCGGAAGAGGAATCGAGTATTCTGGATCGTCGACAACATTGAGAAGATATTCCGATGCTGAATATGTACACGATGTTGACACGCGAAAGTCAACAACCGGCTATGCATTTGTTCTGGGCGAGGGCATTATCACATGGAAGAATCGTCTGCAGAAGACAGTGGCCCTTTCCACTACCGAAGCTGAATTCATGACGTAATGTGGGCTGCGTTCAACAGAGTCCACTAATACTGTTGCTATGAAGGTTGATAATCCTCGTGAATTCGGGATGATGCTGCTTGATAATTCAGCCAGATTATCGTACTCCAATTTTATTGTAAATTTATATTTACGGATGTATTTAATATTTAATAAAATAAAATTGTAAACCGTTTGAACAAAATCTTTATTAAATATTTATCAACACTTGATATCTTTATTTTCGCTTGTTGTGATCTCGATGGAATCTCGTTTCGAATAGGAAGAATTTTCTTTATTTATTTTTCAGCTTAATTAAAACCGCCAAAAATTTGATGGTTTTTACATATTGACATCTTTGTTTAAACATGTTAACTAATTACTATTTCTTTAAATTTAATCAAATAATAAGTGACATCTCTTATTGTGTAGCTAAACTAAGTTTGTCGTGAGCTTTCATGTGTGTACAAGATAATTTTATAAATTGAGCAAACTGTTATATAAATCAATTTTGACAATAATTCTTCTGTCAAATAAAAAATTTAAATAATAATAAACAGTGGTGTTGTGTTGTGATTAGAACGATAAAAAATAAGCTAAGTTTCTCAAAAAAAAAAAATAAATTTATAATACTGAATATTTAATTCTAATGTTGTGTTTGTTTTTAGGTGAAGATTGCGCTGATGATATTCTGCTTCAACATTCCGCCGGCCATGAATCATCTGATTCATTGTATGTGATGGGCAGCTTACACAATTTATGGATGGGTCGCTGGATAATTTTGTCGGTGTTTGCTACTCGGATGGATACTATCCGAACCTTGCCATCATTTGCAGGATGTGTTTCAACTACTCTAGCCAATGCCCAACATGTAGACGGTAAGTTTGATTCAGCGATTAATACTATATCTCCTGCCGCTGGATTTTTAGACTCACTTGTCCACTTATTTCTTTTTTGTAGGATAGTGAGATAATCCATATGCCACCGTTTCCAAAAGTGCTGTTGCATATGTTTAACCATACCCCATCTGGTCGATGGTGAAATGTTTAATGACTGTGAATCATCTGCGATGTCGGTGAAAGTGCGCCCGATTAAAAAATGCGCTGGCGTAATGCAGTCGATGTCTTCTGCTTCGTTGGCTGCCATTGGCCTCGAATTAATGATGGCCTCTATTTTTGTCATCAATGTGCCGAATTCTTCCATGGTGAGTATGGTTTCTCCAACCACCCTCGTTAGTTGTATTTTCGCCTGTTTTACTGCCGCCTCCCATATACCACCCATATGGGGCGCTCCTGGTGGAATGAATTGCCAATCTATTTTATGCTGTAGCAGCGCTGCGGCTATGTCTGATGACTTGGTTTTTAGGAATTTAAATAATTCTCGCAATTGATTGTTGGCACCTACAAAATTAGTGCCATTGTCACTGTAGACTGTGTGACAATTGCCTCTTCTTGATATAAACCTTGATAAAGCTCCCAGGAAACTTTCAGTGGTTAAGTTTCCTACTGTCTCGATGTGCACTGCCTTTGTGCTTAGGCATACGAATATACAAACGTACATTTTATGAGGAATTTGACCTCTGCGTCTTACGGGATGCACTTTGAACGGTCCACAGTAATCTACTCCGACTTTGTGAAATGGGTGTGAATATTGTACCCTATCTGCTGGTAAATTCGCCATCAGCTGCTTTCCCATTGTTGGGTTTTGTTTTATGCACTTGATGCACTTGTGCACAATTGTTCTGGAAATCACTTTGCCTCTTATTATCCAGAACCGTCGCCTTGTAATGCTTGTAAGAAGGCTTACCCCCGGATGATTATGTAGGTTATGCATATCTCGTACAATGCATTTTACTGCGTTATGACTCGTCGGTAGGATAATAGGATGCTTCACATTAAACGATGCGACTGATTTTTGTATCCGGCCTCCTACCCGTAGTACTCCTGTGTCATCCAAAAATGGATTCAGACTGATAGGCTTCGTGCGCCTCGGTAACCCCTTTTTCTCTTGCAATGCATCTATTTCTGCTTGAAACTCGGTTTGTTGTATGTATTTAATTAATATCAACTCCGCAGCCATCATCTCCTCACGATTGGTGTCGCTTGAATTTTGCTTCTTACAGTAGTTGATGAACCGCCTCATTAATGCTACTACCTTGGTCATCTTATGGAAACTTGAGTATCTATTAGTAAATTCATCAAAAAAACTGGTTGTTGATACGGCATATGATTGAATTTTTGCAGGACGTAGTTGCTCTATTATCGCACTCTGTTCTGACAAGTTTTTTGTATGAATCATCTTGGTTCTTTGAGCATCAATCAGCCAATGTGGCCCATGCCACCACAGACTACAATTTACCAAATCTTTCGTATTTATGCCTCGAGAAGCGATATCAGCCGGGTTGTCCTTAGATCCGACGTGCCCCCAATTTTCTCGCTTGTATTTTTGAATGATGTCGCTCGTTCTATTGGCTACAAAAGTTGTCCAGCGCCTGGGATGCGCCGACAGCCAATCCAACACTATTTTTGAGTCGGTGAATAGTAGAATTGTTGTTATCTTGATAGTTAACGCCGATTCCACCAACTTCATTAGATTGGCCAATAACAATGCACCCATCAATTCGAGCCGTGGAATACTAATTTGCTTGCCCGGTGCAACTCGAGATTTCGCAGTGATTATATTGGATTGCAGGCCATCCTTTGTGTTCACTACTGCATATATAACGGCGGCATAAGCATGTTCGCTTGCGTCGCTAAATCCAATTAAACTTATTTCGTTGCTAGTATGCACCCATCTTGGAATTCGAATTGCTGGAATTTCACGTAAATCTTCTTTGATTTTTATCCACATTTCCGATAATTTCGTTGAAAGATCTTCGTCCCAGCTCAAATCATGCATCCACACTGCTTGAAGTAAAATTTTCATGCGTATTACAATCGGTGCCAACCAGCCAAGCGGGTCGAAGATTCAGCTAGCATCCGATAGTAATGTTCGCTTGGTATACGCTGTTCGATCAGGTAGTTCGGTTGTAAACTTGAATGAGTCTCCACAAGGATCCCATTGCAGCCCTAATAAGCCCTTTGGCGACTGTGAATGCTCTCCGATGTCCATGATATCCCCACTTGTACCTTGAATAAATGCCCTAATCTCTTCATCATTGGTCATCAATTTGCGCAGCTTAAATCCATTGTCCTTTAATGCAGTTATTACTTGCGTTATCAATGTTTCAGCTTGTACCCTTGAATTCGACCCCGTCATCAGATCGTCCACATACATGTCTTGTTGTATGGCTTGTACTGCTTCTGGTTGATTCGCTTGTAGCTTCATACCCACTTCTTTAAGACTACGGGTTGCCAAGAATGCTGCTGATGCGGTGCCATACGTTAATGTTTTCAACTGGTATGTGTTTGGTTGTTCGTTTGAGTTATTTCTCCATAAAATGTTTTGATATACTTGATCCTCCTCGCTCACCCAGACCTGTCTATACAGTTTCTCCACGTCCCCGCATATGACGAACTCATGGGTGGCTGCACAGTTGGTCCAACTAATAAAATATCATTCAATGATATCCCGGTTGACGATTTGGTAGAAGCGTCGAAGACAACTCGGAGCTTCGTGGTTGTGCTGCTGGCCTTTAGTACCCCGTGGTGCGGAAGATAATATTTGTTTGCTTTGCCATTTCCTTCTACCCGCTGCATGTGTCCTAACTCTTCGTACTCCGTCATAAATGCTCGATATAACTTCCCAAAGTCTTCATCACGATCGAACCTTCTCTCCATTGATTTCAAGCGGTTGAGTGCGGCATTGTATGAGGTTCCCAGCATTGTACCAGGCTGCTTGAATGGCAATTTAACAACAAATTTGTTGTTTGCGGCTTGTCTGGTCGTTGTTTGAAACAGCTCTTCGCATTTCTGTTCTTCGGGCGATCTCGTTATACTTTTCGGCAACTCTTCTACCTCCCAGAACCTGCGGAGAGACTTATCGATATCCAATAAAATGTTAAAGTTTTCAGCTGTACCGATATGCGCTTGATCCGTGCTTCGCCCAGCAACTACCCAACCAAAGATTGTACGAACAGCTGTCAGCCCACATGATAATGCGTGCTGCTCAGATAGCAAGGCTTTAAAGAAAATGTCGACTCCTAATAGTACGTCAATGCGACCACGCTTATTGAATGCTGGATCTGCTAATATTAATCCACTTAAAGTTTGAACGTCTTGCTCCGACAGCTTAAATTCGTTGTGCACACCGGACACCTTAGGAACTATGAACGCCTGTGTTGTTAATATTGTCGAATTATTTTGCGCTGCAATGACCAGCTCAGTAGATCCTCGTGTTGTGCCAATTCTCACTTCGCCAAGTCCCTTCACCATGACCCTTGCGTTGGTGCGTTTAAGTCGTAAACCTTGCATACACTCCTCCGAAATAAAAGACGTCTGTGAAGCGGAATCCAGTAATGCTCTATAAGTTTGATACTGACCACTGCGATCCTTGATTTTAATTATTGCAGTCGGAAGTATACCTTGTGCAGCTGTATAGACTGTGTTGTGTGATTGTATGATTGATTCCTCTGCTTCTTCTGCTGGTGATAGATCAGCCTTATGAACGGTCGTATTCGGTTGCTGCTCATTCTCGAACCGCTTTTCATCCGCTGCATGTAGTGATGTGTGATGTTTGGCATGGCAACGTTGACACCGTGCCCTTGATCTGCAATCTCGTACTCGATGGTTGCCATTTAAGCAATTAAAAGACCTATTACTCCTTTGAATGGTTTCTGTTTTCTGCTGTGGTGTCATGGCTTCATAAACACTGCATTCGAAGATTCTATGTCCGACTTGGTTACATATTGGACACATAATTCCTGGCGATGTAGCTACTGCACATGATCGTGTAATTGAATGAACTGGACCGCCTTTTTTAGAGTAACACTTCATTGACTCCACCATGTCTATTCTTCGTCCAAGGAATTTAAGTAGATCCTCTAATGTGGGAAAATCGTTTTCGGCCATCTCCTGTGCCCAAAGAGATCTGGTTTCATTATCCAGCTTGTTTAGGGCTACGTATATCAACCATGGGTCTCTTCGCTCTGTCTCAGGACCTAGTGCTTTTAACCCCCTGAATGATTCGTCTAATGTATCCGCAAACTTTCTTATATTAGACGAGTTTGGCTGCGAGATGCTTTGCTGCTCCATGTATGCTTTGATAAATGCGTTGACCGTGTGCCGCTTTCGATCGTACCTTTGAATCAGCTTTTGAAATGCCTCAATGTAACTGGCATCCGTTACTGGTAAATGTCTGATGAGTGCCGCTGGTTCTCCTTTCAATAGTCCCTTTAGGTACTGGAACTTTTGCACTCCTGTTAAGTTGCCTCGGTCGTGAATAGTGGACGTATAAATGTCAACAAAGGACTGCCACTCCATATAATTGCCATCGAATATGGGAATGTTGAGTTTCGGTAGTCGTGCTTCTATGGAATGGTGCTGCGATGCGTTCATGGTGTTGTCCAGTTGTGCCCCTGTTGGCTGTTCGGTAAGACTTTTCTTACGACTGGTAGCATTCAGCTTTGCGATAACGGTATAGTAATTGTCCTCGAACTCGGACAGATCTGACTCTACTTTGCTATCCAAATCGAACATTTCACGTTCTATAGCTTGGAACTCGCTTAACAATTTGGCTGCTCTTTCTTGTCTCACCGAAACATCACCAATGCTTATATTGTCCATGTTGCCCTTTGCAAATGTCAGCAATTTCGTCATGGATCCCTTTACTACTGCTCTTTGCTTCTTGAGACTCTCCATTTTGATTGTTTGCACTTTTTGTTATTTAAATTAATGTGAATATTTGTATTTTATTTTTAGGTTCACTAAACGCACTTGAATCCGTGTTAAAGACAACGGTAAATGGATCGACCGAAATATCGCTTGGTTTGAGCACGATTAGCGTTACGCTTGAGCTTTGCTGTATGGACCGACAACTTAGCGCTTTAATTTTAATAACGCGCTTACACAGTTAACTTGCACTGAATAAATTAATGCGGTTATACTTACAGACCGCTACAACGTGTTTTCTGGAAACTTTCACCTTTATCCGATATTTTAAGGTGTGGCTTGATTGGGACGACTAAAAATATTGCGACTGATTGTGAGGACGCTTGATTTTCGCAAATATGCAATATTCTGTCCCTGTTTCGGCGCCAATGTTGCTATGAAGGTTGATAATCCTCGTGAATTCGGGATGATGCTGCTTGATAATTCAGCCAGATTATCGTACTCCAATTTTATTGTAAATTTATATTTACGGATGTATTTAATATTTAATAAAATAAAATTGTAAACCGTTTGAACAAAATCTTTATTAAATATTTATCAACACTTGATATCTTTATTTTCGCTTGTTGTGATCTCGATGGAATCTCGTTTCGAATAGGAAGAATTTTCTTTATTTATTTTTCAGCTTAATTAAAACCGCCAAAAATTTGATGGTTTTTACATATTGACATCTTTGTTTAAACATGTTAACTAATTACTATTTCTTTAAATTTAATCAAATAATAAGTGACATCTCTTATTGTGTAGCTAAACTAAGTTTGTCGTGAGCTTTCATGTGTGTACAAGATAATTTTATAAATTGAGCAAACTGTTATATAAATCAATTTTGACAATAATTATTCTGTCAAATAAAAAATTTAAATAATAATAAACAGTGGTGTTGTGTTGTGATTAGAACGATAAAAAATAAGCTAAGTTTCTCAAAAAAAAAAAATAAATTTATAATACTGAATATTTAATTCTAATGTTGTGTTTGTTTTTAGGTGAAGATTGCTGCTGATGATATTCTGCTTCAACAAATACTATACATCGACAATCAGAGCACAATTCGGCACAACCAAATGAATTGATAATCTGTGATGAAATATATTATTTTTATCTATAAACGCATTTATTTTACTATAATATTTCATTTGTGCAGTGACAATTCGATTTTCAATTATATTTTGTTTTGGCTACCCGGGTAGTCGGGTATAGTCTAAAAGGGTAAAACTTTACAATAAGTAATAATTCAGTTTGTATAAAATATATGGTATATCTAACTTTTGTTCAAAACTCATTACAAAATCTACAAATCTAGAATGGCATGTAAATAGGATGGTCTAACTTCAAAATTACAAAATTTACAGACGTTTTAAATCATAATGGCTAACCGGGTAGCCGGGTATAGACACAAGGTTTAATATTTTAATAATTGAACTTTGATTTGTTTGTTTATGTATCAGTCGAGTGTCTTTTGACATTTCTTTTTTATCCACAAAAATAATAAATTTACCTAGCATAAGCAAGGAGGGGCAAGGTACGCAGTACTTTGAACAGACAGCTAGCAGGTTATAATCCGTTGCAAAGGACAACGGTATGATAATCTCAATTATCACATTTCGTTGTGTTACCCTACTACGTACATCCATGCTTAGATATATACTAATCAACAAGTTCCCGTAATAACCACCGTGTGGCGCTCCCATCGTTCCGATTTGAGTTCTGTTTTTTGTTAAGTTGGTACATCTGTTGTTGATATTCCCTCTAATTCTTAGCGTCATAGCTTGACATTTGCAAAAGTTATGTAGTCAAGAGTACATCTATCTCTGTGTGTGTTGGCGATTATTTACAATTTTAGACATGATTTTCGAGGCTGAATCCGATCCCACATTCATCAAAAGGATCATTACTGGAGACTAGACGTGGGTTTATGAGTACGACACGCAATCCAGATATCAGGCAAGTGAATGGCGTTCACCAAAAAAAAAAAACACGTCGTTTTCAGTCAAAAAAGAAGGCAATGCTCACGGTTTTCATGGATTACAACGGTGTAGTGCATCATGAATTTTTGCCAGAAGGCCGGACCGTAAACAAAGAGTATTATTTGGGCGTTATGAGACGTTTTCGTGAAGTAATTCGCCGAAAGAGACCAGAATTGTGAGCAGAAAACTCGTGAATTTTGCACCATGATAACGTTGTTAATAGGCAAGGCTGGGCAGTAACGAATTACATGTATTTGAATTACGTAATTAAAATACAAATTACAATTTGTAATTTGTATTTTAATTACTCATTCTCCAAGTAACAGTATCTTGTATTTTAATTACATAAATTCTAAGTAATTGTAATTTGTATTTTAATTACCCCAGTTTTTAAAATTTCTTATTTAAATTTTTACAAGGCTTATTAAAATCTGATTCCAGAGCCATCAGTATAAAACCTAATCTTAATATTCGTTGTTCTAATGATACGTTTTTTCACTAAACGAATTTTGTCAAATAAAATTTGTCAATTTACAAATGTAAAGTAATTGTAATTTGTATTTTAATTACTGAGTTTGCTGTAACTAGGAAAAGTATTTTAATTACTCAATGTAATGTAATTTGCCCAGCATTGTAATTAGGTAATTGTCATCATTGTTGGCAATGGGCGATATTGGCCCTTAACAGTTGAGTGCGATTTCAAAAATATAATTTTGTAGAACTTTTACTAAACGAACGATTCGTATGGATTAGGGTTTTTGACTAGGTAATAAAAGGGCCTATTCCAAGTGCTTTGACTTGTGGTAATTAAAGGACCTATTCCAAGTGCTAGCCAAACCTTTGTCATCATTGCTGGCAATGGCCGGTATTAGCCCTTGAGAATTGAGTGCGATTTCAAAAATATAAGTTTGTAGAACTTTTACTAAACGAACGATTCGTATGGATTAGGGTTTTTGACTAGGTAATTAAAGGGCCTATTCCATGTGCTAGCCAAACCTTTGTCATTATTGTTGGCAATTGCGGATATTGGCTCTTGAGGGTTGAGTGGTATTTCAAAAATGTAATTTTGTTGAAATTTTACTAAACGAACGATTCGTATGGATTAGGGTTTTTGACTAGGTAATTAAAGGGCCTATTCCATGTGCTAGCCAAACCTTTGTCATTATTGTTGGCAATTGCGGATATTGGCTCTTGAGGGTTGAGTGGTATTTCAAAAATGTAATTTTGTTGAAATTTTACTAAACGAACGATTCGTATGGATTAGGGTTTTTTAATTAGGTAATTAAGGGTCCCATTCCATGTGCTAGCCAAACCTTTGTCATCATTGTTGGCAATTGCCGATATTGGCCCTTAAGTGTTGAGTGCGATTTCAAAAAGATAATTTTGTAGAACTTTTACTAAACGAACGATTCATATGGATTAGGGGGTTTGACTAGGTAATTAAAGGGCCTATTCCAAGTGCAAAACCTTTGTCATCATTGTTGGCAATGGCCGGTATTAGCCCTTGAGAATTGAGTGCGATTTCAAAAATATAATTTTGTAGAACTTTTACTAAACGAACGATTCGTATGGATTAGGATTTTTTAATTAGGCAAGGCTGGGCAGTAACGAATTACATGTATTTGAATTACGTAATTAAAATAGAAATTACAATTTGTAATTTGTATTTTAATTACTCATTCTCCAAGTAACAGTATCTTGTATTTTAATTACTTAAATTCCCCAGTTTTTGTAATTTCTTATTTAAATTTTTACAAGGCTTATTAAAATTTGATTCCAGAGTCATCAGCATAAAACTTATCATAATAATCTTTTTCTAATGATACGTTTTTTCACTAAATGAATTTTGTCAAATCAAATTTATCAATTTACAAATGTAAAGTATTTGTAATTTGTATTTTAATTACAAATGACAATTCAAAGTAATTGTAACTTGTATTTTAATTACTCCACTCGAAAGTAATTGTAATTTGTATTTTAATTACTGAGCTTGCTGTAACTCGGAAAAGTATTTTAATTACTCAGTGTAATGTAATTTGCCCAGCCTTGTTAATAGGAAAACATCGTCTGCAACAAAGTTGTTGAGCTGCCATTGAAGTTGCTGCAGGATTACTTCGTAGTTAAAACCAGACAATCCTTTACAAGATGCTCCCAGTTCGCCTTGGGCTTGTTTAAAAGTTTCGATTCCTTCCCAATAGTTCGTCATGTTGTAATAGATTACTAATGTCCGATTCATGGCTACCAATTAAAGTTTGCCTAAATTCTCGAAATATATTCCTGTTGAATAGTTAAATGGGGTAACCTTGATCTGAGCTTGCGACTGTCCTAGTATGCAGCAAATTGAGAGTAATCCTATAGTGCAAGATAATTTACTTTTCTTAAATTCCTTGCTTGTCTGTGAGGCTGCACTCTTTGGTTTTGGTTGTCTTTTCCGGGCAGCGGTACTACGTGGTTGTTCTTCCTGGTCCTGTTCCGTCTAGGCTTTGGGGGGTTGGTAGTTTTTGAGTTATGCTTGTATCTTTAACTGTATCATTCTTCTTGTTTTGCATGTTAATGTAGTCCCTTGGCTCGTTAGATATCGGTAGGCAGCATATTTTAGTAATATTCCCTTTAAACGTATTGTTTCTGTATTTGAGTGTGACTACTCTAACAAGTCCATCTGGTCCTGGATGAAGTTCAACGACTCTTGCTAGTGGCCAGAGCGAAGAAGGTAGTTGTTCGTCTTTGAGGATTACTAGTTCTCCCAATTGGATGTTAGGTTGTTTTTGCAACCATTTTGGCCTTCGTTGTAGTCGTGAAAGATATTCCATATGCCATTTTTTCCAAAATCCTTGACTGAGCTTGGTAAGCAAATTCCATCTTGTTACGGTTTGGATACTCTCCATATCAGGTTGTGGCATTGATATGATGGCCATTCCTATCAGAAAATGTGCCGGGCTTAAACCCCCGTCATCATCTGAGTCGTTTGAGAGTGGAGCTAGTGGCCTAGAGTTCAAGCATGCCTCTATTTGAGCTAGAAGTGTTGAGAGCTCCTCAAAAGTTAATGTATGAGTTCTAATTACTTTGCGGAGGTGTTGTTTTGTTGACTTGACTCCGGCTTCCCATATTCCTCCAAAGTGAGGACTTCTGCTTCCTGTTGCTATACCTGCCATTGCAGTTGTTTGTTTGCTCCAACAAAATTTGTACCACAGTCACTGAATATCTTCAGACAAATTTTTCTTCTTGATATGAATCGTCGGTATGCGGCCAAAAAAGCGTCTGTTGATAAGTCACTATCCCTTTGTTGTTTTGTTACAGCGGCCTTTCCACAATTTTATATTAATCGGACCAGCATAGTCTACTCCGCTGTTAGTGAATGGTGGTGCTGGTGTTATTCGTTATTTTGGTAACATGCCCATTAGCTGGCATGACGCCAGTTTCCTCACTCTCGTACAGACTATACATTCATGTATAGTGTGACGAATCATATATTTGGGATTCATTACCCAGTACTGTGTTCTCAGCTGTGCTAAAGTTGCTTGATTGCCACCATGTAGTGTTTTTATATGAGCTTCTTTGATAAGAAAACTTGACCATTTTTGTGACCTCTGGGCATTATTATCGGATGTTTTTCTTCAAATAGGAGATTAGAATTGGTTATTCTACCTCCGACTCTGAGTAGGTCATTTCCGTCTAGAAATGGAGTTAGCGTCATGATTGTACTATTCTTTGGTAGATTTTGATTCGCTTTTAACTTGCGCGATGCGTTCAGTTCCTCTGGTTTGAAATGGGAGTTGTTTTTAGTTTTTGATTTCGCAACAAGCCGTTGTTACGAAGAGAATCTATCGAATTCAATCACAGGTTTTTTCACTGTTGTTGTAAATGTTCTTATTGATTTTCGTTCCATGCTGGCCGCTTGTTCCATTTCTTCATTATTGATTTTTGTTATTGGATAGCTCAAATCCTTTAGCCATGTTGGCCCTTCCCACCAAATTTTTTGGGTTAATAATTGAACTGGGTTTAATCCTCGAGATGCACAGTCAGCAGGATTCTCATTAGAGACCACGTGATGCCATTGGTTAGGATCGGTGATGGCTTGTATTTCTGTTATTTTGTTCGCCACAAAAGCCTTATGGTATTGTGGGTTTCCTTTTATCCAACCCAAAACTGCTGTGGAATTGCTCCATCAAAATGTTGATATATTGTTGTTGATGTTCAACGCATGTTTGACATTTTTGAGCAATTTAGAAATATAATCTAATCTTGGTAGGGATATTGTTTGGTTTAACGGTGCAACATTTGTTTTGGCTGCAATTAATGTGATTTGGTCGTTTATTTTACTGTATATCACTGCAGCATATGCTTGATTCGAGGCGTTACAGAAACCATGTAGTTCAATTTTGGCGTCACTGTTGTAATTTATCCAACGGTGAATTCTGATTTCCTCTAAACGTGGTAATTCCATTTTGTAGTTTAACCATCTTTTTCAACATTTAAGTGGAGTTTTTCGTCCCATCCTACACCGGAAGCCCATAAATCTTGAAATAAAATTTTTCCCTGGATCACCACTGGTGCTAACCATCCTAACGATATTGTTGTTTTAGATCCTGGCAAAATAACTTTGAATTGAAAGAAGTCTGTTGAAGAGTTCCACAGGAGTTCAAGTGTTTTCACTGTATCACTAAATTCTATAGTGTGGAGTCCTGTTTCATTCAGATTTTCTGGAAGCTCTTCTAATAATGCCTTTTCATTGCTGGACCATTTTCTGAGGTTGAAACCTCTACCGGAAAGGAGATTTAGTAGTTCCCTTTTCGCAGCGATTGCTTCTGCGATTGTGTTAGCTCCAGGTAGAAGATCATCCACATAGAAATCGTTTTGAACAATCTTTGAACCAATTGGATATCTTGACGCTTCATCAATGGCTAATTGTTGTAACGTCTTTGTAGCCAAATAAGTTGCAGACGCTGTTCCGTATGTGATAGTTTTTAATCTATAACTGCTCATTGGCTTATTTGTCTCAGATCGCCAGAGGATTCGTTGAAAATCTTGATCTTCGCGGGCTATTCTGATCTGTCTGAACATTTTCTCAATGTCCGCTGCAATCACGTAACGATGTTTTATCCATCTGATCAATAAATCAAAGACTATAAAATAAATCAAAGTTGTCTTGTAATGTTGGACCTACATGCATCCTTTCATTTAGTGATGTTCCTGTTGTTGTTTTGCAGGAAGCGTCAAAAACTACCCTCAATCTCGTAGTTGTGCTATCTTCTTTATGACAGAATGGTGTGGCATGTAGCAAACCCGAGAAGAATCTTTTTCCGCATCATCTTTAATCCATATAGTTCCATGTGGTTCAACTGGATGTACTCGTTCATGAAATTGTGATATTGATTCTTAAACTTTTCATCCTTCTTGAATCTAGCTGTTGCTTTACTTTTAGATTCTCCTATTCCCACTTCTTTGAACTTGTTATTGTGAAGCGGCATTCGAACTTCGTATCGTTCATTTGTTAATCGCTTGTGAGTCTCTTCATAGTACTGCTCACAATCGATCTCTTCAGCAATTAGGCTTCGTTTAGGATGCAGTTCTTCGGATTCCCAAAAGCATTTTAATTGTTTGCCTATCTCTGCTAATGTGACGTGGCTATTTAACCGGGTGACTGAAATGCTGCTGGTTTGAGTTAGACAACCAGATATGATCCATCCTAGCTCTGATCTTTGCTCTATGCACTTATGATGCGGATCCCTTTTTATGTTTTCTAACATGATTTCTCATATGTCGGCACCTATTGAAAGATCAATGTGTAGAGTATCGAAAGTAGGGTTGGCTAAGATTACTTCTTTTTGTAGTTCGCTGTCTAAACCCAATGGGGTCAGGTGTGAAGTTGCTCGGGGATTCAAGTTGGCACTTGCGGTCAGCTTCGTAACTTGCAACTACCACAAGTGCTCGTGTTACCTCCACATGGTGACCGCTGGTAACTAGGTTGCTGATTCTTTGGCTTCTAAGCTGAAACACGGCGCTAAAGGAGTCAACCTTAAACAAATCGCTGGGCTGGATTAAGGTGTTAATCGTACCGTGCCGATAATCGACCAGACTGGGGACCCAGCTTTACAACTAGCTCAGTTGCTAACGGTGGATTCGGATACTTGGCGCCCTCCGGATTAAGTAGCCTTAACTGTGTACTGCGGATCTCTGCACAGATGGACACTTCTTTCTCCGCTACTCGTGGGACCAATCATGGATCCAAACAAAAACACACAACAACAAAAGGAGTCCGGCTCTCTAAAATATCCGGAAAATGTGGACAACGAGACTCGGGTCTTTAGACCTGCCTCTAAGTCTACAAATATTCGACGGGGCATAAGCTCAAGGGAGGCTGGTCCCTCCACTCGGGTCACCAAATCTGAGTATAGAAATACAAAGTGGAACCAAAGCACGAATGAAGCTAGTTCCTCAAAACCAACCTATAATATTAGGAGGAAGGCCTGGCGGGTCCTGGTTAAGATCAATAATATTTCGCCAGAAGACAGAACGGATAAAGACAAAGCCACGCTTGCGTGGGCAAAAAAAGTCACCGAGAAAAAGCCGGAAGGCAATTCAGCTGTCTCACAGCTTAAAAGAAACAGATCTAAGAAGGAAAGTCCTAAGATCGCAAACCGAACAAAACTTCAGGCTACCGCTAAGAGGCCTTTTAACGAGGTCTTCAAGGATCAGCTGGTTGTGGCAGTTATTGACAAATCCCAAGAGGATGGCAGTGTCACGCCCGCCAATTGGAGGAAGGTGGAAGGGGCTTTAGCCACCACCTAACTGAAAGTCCTATCGGAAAATCCAGGACCTGCTCCGAATCAGGTGAAACTAACTGCCTGTGCAGATCAGAGGTCCCAGCTGCTTTATAAGAAGGCAGTGGGGGGACTTGGCGAGGTATGGCCAGGAGCCAGCCTTGCTGTGATTGATAGGGAGGAGATCCCCAGCAGACCAAGAGCTAGGGTGTACCTTCGGAGCCTAGTGATCCGAAGGTGATACTCCAGTTGTTGCAGGTTGGGAACCAAGATTTGCCAACGCACAATTGGAAACTTGCCAAGCTCGAGGAGACAAAGGCTAACTATAGGGCAGCTGTTATCATCTTAAACAGGGAGTCACTGACTGCACTGGAAAAAGCCAACGGTTTAATCAACTATGGTTTCCCTGCAGTTACACTCAAGGTGTACAAGAAGGACGCGGCCAAGCCGGAGGCTCCGAAGTCATCTTCAGAAACTACCGCGGTGCTTGATAGCTCATCTGCGTGCGCGGAGGTAGCCTGCCAAGCGGAAACTCTCTCCACGGATACGGAGAGTCCATGGAGTCTTTAAAGAGGCTCTTAGAGGACTTCTCATCAGGGGATTACTCTGATGTTACTGTAGTGGAGAAGAGGCTGCAGAGGTGACACTGACATTTCTGCAAGTCAACCTCCACCACTCTTAGCAGCATCAGCTACTCTAAATTTAAAAATTGGGAAAGAAGCGACAGATGTCGTCTTGATCCAGGAACCTTGGGTCACGGAAGACCGGGTACTTGGGCTTAAGACTCCCTATTATAGATTAATGCACGAGAAAAAGAAGGTAAGGGTCGTGCATTCTCAACAACATAAGTTGTTTTCTGCCATCAAATTTCAGTAATGGAGGAGCATTGAGGTCGATAAAGGAAACCGCTGGCTAGTATCAGCTTATCTAGCTTATGATGAAGTGGATACTACACCAGTCATTCTTGATGAGCTAATTTTGGAGGCTCAGAAGCGCAAGCTTGGAGTCATCCTTGGGAGTGATGCAAATGCTCATCACACGATCTGGGGAAGTACGGACACAAATGAACGAGGTGAGTTACTCCTGGATTACATTTTAAGTACTAACCTTCATATATGTAACATAGGCAATAAACCGACCTTTATAACTAGTAATAGACAGTAAGTATTTGATATTACTCTTGTCTCAAGCTTTCTGACGACTAGTTTATAAAACTGGAGAGCGTCGGAGGGCCACTCGTTTTCTGATCATTGTTATCTTCAATTTGAAATGGACTTGACCTCTCCAAAAAGTCCAATCTACAGAAACAGGAGGAAACCCAACTGGGATACCTTTAGAACTATGCTGGGTAATTAACTACCAGTTCCGGTGCCAAAACCTCCAAAAACTGCGCAAGAGCTCGATGGCTTGGTGGACGAGTTGTCCAGTGCTTTTAATGAAGCGATCCTGGGCTCTAGTCCCCTTAGCAGACCTAGGGGTAAATCTCGGCCACCCTGGTGGTCCAAGAAGATTCAACAAACACGTCGAAAATGCAAAAGACTCTTCAAATCAAAACAGCACGGAAAACAAAATCTGCTGTAGACTGGGACTCCTATAAGGAAGTCCTCAAAATTTACAAATATCAATTGAGAAGTGGCAAGAATATCTCTTGGAGACTATACTGTGGCAAAATTCAGGAGTCTTCGGAGATGTCTAGGCTACGCAAAGTATCAGCAACTGGTCCTTCCATCCCAACTGTCTCCTAGGGAGGCATGCGAGTGGAGGAGGAAAAGACAGTACTTCATCTTCTTTGCACCTGCCCTCGTCTGGCACGAAACAGACTAAAGTTTCTAGGGGCACCCCTCTTCAAGGACCTGACGGACCTCTGTAGGATGGACGTCAGGAGTATCCAGCGCTTTGTTAACAGCTCAAAATGGTTCCAATGAGTTGGAGGAAACAGTTATACGTGGTATGGCTACGGACCATTTTTGTGTCTATGCCTGGTCCTAGTGGACTGAAACCCAAACCTAACCTAACCTAATGTAATTGGTTAAGATGTTTAGGTTTAAGGTTCTCATTGAAGTATTCCATAAAAAGTTTATTACGCTTTCTAATTAATTCTTTGAGACAATGAATGTCGTAATTTGAAAACCTGTTTCAATAACGACTCTGAAGGTGGTACGAGATCTCCAATATATAATAGAATAAACTCTAATAAACAGAGTGCTTCTCTAGCTGTTACCTGAAGCTTTTTTTGTTTAATATGATCTAATTTGAGAAATCCTACTCAAAATTTTGAATTAGATTATTTTTAGTGCCTCAATTGAAAAGTAATGCTTTAAACGTATATATGGAATTAGAAATTCCAAATTTAATCACACCTTCCATCACGTCATGCATAATATCGACGGAATAGTTTTCCGTAACGTGGAAAGTATTATTGTTATTTAAAACACAATTTTCTTTGCCTATGTATATGACCGTAACAGGGTTAAGTTATTTAATAACGGATAGTGAAATTTTCTACTTTGTTATTTACTTTAAAATTAGAATGACGAAATGTGATTAACTACAAATGCAGATTACGCAGTTTGATGAGGTTCTTCAGTAAAGCGCCAACTCCCAAACTGTTCCATATACAATTAATATTTGTTTTACAAATTTTCCGGTTACATCCATTTAGTTGGCTAAGGTTAG
Organism: Tipula vernalis; assembly: GCA_958295665.1. Lineage (NCBI taxonomy): Eukaryota > Metazoa > Arthropoda > Insecta > Diptera > Tipulidae > Tipula > Tipula vernalis. The sequence continues at coordinate 210,907,679 of OY282560.1, read as the reverse complement.
CCGTATGTGCAAATATCAATAAAAAAGATTTAGTCTAACCTTGAATTTCGTGTAAAAATATCAGGTTTTCACATTAAATTCCAGATCTTGTGATACAACAGAGATTGATATTCACGTTTTGTTGTCCAAGCTATATAGAGTAGTGCTGCTTGAAAATTGGTACAGTTAATATTTGGTATATTTTGTAAATGGATTTACCAAAAGCCGATCTAATTTTACCCACTGTATCACGATTGTTTTGTAAACTAGATTTCCACGAAACTGATTGGATGAAATATCGCAACGTTATGTAAACAGTTGGTGTTAATGGTCATGAACGATGTTTGTCGATTGACGCACATAATTATCCAAAAAGAGTTGTTATTCCCATTTTTTTACTATTAATCGATTTTGGTTGAAAAAAAATGTTTGTATTTCAAAATAAAATTAAGTGATGGATGTGTACTCTGTAAATAACTTCAAAAGTCAACAAAGCAAAGTAAGATAAAAATCACAGAAAACTTTATGAAATATTGCAGATTTTTTTTTTTTTTTGTAACAAAAGAATACACATCTACAAACCTAAGAACAAAAAATTAAATAATTTGTCCAGAAATATAACAAATTCTGTAACAATAAGCCAAGTATTCGTATAATGTGTATCTGATATGAATATTAATAATTATAGGTAAAAGATTCGACCGACGGTGTCTCATAATAATATTAACTTGTTTTAATTTGAATTAAGTGAACTCGTAATCGATACAAGACACGTCCTCAAGAGATTTGGTTTTCACGAATCCTTATAAATAATCCTCATTTATTGTCCAGAACCACCTAACTGACACCTTGTAAATTATGCATTTGCTCCAGCAAGTGTTGCCATAGCTATTTGTTGCGCATCGTTTATGTTATTGAATTGTCGTGCCCCGCCTCGTTTGGCCATTTGCTTAGTTTGGTTATGTATCTTTTAATAAACCATAAGTTCCCGCATCTACTTGTCTGAATTTTATACGTTGTTATAACTGATAAATAACTACTGCAATTGGACCATCTTTTAAAGAAATCGGTTACACTTTTAAAGAAATCGGTCCGCTTATTACAAAGTGTGCAGATTCCATAAGTAAAGTTTCGAATTAACTTTAGCTTCAGCAAAATATGTCATGGTAAACTTTAATTTCAACTTAATTTAAATTCAGTTTCGAAATAGCGTGATTGTTCTCATTTAACTAACATTTCGAGTTGTATAACATCTCACATCATTATCATAACAAATAATTTTATCGCTGTTTGGTTTTTGCACCGTAGATCATAGCAGGGTTGTCACAACCATAATTTGGCAAAAAGAATCGGTTGTCAAACAATGTGAGTGATGAGTCAATTGTGGTTGTGGCACACAACTTATTGTATTGGTTGTGAATCAATAGTTGTGGAAGAGTCGTTTAACTACTTCACAACTAATATTGGTGGTTCAGAAATGACGTTAAACAAAATGTTTTTTAAAGTTTTAATCCAAAATGTAAAAACGACCGATTCCTAAATAATTCACCAAATTAATGTTGTGTATCTGCATTTATAATGTTTTTACTTGGAGCTACAAATTTATACATACTATATGCTATATAAATAAAATTGTGGTGTCTGTAAGTTTTTCGTGATAAATGCTTAAAATGTATGTATGGCTCTGTGAAGTTCGGATACGTTATATAGTATACACACTCAGAAAAATATTTGATATGCGATGCAAATAATTACGTATATGATGACTCCAGTGCAAATTAACGTCGTTTCTCGAAACAAGCTTTGCTCCACAAAAAAAAGAATTTAAGATGCTTCAAAAATCAAAACAAATTGCATTCAAATTTTGTATGATGCTTCTTGCGACGAATTACGTAACAGAATGCATCATTGCAATATAGATGCAAGCTAAATTGAAATTTGATGCAATATGTGTTAATTAAAACGATGCAGCATGTGTCGTAATCTATTACACCTTGTATCACAAATATTTCGATGTCCACAATATCGTTTGGTAACTATTTTTGCATCGAAATATTTTTTGACAATAATTAGGTGTCAGACCTTGGCTAAGCGGCACCAGCAAATGATGTGTATTATATGGTCAAATTCAACATTTGAACCAAAAATAAAAAAAGGGAAAAAATGAAATTAGGTGTTAAATTTTTTTTAAATAAAACTATGCTTGCCTTCGTACCGCATCGTCCACAAATGTATAATAGAACCCATTTCTCTTATTACCGTAGGATAATGCAGGAGAAAATGTTGTTTTGGCGTCAAATGTTTTTTGAACGTAGTTTTAATTGATTTCAAATGAGAAGTTATGGTATTTTGTAAATGTTGTATATCACTTTCAGTTAACTCATAACGAAATAATACATAGTTATTTATGGTACTAGTGAGCAAAACGAGATATTATCCATGAGGGATAAGTTTGTCCCATGAGGCGATAGCCGAGATATGCTCCAGCATCTTCTTAGATGTAGCACAAGCTTTCGACAAAGTTTGGCACCAAGGACTTGAATTTAAATTGCATCGAGATCTACCTAAGCAATTCTATCAAATTCTTAAATCTTATATCGCAGACCGACATTTCCGTGTAAAATATAACCAAGAGTACTCTGAACTAAAGAGAATATCAGCAGGCATACCACAGGGTAGCGTACTGGGTCTTATATTGTACATCCTGTACACCAGAGATATGCCAAATACAGAAGGTGCCACCATAGCAACATTTGCAGACGATACAGCTATTCTGGCGACTGGAAAGTGTATATCAGAAGCAACGATCAAACTTCAAAAAGCAACCGACACAGTGAGTAGCTGGACAAAGAAATGGCGCATTAGCCTAAACGAAGCAAAATCGGTTCACGTAAACTTCACAAACCAGAAAGTTAACTGGATTCCAGTGAAACTTAATTCAAGGCCGGTTCCAAATGCAAATACAGCCAAATACCTCGGAATGACTCTCGATTGCAAGCTTAGATGGAAAGAGCATGTTAAAAAGAAAAAAGAAGAATTGAACATTAAATATAGGAAAATGTATTGGCTAATAGGTAGAAACTCTGAGACATAACAAATTGCTATTATATAAGCAAATACTTAAACCAGTATGGACCTACGGTATTCAACTTTGGGGTTGTACCAAGAAGACAAATGTACAAATGATTCAATGTTTTCAAAACAAAGTGCTGCGTGGCATTGTAAACGCACCATGGTACATTAGAAATGATAACCTCCATAGGGACTTAAACATGGAATATGTAAGTGAAGAAATACAAAATCATGCGAAGAAACACATTCAGCGGATATCTCGGCACCAAAATGCAGACAAACGAAGTTTGTTGGATACCACCAATGCAGTAAGAAGACTTCAAAGGAAGAATCCTTTGGAATTGGGCAGTTGTATTTAATTAGGATTGAGAAAAATAATTACTATGTAAATTCAAACGGGAGTAACCATTGGGCTACTACCCGTCAAATGTGAATCTTCATTTAAGAAAGATAAATTAATTACTAAATGATTTGTAAATCAGTTGTAATATTAAATAAAGGAAAAAAAAAAATAAAAAATAATAAAAATTCCAAAACTTTAATATCATCGACAATGGGTTTTAAAATGAAATTTAAATTAAAATCATCATATGGAGATCGTTTACATAAAAAGGCTTATTAAAAAAATATTTTGTAGGTTTGATTTTAGATTATTTGAACTGTTTACGATTGTAAAATATATGACACCTACTTTATGAATTATGATTTTACTACCAAGCACCCTAGCCACAAAAATTTTTCATGGTTTCAGATATTTTCATTTTATTAAATGGCATGTTTTTAATTTCGGAAGGGGGAGATACAATATTAATCGCGAATTCTGTTACAGTTTTGGATTCACAAAATATGTCCGTCATTGTTTGCTCTGGCAAACCTAATTGATTAAGTTTAGCATAGAAACATTTTATTGAGTTTTCAAAATCACTTATAGTTTAATTTTTAAGTTCCGAAGATCTGTTAAATGGATTGTTGTTGCTATTATTATAAGTATTGTATGTGTTTTCCAAAGAAGAAGTTGCATTTATGACTTCGATTGAGTCTGGATTATTTGTTTCAATAGTATCTATGTGTGATTTATTTAAATGCTTTCTTAAAGCAAAGAAAGTCTGAAAGGTGCAAATACAATTCTTATTTTTAACACATCTCATTTTAAAATTAGACTTTTCTTTCACAAATTCTTGAAATTTTAGATGACTAATTAACTTATTAAGCTCAGAAAATAGTTCATTAAAAAATTGAATAATCACATATGTATATAAAAAAAATGATTATAGATTTAAACAGTTTAGTTAGAAACTGCTACCTGTTGGTTTAGTTTGCAGGATATTTCTTTAATTCTAGACGTAATTGTTCCTTCCATATCTATTTCATAAAAATAGTATCCAATAAATGTCCAGAATGTTTTTAATAAATTGTCAAAATGTTGTCCAAATATATAATGACATTAAAATAAAATATCAACTGCTTCGATAAAAGTATAACTTCTCGGTAAAATTATTATCTCACGTTCCATGCATATATAATAGTTCGACGTTGCTGATTTATTCTCTCCTTCAGCGATAATATATGGATGAGCCAATCCCGGTGCCATTAATTCTTCAGGAGGAAGATTAAGATGTGGTTATAAATAAAAAAAATCAGTTTTATTATGTGGATTGTTCCGAATATGTTAAAATACCATATACCGTTCGGAAAACTATTATTTTGCTTATAATTGCAGAAAATGGTTCCCTTAAAATATTGGCTGAATATCTACCCGCTACGACCTATGGTAATACGTTTTGAAGATAAAAAATATCTTGCATCGATGGAAGTAATTCTGTAAATTAGAATTTGTTAATCGACTAATTTTAAGTAATTAAATGCGTGCCTTAACCATTAATTTCAGGTAAACTTTTAAAATTTGGTCCTTTGGTCTCCATAAAAATTTTCTGAATATGTGGTGAACAGGTTTTCCATTTGTTGATGAAATTTTGGTGTTTTGTTGGATGTATTATCTAGAAGTCGTATAAAATCTGGAAAAATGAACTTAATATAAAAAAAAAAATAATTACCAATATATTTTGACTATTTCAACTTACCAAATCAGGAGATGTAAAAAAAAATGGGAAGTGCTTTGAAAATTTCCCAAATTGAACTGACTGCCGAAAAACATCAAGGCGCATAGTTAAGGTTTCAAGTAGTTTTTGTTTTATAATATCCTTTTGGGTGTGTACATTGAGATTTTTTAATATTAGCAAATTCTCGTCATTATCGATGTCATAAGACGATTTGGTTGTCGTTGGAACTGCTGACCTAGATGCATTTCGTTTCCGACTGATTTTTCCAGAATTATCTTCTGAGGCGTACAATTTTTGTCTTATTCTGTTGAGTCTTGAAATTATATACCCGCGATTTTTTTCCGGTCATACAAGGCGTCCTAATAATATAAATAATTTTAATCATATTAGTCTGGCCATTAAATACAGTGTTTTTTTTTTGGTTTTGATGGGATTTTAAAAAAATAATATTAATCTATATTGACAGAAATTTTAAGCGGATGCAACAGGAGCCGGTATTGGTAAATCGGCCAAGTTGGGAAGTTAACCATAGTTTAGAAGATTCTTTTTATTCTTACACGACTGCAAATATCCCTGAATATGTGTAATGTCGTATAATAATACGTACGCGTTTTGTGTCTGTATTATGAAGGTTTCTAAATCCTGTAACAGTAATATTCAAGTTATCAAAACAAGTTATGATTTAATTACATAGTATATTAAATTACTTGAGCATTTATGTGCATTTGATAGTCCAACCTGCAATTTTGACGGCTCACTGTTGTAGTTTGAGTCTCAGGTAATCCTATTAAAAATGAATATAAAAAGAAAAAATTAATTTCAAATTTTCAATCAAGCAGATTGTTGTTGAACGTAGTCAGATTTTTTAATAAAACAAATATTTATAAATATAAAATAAACTTAACGTACCTCTATTATGATTTTTTAGAATTATCTTTAATTGAAATTCCAAATTATTTTTATGTTGATCAACAAGTTCCATAAAATCGTTCTCACAAATTCCAGTACCTTGAAAATCCGTAAAATAATCTATGTCGTATACGGAGATATTGGCATGCATAGATGCTGAAATCAAAATAAGTAGATATAACATTTTAATTTATTTAATTAAACAAACAATAATGAAATACAGTAAAATTCGCTTATAGCGAACACTCAAGGGACATAATTTTTTGTTCACTATAGCCGGCTGTTCGTTTTAATCAAATATTCGGTTATAATGAATCTTGTTCGTTATAAAAAAGATTAAACCAAAAACAAAACAAAAACGGTTTATTAAAAAATAAAATTAAAACATTTATTAATTATAAACAACTACTGTACTTAAGCCTTAACAATTTATCACTAAAACATAAACTACATAACTAAATTCTGTAGTTTATGTTTTAGTGATGAATTGTTAAGATATAAATTATAAATTAAATTAAATAAGTATGTAGTAAGGGGCAGCATAAAATTTTTAACCAACTTCATATTATTTATTTTGAAAAAAATCGGTTAGCTTAGATTGTTTTAAACTTTTTTTGCGAAAATGCAACTAACTTATTCTCAATCGAATGTAGGTGGTGTAAATCCTTTTCGGTTCCATCACCAATGCTCAAAGCCAACCTAATTATTTTTAAAGAATTTTCCACTTCAGCACGACTTGGCTGTTGGTATTCTTCTACGTCCGACGAATCTTCTTCCGAATCTTCTTCCTGAGTGACTTCATTACGAACTTGGTTCAATATATCATCATCATCGATTTCTTCGGATATCACGATATTATCATCTACACTTAAATATTCCTGTAGAGCGGTATCCCCTACAAATTTTTCTAATTGCGGATTGTTCCACAATAATTCGATATTGGTATTACTGTTACTATTATGAAGTTGTTGACTCGAAGTTCCCGGAAAAAATCCTACCTTACAAAAACAGTTGTTAATTGTTTCTGGTTTGACCTTATCCCAAGCCCTTTTGAGGAAATGCAGTGCATCCAACAAATTAATTTTAAAGTGGATTGCGGAAACAGCCTCTTCATTCTCCAAAGCTGCGATTAATTTTTTCACAATAAATTCGCGATAGTACCCTTTTACAATTTTTATAACGCCTTGGTCCACTGGTTGTGCTACGGCTGTGGTATTTGGTGGGAAGAATGCCAATTTAATTGCCCGTAATCGAGGAATTATTAAATGTGATGGGCAGTTATCGGCCAACAAAAGCACGTTTCTCCCTTCGTTTAGAAATTTTTTGTCCATTTTAATTAAAAATTGTTCCCATTCGACATGTGTCATCCACGATTTTCGATTGTTTTTATACATCACAGGAAGAATTTTGATATTTTTGAAACAACGTGGTTTTGCGCTTTTACCTATAACAAGTAAGGGCAGTTTTTCGGTTCCATCCGCATTGCTTCTAACTAAAACCGTGATCCGCTCCTTGCATAATTCCCCCCCCAGCGTGATCATTATTTCTAAACTCTATCGTTTTATTAGGAAGTATCCTATAGAAAACGCCCGTTTCATCTAAGTTGAATACATCACTTTTATTATATCCATCCAGGACCAGAAGCAGAGGTAATTTTTCATTGACCCATTCTTTAACAACTTCCGAAGATACGGCTGCCTTTTCTCCCACAATATTTTTGAATACAAGGTCGTTTCGCTTCTTAAAGCGGTCGAGCCAACCGTCGCTTGGTTTAAACTCAACATTCAACTTCTCTGCAAATTGTGCAGCCTTTTCTTTTACAAGAATTCCACTTAGAGGAACTTTTGTTACTCGCATTGGTTTTATCCAAATAATTAATGCAGCCTCCACAGTTGGGAATTTTCCATCGCGAATTTTTTGACGTTTTAAATTTACACTAAAATCCTCATACTTTTTCCGCTTTTTTTGCTATTTCAGTGATAGTACTCTTCGCGCAATTAAATTTGCTTGCAATTTCTTGATAGGTGAATTGCTTTTTATCGACCGTTTTCAAAATTTTTAATTTTGTTTCCACCGATATAGAACATCGTTTTCGATACATAACCTAAAATTTGTTAATTAATTACATATTTGTATTTATAATTATAAATCTAGCCTCTTCCAGAGCTAAAAATAATTACAAGTGTAACGTGAACATCGACGTCAATTTTCGAAAGCGCTCACCTCTGATTTGCTAAAAACAAAGGAAACTATTTTTGTAAGTCCTTTATTCGTGTATCGTTTAATACATACATGTCAGTTGAAAGTGATTGGTTCGACAGTTGTGCGGGTGCGGAATATTAATTACTAAATTATTTGTCGGACTTAAAGTACAGTTTAAAATTTTGAAGTTTTTGTGTGTATAGTATCAGAGCCTACTCTATAAATAAGAGCCTCCACATTGACTGTATTTTTTACTAAGCTTAAAATAAAGTACATACATTTTTTGCTTTACTATGAAACTATATGGGAAAACGATTGTTTTCATTTACATTTTTAGTCTATAAGAATTATGAGCTTTTACATTATTTTTATACGAAAATGTTCATAAAACATGTAATTTTATTTGATTGAAAAATCGAATCATGAAAATGTTTATTTCTTAGTGAAAATCCTCTTGGAATATAAACTATTGCTAAACTTTTTTGGAATGTGGTTGTTGTAAAATACGTCATAACATAAAATTTTTAAACAATTATAACCATCTCTTTTTAGTCTCCTTCTAAAAGCATTGCCACATGACAAAAATCTGTCCGAATACAGATTCATATCATGTGGCAATGCTTTATTAACGACATTTTGTTTAAACCATAGATGTCGCCTAAATTATAAACATATAAAAAAATCAAATAGGTGATCGAACCCGGTCGGATTCTAAAATCGGTCTGATTTTTGATTCGGTTAACCATATTTTTGGTGGCTTTTCTCTATTATAATAACTAAATTGTAATAATAATTAGTTTAATATAATTTTTTTATAAATTTACTAAAATTAAACCATTGCTATGAAAGAAATTATGTTAATTTTACGTAAAAAGTTTTCTTTCAAATCGTTTACTCAGCCCGAATCCCTGTTGTGTTTATTTGTGTGTTAAGTGACATCTAGGAATGGGAATAATAAGTAAGAGCTATTTTATTTTATACACCGCTCTCAAATGTTATGACAATTCAAATATTCTAAACAAAAACTTATTTTGAATGGGTCATTAATTCTTGGGAATAAAAATCGACGCCAAATATTAATCATGTTGTATTTATTTTCAGCTGTGACTTAATTTAAATAGTATTTCTAATACTTGAGAAGGCATTCATATTACAGTTAATGTTTGTTGGTTATGTCGTTTATTTGTGATGCATAACAATCTGGGTTGATTTGATTTTTTTGATTTCTTCTCGCTCAATTCATATTATTAAAATTTTTTCTCTTTGACTCTCTTTGATTTATTTTAATTTTGGCTGTTCAACGTATTGTCTTTTTTTACCATTGATTTTAGTTGTGAATAAGTGATGACGTCATTAAATATAATATTCTCTTTTTAATACATATTGTTGTTGTTGTAGAACGTTTTTTAATTTAATTAACTTATTTTCTTTTGATTGTATTCGGAAAATGGGGAAGCTTGAGAATCTGTGCTTTAAATGAGTAAGTCATTGAGTTGTTTATTAGTGATTTCAAAAAAAATTATTTATCTAGGTTTAATTTTTAATTCATATTTCTTCGTCAATCGAAATCGCGTTTTTTCATACAAACTCTATGAAAATAAATTATTTTTTAGTGTTTCTATGTCCTTTATTTTAAGTTCATTTTTTACATGCCGGCTCTATTCATATCAAGATGGTTCTGATAGTATACATAATTAATATTAAATTAACCTAAATATTAAAATAAAAAAAAGAAAAAGAAATTTTAGTGAAACATGTGAAATTTCCCGTTATCAAAAATATATGAATTGAATTCGTTGAACACGATGGATTCCTTTTATTTTAAAATTAATTTTAAAGTTGTTGTTAACTATGTAAAAATCACAAAACATGAACAAAAATGGGAATATAAAGATTTATTTTATCAGGTAAGTAAAAATAATGTGGGATCGTATTTTCGTGTTAACCGTTATTTTTTCTATAATATGTTTGTGCCTCATAATTTTTTTTTTCCTATGTGATACAAGGTTGCATCATAATCTCATCACTTTGTTGATTTATGATATTGCGTTGCATCATATCTCCTGTGAAAAGTGCGTACATAATAGATTATTAAAAAAATATATATGTTTACTTGTACTTTATAAATAAATAAAAACATTTAATAATTACATTGCCAAATTGTATATGTGTACCTATTAAACCTAGTGGTAATCCTTATTTTTAGTAGGTAACGGATAATTTACGTATTTGTGTTGTATACTTTTTGTTTAATGTAACTAAACTATAAATTTTTCTGTAGATGAATCAAGTAATTACAATATGTGATTACAAAGGTAAAACTATAATATTATAGGTTGAGTAATTTAATTTCAATTGCGTTTGTAACCAATTTCAATTGAACCGTAGATTTTTTTCTTGCAAAATCTACATCTAATTTCATTACAATTGCATCGATATAATTTTCGACGCATAAAAGATTGCAAAATTTTCAAGTGTGTGGACGACATCCATAGAGGCAATCCGTAGCTTTCATCTCGATATCTTAGTGAATTTTTAAGTCATATGATTATTTATCTTCTGTATAGAAAAATACAAAGCGACTTACATTTTTAAATTTGTTTAATATTATGGTTTTACAATATTTTCGATATTGTATACCATTTTCAAGGCTTCACTAAAATAGCAAAATAATAACACAAAATGTGTAACTAATAATTTTAAAATAAAGACCATAAAAATTATGGAAAGATAGATAGAAAAAAAACATGGAATAAATGTAAACTTTTAGTATATGACAAGAAATAGTGACAGAACTCAAAAAATTAAATTTTTCAAGAGAGCAAAAGCAAAATATAAAGAGCTTCGGTCTTGAAATTAATTAAACTTCCAAATCAATGCCTAACTGAACTTCTTAACTCCTAACCTCTAACACAACCTTCAACTCAATCATAAATCGACCCCAAATCAACCTTTAAATAATTACACCACCGAACAACTCACTTATCCATAATGCAAGCTAACTAAACTCCGCCAACCCAATCTCAAAATCAACTCGATTCGAAAGCTACAAACCCTATTCACTATCATACCATAATAGCAACGTAAAATCATAAGAGCATACGTACCGTCGTACCATCATAACTTTAAACCTTTGACTCGTATTGTACACAATTGCGTACATACACCTTAAACCTAATTTTTGTGATACTGTGCACTAATAATGCATTTTTTTCAGCGCTATTATAGGCTCTTATGATAACTACCAAAGGAAGAAGGATATTTGGGCGAAAAATAATATAAAACGTCAAAATTACCCAGATAGTGATGCAAAATAAAAGGCTTAAAATTTCTTATGATAAGTGCTTTAAAAATTACAATTTAAATTGGATTGTTAGTACCGTATGTTTATGAATTTATAAACAAAATTGGTTTTTGTTAACAATTATGCATGAAAATTTGTCAAAAGTAAGCATTTTATTATTGAAATTCAATCTAAAAAATCAGTGTACTTAATTGTGTACATGCAGAGTGAAGTGCAATTTACACATTTGTGTACATGCTACTCTGAAAACACTTTCAATCAATATAGTTAACTTTATTTAGATTAATTTATTTTCGAAGATAAATTTTATGTATAAAAAACACACAACAACTTTACTGCTTTATAATTATTTATTAAATTTTACGAAGAATACAATTATTCGATATTGGTGTGGTTTTGTAGGAAATCTCGAAGTAATTATATAAAAGACAAGTTTATTGAAATGACGGTATAAATATTTGATACATTTAATTTATTATTACTATTTTTATTTAATGTTTATCAAGCGAACTCAAAATCTTGAATAATACCAAAAACTTCAAAATCCCCAAAAGGTGCAGTTTAGTTCGAACAAATTACTCGAAGATTAGTATCGATGTTCACATGCAGGTATCGCGTCGATCAATTCCATGTTATTATTATTACACTGAACTCCAAATAAAGCATTGGAATCCATCCACCATTTGACAATTTGAGTTGTCATTTTTGAAACTTTGAATATTTTGGTAACTATTGAAGATAAGTATAAATATTTTGTTTACATTAAAATTACATAAGTTATTAATTATTAATTCTATTTTTCAGGATAAACAAAATTTATACAATACTAAAGGGTAAGTATGTATCCAATCTACATGTTAATTTATATTGTTGTTTGTTCTATTTTAGGATATGTTGGTTAATGTTTTCAGGTATGAGATTTGAATGATTTGGTAAGTAGGTATGTTATGACCATTAGTTTCTAATACATTTTAATTATTTATTTAAATGCTTAAACATTTATCTATACGTAATTAATTTCCATTTTATATTAGGAACGCTGGTAAACGATTTTGGCGTTAACATACTCAATTGCGTAGAAACTTTGACAATCGTTTAACTGTTATGTCGGTATTTTGGCAGAATATGGCATCAAGGTCTAAAATACGTACACACTTGTCAAGTTGTAGGTTCACTTAAATGTAACAGATTCCGAATTCGAGTTATTAGATGATTCGAATGAGTTTGAAAATGATAAAAACTATCCATCTTTTCTAACTAACCAAAATGTGCCTATGAACAACACATTATTCGAGGAAGTGATGAATGACAAGATACATGTACATACATGAAATAAAGGACGTTCAGAGTGAGACTATAATTCTCGAAGATTATGATGTTGTGTTGAATATATGGATTAATTTTCCAAATATAATATTACCAAGAAAGCTGATATGGGAGACAGAAGTTTGACTTCAGAAAATTTGAATTTGCTGAATCGGATACCTACTAATTACCCAGCGATATACGGAATATAACGTATCAACTAAAATACCATTCAGGAGCATTCAGCAAATATTCAGTAAATATTTAAGGATAGGTGGTGTCGATTTATTCGACAAACTTATTTCTTATTACCGAATATTTATAAAATCCAAAAGGTGGATTGTCCGCGTCATATTCCACTTTACCAATACAACATGTGGCAGCTGGACACCTTATCGTTAAGAGCTTAAGAAAATTTGTATTGGGAATAAAAACATAATGAGTCTCTTAGGTTTCAAACAAAATCTTGGAAGAAGGATAGCCTATCGGGAGACGTAAAAAGCGAGACCACTGCCGAAGCAACTCGGCCATTTGTTCGGCCATTAACTGAAGCGCATCCAGCTGGTGTAAATCACCTCCCGTCACATGATGATGCAAAAGAAGCTACCCTGTGCAAAATAAAAATTGTCAGAGGTTCATACAATGGGGTGCTTCGTACAATTCCACACAAAATTAAATTCTAAAAGAATTTGTGTAATTCGACTGAACTATTTTTTTAAGTTCCTTTATTTTTAAATAAAGCTTTATTTATTTATTTTTATTTTTTATTTTCGCTACCAAATGATTGCAGAGGCAATTTTTGATATTTCTTTTGTATTTTGGATTTGATAAAAGTATTTCAAAAGAGAAAATCCTTAAATGGAAAACCTAACTGTTTCGAAAATTCATCCCTCAAAAGTTTATATATGGTGATCTACAACAATTGGCTATAGATGTACACATTTGTAACCTGTTCTGGAAGTTTAATTTTTGAGTTTTTCTACCTAAAAATTAATAGGAAAACCGAGAGAAACATTTTGTTCCTCGTTTTAAAATAAATCACAAGTCAAAGGGTTAAACAATCATCCCGTCATACCATTATTCCATTATACTATCATGACACCATACCATTAAACCATCCTACAATCATACCATCGTACCATCGTACAACATACCATCGTACAAAAGTAACGTTGAAACATCATACCATCATTTATCGATAGATGTTATATCTTACCATCGTAACATCGTACAACCTTACCATCATATAATCATACCATTATACTATCAGACCATCATATCGTAATACCATCCGGCCGTCATACTATTATACCGTCATATCATCATACCATCATTCTAGTATTTATACAGTCATACAATCATACGTACTATCATATGAGTTGCCCATTTCCAAAACTGCCTGTTCCCAGTTGAGCTGTTTGTTGGTAAACCAAAAATTTCAAAAATGCAATTTTCTTTTGAGTTTATGTTTGTATTGCAATATTATTACTAAGTGAGTATTGATGAACAATAAAAACAAATTTGGTTCATGGAAAATGTTTGAAATCTGTTTTAAAAATGAATATGGACAAATGAGTTTTTAAATATCATAAAACATAAATAAAAAATAGAAATAGAAATACAAAAAAAAAAGTTTCCTCAATTGGTTCTTGTTGTTGTTTTACCATTATACCATTCCATCATACCACTATTCCATCATAACATCACACCATTATACCATCATATCATCGTACCACTATACCATCGTAACATAATACCATCATACCTTCATTCCAAATAAATTGATTAAAGTCCGTCTAAAAGAGAAATTTCGTAATCGACATCGTAAATTTAATTTTTCTAATGATTATATGTGATTTGTGTAAAGCCTCGTTCTCACTAGTTAAGTTACTTGATTTCATGAATTTGAATTCAAGTTTACATTCTTATATGTATATTCAAGTTAATTTAATTAAGTAGTTTAAAATGTCACCGATTGTTTCACAAAACTTCGTAGGATTGACAAATTTTCAAAAAAAAATTTGATTTCTGCACTACTCCACTTCATTTTTGTAGATGTCAAAAATTCTACTTCACTATTTTGATAAAGTACTTTCCACACTGCTAAATTTTATAGTATGGTTCATCTCAGACGACTAGACATGAATACTAAAGTTGAAAGATCCATGTCGAAAATGTTTGATGGTAAATAATTCCGGTTAAAATGTTGAGGAATTATTTTTGGGTAAATGAATCCGGTTTCACTGGATCAAACACAATGTTGAAAATGGTGTAAATGTGATGATTAGGCTTAGGAATAGGATTTTTAGGTAAAAAAATATTTTTTTTGGGAAATCCAAACCAAAAATTGGTTGGATAGTTATTCTTTTTAGAACAAATTAAAGCGAATGAGCCCTATATTTTTTAATATTTCCACTTATTTTACGTTTACCACATATTTTATGGTGCATTCCAAATATTTTTAATTTTTCTTCAAGAATAACGTAATTCGACTTTTATAGCTTATAATTTGATCAAGCAAAATATTTTATAAGCCAAATTTTAAATTTAGGTCAATAATTATTTTTTTTAGAAGTTAAAAATGTTTCACTTTGGCCTAAACTACGCTAATTAAAATACATATCTCAATAGTTTACTGCACATTATTTGAATATCCGGAGTTCTTATAGGAAATGAGATTTTGTGATTTTTGTTTTTAGTTGTTAATGTACATGATTGCAAAACAGTTATGCAATTGCAAACTAAATCAACATATGTAGCTACGAAACAGAGTGAAAATTCTACAAATGTTCTTGATATCTAGACTACACCTTACATTAATTGTGGGAATGGATACTAGTGAATCAAATTTGCGATCTGTAGCTCACCAAAAATGTTTTGTGGCTACTCACCTCCATCCCTCTACCTCAGATGTGGATGTCATACTACACTAATAACAAAGGGTAATATAACAGCAGACATTGTAATAAAACCATTTATCAACTATAATCGAAAAAACCACCAGGGAGTGTCTCTGCCGAGTTCTCGTTAGTTAAGTGTTACGAAAATTTAATAATTTGTATTGTTTTATTATCTAATATATTTTGTAATTTGACTTCTAATTTTAAAGTTTTCGTATCACCTGCTTCAGCTCCTCCTAGCTCCATTCAACATAAACCGTGTAATGATGTATATGAGTTTATTTCTATCGCCCATCTAAATGTACGAAGTTTAGTGAAACGTATTGATGAAGTTAGCATTTTGATGCAGACTAAACATTTTGATATTTTGTGCTTGAGTGAGACTTGGCCTCATCCAAAAATATCATCTTCTAGCGTGGCCATTTCGGGTTATAAAATGCTACGTCATGATCATGTTGCTGGTAAGAAAAAATCAGGAGGTGGGGTGGCCGTGTTTTTTACATCGTCTTTAAATAACAATTGTGTTGATCGTGTTGTTTTACACACCACCAAGAATATTAAATAACATCGTCGATATTGTGACTTTGTTTATGGATTGCATAAATAGCTATTCCCATGTGATAATTATCGGTGATTTTAATATTTAGCGTATTTCCTTGACAAATTTACAACAACAATTGCATAGGACAAATCCCGCAAGAATAACATTAACCCAAAAAAAATTGGGTTTATTTAAACATAATTCTAATTCTTGGTTATGATACCTGCCACCAGATTCATAATTCATATTAAATTTATATTTTATTTCGAAAACACCTTTGTGGAACTGAACTTTGAAATGTTAAAGAGCATGGCTAATTTGGACAACATTTGTAATTTATTTCACAATTTTATAGATATCATACACCAGCGTTGCATTCCGGTACAAAAAGTTCTCGATTTTAATCCAGCAGCACCCTGGCTTAACACTAAAATTATTAAACTAAGCATCAATTATGGAAAAAACTGAAAAAGTTACTAGCCTTATCCGTAAATGTAAACAAAAATATTATTTCGGTAATCCAAGGATTACCATGAAGCGGCTTTGGAATAATCTTAGATCAGTTGGCATACCTGATAAAAATTCTAGTAATACTATACCGTTTTCGGCTGATGATATCAATTTACATTTTTCAGCCATTCCTTCTACTAGTGTCGTGTTACCATTAATGGATCTTAATGATGATTCTATGTCTGGATTTCAAAGTTCACCGTTCCAATTTAAATGCGTCACAGACCTTGATGTAGTGAATCTAATTGGAAAAATTAAATCAAACGCGGCTGGACATGATGGAATGACCGTTAAATATCTAAAATTAATACTGCCGTTAATTTTACCTTATCTAACTTTTATAATTAATACGTATTATCCAATATTATGGCAAAAGGCCATAGTTATCCCTTTAAATAAAAATAAAGTAGTTCACAATTTACATGATCTAAGATCAATAAGTATTACCCCTATTCTATCTAAGGTGTTTGAATTGGCTTTAAAGGATCAAATTTCATTGTATCTTAGTGGGTCACATTTATTAAATCGTTATCAATCTGGATTCCGCATAAGTCTCATAGTACAACTTCCAACTCGTGTATCCTTAATGAACCTAAATTTTTTGCTGTAATTATTAATCATCAGCTTCTCCTGCAAAAGCTTAAATTATTTTATAATTTTCCGGGCTGTGCTATTCGTTTATTATCTTCCTATCTGTCGTATAGGAGTAAGATTGTACATTTATTAGGGTCATTATCACAAACAGATTCGGTTACTTGTGGAATCCCTCAGGGGTCTATTATTGGGCCAATATTATTTTCCCTTTTCTCTAATGATTTAGCTGATTGCATTTCTGGTTTAAAATTCCATTTCTACGTGGACAATGTTCAATTATATATTGGTGGTTCATTAGAAAATATAAATGAATTTTTTTCAAAAATTAATGAAGATATAAGAAGTATTTATTCTTGGTCAACGTCAAATGGTTTTATGTTAAATACAAAGAAAACACAGGCCATGTTTATTTGTAGAAGCAATTACTCGGGTATAATACCGGATTTATATATTAATAATGATAAATTAGCGTTAGTTGATACAGTTTGTAATCTGGGTCTACACATGAATAGGAGTTTCACTTGGAGCGACCACATCATTGAAACCTGTCTCAAGCTAAACTCTATTCGGTATGGCTTAAGACTTCATAAAAAGATTTATCCGGAGAATTTAAGACTATATCTGGTCAAAACGTTGGTCATCCCGCATTTTACTTATTGTGATGTGATTTATCAACACTATGATTCATTACGTATTATTTTGCTTCAAAAAGCTTTCAATAACTCAGTCAGACATACTTATAACTTACGCAAGTTTGTTCATATTTCATTTTATTCAAATAATATTCTTGGTTGCAGTTTAAATGAATTTTTAATTTTTCATAAATTAGTTTTTTTATATAAGTTGCTTAAGGTGAAACAGCAAGTTTATCTCTTTGACAAGGTAGGAATGGGTAGGTCTGCCCGAACTCAATATTTATTGTTGCCGCCGAATATACAAAAAAATGTTTTCAATTATTCACCATTGGTCAGAGGTTATGTTTTTTGGAATCGGTTGCCGGTTAAAGTTAGATGTGTAAGCTCAATTAGTGTTTTTACTTGTTTTTGATTATTTAAAAATAAATAATTTAACTTCATTTGTATACAAAATATTGTTACGTTTTTGCCTTGTCAAATAAGGTTCGTATCACTGGATTGTGAATAATACAAAATCAATTTAATTTCTCTCCAACGAATTTATTTATTTCACACAAGAATTATTACAACACAGTTTATCAATAAAAATTCACAAAATCACTTTAAACAATTTTTACACAATTTTACTATTCACTTATAATTTTTATTTCGCACTAAAACCCTTTTTAAATCACTTTTTAATTACTTTTTAATCTTCACACTGTCGCTTTCCAAATATTACTAATAATCTTACAAGTTTACTCTATCGCGTTCCAAATTCGAATAATCCAATTCGATCTTGTTCGCCTTTTTATATACACAAACCAAGCTTCTCGAAAGTTCACGACTTTTCCAGTTGGAATAGCGTAGAAACATTACGTAACCATTTTTATCATGGAAAATTCCATTTAGTACAGTAAAACATTGAGCTATTAGTTTTACTTATTCTATTACACACTAGGTGTCACCGTCACAATATTTAATACTAGCTTGTAAGAAATTTTTGAACGTTTGATAAATATATTGTATGGAAGGGTGGAAAAGCCATGAGCTTATCCCCGTTTTAATATAAATAAATAAATAAATGTATGTGCCTTTAACAAAAATGAAATAATCCACGTTGTCCCGTTTATCCGATTAAGGCAAAATATGGAAATGTATGTAAAAGAATTCATCGGAATTTAAATGAATCAAACAACCGTTAAAATTCCTTAAACTATAAGAACATAGCAAATGCAATTCTACCCCATTTATGCACTTGACCAACAGTTTTAATGTTATTCATATTCAAAATGGGCTCGACCGAAAACTAATTTTTAATCCGAAAAGTTCCAAGTTATTATATGTTTGAGGGAAATTTTGAATGTAAATTTGATCACAAATTAAATTAAATTAAAATTAAATTTAATTTGATTTGGTAAATTACAAATCAATTTCGAATTACAATTAAAACACGATGGATTTGACCAAAATTAGAGGGAAATCTTAAGGTAACAAAATTAACTCCAATTCTAATTTGAACGTAATGATTGTGAATAAAATTTTAAGAAGAATAATTAGGCAAAATTTTAAATTTAATTTAGAAATGAAATTAACTCAGAATTCAAACATGAATTTTAGTAAAATATTGAGTGCCATTTACGTGAGAAAAGTTATTAATGTGACGGTGACACCTAGTGTGTAATAGAATAAGTAAAACTAATAGCTCAATATTTTACTGTACTAAATGGAATTTTCCATGATAAAAATTGTTACGTAATGTTTCTACGCTATTCCAACTGGAAAAGTCGTGAGCTTTCGAGAAGCTTGGTTTGTGTATATAAAAAGGCGAACAAGATCGAATTGGATTATTAGTATTTGAAACGCGATAGAGTAAACTTGTAAGATTATTAGTAGTATTTGGTAAGCGATAGAGTAAAGAATAAAAAGGAATTAAAAAGTGATTTAAAAAGTGTTTTTGTACGAAATAAAAAGTAAAAGTGATCAGTAAAATTTGAGAATAATTTATAAAAAGTGATTTTGTGAATTTTTATTAATAAACTGAAGTGTAATAATTTTTGTGTGAAATAAATAAATTCGTTGGAGATAAATTAAATTGATTTTGTATTATTCACAATCCAGTGATACGAACCTTAATTGACAAGGCAAAAACGTAACAATTTGGTGACAGCGGTGGGATTGTGAATAATAAGATAAAGAAAATGATTCTCAACGAATTAAAAGTTCCAGAATTAAAAAGAGAACTAGAGAAACGGGGTTTGGCCACTGATGGTAGTAAAGCAGCTTTACAAGCGCGACTACGTGACGCCATGGGGAAAGAAGGGTTAGGCGCGGAGTATCATGATTTTGCTTAATTAGTGTTTTTACGGCAATCGTAGAGCAGAAAGTAGGAGATAAACAACCGTCAGCCGAAACAACACAACCACCATCTGGAAGTTTCGATTTGTCACAGTTAATGGCTGCTATGAAGCAGATGATGGTGCAACAAGCAGTGTAGTCAAACCAAGAAATTAAAAACGAAATGAAACAACAAAATGAGCGACAGTTAGAGACTATAAACCAGTCAAACCTAAAGGTGGAACAACAAATAGAGAAAATTGAACAAGCAATCCAGGAAATTGCAGATGGGCAAAAGAATATGGACGAGAAACTTCTCGAATTATCTACTAACATACACGGCGAAGTGGAGAAGCTGCAAATGGAGATTCAAAAGGTTGACGAAAAATTAGAAACGAAGGTTCAACATGTTGAAGAGAAATTGCAAACGGAGATCCAACAAGTTGTGGAAAAATTTCAACGTCTCGAGAAAGATCTAACTGATGTCAAGGCAAGTGGAACAACGACACAAGTGGTACAGACCGTTCAATCAGTTAAGTTAAAACCACCAAACTTCGACGGTACAACTTCTTTCGGCATTTTCAAACTTCAATTTGAAACGGGTAGCCAATCAAAACCGTTGGAATGATGAACATCTTGTCGCAGCGTTAATAGTGGCCCTTAAAGGTGAAGCTACGGAGGCCTTACAAACCATTCCGGAACAAGAGCGCAACAGTTATCTCGAAATTATGAAAGCGCTGGATCGGAAGTACCATGAGTGGGAAATCTATCGCATGGAACTTAAAATCCGCTACCAAAAGGGAGGAGAATCGCTACAGGAATTTTCATCGGCAATCGAGAGGCTATTACATCCTGCACATACACGTCGGCCGATTATATGGAAAGGCTAAAAATTGAAGCATTCATTGACGCCATTCGAGATCCAGAGACACGTAAGGCGGTGATGTTGACAAATGAAACTGCACAAGCCATCACCAAACCGTCAATGAAAATACGCCGAGTGGAAATCGACACCAGCATAAACACAGAACGGTCAACATCAAGATACCGAGACGGAAGCGGAACAATCAAATGTTGGGAATTAAGAAGAAAAAGGGGAAGATGACCATCTCCTATGCAGCGACGACCAAGCGGGGAGCAGGCAGTAGCCAGGCAAGAAAGCCAAATGACAACGGAGCCATTAAACTACAAATAGTCAGCTTAAAGGGGCACAAGCTGACTCCCACAACCGATTGCCCCATAACCTCCATCCGCGTTTCGAAAGTAGCAAGAGGCGGTGACAGCTTAACAATCAAAGGCGACATTTATAGCACAGATTGCATATAACCTCGATACGGGAGCAAATCGCACGATTGTCCGTAAAGATCTGATCGCTGGAGGTATACAACCAGCTAATGGATTGAAGTTACAAACAGTAACTGGAGATAGTTCAATAATAAAAGGCAAAAAGATTGTG
The DNA here is from genome assembly GCA_958295665.1 of Tipula vernalis. NCBI lineage: Eukaryota > Metazoa > Arthropoda > Insecta > Diptera > Tipulidae > Tipula > Tipula vernalis. The sequence continues at coordinate 210,885,896 of OY282560.1, read as the reverse complement.
AAAATAAAGATCGGGAGAACTCTTTTCCAACACGAAGTACTGATTGCAGATATTGTGGATGAAGTCATTATGGGAATGGACTTCATGAGGGCAAATGGCTTCGTGGCGGATGTTGGACGAGCAGTTTTAATTTACGATTACATCGAATTGCCACTTCAATCTAGCAGTGCAGGAGTAACTACCAGACGAATTATTATTGATCATCGGGAGAAGCTGCCACCGAGCTCGGAGACGATAGTATGGGGAAGATTGGAGGGAGGTTTTTGGTCACCCAGGTTGTGGGTTGTGGAAGCTAACGAAGAGGAGAACGGAGCCAAGGAAATTATAATCGGAAAAGCCCTAGTTAAAACAGACAACGACTATAGAGTACCAATTAGGACTCTAAATCTCTCGGATAAGACGAAAACCATTAAGAAAGGGACAGTCATCGGCAAATGTAACGAGGTTTCAATTATACGTGTGAACAGAAAAGTCCGATTGAAAAATCCGACATGCAAGGCCAGAAAGAAATGGTAGAACAACTCATGCAGAATAGACCGAAGATCTTACTGAGGCACAGAAAGATTCTGCACATTAACTACTCAAACAGTACAGGTCCATATTCTGCAGTACATCGGATAATAACGGAAGGACTTCAATGGTAAAGCATCGAATTGATACGGGAACAAAGATGCCAATTTGTCAATCACCCAGGAGGTTACCATTGGCAAAACCACAAGAAGTCGATCGGATGGTAACAGAAATGCAGATGGCAGGAGTAATCGAACCATCTAACAGCCCAGAAATATACGGTAATAGTTCATCATGTCTAAAAAACGTTGTATACCTTTGGTTGTGGTTGGCCGTTTGAAGTTTACAATTGATTACACTCTGGTTTGAGTTGGATTGATGCCGGCGGCTGAGATGTTGAAGCCCAGAAAGCTGATTTGTTCTGCGCCAAAAACACATTTATTTATATTGACTACGAGATCGGCATCCTGTAGCCGTTGAAATACGATCTTCAGATGTTGAACGTGTTGTTCTAGGTCGTTGGACGAGACTAATATATCGTCAATGTATGGAAGATAAACTTTGTGTCGCGAAAAATTGAATGTTTTAGTCGTTGGAACGTTTGGGCCGCGTTCCGTAATCCGAACGTCATGCGCGGAAACTCAAACAATCCGAACGGTGTACAGATGGCTGTTTTCTCGATGTTTGCTTCGTCGACTGGTATCTGATGATTTGCCCGAATGAGGTCGATTTTCGACAATATTTTGCATCCTTCTAGTTGATGGTTGAAATCCGTGACAAACGGTATTGGGTAGTGATCGGGTTTCGTTTTCTAATTTAATCCGCGGTAATCTCCGAAGAGTCTCCAACCGCCATCTTTTTTCTTGGTTATATGGATAGGACTCGCCCAATTACTCTTCGATGCTCGGCATACTCCTTGGTTTATCCAAAGATCGATTTCTTTCCTGACGATCTGCATTTTCTCTGTATTAAGACGTCGAGCCTTTGCGGAAAATGGTTGTCCCTCAGTCTCAATTTTATGAGTAACGCTATGTTTGACCGTGTTGAGCAGCGGTGTTTCACGAAATACTGCCTTGAATCCCTGTATTAGGTTTTGAATTCGTGGGTTGAATTCGTCCAACTTGACGGCAGCTAATTGATAGGATGGTAGTGCGATCGAGATTCCAGAAACATGATAAGGTAGTCAGTAGGTCGTTCATCTTATTGTTTTTTACGTCCACTAATAAGCCGTAGTGTAGCAGAAAATCGGCTCCGATCATGCATTTGTCGACGTTGGCAATCAAGAATTTCCCAACGAAAGGTTGTCGTAACCCTAAATTCAGAGTTAGGATCTTTGTACCAAATGTTTCTATGGGTGTGGAGTTTGCAGCAAATAATTTTAAATCCGATTTGGTAAGTTCTTGTCGCTGGGTTGATATTACAACGGAAATCTCAGCCCCGCAGTGTCTATCAGAAACTGTTGTTTTGTTGCTGAATCAGTAACTATTAGACGGTTGTTTAAAAGGCTGCCATCACTCGCCGCATTTAGTGAGGAGCCTACAGGTTTTCCGAAGTGCTAGTGCCCTTGCCCCTCTGGTACATGCAAGGTTTCGCACAACGTTTCGAATTGTCCCCAAATTTGGCGTGATACCAGCAGTTTGGAAATTTCCTGACCTGAGATTCGGATCGTGTCCTGCTGTGCGAACGTGTATTTTCGCTATGTGATTTTCGTTGAATATCGCGAGCTTTGCGATCGTTGTTGATAAATTGATCGAAGCGTTTTGTTAAAGCGTCGATCCGCATTAAAATTGAATGCTCTGGACGATTCGTGAATGACGAAGATGGTGCTTGAGCAACGTTGTATATGCTCATGGCCGAGTTGTTTATTTCAGCGATTTTATTTCCCGATGCTGCGAGCGTCGCTAATTCACACTCGTCAACGCTTGACAATATCTCTTGGATATGATTAGGCAGACGCTATAACCATAGGTTTTGTAATACTTCCCCAGCGACTTGATCTGACGTCAGTGCCTACATTTCGCGCAGCAATTGTGACGGGATTTTGTCACCTAGTTGTAAACCGGATAGCAGACGGTTTAATTTTGTCCTGTTGGATTCGGACAATCTGTCCTTCGGTGGATGAAGTAACAATTCTTCAACTTTGTAGTCTTCGCTACTAAATATGCATATTTGGTTTAGTCGGCTGAAACTCCGCTTGTTGGAATTGTTTTACGGACAACTTGTAAATGCTCGTTGTATGCTGACCATCGTTGTTAACTTCCTTTGTTTCTGAGGGGTCAGTTTCGTCCCCGTTCATTTTGTTGGACGATAACCACGCGGTGGTTTTGAAGTTATGTTGTGGTTGAAATTTATGTTCCCAGAGAAATTAGTTTGGGTACTTTCACCACGTCTTATTTGAGACGTCGGAGTCACCAAATTGTGGTTAATAGGCCCAACACTCGACCAATTAAATGTGCTGATCCCGCCGAAAATGCCGGACCACAATAAATATTGTCCGCGTGTTCGACAATAGGATTGTTTAATAATTTCACCTTGTTATATCCCGATCAACGTATCAACCAAACCGAAAACACTTTGTTTTATTTTTATTCTTAATTCAATTAAACTTTTATTGTTTCAATTTATTTACTAATTCAAAAATTTGTAATGACTTTTTTAATTGCGTTTTGCTTGTCCGGTATATATTGACAGTCTGAAAACTTTTTCTTTTTTTTTTGTCGTAGTGCCGAATGGAAGAATCACTATCGCAAGGAGTGAATACCGGTGATGCGCCGGTGCGCCACGCGCGTCCCATATTGACGATGCGTTGATGTCGCCAAAGTGGAATGGTCCAATATTCCTTAGAGAAAATTCAATAACGCTTCCGAAGCCAACTTCATTAACAACAAATATTTTAGAAGTTCAAATTGAACAAAAAAATCTTCGGTGCAAACTTGTCCTGTTGTTTAAATTCCACAAATTTTTTCAAAGTAGTTTTAAGCTCCTCATGGTCAAAACTAATTCACACCATATGTTATACTTTTAGATTTGTTGACAGAGCCAAGAAACAAAACGGCACCGTAAAACAGTTGGATGTTACTGTAAGAGAGTCTGAGCGTGCAACTGATGCAATAATTAAGTATATCCAGTCTACCGAATTTGGTGATGAAGTTCGACTGCTAAACATGTACAAACTGTTACCAAATTCATCAACTATTTTGAAATTACATCCATTTCTCGATAGTGACGGAGTACTAAGAGTTGGTGGCCGGCTTCAACACTCAACCCTGCCTGAACAAGCTAAACATCCTGTCATCATTCCAAACGAGCATCAAGTTGCAAGGCTTATTAAAGAGTATGTACTATTACAAAATACGCCTACACCCAGGTACATCAATTACATTGTTTTTAATCCGTCAATATTATTGGATTATCAACTGTCGAAGATTGAACTCTGTGAGTTCAGCCATCTCGAAGAGTATTCCTAAATGTGGTCATGGATTATGCAGGACCACATATATAACTAAACTGATGAAAAGCAGATCTCAGAAAACTTCAAATCTATTAGTGATCTTATGTCAGATGCCTTTATTGCCATGCTCAAAAGATTCGTCAGTCACCGCGGTTTATTACACCGTTGACTCCTCATCAAGGAGGTTTCTGAAGAATTAGTCATAATCAAAGGCTTACATTTGAAGAGTTAACAACACTAGTTTGTCAAATTTAAGTCGTACTGAACTCTAGACCGTTATGCGCCGTAATCGATGATCCCGGTAATCTAAATGTATTGACACCTGGACACATTTTAATTGCCTTACGGGCTCTGTATGAGCCAAATTTTACCAATTATAAACCAAATACTCTTAATAGTTGCAACATGTGCAACGCATGGTACAATCATTTTGGATCAGATTTCAACTCGAATAATTAAACAGCCTCCAAATGAGATCAAATGGAATAAAAATCAGCCTCCAGCAGTCTACCACAAAACTGCTGATAACATTCCAATTGACTTAAATTTGAATATGGGAAACGTCCACACTGCTGATGCCGATATTTTGTATGCTGAACTATTTCTTTATGATACTGATACCGCTGTCAATATTCGTATGAATAATCATTATAACTCAGCCTGCCTAAAAGAAATCATGACAACAATTGGTAATGTTTTGCATAACATATCACCATACGCTAGTAGTTATCAAAAGCTTCGAGAAGCATTCGAAACCGAATAAGCATATGCTGCCGAAAATAATTGCGAGATAAATAAAGTGTCCTTAGTTTTTTATAGAAATTTAAAGGATGATCAAAGAGTGTATAATGCACCTACAAATGCTAATGATGTTGCGTTAATTTATGTTCCCGATCGTGATGGCAACATACCCGCCCAAATCGATTTTGCAGTTTATCCTACCAATAGCAGAAGCATTAAGCGAATTAACTTCCTATCCAAACATTTGGACCCAATGATTTTTCCTCTTTTTTACCCTAATGGAGATTTTAGATGGACTACCAATATACCTCATAATATAACGAACTCTACGGTTGTACGAAATACTACCACCGTCCTACAATTTTACGCATATAAAATAGCAATTAGACCAACAAATTTTAACCCTCTCCACTATGGTGGAAAGCTATTTCAGCAATATATTGTATATGCTTATGCGCATGTAGAAGCCAATCGCTTAATGTATATTCGATCTAATCAAAAATCTCTTCGTGTTGATTCGTACAAAGGTCTTTTAGATCACATGAATAGCTTTAGTAATGATAACAATGTAAGGATTGGTAATTTATTCATACTTCCATCTTCATTTACTGGTGGGCCACGCTTTATGTCAAAACTTTATCAGGACAATATGGCTATGGTTAGAAAATTTGGGCGCCCCGATTTATTTATCACGTTTACGTGTAATCCAGCGTGGCCAGAAATTAAATCGCAACTACATTCATTGCAAAACGCTTCAGATCGCCCTGATTTAGTTACACGTGTGTTCAATCTCAAATTAAAGGAGTTTTTGAACGATATTACCAAATCCCATGTGTTTGGAAAAACATGCAGTTACGTTTATGTCATTGAGCACCAAAAACGTGACCTTCCACATGCTCATTGTTTATTTACTCTCTGTAAGGAGGATAAGTTAAAATCAGCTGCAGATGTGGACAAAATCATTTCAGCTGAAATTCCCAATAAAATTACACATCCGCAACTATACGATATGGTAATAAAACATAATATACATGAGCCATATGGAAATGTAAATCCCAATTGTGTTTGCATGGTTGATGGTAAATGTTCTAAACAATTTCCGAAACCATTCTGCGAAGAAACCGATATATCTAAAGAAACTTATCCTAAATATAGGCGACGTCTAAATATAACTTCTGAAGTTATGCCCTCAAATGTTTATGTAGATAATCGTTTCATAGTTCCCTACAATCCGTTTTTGACCTTAAAATATAATGTTCATAAAAATGTTGAGCTTTGTTCAACATTACCACAGGACATGATTGTGCTTGAATTGGTGTACAAGTTGATTCTAATAATGATCCCACAGCTGTTGTTGATTTTGATGAAATTTCGCAGTATCTTAACTGTCGCTACATTAGTGCACAAGAAGCAGCCTGGCAACTCCAAGAACTTCCAATTCATGGTCAGTCCCATAATATTGTTATGCTATCTGTGCACTTGAAAGATGGGCAGTCAATATTTTTTAACGAGAATAGCATTGAAAATGATTTGCGACGTGAATCTATTGCAGTGACGACATCGTTTTTTGATTTAAACTTGAATGATCCAACTGCACATAATCATTTATATCAAGACATACCGATATACTACATATTTAAAAATAAAAAATGGGAAAAACGATCCCCAAATTCACATCACGGCAATAAAGCTATAGGAAGAATAATAGCAGTTTCACCAAAAGATACTGAGCGGTATCACCTCCGACTGTTATTACTTTCGGTTAAAGGAAGAGAAGCTGTTTCCTTCGAAAGCTTAAAAAGTTTTGAAAATTTAGTGTATTCAACTTACAGAGAAGCTGCTCGAGCTAGAGGTTTGATAAACGATTCTGCAGAATAGCATTTTTGTCTTTCTGAAGCTTCGAAGTGTAAGCTTCCAAAATCATTACGCTCTATTTTTGTTACAATTATTTGTCACTGCAATCCTTCAAACCCATTACAATTATTCAACGACTATAAAGATTATATGATTGAAGATATCATTTATTCTGGTCTAGGGGAAGATGCTGCGTTAACGAACTGCATTATTTCGTTGCGAGATTTATGTGAAGATGTTGGGTTTGATCTCTTTACTGTATTACCAGTACCAAATTCAGAAATATATGCCAACCTTGTTACATCACCATTTTGTATTCCTAACAATGAACCATATCTTGGGGATAATCTAAACGAAACACAGCGTATGGCTGCTTCAAACATTTGGTCCTCTATTCAAGGTATAAATTCACAGAAATATTTCTACTTATATGGCCCTGGAGGTAGCGGAAAGACATTTTTGTACCGAGCATTAATACAAAAACTCAGCACAATTAATAAAACAACATTATGCATTGCTTGGACTGGAATTGCGGCAAATCTTCTGCCACATGGTATAACTTCACATTCTGCCTTTGCACTGCCTTTAAACCTTGACTGCGTTAAATTTCCTCAGTTATCAAAAAACAAAAGGAAGTTACTAACATCAATTTATTGCCTTACTATATATGGGACGAGGCACCTATGGCACCTGCAGTTGCTCTTGAAATTATTGACTTAGTATTTCGTTACTTAATGAAAAATAATTTATCTTTCGGTGGAAAATTTATTATATTAGGCGGCGACTTTCGGCAAATTCTTCCTGTTATCCGAGGAGGAAACCGTGTCAGCGTTGTAAATGCTACAATAAAAAAGTCACCACTATGGAAACTTTTTCAAATATTTAAGCTCGATCAAAATATGAGAGCAATCACTGATCCAACATTTTGCACATGGCTTCTTTCAATTGGCGATGGTAAATGTTGCTCCGATCAATCAATTTAAAAAACACAATATTCACTAAATATACCAAATGAATTTCTATCAGACGATATCGTTACCGATACATTTGGCAATAACTTTACTCCAGGAGATGTGGCATCTATATCTCAGAGAGCGATTCTTTGCCCTAAATAAAAATGATGATGTTCGTCATTTAAATGACACAGTATTGAACAATTTAAATGTCGAAGAAGTGTCCTTTTGCTCAGTAGATTCCGTTAAAAACGAAGATGGTACCGATGACAGTAATTTACAAGTGAATTTCCCAACAGAATTGTTGAATTCGTTAAATCCTTCTGGTCTTCCTCCACATATTTTAAAATTAAAACCGGGCTCCATCGTAATGCTTATGCGAAACCTATCTATTAAAAACGGTTTGTGTAATGGAACAAGATTAGTCAGTCACAGATTTACAGAGGAACGTAATAAAAGTTGAAATTTTAACTGGCACAGTAAGGGGTACTACACATTTCATTCCAAGAATATCTTTAGATACGTCGAACGATCCAGCATTACCTTTCAATTTAATAAGACATCAACTTCCAGTACGTCTTGCATACGCAATGACAATAAACAAGGCACAAGGACAAACATTTCAAAAAATCGGCATTTATCTTCCTGAACCTATTTTTACCCATGGCCAGCTTTACACAGCACTATCAAGAGCAACACAATCTACTGCTCTAAAAATTCAAATTATCGAAGGACCAAAACAAGGAAGTACTGTTGATGATGTCACAGTAACCGACAATGTGGTATATCAGGAGCTTTTCTCTTAATTATGTAAGTACATATTCTATTTAATAAAGTTTAAATTTTGTTCCTAAATAATTCACCTTTTCCAGATTTTCGATACGAAAAACGGACCTACAACTGTACGTCTTCGAAGACGCGCAAGAGTCAAATTTGGAGTGAAAATTTGCTTCCCGTAGCGGAATTCAAATATAAATAATAATAATAATAAATAAAACACTTAATTTAATTTTTGAAATTATTAAACAGTTTTATTTAAAAAATATTTTTGTTTTTGCTGCTGCTGCTGGCTGCCTCTAAAAATCCAAATTTGAATAAAAAAAGTTGGGAGTCCGCGAGCAACAGAAATTTAGAAATATAGAAACAAATTAATAATAAAATTGTGCAATTGCACAGGTGACCCCTAGTCTCACTATAATTAAGTAAAATTGTGTTATATAACTTTATTAGGGATATCGGCCCTTATGTTTTAAAATAAGAATTTATAACGTTGTAAAGAAACTGTTTCATTAACACTTAGAACGGAATTTAATTCATACACTGCACAACAATTCGATACAAGTGAGTGTCAGAGGTTAAGTTAAGAGGTTTAGTTAGGACTTGATTTGGGAGTAGATCTAATTTTCAGGACAGAAGTTCTGATCTGTAGCTTCAACCCTTTTTATTTTTGTTTTAATATAATTTCGCATCTGTTCGATATATGGTTGTATTTCTTGTGTATCTAGTCGTCTTTTAGATTATTTTTGGGTTCCGTATTTCTTGTTATGAATTAACGAGCACCCCTTGCTCAATTTCACTTACTGCACGATTTTCTAGATACATTTGGAGAGTAACTCATACAGGCATTTTAGCAATCGAAGCTTACGTCAAAGGTCCTAATAGCAATGAAAATAGTTCATATTTGAGAAGCTTTGTTCACAGTAAGAGGGTTCCAACATTTGCTCTTGTTTTTGGACGTCGCATGGTTGAACATGTGGAACACTGATGATATGGTCAGGTTGCTACCAGTAATACTTCCGATCGATTATTTAACCGCAAAGCCTTTATGACCTACAAAAGTAAGTCAAGTAGTTTTTCTTCGAAATTTGTTACAAGCTTACCGTATTATGTAATTTAATAATCGAAATAATTCCCTATTGAATTATTTTTAAACCTAAATAATACCAAACGACATCAATTTTATTCTAACTTTATTCCATTATGTAAGCATTACAGGGCACATAAAAGAGACATCACATAAGAAGTTTTTAGTAAACACATAAAAAATACAAAATCACTAAAGGCAAGAAGTAAAGTAGTAACTATCATAGCTCTAACTTAAAATCTAACTAAATATCTAAATCTTAACTATAAAAATCTCCCAGCTGATATTATTTAGCCCCTATTTTGTAATATTCTAAATCTACGTATTGTGTAGTTTAAATGTCATGTACCGGTCAATTAGTAATTTAATTATTTCCGAATTAATAATTGGTTGTCCGCTCAATATACGTCCTGATCAACATGATAAATGGATTCTCAAATAGCAGCATAAATACGTAGCCAAGCAGGAAGCTAATTGTTAGAATTCCCATTGATTGTGTTACCTATAATAAAAAACATAAAAAATTACAATCAGTATTAGGTAACAAGATTAAAACCCTTAAGGTATTGTTTTACCAGCACAGAATAATCCAAGTGGAATGCTAAATCGGTTGTCATCACAATAAAAATGATAACTAACGGATTGATGAGATACACTGAATAAGTCATCCGACTGAATGGTATTAAAGCCTTGGCCTCCAATATTCGGCCAATAAATCCTAGAGCAAATATTTTATATGTTCAAACCGTTTATTACATTATACGTTTATGATTTATATTTACCTCCATATCCAATACGGGTTGCAATTATGATCCAGGAAATTCCGATTGCCCATAAAGTTTTTCCAAAAGCTGTATATAATACTGATAAAAGTATCGGTGGATCTTTGATTCCATGCACAAATATTAACGATAGATTAATGATTGGACCAATAATCCAAAATATTCGAATTGTTCGCTACAAAAACAACTTTACATCAATAAAATGCCTAAAGTGTAATAAAACGCACAACTGTTACCAAATTTAACATATCCGCATTACTCTTTAATGTGTATAAAATCCAACCAACAGCTATACCAACAATGTACGCGGTAATTCTGGACGACATCGGTGTATACAACTCATTTATGGTGTTAAATTGTACATCGACCCTAAAAGAAATCAAATCATTTTAGATTACCGAAACTAATCCATCCAGCACGGAAGGAAATACTTACGAAAATGTGTACGTATTAAAATAACCAAGCCATCCATTGTATACGGTACATACAACAAATATCGTACTAAAACATGCGATCGACGCAGTTTTATTGAAACGATACACATTCAATAATATGGTCGCAATTATAAAACATTGAAAATCAACCGCTAAATACCAACTCCAACTCATACACATGTCAGCCATTGGATACAAATTATTCATGTACAAAATATTACGCCACCAATAACGCGAACAATTCTCATCATTATTTTCAAAGCTCCAAAATTGTGACGTGTCCGTTAAAAATTTTGAAGCAATCGCTGTCATCACCAAAACCATAAAGTATGCGGGTGTTAAACGTAAATAACGTGTTATAATCCCTTTTCCGGCCGAGATCAATGGGTTTGATTGCTCCGATTTCATGCGTTGGAAGAACATGTAGGATAGTAGAAGGGCACTTTAGAATAACAATAAAAATTAGTTACCGTTATAAATTTCATTCGTGTAACAACAAACCTGATCAAAAAGTATGTGTCAACTGCTAAAGCGACCGCCACTATCGGTTGGACGAGCCAAATTTTTGTGTATAAAAACAACATTTCAAAGTTGTCAATGCCGCTGATCGTGTAGACAAACATATGACCAAGAATGATGTACACCATGCCGATAGCTCTGAAAAATTGAGAAAATAAAAAAATTGGATTAGTTGAACATATACGGTAAATAAATATACAAAGTTCCATCGGACATAATCGAAGAAGAAGTTGAAGTGAAGTTATCCACAAATCCACAGATTCTATATATTGTGACGGTGACACCTAGTGTGTAATAGAATAAGTAAAACTAATAGCTCAATGTTTTACTGTACTAAATGGAATTTTCCATGATAAAAATTGTTACGTAATGTTTCTACGCTATTCCAACTGAAAAAGTCGTGAACTTTCGAGAAGCTTGGTTTGTGTATATAAAAAGGCGAACAAGATCGAATTGGATTATTAGTATTTGGAACGCGATAGAGTAAAGATTAAAAAGAGATTAAAAAGTGAATTAAAAAGTGTTTTTGTGGAAATTAAAATTATAAGTGTCCAGTAAAAATTTGAGAATAATTTATATAAAGTGATTTTGTGAATTTATATTAATAAACTGTGTTATAATAATTCTTGTGTGAAATTAATTAATTCGTTGGAGATAAATTAAATTGAATTGGTTTTATTCACAATCCAGTGATACGAACCTTAATTAACAAGGCGAAAAACTAAATGGAATTTAGTGAAAATAATATATGGACCATAAAAAAATGAATCCAAGCCATAGCCAAGTGGCGTAAATGACATTTAACAATTGTTAGTCTTAATCGCCAGAAAAAATGTATAGTTTAAATTAATTCTAGTTTATGAAATAGTTAGTCGGCATAAAGGACCACAATTTTAAGCAGCTACTCCATGTACTATCGGATCCCAAGTTCAAATATCTAGTAGTAGATATTAACGGTCAATGAAGGATTTCAGACGAAATCTCAATTAGAACCTAAAGTTTCCAGACGAATTTATTCCCTGGATAGGAAGTAGTTTTTGAGCTCGATGGATGGAGTAGTAGGCCAACTACTACATGTACTATCAAAAAGTGAATTCAAATCTCTGGCAAGTGGTGCTAAGGCCGATTTATCAGTTTCAGCTAAAATCTCAATTGGTATTAAAAGTTTCCAGGCTAATTTATTCCCCTGGATAGGGGGGAGTTTTTAGGCTCGATGGATATAGTAGTGGGCCAACTAATACGAGTATATGTACCATCGGAAAGTGAATTCAAATCTCTGGAAGGTGCTAAGGCCTATTTATCAGTTTCAGCTAAAATCTCAATACCTAAAGTTTCCAAACTAATTTATTCCCCTGGATAGGGGGTAGTTTTTGGGCTCAATGAACGGAGTAGTAGGTCAGCTACTACATGTACTATCGGAAAGTGAATTCAAATCTCTGGCAAGGAGTGCTAAGGCCCATTTATCAGTTTCAGCTAAAATCTCAATTGTGAGACAATTTTCCAGGCTAATTTATTCCCCTGGATAGGGGGTAGTTTTTGGGCTCGATAGATGGAGTAGTAGGCCTACTACTCCATCGATCGAGCCCAAAAACTGTCCCTATCCAGGAGTACTAAATTTTCTTGAACGATCACTGTTTATAATATTCGGATGGAGTCGAACCTCACTACAGGGCTAAAGGTTTCGTGGAAGTCTATTCCTTCATACTGAGAGAAGCCTTTGGCTACTAATGTGGCTCAAAATTTTTGTATATTTCCATTCGTATCAGTTTTTAATTTATAAACCCACTTATTTTCAACTATGGTCGAGTTCTTTGGTATTTCGACGAGCTCCCACTTTTTTTAAGGAATTCATTTCCTCCTCCATAGCTTGTTTCCACTCTTGTGCATTCGTACCATTTACTGCTTATTGAAAAGTCAGCGGTTCTTCTGGGTTTACAATGCAATAATCACAGACATTATCTAAATCTATTTCGTAGTCTTCTAATTTCTTTGGTTTATTTAGTTTGGATCGATCTCTTAGTTGTATCCCTGTACTCCTTTCGGCTTCTGGCGTACAAAATTCCTCGTCATCTTTTCTTTCAGCCTGACTATTTTTGAATTGTGTATTTTCTTTTTCAGGGAGATACAATAGTGCTTGATTTTGATTTTCTTTAGTAGATTCCATTAATTTTCCTGTATAGATGACAAAAATATCATTTTCCTTTGGAATCCAAACTCTGTTACCTTTTACAGTATCGCCGTAGCCTACAAAGTAACCTATTTCCCCTTTGAGGTCTAGCTTCTTTACTTTATTTTCAGGCAATTTCACGTAAACTTTCTTCCCAAATATATGGAATTCCTGAATATCTGATCGCTTGTTGTACCAAATTTCATATGGTGATTTATTCTTAATGCTACTGGTTCCTATGCAGTTCAAAATATAAACGGCAGTGTTCACTGCTTCTGCCCAGAATTTAAGTTCAAATTTTGCAGCATGTAGCATTGTACGAGCAGCTTCTACAACAGTTCTGTTTTCACGTTCTATTTTGCCATTTTGCTCAGGGCAATAGACTACTGAATTTTGGTGAGAAATTCCATATTCTTTCATCAATTTTGTGACTTCTTGATTGACAAATTCCAGGCCATTGTCAGATCAAAAAATGTATGTTCCTCTGGGGCAATGTTTTTCTGTTTTCTTTATAAAGTCTTTTAGACACTCCAGTACGTCTGATTTTGCACCCAAGAAATATACGGTTCTGTAATGTGAGTAATCATCCTTTAATTGAAGAAAATACTTTGCACCTGTGAATGACTTTTCTGGTAGTGGTCTACACACATCTGCGTGGATTATTTGGCCAATACGACTAGTTTTTGTACTGCTTTGCTGAGGAAAAGGTAGTCGATGGATTTTACTCAATGCGCAAGGCTCATAGACTATTTTCACATGCTTGATATTCATCAGCACTTTCTTTGCCATTTTCGATTGGCTTTACCTTAATTTTCATTTCAAATAATTTGTTTTGTCTCTCACCTGCTACAGCTATGGTTTTGCCTTCTTTATTGAATTTATAGATTCTTTTATCAGCTTCTAGAGTTAAATTTCTATCCAAGGCCACACCGCCAGAAAAGAGATTGTGTTTCAGCTTAGGCACGTAGAGTACATTTGAAAGGTGACATTCTGTCCATTTTTCTCCATTAAATGCTGAAATGTTTATGCTACCTCTACCTTTGCTTGAAATGGTTTCTCCGTCTCCAATTTTTATTTTGATGTCTTGTTTGTTGTATCTTTCATTGGTGTGTAGTTTATCAATTACATTTTCCATGTTTTCTTTTTGTATTTTTTTGGTCATCGTTTTTATTCTTAACATACTGAGTATTTTTGTTACCAATATTATTCTTGGAAAAATGATTATTACTGCTTACTCTTACATTAGAAGCAAGTGCATTAACTTCTACTTCTCTTTGACTTTGTCTCATCTCTTCAATTATCAATCTCAAGGTTTGGTTGGCTAACGTTCTATCGGTGGTAGCCGTTGATTCCCAGGCACTGATAAAATGGTCAAAAGTTAGGAGGTGGCAAAGTTAGGAGAATTTTGGTCATTACTCCCTTATCCTCAATTTTCTCTCCCATTGGTTGTAGTCTATTAGATATATCTTCAATTTTTGAGATATGTGCTGCAATATCAAGTGAAGGATCTTTAGCCAATGTAAACCACTTTTGCTGTAAAATGTAACGATTACCTTTTGCGCCATCCCGTCGGTTTTATTCCATTTACGTATCGCTTCAGCATTTTCCTTTTTCTCATCAGCCGTCGCATCTGTTGCCACGGGTGCAGGTTGTTTGTTTGTGCCATTTACTATGTCCCATGCTTCAATTGACTTCAAAATTATCTGAATCTGGAATTTCCATAGATTCCAGTTTTCAATTCCTTGTAATTTGCTTACTCTGGACAATTCTGAATCTATCTGCTTAACAATTTTGGTCGACGGTTACAATTATCACTTCGCACACGGCTGGATATAACCTCACAAAATTTGTCTTATTTTCACTTTTATTTCCGAAAATATTACCCAAAACACGTTTCTGGGTCCATAACCTGTCGATTATATGTCGAATTGTGGGTAAATAACTTAATAGGTTCGGATGTTTAATGTGTAAGAGTTTTAGAAACATTATATAAAAAATAACGAAACTTTTGTTCTAATTTTAAATGATTAGTTTGAGTCTTGTTTAATAGATGGCATTATTTCATAATTATAGTACCAACTACCAACTACAAAAAAATAATATATTTATGAAAAATACAGAAGTGGGAGAGTGAATTGAATAAAAAACCTTGAAGAAAGAGGACGTGAAAAATAAAAAGAGTGTGTGCGTAGATTTTTTATTTCAAAGAAGATTTAAAACGTGGTTTTCGAGTAATCTAAAAAAAGAATAATCATCGCCTATAATTATCAGATGTGGGGTAGTGTATCCATATCCAGTGCGTAATTAATTGGTGAATTTATTGCGAAGATAATTTGTAAAGGAATATCAAGTGTTTTGATAATCGTGGAATAATAATAAAAGAAAGTGCGTCGAAATAAAATGTCGCTAACATTAAGTAAAATTCTACAATTTAATGTTGAGGAGTTGACTAAGCAGTTACAACAAAGGAATTTGAACGCAGAAGGCAACAAATGGCAATTGCAACAAAGCTTAATCGAGTGCATGAACGAGGAGCAAAATACGGGGCAAGATGATCTTAAATCCATTTTGACCAATTTACAAATGCAGATGGAAATAATGGAGAAAAAAATTAATGTAAAGCCGGATAATCGACTTACCAATTCGGTTGGTGTAATCGAAAATCAAAGACGTGATAGTGTCAATACGCATGAGTTTTGTGACGAGTCGACAAACAGAAATAAGTTAATTTCAACAAACAAATTGGGAAATTTATTACCGGTATTTAGTGGTGAGAACGATAAATATCAAACTTTTGCAACCAAAGTACAAATGATTCTGAACACATATGACCCCGATGCCGAAGAATTTAAAATACAAGTGATAAATAAATTCAGTGGTAAAGCAGCAGAGTGGTTCCACTCTAAACCAGAATACATAACTTATGGTTTACAGGGGATAATGGAAGAAATGAGTAAGATGTACGATACACGTCCAAGCAAATTAGATCAAAGGCGTAAATTCGAACAACGCAAGTGGAGATCGTGCGAGGAGTTTTATATGTATTATCAAGACAAAATAGTATTGGCTAATCATTTGGATATGGAGGAAAGTGAATTGATAGATTACATCATAACGGGAGTGGACAATGTAAATCTTCAGACACAAGCTATGATGCAGTGTTTCCAAAACAGGGAAGATCTATTTAGTACGATGCGGAACATTACGGACAAGGAATGGGGTATCTCATTTAATAAACAAAAACCAAATGTGTCAGCAGTTACTAAATCAGACGAAAATTCAAAAACTAATAGTTATTTTAACAATCATAAACATCGTCAAACATCGTGCTACAATTGTGGTAAACTTGGTCATGTGTCGATCAACTGTAGTAAACCAAAAAGGCCTTATGGATCATGTATGTCGTGTGGACAATTAGGTCATCGTATGATGGAATGTCCATCAAGAAATGTAACAGCAAGTGGACATCAACAGTCGCGTGATATTAAAAAAATGGGAGACACTTAACCGACAACAGTTAAAAATATGCATGAAAGATTGTATTTATGTACGGAGAAATCTAAATCGATTAATGCGCCATCGAGCAAATTCC
This sequence comes from Tipula vernalis, assembly GCA_958295665.1. Classification (NCBI taxonomy): domain Eukaryota; kingdom Metazoa; phylum Arthropoda; class Insecta; order Diptera; family Tipulidae; genus Tipula; species Tipula vernalis. The sequence continues at coordinate 210,869,029 of OY282560.1, read as the reverse complement.
GAATAATTATTTTGATTTTCTTGCTGAATCATGTGGTGAATATTCTGGAATCAACCATAGTCGATTAAATATTCTGGGCAAAGTGAATTTAAATGTAGTTTGTGACGATAATTTGTATAACATAGATTTGTTTGTAGTATCGGATGGTACTATGTCGCATGACATGATAATCGGTCGGGATTTTTTAAAACGATGCGATACTAAAGTTAAGATAGGCGAACTTGAAGTTCGATTAAATTTAAATAATGTAAAAGATAATTTTGAAAAGGAAATTCTCAATATTTCGGTTAATGAGGAAAATGTGAACTGTGCGGAGACTTTGCCAATTGATGCAAGTGTAGATTATGATACTAAATTAAAAATTTTAGATATTTTTGTAAAAAATTATTTCGAGAGCGGTAAGCCGCTTGAGCCAGAAACAAAGTTCCAAATGAAGATTGAATTGACTTCAAATGAATATTTTTATACGGTGCCTCGTCGACTATCCTTTGCAGAGCGTGATGTCCTTTCTGAAATTCTTTAGAATTTAGTCGCAAAAGGTGTAATTAGAAGGAGTGATTCTCCATATTGTTCTCCAATTGTGTTAGTAAATAAACGTAATGGTCATGAAAAGCGATTATGTGTGGATTATCGCTTGTTAAATAAAGTGACCATTCGGGATAATTATGCTATACCTGTGATAGAGGATCTTTTAAGTTACTTACACGGTAAAACCTATTTTACAACGTTGGATTTAAAGTCGGGTTGCCATCACGTTAGTATGGCTGAAGAAAGTGTTAAGTATACTAGTTTCGTGACACCTATAGGGCAGTTTGAGTATGTCAGAATGCCTTTTGGTTTGAAAAACGGCCCTCCAGTATTTCAAAAGTTCATAACCACAATTTTTCAGGATTTAATTTCGTCAAATCAAATAGTGGTATATATAGATGATTTGCTAATTGCAACGGAGACTATTGAAGAGCATTGTGAACTTTTGAGGGATGTTCTTATTCTATTTTCAAATAATTTACTAGAACTGAGGTTAGATAGGTGTCAAATATTAAGTAAAGAAATTTATTTTTTGAGCTACAGCGTAAATCGACAGGGTATTCGATCAAACAAGAAAAACACGGAAGCAATTCATCACTATCCGACTCCAAAAAGTATGAAAGAAACGCAACGATTTCTGGGTCTGAGTTCGTATTTTAGGAAGTTTGTAAAAGACTTTTGCCACATTGCTAAACCGTTACAGGACCTTATAAGAAAGGATAGTAAATTTGAGTTTGGTCCGAGCCAATTAGAATCGTTTAATTGTTTGAAAGCTAGGCTGGTAGCTGAACCAATTTTAGCAATTTTTTCTCTGAAAGATGAAACTCAATTACACTGCGACGCCAGTGCCGATGGATATGGTTCAATACTGATGCAAAAGAAGTCCGACCAGAAATTTCATCCAATAGGTTACTTTTCAAAAAGAACAACTCCTCAAGAAACCAATATCATTCCTATGAACTTGAGTGTCTGGCGATAGTGTACTCATTACGTAGATTTAGGATTTATTTATATAGACGTCCCTTTAAGGTGATTACCGACTGCAATGCATTGACTCTTACGCTAAATAAAAAAATAATCAACCCTAGGATTGCTCGTTGGGCATTAGAGCTACAAGAATTCGACTACTCAGTAGAGCATAGAGGTAGCGCTCGTATGCAACACGTAGATGCTCTAAGCAGATCTGAGTCTATATTGGTGGTAGAGGAAAACCCTTTTGAACAGACTATGGCGATCTTGCAATATAAAGATCCAAAACTCGAAACTTTGCGTTTGGAGTTAGAAGTAAAGGAGAGTCCATTCTATGAACTTCGTGATGGGTTAGTTTATAGAAAAATCTCAAAGTCGCAAATTACATTTAATATACCGGAAGTTTTAGAGAGTAAAATTATCCGTAATGCACGTGATAAGTTAGGTCATGTTGGATTGGACAAATCAATTGAGTTTATTTCACGAAATTACTGGTTTCCACGTATGAGAGAAAAGGTTAAAAACTACATAGGAAATTGTCTTAAGTGTATTACGTATTCGGTTCCAATTGGAAGAAAAAAAGGATACCTTCACTCCATCCCTAAGGGATGCGAACCATTTCACACCATTCATGTAGATTTTAACGGACCTTTAAATGCGCCCAAGCTGAAAAATAAATATATTTTATCAGTAATAGATGCGTTCACTAAGTTTGTCCGCCTTTATCCAAAGAGAACCACTAATACGAAAGATACTATTAAAAGAGGTAATTATTTCCGCTTTTATAGTCGTCCAAAAAGGTTAATCAGTGATCGGGGAAGTAATTTTACTTCAAATGATTTCAAGTTCTTTATACAAGAAAATTGTATTCAGCACATTCTGGTAGCAACGGCAACACCTCGTGCTAACGGTCAAGTCGAGCGAGTACATAGATCATTGACTCCAATGTTATCTAAATTGGTAGATAAAGAACGAAATGTTGATTGGGACAATGTGTTGGATCAAGTTGAATTCGCTTTTAACAATACCATTAGTAGTTCAACGAAAGAAACGCCCAGTATGTTGCTTTACGGATTTAATCAGAGGGGTCCGGTTAGTGATAAGATGACGGAGTACCTGGATTCAATTGAACTCGGTTCAGATTATTTATCATTGTCAGATCGTAGAAAAGAGGCATCCGAACACATAGAGAAAATTCAAAATTATAATGAAGAATATTATAACAAGAAGCGAAAACCGGCTAGAACTTATAAGGTAGACGATTTGATAATGATTCAAAATATGGATACTACTCCTAACGTAAACAAAAAATTGATACCTCAGTTTAAAGGACCATATAGAATTTCAGTTGTTCTTGATAATGATAGATATGTTGTCGAAGACCTCAGTGGTTTTCAGATCACCGACAGGCCTTTTGAGGGAATTTTTGATGTTACAAAAATTAAACCGTATATTGATGTTGCTTGATCAGTTCAGATAGATTTTGATAATTTTGTATAGTTTAACGTACATATATTAAAATTTCATTTTTCAGTTGAAACCAACGTGACAACTATTTAAAGTTTTGAAATTTGCCGAGTCGAAACAAATAAAAAAAAAAAAAATATAAAAAATTTTGTAATTATAAGTAGTATAAGTTAAAGTTTAAACCTAAATTTTGTAAAACAAAAGTTTTGGTGTGAATTCAGTATAATTTAATAGACCAGATCTGGGTCGTTCGACTTGCAGGATGACCGAACTGTAAGAGTTTTAGAAACATTATATAAAAAATAACGAAACTTTTGATCTAATTTTAAATGATTAGTTTGAGTCTTGTTTAATAGATGGCATTATTTCATAATTATAGTACCAACTAAAAAAAAATAATATATTTATGAAAAGACGGAAGTGGGAGAATGATTGAATAAAAAACCTTGAAGAAAGAGGACGTGAAAAATAAAAAGAGTGTGTGCGTACATTTTTTATTTCAAAGAAGATTTAAAACGTGGTTTTCGAGTAATCTAAAAAAAGAATAATCATCGCCTATAAATGAACAATAGTTATTTATGGTACTAGTGAGCAAAACGAGATATTATCCATGAGGGATAAGTTTGTCCCACGAGGCGATAGCCGAGTGGGACATTATCCCGAGTGGATAATATTTTTTTGCTCACGAGTGCCATACAACGTTTTATCCACTTTTGTTGAAATAAATTTCGTAAATTGATAAGAAATAGTTCATTTTGTGTTTTCACAGTGGAGCATTGAATTTTGAAATAAATTTTATCATAGTGACCGTTCTTTAAATTGTCATGGTGTACTTTCTAATTTTTGGAATATAGTTTTTCATTCAATTACTATAGTTTTTCATTCAATTTTTTCATTACTACGAATAATTTTCCAATGACTACTCAACATTTTGTTATACCAAATATAACTAACGTTGTCCCAACCAGCGTGGGTTATACAATAACAATGGGTTATTTTACATTTTCTTTATTTGAAATCAGCATAGTTATCGGGCTATTATATGTCAAAAGTGGATAAAAGTATTTATTGTTAATCACAAAGTAATGAAAAAAAACACATGTTCTTAGCTCTCTTCGATAGATCGAATAATAATAATAAAAAAAAAATTGTGTGTACTTGAACAAACCATAAAACTAATTAGTGCTGCCATCTAGGGAATAAACAGCGAGTGATATCCATAAAACACAATTTAAAAACAACAATTCTGACAAATGTCAAATACTAAATATCCTTATCTCAAATTAAATTAGTTTTACGTATTGGATTAATAATAATTTATTTGAAGAAAAATTATATTGCATTGATTTTATTCGGTTTTTTAAATCGAAATTTAGTAAAATTATATTATACGGATTTTTAACAGTATACAATACGCACCAACACATGAAAAGTTAGTTAGAATCCAATATAATTTGTATACGTATTATTGTGGAAAAAAGTGTGGAAAACTTCACATCCATTCTAAACCAATGATGAAAAATCAACAGCAAATTTATTAAAATAATTTATGGTCATTTAGGTACTTTTAAAATAAATTTAAAACCAAAATCCAATAGCATACATTTAGGCGCAGTTTTTCCTACACTGCAAAAACGTATAAAAACCATTACATAGTATAACCTTAGGCGAATTTACGACAAATGGTATAATTACCATAAGCACACTGAATCTTATTTTTTTATTAAAATTACTGGTGATTGATAATGCCGATCGTGAAATACTTATTCACAGTAAACGAAACAGACTTAAATGAATTCTATGTATGAAACCTGTTCGAGTAATTATAAGAGTAAATACAAAAACATTTACTTGACATCTTTTGTAGCGCTTTGCATGTGAAGTTACCGGACAATGGAATTGCTTCTACACCTCATTACACTACAAAATGAGTTAATTATGCCCATCCCAAAGTAAGATGTTGATTTTAAAAATAATTCGTAAATGTTTATTTCTATTCTTTATATTCGGCGACAATCCATATTTGCTAAATAATTTGAGATACAACATTGCAAAATTAATAAAGCAAAACAAATTAAATTAGGTAAAAACCTCGCAAATATAAGATAATGTCACACAAAAAAATCATAGTCAAACCTCAAATAACAAATCAAAGTCGAGGCCAACAACGACAAAAGTTTTGAAGTCAAGGTCATAATTAAAACCCAGCAAAATCAAGATAAAAAGTCCAATTCAAATTAAGCAGAAGACAAACTTGAGGTAAAACTCACAGTGAAAGTTAAATTTACAGCAAACGTTCAACATTGAAAAAAAGTTAGGGTAGAAAACGAAGGTAGAGAGAGATGTCATCAACAAAGTGTTCTTTACATTCAAAATGAATTCGAAGCCAAATGAACGAAGAACAGAACGCATGAAGTAAAATTCACAGCCAAACTAGAAGTAGTAGGCAGAGATAAAGCTTTGCAGAATGCCAATAAATTGAGAGTGAAAGACGAAAACAAATTAGACAATAGTGGTCGTCAAAACTAAAACACACAAAATGGAAGCCGAATTTGAACAAATCAAATGCAGCGAGAAGTTCCGAAGTTTCTAAAAATCGAATTCCAAGTCGAAAAATTTTAATTGAAAATATTGATTTTAGGAAACTCATAAGCGGAGTAAGACCAGATTTAATTGCAGTTACCGCATTGTCTGTTGTAGCTAACGGATAATACCTACTTTCAAATTTTTGGTCAACCACGAATTAAAACCGGCTATACATTTTAGTGGACTTAAATGAAATAAGATGCTGTTGGGATACAGCTAACTTGATTTCTGTTAGATACAGTAGGATTGACAATAAAGTCAATTAAATAATCGGAAACACCGTGTAATAAGAATAAGTAGACTTTTGACTTAGTTTCTTTATAAAAATAAAATTCCTCAAATACAAATTCTCTTACATAAGTTGCCATAAAAATGTTTAATGGTGTCATAGCTCTACTGGTAATTTATGGTTTAAAGCGGTTGTTCCTCTGTTTATCTGCTTTTGCAACTTCACCATTTGCTTTACGCCCCGACGTAACCAAGAGGGAATTCGATGGTTTATAGATATCTATCTTAACACTCTATTTTTAATCCTTAATGATGTACAAGCCTTAATTATGCTGAGGAACATTAAGTGCCCGAAGTAAATTCATACCGGGAATTTGACTTGATGTCCACTTCCCATGACAAAATTGTGCAGACTATCCGTAAGTTGTAAATTCCTTTCCGGCACTTTATATTCCTCAGGAAGATTTAGGTCTGTTCCAAAAAATTAACATATAAACTTAACTGGCGTCTTTAGTGCCAATCCGAATATACGGATTAATTTTAAAGTATGCCTTAATTTCAGGGGGAATTTAGACCGACCACAGACTTGAGAAACTTTAAACAAAATTTCCATCAACTAAAATGTAGACTTGTAGTGCTGGTCCCGACATACGAAGGGGAACTTTTTGTCACGGATAGTGGACATTATGCGGAAGATTTTATCTCCAGCACTAGTAAACGGAACCTTGTTACCAGGAATTTGAGTTTAAATTAGGGAAGATCAAAATCTTCGGGGACTGAACTTACGTTTCAATCAATGCCTGTAATTGTTTACGCATGTAGCTTTCGAATCGAGTTTATTACGGGTTTGAGTTGACCGTTGAGCGTGAAGTTTAAATTTTGTTCGAGCTTAGTTAAGTTGACGTTGAGTTGGGATTGAGTGAGAGTCGGTTGTGGAATTATTTGAGGGATAGTTTAGTGTTGATTCGAAAGTTGATTTGGAATTGGGTGTGGCGGTTGATTTGGTAATTGCATTGGGGATTGGGTTGCAATTGAGTTGGAGGTTTAGTTGTAAAGTGAATTGGAGGTTGAGCTCTAAATTGAGTTAAGAAATTCCGGTGGTGATTAATTTGGGAGTTCAGGTAATTTTCAGGACCGAAGTTTAGGTTTCGGTCCTTTATATTTTTCCGTTGGTTTTTTTCGTCATTTGGTTGTACATCTGGAACTTCGTGTAGAGACTTTTACGTAAACTATCTGCTAAATGATATAGTCAGCTTGCTACAAGCAACACTTACGATCGATTATCCGCTATGCTATAAGAGCTACAATCTATATTGAGGAGTTCATGGTGGCTTTGTAAAAAATAACACCGGTGAAAACTTTGATTTTCGTTCAAAACCTTAAAAAATTAATGTGCCCCATAAAATAATGGGAAGGGAAGGAAGACAACCAAGCACGTCCGAACATTAAGGTAAGCGCAAAAAAGCAATAAAAAAACCACCAGCCGTCCCCTCCTCGATTACTTTTTGACCTGTCAAAGGGCCTATCTGTGTTTTCTTGGGCTTTACCCATATATTCTTGATGTTAACAAGCATATTCTTACGTCAAGCCACATCCGATGATCGTAAACGGAACCCTTGCTAGCAGCAATTTCCCTTTAAACTGGATTTTCGTCCCATTTCCCACACCACCGATATTTGGATCGTTCCGGTTTTGAATTAATTTCCAAAAAAATTGTTTTAGCAAGATTCTAATTTTATCTCAATATTCTAAAATATTGGTACCTATACATATGTATATGCAACAAAGCTTTTCGCCCTACCCCTTTTCCATTAGATATCGTTCTAAATCGGGTAAATTATGCATCTTGATAACATCGGATGCTTCGTCATTATAGAAGAGGAGGGAGGAGGAAAAAATCCGAAAAACTATTCAGTTAATTACTGTTTAATGTAAGTTTAGCTCAAAATCCTAATAAATGAATGTCGAAGTGAGGCATACCCCATTGGTTAGCTTCTTGCTTGAATAAGAATCAACCAATTCATAAGCGCGATTTGATATACCTATTGGAAGCTCTAAAAATTAGTTCGGTTACGGCATATACCATGGACCAATAACCCGAAAGTCTATACTCAATTTAATCTTTGTTAAGTAAATTGGTTCGAGAAGAAAACAAGATTTAATTATTTTTGATAACCTTGAAATTACTAAACAAGGTCAATTTCGTCTTTTGAATATAAACCTATTGAAATTTTTGTTAAACCGCCCACTACTTTCCAAAATAGGTTTGAGAAAATAAAGTTGAACTTTTAATAAGTAGGTTAAATCAAGATCATCCAAAATAATTTACTTATGTCTTAAAAACAAACAACAACAACGACATCCAGTCACAATCTGGTAGTGGTAACAAAACCACTTACTGTTACTGTCGAACTGCGGTCGCAGAACTTTCTTTTGTTTGCAATTAGGGAATTCAGATAATAATTTGAATACCGGGACCTCACCTCGATTTTACCTTTCTACGTATTACATGGAAAACATGTAAAACCCAAAAATTAATCTTTAACATTTAAGTTAAGAAACACGTAATGGTTATGTCTTAAGTGTACTGTAAGTTCATCGAAATGGTAATAAATAATGTAAATATCAATAATCAATATAATACCATTGAGAGCAGTTATGCGATGGACTTCTTTCGTAATTTAAGATCAAATTGTTTTGTTTTTTTGTATTTCATTTCATCTTTCTGCATAAAGTGAGAGTGTATATGTACGAGGAGACGTACGATATTACGCAAAGTATAGACATTATAATTGAAAGTTTTTTTTTTGTAGTTGTTGGTTTTTTTACGCTATCTTAAAGCGAACATTAATTTCATTCATATATAGTATATTGTAGAATAACAATGTTGATACACCGCGTTAAGCTGAAATAAAGACATGCGAACGCACTTTAGTTTAGTATTCATAAAAATCTCACCTCACCTAATCCCATGGATGACTGCAATTGAATCACGTCCCAAATTATATGATTTGATCAATTTGGCATTTTCCACAAGTGAGAAACATTTGAAAAAAATTTCTAACGATGATGACTTCTTTTTTTCATCTCCTTTTGTCTCTTCCGGTTTTTCGACCTTTTTCGCCGCATTAGTGGTGCACGCCTTAATATTTACAACAGTTTGTGTAACCTTCTTGTCCACATTATTATTGTTGTTTTCTAATTGTTGCAGTTTTAAATTGTCGTGCTTTTTATGCCTGCAATACTGGATGTACCAGATGTAAATGGTTCCAATAGTTACGCAAATTAAATTAAATGTGAATATAAACCTGTAAAGATAAAATGGTAAAACATAATCTTCTTGATTAGTTAATAAATTTGCTGCGCACACTTACAAGAACACAAGAACAAAACCTTCGGTTAAAAAGTCTTTGCGCAGATTTAAAGTTTTGGTAAACAATGTGGTTGTGTTGGGTGCTAAAAAGTTGTTTAATGTAAAATTAGTGTTTTGTAGCATCTCTTTCGACAATTTCATTGTGTCATCATTGGTACATGATTGGGGAAAACAGAATCCCATGTGAAGAATTTTCTGTTATTTATAACAATGACGAAAAAAAAAATTAATCAAATTAAATAACCGTATGCGCGCATTTTAGGTAAACAAAACTTACGCGATCCATTACTTGAACGTCAACTTGTAATTTAGGATAGTGCCGAGCATACACCATTCGATATTCGACCGGAAATTTCGCGCCAATTTGCGTTAAATTCAAATAGTTCATTTTTGCGTAAACAGCTGATATATCCAATGTTACTGGTATTTGTATGGTGTCACAGGCGGTTTTGGAACCGAGCCAATAATTATGCCCCCAAACAAAGCCTGATTCTCTTCTACCGCTTGCGTCTAGTACTGAAATGGAACAAAATATATTTTTTAAATTAAAAATCATCTCCAAAATTGTTATGTATAGTTGCCCACTCTAACATTGGCAAATTATTGCTTTGCATTATCGACTTTAATCAAAGGAAGGTGTAATTTATAGTTGATATGCTTGAACAGAGTTTTTTGAAACTCTCTTAATGGAAAACAATTCTGTTCACTAAATAAAGGTAAAGCCATCTAGAAAGAGATAACAGAAGTACCAATGGATGGAAAAATACCTACGTAGAGCGGCTTGGCTCCATAAGGAATGCACATTTGAAAGTATTATCGAGAAAGGACAGAGAGAATGACTTCCAGCTACTAACGCAGATGGTACAGCAAATTTCCGCCCTCAGAGGGAGATAAGCGAAATAAAATTCAAGTGATAAGCAAGCATCAGTTTTGTTCGATGCCAAAATAACATTGGCCTAAACAAACCTCTTGGTTTGTGGCTATCGAGTATATGCAGCCTCGTGTCAGGGTTCAATAGAGCATCTACACAGGTCGAAAGTGGCCACTTCTGCCGCCCTATGTCTTCGTTTCCAAATAATAAACACTGCGACAAACCGCTTATGTAGGAACCATCAACCAACAATGGAGAACTATTGCTCTGCCAATTAAAATAGGTATGGTGATTTGCAAAAAAACTTTAAATTTTGAGAAATAACCGAAAACTATTTTGTTTTGTAGGTAAAGGGTGGGCCGATAAGAGTTTGTGAATAGTAATTAAGAAATTGTTGCGTTGGAATGATTTTGATTTCTTTATTGAATCATGCTTATTGAACGGTAACAATTATGCCTGATGGCGACTGAAGGTGGAACAAATCAATCCGTTTATCCAAATTTAGGGTGACATCCATGCATAATTGCTCCTCTAATGACATCCATGCTTTATTGTCTCGTCCAAATTGTCTTATTGGTACAGACCTTACTATTGAGAAAACTCTAAAGAAAGACGTTCAATGGTGTCAAATCGCATGATTTCGGTGGCCAATTGACCTCGCTGTTTGGCGAGATAATGCGTCCCGGGAACTTCTCGTACAATAAAACCAATGTTGCACTGGCTGTGTAACTTGTTGAAACCACATATCGACCACATCCAATAAGCTCTGAATTTATGAGCTACATATATAAGTAGCTCAAACCTCAATTAATTATCAATAAAAAAATTGAGGTGTGGCCAACACACGACTTTCTTTTACGAACAGAGAATTTTGAGAAATTTTATTTTTTTCTTAATTTTTTTTTTAATTTTTAAATTTTAAAATTTTTTTTTTAATTTTTAATTTTTTATTTTTATTTGTTTTTAATTTTTGGAAACATTTTGTATTGAGTATTTTTTTGTAAACCTTATACTTTTTAAAATATTTGCAAACTAAATTTTCTGGACCAAGGGAGTGGCCTCTTCCGGTTAGCCGATTTGGAGTAAAATTCACTGGGACCTCCCAATTTATCAAAAAAGCTTAAATCTGAAGTTTCAGTTCGATTGGTTAAACCATCTGGGCTGTAGAGAGGACACAGACAGACTGACAGACTGACAGACTGACAGACTGACAGACTGACAGACTGACAGACTGACAGACTGACAGAGTGACAGACTGACAGACTGACAGACTGACAGACTGACAGACTGACAGACTGACAGACTGACAGACTGACAGACTGACAGACTGACAGACTGACAGACTGACAGACTGACAGACTGACAGACTGACAGACTGACAGACTGACAGACTGACAGACTGACAGACTGACAGACTGACAGACTGACAGACGGACAGACTGACAGACTGACAGACTGACAGACTGACAGACTGACAGACTGACAGACTGACAGACTGACAGACTGACAGACTGACAGACTGACAGACTGACAGACTGACAGACTGACAGACTGACAGGCTGACAGACTGACAGACTGACAGACTGACAGACTGACAGACTGACAGATTGAGAGACTGACAGACTGACAGACTGACAGACTGACAGATTGAGAGACTGACAGACTGACAGACTGACAGACTGACAGACTGACAGACTGACAGACTGACAGACTGACAGACTGACAGACTGACAGACTGACAGACTGACAGACTGACAGACTGACAGACTGACAGACTGACAGACTGACAGACTGACAGACTGACAGACTGACAGACTGACAGACTGACAGACTGACAGACTGACAGACTGACAGACTGACAGACTGACAGACTGACAGACTGACAGACTGACAGACTGACAGACTGACAGACTGACAGACTGACAGACTGACAGACTGACAGACTGACAGACTGACAGACTGACAGACTGACAGACTGACAGACTGACAGACTGACAGACTGACAGACTGACAGACTGACAGACTGACAGACTGACAGACTGACAGACTGACAGACTGACAGACTGACAGACTGACAGACTGACAGACTGACAGACTGACAGACTGACAGACTGACAGACTGACAGACTGACAGACTGACAGACTGACAGACTGACAGACTGACAGACTGACAGACTGACAGACTGACAGACTGACAGACTGACAGACTGACAGACTGACAGACTGACAGACTGACAGACTGACAGACTGACAGACTGACAGACTGACAGACTGACAGACTGACAGACTGACAGACTGACAGACTGACAGACTTACAGACTGACAGACTGACAGACAGACACCATTTCGAAACCCACTTTTTCGGACTCAGGGGACCTCAAAACAAATAAATCTCTAAAAATTTCAAGGTCCAAAATTTTCATGATTACTATACTTTATTTTACTAGAGTAAAAGAAAGTAAAATGAGTTTCTACAATATTAAATCTTTCTAAGCAAACCTCAAATAATTTTTCAAAACTCTCGTAATCAGAGAGTGAAACCGGAACCGAACCCTAAACCGAAAACCGAATAAAACCTAAATTTTTTATGAACCGAGAATCGGAACCGAAACGAAATAAACAAATAATGATGAACCATAAACTTAATCAGAATAATATTTCCATTCGGTTTATTTCGCTCTTTTTCGGTTCGGTTCAAGTATTGTTTCCAGAAAATTTTCTATCTATACTAATAGAATAAAGAGAGAGTGTGAGTTTATTAGTTCGAAAAAATCTCAGAAACTGCTCAATGAATTTGGATGATTCTCTCACCAATCGAAATTATATTCCCTCCTGATTGTTATAGGCCAACTTGAAGGAAATCCAGGAGCAGATAACTTAAAACTCATAATACATGCAGAACGACGGCCGACAAATGAACATATAGGTCACTACAATGCTCTAACCACTAATGAATTCGCTGTGCTTTTAGTTGGCGAAGATAAAGGGCCAAGTGATATTGTGTTGAACTACCGTTACGGACAATTATCACATATATCAGAATTGGATCGGTCGTATGACGCTTTACAGTACCCGTTGATGTTTGCTAGAGGAGAAGGTATGGGTACAGCCTGAATATGCCACACACAAATTCGCCATGTAATAAAACAATTACCTGTATGCAGTTTTATGCGTTTAGTCTAATAGAGAAAAACGTTAGTTTTAATGCACTCCAATATTACAAGAATTTATTTAACCAATATTGTGTCGATATGATGGAAAATGATTTCGGAAAGGTTACATTACATCCGCACAAATCAAGCAAAATTAAAGCTGAAAACTATGTTCATTTGAGAGATGCAGTGAATGAAGATCAAAATATTGACGCCAGAAATATGAATCAATATGTCATACTGAAGACCCAAGACGCTATGACATATCAAAAATTTTGGCAGATCAGATTTATTCATCACCTTTACGTGAAACCCCGAATGGACTGAGGTCAAGGAGGAACTATTTTCTAATCAAAGATCTTTTGATAGACATGACATCATAGCACGAGTGTTCAATTTAAAAATGAAAAATTTAATGAAATTGTTACCCGAAAATTCTATATTCGGGGACACAAATGCTTTTATAAACAGCATTGAGTGGCAATATATATGCACACATTCTCCTATGGTTGGAAACGAAAATAAAACCAGAAGATGTAGACTCTCTAATATCAGCTGAACTACCAAACCAAGATCTGGATCCTATATTATAATATGGTACACGGTCCGTATCGAGAATATAACATGGCTGCTACTTGCATGGTCAACGGCGTTTGCTGCAAAAAGTATCCTCGCAATTTAATTGTAGAAACTCAAACGGTAGACGATGGTTATCCAGCATCCCGTCGTAGAAACCCTAATAATGGTGGAGTGACTGCAGCTTTGACTATCCGAGTTCATAAAACTGTAATACTTATTCTCGTTTCAGTAGAAAACAATCACATTGAGATCGAAAATTATTTGAACGGTTGATATATTATATATCTACATCAGAGGCTGTTTGAAGACTTCTAGAATTTCAAATCCACCAAAGATATCCAATGGTCTTACATTTGGCAACCCATTTAGAAAACGGGCAGAGGATGTATTTTACGGCACACAATCTCCTACAAAGATTCGAAAATCCACCCTCTACAACACTTACGGCATTTTTCGAATTATGCAGAAATGATCACTCCGCGAAAACCTTATGCCACAATATTACACCTGGGTTAATAACAAGTTCTCGCAAAAGAAACGTGAACAACACGTCGAAGACACTCCTGCCTTAAAAAGGACTCTGCGCTTGGGAGAACTTACGGTATCCATCCTAGCTAATCCGAATGTTTTCACCTAGGGATGCTGCTGTAATATGTTCTTGGGCCAACGTCTTTTGAAAGCTTACAGACCGTCAATGGGCAAGTAATGTTTACTTATCCAGCAGCTTGCAAAGAACTGGGTCAAGAGAATTATTCGTGATCATTTTGTTATTTTGTCAACCGTCTGATCCTCTTCAATTATGGCAAGCTTTTCGAGAAGACCTTTGTGAAGACTTTCGTCATAGGGAGCGGCAACAAAGTAATGATATCACTTTACTTTGCTCAGGCAGTGTTGTATATGAGGGCCTCATAAAAATTGAAAATTTATTATTTGAGCTAAGTGGGAAAAATTTGGCAGATTTTGATCTTCCCTCGCTGAATCGGTGGATCAATCAATTGATTCCTTAGAAGCGACACTGAGACGCCCATACGCTGTCAACCAATTGAGTGACTTCATCTCAAATAATGTTTCAAAATTAGTATCCAACCAGTGACATGCCTATGACAAAATAATAAATAGCGTGGGAAATAGCAAAGGTAAAATATTGTTCATCGACGCTCCTGGTAGAACAGCAAAAACGTTCTTGATCAACATAATTTTGGCTAAAGTTAAATCAACAGGTAAATTCGCTTTCGCAGTTGCTTAATCTGAAATAGCAGCTACACTGCTCAGCGGGGGAAAAGCCGCTTATTCTCTTTCTTCTTTAAATTGCCTCTAAAAGTTTCTTTTCAACAAGAAACAGTATGCGCAATTCGCAAAAATGGACCACTAGGAAAAGTCCTCCAAGAAGTTGTTCTGATTATATGGGATGAGTGTACAATAAGCCATCGATCGCACATTGAATCGGTAAACAAAACTTTGAAAGACATTAGGAATTCAGAAAAATCAATGGGGTGTCACCTTGGTCTTCGCTGGAGACGTTCGCGAGCGGAGATTATTAAAGCATGTTTAAAATCCTCACCTCTGTTGATTTAAATTCAAACCGTTACATTAAAGACAAATATGAGAGCTCATTTGGGAGGTGGTGGCTAACATTTATCCTGTAATAGCCAATATATTCGAAAAAGATTACACTTGCATGTACGAAAGGGCTATCGTATCTGCAAGAAATTCTTCTGTTGACGAAATTAACAATGAAATTTTAAAAAAGTATTTGGTGACTTCAAAATATATTCCTTAATAGACATTGTCAGAATCATACAGAAGACACGGTTCATTGTCCACAAGAGTTTTTGAACAGCTTAAATCCTTCAGGATTTCCACCACATTGCCTTAAAATGAAAGTTGGATTATCAATTATTTAAATTATTTAATATTAACACTTTTGCCGAGGTTTATTCTATCGGAGAGAACACTAAATCAAATGTTTGCTAGTCGGACTAAAGTTATAAAAATTTCTTTACGTTTTAGGTATGAGTTTAATGGTGTTAACAAGGCGAAACACAAAAAACTTGTTTCCCAAATAGCCTTTAATTTTATAAGATTATTGGTCCTTTTGAAAGTAGCATACAAAAGTAGCATAAACAAACAAACAAATGAAACGCAGTGTTGCAGTATATAAGTAAAATAATTTTATTTATTACATTTAACAAAATGTACTAATCTAAAATTACACAAAAAATTATAAATCTATTGTAAAAGTCGTTATTTTATTTTTAAAAAATTGATTTTCGAAAATTCGAATTTGAAAAAAAGAGAAAGAAAATTTTGTTGTCTCTGTCACACAATGAGACATTACTTTTTTCTACCATCGATTTTTCAACATGTTCCCTCCATGTATATTGAACTCAGTGGTTGAATGCGTGTATTCCCAAATGGTAATGTCAATGTTGAGCGGCTTGAAGACGTTGCGTTATTGGTTGGAATAACTCAGAGACCAATGTATGTGAGTGATACTTTGTGGCGGAGCATGCATGAGTGAGCCGCTACACAATCTTTCTGATGGTACGAAGGTACCGGGTATCAGGTACTTCTTGACAACGCGGTACAAGTGAGGGAAAACGTTTTCAATTTCTTTTCACTGAATTATAGGATCCGATTTTAGTGGGCAAACTGAATTCGCCAAATATAAACTCAGCCCATTCTTTGTTCCCGTCTTTGTCAGAACGCCTTTTACGACGGCCGTGAGCTAATTTTTTGTGATGGCGATCTCCTTCATCATTTGATTCAGACGACGATGATGTGATATCAGAGGCGTCCATTATTTTTCTGATGGATGAAATAGCACGGGCACCAGCTAAAGTATCTTTGAAATTAATATTTTTGAAGCGTGGATCGAGAATCGTTGAAACAGCCATAATGTGCTTGTTCTCGATTTCACCAAACCGGCGGTTTAACTCATCCGCAACATATTCTTTTAAGGCTTTTTTTATTTCATTAATGAACATTTCTGGATGACCATTTTGATTTCAGCCTTTTTTAATTCATGTAGTCCATAAATATGCAGTAGTATGTACGATTTTTTATCAAAAAATATCGATGTTTTTTTATCAAAAAGTATCGATACCAGTTGGGTATCGTTACAAAAAGTATCGAGTACTTGGTATCGCAATCAAAGTATCGATACTATAAAGTATCGATACTTTTTGCGGATCCCTAGGCATAACGCGACCATGTTCTATTCAACAGACAATTATTCGCTTTGCAATACTAATCGAATAAAGTCGAAAAGAGAGTCCGAATTAAAGCAATCAACCCCTGTCGAATGGTTTCTTTTCAATCTCTGAATGGAGATATTCAACTACAGCCTGTGCCACATGTCGAACATTAAGTAGATCGGAAAAATGTTCTCTTCATGTATCGAGTACTGCATCGAATTTAACATGTAGACTTCCATCCCGGTCGTGAAAGATAGTTGACCTTTCCATGGAATTGAAAAATGGTTTGCGCTTCTCTATTGTTGCTTGACAGCAAGGCGATAGATCTCATTAAACCAATCAATTTTGGATTTGCTTTTTCATTATACTTAGAGTCCGCTGAGCAGTACTGACAAACAAAATTTTCAGTCACCTTCCAAATAGAATTTACATCGTCAAACCGCTGATTGAATTTCACAATGCTATAACTGACAAGATTTTGGAATTACACAGTTGAAATTTTCTGTGCACTCTCCTGTGATCCCATACCTATACGAAAACTGACCTCTTAGCTTAAAATATCAGTTTTCGTATAGGTGTCAGATTCTTGTTTTAAAAGAGTAAAATGTCAGATTCTTATATTAAAAGAGTAAAAAAATGCATAGATGGCCCGCGAAAATTTAGCAAATTAAATGAAAATGCTTTAAAAACAGCATTAACTGCTATTTTCGGCGATGATTTAGGGAGCATTAAAATTCCACGTTCGAATTCGAACTTAATGAATAAGTTTTGTTCAACATTAAGCATTTCTTAAACTGTATCAAATCGTTTAAAGATTTATTATCTATGGCACAAAAAATTGTAAACCATTTTTTAATGGTAGCACTATACCAATTAATTCCGATAATTGTGAAGAATATTTAAAAAATGAAAATATTGACCAAAAAATGTGTATACTAGCTAGAACAATAAACATCACTTCAGAGAACGAAGCTATCCAACCGAACTTAATACAAATATTAGACCTATCGAAGAGACCTACGTTCAAAATAGGTCATTTACACTAATAGAGTAACGTCGACTTCTGCGGTTAGTTTTGTCGGTCGATTTCCTCCTTTCTTTTTTTAATAACAATTCGCACTCATTTTGTCTGTAACGACGAAGCACTGTGTTAGCATAGTTAATATTTAGTTCGGCGATATTTGCCGCATTTTGGACTGTTTCCTCTCCTTCAAACAGTTTTATTAAAGGATTTTTTTTTCCAAGAGATATCTTTTGGTAAATTACGGTTCGTCGGTTGTTTCTTGGTTGAGGTTCTTAAAAGTGGTTTATTATTGTAATAAAAATATTTTCACATATTATAGTAGATGATATTTATATTATGTATAATGTTACATTACCTGATGAACCATTGGATTCAGATGAACTTATTTTAATAACTTTTAATTATGACTGATCAGAACATGAAACAAATGACATAATGAAATTCTTGAATTTTATTATGCATAATGATACTTGTTTCAATGAATACGTGATGAAATGAATAATATGTGAATGTACCATAATAAAATTAAAACAGAAGGTATTTTCTTATCTTTCAGGAAGGAAAATTCTATGGGTTTCAATTTATTTGTAAATTGTTTCACTTAATTTGCAAGTCAGCATTTGACAGTCAGTTAGCCATATAAAATTTTTAGTAGTATACGAGTATTTTAGTCATTCAGTAAACGTCTTCATGCATAACTGTTCCTTAGGGATTATCTCCATAACTACTGTACCTAGACACTTCAAAATTAGTATGATTTAGCAGTGTAATTTTTCACCAATGATTTGTAAATGGCTTTCTCCACAGCTATTCTCAGGAGATTATGTGCAGAACAGGTCTCCCTATTGGATTGAGATTTTGAATTCCATTAATATTTTTTAAAATAATTTCTAACTTCATTATATTGCATTTGAGATGTTACAATGTTGATGAAAAATTGAAAAGTTCTGTGCCGAAAACGTCTTGACCAACCCAACCCCATTCTTTAAAAATTAACACGTGGGCAATTTGGTTTCGAAAATCTTGCTTCGGTGAATTCATGTTTCTTAAGGGATCGGTACCATTTAAATTTAAAAAAAAATAAACTGTTAAAGAGGTTGTGCTGTTTTAAAAATGTCATTTACCGTTATTTTCGTCTACACCAAGTTACCGATTTTTTTAAAAGCTTATTGAAGGATATTGTTCATCATGAAAACGCCAGTTCTTTTTTAGTTCTCAACCTCGATTCTGCAATTTTTTTAATAATTCTATTGCTACACACATGGCTGCCAAGAGACGTCTCCGGTTCCACTTAGAATTCTAAAATTTATTTCAAAAACCAACAATAATAATAAGGCTTGACACTCAACAATTTAAAAGAGAAACTAAAGAATTGAAAAATGAATCAATTAGTATCTATCTAAGAATATTAACATATAGGCAGCATTACTGGTTCCTCACTTCGGAGAGCAACCAAAACAATAAAACGGCAGAATTGCAGGAGTGAAATGAGCTGGAAATAACTCAAGCTAGCTCAATCATTGAATTATTGTGCTAAGCACATTGAATAATTTTCCATCCACACAATATAAAACAAGTACATGGGAAAACGAAATAGTAACTGAAGGGATTGTCGAAGAAAGTGAAGAAACCCTACCAATTATGCCAATTGATGCGTGAACATCTAGCAAAGCTTACCAATCTATAAATTCAGTCTTTACAATCAAATTTGTAACCGGCTTGTGGAAAATTGCAAAAGTAATCATGTGATTACAAAACCGGGAAAACCACCACATGAAACATCTTTTTAAATCTCAATTTTGGTATTTACCAGTTATGTCTAAACTATGTGAGAAGTTATTGGTAAACATTTTAAATCCGACTGGAAGAGAAAGAACTCGGTTTCAGAATATTTGTAGACGCTGCGCTGTATTTTGATAAAGTTTAACGAGACAGACTTCAAGTCACCAATCACCAGTCTGACCTTGTGCTATCCCTATCAGATAATCCAAATTGAGGTGATACTATAAAGCAAGCAATAGCCTTCAGGCACATGGTCTCCAAGTTTGGACCATTGAATTTCTTGGAGAACAACGAGTCAAAGCTTTCGTCTTAAAACACGTCTGATTCTCTTAATGATCGCACGTTCCACGTACCGATCCTAAATGTTGGTTCCGAAACATAAGCGCGAGTTTGGTGTTATAGTTTTGGTTGATATTATTAACAGTAGAAGATTTTACAAATGTGGGTCGTTAGCCCGCGGATCCAACCGAATAGTCGCCTCCTACGACAAGCAACCCGACCGCAGGAGTTAGAAATAGGCATCAACGCGAATTTCATTTTTTTTAGGTTAGAATCAAATCGAAATTTTATTTTAGTAAAGAACCCTTTTGAGGGGCCAACGGAGAATTATCATGCAGGAGGAAATGTTGTACAAAACGGCAAATTTGGCTTGTTTACAAAAACTGAACGTCATGAATGTCATCCCACTGACTTTTTTCTATATGGTTGATGTGAGCGAATTGAAAACCACGATTCGAATGAAAGTAAGTTAAATTGCAAATGACCTACTCCTCCGTGTTAGGTTAGGTTAGGTTTGGGTGGCGTCCACTAGGACCAGGCATAGACACAAAAATGGTCCGTAGCCATACCACGAATAATTGTTTCCTTCAACTCATTGGAACCATTTTGAGCTGTTAACAAAGCGCTGGATACTCCTTACGCCCAACCCACTGAGATCCGTCTTTTCGTGCCAGACGAGGGTAGGTGCAAAGAAGATGAAGTACTGTCTCTTCCTCCTCTTCGTCCTCGCAACTACGACAGTAGTCATGTGAGAAGACACCAAGTCTACTCGCATGCCTCCCTATGAGACAGTGCCCCGTAATTACTCCAACAACCACACGCCAAGTCCAACTTTGGCCAGACCTGCCAAGTTACTACGCAAGAGGTGATACTTGACCATCTGGCATTCGTCAGCTTGCTAGCTTCTTCCTGAAGCAGCAGTTTGCTTACCGCAAGAGGCATTTCAATATCCTTTCTGCTTTCTGAGAAGTGGTCCGTTATACCACGTCGAGCCAGTTCATCGGCGTTTATATTTCCTTTACTTATGAAATGTCCTGGCACCCATAAAATGTGAATGTTGAGCTGATCTTCCATTTCGTTAAGAGATGAGAGTTCTGGACTGTTTTCGACGTGAGGAGGTGTGATTGAAGCGCTTTAATGGCAGCCTGGCTGTCCGTATAAATGCGAATGTCACAAACTGATATTACATTATACCTCATCCAGTCTACGAATTCCTTTATG
Organism: Tipula vernalis; assembly: GCA_958295665.1. Taxonomy (NCBI): domain Eukaryota; kingdom Metazoa; phylum Arthropoda; class Insecta; order Diptera; family Tipulidae; genus Tipula; species Tipula vernalis. The sequence continues at coordinate 210,847,773 of OY282560.1, read as the reverse complement.
GCAGTTACTTCAGCTTGAAAAATGCTACAGTAGTCGGGGAGACGGAAGGAAAGATTTAACAGAAGTTCCTCGCAGAACACTCCAGCCCCGACTTTCCCGTCCCGTTTTGAACCATCAGTAAAGAAGTTTATAACTCCTCCTGCTCCAGTCCTCCCTGGATGGGATCCTAGTCCGGAACTTTGTGCCAAAAGATAGTGACGGGATAGTATAATCGGTGGTCTTGGGAATTGGTTTGTTGCACAAAATAGACAAGTGCCTTGTATTGTTGCAGGTCCACATTAAGATGGATTTCAGCCGTATGGTAGTACAAGCTGCCAACAGTTTCCTCAAGATATCTAGAGGAGTCAAAACTAGCAGAGCACTGATCCACAGACAAATTGTTCTCTGAACTTTTGTCAACAGCTTTTGGTTTACAGTTTTGTCTAGAGCAGGCCACCAGACTATTACCCCATACCATTGTATGGGTCTGACTACTGCGGTATAAAGGTATTTTTGCAAGAGTATAGCGCTACCGAAGCTTTCTTTACTCTTTCCAGAATATTAGGTTTCCAATATAATTTGCTATCCAAAACGAGACCCAGAAACTTCGCTTCAACTGTAAAAGGCAAGCTGAACCCATTTAAAGTAGGAGAATCGATGTGAGGAAGTTTATATTTCCTAGAGAAGAGAACCAATTCGGTTTTGTGTGAATTCACATTCAACCCACAGCCATTGGCACATAATGAAAGAGTGCCCAGTGCATTTTTCATAAGCTCACTAACGGTGCCGGGATATTTACCACGGACACCAATAGCAACATCATCCGCATAGGCAACCACCTTGAAGCCACCGTCCTCCAGTCTCAGCAACAGGTCATTTATGACTAAGTCGCAAAGTAGGAGGGACAGTATGCCACCCTGTGGCGTACCTCTGCTTGCAAATCTTCTGTCGGAGGATTCCCCAAAACTGCCATTTATGATCCTGCCTCTTAGCATCTGATCTAGATCTATCCAGTCCTTGAGTGATTCATCCACTCATCCACTCCCAGATCTGAAAGTGCCCGAGTTATAGCCCCTTGAAGCACATTGTTAAAGGCTCCCTCAATATCCAAGAAGGTTAACATTGCGTAGTCTCTATATTCGAAAGATTTTTCAATCCGTGCAATCCTCCTTGTTAAATGCTAAAAAAATCTTTAATGAAAATGGGGGACTTATATCAAGTATTGTAACCTTAGTATAGGGCTTAGTAAATGCTTTTTGTATATAGTATATGCTTGTTGTTTTTAATAAAAGGGAGAGTCGCATTTTGAATAGGGCACCCTCTCTAATACAAAGTATGTTCCACAAGATAATATCTCAATTTATTCTCTCTGTTTATCCCCCACCACAGCGAAGCAGGTAAAATTATACATTTCTAGCCAACTTGTTTCTTTAAAGCAGTTAGAACAACAGTAATAAAATGAGTTCCATGCAGCACTATACCATCAACAGTTCTATCCAAGCACTTCTATCGTATTCTTATAGGCAAATTCCATGATAAAATTCTACAAATCGCTAGTTAGTTGGCTGATTATAAGCATTTTACTATCTTATTAGAGAAAGCGATTCTAAAAATGTGTTTAGTATTACCCAAAAATATGTCAACTGGAGGTATGTAGTGTGGTCCCTATACATTGATCTCTATTTGTGTATCTGAAACATATGATAAAATTCTAAAATTTGGTCAGTAATAAAATTAGACCTACATCTTATCACCCAATAAAGGAATCCGATGGGAGGACCTAAAAATGCGATTAGTATTAATTCAAAGTTGAACTGAAGGTATGTTACGTGGTCCGCATATATTGATCTCTATTTGGGTATCTGAAATCCAGGATAAAATTTTAAAAGTTTTTTCTAAGAATGAGGTGAGGTGGGTCAACAAGTTTTTGCAAATAAAACAATTTAGAATAAAATTAACTAAAACGTAAAATCAAAACAAAATCTACGCATACATATGCAATACACAAAAATCGATCACGACAAAAATATGAAAACGCCTCCTTTAAATTTTATTAATTTTGTTGCTGTGAAAACATCTATGGCGTAACATATATGGCGATTTATGAGAGAAAACTATTATCTTGTCTCTCTTGCTGTTGTTTGGTTACGGCAGTAAAAGCGCGTTAAGTGGGTTTGGATGACATTTTCCAATTATGTGGTACGGTACGAACCAGATCGCATTTCTCTAATACATTTCTCAATCCAAAGAAGACAATGTTGCAAGGCGGGTCGGCTAAGTAAATCGGCTACTCCATTATTATTATTAAAAATTGGTCAGAGGTTCCACCGAGATTCCGCACTCAATGCCACAGAGGGCTATAATTTTATTTTCCCATATTCTAGTTACCACATCTCGGGTGATGGAAATGAAGGAGCTAGGATTTAAATCCTAAGATTTTACATCCATTTAAGCTCCATAAATCTGTTTAATTTTTTTTTAGCAATTTTAACTTATTTGCAAATTGATTTGGATACTCTGGAAAACCAAATTCTAATTATATTACCGAAGTGAAGATCTTAGCAAATAGCAAAAAATGTATGGAAGTGTGAGTAAAGTAAATAGAATACATTTAGGCGTTTTTTTATCGTCGAACAAAGGAAGTAAGTGACTAAATTTGTTCAACTGATGGAAAAATCGCTGGGTTCGGTAATATAAATAACCAGCAATATTTGCATAAAATGTTGTACGATTTTTCGCCAACGCAATTTGGTTCAAACAAAATCGAGAGTCCCAAAGTCAAATGATTCTTCTCGAATGTCCTTATTTTGGATTTGATGGACTTTTGATTTTTGTTGAACAAATTTCGTCGGCGGAAAATTGTACAACATTTGATGCAAATATTGCCGGTTATTTATGTGGCCTGTATGCTTGTTATTAATATGGCATACTGGATTCCTTTGGGATGGAGTAGAGAGTCTACTTTCACATGGAATCACGTGGCATTAACACGATACGGTTTAAATTCTAATTTGGGACGAAGCACTGACCGCTTCAGATGTAGTTCCCGAAATTATCGATCGGTACTCCGGTTTAATTTTTCGAAAGCACGAGACAAAAACAAGGCATACAATTATCTAGTGAGGTCAACGAACGAGGTGCTAAAGGTATTTTTTATGTAATTGGAAAAACGGAAAATAACAAAGCTGAAAAAGTATTAAATATTTATTTACTATTTGATTTATAAAACAACGAAAATAAAAATGTAAAAACAATTTAAAGGTTACAATAAAGAGACAAGAGGAGTTCTTTACCAAGGTCGCGCAATTTCGAAATATTATATCCGCAGAGACCGGCAATTTGGCATAAGAGAAATTCTCATTATTATTTCGAATTACGCAAAATTAGAGCATGCCTGGCGGCACTAAAGAGGTTTACATAATTATTAAAGAAATGTGGTAATTTGTAAACCATAACATAATAATTTTATAATTGTATTACCCTTATGTAATAACTAACTGAACGACCGAACAAATTAATCTGATTTTCTTTTGGTATTATGTACAGCATTGTACATATGGTATATACTCGTACATGCTCTCCGCTGGATTAATACAAGAAAGACGGTAAGAAAAGAAAATGTAGAATTAAATTTTTTTTTTTTTAAAAAGTGCAGAAAGTGATCAGTTGATCATCAATAAAAACACTTAAATGCACTGGATTGCATTTATTTTATAAAATTAATTTTTGTATTTTATTTATGGACATACTCATGCAGCAACTTTCATTTTTTTTTTTTAGATCTTACATTGCATAACGCTTTTACTATGACATTTACTATTCTTCTACTTATATCAATATGAATACCCAGAAGTGTTATATAATTGCAATGTAATAATAATAAATAATAACTATAAAACGCATACGTACATATGTGTATAAGAGGTTGTTATTACTGTCTTTTAAACAGTTTACCGAAAAATGAGATCGAGCAATTACGTTGGATAGTGTTTCACTTTCATTAATGAAAATAAAATTATCTAAGAAATGCAATTGCGGTTTATATACGAGATATTTGTCGATGTTGCCCATAATTATTATAGCTAGTAATATAAAGTTAACCTAGTTATAGAAGGAATGTAACGTGAAAAATGACAAAACACTTTATTATAACATGACATTTTTGGAGACACCCCGATTTAACGGATTTCGGATTTAACGGACCAATTTTTTTTTTCGTTTTACTTATTTCTCATTTCTTTGCAATTAGCCCGTAGACTTATGTTAAATTCTTTCGGAAAAAAAAACACCCTGAGGGTAAAAAATTTTACTCGAAGGGTAAAAATTTGACATTACAAATACTTTTTGAGAAAAGAAAGCACTTTTTTTGCTCAAGAGCATTTTGCTTTACTCTGGATTTTTTCATAGATTTGCTTTACTCCTTACAAATACATACATAGAAATGTGAAATGTCAAAGTGAATTGGAAACAAAAATAAAACTTCATTTTGATATTTCATTTGTTGTTTATTGAATATTAACGCGCTAAAATTAATTGTTTCCCTCTTGTTGTTATCACAATAAAAAAAGTTTTACTTATCTGACTGACAGTAAAACATAACCTCACTTTATTTTGCTCTTTTTACACCAACACAACTACAAAACTATATTCATATTCTTTAGGAGATAAAAAAGTTACTTTATTTCGAGTAACCCGAAAGAATTTGACATTAGACTATACTGACAACAGATCAGTATGCTGTATTATTATTTTGTTAAATGCCTATAAGGCATATGTTTTAATATACATTATTTGACTAGGGCACTCCTATGCATTTGCACAAAATTTTATTTTACTCGTAAATTTCGTTATATACTATATGATCTGTAACAGTAACATCATTTCCTATTTTTCCTTGACGCGGGGTTTCGAAAACTTGAACTTTTAAAGAATCTGATGTAACTGTTCTAGAAAATCCTGTGTAAAGTTGACCATGTGTCAAACATGGTTCAGGAAGATACAGACCAACTCTTTCGAACTTTTGAACTTCCGATGTATTTATTGTAATTGCATAAGATAGACGTACTGGAAACTGATGTCGAATGAAGTTGAAAGGCAAAGAAGGATCATTAGCTGTGTTTAACGCAATTCTTGGAATAAAATGTAGAGTCCCTGAATGCGATCTGGTGATTATTTCTACCTTTAAGCAATTGGTACTAAAATCAAGAATCACTAACCTTGTTCCATTGCATAATCCCTCTTTTATTGCTAGATTTCAACAAGATAATTATACAACCATTTTTTAATTTAAGGCAATATGGTGGTAATCCTAATTTGAATATTTTCACTATCAGAGCCGTCATCTGTCTTAACTGAGTCAATTTCATAGTAACATATTTCAATTGAAATAAGTTTTTGAAGAACGTTATCATGTCTCTCTGTTTGGGTCAAAATTTGAGGTCAAAATTTGAAGCACTTCTCATCTTTCGATTTCGCTGAAATTTTATTCACTTGGTTGTTTCACCTGACAATCTCATATTATCAAACATTCGAAACAAAAATCTAAGAAAATTTGTATGTGTTAGTGCAAAATGTGTTAGTGAAAAATGTTTCGCGTTGCAGGAGGTGCAATATACATTCATTTCCCCACATGTAAATTCTGTAACGACTGATTCTTCAAAGTCATCCGTGGTCTCGAGTACATTATCGGTTCGCTGCGTACTACCGTTTAACCTAATATTTTGTGGACATATTGTTTGCTGCTCTATTTTTCTTCGCTTTGAAGCAATACGTTCTTCTTTCGTCGATCTGGGGCATCCAGATGTTCAAAAATTGTTATTAATCGATGTCCTAATATTTTGTCGTCGTATAGTCTTTGTTGCTCAATTTTTCTGTGCTTTGAGACAGTATGTTCTTCTTCGGCCATTCTTTGTCGATTTAATTTATTTAATAAGAACAGAAAATTATTTCAAATGTTACATTTTTCCGTATAAATTCGGTACAATGTCAACAGGCCTCACAAATTGCCAACAACTGAAAAAAATAAGCAACGAAAACCGAAAAAGATAATTTTCAATTTCAATCACATAAATTAAACAAAATCAATAGCGCTTGTGATATATAGTATATATAGCTAACAACTGAAAGAAAGTAACAAAAGAATGAGGAAAAAATATTATTCGACCAACACAGCAACCAAAGAATAAAATGTATACATCACGACATCACGATATGTGTATTTAAATTTTGTTTTAAGAATTCTCTAAAAATCAAAACAAAAGAGAGAGAAAACAATACGAATAAAACAATTTGGTTTGGCTTCATAATTTTCGGCTTCATTAAGTAAATATAAGGATTGTATACTGTTTTACAGAAATCAAACAGTATAAAGGTAAGTGAATATTTTTTCCTTTCATAAAATGAGTATTAAACATGCCAGAAACTACCTGCCAAAGAAAACGTCGGCTTGAGAAAGCTCGTCAAAAATACCAGTAGAAGCGTTTGCTTGAATCTGAACCAGAAAACACAGCAGGATTGGTAAAACCTAGAAAGAAAATTGATGCAGAAACTGAAGACCAACAGGCTTCTCGTCTTGTTCAACAAAAAATACGCCAATCCCAATATCGCGCAAATGAATCAGAAACTAAACGCAATGATCGTTTGGAGCGTGATCGAGTATTGCACTCTCATGCTATAGAAAATGAAACAGAAGCTCAACGTATTGGTCGCTTGAAGCGTGATAGAGTATAGCACTCGCGTACTAGAGCTAATGAAACAGTAAATGAACGCATTGCTCGATTGGAGCATGATCGAGTACAGCATTCTCATGCTATAGAAAATGAAACAGAGGCTCAACGTGTTGGTCGCTTGGAGCGTGATCGAGTATTGCACTCTCATGGTAGAGTTAATGAAACTGAACAAGAGCACAATGAATGACTGAGTCGCCCTCGAGAATCATATGCTCAAAATTCTTCAAGCAAAGAAGAGTTTTATCTAGAAATAAACATCTTCTGTGATAAAACTTGTGAAATCTGCACTAAGCAGCGTTATCCAAATCAGATAGTAAAGTACCATTTGATGACTGCAAAGCCTTATTTACCTGTGGAGCTTGCAAGCAAATATTTTCTTGTTCTTTGCCATCGATGTAATAAACATCTTAAAAACAGTCGCAAGAATGAGGCTCCACCTAAGGCATATTGGAACAATTTAGATCTAGGTGTCATTCCTGATGTAATTCAATGGTTAACACAGTCTGAACAGAGACTTTTGTCTCGTGTAGTCCCGTTTATTAAAGTCATCAAATTTGATGGCCGCTTTGGCCAGTATGGCTTTAAGGGACATGCTACGCTTTTTGCTCTCGGCATTTTCGAGGTTAGCGAGAAACTTCCTAATATGCTGCCAAGAGCTAGCAATGACGCTGGTATTGTAGTAGTGACTGAGACCCTCGAGATACTGAATGTCTCACGGGACTACACAATATTCCGAGTAGGTTTAGAGAAATCTGGACGTCTGTAAACCTATTACTACCTAGATCCTATATAGGCGCGAAGGACAATGTCAAAATAAAACTGAAAGACAATTTCTGGTGTCAGAATTTAACATTGCCAGACAAGAAAGATGCATGGAATTTTATTAAAATGTAAACAAAGGATTTGAAAATATTGATGTTAAGGCGTATCGACCAATGACACTGCATAAATCCAGACTTCCATACAACTTTCTAGTCTGGAAAGGTTAACAGACTACAGAAATTATCTTACGGTATTATTTTTATATAGATTTCGTAGCCTAAGCTTAAGGAAAGGTTTGAGAGTATTATAATCCAGATTTCTATATATCGTTTCTGTGCGGTAAGGCTAAATGACCACATAATTCGTTGGGTAACGTAATTTTTGTATTCAGATGAATATTTAGCCAAAGCAGTTAAAAGTTTTTTGATAAAATCAGGTAATTTCTGTTCTGCTTGAGTTTACCTGGTGCCCCATACAGAATGCCTTGATGTTTTTATAAGTTTTACGCAAATTTGACATGTTTGAATTGATATTGTCTGCTAAAGTGTCTGATACATTAATGCAAGAAAAACATTTTATGAGTTTTTGCTGGAGAATGACAGAAACCATTATATATTAGCTTTGAAAAAATGCTTTATGAAACAGCCAGCTATCTCCCAGAATATTATAATTATTGTAAGCAAAAGCCGATAAGTTAAAATATTTTGTAAAACTATTATGTATAAGTATAACAGTTATTAGAACAGGGCGATTACAAAATGAAAATGCGGAGTATAGGAGTAAGCACTAGGCTAAAGTAGTACATTTGCTCCGATCGTTCTCACTTCGACAGCACTGCACTAAATAAAAACATTTTTGAGAAATCTTATTATGTAAGAACGAAAATATCATGGAAGCTGCGACATACTGATCATTGTTGAGCAATTCCCACAGATTAGGTTCAGTTATTCTTTTAATAGGAGCAATCGATTTAAGATTTCTGTTGCATTAGGTAGTGGTAAAAGTAATAAAAAATCAAATCCTGCTTGCTTACATTGTTCTTTTAACTGAAACACGCAATGAGTCAAAGCTTCATTTGCTGAATAAAATCTTCTAGATGATTGTTCTTAAATTATTAAAAAGTTCTATAGCATCAGAAGGATTGCATTAGCACAGTATATAGTAACGAATAATGCTCGCAGTGACTTTGGCAAAATATGAATGCTGATCTCTGATCAACAATTATGCCACTCAACACTATCATTAATTAGACCTCGTGCCCTAGCTGCTTCTTTAATCGTTGGGTATATTCAAAGCTTTTAGGGTATCGAAAGATCTAGCCTCAATTACATTTTTTTTGGAGCAACCGAAATGATTCTACCTATGGCTTTCTCCCCAAAGTGTGAATTTGGAGAGCGTTTTTGCCATTTATTGGTTTTATATAATGCATCATTATATAAAATGTGCATCGTAATATCCTGATATAAAAAGTTATAGGCAACAACGTCTGTAGAATTTAATTCAAAGACGGCGGTTAAAATTGTGGCCCTAGCAGACTATTTTCTTCGGTGAAAAATATTGACTGACCATCTTGTAAATGAACAGATAGTGTAACAACACTAAGGGATTGGCCAAGAATTGGATGCTCTTGGATATGCCATCAGCTTCCAGCGAACTAATATATCGATAATTCAGGTATTGATTTATTTCATCATATTCTACAACATTGCCTGCATTGTTTGTAGAATCAACCGCAACTCCAATTCTGACGCAATCCTGGCATACATATGAATTTTCCTAATAACCAACACATAACGTTGAGTTTCTTCGTGCCAACAAAACCACTCGGTTTCGCTTATGAGCGTCACGTAGAATGTAATAACTGTACTTATATAGAACATATCTATTTTACTAAATCCAAACAGGACAACGATTGCAACAGGGCACCGATTTTGTTTGCTCCCAGTATTTGATTTTATGGTTCGACCTTCGTCAATATCTTAAATGGACACTAAAATACTCGCAACCGGGCATTCGTCCTTTATTCTTTATATATACCAAACATTTGAGTGACAGGCTAGCCATTAAACAATTAGTTAAGCTCACGGTGTCTAAGGCGTTGCTCAATACAGAAGAACAGTTTGAAATTCAAAATAAACTCTTTGAAATTGACTTACATATACGAAAAATTCGGAAAATATATCATGATTCACGATCATCTCATGTTTCAAGTTCTTGAGGAGAAAGTCCGTTTGAATTAAAATTACATTGAGTTCAATGGATTGGAACATTTGCTCAGACGTCTTTTATTTTTCTCCACGACAAAAAACATCGACGTTACGAAATTTTTGAATTCTGGAAGAAGTTAAAACCTACTTATAAATATATTTAGAATTATTTGTGCAACGATCAACAAATAATTCCAAATATGTTTCAATTTAAACAAACCATTGTTCAACAATGCAATCAAAGTTATACAAGATTAACATATTTGTACAACGCATCCTTTATTGCACACATTTTTAGACTGTATATAAACACTTAAACGAAATGTACGTAAATTCAGATGGTCCTAGTCGACTTCGGTTATATAAACTGAATAGAATGAAGGAAAACGTAGTAAATTAAATTAAGAAAATTTTAATCAGAATCTTTCCACGAGCAACGAGTATGAGGTTAGATAAACATCCTAACGGGTTGATTTTAAAGACGTACTCTTTTGTTTCATATCAAACGTTTCACCATCTTTGAATTTCTCCAAATTTTTGATGGGGTCGTTTACGCTAGAAACTCTGAGGAGCAAAAGTCAGGAGCAATGATTTTTATATCAGCAAAAGCACGCAATAATTTTTTCCTAGATCAAACTATTGCAAAAACTTGGGAGTGCTTTTCGATGTTTTGCGAAAGAATGGAGATTAAAATGTGGATTGCGGTTACCCTACACTAACCTGTAATTGATCACCATCGTGAAGCAAGCTGGAAAAAGTATTTCAATTGATATGGGTTTGACCGGTTTTAAATTTTCTTTCGTATTGAACCTCTGACAACTGTTGATCTGCTTAAGTAATTCGTAGATTACCAAATTTGTATGTTACGTATCACGTTTTGGTATGGAAAACTGTTTATAACATGGGTCATTCAATAGATTAAAGTGTATGCCACAACAAGTTAATTTTACTTGTGTGAGGTTAATGTTGTTTGCTATCCTCAATAGAAAATAGTCAGAAAGCTCTGCGCACTCTTATGCAAGGCCTTTAATGGAGATTTGCCAAAGTTATTGAGTATAAGAAGACCAACTTGCCAGAAGCTCTCCATTTATGTTTGAAATTAGAAAACGTTCAGTATCGGGTGCACCATAGTTTTTGAAATAAGCCACGCTAAAGGTCTCAATCCACTCCGGTCCTCCTACGCTCCCCTAGTTAAATATAATACTTCCACCACACAAATGACCAACTTCCATCCAGAATTATTGCATATCTCGTATAAGTAAACCAAGATGTTACCAAACGATCCCAAAATTTTTACCAACAACTGTCAAATCAGTATTTTATCAGAATCTGAACGTAGACCAGACTTTACAGTCACGACGAGTGAACCACCAATACAGACCACAAATACTGCAAATAAAACAACTGTATTAAGCAAATACATCCATCGGGGAAAATTCAAAGAGTTTATTACACAGCACCGTGATATGAAGATCCTAGTTTGCAATATTAACACGAGCAAATGACATCAACAGACTCAAAATATGAACAAACTCTTCTGGAATCCACCAATTCACAAGAAATGCCATATCCACCTGAAGCGAACCATTTTGACGATCACTCCGAAGTACGAGTCTTAATCGAAAGATGGAACACTTGGCGAAGAGGGACAAAGGGTTTAAATCCTTGAAAAACCTTTTATGGCAGTTCGGTAGTAGGCAGTATTAAAATTAACCATCACGCTTTAACAACCATCGAAAATATTTACCTATCCGCCAAAAATAAGGGTAAATTCTTTAATTTTGGCTACACTAAAATCAATTGATGGAATAATTGGCAACGACAACCTAAAACAAATCAGTCCACAAAGCATATAGTAGACTCAGTAAACAATTTAAACCTTAGAACCTTCTAGAAATTGAACAAAAGCATAAGCAGACGTCCAAATCTCTTCTCAGATCCCAAACAAACAGTCGTCTATCCAAGACTGTCCACATCCCTAGAAGACAGAATTATTCGACCATCAAAATCCCTTTACAACTCTCCAGTGTGGATCATCCAGAAACTGACGCAGCACATTTTTATTTTTGAAGAACCGGGATTTTAAACGCCAGGATTTCGTTACACACCCTTAAAATTACTTTCAGGAACACTTTTAACTCTCAACTGACTCCTATAACTTTGCACTCGGTGAGTAATGTCACAAGAAGAGAAACCAAATACGGGAAAGGAATACAATTACGAATCAAAATAGAAGCCAGGAAGAACAAATGTTGTAGCCGCTACTCTTTCCAGAACATTTACCACATCCGAGATAAATGCCATGTCATAGCAACACAGTTTAGTGACCATAGTTCATCACACAAAGTGATTCCAAAAGATCAAATCCTGATTATAACGTGTTCCGAAATTAACTCTGTTAGTAAATCCTTTCCAAAATTACATCAGACATATTATTACACAATCATATTTTACTAATACTGACATTATAACGATTATTCCATTCGACACTCACCGAGATGATGAAATAGCCTTAATTCAGATGGAGTCGACAGAACATTTAAAGAACTCCACGAATCTGTTCATTCTATCAAAGCCAAAAACGGAGAGGTCAATTCGATCATAGTTGTCTCAGTAATATAGAGAAACTAAAGGAGGAACAGTGATAGTGAAGGAAAGTAGAACACGATCATTTTAACAGAATCAAACAAAATCTTTTACAATAGCAGAAATCCAAATATCCGATTATACAAATTATTTTCGTTAATACAAATAAAGCGAAGCTAATATTTAGGGTTTGAAAAACGGATTGTCGGAAATCCAACATTACGGATTTTAACGGTATTATTAAGAACTAACCATTAGAATTACCCCACCTATTATTAATTTATAATAGAAATAGTATCTTCCTTCCGTCCTTCTAAATGAAATCGTACCAACAATCAACATGAACCACCAATTGACAAGTTAGCGGAAGGAGTAATTCTATAGAACCAATTTAATTTGAAAATGGAAGCCCATCGCTAAACGGCACCTACTTGATAAAATTCATTAATATTAGCTTGTCCATAATAATATAGTATTTTCACTTTTAGAAAGAAATCCACCTACAACACAGGAAAACTAGTTTAAAGAGATTCTGTCGTTTCAAATGACGAAAGTCCTAAATAATCAGCGGCAACTTATTTACAAATTGATTTGGAACCTTCTAATACAAAATCGTACACAAACAAATTAGATCCTACTACGTAGGTCATTGAGCTTGAGGTTTAATTGATGTTGAGTTGGGGGTCAAGTTAGGGGTTTAGTTAGGATTGAATTGAATTGAGATTTGCGTTTTAAATTAGCTTGGCTTGTTCTAGGTTGTGCTCATGTAAGCATTTAATTTTTCGGACCGTGATGATTTGAGGATTTAGTTGGGCGTTAAGTTAAGGGTTGCACTGAGGGTTAAGTTGTCGAGTAGACAATTAAGTTTTAAGTTAGCTTGACTTGCTCTGTGTTGAGTTGGGGTTGAGCGGTGAAGATTAGATCGTATAGTTCAAATATCCAATGAGTTTTCAAAGCGTTGGGGGGTTTGGGTTGGTGTTGGGTTATGGTTAAGTTTAGGGTTGGGTTGAATTGAGGTCGAGTTGGGCCTGAATAGAGTTTGAGTTCAACTTGAATTGAATTTGAGTGAGTAGTTCGGTTTTAAGATTTAATTTGGGATCGAGTTTAAGGTTTAGTGGAAGGTTAGATTTAGTTGATTGCCGCTAAGTGTTGAGTGGAGGGTTCCGATTTGGTTCGAGCTAAGTTCAGATGAAGTTGAGATAAGGCTTAGTTAGCATACCTTGATATTAAGAGAGAGGTTCGATTGGGGAATTATTTCGCGGTTGATTTGGTGATTGAGTTGAGGGTTGGGTTGGCGGTTAATTTGGTGATTGTGTTTAGAGTTAAAGATTTAATTGTAAATTGAGTTAGAGGTTGGGCTGGAGATTGAGTTAAGAGGTGCAGTTAGGAATTGGTTTGGTTGAGTTAATTTTCTGGACCGAAGTTCTGGTCACCTCATGAAGTGTCAGCCGTTTAAATTTTCAGTGTTGAAATTGTGAGGAAACGTGATTATTTAAGTAGTATGAACACTCAAACTGTCTTACAAAACAGCACATTTTGTTGCAATTTCGAAAAGAATTCTTAAAACTCGTGTAATGCTTACATAATCAGTCCCAGCGCCCCAGATGACTCAATTTTCGGATTTGGGTGGTTTTACATTTTTTTTTAAATAAAGTTCTATCTTATACATAAAATAGAATTGTATATATGGTTTATTCGAGTTTGTTAAATTTTAGCGTTATGTTGCGTCGTATCACCAGCTTTCAGGTACATTGTGATTTTCAAAATTTTGTGTAATTTTCCGAAGGTTTCTCGATTTTTATTTTGCCTTTAGATATTACAGAAACAAGGGTCGTCTCGAGTTCTTGGTGACTCAGAAAAGACCAAGCTTTTATAATTTGGGGTAACAAAAAAAATGTCACTACTCAAACAATTTGAATTAAATGCTAGAACAACTTTTAGCGAGACAGCGATTAGGCAGTTGGGAATAAAATGGCTGCCACAATACGTGCAAACGATTTAACTCCAGCCGAAAATGATGTGTTTTTAGCAGATTTTGCTGAACTAAGTGACAACATGATTGAAACCTTGATTCAGCCTCAGGTTTGAGTAAAAAGCGTGAACAAAAAAATGAAACAAAGAACGAAAAAAAGCGTGACATAATATCACACTCACTATAGACTACTAAATTTTGTTGAAATTTTTGTCGAAAAAACTCATTTCGTTAAACATTTCAACAATCCCAAAATTAATTTTCTATAATTCTCTGACGTGACCTGGTTGTTGTCCTTACATATTGGGTTAGCTATAAGCCTAGTTTGATACTACAAGGATATAATTTCAACTTAGAATGCAAGAAAAGTAACGAACATTTTTTGTTTAGCTTTTATCAGCCTTCACTCCTCCGATCAGAAGATCTAACCAATTCGGCATAATGGAACCTACTCGTTTATGCTTTTCAAAAAGTTACACAAATTTATCAGTGCAAATGCTATAAAAGTATAAAGCTATTAATTGCAGGGTCATACACTTTCTTATACTTTCCCACCATTCCAACGAATCTAATTGAAGTAGTTTTTGGGGCCTTATTCAGAAACCCAGTCAAGTGGCTAATCTAAGCAAATTGCACTAGATAATTTTTCAAAATTTGTAACAATAAAACTTTTAAGAAGGGCTACTGATCAAGAAATGGTTCGATATGTAGAAACTCAAATATTATTGATGTGTAGTATCCGGAGGTATTAGTTACCAACAATGGACCTCAGTCCGACTTAAGCGCTGTGTGAGACATAACTTTGTCGCCAAATACACTCACCTCAGGCAAATGCATAAAAACCGACCAAAGAACTCGTAGTTTTTTGGCCAACGCATTGCAGTTAATTCTTAAACGCTGCAAAAAAAATTTCAAAATGGATTTTTGAATCGACCTGGCAGTTTGAGTAGGGTTTGCAAGAAATCATACTTTTACAAAAACTACCAATAAATCACTTATAGCGTGCGTAATTATTTATTTAGTGCTTCATCATTTTATTAAGTATATTGTACTCGTATTAGGCGATTTGAACTCTCTGAGTACTAAGCGGCTCATGAAATGAGTATTTACCATCATAATAAGTATACAATATGTTCTTATACCGATCGCTGTGAATATTCGTCGCTCCAAATATTTTGCTGGGAATTTCAAAAAAGTATTGGAGCGATATAAGAAGCACAGCGGCATGTTCTGTTAACGCAAAGCTGGTCATCGTAGACCTTCTGATGTTTAATTGTGACTACATAGAGTGAAACAATTACAAACAATTGCATTTTTCATACACTGAAAGCTGTCACTGCTGGTGTTATTAGGGCGGTTGAGCAAGCATCTGACGAAGCCGGGCGAAACAAGCCGAGCTTTATGAGCGCAGCATTATCCATAAACTATTCTCGTTAAAATAGATTGATCGGTATGTTCCAAAGACATTGTTGACTTTCATTGTCATTTTTAATGGCGCTTGATTGTTAACTTGAAGCTCTGAGGAGACTTTTGAAATACTTGCACGATCTTATGGCTAACCAAATGTAATAAATTCGCGACTAGTTTTCAATTGACCTGAGAACATGCAGTATTGAAGAAATATTTGAAGGCAAGCAAATTTCATCGTTTTAAGGTTTAAAATAATATTTGACTACACACTGGGCATCACATTTCAGCCGCAGGTTCGAAGAACAAGTCATATTTCAGGTCGAATATGCGGGATAGGAAAAGTCTAATTTCTACCTGAGGACCATTCAAACGAGCTGCAGTCAGTGTGCGAAGATGACCAAGCTAGACTGAACTTGTCAAATTTCATCTGTGCTTTACAATAAGCATAAAGCAACATTCTCGTACGAATAGCTGCTGACTTTAATTAAAGAAGTTAAAGCCCTTCTAAATTAAGCCTATTACCGAAAGTCCCGATTATTTTGGTTTCATACATTGGTCAAACGATCTAATGTCCTTTGAAGTGAAAAACTAGTAACGCTGCGGGCTGCCAGTGTTGTGCCGCGTAGTTTACACAAAGTAATTAATCAATTATCTACTCGTGTAGACAATGTAGACAATGTCGACAATGAAGACAATGTCAATATAATACATTTTCTTTACCTTTCAAGAGAGATTTTATCAAATATAATAGACCAAGCTAGAGTAGCATTTCTAAATTAGACGAGACAAAACAGACTTCTTAAAATTTTGGCAAATTTTAAATTTAACAATTAATTTGGCAAATCAATTTTTGGCTAGAGACGTTCACAATGCTAAGCGGTTTTATGTAACAATCACGTTCCATGACACGTTTTCTCAAATGATGTCTTCTTTTGTGTTGTTCTGTCGCACCAGATCTCTTAGAAGAGTACGAGGAGTAATATTTTCAAAAGAGGGTAATCGACAATTCCAGACGGTTAGCGATTTAACTTGCCTGAAGTGAATTAGCGCCCGAAATCATTAATTAATCAATTGGTAATAGGTTTTAGCGTTGGGAGAAAACAAAGAAGATCCGAAAATATACATTTACTTTATTTTCATCCATTTAATTGAAGTTTGTACATCTCGCAAAAAGTTGTGAGTGGAACTTCCAAGAAGTAATGAAATATAGCAAATTTTCCAAACGTCGATTTTTTCCAAATCTCCAATTTAATTTTCAAAATGAATGTTTTTGTTTTGCAGAAATGTAGCTGTAATTAATTTAGAATTTAAATTTAATTTTTTTTAAATTTTTAAATTAATTATTTAATTAAACTGAAAAATCAAGTGGTGATATAGTTCAAAAGAAACGGGCTGCGAATTAGTTTCCAATCTTAATTAGAATCCAATACCATTTTGGTATTCGTGAACACCCGCTGCGTACGTGATATTCAAAATCCAATAATATTTTTTTAGTTATTGTGTTTAACACCAGGCTCATGGAATCTTCCCTAAATTTTATTTTTAAAGTTTTAAAGGTTGTCGATAATTGCTGCGTTCCATTTGACGTGGCAAAGTACAAATAAGTACTTGAGGGTGGATGGTAAATGGAACGCAGAAAATGAGTTGCGAAAATGAAATTTAATTTAAAAAAATTTACGTGCAACATGGAAAGTTGGAAAATTAATTATTAATTTGGAAACTTATCAGCCGTTTCTTACCGATTAGTTGTACTAAATATTCTGGTAAAGAAGTCGCCAAAAATTCAAAAAGTAAACTATTCATAAAATTTAGCAAGAGTAGCTGTGTGCAGTCAGAAGTACTTGTCTGTACTTTGCCACGTTTAATGGAACCCAGCAACTGTCATGTACATTCAATTTATTTTGACATAACAAAAATTGTTGTTTGTTTAGTGATTGTGATTTTTTAATTTTTTTGCCAGTGTATAACGTAAATTACAAAATAATTGTTGTATTAACAAAAATGTTTTGAGTCACATTTTTAGCCGTGATTTCTTTTTCGAAATTAAGCGGGGACGCGATTTCGAAATGAATATCAGTGCAACCTTTCTACATGAAATCGCTTTAGCCTAGAAATTTTTTTCTCGAAAAATTGTCTAGGATGTGCGTTTCCATGAAAAATCGGTTTTTAGTAACAAATGTTTGATTGTTTTATGTGGAATTTTTATATAAAAAGCCACTCATTTTGTAAATGGTGGTGAGCAAATGTTCGTCAAAGAGGATAGACGTATTTTTTTCTATCCTCTTCAAAAATTTTATTTTATTTTATTTTTATCTTTATTTTTGTTTTATTTATGTAGTGTTATGTATATACATTTTAATTTTAATTTTACTTATAATTCTAATTAAATTCAATTTTAGTGAAATAAAAATTAAAGTGTAATTTTGGAAAATGCAATCCACCGGGATGCATTTATCAGGCAATGTTTTATATTTATGTATAAAGAAATCCAATTATTGATTTCTTCCTTAAGTGCATGATTTTGACTTTTGTGTGATTGTATATAAAATTAAATTTCAATCTTAATTACAAAATTTAATAATTGGATAGTATTAAAATGATTTTAACTTAAATAGAAATACGTCGTAGCTAATTTCATATTAGATTTTATTTTTACGCACACTTATATGCGTTCTTGGGGGGAGGGTGGGGGGGGGTTTGTGCAGCACACACACAATGGGTTTGTGCAGCCGTCTCGTTCGCTCTTTGTATAGATTCTGTCAAGGATATGTACTATGTTTATATTGTGGGTTTTTGTCTTGTAATATGCGAACAACAACAAAACAAAGAAATTTTTTTTGTTGCTTTTGGTATAGTCGTCACAAATATTTTTCTGTATTGTGATACATATATCAGGTATATTTATATGTGCGCTATAAGGGTAGTGTCATATTATTAGGAAAACATGATAAATCTCCTGTGACGCACATGAATGATGGTAGAAAATATTTATATTCAAAGTGTTTTGGTGGTTTAGTATATAAGATTATGTTATTTGTATGTTGGTGTTGTTTTTTCTCTTTGTGTTTTGTTGTTTGTTTGAGTCGAATTGGAAACCGCCTTAAACAATTCATTTAAAATAGTTTATTTAGGTATGATTAATAGTTGTTACCAGGTATTACAAACTGCATCAAATTGATTTTAAATTAATTTAATTAATATTATAAAATTATAAATTAACTAACTATATAAATAAAATGCTAGTTTGGAAATGTTGATTTGAGTTGAGTTAAGATTTGGTTTTCAACACATAATGACGTATTCATTTATGTGTGCAAAATTTCGATTAAACGAATGTGAACAACGGTGGAATTATGTAAAAACATTTTGGAAGGCTAACTGTTTTGAATTTAATTATTAACTTAATGGAATTTATTGAAGTTTAGATTGCAGGTTTCACACACAAACGTCATGATTACTTATATGGCACACCGATAAATTTTTAAGAAAATAATGTTTTCCTTGCATTGATTATTATTTACTTACTTTGCATGATTGATTTGCATGATCGCGTTTTGAAATATCTCGCTTTGTCAAATAGCGTTTTAAAATATCGCGTTTCAAATGGGACCTCTTTTAAAATGTGTTAATATTTATGAAAATTATTTTTACTACATAAGTATTTTTCGTTATTTGAATAAACATTTTTTAAACAATAAAATCAGAGCTTTAAAAATGAAAAATATTATTTATGAATAAAGTTCATAAATGAAGTTAATTTGATACATCGAAATTATAACAACGAATAAAAAATATCGTACATTGATTAAATTTGCCAGAAAAACACATTTTGAAATTCGTTCGTTCAAATTAAACAAAATAAAAAGAGAACGATCAGTTCTACGTTAAACGTTAAACTGTTATTGATATAAATTTTTCACGTTTATAAAATTATGTTTTTTTCTTTATTCTCGAAAAGTGATCATTTTGATTGCGATAGAAGTCTGAAGAGTTAGATTTCTCAGACAGTATCATATAATACTATTTTTAATTTAAATATTCCAAAAAAAATATTTTTTTTTCCACTACTACTCGTAGCAGGCATCATTATTACGTGTTTTACTAGCCTGAAAAACAAAATTTCTCGGCTAGTGATTAATAATATTTATCCACTTTTGATAAATAATAGCCCGATAACTATGCTGATTTCAAATAAAGAAAATGTAAAATAACCCATTATTATTGTATAACCCACGCTGCTAGGGGCAACGTGAGTTATATTCTGTATAACAAAATGTTGAGTAGTCATTTGAAAAATATTCGTAGGTAAAATGAATGAAAAACTATATTCCAAAAAGTAGTTATATGAAAGTACACCATGACAATTTAAAGAACGGTCGCTATGATAAAATATATTTCAAAATTCAATGCTCCAGTGTGAAAACACAAAATGGAACTATTTCTTATTAATTTACGAAATTATTTCAACAAAAGTGGATAAAACGTTGTATGCCACTCGTGAGCAAAGAGATATTATCCACTCGGGATAATGTCCCACTCGGCTATTGCCTCGTGGGACAAACTTATCCCTCATGGATAATATCTCATTTTGCTCACTAGTACCATAAATAACTATTGTCCACGACTAACGTATAATATACTCATTATACGTTTGTTTCTTCAATTATAATGATATAAGCAGTGAATAATGGCACTGCTAGTTTATCTAGTAGTCCCTTTTTCTATTATTCGCTACTACCAAATAAAAATTTCATTTTTGGAAATTTTATCTAGTAGTCTCTTGCTATTTTCATTATTATTAAACTGAGACGTCAAAATGTCGATATATATAGATAATAGTATATTATTCAACAAGCATATAATGATAGCTGTTATTCACGAAGATGAAGTTTACCGACACGAGCCGATAGGCGAGTGTCGTAAATCATCTGAGTGAATAACAGCCATTATATGCGAGTGGAATACGATACTTTGTCCACGACCGTTAAAAAGTTGTGTTTTATTATAAAATCCTTTAAATAAACCTAAAATAATTTCATAACATTTTAAATAAAACACTTGTTTAATATTTCGCAAATTTGAGATACAATTTATTCTCAATCGATTTCGACTTGCTAGGTCATCATCAGGAGTTAAACTCCTGATGATGACCTAGCAAGTCGAAATCGATTGAGAATAAATTGTATCTCAAATTTGCGAAATATTAAACAAGTGTTTTATTTAAAATGTTATTAAATGTGTCTCGTCAAGTGCCGACGGCAATAAGTGTTAACAATAAAATAATTTCCGTCGACATTTTTGACGATTCAGTTTAATAATAATGAAAATGGCCAGAGACTACTAGATAAAATTTCCAAAAATGAAATTTTTATTTGGTAGTAGTGAATAATAGAAGAAGGGACTACTAGATAAACTAGCAGTGAATAATGGATATCATTATAATTGAAGAAACACACGTATAATGAGTATATTATACGTTAGTCGTGGACAAAATACAATTTTTTATCGGTCGTGGAGAAAATATCGTGTTTTACTCGCATATGGCTGAAAAGAATTCTTTTTTTTCGGTCAGATAAACCATTTTTAGTACAAAAGAAATTAAATTGTCATTTTCAAAGCAATTAAAAATTATTTGGAATTTTCAAAATTAAAAGCAGTATTTTATAGTACATACGAGCCAGCTCCAGAATGTTTAAGCTAAAATAATACAAACATTTAGGAATTGTGCAACAGGTCGCAATATATGCAACTAATCCAATAAAAATTGGTTCATATAGATTCACTGTAATGTAATTTATGTATTGTACATATATTCATTTTTCGATTTTCTAAGAGTAGCTATCTCATCAATTAAGTATTATATCCATATTTTATTTAGAAATGAGTTCAAGAACTGTTTTACTTCGTCTAAAAAGTTTCGCAGGGTTTTGAATTACTATATACACCTAATATTTAAACAATAAAGCGCCGTTATAGTAATTGTGAACAAACAATTTGAAGATGGTTTGTGATGTTGAGAGCAAATATCATTATTATTTTCTAGGTTGTTAAATATTAAATTTCATCATATTAATTATATTTCATAGAATCTTCCTTTATTAATATTCTTTACATTAATTAAAAAATAATTTAAATTACGCGACCTTAGAGTAAAAAATGGAAGTGTGGCCAACACACGACTTTTTTTTACGAACAGAGAATTTTGAGAATTTTTTTTTTTTTTTTAATTTTAAATTTTTTATTATATTTTGGGAGACATTTTGTATTTAGTAGTTTTTTGTAAACCTTATACGTTTTAAGTTATTTGAAAAATAAATTTTCTGGACCAAGGGAGTGGCCACTTTCGGTTAGCCGATTTGGAGTCAAATTCACTGGGACTCCTCAATTTATCAAAAAAGCTTAAATTTTAAGTTTCAGTTCGATTGGTTTAGTCATCTGGGATGTAGGGAGGACACAGACTAAAGGTGGATTTATATTATCAGTTCCTTTCAGTTCCTATTCGTATCGTGTCAGACATCATCAATTTATAGTATCCGTACCTTTCCATTCAGGCATTTTCTTCATATGATTATCGTATATATTCGTATGTTTATACACAAAAATACAAAAATGTTTTAGTAGCAATTTACAATTTTTGTTTGTTTCGCTATTCTTTCGTATTTTTTCGCCTTAATCAATCTAATGAAGTAATGATCTTCTGAAATGATATTTTGTTCCCTTTTTTTAAAACTCGGTTTCAATCCTATTTGAACTCTGCATAATTTTAATTCTGCAGTATAAACACCTAAGAGTTGATTAGAAAATAACTGAACTCCGTATATAGTGAGAGTTAAACTAGGATTAAACTCAACTCGACTCGTAACTTCTACAACTTTTGTCAATATTTCGTGAAATATAGTTCTATCTGCACAAGAATTGTCACATACAACCTTTTTATGGAAAAAAAAAATAAGGAAAAAGTCGAGATAGAACCTTTCTACCCTATTTGCTCAGTTACAACTATTTTATTCTTAGTGACACTACCAATTTGAAATGAAATGTCAAATTTACGCGGGAATCTTAGTACAGTTTCATATTTCGATGTGGTTTGATGTGTTAATGTGAATTTATTTTTAATTAAATTGTATATTTCATATATTTTTTGTAATTGTAAGAAGGTAATTTTGGTTTTAATTAATTAGTTAAATCCTTTAAATAATTGTTTTCAGAATTTACCTAACTTTATTTCGTATATTTTCACAGTTACCATGTCGGAAAAATACAATATTAAATATACTGTATCCCCCAAATAGTTTCTGTTTTGGGATAACAGGATACTGAAAAAAAACAAAATTGTGGCATCGACAAAAATAATGCGAACTCAGCTTCATTTGTATGCATATGAAAACAATAGGGGACACGTATCGAGTGAATCTAATGGTTTTGGATTACCAAAATCCAGAACTTGTTCCATCATTTCTGAAACAAACAACTCAAAAGTAGAGCACGAATTTACGATTTCTGACGATGGATCATCTAGTGCGAAAACGAATTGATGTTTTTTTTAAATAGATTCAATCAATGAAACGGCGACGCAAGCTTGATAGCTGGAAATCAACCGTTCGGAATAAACATTAATAAGCTGGCTTAGAGATTGTGAATTATCGAGGAAAAATGCGGCATAAAAAAAAATTAAACTTTAAAAAATTGCTGGTCAGATTTCAAATGTCGATATTAATTTCGGACTTTGAACGTCAAAGTATTTTTAAGCGGGAAAATACAATTTCTTATCAAGGACAACGGTACTTCACGGTACCAGTATATCCGTATACAAGCAATTTTATTGAAGGACTTTGGATATATCTCAAAAACCAGTTTATACGGTTCATCAAAAAATGAATATGACGAGTACAGTGGTTCTTAAAAGCGAAAAGGGTACCAAAAGCTCGAGGGCAATTGGGAAAGA
Source organism: Tipula vernalis (assembly GCA_958295665.1). NCBI lineage: Eukaryota > Metazoa > Arthropoda > Insecta > Diptera > Tipulidae > Tipula > Tipula vernalis. The sequence continues at coordinate 210,824,184 of OY282560.1, read as the reverse complement.
TAAGGTGGAATTTATATTAGTCCGTATAAACAGTTTTCCGTCCGTCGACTCTCATTATTGTAGGGCAAAATCAAATGAAAAATACTTGGACGCGAATTTAAATTATATGATTTATTCACAAATAAAGTTTATTAATTTTTTTATTCAGTTAAAAAAGGCCCGATCATGTGTGATTTTGTTATTGTTATACGCACTCATCAAACCTACGACGAAAACATGGCGTTGAATAATCGGTATTAGGAATTCACAATTAAAGATGCTCAAATCTAACCTTTTGATTCTCTTGGCAACAACGCAGGACGTCGACAAAGATATTGAAGGCCAAATGTCTCTTAAATCAAGGATTAAACCATTTTTATTTGTAATCGGTGAAAACTTATACCATAAAAATTAGTACTTCATATACTGCGATTCAATTAAATACAAATACAAAAGTCCATTAACTGCTTTGGACTGCGTATTTAAACTATTTCAAGTGTTTGACTTAGAATACCCACCGCAATCAAAAGTAGTCTGGCAGTTTATCCAAAAATACTTCTATAATTTAGAGACCAGGCATGATGATGTATTCCTTGCAGTCAATTTATTAATAAATATTAAGAAGTAATATTAATTAATTATTTTAATGGTATTTGCTTAATGTTTATTTCTTTAATTTATTTTAACATTTTTATTTAATTTATTTTTATAATGAAAATTTTTTTGCCAAGAAATGTTATAAACGTTTATAATGTTATTTTTAAAAAAATTGTTATTATTGAAAAATAAAACAATATTTAGAATTATAAATTGGTATTTTATTTTCAAACATTAAATAATTTGAATGACAAATCACAGATGGCAGTAGGCAACTAAAATAAATATGAAAATAGGAATATTCTTTCATTCAGATTTTTCTGTTTAATTAATTTAGTTAATTAACTTTATTAAAATTAATTAACGTTAATTTTTATTCCCTAAGAAAAAATAATTACATTAATTAAATTTCGTTGAATAATTAATTTAAACTTTAGTAACTTTTCATTATTATAACGAACACCCCTCAAGATTAATTCATTAATGGAATGTAAATAAGTTACTAAAGCCAGAAAAAAATGTGTTAAAGAAACGTTTTGAATTAAATTAAATTTATTAACTTTGTTTTATTTTAAACAATATTAAACCTATTTAACCAAATATTAAAATTCATTTTAAATAATATTTGTTAGAGTAAAACTAAGTTAGTAAGTTCATAAATAATTTAAAATGTTTCTTTAGTAGTTTTTTGACATGCTTTAGTAAGTTTCTTACATTCCATCAATGAATTATTCGTGACCTAAATACGAATGAATATTTCTTTCCGTTAATGCAAGGATTCCTTAATTATATACAACTATTTTTCGCGGTTTAGTACAACAGTCGTTTAGAAATTACCTCTGATTTGTAAAATTCAAAAATTTAAATATTGAAAACACTCGATAGATTATTTTCAATTATGAGTACATATGCAAAAATCCGTTCCAAAAAAATTAAATATGTGGTTAATTAAGTATTATTGATAGACAAAAATGAAATGCCAAATTCCTTTAGTTTAATTAGGAGTATAAGTTGAAGCGTTCTTATGGGAAAGAATATGTAGGATAGACAAATTAATTTTTAAAAAAACCACTGTACCAACAAATTCACGATTCCATTTTAGACCTTAAAAATTCGTATAGTACCATCATTGAGAACTATAGATGAACATTTTGTATGAGAAAAAAATTCCCAAGAAATAAAAATCATTTTGTATGTATTTTATTGCTGTAATTTTATGAAATAGTATGATGAGTTTTTAGAATTATCTCTGTGCCTTTATCTAACTTACATGTATTGTATAAAAAGAAATTCGTGTGCACAAAAAACATACAAAACTAAACAAAATTTACTGTATTAAGGCGTTCCAAAACTCATCAAAACCAAACAGTCATTTGTTTTTTCATATTTCATTCATAAAACACATCTGCGTCGATCATTACTTTTTATATAGTATTTCTAACCAACCAAAAATTCACAAAATTTTTGTTTTTGTTTTTCGATCCAAGAACATGTATACATTCATAATATTTTGTGGATTATATCGTGTCAATTAAATTTGTAAAAATTTAGAAAAATAAAAATAAAAACAAACCAGAGAATGTTACAGCCTTATTGTTGTTTTAGATAAATGCAAGATTTTGCAGAGGAAATAAATGTTAGCCAATGGTTCAAATTCGATTATATCTAAGAATTTTATGTTACCATTCTCCGTATTTCAAATAAATTAGCTATTTTGAAGTTGAATATAATCTCAAGATCATCACTTATGTACATATGTATATGAAAATAAACATTTTGAGTGAGTGCGAAGTTGCCTATATTAATTGGATCAACCAAAACCAACAAAAAGAAATTAGTGCTCCCTTCCTCTCAGAAAACAGAACGAAATGAATTTGAAAAGGAAGGAGGTATAGAAAGGAACAATGAATAATGAGTTTGTTTCTCCCTCAGTTGTACATATCGATGGTGTTTAATAAAAGCGGCTTAACTTATAAAATTTTTTGTTTACAGTTACGTATCTGCCCCCAATTTTCCCGCCTACTAAAAAAGCAGAATGGGTTGCATATACTAATTACACCTGTCCCTCGATACAAACGGTACTTGATTACCACGGATTTGATTTAACCCGGTCAACGAATTGAGACAAAGTCTTGATTAATACGCACAGAAGTTTCGCCGCGTTAATCAAGTATCGTGTTAATCGAGGACGGGTGTAATACTAATTTGAAACGACCGAATAGACAACAATAATTTGAAATTTTTCTCTGTTTCCACGGTTTTACAAAAATGATTTCTTTTCAACTATTTACAATTAAAAATAGAATTGATCGAATTTCAAATGTCAATTGCCAATACTGAAATATTCTTTATTTCTTTTGGAAATTTAGACTGAAATCAAAAATGTATAAGTACCATATAAGAGCTTAAATTTATATATTTTAAAACTTAAAAACCAAACCAAATTTTGTTTGCGAGAAGCATTTTGCACCATACAATATTTGTTACTCATAACTTACTAGAAATGCTATACCATGTTTTGATATTCCATCGCAAGATGGCGAACCTTCTTCAAATCCTAATGCTATGAATATTATACCAATTGAACTACATTTTGAAAGTGAAAAATATGATAAGCCTATTAGCAAGCAAACCAATTCCGATAAGGACATCAAATTTCTAAAATTAATCAATGAAGTAATTTGCTCCCACTGTGACAAAGTTTCATTCGAATGTATAATGCTTGTGGCAAAAAATATGCAAAGCTTACTGTTACTATTAGTTAATCTCAACTATCTTCAACATATAAATGGTCTCTAATTTAGTTTATTCCGCCTGGAATTAATGAAGCTTTAATAACCCACACATAGTGTATTTTTCACTAATGTAACAGAAACCTCAAAAATGTGTACGTTAATTTTCGACGAAATAAGGATCAAGAAGGATTTAACTCACAATATCTTAACTGATAGAATACAAGGGTTTTATGATGACGTTGAAGTGAGGAAACCCGAGTTAACAACTTCAGCTTTGTTTTTTATGGCCAAATCACCAATAGATGACTGGAAATACGTGACTAATTACGTATACTTATCAACAATACATTCACTACTTCAAAATTAAGTGAGTTGATTAAATAAACATACCCATACGTTAGGAAAATAATGGGTTAAACGTAATAATGTTGACATGTGATCAAGCGGCATTAAATATGCAAGCGTATAAACAGCTCGGCATCACATCCGAGAAACATTATTTTAATCTACTAGAAATGCATTTGTTGGTAACAAAATTTCATATAGCGAAATTTGAGTAGCTGATGTAGACTTAATGAGAAAAATTATGGAACGAGATGAAAGCAACAAATGTAAATTATTAAACAAGATTTGAGAACTGACTAAAAATTTGGAAAATGCATCATCAACTTCGACCCTAAAATGAACTTTGAAAAGCGATTAAAGCAAGGAAACAATATACATTTATAATAATCTATGTAGTAGAGAATTTAATGACCAAACTAGAATTTAACACGGAATATTCCAATTGCTTAGCGGATGACGGCAACATTATATAATTATAATCGGACAATCTTCAACACCTATACACAGAAGTTTTAGTTTCAGTTCAGGATGAATATTTAAATCTTCATCAATTTAATTGCGATCACCATGTTATAAAAAAAATGCCATTTCATACTATGTACGCTGGCTATTGTGCATTTAAGAAGATTAATTGTCTCGAAAAAAATGAATTAAAGAAAATGATGAAATACCAACGATGTCCGACACAATTATACTAGAAAACAATTATTTTCCCAAATCTTCAACTTTCGGTTCCATTAAAGCGCCGACAATGGTTTACACTACTGTTGCAAACATTTGCCTGAAAATATTTGAACAAAAATTTAAAAACGAATGTGACCTTCTAAACGTTTATGACCGAGCAACTGAAACCTGCATAAGTGTTATTAAAAAAATATTTTCCAGGGTTTATGTCTTTAGAAGGATCATGTTACGAACACTTTGAATCCCTAATTAAGTTTTTTATTCTTATTCTAATAAGAAAACATTCGAAATGGTCTCTTATTAAAAGGCCAATTTTCAAATATAAAAAATAAAGGCACATTAATGTCAGCTCCAACATATGGTTTAAAAAAATTTAAAATTTTAAATAACTAAAAACTAAATTTAATTGGTGTATGCCCAAATACATAAATACATTTTGTTTCTTCGTTCTAAAGTTCATTTTAGTTGAATGTTCGAAATTTGGCTGGCGTAGAACTGCTTTGTTGGCGGATCTGACTTCTTGTAATTTCGGTCTGTCCAAAAACATCTTCCATAATTCTGTTGCGCCAACCTAATTTGCATTTGGACTAATTTCCATACAGACCGTAGACATTAGTTAGGTTTTGTTTTGATTTTGTTTCATCAATATTATACATATCGATGGCATACAAGAAAACTGGCACAACTCAAAAAATGAAATTTTTCGTTTACAATTACCTGTATATGTTACATACTTTCCGGCTCACTAAAAAATCAGAATAAATTTTCCACAATTTGCTTTACTTTTCACTTGTGAATCAAATTGTGAAAAATTCATTCGGGTATTTTAGTAGGCAGGAAAATTGGGGGCAGATACGTAACTGTAAACTCTATACCTCCTTCCTTTTCAAATTCATTTCGTTCTGTTTTAAATCTGAGGCGAAGGGAGCACTAATTTCTATTTGTGTTGGTTTTTGGTTGATCCAATTATAGACAACGAATGCTCTTGGATCGAAAAACAAAAATAAAAATTTTGTGAATTTTCGGTTGGTTAGAAATGTAAAACAATGATCGGAAGTAGACCAAAATCAAAACTTATTTATGAACATCTATCTCTTTTAAACACAATACAAAGTGTACAGATTTCCCTTTCCTTTTAAAATTGTACTGATTTTTATTTATCAAAACAAAGAGGTGGGTGGGTACAAACATTTTTGTATTTTTGTTTTGTCTCATTGATTCCATACAAAATTATTTTTCTATCTTTTCTAAATCTTAATTTAAATATTTGTCTACAAACTTAGGATTAAAGCGCAATAGAAGATATTGTTCTGTTTATATATATTCTGTGGAACCATTACAAATCATTTGAGGGACAATGGCCACTCATTGTATTTAGGGGTTACGGTTGATTCACGGCGCATAATTCACTTTTCACAATTTACGTCGAGCAATTCACATAACACAATTAACGGCAAGCACAATTCAATTAATTATGCCCGATTTAGATGAAGAAAAATGTTTGCCTTGCAAAAAAAGAAGAGATTAGTATATTACAATTTTCGTTTGAATGACAAGAACAAAACATAAACATGCAAAATTATATTAGCGCTTTTTTTTTTGTTTTTTTTATCAATTGTTACTATGATTGTAAACATTAATGTATGTAAACATTAAAAATAAATATGATACTATAAAATATACTCAACCCGCTCAATTCGCGTGCAGCTCTATGCAAGGCAAACATTTTTCTTCATCTAAATCGGGCATAATTCACAATTCACGGCATGCACAATTAATAATTCACAATTCACAGTATATCATTTCTGAATTGCCTTAGCAGCTATAAAGTAATTCAGAAATGATGTATTGTGAATAAACAAGTATCGGTTTTCTTAATTGGAAAAATAAAATTAAAACTAAAGCTTGAATTCCACTGTGAATAATTGACTGAACTGACTTCAAGTCGAAAGAAGACAAAAAAAAAGAAATGCATTGGAGTGACAAAGATAAAGCATTTTTTTTTATTTTTTTTTTATAGCACAAATATCTTGATAAATTTTGACAGCGACAGCAAAAAAAAAAATAAAAAAAATAAATTTTTGGTTATCACTTGGAGTTTTAATTTGGCTTTTTCACCACCAATAAATTATTTTAAAAAAAAAACGATTACTTTATTAAATTGCCAATAATAGTATTTAGCGATATTATCACAATTGATCCCAATTTATCACAATTTAACTGTATACAAACTTTATATTTTTGTATTATTACAGCTATTTTAGAAGCAACCACCAAAAAAAATTATGACAATTACCATAAAAATAACAAACTTTTAATTAACTTAGTGTGCGGAAAAAAATTTGCGTTCGTACACAAAATTTGTGTGCGTATATTAGTTGGATAACCATAAAATGACATCGATTTTGATAATTTTTGACCATAATTATGGCGATCCACTAATACAAACACACATTTGATGTAAGTAAAATCTTGACTGACTTCGTTTTGTGTTTCTTTCATACAACCACCGATTTTATATTTTTATCTCCCTTTATTTTGACTGACAAACTTTTATTCGCAATGGAATTCAGGCTTAAGCAAACATTAATAATTGCCTTTGAATCAATTGTTTTCGAACAAATGTATTTTTTCCAAATAATACATTTTCATAAAAGCAGTAGTGTGAATTAGAAATAGTTATTTGTGTATCAAGAGCGCAAAGTGCCAGTTTGTCACGCGAGAAAGGAAATTGCTGGCCGACGGGACGGAGGCCAGCAACCTTTCGAGCGTGACAAACAACTTTGCGGACGTGTTTCACACTTTATTTTTCCTACAATCATTTTAAAAAATATAATAAAAAGATAATTTTGTAGTAAAATTTACCATACCGACAATACGATTTTATTTTAGGACCGACATTTTGTTCAATCGAGTAGTCAAAGATTTTTTTTATTTTTCATAAAGAAAAACAAAAATTTGGTTTGATGTTTTATACAAACATTAGTCTTTCTTAAAAATTGAGTGCGGTTTCAAGTTTTGTCACACGTTTCTAAGAGAAACGTGTGACAAAGTAATTTGTTTATTAACTGTCAAAAAAACAGACACTTTGGGCTTTGAAAACAGAGAAAAAAAGCCTGCTTTTCACGGCGATTGTAGGAAAAGTGAATTGTGCACCGTAAATTAAATATTTATTTTAAAAATAAACCATCATTGTTCTTCATATGAAAAAACCAGCTGTCGGGCTCGTTTACATGTAAGTAGTGATTCTATTATACGGAGTAATGAGGAACACAACCACCGTCAGGAATTCTGCTCATCAGTAATTCTGCTCAGAATTCTTTTGCTGGTAGTACCCAACAGCTTATTTCAAACGAGGCCGTTAGTGTTACGTCTGCTGCAGCTGCAACCTGCAAGGATGCCGATGAAGGAGTACAATTAATGCCAACGTCTCGAAGTTTCACGATACTTGACCGATATAAGTTTTTAGCAGATGGAACAGTATTTTTGTTATTAACCGTTGGTTAATTTTTGGAACATCTAACAATTGGCAGATTCTTTCTAATTCAACCAAATGGTTTTGTGATGTTACCTTCAGTGTTTGCCCTGCTCATTTTGCACAACTCTATGACTGCATTTACGAAAATAAGAGTACTCCTTGTATATATGCTTTGCTACCGAGAAAATCGGATATAGTACAAGACTTATAACCCATTTGAAAATATTGAAGTCTTCATTAACGCCAGAAATTATACTAGTGGATTTTGAAGTGGCAGCTATTAATGAATTTGGAAAAAAAATTCGCAAATGCTTTTTTATGTAAAGCTGTGTTATTTCCATTTTCGCTAGGAATTTTATAGAATATATGTATGTTCTCATGGATTCAAGCCTAAATATGACACCGGCTTATTCCGAAAGAGTTGCTAGGTTATTTTGGAGGATAATTATGTGGGACGATTTATTGTCGATAAAGCTCCAAGATTTGCACGATTCGAGATTTTCAAATGGAATCATTACAATACCACGCGGTAGGAATGGACCATCCCAATATTTTCCGTTTTATTAAAAGCTTAAAAATGGAGCATTCAAAAAATGAAATGATACGCACTCAAATGCTTGCAGGCGATCAAGGGCCACCACGCAAACGTAGTTACTTTGACTATTTAATCAAATCCTAAATATGTCGCTTATAACAATGATATCAATTAAAAAGTATTTAAAAAATTAGGTTGTGTAGTTTGATTGACCCTGCGAATTTCGCTTCTACTTATATTGGGGGAAGAAAATTGCTCGCCATAATACAACCGTAACCCATTCGCGTACGAGCGTCCGTCTTTAAACCAGTACGATTACGAACATAAGACGGTTGATTCACGGCACACCGTGAATTTTTTATAAAAAAATTAAAAGTGAAATGTGAATTATTAATTATGCATGCTGCGAATTGTAAATTGTTAATTGTGAATTCTGCTTCGTTAATTGTGTGGACAGCGTGCATTGTTCGACGTAAATCGTGAAAAGTGAATTGTGTGCCATGAATCAACCGTCTTCCGTATTTAGAGGATACAGCAGTTTCAGAGAAGAAAGAAAATCTTGATAATTGTTAAATTTTAGACAAAAAGTTTAGTGTTTAAGCACAAATTTATTAAATTTCCAACAAGTTTGTTGTTATTTTCCTGTGTAATGCGAATTTTAGAGTTATTCCCTTATAAATATTTACCACAGCATTATTAAACATTTAATCAATGCCTTTGTTTTTTGTTTAAATGTTTGGAGAAGGCAGTAAGCTTTAAAACCAAATAAATTGTGTTTATTATTTTAAGTTTCTTCGAATTTATTCGTTAACTGCAATCTACATATTGTCCACATAGACAATCATAAAATGGGCGTAGCCTACACTGCGGGGTCGTTCGTAAAGGAAACATAAAAAGCAAGCACGGTACTTCCACCGAGCAAAACCTTATCAAATTCGGGATATCCCAATGCGTGTCGACTATTGCCCAAGACTAATAAATTAAATAAATTGTCGTTACATCTTTTATGCATTTTACATCAATACCAAAAAACTTGGCTAGGAAACAGTATTTGAACGATCTTAGTTAATTTGGAAAAATTAGGAAATATTTGTAAAAGAAATACATGTAATAGTTTGCTAGTTAACATAACTAAATACAGCTAATTAACATAACTAACATAGACCCCTCCTTATCGACATTTCGAAACCAAAATGTGACATCTAATTGTTGGCACACTTACATACGATTTAAACTTGATCGACTGTTTCCAAATATTTATCAAGTTGAAGGTCCAGTTTTTTTTTTTTTTTTTTTTTAACAAATATGCGATGTGACAATAATGACACATAATTATAATATTCGTCTATGTATTCTTTTAAAAGCTAATTACCTCAATTCAATAATTTTTGTTTGAATTAATTTGCGATACATTTTTTTAGAATGAAGAAATTATTGAAGCTATATATAATAATATGAACACGTGATGCCAATGAGAAACCAACAACAAAAAACGCAATCCTACTAAATCACTTTCTATTACATGTGAATCGCGGTTCAACTAATGAAATAATCATCTAATATTTAAACAACTAATTTGCAACAAAACATAACAGACAAATACAAACGTTCAAAGGAAAGCATTTAAAATAATTTTTCTTATCAACAAAACAAAAAATTAGTCAAACAAATTTGAATTATGTACTTAATTAATTATAAATGTCGCCGCAAACAATTAAAAAATGAGCTGTGCGTAAAAAAACCGAGATTTTGAAATGTATACTCAAATACCATAACACTTACTTCAACCTACCTCACAATATCAAATACCGCGACATACTCTGCACTAAGCAAGTATTATGCAAAACGACAATTTAAAAAGAAAAATTGTCTATTATGCAAATTGAAATATGTTTTTATTTTACGGCTTAGCTGACCCACTGACTCCAAAAAAAAAACAAAAAACAAAACATTGATAACTTATCGTTAAGATTAAAATTTCGTGACAATTGTTGCGTTTTGTTTAATGGTTTCGAAAGGGTTTGGTGACATTAATTTAAGAGCACTAATATTATGTTGAAGGTCCGAGGTACTTGTGCAATGCGTTTATAATGTATGTAAGTGTAAGTTAGGAAAACAAAAAAAAATTGAAAAGATTCATTTATATTCGTATAAGTTTTACATAACCATAACTACTAAAAATTATAATAAATTTTATGTGTGTCAAGTTCGAAGCTTTCTGTGGCTTAAAGACAAGCATTATATAACAATACAAAAAAATATTTGAATTAAATCGTATTCATCATTTTACTACCGTGTTCATAATTAATATAAATTGAAACGTAATTGGCTTTTATTAATAAAAATTAATAAAAATGAATTTAACTATAATTCTGTGTCATTGAATGGTACTTACATTTTAATGCCCATATTTCACGATTTTCAATTCCATCGATCACATGTTTCAAGTCACTTTTACAATTCGCATTGAGCGACAAATTCTTTTCATGTAATTCAGCCAAATTATATAAAATCTCCGATCGCGTATTTAATTGTAAGGCACAACCACAAAACTTTAACAGTGTTATCATAACACATAACTTTAGTAAAATATTATTCATAATTATTGATTTATTAGATTATTATTTTACAAAACAAAAAATTATGTAACACAATATTCACTTTTAAAAGGAAGTAGCACTATAAATATGTACTTTAAACAAAACACAAAAAACTGAACAAAATTATTACACAAAACCACACTCTGGGTTTGATCTTCGCCAGATGGAAAATTATAACTAAAAACTAAGTTGAAAATAAAAATAAAAACATTGGAACTATGGTCTGGATTATAAAACGATTACGACTTGTCTGTCTTAAATTTATAACTATGTCTTATGTTGTTTTATTATTTGATTTAAAAAAATAAAAAAAAAAAAAAAAAAAAAACGAAAAATTTATTTCCTCCACCATTTCTCGCACTTTTTTTTTTTTTACATATTTTATTTTCTGCTTGCAGTTTCATGTAATTTTTTTTTTGTTGGCTTAAGTGAAGCAACAAAAAAAACATCGTCGGGTTGTATTGACTATTTCTACTAAATCAGCGTCAGATGAAACACGTTTTATTTAGCGCAACAAAATCAATTAAATCATAAATCGATGTTATGTTTTCTAATAGCTATAGAAAATTTTGATCTTTGGAACAATAAAAAAATTGATCACTGATTTTACAAAATTTAAAACAAAAAAAAAATTCAGTGACTGTGCTTTCACAAACAATAATTCTTTGTTTAAAAAATTAGAATCGTGTACGCTTCTACCACCTTAATCCCGTGTTCGGGGAATTAAATTCCGCAGTAGTAAGAAGAGACATTGATGTTATATTATGTACTTGATAAATGTAGATTATAAATTTAGATTGGGGTGGTCCTCATCAGAAGATTCTCCCTCGGATTAGCCTCCTTCAACTTATACATGAAACACGATTCATAAACCCGAACATAGTGTTTGCCGCACGGTAGCCTTAGGCATAAATCACAGAGGACAGTTGTTTTCGTGTCTCTGACCTTTGTCTGGAATCTTGTACATTGCTCATATCTGCGCAAAGAATTGTTTATCTGCATTGGTGGAGAAAGAGATATACATATAAGTAAAATTTTAATAAAAATTTCATTGATTGAGCTACCTGTATTTTTGGGAACGGTCGCTTTGGAATGGATTTAAATTTGTAGCCCTTCAAGTTGATGGTAATTTTCGCAGATGGTTTCAATGGAAGTTTGTTCCGGTTGTCTAGATGATTCTGAACTAATTTCAGCGCCAAATTAAAAAAAAAAAAAAATTGTTTTCTCGAATTTGTTAATTACCCTTATTGTGGTTGTCGGGTCGTTTTACAACTGATACGACAGAGTCGCGTCGTGATAATTTATATTTTGCATTGTGTAACAAAAACGAAACCACTAATAAGAATTGCCTCATTAAAACGAAAATTTATTATATTTTTGTGAATTTATTTGTTTAAATTAGTTATTGTGAACTATTTTCAAAGACATATCTGTCAAAAATCAAATAAAAAACTCAAATTTTGCATCGTTTACAAATAATTTCATAAATGAATTCTTTCGAATTATTTTTTGAAGAAGACGATGGCGTACTGAGTATTAGAGAATTGGCACGAAAGAGGAAAGTTTTAAGAGATTCGTCTAATCCTCTGGAGCTAAGCGATATCATATAAGTTATATATATTTTTATTTTTTAGCCGCTGTAATTGAACGTTGAAAATTTGATTTTAGTTTTATGAAGTATTTCCGACTCTCGAAAGAAGCCTTCATTATGTTGTTGAGAGATGTGGAGCCAAAAATGAGGTTTCAGAAGCGGTTGTCATCAATTCCCAACATCTTAAAACTGGCAGCCGCCTTAAGGCTTTGCCACAGCTATTTTCGTGCGATGCGATTCGCGTCAAATTTCGCACTGGATGCCACACTTAACAGCGACGCGATTTTTTTCGTAACAACTGTCATAGTCATTGGTTGAAATTATTTTGTAGTTTTTCCCCGAAATTTTAATTATTTTTATTTATTTTATTTATTTAATAATTGTGTATTGCACATACATCAAAATATTTAAATATTGCGAATTTTTCGATCATTTTCTATTGTACAGTTCCATGTCTTCTCAAAAAAGTGGGGTTAAAGCATGCGATAAAAAAATTCGTATGAATGTGGAAAGTCTCCAAACGCGAAAAAAGTTTTTTCTCCAATTGCGAAATTTCAAACTTCGCACGATAAAATATAAAATGAATTATATATGAATAAAAATTATTATATTTCAAAAGACAAATGTATAGGATTTAAAGATTATAATGATATTTGATAGTTTTTTCATAAATTTAGTATCAAATCTATTCTAATTGCAGTAGAATTTGAAAAGAAAAAATAAATCGCATCGCACGAAAATTAGCTGTGGCAAAGCCTTTAAGATTATTTGCTGAGGGGAGCTATCAAAAGGGAGCAGTAAATGACTTTTTAATTGCACTGGCGCAACCCACATTTTCTCTTGTTCTGAAGGAAATTTTAAATGTACTTGAAGAAAACATTTGTGCAAAATGGATTACGTTTAATTTTTCAGCGGAAGAAAAACGTGCGTGTAAAATGTACTTTTACGAAAAAAGTAAAATTCCTGGTGTTATTGGTTGTGTAGACGGTACACACACACTCGAAAAAAAATTTGATATGCGATGCAAATAGTTTCGTATATGACTCCAGCGCAAACTAGCTTCGTTTTTCGATTTACGCTTTGTGCCAAAAAAAAAGAGCTGATGATGCTCCCAATTTCGATACAAATTACATTAAAATTATATATGATACTACCTGCAACGATTTACAGAACAATTTGCATCAAGGTTTTTTCGATGCATGTTATTTTGAAATTTGATGCAATACGTGTTTATTGAAATTATGGTGCAGTTTGCATCGTAATCTGTTATAATTTGTATCTGAATTGCTTCGATGTTTCCTGTATCGTTTTGCAACTATGATTGCATTTAAATAATATACGATATTAGTTATATCGAAACACAACAAATTATGTATCAAGTTGCATCGTAAACGAGATCAAGATGTATCAAATATGAAATCATCCTCAGAACCCACTGGTTGTAATAAAACTAAGTGAATTATATTCATTCGACATATATTTATTTATTAAATAATAATAATAAAATATAAAATAAAATTATTTAAAATTCAAATAATTAAAATGTAATAATTTAATATAATTAAAATTCAATAAAATTATTATTGATTACACTTCATATAATAACTATTCTTAATTTAAGTTTAATTATTGCTAGTAATTGCTATTTCAATTTGATTTTTGTAAGGTCGCAATCTAAACAATACATTTTATATATTTAATCAAAATTAAATCAATTGCACATTGCATCCAATTAATTAAAAAATTTTAGTTTTACATACAAAATGTTTTTCATAAGCTTTTTTGTACTGTAATGAATTAAAATTAAGAGGAAGTATATTTCGTTATTACAGTCAAGAATATCAATTATTTTATATACATGAATTGTGGGATGATTTTTCTTTCAAAATGCAGAAACCTTTCTTATAATGAAAGTCACTGATAAAATATGATAAACTAAAAATTGGTCTAGAAAACCTATCAAGACAATTGTAACTAATATTAGAATTATATAACGATTTTTTCCCCTTTTGACTTTGGGTTTTAAATGTTGAATTTGCCCAAACATTACTCATCATTTGTTGGTGCTTTTTAGCAAACGATTGACAGATATTTATAAAATTAGGTGTTATATTTTTTTTAAAATAACGATGTTTGCCTTCGTACCGCATTGTCCACAAATGGATAACAGGACCCATTTGCCTGATGACAGTGGGATAATGCAGAAGGAAGTGTTGTTTTGGTGTCAAATCTTTTTTGAACGTAGTTTTTATCGATTCCAAATGAGAAGTTATTATACTTTGTAGATGTTTTATGTCACTATCAGTTAATTCATGGCGAAATAAAATTATTATTATTTCAATAACACTAAGCACAGCTTTCCATTGACATTGGTGAGCTTGATCATAAAACCTGTCAAAAATAAACGGAAAATGTGTAGCTAGGCATAAATACCTGTATGGCATTTTGTCCTAAATTACTTTTTTCCAGGTTAATGTTCGATGGTTTATTTCTTCGATCAATGAATCCAAAATTATAAGCAGATATACAATTATTTTTTCCTACAATCGCCGTGAAAAGCAGGCTTTTTTTCTCTGTTTTCAAAGCCCAAAGTGTCTGTTTTTTTGACAGTTAATAAACAAATTACTTTGTCACACGTTTCTCTTAGAAACGTGTGACAAAACTTGAAACCGCACGCATGTTTAAAGAAAGACTAATGTTTGTATAAAACATCAAACCAAATTTTTGTTTTTCTTTATGAAAAATAAAAAAAATCTTTGACTACTCGATTGAACAAAATGTTGGTCCTAAAATAAAATCGTATTGTCAGTATAGTAAATTTTACTACAAAATTATCTTTTTATTATATTTTTTAAAATGATTGTAGGAAAAATAAAGTGTGAAACATGTCTGCAAAGTTGTTTGTCACGCTCGAAAGGTTGCTGGCCTCCGTCCCGTCGGCCAGCAATTTCCTTTCTCGCGTGACAAACTGGCACTTTGCGCTCTTGATACACAAATAACTAATTTTATCAATGTTAGTTAAAACTTTCTGTTCGATAAAGAATTCAAATTGATATTCAATACTAATACAACAAAGCCTTCTAAACCATCATGTAATAGATCCACACTATGGTTTTTAATAGAGTGAAAGTATTTTAAATCGTTCAATACTGAATTGCGACTAATACCTTGGGTTTCCATCATTTTTAACTTTCTCAATGGCGGTTGATCGCATAAAATAGTGTAACAGTCATCTGTTCTAAGCAATTTTAGATCTTCAGTAGTTGATTTTTTTGTTTCTCCGCTAGGCATAATACAAAATCGGCAAAAAAATTTAGCGGAGAAAGATTTAGTAAAACCAATTAGGTCATTTGCCGCCAGATTATCATGAGATAAGGAAAGTATTGTTCCTGAAACCAAACCGAGTTTATCTATAAATATACCATAATTTTCCAAGATTTTGATATCTGCTACAATTGGTTGTAAAATTGAATTTAAATTAAAATCGCCATGGAGATCGTTTACGTAAAAAAGGCTTACTAAAAATATATTTTGTAGGTTGGATTTTAGATTGGTTGGACTGTTTACGATTGTAAAATATATACCACCTACTTTATGAACTATCGTCTTACTGCCAAGTACCCTAGCAACTTCAAAGTCGTCGTAGTACAGCTGAATTAAAACTTTCGCTTCGTTAACAAAATCCTTCTTAATGGACTGAAAACGATCTCCGCAACAGCCAAATTTGTAAATTCCACTAGTGCAACTGTGAGAAACATTGAAATCTCTAAATAAGTTACGAAAACTGGAATTTTTAAAAATTGTCGTTAATGTCTTTGTAATTGGTATAAATTGAAAAAAAATTTAAACAAGTTTTCTTGAGTAAGTGAATGATTCTCCATTGAACCTCCTCTCCCACCTAAATCCAATTGGAATTTGTTGTGGTTCTATATAAAAAGATTTTTCTAAGAACAGTTTTTTGCGTTTATATTTCGAGCAAAAATTTTTCATAGTTTCAGAAATTTTAAGTTTATTCAATGTCGTGTTAATTTGGGATGATGCGGATATAATATTAATGCCGATATCAGTTATGATTTTGGTTTGGCAGAAAACATCTGTCATTGTTTGCTCTGGCAACCCTAATAGATTAAGTTTAGCATAGAAACATTTCATTGCGTTTTCAAAGTCACTTAAAGTTGGAGTTTTAATTTCAAGCTCTGAAGATTTGTCTAAACGATCGTTATGAATATAAACGTCCTCTATTTTTTCCAAAGAAGCTATAGTACATACAGCCTCGTTTGAGTCGGCTAATGGATTATTTATTTCCAGAATGTGAGATTTGTTTAAATGTTTTTTTAGGGCACAAAAAGTCTGGAAGGTGCAATCACAATTCTTTTCTTTGACACATTTAATTTTGATGCTAGACTTTTCTTTTACGAATTCTTGATATTTGAGGTGAAGTATTAATTTATTTAATTCAGCAAATACCTCATTACAGAAATAGCAAAAATACATTTTTGCTAGTATATTAAGATAGAAAAGGAAATGATTTATGTTTATAAAATAAAATTAATGAAAAAATGTTAATTAACACCTGTTATTAGATCTAATTTGCAGGATATTTCCTTAATCCTGGACGTGATAGTTCCTGCATCTTCAATTTCATAAAAATAGTAAGCGATGAATGTCCAAAATGTTTTTAAACTATCAGCAAAATGTAGCCCAAACACATAGTGC
The DNA here is from genome assembly GCA_958295665.1 of Tipula vernalis. Classification (NCBI taxonomy): domain Eukaryota; kingdom Metazoa; phylum Arthropoda; class Insecta; order Diptera; family Tipulidae; genus Tipula; species Tipula vernalis. The sequence continues at coordinate 210,806,924 of OY282560.1, read as the reverse complement.
GATTTAAACAATAAATCAACGGCTTCAATGAAAGTAAAATTTCCTGGTAAGATTATCAGCTCTCTTTCTATGCAAAGATGATATTGTGATATCGCTGATTTATTGTCACCTTCAGCAATTATATAGGGATGTCCCAATTCAGATGCGATTAGTTCTTCAGGAGGAAGATTAAGCTGTGAATTTAAATAGAAAACCAGTATAAATACATTTTTGTTATATGTTGTAAGTTCCCAATATAAGAGATAAGTAAAATCTTACCGTTCCAAACACTAATATTTTGTTTATGGAGAATCGTTCCCGTTGGATATTGGCTGATGATTTACCTGCTACGACTTGTGGTAATATATTTAGAAGGTAAAAAAAGTCTTGCATCGAAGGCAATAATTCTAAGTAGAATTTAAATTTATTAGTATGTGTATTATTCTTTAGCTGATCTATCTTACCTTCAATCTCAGGTAAGCTTTTAAAATGCGGCCCTCTAGTTTCCATAAAAATTTGTTTAATATGTGGTGAACAAATTTTCCATTTGTTTATAAAATGTTGATGTTTCTCGGAATACCGTATTTCGAAGTCATATAGAATCTGGAATAGTAAACAAAAAATGAATAAATATTAATACACATGAATAGAGATTATTGAATAGAGTATAATTCAACTGATTACTCTTACCAGATCGGGAGATGTATAAAAAAAGGGAAATTGTTTTGAGAATTTTCCAATTTCAGGTGACGACCGTAAAATATCGATGCGCACACTCAAAGTTTCGAGAAGTTTCTGTTTGATTAAATGTTTCTGAGTAGTTACGTTTAAATTTTTTAAAATCAAAAAATTTTCGTCACTGTCTATGTCAAAAGCTGGTTTAGTTTCCGTTGAAATTAATGATCCTGCTACATTGCGTTTCCGACTGTTTTTCCCAGTGGCATGTTCTAATGCATATGATTTTTGGCGTACCCGGTTTAATGTTGATATAACATACCCGCGATTTTTTTTTCTATCATATAAAGCGTCCTAATAAATAATAAAAGTATAGGTGCTCTAAGTTTTAAGATTTTGTTAATTAATTTTTTAATTTTATACTATTCCTCCGTTATCTTTCTGTTTAGTTTTTAATTGTGGAAATAATTCCACAATAGCTAGCGCCAGCGCCGTGATGTGTGCTGGATCGGGATGATAAGTACTAAATTTAAATACTAGATAATCCACACCCTCCCTTATTATCGCCCGTCTTTCAGTATCCGAAAGGCCTTTCGGTGACCCGCCGTTTATAAGTTTTTTGCTCAATACGTACGCGTTTTGAGTTTGTAGAATAAAATTTTCTAAATCCTGTAATTACATTACTTGTATTTGTAGAAATATTAAAGTTATTTCAGGGAATTTTAAATTAATTATTCAAATAAATTACATACTTTTGCATTTATATGCATTAGATAACCTAACCGGCAATTTTGACGAATCAATGGTGTTGCTTGAATTTCAGGTAATTCTATTGTATCAATAAAGAAATTAAAATTTTTTTTAAATAACATTCAATACATTTATATAATAATGGTACTATTATCATGGGTTTTCAAAACTATTTTTAACTGAAATTCCGGATGAGTTTTTCGTTCAGTAACGATATCTACAAAATCCTCCTCACAAATTCTAACACCTTGCAAATCTGTAAAGTAGTCGATATCATATGCAGAAATATTAGCATATATAGACGCTGAAAATAAAATCATATAAAATTATAATTCAATTAAAAAAATTTGATTACAAATACATTGATCAAATGAATATTTCCGAGAGACACGCACATTTATTTTTTTCACAGCTGATACGATGCAATGTAATATCATAAATCAGAAAGAAAATGAAATTATGATGCAATCTTCCATCACATAGGAAAAAAATAGTAAGAGTCACAATAAAGAAAAATAATAACGGGAACCACCGAAAATAATTCGAATACTTAATTAGTATTATTAGAATTAAATATTTACAACTTACCTGATAAAATAAAATCTTTATATTCCCATGTTTCCTCGTGTTTTATTATTTTAACATAATTAACAACCCCTTTAAAGTTAATCTTAACAAAACAAAAATCCATCGGAACAAACAATGGATAAAAATCACATGGAACAAGGATCTTATAATAACTAAACTGTAAATTTCACTTTTTTTTTAACTTCTTTTTCACTTTTTATATACCTAAATATATTTTTTATATTAAATAAAATAAAATCTCACAATAAAAGTATTTATAAGAAATATATAAAAAATTATGTACGTTAATATCCTGCACTTCACAATTGTCCAAAAGAAAAAATGACGATAAACTTTGCACTGCGTAGATACGTTTGAAACGATACGAAATACGAATAAAGAAGAGAGACGGTACATGTTTGTGTGGTTGTTTCAGTTTGTTTGCTTAAACTACAACAGGGGAAGACACTTCTAAAAATTAACGCTGTTATATTATAAAAGTACTGTTTAATTCATCTTGTATTTAGCTATAGTTACATAACAAATTATACGTTATATAACAAATTAATGTTTTATATATGTAATATATATACATATTATGTATAAATACTTTGTAAATTATAAAATTATTTACTAACGAATATCCAAATTGATGTTATTTACATACTTATATTTGTAAAGTTAAATTGAGTGGTAAGCCCTGTTTTTCTCAAACGAATAGAAAAGCTATTAATAGCTACATATTAATTTTTGTCTTTGTTTTTTGTACTCTTATTTAAAAATTTGACCATTTGAAAATGAATATAATATAGGGATACGTTATTTCATTGAACGGTTATTGAGCTAAGGCCATATAGTTTTATTTGATGTATTGCGCCTTAGTGTAGGTTTATACTTTTGCAAAATATTAAGATTATGTATGTATATATTTTACAAAAGTATAAACCAACTGCGCTATAGGTACTTCAGTACTATCATATTGTTTTTACTTGGAATGGTTAAATAAATGCAAGGTGACACATGCACATAGGCACATTTATGGTATTATGTGCCAGTAAACCCTCATCCTTAAAGGCTAAGTCAACTCTTTAGCCTTACATTATAATAATTGGGTTTCTATGTTAACCTTATTAAAGTGGTTGATTATAAACAGAGGCTGACAGAGTACGTACATATGTTAGTTGGTAAATAATTTAAATGAAAAATTCACGTTCTAAATATACGAATAGGTACGCACGTAGTACGTTACGTTTGCAACCAACTTCAACAGAACGATTTTTTTGATGCAAAACTTGCTTCAATTTTGATTATAACTGCATCGGTTTATTTTTCGATGCAAGATTTTAATCATAATGTGATATACGGTATATCATAATGCTGCGATGCAAGGCTTGTATCATAAAACACTGCAACATTTTTAAGTGTGCATATCAGGATTATCAAGCCAAAGGAGGAACTCCAACATCTTTATTATAATCGAAAGGGTTATTTTAGCATTAACGCAATGGTGTAGGTATTAAAACAAAACGTTAAATATTTAAATAAGTGTTGATAAACCCCTGTTATTTATTATAGGTTTGCGACCATCAAATGAAGATTCACTACATAAATGCGAAACATCCGGGTTCATCACATGATTCATTAGTGTGGAACTTATCGAAACTAAAAAATCAGTTACAGCGTGCCTTTGATAACGGTGATAAAAACTCCTGGTTGTTAGGTATAATTAACAATTAGTAAAAAGTAAAAATTAATCTAAAAACTAAGAAATTTAACTCACTCAATTTTTTCAAGGTGATACTGGATAAAAAAAATCATTCGCTAGGATTAACATGGGCACAGTTTGGCCGGCTACGGGCTCACGGTAATGGGGTGGGATAATTTTCCAGGTTCCTAACAAACATGTCTAACTGTGCATATTTCTGCTCTACTTTGTTCCATTCCCGATCACCATATCCACCACCGACGGTCTAATATTTAACGCATTTTTACAATAATCTGATACACTTATGAAATATAACCATTAAATTCCGGATCAGTACAATCAAGAAATTAATTACATTAACAAAAACTTAACTACAAAAACAAATAGAATTAATATAATAAAATTTAGCACCTGAATTGTCCGTTGGAATGTTCTTGGCCGTCAATCCCACAGCTAGTTCTCCGCAGCTTAGTACCGAATACGAATATTCCGGAATCCGATGAGTTGCTTGCAATCCTTCAAAAGGTTATCGATATTTTCGATATTCGGTTATGATAATTTTGTAGATGTTTCTTCGATTGTATATGTACAAACGACACACTTCTTACAACTCCGGTGTAATTGTATAATGTAAAGCATACATTGCGTTGTTTGTGATGAGTAATTTGCACTCAAGAATTTTCACACAATTCCTTGTTCACAAGAGGCGATTTTGATATTTTGGTGACAAATAGATACACAGAATTAATCACTAATCAAAACAGTGCGATAGTTTTTATTTTTTTTTTTTTTTTATAAATTTTAATTTTGATTTTGTTTTTATTAACTCAACATAAGATTACATATTCAAGGTATTATATTCTGATACTTTTTTATATTTAAAATTAGCTTAACAGTTTTGTCTTTAGATTTTAATAATTTTTTTTTTTTTGTTACAGCTTTATATGAAATGATTCTAGAATCCTCTGAGTGATACACATTTTATGTTTTTGTTTGCTTTTACAATTTAATTATTTATACGTGTACAAGAGTGGTTTTCTGTACAAAACATTTCATAAATTGCAACTGATTTTAGTTTTACTCATCACATGATTGCATATAATATTAACTTAACTAAATTTTTGACTTCTTAAATTTTTTGTTTTTATTATAATTAACACTTTAAACTATTTAATTTAACAAATGCGCTAAATCTTTCATGTAGCTTTTTACAGCCGATTTTTTTTTAAAATTATTTTTTTAAAATCACCAAATGAATTCTCGAGCGTTTACTGACTAACTGGCCATCCAATCCAAAAAAAAACCGCAATCTTTTTACCTTTTATGAAATTGGGTATATAATTTTTATTTTTATTGTTTTATATTATGTATATTTTTGCATTACATACTATTTCGCGCGTAAAGCATTTTCCGCTAATCAATACAAAGATTAATAACAAAATATCATAACAGTAGCAGTTTGAATTGTTGGCATACGCTATCTACAGACAAACATGTAATCGACTCAAATGAGTCGTTACAACCGTTTCGCGCACCCGTTTCAGGGTCGCCTCAATGTCGCTGTAACGATGTCCACTCTAATGGGAGGAATATCGTGGAACGCACGATCGGAGTTTTAAAAAACAGATTTCGATGCTTCGATGCGAAAAAGTGACTCAGATAATTAATGTTTGTACAGCATTGCATAATATTTGCATTCACTATAGAGTGGAACTGCCACCAACACCAAGTGTATTAGATTTTGTAGAAACGATTGAGCTAGATCAAGACGAAGATGGCAAGGACACAGATGATAGTTTGGCCCAGATTATAAGAAATAAAATTGTTAGGTAGTTATAAGTAACAATAAACGTTGCTTCTTAAATTCAATATATTTAATGAAATACATAAACAACAACCAAGTACTTCGTACTAATACTAAAATATTTCAGTCTTTTAATTATAAAAAAAGGTTATCACAAATCCTACATCATTGCCGGCAATTTCTAAGTGTTAATTAATTTTGAGAAATTATCCTTCTTGTATTTTCATCTGCAGCTGTTTTATTTCCAAAAGCTTTTCTTTTAGCTTCAGCTTATCATATCGAGCCTTTTGCTTATCTTTTAATTCCTTTTATACATCCTTAACTGTTCTTCTTTGATTTCTATCGATCGTTTTAATAATTTTAGTTGATCCTTCTGGTTATAATACAATTTTTTAGTATACTCTAAATTTTCTTTAAGGTATTTATTTGTATTAGCTAAACTACTCTCGACTTTGTTGTATAAATTTCGTTGTATTTTCGTTTGTTCGTCTAATAAATTAAAACGACGAGATGGCAAATCAATTGTCTTTTGCTTATTACTTTTTTGTGTGGACCGGTGTAAATTTGGTTCAATTGTGGTTTCGTTTGCCTCATTTTCCATTACTTCTTCCAGGTCAGATGGTAAAAAATAGGGAAGCTCAATATGTTTGTTCACTTGGTAGCTTTGTACGGTGCTCTCAGAGGCCTCCATTTCTCCATACTCTTTGCCAAGTGGATTGATTGTTGCGTTGAGGTTTAGTAATTCTGCTACGTCTTCGTCTAAAGGAGTCAGAATTATCTGTCGGTTAGGACCGCCGCCCACACCTTTCATTTCTACCTTGTTATTAGTTAACTTTTTTTTAACCTTAAATTTAAGATCCGCCCAAACCTATAAACGTTTTATATTTTTAGTTTTTAATCTTAATGATTTAATTTTTATTAACCTACCTTTATCCACCCATCTGAGTCTCGTGTTGGTGGCCCTAAAATGTTGAGCTCCTTAGCTATAAATTCCCATTTTATCTTAAGCTCAATTTTAAAATCTTTGCAAGATTTTACGACTCCTCGTGCTATATTCGGACTTCGTTTCATTAGGTCTACTAACCTCTCAAATTGGTTTTTATTAGTGATTTTTCTAAAATAAAATTAATTAAATCACCGTAATTGTTTTCAAAATCTAATTTTCATTTTTACTTACATTTCTCTTCAAACAAAATACGACGTTTCACTACAATCAGAGTCGTGAACCAAAATTTCATCGACTAAAACATGGCCGGTTTACGACAAACGTCGCATCGTATTCGACATTCACAATACCATTTTTTGCGAGCGATGCGTCGTTGACCTCAAAACGACAACCACAATAAGGGTGATTGTTTCAAGCCGAATGACATAGTCATTGTTTTCGTTGTGATCATGAATGATAATTGATTCTTTTGTTGCTTCATTTATCTACTCGGTTGGATTTGCAGCCGACTTTACAAGCACATTTTTGAAGTGAAATTTCTTTAGCGACTTATCAAAATAGCATTTAGTACATTTACTGCTATTTTAATATAGAAAACCAGTAAAGCGATAAACTCAAGAAATACTGTATTGATTTTGATAAAAATTTAGATATATGTGCAGGTAGTCGTGAGGAGTGTTTTGTAAAGTTTGGCCAAAATGGGTCCACCGGAAGTAGCAGCTGCCAAAAGAGGATTCTGAAATTTTTTAACACATGAACAAACTTTTGTTTACAGTATTTCATTGAGCATTCCCTATTACCACATAGATGGCGCTCAAAACATGCTGTTACGTTTTTGCCTTGTCAATCAAGGTTCGTATCACTGGATTGTGAATAATACAAAATCAATTTAATTTATCACCAACGAATTTATTTATTTATTAATAAAAATTCACAAAACCACTTTATATAAATTATTCTCAAATTTTACTTTACACTTATAATTTTTATTTCGCACTTCAACACTTTTTAAATCACTTTTTAATTCCTTTTTAAATCTTCACACTGTCGCCCACCTTTCTAGTTAGAATAGTGTAGAACAATTTTATCATGGAAAATTCCATTGTAGTACAGTTTTACATTGAGCTATTAATTTAACTTACTCGATTATACACTAGGTGTCACCGTTACAATTCGATGTTGTGACGGTGACACCTAGGGTGTGATAGAATAAGTTAAACTAATAGCTCAATGTTTTACTGTACTAAAATGGAATTTTCCATGATAAAACAGTTCTAAATGTTTCTACACTATTCTAACTAGAAAAGTCATGAACTTTCGTGAAGTTTGGTTTGCATATATAAAAAGGCGGACAAGATCGAATTGGATTATTAGAATTTGAACGCGATAGTGTAAACTTGTAAGATTATTATTAATATTTGGTAAGCGACAGTGTGAAGATTAAAAAGAAATTAAAGTGATTTAAAAAGTGTTTTAGTGGAATTAAAAATTATAAGTGTACAGTATTAATATTATTATTATTATAGGACCATGCGAGCGATCAGCCACCTCGCACTGCGACCTAAAAGATCTATTGTGCTGGATCCAGCTTAATGAGCCGTCCAGTCAACATTCAGGTTCTTAATGAACCTGACAATACTGCCTCCCGGTACGTGATACGTACTATGTGGGCTTATTGCTCTCCCTCCTAGATGTTTACTATAGCATGTAGTTCCGCTATAAAATTCCGTTTGATTTTACTCTTAAGGGTTACTGGGAATTGCAAATCGCCTGTAGGTCACCCAGCTTTACTGCAGAAAGGCTAAATAAAACTGGAGGGTGCCTGGTATCCATAGTCCACATATTTTGAACTGATTAACTTATCAGCCATTCATCCATCGGCATTTGCTGTTCTACCTTAGATTAGGTTTTTTTTGTCAAGGTTTTCTCCTTTAGCGCCGTACTTTAGCCTGTGCCAAATGGCCAAAAATGTGCCAAATGGCCTTAGTTGCCAGTGGTTGTTAGTTGCCAGTAGTTGCCACGAAGAGGCAGCACGTACACTTGCGATGCACATGATGCACACCCTACTGGAAGGTTACGGAGCTGGTAGATTAATCTACTCAAGTTTGGTCCCCCCCTCCAATAGACGCCAAACCACCTACAGTAAAATTTGAGAATAATTTATATAAAGTGATTTTGTCAATCATAATTAATAAATTGTGTTGTAATAATTTTTGTGTGAAATAAATAAATTCGTTGTTGAAAATTTGAATTGATTTTGTTTTATTCACAATCCAGTGATACGAACCTTGATTGACAAGGCGAAAACATAACAATATTTATAATGCATTATTCAACGGTTATAAAATTTATATCCCATAACCATACATATAAATGTCAAAACAAATCTACCTACGTAAAATTATTCGTTTATAAATAAGTTGCACACATCATACTCAATTCAATTATGTAAAAACACATGTAAATAGATTGAATTTATATTAATAGAAACTCATATATATATAAAAATATTTTTTTGTCCACGACTAACGTATAATATACTCATTATATGTTTGTTTCCTAAATTATAATGATATCCATTATTCACTGCTAGTTTATCTAGTAGTCCCTTCTTTCATTATTCACTACTACCAAATAAAAATTTCATTTTTGAAATTTTATCTAGTAGTCTCTTGCTATTTTCATTATTATTAAATTGAGACGTCAAAATGTCGACGTAAATTATTTTATATTTATTTAAAGGATTTGATAATAAAATACAATTTTTTATCGGTCGTGGACAAAATATCGTATTCTACTTGCATTCACTCAGATGATTTACGACACTCGCCTATCGGCTCGTGTCGGTAAACTTCATATTCTTGAATAACAACTATTATTAAATGTTCGTTGAATAATATAACATAAAAACAAATGTATTCATTATTTAATTGTGCACGGATACCAAAAAGAAACAAAGATCTTAAAATAAATACGTAATATGATAGGGCCAGCAACGCGGGTCAGGTTCCGCTACTGTATAATAAAATGCATACATCCCAAGTATTTTTACTTAAGACTTTTTTGTCAAAAAACCTAGAATAAGTCTTAACTTAGTTAAGACTTTTTCTAGGTTTGAGTTAGGACTTATCCTAAAAAGTCGTATGAAACTTGTCGCGAAAAGTCTTAACTGGACATAACTCAATCTTATGAAAATGTATGAATGTGTGTGTGTGTAAATGTCAAAAATAAAATTTGGCGGGAACATTTTTGTTTATGTATGGATGTGTCAACGTCAGCAAAATTTGCCGGGTAAATTAAACGTTTAAAATGAAACAAAATTAAAAATTCAATTAGGAAATTTATTAATAAAACTTGTTTAATATATTTAACAATAAAATTACATATTTATATAAACGTTTTAGCGAAATTATTAATAGTTTTCAATTCAGTTAACATCCGATGAAGACTATGACAAATTTATTCAATCAATCTCATCAGGCTATAAAAGAAAATGACGCATTCACAAAATAAAATATTAATATGGTTTATTAAAAAATCACTCACAAAACTTACACAAAATCACAATTAGGCGTCGAGCGTCCAATTATATATTAAATTTATTTATATTTTTTTTTTTTTTAAAAATCGAAACAAAAAAAACACAAAATATGTATTACTAAACTAGATACACCAATGCACAGAACAATTTTAAAAATTAGATTTTCTGCGTAGATAGCTATATATCAAAACCAAAAAAATGTCTGTACACATATACATTATATACTCGTATAACATAAAAAAAATGTATAATCATTTTTGTTGTTGTGTTTTGTATATGTACATATACACACTACTCTACTTGTATATTTTATATATATATATGATAAGAACATGAAGTTAGCTTCGAATTTTTTCATTAAAAAACTTAGGAAAAACTTATTGCTCAATTTGAGTTGGGTTTTGTTATACTTGGGATACTGCGTCTTGAGTTTATATCGAAATTCGCCTACTGTTTGAAATTTTTGGTTACAATTAAGGGGAAACGGTTACACGAAAGGGGAAATAAGAGACAAGTCAAGGAATGCGCAACGTATTGCGCCAAACTTTATTTCTATGTATCTTAACCGATTTTGATACAATTCAGCATGCACGATAGAAATGGGATTCTAAAATGATTTTTAGACGTGCGAGGAAGGAATGCGCAACGTATTGCGCCAAACTTTATTTCTATGTATCTTAACCGATTTTGATACAATTCAGCATGCACGATAGAAATGGGATTCTAAAATGATTTTTAGATAAAGTTCTGGAATATAACCAATTTGGAAGGAACTTGGCCATTTCTTATACGATTTTGATGAAATTCGATATGCACGATGGAAATGGAATGACATTTAGATAAAGTTTCGAATATAGTAAATTAGGAAGAAACTTAACCATTTGGATCGACATGCACGATGGAAATGGGGTTTTAAATGATTTGTAGATAAAGTTTAGGAATATGGCCATATACAAAGTAACTTGGCCATTTCTTATTCGATTTTGATGAAATTCAGCATGTATGATGGAAATGGGGTTCTAAAATGGTGTTTAGGTAAAGTTCTGGAATATGGCCAATTTGGAAAGAACGGGCCATCACTTCTCGCCCAATTTCCAGTTGGTAGTCTAATCGGTGGATTCGAATTTGTTGGCCTTTTTAAATTTTTTGTTCCCTTCCCTCTCGGTTGCCGACAGCACTTAAATAGTTCTTTACGCGCTGGTTTTCTTCTTCCCACAAAGCAAATCTTAGGGCCTTAATAGCTCGATTTAATTTCCATTTGTTTGCTGCCATTGACGGCGAATTTTTCGCTTTTCCTGGATTACTTCCTGTATATTATGTGACAGCTTATTAACTTTTTCAGAACTACTTATGCCGGTTGTAGCCCTTTCAGCGGATAATGTCATGACATCTTTTAGATTTTCTGCCGCCGCATCAATATCAGCTGGTCAATGTTGTGCTCAATAAGAAATGCATGTACCTCCGCTTTATGTTGTGCTAGGCCGTTTGCATTCCATATGGCTATTTTGATGATGGTCATTTCTGGCTATTTACGACTATCTGCATCAGCGTGCTCATATTCTGCATCATTAGATCCATGGTTGTTTAAAGCTGTTGAGATGTTTCTTTCTTCACTTGCTTGAACTTAAGAAGCGGTACTGAAGAATGGAGATTAAGGGTTCGTTACCCTGCTCGCTGCTTTGGATTGATTCTCCTTTTCAATTCTAGATAAATTGGGCACCCTCTATAATTAGCTGTGTGCTTCCATCGCAGTTGCTGCATTTTCTCACTGATGTTTACTTTTTTGCTTTATTGTAAACCTTTGAATTATGGAGTTCACCACATACAACACAAACATCATTTAAAGTGCAATATGCTCTAGTGTGCCCATATTCTTGGCACACTGTACCGGCACATTCCTTTTCCTGGGTTCCTCGATGGTAGCTCTTCTGTGCAGTATATATTTTAGGTGAAATATTGCATAGTTGCCTTTAACCTTTTTATTGTCTGGTTCTAATTCCAGACGAAACAATGGCTGTGGCACCTTCTCCCGATTAAAAATATTGGTAATATTTTGGCATTGGAAATCTTTTTCAGCGAGAGCAGCTTGAATTTCGTTTGCATCCACGTAACTCTCTATTCCTTTTAACACAACAACCAATCCTTTTTGCCTCTTTAATTGATAAGTGTAGTAATGTTTACCAACTTGGTCAAAATGTTTAATTAACGCTCTGTATAAGCATCAATATTGAGCGGTTGAATTTTTGTTTCTTTTGTATCTCCTCTTTTGATCCCGAAAATATAAAATGCACCTATTTGATACTCCTTTCAAATAGATTGATGATGGCTTCTCAGTTTTTGGAGTTATTTCGGGCGGCGGGTCGTCAACAACCAAGCAAGAATACCTATTGCCATGCGTTAATTCAACACTAGCTAGCTTAGTGAATTTATTCGCGCTAGCACTGGCCGCTGATCTAGTTCTTCTTCTTCGTTTTGAACGGATAGTAATATACCGGTCTATTCCCGTTTCCACTAATCACTGACCTACATCACTGTTTATTTTCTTGTCATCTAATGTCGAGGCACTTTCATTTTAAACCTGAATTTCAGAATTAGATTTGACTTTGATATTATGGTGATTTATTAATTAAAATTAGTTTTCAGAGTTGCCTTGGAAATTATATATTGATTTTATTTGTTGATTCTTAATATACTTATAGTACCTAATTGAATTATTGAATTTTTAATAAATCTAGGTATTGTGGTGCTGTTATTATCATTTAAATCATTTTATATAAATTTTATAAAATAATTGAATTCATAATTATATGTTTTCTTTTCTGGATCGGTAGGAAATTGATGATTAGTTTTAAGTAAAATTTATGCTTAACGGTTTAATGTTTATGTTAATTCTTGTTGCAGTATGTAATAATTTTTAATTGGATATAAAAGGACCATTAATAAGGAAATAAGCGCTATTATTTTAAATTTTTATTATTTATTTTATCAGGTAAATTACTAAAGACGGACAAGGGTGAAATTACAACATTAATAATTTTTAAGCCCTGTTTTAGATTTAGGATTTAGGGAGTCCTGAGTATTCGGCCCTGGATTCCAGAGAAATTATCATCTAATAATTTAGTTAGATTGTGCTGTCTTATGCTAACCTATTTATTATATATTTTACTAATAATTTACTAACTATCAATCGCATTGGTGTCTGTAATCGGGCTGAGTCTGTCCCAACTAATAATCCTATCCAATCCTTCGGTTTTGTTATATGTGAACGGGTGTACGGCATGGGCCCGGGAGTCCGGGAGATCCTGCTATTATGCTTGGTCGTACACTCATAATCAATCATAAAAGTTTAATTTCAACTTTATTTTATTTAATTTTATCTTTATTTTGTTATAATGATGTTTTTTATAATACAGTAGAATCCGTTTATACCAAACCATGTATATAACGAACAAACGCTTATAATGATCATATGGTTCTGTCATAAAGTTTTGTGCCTTGAATTTGCACGAACACCTTTTGTTTCTTATACACTACAAACAAAGAACTTCGTTTATAAACGTAAACGAATATTTGATTAAAATGAACAGCCGGCTATAGTGAACAAAATTATGTCCCTTGAGTGTTTGCTATAAGCGAATTCTATTGTAATTATAATTATAATTATAATTTTAGCTGAGTAATTTTAGATTTTCTTTAATATTTTATCAGGTAAATTATTGAAAGGCGAACAGGGGGAAATTACAACATTAATTGATTTTTAATTTAGGTTTAGGGACACCTGAGTATCCGGCCCTGGATTCCAGAGAAATGATCATCTAAAAATGTAGTTGATTGTGTTGTCTTTTGTGCCGTTAATTTACTAACTATCGATCGCATTGGTGTCTGTAACCGGGTCGAGTCTGTCCCAACTAATAATCCTATCCTATCCTTCGGTTTTGTTGTGTGTAAACGGGTGTACGGTGTGTGCCCGGGAGTCCGGGAGACTTGCTATAATGCTTGGCCGTACACTCACAATCAATCAATCAATCAATCAACCTGAAATTGTGTTGTCTTGTGAAAATAGTTTACTAAAAATATATTACTAACAAATTTACTAATTATCAACTACTTAGGTGTCGATTTTGTTGTGTGTAAAAGGGTGTACGGTAGACCCGGCGTATCCGGGAAATTTGCCTTAGGCTTGGTCGTACACACTAAATCAATCAATTAATACTTTCCTGTCCTGCAGCTCATCGATCTTGAGTTCTTTGGATCGAACTTGTTTGAAGCTGACGTCAACCTAAAATAAATGAAACAATAACAAATAATTATATAAAGGAGGTCTTAAGGTTTTAAACCATATAAATACTTAGCTGATACTGTTTGTATTCATAATTTTATTATCTACAATTCTATTAACATTAATTAATCCCACGTTGTCCCATTAAATCCTATCCATGCAATACAGGCATGCGCCCACGAGTCAAGGTGTAAAATAAAAAAGGAACAAGGGGAGTTGCGGAAAATAAATCAAACTGAAATCATCGGAAAATAAATTGTAAAATAATAAATAAAGTTGCGAAGAATTCTTTTATTTTCAATTAAGGATCCATTGAGAAGACGTCGTTGGTTCTGGACAGGAACTCATGGTCACCTTTCGAGAAAATACAGTCATCTGGGTAACTATTAACTAAAATGTTACCAATGAATTTTGCTTGCATGAAGATTGCACTCTGAAAATTCAGCCATTTTGGTGTAGCATCCCGTATTTTATTATTTTATACAAAACGTTTAGAGCCATATAACGACTTTATATCATTCCAATCCAGCCCAACTTCAAGTTGAGATATTATTGCAAAATTTTGTTGCGATATTACAATATTAGAGTGGATAATTAAAGATCGTAGCAAAACAATACATGGTATCCACCATTTTGGAAAACTGAGGTCAGGTATTGCTGAACACGAAACACAAAGCTACACGTGGTGTACGATAATTGGAGCATATTTAGTGAAACAAGGACATTGCATGATAGTGAAATAGGGATTCGTGATTGGAAAAACATATCGAATTTGTTATCAATTGGCTTAAGCATATTGTGCTTCGCGAATAAAAATTGATTGTTTAATACGAAAGTACATTGTGCAAGTGGGGGTCATCGTTACAAGAATTTATCCAATTCAGTTACAATTCCATATATAGTATATATAGTAGGTAGACATAGTAGATCCTCTAATTCGTAATTATTCTACTCGTTATACACAATAAGGCATTTTATAACTGGTTGCATAAACAACTACATAATTATAATTTTTGTTTATGTTTTCTATTATAGGTATGCTTGGAGGCATTCAGATAAGTATATACTTAAATACATATGTAAATCGTCTCTCAAACATATATACATATGCAAATAAAACTGCTCTACAAAAAAAACTCTATACATGTTACGATTAGCTGAAGAAGTGTGGTCACGTGTTATCCGCTTTGTTTTTATCTTTTTGTATATGTATATCAGACTTTTCACATACACAAGTAGAATTTTTTTGTTGCATTTGCATTCTCCAAAAATAAACTTCATTCACCTAAACCTGCGGCGGGATAATGAAGTCCGGTACCGGGGTAATTATCACGGAATTCGTCCGGTTTTTCAAAAACCGGTGTTATGAACTTGCGTCAAAAATCGTTCGGTAGGTATTAATTAGTTGACAAAAATAAATTATATGATAGAATATTGATTCAAAACCATTCATTAATTTTTAATTCACTAATATTTATATTTAATGATATTTATCAAAAAATATCAAAAAAAAAATCAGGTCACCCCTGACCTTATGGTTCTAGTTAATGTCTGATTCATTCAAGAATTTGGCCAAGTAGTTCCCATATGCAAAAAATAAATACGTACAAATACCAGAATTATAATAAACTTTATTAATTTTAAATCAATTAACTTACTGGATTTGTGATGGTACCTTTCAATTCGAAGGTTTAGTAAAAAGGGAATTATAAATTATCCTATAATATTTATATATGTATATTCAAGTTTGCCACATTTACAAATTTATAGTAAATTGCATTTCATTAAGAGTGCCAAAAATGTAGAACAATTATTTGTATTAAGTATTTCTTTAGAATTTTTACAATGAATTGTGTAAAGAGCCAGCAGCAACAACACTCTTTCTTCAAACGAACAAAACCTTTACAATGAATTGTTTAAAGGCAATAATGCTTTAGTTGAAACCAATCATTTAATGATACAATTACAAGGATAAAGCTCTTCAGCGAGAGGGGCACGTTTGTTCTACTTTTAACTTGAATACAACTGAACAAGAGTACCATACGGATGAAGAAGAACTAGCTCGAGAAACTGAGTGGATAAGAGCTAAAAGTCAGAGAGAAAAAGAAAACGGAATAACACTTCTTCTCCACCTCAATTTTTTTTTTTTTTTTTTTTTTATTTTTTATTCCAATAAATTTTTTACAATTTTTAATAGATATTGAAATTTTTAGCTTTATAGTTTTAACTTTAAAATGGTTGAGAATTCACCTTAATTCTAACAATAACTGTTATCCACATTTACATAAATTTATTTAGAATTATATTTAAATATGCTTGTTTACTTGTTGTTCAAAAAAATAATATTGTGTAATACTATGAATATGCCAAACATCAACCGGTATAAAAGATTCAAGTAAGTAATATAAACAATACAAATCAATTTATGATAATAATTGAATTCATTATATTGTTAATGGTGAGTTTCATCGTACTCCCTACAAAAATCGTTATATAGAGTTTCGTTAATATACATTTTAAATTTTGAAATTGGCTCCCTTTTTATACTAGATGGTAGTTTATTATAAAGTTTGAGTCCTTCATAAAATATACTTCGCGTAGATGATGTGTTCACAAATGTTGGTATTCGAAAGTCGTTTGCTTGCCTGGTATATCTCATGGTAGTCTAAAAATTGGTTTCTAATAAAATCGATGATTTAATCATATTGTGTTTTATTTTATAAATTAGCATTAAGTAATTAAATTCCACCAATTTTGTGACAGGTAACATATCTTTGGAATATAAGAGTTTAGTTGGGTACCTTCGAGATTTGGAACATAACCAACTTTTCGAGAATCGTGATTTGGAACATAACCAACTTTTTTATTACACATTTATTTTATTTATTTAATATAGATGTAGCTAAATTATAATTTTAAATTAAACCTAAATTCAAATCACAAATTCATGGTACCTTTATCACAAAAAATAGATTTCATTTTTTTTTTTTCAAAAAAACATATTAGGAAAAATCATGTAGGTCACCTAGATACTGTTTGCCTACAATTTGGGCAAATATGGTAAGAGCTTCCTTGTATTGAGGTAGGGCTTCCCGGTACGACAAGTGGCATAGAACTAGAAGATTACGTAAAATCTGAAGTTGGACTGGCATCTTGCCTTACAACACCATCCTCCAAATTTGATAGGATCGAAGGCCGAAAATTGTGCTTTTTTGATAATGCGTATTTGTGCAAAACTTCGTAATATGGCCAATTGTTCTGAAGTGCCTGCCATTACTGTTTGCACAAATTTATTTCTAAAAAAAAAAAATAATTCTTTAATTTTTAAATATTTTGTTAAATCTTTTTACCTCCAGCCGCCGTTCTGGTTTGCGTTTGAGCCGTTAAACATAAATTCTTACTTCAGCGTCAAAATTCAGCTTCAGTTCTTCAGCTGATACAGCTGATTCCCCGAAAACCTCCCGGATCGTGTTTTTATCAATTTTCTAAAACGTTGAAAAATTGACCCTTAATGGCGGTCATCTTGGGTCCGCCATCTTGAACCGAAAATCCCTTAAATCAAATTTTTCTTGATTTCTATGAACGACGGAAAATGGCCTTTTTTTCGGCCATATTCGATCTACCATCTTGTGTCCGCCATTTTGAATATTAAAATTCTAACCTCCAATCCGAAAACCTTCTAGGACATGTTTCTAACGATCTTTATGAACATCGAAAAATTTGGCAATTTTGGCGGCCATCTTGGATCCGCCATCTTGGAATTTTAGAAAACTAATAAAGAATTTGTAATCAATTACTTCAAAAAGACTTCTAATTAAATTAACAGAGTTAAAACTACGTTTTTATAACAATTTCTTAAAAATAAGAGACTTGTTTAGCAGATATGGTCTGCCATTTTAAAAATCCAAGGACGCCAAATGCCAAAAGTAGACATGTTAACAAACATTTTAAGCCCAAAAACTTTATTTATCTCAAAAAATGAAATGTGCGGGGGGGAGGGGGGGTTTGCCGATTTGACAGAGAATTCCCTAAAATTTCTAATTATATGTTATATTTCTAAGAATGCTTACCGTAGCGCCACCGCCAATTTTAAACTGGGGCTCAAAGGTTCTTTCATGACAGTCTCTTTTTCAATTAATGGTCCAATTTGGTTCTTGTCCTTAAAACGCTGTTAAAAGCGCCAGATCGAGTTCGCTCTAAATAATATAGACGTACAGAATTTCCTTTTTCTTGGCGTTTTTTTTTCTTCTTCTAATTGAATTTAATTGAACATATTTTTCATCGTCGGTACGAAATATAATGTTCAATGGAACCAAATAAACTTCTTCATTAACGTTTTCAACCATATTGTCTAAATTTTCACTTCACTGTTTTAAAAATTCACAATTCACTTGTACAACAAGAAATAATTTTGATTTTTTTGTAGATTAAATTACAATTGCTGACAAAATTCCCCTTAAAACTGTTGCTATAAAAATAATATAAAAAATCCCTGTCTTTGTCTATTATATGGTGTTTGATATTTTTTCTCTTTTTGGCGTATTTTACTATTCAGTAAAATTTTCTCATGGAATATATCAACTTGATGATGTCCGATGTCGTCTTTTCGAGTATTCGATTACCCGGGTAATTTGATCGAACAGCCGGGTAACATATTTCAAACGAAATATGGAATCTCTGGGATAATTTTTATGTCGTTTTCGATTGAATCAAAAAAAAAACACTCTAAAATTGCTGTTTAACTTTAAATTTGTTATATTGAAAAAAAAAACATTATTGTGAGGGCAAAATATTTTTTCTCGAGAATAAAATGGGCGCTTTCAGACCCACCAACATGTTGTTATTACTAAGCGGTATCACATTTGCATGATACATGCTCCCATCACAAATGTTAGCTGAGATGGATCACTTGTCAAAATCTTTTATACTTTTACAAAACATTTCTTTTCCGTCATTACAAATTAACCAATTGAAAATTTTAAACATGGAATAAATTAAATTAACAGTTCTGTTGAATATCATCAAGTTCGGTTTATAACATAATATTTAGTAAGTAATATTTAGTAAGAAATTGTAATAAATGGATATTATATTTTAGGTTATAATAATGAATTTAAATAATAATTTATTGCTGAGCTTCCTGCAATTTAGCGAATGCGACAATATTGGGATAGAATCGGCAATGGGAGTTATCGAAACAGTTTTAGAGAGTCAGGATTTGGAACAAGTACGCAGTGATATGCCGGTCAGGATTCTAGGATACTTCGAAATTATCATTCCAAAATATAGCTTTGATGACTTTTTTAAGCACTTTATCGCATGCCCAGATCCACATTTCAGGTAAAACATGTTTGGCTTATTGTAAACTGATTTTACTTGAAAGATTTTATTTATTTTAGAAATTACACGTTATACTACAGGAAAGGTTAGGTGATACCGGCAAAATACCAATAGAAAAAAAACTTTCAGCCCACAAATTTTTTTAATTTTTATTTTTGGATCCCAAAATCGTCTTTGTTTGTTTTCGTCAATTATCAATTGAGTAGACTCTTTAGTCCATTTGAAGGTGGCTTAAATAAAAAAATACATTTAAATAAGTAAAACGCTTTTATTAATTGAGGTTAAGTTCACCATATTTATACTTACTCTTAGTCTCCATGTAGATATGTATTTGAATTAATTGATTTAAATTAATTAATTTTTTATTTATTAAGTTTTAATATAATTTAATTAGTTATTTTAATTTTAATAAACCATTTTTATACTCGTAGAACCCTATTCGTAAAAACTATGATGGCTAAATGTATCGACACCTACATGTTTATGGAAAAAATGACATTTAGCCCAACAGTGTTGGCATTTCATTTTTGATGTATCGGTAGTTATCACAACCCAACATGTTTATTTTACTCAACATGTTGCCAACAGTGTTGGTGGATCTGAAAGCGCCCAATAAATTTATTCTGATTCTGTCATTAACCAATTGACAAACTTTTTTAGTTTGACAGCTTTATTGTGGTTATTGTGTTTGTTTAGAAATGTAATTATGTAAATTAATCTCGCATCATTGCTTCACAAACAAATTTTTTAGATTTTGTATGTGCAATATACAAGTTCCCTATATAACATTTTGGGGATCTACTCGAAACGCGATATTTCAAAACGCGATATGACGAAACGAGAAAAAGTACAAAACGCGATAAGGTACCAAACATATATAAAAATTTCCTTCACCTTCATGAACTAAACTTAATTGAACATGTACAATACGATGGAACAAGAATACCTATGCGTTTTGAAATATCGCGTTTTGAATTATCGCGTTTTGTACCATATCGCTTTTTGAAATATGTTTCGTGCCGTATCGCGTTTTGAAATATTGCGTGTAGAAATATCGCATGTAGAAATATCGCGTGTAGAAATATCGAGTTTTGAAATATCGCGTTTTGTACCGTATCGCATTTTGAAATATCGTCTTTTAAAACATCGCGTTTCAAATGGGACCCAATATTTTGGGATAATCCACAAACATAAATGACCAGTGAGATTTTCTTGTTTAATGGACGCCGAAATTGCGCGATTCCTTTTTCATATGCAAAATATGAATTTGTATGCGTTCTGTTAATTTTCCGGCAGATTAATAAAAATTTCGATAATTTTGTTTTTTGACGGAAAGCTTCCGGGCTTTTGGTTACCTTTTAGATTTTTAGATTGTTTTATTATTTAACTTACGAAATCACGAGAAGCTGGTGACAAATATTTTAAATATATGAGTAGGTATCTAAATCCTTCACGAACATGAAGGGTTCTCAAAGCATTTTTTTTAATAATACATGGTAAAATAAAAATTAATTGGATTCAACTAAATTTAATCAAGTAAGATGATTTAATTTGATTGGTATTTCCGAAAATTTGAGGTTACGAAAAAATGTAATAAATATTGATCTGCAGAATACACATATTCCAATATGCATTCACCGCCCGATGGATGATTTCACCGCCCATTATCAAATCATCCTTACGGGACCATTTTAAGAAGAAAGGGAAATAATATTCAAAATTTAGTATGTCCCACTTATTGATCCAAAGAGCGAGTGGCAATAGCATGCTCTATGATTTTTCTTATCGATTTGGGTATTGACAAAACTAATATTACCCGGCTACTTTGAAACTCGGTAATGTTTAGCAGTTTAGTTTTAATTTGAAGCATGTGCTTTTTATTTCGTCTTCTTTCATATTTAGCGTCTTATTTTGAAATCTGGAATAGGAATGCAAAATTTTGCTCAGACTAATAATCAAAAATATTTTGAAATGAAAAAGCAATACAATTTTTCAAAATAATTGCTAGAATAATTCTACTTTCTACAACAACAAAAATTTGGTTTAACCCTTAAAAGCACACTACATAGAATTCCATACATTTCGTAAAATTTAAATTTAAAATATTCGTTTAAAAACTAAAAATAAATCAATTGTTATTCCACTAAATTGTGCTTTTGCTTGAAACTTACTATTTATCGCGTCATTAACCCCAAACACAAAGCCACAAACTAAGGGTCAATAATTTCCTTATAAACAATATTTTTTGTAAATACTCTATCATTATTAGATAAATGGCCCTGATCTGAAGTATCTGTAATATAAAATCGCAATCCATCAAACGAACGAACTCTACTGGCAGCAACATATACAATTGTCCTAGGGTAAACACAGGTTGTCGTAATAAAATCCCTAATTTTTCAAATGTTTGTCCTTGCGATTTATTTATAGATATTGCAAAAGCTGATATAGCTGGGAATTGAGTACGTTTAAAATGAACAGGTAAAAGTGTACCTGAATAAGTGAAATGAATCCGAGGAATTTAAATTCGTGGGTAACGTGCAACGCCTGTCAAAATTTCACAATCAATAGTATTTGTATGAATTTTTTTCACACGCATTCGAGTTCTATTCACCAATGCATTCTTTGTATTTAAATTACGTATGAGTAACACAATACAATTCTCTTTCAAAACCAATTTGTGTGGCGGTAAACCAGTAACAGTCAAAGAGTTTAAAAATTCAACCGGATAATTGCTTTGTTCTCGAATATCATCGCTAATAATCGTATCAAAACTATAGCATACCTTTTCATCGCCGTATATGATTCATAATTTCGGAATTGATAAAATGACAATCAACAT
Organism: Tipula vernalis; assembly: GCA_958295665.1. Classification (NCBI taxonomy): domain Eukaryota; kingdom Metazoa; phylum Arthropoda; class Insecta; order Diptera; family Tipulidae; genus Tipula; species Tipula vernalis. The sequence continues at coordinate 210,784,496 of OY282560.1, read as the reverse complement.
TTTTTGGGGCCAAAATAACAATATTTAAAATATCCGAAGATAGAAAGGTTTCTGAAATATTGCCAAACATATCTTGTATGATATTTGAAGAATCAGACAGCAGATGTGTTGGAATTTCAATGACATCTTGACCGTATTGAGGGAAAGTTTGCATATCACCATTACCAATATATTTAAGGAATTTAACAAACCCAATTTCATGAGGTAGAGTTCTCATATTTTGTGTTAAAATAACACGGTGAAAAGTTAAAAATTCAGACCAAGATTTAATACAATACTCAATTAGGGTGACACGTGATCCATGGGGTATTACTGGCAAAATTTGCCGAAAGTCACCGCACAACAGAATTGTTTTACCCCCAAATAATTTTTCTCTACTTTCATTCACAGTCAAATCTCTCAATAATCTATCAATCATTTTTAAGGCATGTAGTGGACACATTGATACTTCATCAATAATTATCAATGAAGCTGATTTAATGTATCGACCTTGAGCACTGTTGGCAGTAATGTTTGATACTGAGTTTTCTAAAATTGGAATAGGTAACTTGAAAATATTATGCAAAGTTCGGCCAACAATCAAAAGAGTAGAAGCTATACCACTGAAAGCAGTTGGTATGCATGGTATTTGTAATGAATATAATTTATGAATGATTGCTTCTAGGACATACGTTTTTCCACAACCTGCATGAGCTGTCAAACAAAATACATTGCTACCAGTATTATGATCTAATAATTCATGCAAAACCAAGTTTATAACATTGCGTTGTTCATCATTGGCGCTTCTATACATCTCATGAAAAATGATTTCTTCTTCAATAGGATCAACAAAATCGAAATCAATATTTTCATCCACATACACTGGAATTGGGAGCCCAAGTTGTTGACAGGAAAGATTGTGTGTTTGAAGAATATCATCAATAATCAAAAGGGATCTATTATATGAAATGTTTTCAATATAATACTTAAGAAAATCTTCACTCATGAATATTTTAAACTCTTCAAATAGAAATAAGGTATTTGCTGGAACATTCAAACTACAAATAAATCTAAATAATTCACGTAATTGCCGAGGAGATTTAGTTTCTTTTGCTTCATTCAAACACTCGGGGTGGGAAAGGGGGCTTAAGTAATTGGTCTACAAATAGTCCAAATGTCATCCTCACCTGCACGTGGTGCACCCTGCTAGATAACTAACGAGGCTCTGGCGACCGAGACACGGCGGTATAACCGACTATCGAGAATTTAGTAAATGATCTTCTCAAACCAGACCCACTACCAACTCGTACTGGTCAGAGTGGTAGATGCTTAATGACCAGTAAAATGAACAATGAGTACAACGGATTCAGGAAATAGTACCCCAGGTGGTAACCCAGCTAATCAGCTGGCAAATCCACCCTCTAACGAGGCTGGCTCAAAGGATTCTGGGGTGAGCCAATCATTGTTTAACAGCCCTTTTGGGCAACCCAACCCATTTAAACAACAATCCAGGGTGGGTAGATCACCACCACCAATAGCGAACACCTTAGAAAGTGATAACGCAGAACTGCGCAATAAGATTTACGAAATAGAAAAGTTAACGTTAAATCTAAACAAAGACCTCAAAAACTTACAGCGAGAAAACAAGGAGTTAAAAGATGCTCTAAATGCAGTAATGTCTGAGAAAGAAGCCACTAAGATAAGCGATACCAATGATCATATAGAGGTTATGTATGAAACAAACGAGGAAGAACTCAATAGAGAAACGGGATGGATTCTGAACCGTAACAAAAAAAATAAGAAACGTAAGATGAGTAAATCACCACAGATTTCACCCGAATCGAAACAATCAGTTGAGCAGCTTCCAACCGGAAGTAGGCACGTGCAACAGGAGGATAAAGCTCAGGTTCCGTCGGAACAGAAACGATCAATGATTAATTTTAGTATTAGTAAAATGATTTTATGGCCCACAGTATGAACTCCATCAGCACCGTTTCGAAAATTATTTACAAAATCAGTTAAACTATTATACACTTCTGCACGTAATGTAGCCTGATTTTGACGAACAAAATGCAACCTTGTGCCTTCAATCCGTACATATCAACTACCCATTGAAGAAATAATTTTTGCGAATGATGTAAAAGGCTAAACCCATCACGAATTATAAGTCTATAAGAGCCATATTGAAGCATTGTAACTTTGTTTCGAAGTACTGTAGAAGAAGAAGAAGTAGTAGCTATGTTATGTGCTATATTGACATGCCAACCAGTATCACCGTTTGAAGAATCTAAAACAGAAATACTACGAACTGCGTTTGACAATTTTGAAAAACCAACCATATTTCTCTCATAAGGAGGTTCACCATCGTCATTTTTAAAAATTGCTGCGACATCGTTCTGAACAACATCATTGAAACAACGTATATCTGCATTTCGATTAACTTTTATCACCATACAAACATCAGAAGCAATGTTTTCAGGCTGTTTACAATATTCTGCCATTGATCTGAAGGATCGAACAAAATCATTCACGAGATCTAATTCTACAGCCAATGCACGCATTAAATCAACATTACAGTCAACATTTGCTCTCTCACGCATTCTATACTGATTAGCAGTATCAACATCATAAAAGTATAATTGTGCGTAGCACCGTTGACAACCATATTCAGATGTTAAAGCCCCAGTTCGATGATAAAAAATATTATGAATCTTAAAATGGTATACACCGTTCAAAAGAGTATTAGACAATTTAGCTTCAGAACTAACCATTGCAAATGCTGAATTATAGGAGCGAATATTTTCAAAGTAATTTTTAGAACGACGTTTGATCGAATTATCATTAGAAAAAAGTCCATCGCATAGATTTTTAAATAATGTATTCTGACCAAAAGGAATACATATATAGTACTACCATCATACAAAAAAAATATTTAATCGGTGAAATTCCAGATGTCGCGTCGATCACATATAAAAAATAATATGTATAAAACTTTTTGGTAATCGCCTAAATGTTTATAAGGTTAATTGAACATACAACGGATATTCGAATCGTTCACGTGTAGTTTTATCCTACTCTAACACTTAGTAACGAATTAACATAGTACATCGCCGACTATACTACATGCAGATCAGTGGTACCCATACTTTTACATATTTTTGTGTATTTTTGTTATACGTAAAAGCAAAAACATCTATAATTCCAAGACGAACTATACGAAATTTAAAGGGACAAAGTGACTACTGCCCATAGTGTTAGTTGTGTACATATAAGCCTTCAATAAAAAAACTAACCAACACTAATCTAATTTGTTTTGGTTTTGTGCTGTGAAATATGAAAAAAAAATACAAACAATACATAGGAAACAACAACAATTTACATCACGGCAACGCCGTATAATAATATCAAATAAAACGAAAGTTATTTATGCTTGTATTTATGTGTAGGTTTTGTTTTGGAAAATAAAACCAATTACAATAACAACAATGGTTCTGTCATTCGTCATATTCGAAATAATTGAGTGATCGAAGACTGACCTTTTTTTTAAATGAAATTCATTATTTATTTTAATTAATTATTGAATTATTTATTTATAATTTTGTTAATTACATGTTCATTGGAAAAGGTTTTATGCCTAACGGAAGCACTAACTGAATAGTTTACTAAGAAATGTGCTTCCATACGGCTTTTACTTCTTTAATATATTTAAAAAAATTATACCTTGTTTATTTTATTTACCTACACGAAATTTATTAAATCGGTCTACATACATATACGCCAAGAGCTATGAATTTTTTTGGTGCTTTGCAATCTTATGCAGTGTACTTCGTAGTGTATTCGTGCTCGCATTATTCAAATTTAACATAATTTCACACGATCGAAGTCATCCGAATGCCGCGAATGTATCAGACTCTGTTGGTGAATATTGCTCAGCGGAGTGTGCACCATACTTGATGGTAAATATCCAGGTGGACTGAATATGGATAGACACATTGTTGATCCAACGTTGTTCGTTCGCAAAATCGATTGAGTTATCAAAGAATGTTCACCACCAATTTGTTTGCTTTGGGCCGTCGCCGTATTATTATTAGTATTGAAACCTCCACCACCGCGCATTATATTCAAGTCTTGTAGAGCATGTTTTCGTAATCCTTGCACAAAATGGCGGGCCCCACTTGGCATTTTCTATTGCAGATTTTTCATGGTGAAATGAACCAGTGATAATTCAGTCTTACCATTTTCAACCTGCGTATATTGATTAGTTTGGCAAACTGGTTGTGATGTAATTTGTTCCTCCTCATTACTGTTAGTGAGCTGCTAATCTGGATTCCCATGTTTTCGCACATCCATTTCGCAAACGAACTTACATCAAACGAAAAAATCAACAATCTCCAAAGCCCGTGACCGGAAAGAGAAGTACATGACAAATGGCGTAACTAGCGGACTATAATTCGTTAACAAAATGAATCTGGAATAAACATGAATTTAACACAAAATTAATGTAACTCAAAGATACTAGTAGTTACCACTTTCAGTTGCAAAAATTGTCCGAATTGATCAGGTACTCTTAATGTACATATGTGATAATTCACGATACGATACTGAGAGATAATGAACATGCGCCGAATGGCTGTCATCAATTGTTCAGGACACCAAATTAAATTCACATCAGGAATAAAGTTGTGAGATATAACAACAACCGCCGTTAATAGTGTCATTTAAGTGAGGACATTTTCGACCTGGACAACATCCTCATCATAAACGGTTAATATGACAAAAACGCTTAAAATACCACAATAAAAACTAATTCACTCGTTAAATGTCGTAGATATAGTCGGCTATATCGTGATCAGCATCTCATTCAAGTTCCAGGTTCTCGTTTAATCAACTCACCATAATTAAAAAAAAATACATCAACTGCCACAAAAGTATTAACAGACAGAGTATTAAATTTTCTACAACAAAACACATTATTGTCGTGACAACTTTGTGACAATTTTGTTCGTCGATTAGATTTGTTGTACGTACGCCCAAAAACGGGACCATAACTTTGGCCGGAACTAATTTCTTATTCATGATAGCTACAATATAATTTTTGAACCGCACAATACGATAATAAATATCGAACTCGGTCAGTAGCTTCTTATGTATACACATTTGCTGTTCAGATTGTACTTCTCCGATTCGTTTTTGTACTCATGACACGTTAAATTATCGAGCTCCGACTGCAATAAAATGGTTATTAGACGTGAAATTGAGATTATAAACAAATTACTTACGTCTTAATCTTGAGCGCTCTGTTAAAATATATTTTTATATAACAAGGGCCACAAAAACAAGATGTCATATGTTTGTCGTACATATTTTTTGACATAAGGAAAAAGATGTATAACCTAACCTAACCTATTTTTATTACACTCTAGACCAAAAATTGGCACATTTCATTGTGTTAAAAAATACGAATAAGCGTACATATTTTAATGCTTTACTACATGTTAAATATTAAAATATTAAGACACAATTCGATTTTTAATATTCAGAAACCTTTTAAATTTAAATTATCTTAATAATTTTTTTATTAAATTCAAAAATGAATTCAAAAAGGTACAATATTTTTGTCAAGAGTGTACAAATAAAAAGTAAATATGTGTTTGTATGAAAATAAATGTAAAGTAATATGCGACGTTGCCGTCATCATTTAGTCACCAATACTACCTTCAGTAGCAATTACCAGACAATGAGTACGTTTATGCTTAGGGTTCAACCTGGTTTGAACCTAGGTTATCTTTTACTATAAACGGAGTCGAGTCATCTTGTAGTTAACTCGACTCGACCTAAAAAATTTCTAGGGTCGAGTCGAGTTAACTCTAAAATCATCCACTATAAACGGAGTCGAGTCGAAAAATAAAAACAACAAAAATGAATAATAAAAAGACACCATTTTGATTTCTTAATTCGTGTGCGCATCTCCGATTTTTGTGTTTCTGTAATTTTGTATACTGCAAACTTGTAAAATAAATTGCTTTAATCATAATTTTAATAATCATAATTTTTATTGAAAATAAAAATTATGATTTTTTTTTGACGTTTCTGACTCGGTTTCAACCTAGTTTCGACTCGACTACGATTTGACTCTGCAGTATAAACGCTAAAAAAGATAACTACAAGATGATCCAAAGTTAACTAAAAGATGACTCGACTCTGAGCATAAACGTACTCAATGACAAAAAATAGTTTGTCTTGGAATTATAGATGTTTTTGGTAAAAGTCCTACTCAAACATAATTTTTTATTTTATTTTAAAATGCAGTAATACTCCGTTTAACGTCAAGGATGCGTTCCAAAATTAAATAAGGTAATCCAAATCAACGTTAAACGAGGCATGGATCTCTTGCAAAACAACGAGATAGGTGAATAAAACATATTTTATTAAATTCAAATATTTATTTACATATTAATGTAAAAAATCACAGTAATTCAAAATAAAAATAATATTTCCTCTTCAAGCGTGATTTACACGTTCCAACAATGTTTCCCAACAAAAAATGAAGAGATTAGTATATCGCGAATTTCATTTGAAAGACAAGAACAAATATATAAACAAACAAAATTTTGTTGGACTTTTTTTTCTTTTTTTTTTTAACTTTGTTTCCATAAATTTTTTTTTTGACTATAAAATATACTCGACCCGAGTATATTTTATGGAAACAAACAACAACAAACACATAAAAAATAGCGATTTTTTAAAATTTTTATAGCGCTTTATTTTTATTTTTTTAAATTTTTATTTAAAAATTAAAATTTACGTTCGAACAGTTTTCATTTTAGCCAAGAAAAGTCGTAATTTTGATAAATAAAGTGGTATCGCAGCGGCATTCGTCAAAAATTACATTGTCGTTTTTATACCGCCAAAAAATTATAGCATGCCCGACATTTTTGTTTTATTTTTTTATATAAATTTTTGTTTAAAAATGGAAGTTTACTTTCGAAAAGCTTTATTTTAGCCAGAAAAGTTGTAATTTTGAAACATAAAGTTGTATTATCGCCCTATTCGACATCATAGATTTTATACCGCCAAAAAGTTATAGCATGACCGACATTTTCGTTTTATACTTTTCTCTTTTTACCGCATGTAAATATTTTCTATTGCGTGTAGCTCTAAGTCTCAACAAAAAAAAAGTTGGCAAACATTGTTGGAACGTGTAAATCACGCATCATACCTCTTTTTTGTGTAATTGAATTATGTATTTGAATTCGGGGATGTCCCTATTTAACAAAAATCGAAAAAATAATGAATTTTATAAAACATTATTTTTTTTAAATATAGCTATATTTTATTTTTATTTTGATTCTCGGAAATTCGAACAAAAGTACCAAAAAAAATTTTATTTTTTATTTTAAAAAATGTTTCTAAGAAAAAAAATGTATATATTGGAAATAACGTTAATGTGAATCAACGTTAAATGGGGTAACGTTATACGAGGTTTTGCTGTACTGAAGGTCATTGCCTGAAATTGAACAAAACGGGAATAAAAATCAATTTGTCATTTTTAAATTTCAACTCAAGTTTTTATTTTATTTAAAATTTTCACTAATTATTTTTATTTTTATATTTTAATAAATAATTGAATATATACATATAGTATGTAATTTCTATTGAGCAAAAAATGTTTAGGAATGAGGAAAGATAATTTTTAGTTTTGCGGTTCACACGGCCATTGACCTTTCGTATTTTGTTCTGGTATCATAAACATTAATGCTGTATTTTATTTGACAAATTACAACAACAATCCCATATATCGAATTCCTATTTTTTGACGGTATTGAAAATCCAATTCCAAAATATAACTTATTATTAACTTGTATAATTAGCAAACTGGTTTTATATTAGAAATACCATCATACATATAAAATCTGTAAATCCGCAATCAAAAGTGATGTGATGGATACAGTTGATAACATATTAATTTATATAAATAACCTAACCTTTAGAAAATAAATAAAATTCCAAATAAGAACTCGTTTTGTCATTTCTTTTGACGAAAATTGAATTCCAATTCCAATTCCTTGGTTAAATAAATTACTGCATAAGTAAATAAAATGAAATCCATTTCAAAATAACAAAAAAAAGTTAAATATTAGTAGAATTTTAGTTTTCATTTTCCTCTAAATTGAAAAATTTTATTTTGATGCCTTTTCGGTTGCTTGAGTTCATCATTTTTTTGCTTTAGGCTAAATCGTATAAATACAGCAATTATATATTTGATAATGCGGGCAGCGTGCGCATCACATAATCGATGTGGATGTTTCCCGTGAATAAACTTCGTAAAAAGTTTGTCAAGAACATTTTCTTCGTAACCCATATTTGAGATATTTTTTTCGAATGTATTTAATATGTTTTCGACGAATTCTTCGAATTCGTCGGAGGGCACTGATAGATTTCCATATGCAGCAGATTTCGTATTTTCAGTTACATAGGCCTTTATTTTTAAAAGAACGTCATTTTCTCGTTCTTTATTATTTTCATTAACCACAAAGTTTGAGCCATTGTCACAATTAAACTGTTTAGTGACTTTGTTATTGAAAAACCCTGTTAAATAAACTAGAGAGCATTTCCGCAATTTTTCGAATTGCAATGTTGCAATTGATGATGATTTTCGCTGTTCTCGTCTAAAAATAAATCTTTTGTTGTTCAATATTTCAACATCGGGTTCTTCATTCGTTTCGGATTCGGGTTCAAAGTTCTCCGCAACGTTGGCAGTTGAATCAGGTAGTTGCTCGTAGAAATTAATTAAGTTGTTGGAAAGGGAGTCTTCATATCCAGAAAACATTGAAGGAATTGTCTCTTGAAAGCATATTTCTTTTAAAATTTTTATAAACCTCGATGCTGATGGATTTTTTTCATAAGAACCTAATTACGAACAAAACATTTAATTAATTTTTATAATAATCAAAATAATTTTTTCTACAATCATCATTTAGAAAGTATAGAAAGTATTATTGGTTTTTCTATATTTGTTTATGTGACTGTAGGATGTGTGTAATACGACTAAAAAATATTTTGCCATGCTCGAATATTGACTTTTCCAATTTCCTTTCTCGCACGGCAAAACGTCATTCTATATTTCATATACACCTAAATTATTATTCTACTATTTTCTTCAACATATCTTCCTAATTATACCGTTACCTTTACCAGCTCTAACTGCGGAGATAAGATTTTGTAAGGGATCTTGATTTATATGTGAAGTTATTATATATTCTTGTACATTTTGTAAATCACACCTTAACAGTTTTATACCATTAACAGTTTGAACAAGACCATCAAAACAAAATGGACGTCCCATAAATCCTTGGTGTCTCCATCCTTCTATCCAAGATACAGCAGACTCTAAATTTTGAAATACTATGCTGGCTTCGGTTGTGTCAGCGTACGCACATTGGTTCGGATTTTTTGAATATTTACATTTGGAATTCAAGCTGTCAAATAAATTGTTCAGTTTACAAATAAATTCTGCTGTATCAAGCGCTATTTGTTGCAAGCTAATTTTGGTGGTTCCTGTTTCTTTTCCCTCATCTATTTATAAAATAAAAAAAATAGAAAACAAAATGTTCACTTATGTTTTAACCCTTTTTTGGCATACTGCGATCATATGCATCCCACGCTTATTTCATAAATTTTAAATAGCTAATAATTTAAATCAGCTTTTAATTTTTTTAACAAACTTAGTCTAATTTTTTGACTATGTAACCTTTACTACATTAAATAGTACACTTTCAAGAAGCTCCAAAAAAATTTTAAGTTAAAATATTTAAGTTTATATATTATAACGGTTTTTGACCGTGGGATGCATAATATCCCTATGTGCTGAGTACATCATTCGACAGAAGTATGCCGAATAAGGCTTAAATGTTTGTGTATCGAAGTATTAACTGGCGAAAACTAAATAAAAAACTATAAAATAAATAAATATTTACAAATATTTATTTGTTTATTTTTTATTAGGTCTGTTATATTTCTCGGCTAGCATTGGTTTTAGCTGTCTCAGTCAAAGTGGCGCCATTTATTTCTTGGTGTGGAAATATTAGTAACTAAAAATCGCTGTTTATTTAATTAAAAAACAATTAAATCTTCCTTTTCCAAAATTTGCCACCGTCGCCTGTCAAGTGAGACAGCTAAAACCAATCCGTGCCTATTTCTCTGTTATATATAGACAACACAACATCTCCCTATTGTAAGCGTATCAGAAAACTGTAATTTTATTAAAATCTTAATATTCCACTTTTGTGAAAAATTTATAATCAAATAGATTGATTACTTTTTCAATGCAAATACTGTTATTAATTTTTTTTTCTGAATCATAAATATTAATAGTTTTGGCTTTTATAAACTATTTAATTAACATACATAATTAATTAAAAATATTAAACACATAAAATGAAAATTTGAAAACCCAAAAATATTTCAACTTGAAACTACAGAACATTTTCAATTTTAATGAAATTACAGTTATTTTTTAATTATGTTGTTCCTTTTTATGAATCCACCTTAATTATGTTTTTAGTTTTCCTTAGGATTAGTTGGAAAGCATGAATAATAATGCAATTCAACAATATTATTTCGAATCCTATTATTTGAATAATACAAATGATATCTATCGATGATGAATTTTTTTAAAATCTTGATCTCATGGAGGCAAGGTACAAACATTTTTAAAAATATTTTTAAAGGCATTTTCGTTCATTTTAGAGATCAAACAAAAATTTTATGGGACGGCATGCAAGAAAAAATATTAAGGATCACTCTAATATATATAAATATATATATATATATATATATATATATATATATATATATATATATATATATATATATATATATATATATATATATATATATATATACATATATATATATATATATATATATATAATATATATAATATATATATATATATATATATATATATATATATATATATATATATATATATATATATACATATATACGTATATATATAGTTATATGTTTCGAGTTGTGGTGTCGCGGGATATATAACACATTATTTTTTTTTGTAGATTACAATGAACTTTATTTTTAAGTAAATTTAGCACAATTTTGTGGACTACTTGCTTACGCTAGTACAATTTAAAAAATTATGAACACGTTGTTTAGTAAGCGAACGGTATTTATGGAAGTTCGAATTACAGACAACGACAATTTTATTATGATTATTTTTGTTTCGATTTTATTTCGCTTATTCTACTTTATTATCTTTTGTAATTTTATTTTGATTATTCTATTTTTGTAACCGATGCCTATGTTTCCATCGATGTGGTTCTTCGTAGCTGTGGGGCAATGACACATAACTCCTCCCTTGGAAGACTGAAGTTGTCCTCGACTTCTGAACCATCCCTATGGGTTGTTATTAGTTTTGGAAGAATACATTTCTTGAAAGTTTGTTTATTTCTTCTGTGAATAAACAAAATAATTAGTATTATAATTAAAATTATGGTTATTGTAAATGCAACGATCGAATGTTGGTAAATTTGAATATATTTGCTTCTGTTGTCTATTCTATCCAATTTGTGAATAGTTTGCTCGGTTAATAATGGTAGATCGATAAATTCTTGTGTTGTTAAATTTATGTTGATATTGTCCAAAGGTTGTATTAATGTTAGTTTCTGCTTGCGTTGAGTTTTTGTGTTGGAATATATTTTATTGTTTGCGTTGATTATGCATTGCGAATATTTGATTAGTTTTATTCCTTTAACTCGTGCTTGTTTCATATTGCATGTTGATGTAATTGATAATCCTTCAGGTGATGATATGTAAAGGTATCCATCGTTCAATTGTTTGACTTCTTCAGCTGGCTCCATGTATTGTGTTGTGCAGCTCGTGTTTTGATTGTTCAATAACTCTGGTATACAGTGTCCGGTTATTGGGTAGATTTGTTGTTTCTCGCATATGAATATTTGCTCGATTGTTGGGCAAAGGTTATTTATTACCATATAATTATTGGAGTTTAGGATTATGTAGTTATAAGGTTGGTTAATAATTTGGTTTTTTACTGGATATGTTTGGATTTTACACATGTTAAAAGTTTCGTTAGTAAATTGTGGAATCTCTATGATTATTACTAAGTCAGTATTATTGTAAAATGCTTTTATTTTTAAAAGAGAATAAATTTGTTCTTCCGAATTAATTTTTAAATTATCTTTATCGAATTCTGACGTTACGTATTCCATTTCCTCGTTGTCAAGTATGTGTCTGCTAATTACGTTAATTTTAGAAAAAGTTAAAATTTCGTGAACTTCGTCTATTTGATCCTGAACTATGTCTATTTGGTCGAACAATTGTAAAAATAATTGGTTTAAAAATGTTCCTTCTGTTAAATTTTTGCTAGCTATGGATGCTGATTTTATCCATGTGTTCATTTTTATAGTTAGGTTATTTATTTTAATTTGATCATTGTATTTATCGATAAGTTCGTATTGACCATTATCTAGCTTTTTTATTGATGATTGAATGTCAGTAAGATCTTCTTGATCTAAATTTCCTGTTATTGCTTTTATAAAACTTCCTAAAGGGTTAAATAGTCCTCTTTTGCTTCTACTTTTGTAGGTATTGGGCAATATATTGTACAGTGAGGAATCTAATTTTTTCATTCTTCTTTCCGCTATTATGGCTTGTATATCTCTGATTTTTAGATGATTCATCATTTGAACTATTTCGTTGAAGGTATTATTGATTTGGTTTACATTATTTCGTATATCGGATAATTCGATAATATGGAATAACTTTGAATAAGCTTCTATTATTCTGGTTTTACCTTGTTGGAAAGCTAGTACGCCTTTTCCGTTACTGAGGTCGAAGTGTTCTATCGTTTGACCTTGAGCATCCAGGAGTATCCTGCAATAAGATGTTGTCTTTATTGATGTGTTTGTTACAATTTCGTATTTTACGTTTGTGAACTCTTCGTTTATTAGTATCTACGGTTACTGCATTATTTTTTTCAACTACATGTTTTATGTATTTTGGAACTAACTTGTCCCTAGTTGTAGTTTTTTCAAATATCTTTTCGTTTTCGAAAAAGTGTCTTGGCTCATCACGTTCAGTGTTGAGTGCTTTAATATTTTTTGTTTTATTTCGTAATTGAAGTTGTGCAATATATTTTGCGACTTGTTGATATTTTTTACGAATTGTTTGTAGAAATTCGTCCGATTGTTCTGGCAAATTTTCTCGAATATTTTTTATAATTATATGCCCTTTGTGTAATTCGAATGCTGTGAGATTTGTTGCACTATTGGCATATCTTTATTTTCGCTATGAATTATCCTTACTAACTCCGTTAAGGTGTTATGGACTTGCTCTATAGGACTGTTTCCTGTAGATGACTTAGCTGTGGTTGTATGCAACTCTATATTGTGCATACTCATAAAATTAGTGAATATTTCTGAGTTGAATTCCGTGGCTGAATCTATTGTGATTTGCTTTGGGATTCCTTCTCGAGAGAAAAATTGTCTAAACATTCTGATTATGGTTTGAGATTTCCGATTAGGCAATTCGAAAATGGAGATAAATTTGGAAAATTTATCCATAATCGTAAGGAATGTTTTAGATCTCAACACGAAGGTATCGCAATGGAGTATTTCCATTGGTCCGTTTGGTGTTGGGGAAATTTGAAATTTGAGATTAATAGGTTTGCGCTCATATGTGTTGAGTTTACAAACATCGCAATTGTTCACAAATCTAGTGATTTTTTGCTTTAGATTAGGGAAAAAATAAAACTTTTTTATTTTTTCAAAATTCTCGATTATACCTCTATGATATGGTATATGAGTTGTTTTGATTATTTCTTGCTGTTTGTCATGATCTGTGATATCTTCTAGTGAGATTTTAGATCTGACTATTTTTAAATTTGGATTTTGTTTGAAATAATCGTTGAATATTTTAATTGTTTCATCATCAGTTTTAATTGCTGAGATGGTATTATTAATATATTTCTCCGCTAAATACTTAATATCTTCAGGTGTATATTTCTTTTTCCTGATTGTATATTGTTTGTATTTGCTGAATTTTATTTTAAATCTTTCATTTATCGTTTCGAAATCCTCGTCGACTAGAATTTTGATTTGACGTTTAAAGTTATTTATTGGTGTTAATGTCTCAGGGATATTAACTGTTTTATCCATGGGTTCGCTAATATCCAGAGTTTCAAAATTTTCCATGAGTTGTAACATGTTAATTTCGTGTGGTTTGTTTTTATTGTCTTTGCTGACTTGGGTACCTAGTGAATTTTCTACGGGTTTAGAATATTCATTTGAATTTATTTGTTTTATCGAATCTATTGTTTCGGGATATTTGAATTTTTTATTTGCTAAACATTCGTTAATTTCTATACGAGATAGAGCATCTGCGTTGGTATTCGAGGTTCCTTTCTTGTACAGGATTTCATAGTCGTACTCCTCGAGCCGAAGTCTCCATCTGACGATTTTGCTCGTCGGATCCTTGGCGTTAAATAACCATACCAACGGTTTGTGATCTGTGACTATCTTAAATTTTCTTCCATATAAATATGGCCGAAAATATTTTACACCCCAAACTATGGCTAGGAGTTCTTTCTCGATAGTCGCATAGTTTGTCTCGGTATTTGATAGTGTACGCGATGCATATGCTATAGGTAAATCTTTACCTATTTCACCTTGGCTAAGGATTGCTCCTATGGCGAAGTTGCTTTCATCGGTTGTTAACGTAAAAGGAATTTCGAAATCAGGGTATTTTAAAATTGGTTCATTCGTTAGTAATGTTTTACATTGTTCGAAACAATTTTTGTAATTGTCGTCAATTACAATTTTTGATTTTTTCGTTAGACAACTTGTTAGTGGCTTGGTTATTTTTGCGAAATCCTTGATGAATTTTCGGTAGTAACCAATTAAGCCAAGAAATGATTTTATTTCTTTTTGGGTCTTAGGTAGATTAATATTTTTTATAGCTTCAATTTTTGATGGATTTGGCTTGACGCCTTCGGGTGTAATTATGTGCCCGAGAAATCTAATCTGTTTTTGACAAAAGTGCGTTTTGTCTAGTTGTATTTTTAAATTTGCGTTGCACAATTTTATAAATACTTTTTGAAGGTCTATAATGTGTTCCTGTAAACTAGTGGAAAACACGATAATATCATCCATGTAGCACAGAACGTGGTTACCTTGTAATTCTCCAAGGATATTGTCCATGATTCGTTGAAAAGTGCTCGGAGCATTCTTCAAACCGAAGGGCATCCTTAAGAATTCATAGTGTCCTGGTTCGACACTAAACCCTGTTTTTGATATATCGTCTGGGTGGATTTGAATTTGGTGAAAACCCGCCGCAAGATCGATAGTGGAAAAATAATTAGCTTTTCCAAGTTTGTCTAGTATATTTGAAATATTTGGAAGTGGGTATCGATCGTCTATCGTTTGGCTATTGAGTTGGCGATAGTCGACTACGAGACGCCACTTTTTATTACCCTGGGAATCGCTCTTCTTTGGAACTAACCATATTGGGCTACTCCAAGGTGAATATGAAGGACGTATTATTCCATTTGATAGTAGTTTGTTGATTTCGTTTTTTATTTCACTTTTTTGGTGTTCAGGATGTCGATATTGTTTGACATGTACTGGTTTTTCATTATTAAGATCAATTTTATGCTTGACATTATGTGTGAATGTTAACTTATTTTTATCGTCGTGAAAAGTATCTTCGAACTTATTACAAAGTTTTACGATTTCTTTTTTTTCTTCCCTATTTAGATTAGCTAGATCTAGTTTAGATTCAATATTTTGGATAGAATTTTGTTCCTGGGATGTATGAAAATTGATTTCATGATATTGATTCAGTTCTTCGACAATTATTGGTTGAATTAAGAAAATTCCTTTACTGTTATTTGATTGATTGATTATTTCTACGTATGCCAAGTGTGGTGAATGAGTTTTGTAAATCCCTTCTTGGATGTAAACTCCTTCTTGTATTTTTATTGGTTTAATGTAGAATTCACCGTTTTTTATTGAAACTGGTGCTCTTATTATTACTTTTTCCAGAGCGTTTAAGAAGAATGGTTTGATACATGACTGTATTTTGTCGTGTAATTTTAGTGAGAAATTGGGGCTTTTTAATTGCATTGTTTCTAATAAAACGTTAGCGTTAAGCTTTGTTAAGTTTTCGTAGCCTATTAGACCATCATAAAATTTATGAAATTTTAGTATAAATAATTCTATAGGGTGGTTGAATTCGTTAAATTTTATGATTGTTTTTTCATTAATAGTGGTAGAGTTGAACAAACTGGTTATATTTAAATCAGTAGGTGTTCGAAAGTTTTTGTCTACGACATCAGGGCTGATGTACGATTTATCGGCCCCCGTGTCGATAAGAAATTTTAGGATTTTTTTGTCGATTGACAGAGTTATAAATGGTAGTTTAGATATGTTTTCTATATTGAATATAGTAGATTTTCCAAGGCTATTAATTAAAAATCTCATCATTGATTTCCGTCTCAATGTTAAAATGTTCGGTTTTAATTTCTCTTTTGGTTTGGGTATTATCATTAGTTTCCGGCGATTTGTTGTTCATGTAATTATTTTGAAATTTCTTAATATTAGGAGTATAGTTTGGTTTATAGTTAGGGCTGTAATTTTTGTTGTTACTTGATTTTTGATTGTTGGTATTATTATTTTCCGCAGTTTTATAAGATTCTTGTTTGATTTTGTTGTTGTTATTTTACGAGTAATTACTACTTGTTGATTGGTTGTTATATTTTAATTTGTTAATGTTTTGCTCCTTAGTAATAAATTCAAGTGCTTCTATGAGATTTTTAGGTTGCATAGATCTAATTCTGCCTCCTAGAGGTTCTTTTAGACCTGCGGTAAAAATTGTTAAACCAACTTGATTGTATTGTTTAATTTGATGAGCGATAATTTCTTGATTATCGTTGTGAAGCTTGCCTTGATTAATTAGTAAGGTCAACAGATTTTGGATTTTATCGAACAAATTTTGAGGTGATAAATTATTTCTGACGAGACTGTATAGTTCAAACTGTAAGTTTGATTCGTCTCTGCTGTCAGCATATTTATTCACTAAATGTTCTTTTATCTCTTTCCAATTTGTTGTATTCACATTATGTGTTATTAAAGAATTACTAGCTATGCCTATAATTTTACTTCTAATGTTAGATACTATGATTTTATAATGTTCCGAATTTTTGTCTAAATTTCGGCAAATTTGAATCGTATTATCTACAGAATCAAGGAATCGTACTAAGTCTGTTTTACTTCCATCGTAGGGTAAAATATTCTTAGTAATTTTATCTACGTCGAAAATTTCTAAAATTTCTTTAATATTTGCCATTTTTAATTTTTGGAGGTTTTTATTTTGTATTTGCTCTAACTTAATTTTTTCTAATAATCCTGATAGTTTATTTGAATCGCTTTCAAATTGTTCTTTAATTTTAGTCAAGTCGTTTTGTTCTGAATTTTGTCCCATAAAAAATATTTAGTGATAACCCGCTCACTTATTTTGGATCGCGTTGTCAAAGAATTTGATAAGATTTCGCGATACGATCTATATTTCTATAGTCGTTTGCACTTTATCTATAGAGTTTTATACGGATAAATTGCGATTTTTCGTTTTAGTAAATTTCATACGTATACGAAAATAAAAGATTTTTACAAGTTCTAAATCTTGGGTTCAATAACTTTTCCACAATTGTTAGTATAGTATAGGGAAAAAGGATTAATTATATGAATAATAAAAAAAATGATTTACCTTATAGCCAAAATTAGCAAGATTTTCATTTTCACCGAATTTAACTGAAATTTTTTTTTTTTTTTTTTTTTTTTTTTGAGTTTTGTAACACTTTTTGTCCGAAAAGTTTGTCTTTTTTTCACAATAAATTTAATTTCTTAATTACTTTTTATCGATTTAATCACACTAAATTAAATTTTTTAATTACTTTTTATCGATTTAATCACACTGAATTTAATTTTTTAATTACTTTTTATCGATTTAATCACACTAAATTTAATTTTTTAAAAATAATTTTCACTTTCGTTAACTGCGCCAGTTATATGTTTCGAGTTGTGGTGTCGCGGGATATATAACACATTATTTTTTTTTGTAGATTACAATGAACTTTATTTTTAAGTAAATTTAGCACAATTTTGTGGACTACTTGCTTACGCTAGTACAATTTAAAAAATTATGAACACGTTGTTTAGTAAGCGAACGGTATTTATGGAAGTTCGAATTACAGACAACGACAATTTTATTATGATTATTTTTGTTGCGATTTTATTTTGCTTATTCTATTTTTGTAACCGATGCCTATGTTTCCATCGATGTGGTTCTTCGTAGCTGTGGGGCAATGACACATAACTATATATATATATATATATATATATATATATATATATATATATATATATATATATATATATATATATATATATATATATAATAAGTATATATTATATAGTATATGTATATCTATAATAGTGGTACAACCAATAATTATTTATCAATAACTATACTTTACCAGCAAAACAATTAAGAGAAACTGTAGCATAAATAGCAGATGCAACATTAGCGCTAAAAACTTGTGTAGCTAATTTAACTTTAAGTTTTTCAAAAATATCGGGGTATATTTGCTTACTAGTGAGGCTCTCACTGTTTCATGCTCCATTGAATACAGCTTTTGTAGTATCTGCCACGATATTGTCTTTTCGCAGTCGTTGGTTAATATGTTAGCAGAATATAAACAATTCCGAACACTTTTAAAGAGGTGAGGAATGTCGTAAAAACAAAATATTTTTCGTGAACCAAACATTGCCCATGGCTCCTGCTTGGTTACCCCTAAACTTGAAAATGCTTTCCTGTTTGTACTACCTTGATCACATGTGATGCCAACTATTTGCAAACCGGTTTTGTGAATTTTGTTGACAACTTTTTCTAGTAATAATTTTATTTGGTCGCCTTTTGGTGAACCCATGTAATAACCGACTACTTGTTTCCAATTTCGGTTGAGTCCACGTAGCATAAATACAAATGCTTTGTCGGAAATTAAATTGTCCCTTCCAAGTTCACCAAGGTCCTGGTGTCCATGGATTAGGTCATCTGCTGAATTATATTCCAATTCTTTTTTTATTGCCATTTCATCCATCAACAGAATGCAACGTTTGTCTATTTCACTCATGCCGTCACATTTATGTTTTAAAAGACTAATTATGTTCTTGGATACTCCACTTTCAAATCTCGTTAGCGAATGCCAACGCAAAATAGTCGATATTCCTAAGTAAAAAAAAAATATATGACTGAGTATTAAGTATACTCTAATTTGGTTTTCATTTTAATATAACGTATGATTACTGTAGTAGGTAGCGAAACGGAAGACTTTTCATAAGTAGTTAGGAAATGAAGAATATATACAGTGGTACATGTACAAGTTTTGCCTTTAAGGCAATAAAAATAATTGCAACAAGTAGACCATTTTAAATTCCTTTAAGTGGCGAACAGCGAAAAATTTATAAATAAACTTAAAAATTAAGCATTAACAAAACTTAAAAATGCGGTAGATAGCATTTGTGTATTCTGAAAGAAAGCATTTGTGTATTCTGACGAAATTTAACGAAGCTTCATTAAATTAGATCTGTCATTTAAAATAAATTAAGAATGCGCGATTTTGCGTAGAAACTTAAGAAATAAATGGCTTTTTATTTTTATTTATTCATTTTAATTTTATTTCTCTAGGCTTAACGGAGATATTAATTTATTTGTTAATTTGGAAAAATTTGTCTAGTGTATTTTTTCCTAAAAGGTAAAAATATCAACATTTTGTGATTGCGAATTATGTAGCCCCATTTTGCTTTACACATAAACAATAATAATTTGTAATTCAATAGTAAGTTAAATAGTTTAAAATATTCAAGTTTATTTTAATAGAATTAAAGAAAGTTTGGTTTGAAAAAAAATTTCGAAAAATAATGGTTCCACTAAAATTCTTAAGTTTATAATTTTTTGCTGGTTGGAATATCAAAAAAAATTAAGCAAAATTAGGGTCGTTAAAATTTATTAATTTATAATTTTTCACTGGTTGAGCATTTAAAGGCCGCATACTTGAAAAATACCGACAGTAACTTTTATGGTAATTCCGCAACAGAAGAACTTGACGTGATTTAAATACAGAATTAAGCTTGGAATTACTGCAAAACCTGAAATTAAGAATGTCTCAGAGACGCAAAAAAGTATATTAGTAACGTTTTTAATTTATTTAAAAACTGGTAAAATACCAAAAACTACACTGAAGATTTTGAGTTTGCATCTAAATTTCAAGTTTTAATGTACGCTGAACGATTAATAAATCGATTAAACGTTTTATCAGATAGCGCAACCATCAATCGCCCCGTAGTAATGGAATTTCATGCAGCGAAGTTGATGAAATTTAGATTAGCGATGATAACATGGATTAAAATAAGCAACTCGAGTCTGCTATTTCATCAATTGCTCCGCCAAGCATTCGCCCGAACGTAGGTATAAAAAATTACTTCAAATTATTTGAATCAACAGGAAAGAGATCAAAGGTTTTAGAAGATTTGCATAAGGCATTGTTGACAATTCGTCCTACATCCACTTCTAGCGAACGCACATTTTCAGTTGCAGGGAACTTTGTAACAAAAATTAGGTCAAGCCTTCAATCTTCATCTCTAAATGCACTTGTCTTTTTAAAATATTACTTTTTAAGTAATAAATAAAATCGTTACAAATAAAACGTTAGAAATACATTCTGTTTGTAATTTGCATATGAATTCCTAATTTTTATTTTGTGAATTTTTCATATTATATGAATAATAAAATTCTGAAGTCTTAAATAGATAGTTTAATTTGTGTATAAACGTTTTAAACGTTTCAGCGAAATATGTTTGACAAACCTCAACTGTGGTAATTCTACATTAAAGTCGATTATGTAATCGGTTAATTTTGAAAAAATAACGATTAATCGGTTAAATCAAAAGTCGATTATTTGGATGCCCTAGTGGTACAGCCACCATGAGTATTGAAGATACTTAAAAATTTAAAAATGAATTAATCACATTAAACAAAACCAATAGACCAAAAACTAACCAATCGATGCCAAAGTTTCTTTGTCCATATGTACGAGATTGGAGAAAAATGTTCAAAATTGATGGCCTGGATCGGCTAAAAGGATAATAGAGAAACACATTTCAAATTAATTTATATGCAAAATGTATGAACAATTTTTTGACGTTTTGTTTGTTTTCCTTAGTGCGAGTTTACGACCATTTTCTGAAGAAAAATTTTCAGCAGATTCAATATGTTTTAAATGGAAAACAAAAGAATTATGTACGGAAGGGGAAATTTGTTTACAAAATAGACTACGTCGATTGGTTGCCTGTTGAAAATTTTTCTTCAGAAAATGGTCGTAAACTCGGCATTAACACAAAATAATCGTAAAGTTTTAGCTGCGGCATCAGCAATAAACCGTACCAATCGATTTACTTACAAATTTGAAGGTTTCTTCTTCAATTTCAAATTATTTTATTTCGCTTTTCTTTTGTACATTGGTATATCCTTTATAAGGGTGTTGAGCCAAAAAAAATCTTAACTTTGAATGTCAATTGGCCAGCAAAACTTAAAGAAATGTTTGTTAAAAAACGTGAAAAATCACAGTAACACAAATTTCACAGCATACTTTGTTTTAAAAATAAGAGGAATATTTAAAATTAATATTTAGCGTATTTCCTTGACAAATTTACAACAACAATTGCATAGGATAAATCCCCGCAAGGATAACATTAACCCCAAAAAAAATTGGGTTTAATTAAACATAATTCTAATTCTTGGTTGTGATACCTGCCACCAGAGTCATAATACATATTAAATTTATATTTTATTTGGAAAGGTTGGCTTTTGTAAATTAAATCAAATTGGCTATTTTCTTGGAAAACAAATAAACCCAAAATAATTTGAATTCAATTTTGGTCAACAAAATACGCTTATAATCGTTTAATTTGCCAAGTAGTTTAAGGAAGATGTTGTAACTTTTGCCAGGTACCATATGGAACCATGTCATTGGCTGTCAGCCACAAGCCTAGTTCACGTTTGATCTAATCACTAAATGATGTTAGGCCATCCAACTGATGATGAACAGAACCTTCAAATTAAAAAGCAAAAACATTTTTAATTATGTGTTTCACAACCTTGTACTTAATGAATTTGTTTTTAAAATGTAATTTGTTCAGCGAACCCAAAAAACTGTCCATCATAATGGCGAAAATAATTAAACTTAACGTTAGTCAGAGCAAATCTAAAAACATTACTTAACATTGTTCCCAACGAATGAATGTATGAATCCGCCCCTTTTTTGTGCAACATGATTTCTGTCAATTAAACCAAAAAAAAAAAAACATTAAAAGTTCAACAACATAGCTAATTGTACACAAAAATGTTATGCAATTCGTAAATAACTGTTCATTGTCAATAGTGAATGTTACTAAAATTGTTAATGTTGAATCACCCATAAATTAATTTCAAAACAAATGAGCATAATAATTACATAAAGTGAATAACCTATGTAAAGAAATATTTTCAAAAAATTTGTTAACGCATTTTAATCAATAATCTTATTAATTCAATTCGATTAATGTGATTATTAAATGAATGTGGCTCGAAAATAACTTTATAGATGCTAATTCTGATAAGTTATGTTTATGTTGGTATAATGTTGTGTTTCATAAAATACTATAAAATCGTCAAGGCCATTTGAAATTGTTGATTATCAAATTTTGAAAGTGAAATGGCAACGAATTATAAATCTGTAAGGTTTATGATCGATTTATTTATGAAATAAAAATTTCATGAATTCTATTATTGTACATTTGGCTTTAATTCAATGAAAGATGTAGGTTTTCCTAATTTTTATCGCTTAAACGTGCGTGCCTTTTACAGTTATTTCATCCAAAAATCACAATTTCAATATAATATTACTGAAAATCATCATTTAATTTTATAATATATAATAATATAATAATAATTTGGTTGTGTAGTTGTATTTCTTCTTCCGGTTTTCGATCGGATCAGCATATAGAGTCTGTGACCACCAACCCAGAATTTGAAGGCCTTATTCATTTAATACATTTTTGTTATTTTTTTGTTGACTCCGTTTTTCACAAATATCGATAGTTTTTCCGAAATTTTGGTCAAAGATAGGTTTTAGTAATAAGCAGTTTGTGTTAACTTTTGGGTCCATTCGAGTCTGAGTGGAAGAGAACACTGTTAAACAGATTTTCTTAAAAATGGGACCGATGACTTTTGCTCCACAAAATTTGAAGTTAATTGAAGCCTTGAGTTAATTGAAGCATTTTAACAAAAACCATTTTAAAAAAATGATTCGAACTTTTTTCCGAAGTAGGTAATATAAAAGTCTCGATGAAATAATTTCTACGGTTAATACACCATAAACTCCAACAATTGTTCCACAGATGCCCTTAAGACAAAATGAACAAGTTACCGTGTAATATGAAACTTAAATTTCTAAATATAACTGCAATACTTTACTGGGCCCGTATTCTTGAAATTCGATCAAAAAAAGTCGCCCATTATTTTCTAGTGAAATACATCATTTCAGTCGAAAATTTAAATTGTTTCATACCAAAGTCCCCGGCGAATTTTTTCGGTGAATTTCAAGAATACGGGCCCTGATGTCAAATAATATCGTCAATGCTTCCAAAAAAAAAAGTGATTTAGTAACCTTTAAGTCTAAATTATTTCTGTGACGTTTTATTGAAATTTTATGATATTTTAATGGAATTTCAATATGTTGATCGATACAATATTTGTGAATTGACTAGGGCGCCCTTAAATGATATAAATTTGATAGGGCGAAGGAGTTTAAGAGGAAGACGCTAGACAAGGACGTGGGGCATCGGTGGCAAAATATAATTGAGCTTAATCCTGATTTTGAATTTTATTTATTTTTATTGTTCGAATGGTCTACAATGATGCTCCCGACTGAACACTTAGTAAAGAATTATATTAAGCACTTCTCACATTGTTCACATAATGTTTTTATCTGAACAAACAACACAAATCAGAAAAGAAATTTTGAACAATATGGATGCACTGTGAACGGAGTGATTTGAATCCTTAAAAATTGTCCGGCGCTTAAAATTTTGTCATCATACTAAATTATAGACGTGTCGAAAGTAGTCGTCGATTTTCTTAGCAAGGTTCCATATTTATATAAACTCTACTATAAGATTATTTAAGGGATTAAGGGCAGCCAGTCTGTTATCATATCTCCTAAGAGCTCTAAATGTACTTGCTTTCGAGCTTAAGCATAATTATTAAACAAATGTATATAGGATTTCCTCACTTGTTGTTCCCTTCCGCGCCTTAAACATGTTTTGATAAGACCCGCAAGATTCACCCCAATTAGGGGATAAGTTCTATTCTCTCTTTCGGTAAGCTGCTTATCAATTGATTCTCAGTCAGAGGTCGCTGTTTAATGTAATGAACACACTTTTTGATTGCGGATTTAATAATGTTTTGACCGATACTCGTAGAAGACCTCATTTCTCACAGAAACGTATTGCCATTTGTCTCTTGGTAGTATTGCCAAAATTTCACTGGTGCGATTTGCTATGTATGTTTTCCATTTTCTTGGTGGATCTGATAGCCAATCCAGCCCTATGGTGGAATCCGCCCAACAGTACATTTGGTTGTCTGTAAAATTAAGCACTAATTGAATTTTATAGATTTCATTTGATTAATATACTTCAGTTTGTTGATGAATTCAATTCAATACTTAACGTTCTTAAATCTAAAAATTTATTAATTCCTGGTGATTTTAATATTGACATTTTATCTAACTCTAAATTAATTGATGAATATAAATTCATGATGGCAAGACATGGAATCAAATCTGTGATCAACAGTACTACAAGAATTGTTGGTGGCTCTAAAACTTTTATTGATCATATGTTTTATAGATCATTTATTGCTGTTTTCAATGCATGGGTAGAGGAGTTACATATAAACGATCATTTTGCTACTTTTACTAAACTTAAATTACGGCAAGTCGGATCTAATATAAGCCCTGCAACTGATAAGGTGATTTCGAGTATTGACTATGCAAAGCTGAATAATATTTTACAGTTTTAGTCATGGGCTGACCTTGTTTCTATTCAAAATTCAAATGAGGCTTTTTCAGTATTTCTTTCTAGATTGTCCTATTTTGTTTCTTATTATACCAGCTCAGCCTCCATTACTAGGAAATATTTTAAAATTAAACCATAGATTAACTCTTCATTAGTACGCCTGAATATAAAAAAAATAAACTTGTGTAACAGGGTTTTACAGACCTTTATACATCGTAGAAAAACGACCCCTGTTAACAGATGTTGTTGCATTTTAGACTTGGGTACGGTTGCTTGTTAACCGGCTTTAGCTCAGGGTTAATAGTGGATTCGATGTATAAAGGACTGTAAAACACTGTTACATTGGCGCCCAACGTGGGGATATTGACCCTGATAAACAAACAAAAATTAAAAATATAACTTTAAAAGTATTCTTTTGGAAAATCAAATACTTCATAAAGCAGATTACGACAAAATATGAATACTTTCAAATAATTATAATATAATGACACGCGATTCCCTTCCATCCAAATCCTAAACCATTACGTTTCCGTTTACACGCTTTGGCGCCACTGTAGGGGTTGGTTTTGTACCAAATGCGGTTTAAAAGGAACTACGCTTCCCAGATGTACCAACTGCTCCTTCATGGAGAACTGGGAACCGTGGACCTCCGAAAAGTGTGAGACCCACGTCATATGAGCCACGCACCGGTGACGACTGGATGGCGTGCCCCAGGTCCAAACCAATTACAAACGAAAGAGATGAGCGAGTATCGGTGAGTTTGTCATCGTCATTTAATTCTGCTGCTACTATACTTCATATCATTCTCAAGAGCATCCTGAATATAATACTGTTCAACATTTTTCAACTTCCACGCAATTAGCAAACCAAAATAACGACTGTTTAAACGATGCTATTATACAATCCTCTACTGTACTCCCCAAGATGAGTAATTTCTCTCATGATTATTCGAATAATTCAGTCCCTAATGTCAAAAGAATCTATAACAATAAACAAAAGCAGCGCACAAAATTATTTTGGTATCGGAAGAAATTAATTCAATATGATGCGCTTGCCTCAATAATTTCGACCCAGAACTTGGATAAAAGGCCTTATGTAAATGTGGAAATTAAGGGAAAAAATTACCGGCGATTATTGGACAGCGGTGCCACCATTAGTATTTTGGGAATTAATTCCGAAAAGTTTATGAATGACCCATCAATCCCATTTTCTCGTTGCCTCTCATATGCGCGCACAGCTGATGGTCAGCCACAACGTATTTTTGGTTACATTACAATACCTATAACATTTAACAATAAAGTTCATATCATGAGATTACATATTGTACTATCATTGGAACAGGAATTAATTTTAGGAATTGATTTTTGGAATGTTTTCAATATAATTTCAACCATTTTTTCTGTAACTGCAATTTCAACCGTAAATACTGAAGATTCAAATGATTCAATTTATCACAATCTATCAGAGAATGATCAGCAAACATTAAATCTAATTATAAATAAATTTCCTTCCTTCACAAGATTGGGGTTAGAAAAAACAAAGAAAGTTACGCATGTGATTGATGTTGAAAACGCAAAAACGCAAAATTAATGGACGACGAACTAGATCGAATGCTGTCTCTAGGTGTGATCGAAGAAAGCCAAAGTCCTTGGTCTTCTCCGGTGACCCTGGTGCGTAATAGTAATGGCAAAAATCGTCTCTGTTTGGATGCCCGTGAAATGAATAAAGGAACAAAGAAGGATGCATACCCTTTGCCGTTAATCGATGGATTGTTGGGTCGGCTAGAACAAACCAAATATATTTCAACGATAGACTTAAAGGACGCCTTTTGGCAAATACCGTTAGACCCACTATCCAGAGAGAAAACGGCATTTACGATACCAGGTGATCCCGCATCAGTTACATGAAAACGTCTTTGTCTATTTAGATGATCTACTCATCACATCAGCAACCCTAGAGCAGCATTTCGATCTACTTAACCAAGTCGCAGTTAGGCTATGGAATGCTGGTTTAACGATTAATGTCGAGAAAAGCCATTTTTTATTGAAGGAAGTGAAATATCTAGGCTATATCGTGGGCGAAGGAACCTTGCAAGTGAATTCCGAAAAAGTTATAGCCATCTTAGAGTTTCCTGTGCCAAAAACATTGAAACAAGTCCGTAGGTTCTTAGGAATTTGTGGATGGTACCGGAGATTTATACGAAACTTCGCTACAATAGCCACACCAATTACAGATCTCTTAAAAAAAGGTAAAAAAATGCAATGGTCTCAGGAAGCGGAAGAATCTTTTCGAGAATTAAAATTGGCATTGGCGACGGCACCCGTTTTGGTAAACCCTAATTTTTCGAAGCCTTTCTTTATCCAGTGTGACACAAGCAGCTCAGGGATTGGTGGAGTTTTATTTCAACTGGATAATGATGGAGCCGAACGACCAATTGCTTATTTTTCCCAAAAATTAAGTAAATCGCAAAAAAACTATTCGGTGACCCAATTAGAATGTTTTGTCGCCGTTCAAAGTGTGAAGAGATTTCGAGCGTATGTGGAAGGATATCCGTTTACTATATATGCCGACCATGCTGGTCTGCGCTGGCTGATGACGCAGAGGGATTTGTCAGGACAGCTCGCCAGATGGAGTCTTAAGCTCCAAGCTTTCAATTATGAAATCGCGTATAAAAAAGGTGCTGATAATAAAGTGGCAGATGCATGCGAGGTGATTGATAAATTTTTAAACGAAGATGAGGCAGGTAACATTCAATCACCCAACTTTGCAGTTTATGCCGTTGTAAGAGATACATCAACAACTACTGTTCCATCATTATTGCATGTGGATTTAGATTCGGACGCATTTAAGGAAGACTCATATTTGGAAAAGATTCAGCAAATTAAAAACCTTCCACCATCAAAACACAAGTATCGAATAGAAAATGGGAAATTATTAATTTTTAGTACCATATGGTGCTCGCTACGATAATACAGACGTGTCTGAATGGAAATTAGTTGTACCAAATATGTTACTCCCACATTTGATTCAACAAGCACATGATTCAACCTCTTCTGGGCATATGGGAGTTGAAAAATGTCTAGAGAAACTACAGAGACAATTCTACTGGCAAAATATGACTCGTGATATCAAACAGTACATTCAGGCATGCCAAATTTGCAAAAAGAGCAAGGCAAGCAATGCTATTTCGAAACCACCTATGGGTATTTTAACCGAATCTCGTCGTCTTTTCCAACATACATATATATAGATTGTATGGGACCGTATCCTCGATCGAAGGGTGGAAATACTTACTTGCTCATAATATTGGACCACTTTTCGAAATTTGTGTTATTAAAACCACTTCGAGAAGCTTCCGCTAGGTTAGTGTGTGACTATCTCGAACAAAACGTGTTTTATCTATTTTCGGTACCAGAGGTAATCACGTCGGACAATGGTAAGCAGTTCTTATCTAGACTTTTTAAAGAGTTTCTAATCAAGTTTGGCATTTTACATCGAAAAACACCCATTTATTCGCCTCAGTGTAATGCAAGTGAACGTGTTAATCGAACAATATTATCCGCCACGCGATCTTATATTTCCGATTTACGCACGGATTGGGACTTGCATATCCAAGAAGCAGCAGCAGCAATTCGCAATTGTATTCATTCTTCAACAAATTTCCCGCCGCGTTTTCTCATATTTGGACAATATATGGTGATGCATGGATCAGACTACAAACTACGTCGTTTACTTAGCTTAGTTGACAACAATGCGTTGGCTGTAACATCTAAAGTGGAAAATCTTGATTGTATTCGGGAAAAAGTACTACATTATTTAAAGGTGGCCTATGAGAAAAGCGCGATGAAATACAACCTGCGCAGCCGGAGCAGAGAGTTCAAGATTGGACAAAAAGTTTTTGTAAGAACTTTTCCACAGCGCAATGCTTTAAATAAATTCTCGGCCAAATTAACTTGGAAATATTTACCTGCGATTATTGATTCCAAAGAGGGTCAAGTTGCTTACCGCGTTCGAGACTTGCAGGGAAAATCACTTGAACTGTATCATTTAAAAGATATTAAGGCTTAACCTCAATTACGTCAAATATTTCATATACTACCTTTGGTGATCTATTTATTATTTTTAGTTTTTGTTAGCTAATTTTTTTTATTGCCTGGCATTTAAAGAGACCCTTCTCAAATGGATCGGCCCCATGAATTGAAACGTGCTTTTGCAAACCCTTACTATAAGCAAAAAAGAAAAGAGGAAAAAAGAGAAATCAATGGTTTTAAAATTTTAGCGGTTTGTATGATAATTGGAGGAGAAAAATAAAATAAAAATAACGGATTCAAAAAAAAAAATAAATGAGACGGGAGTTGGGGGGTGAAAATAATGAAACGAGGGTCAGTTGAATTTTAGTCGGCCAAGATAGCTAGTTAAAAATTATGAAATAATTCATTAAATTAAATAAAAATGCTATACCTTTTGTGATTTATTATTATTCTCAAGTATCGTTAAAATCGTTTAAGTTACCGCTAGTGATTTTAAGAAACATAAGTGAATGCCCATAGTACAATTATTGAACAAGGACAGTTTTTTTGTTGTTCATAATTGATGGTGCATTGCTGTAAACAATTTATTTTATTATTAAAAATTTATGGTGTTAATGATGTCTTTTCATGGGCATAATACTATCTAAATAATAATATGTATTAATGACTTTGGTGGTAGTGAATTTCTTAAAGTTATAAATTAATAAAACTCACAGTTTAAACAGTACAGTTTAAATACAAACGATTGTAATAGCAAATGAGAACTGTTTTGTTATAAATATAAACTAATTTTTTTTTTTTTTTTTTTTTTTTTTTAAATGTTCCCAATGGCTTTATTCTTGAATCTTTCAACATAAGAAACTAACAAGAAGTAATCAAATCTTAAGCTAAAAATTATTACATATTTTAAGTCTTAACCAATGTTAATACTTATTGTTAGGGCTCACAATTTAATTAATTTAGACTACACTTATATGTATATATCGAATTAAATTTACAGGTTCACAGGTTCATTAGTTCGAGTGGATCTGTTCTTCTCAGACGTCTAAATCGCGGCTGTTTTAGTATCTCCCTGGCCAATTCGTTGGGATGTGCTTCTAGTTTTGAATAATATTTCGAACTGAATTCTTTAATTGTTTCTTTAACGGTTTTAATCCCAAGGTCGTGATGTATATTACTATTTCGAATGTACCAAGGAGCATTGGTGATACTGCGAAGTATTTTCGCTTGGGTTCGTTGCAGGAGTTCTCTGTTTGAAGCGCTGGTGGATCCCCATAACTGAATACCATAAGTCCATATGGGTTTGATTATTGATTTGTACAGTAAAACTTTATTGACTAATGACAACTGAGATTTTCTTCCCATCAGCCAATACATTTTGGAAAATGTAATTTTTATTTGGTTGCGCTTTGTTTCAATATGATTTTTCCACGTTAACCTTCTATCCAGATGCAAACCTAAGTATTTTACCTTCGTTTGTTGAGGAATATTTTTATCGTTTAATTTCACTGGTGGGCAGGTGCGTTTGTTTAGCGTGAATGTGACGTGAGTTGATTTGTTTTCGTTCACTTTTATTCGCCATGCCTTTAGCCAGTCCGCGACCTTGTTCAAATGATTCTGTAATTCCTTTGAGGCAATTTCAGGATTAGTGTGAGACACCAGGATGGCAGTGTCATCGGCAAATGTTGATATTATCACTTTGTTGGTTACAGGTATATCAGCTGTGTACAACAAGTATAATATTGGTCCTAGAACGCTACCTTGCGGGACACCTGCATTAATATCATTTAATCAAGTAGTTGCACTGTTTTGTTTGACCATGTATTGCCTTTGAAGAAGATAGTTTCCCAGAACTGAGTGAAATTTTTTCGGTAGAAGCTCCTTAATTTTGTAAATTAGTCCATCGTGCCAAACTTTATCAAAAGCTTGGGCGATATCCAAAAAGGCAGCAGTACAATATTTCTTTTCCTCGAAGGTGATTTTGATTGCATTTACAATCCTGTGTACTTGCTCTGTAGTACCATGTTGGTTTCGGAACCCAAATTGATGGTCTGGAATAACGCGCCATTCTTCTAATATTGGTTTCAATTTCATTAGTAACATTTTTTCAAATAGCTTTGAGATTGTGGGCAGCATGCTTATTGGACGATATGATGAGATTTGCGTTTCTTTTTTCCCTGGCTTATGTATCATTGTGATCAAAGATATCTTCCATTTTTGAGGAATATAACTGGTTCGCATAACCGCGTTGAATACAAATGTTATAAGTTTTATGCATTTATCCGGCAATTCCCTTATCATTTTTCCAGTAATAAGATCATGTCCTGGTGCCTTTTTCGGGCTTATGCAAGTTTTAATTGTATTCTTAACTTTCTTCCAGTTATACTTTATAGGTTTGTAGGATAAACCATCATCCGTTGGCTGGGGTAGCACAAAATAATTATCTTCTTCGTGTGGGACGAATACTGTTGCTAGATGAGCAGCAAAAGCATTGGCTTTTTCTTCATCACTTCTCGCCCAATTTCCAGTTGGTAGTCTAATCGGTGGATTCGAATTTGTTGGCCTTTTTAAATTTTTTGTTGCCTTCCACAAGGAATAATCTGTCCTCTCGGTTGCCGAGAGATCACTTAGGTAGTTCTTTACGCGCTGGTTTTCTTCTTCGCTCAAAGCAAATCTTAGGGCCTTAATAGCTCGATTTAATTTCCACTTCAATAATGGTGATTTTGTTTGCTGCCATTGACGGCGAATCTTTCGCTTTTCCTGGATTAGTTCCTGTATATTATGTGACAGTTTATTAATTTTTTCCGAACTACTTATGCCGGGTGTAGCCCTTTTAGCAGATAATGTCATGACATCTTTTAGATTTTCTGCCGCCGCATCAATATCAGCTGGTGTGATCAGAGGAATATTAAGTAGACACTTTTGTTCGACTAACCTCCTATATTGATCCCAATTAGTTTTTTTGTTTGTAAGACGGTTCGGTATTTCGTTCCTTAGGACATCAGTACTCAATGTTACTATTACCGGTGAGTGATCAGAAGACAGATCATAGCAATCAATGGCCTTAGCATATGTACGTGGAATGCCCTTAGTTACACAAAAGTCAATTAGATCAGGAGTTTTCTTTTTATCCGTGGGCCAGTAAGTTGGGTTACCGGCAGATAAATAATCCAGGGACTGTTCCTCTATGGCATCATAAAGTTGTTTACCTTTCGGCGAAGTTAATCTGGAACTCCAATGAGTATGTTTAGCGTTGTAATCACCGCCCGCAAGAAATTTATTACCCAGCTGGCTGAAATAATCCAAGAACTGGA
Source organism: Tipula vernalis (assembly GCA_958295665.1). Lineage (NCBI taxonomy): Eukaryota > Metazoa > Arthropoda > Insecta > Diptera > Tipulidae > Tipula > Tipula vernalis. The sequence goes on along the minus strand of OY282560.1, from coordinate 210,751,967 downwards.
GTTTTTTTATAGCATGTTTTGGAGGGCAGTACACTGCTGATATGACGCAGTTTCCAGACCACTCCTGCAGACAAATGCTCGTTGATTGTATATGTTCTTTCTCATATTTTGTAAGTTCGTAGTGTTTTATTCTTCGCTTAATCAATACAGCAGTGCCTCCATGTGCTTTACCATCTGGGTGCTTGGTGTCATAAATAGAGTATCCATTAATTTTGAAATAGCTATTTTTGGTGAAGCGTGTTTCTGATATTAACATTATGTCAATATTGTGTTCAGTGAGGAATGCATGTACCTCCGATTTATGTGATTAAATATAAACTAATAAATAGAATCAAAATGAAGCTTGTATACTATTTTCTTTATCAATAAAAAGCTTTATATTGTTTATAAAAAAAAATCATAATATACATAACCGAATGTGTTTTCATTCATAAGTTGGTGATAAATATATCTAGATATATATCAAATTGGTAAACAGTTGAAATCCAATTAGTGCAAGTCGTATGATTCTACCCATTCGAAAGTTAAAAAAAGAAGATAAATAGAATCTGAATCTGTAATATTTTAATACCAAGCAGTAATCCGGTCTGGATTGTTTGAAACGTTCGAGAATAGCAGAATCGAGGCCAGTCAATTTACCGGCATAATATTTTTGGATCGAAGAATAACGGAAGTCGAATGCATCCTGTTATTATTATTATTTACTGGAGGGCCATGTGGGCGATAAGCCACCTCGCACCGCGACGTAAAAGATCTATTGTGCTGGACCCTATTTAATTATTCGTCCAGTCAATATTCAGGCTCTTAATGAATCTGACAATACTACTGGCCGGTACAAGATACATACTATCCGGGCTCATTGTTCTCCCTCCTAGATGTTGCAGTCTTTGCTGGAAAATGGCTGGACAATGGCACAGAACATGTTCCGCTGATTCCGCTTCCAGACCGCAGAAGCGGCATCTATCTGTCGTACTTAGGCTCATCTTCTTAAGGTGATACCTTAAGGGGACATGACCTGTGAGGAAGCCAGTAAGCAGCCTCAACTCAGGTTTCCTAAGTTCAAGACACTCCTTAACCCTGACAGACGAAGGTGATATAAATTTCTTCGCCTGTCGTAAACCTGGAATTCTGCGCCAGTAGGAGGACTTTTGAACATCCTCCCAGCGTTTTACCGCTGCTCTAAGGTGTCCCTTAGTGACACCGCAGAAGGGTTCTGGTCCAATAAATGGAGAGGCAGAACCCTCACGGGCGAGGCCATCAGCTGCCTCGTTTCCTTCGATTCCAGTATGACCTGGCACCCACATAAATGTTACCTTATTTGAGCCTGCCAGATGTTTAATAACCTTCAGACAATCCCATACCAGCCTTGACTCAACGGTACAAGACCTAAGAGCTTTTAAGGCCGATTGGCTGTCTGATACAATATAAATCCTTGCATCGTTTAGGTCTTTTGCTATGCCTATCCTAGCGCAAAGTTCTATAGCATGTACCTCTGCTTGAAAAACGGTAGCATTGGTACCCAAGGACTTCGAGAGGGTAGTGCCACTCCCGTGTATTCCTATCCCCGCCCCATCTTCCGTTTTTGATCCATCTGTAAACCATACCATGGACCCTAGCTCAAATGATGGTCCACCTGCCCTCCACACATCCCAATCAGGTAACCTAACACAGAATGGTTTGTGCAAATTCCAGTTTAGCTTGCATACAGTCGGAAGGCATTCCTATGGTAGGGTCTGTCTGAAATTCCTTAAGGATTTCCAGATGACCCACCATATTGCCTGGTTTGATATTTCCTTCCGCCTGCATTTTCAGGGCCATAATTGCAGCATCCTTTTTAATATGCAGGTGTAACGGTGTCAGTCCTAGAAGTGTCTCCACCCCCGCGGTTGGACATGACTTCATTGAGCCCGTAACACCGATGCAGGCTACACACTGAACCTTATTCAATAAGGTTTGCGTTGTCTTCTGCTCAGTTTTAGGCCACCATACAACCGATGCGTAGCTGACCATAGGCCTAATGATTGTAAGAAATGACCAGTAGATCATTTTTGGTTGTAGTCCCCAAGTACGCCAATAGAGTCTTTGACAGGCCCAGAGAGCCTTGATGTCTCTATTTTGAACTTTCAACAAATGTTGGTTCCAGTTCAGTCTTTGATCTAGGATAACTCCTAGATATTTAACCTCGCTGGAAAAAGGCACAGTAGTACTGTAAGCGCAAGCTTTTTCCTCCTCGTAAAAGGAACAATGACAGTTTTGCTTGGATTGACACTGAGTCCTTCCTGGTAACACCACTGCCATATTATATTGAGTGCATTTTGCATGCGATCAGAAATGACCTCATCAAACTTGCCTCTGATTATGATAGCCACATCATCCGCATAGCCCTGGACATCAAACCCATGGCTACTCAAAAGGACCGGTAGTCCGTCAATAACCAATGACCACAAAAGAGGAGATAGTACGCCTCCTTGTAGACAGCCCTTTACGTCCTTGATAGTTACTGATTCGCCACCTAGTCTGGCAGTAATCTCACGATATTCCAGCATGGAACGGAGGTGGATCCGTAGTTGTAGAAAGCGGAACCCTTTTTCCCATTGCTGCCCTCTCTATAGATCCATAGGAGGTATTATCAAACGCCCCCTCAATGTCCACAAAGGCACAAAGGGCAATTTCTTTATATGTCACTGCTTTTTCAATCCTCGTGACTAGACCGCTTACGGCCATAACCGTGGATTTACCAGTTTGATACGCAAACTGGTCCCGATGCAGCGGATTTTTTCCAAGGACCTCACTTCTTATTTGATAGTCCAGGATTTTTTCCATCGTCTTCAAAAGAAACGATGTGAGGCTAATTGGCCGATATGCCCTGGCCTGGGTGTCTGGACGACCCCCGCCCTTTGGTATAAAAACCACATTTACTTTCCTCCACAGTTTCGGAATATAGTTAAAAGCATAACTTGCCCGAAACATCTGGATCAAGCTGGGGAGTATTTCCTCAATACCTTTTTGAAGTAAAGCTGGAAAGATACCATCCCCTCCAGCGGATTTGAAAGGTTTGAAAGACCCAATAGCCCATCGCACCTTGCTGGGTGTGAAAATTTTCCCAGAGAGACTCCAGATCCTACTGTGAGGCGCATAGGCCACCTCACTTGAAGGGTCATGCGAGTCCTCTTGGGCTCCTACCACTACTGAATCCGGAAAGTGTGTCTCTAACAGTACCTCTAAGGTTTCCTTCCGGTTTTCAGTGAACCCCCCTTCTTGCTTCTGGAGAAGTCCTAAACCATTTGAATGACCCTGGAAAGGACTTTCTGGAGACAGGGCAATTCATTGATTCCCTCACAGAAATTCCTCCAGGTAGCCGTTTTGGATCTCCTTAGTTCGAGATTATATTCCGTCAAGGCCATCTAATACTCGCCCCCATTCACCGGTGCGTTTAGCCTTGTTGAATAATCTTCTCGATTTTTTCTTCAGTTAACCCAGCGTCCCGTTCCACCAAAGGACCATCTTTGTGGACTCTCTTCGCTTAACTAGGCAGCTGTTCTCGTAAGCCAGGTGTATAGAATTATGCAGCTGGTTTGAACAGATCTCCAAACCCTCTGGAGACTCTATGTTCCCACAACCGAGGGCATTTCTGATTCGAGTGAGACTCTATAAGAGTCCCAGTCGGTCAATTTTGGAATTCTGATTTCCTGCCGCTGCATGGTCTCAGCCGCCAAATCGAATCTGATGTGCAAGTGATCCGATAATGAGGCCTCTTCAGACACATTCAAAAACAATTAAAATGGTCTAACCACCGATAGCATATTAGAAATTACATGAATTAATTAATATTCAACAAAAAACATTGATAAAAAGTAAAAATTAGCTTACATACAGAGCAGTGTGAATCAGTGTTGTCGAAAGTACTACTATCGGAGTATTTTCCAACTTTCAGTTCACTCGTACTACTGCACTTCCCATTTTTTTTAAATACAAAATACTGGAAACTATCTACAATGTTTTTATGTTTGCACTTACTTCCTTTTGCCTCGAAATATTCCCATGAAAATGTAAAAATTACTTTTGTAAAATTTTCAAAACGACATCACTGGTGTGAATATCGTGAAGAAGGAAAAAAATTGTAAGAGAATTCATCTGTATTAGTACGATTCGCTAGTACTTAAATCACAGCACATTCTGTATATATAGAATGTAAATTGTGGTATAATCAGTCCAGTCGCCGCGGCCTGAAGAGAAGATTGATTTTTTCATAATCATAAGCTCATCAGTTCGAAACTGGATTGGATTCTCTTACAATCTTCGAAACATATTAAAAATCATTTTAATTATTTTTTTTATTATTATTATTTTGTTACTCATTTGCTAAATTAGTATGTACACTTTAAATTTTTTTTTGCATTTTTTATTCATTTCATAATATTTAGGATATTTCTTTAGTTTTACTTATATATCGACACAATTTGTTATCATTTGTGTTTCTTAAATTAATTTCATGTATCGTGTTCCTTTAGGTATGGATTTCTAAATTAATATGAGTTAACTCGTATTGTAATTTGGCGGGAGTATAATCGAATGACAAAGGAAACGTTTTTTTCCGTTGTTTTTTTAAATTTTTTTTGCGGTTTAGATCTGTAGTAGGTTGTTGTAAACTTGGGAACCATCGAATCCACTATTAACCCTGAGCTAAAGCCGGTTAACAAGCAACCGCACCCAAGTCTAAAATGCAACAACATCTGTTAACAGGGGTTGTTTTTCTACGATGTATAATGGAATGTAAAATCCTGTTACACTTGCTAGAAGAGTAAATAACCAACCTTTGAATACCAGCTTATGGATATATAGTATTACAATAAATATTTTAGGAATGGGATACGTGACATTAAAAAAGCTAAGGCCGAACATTACTTGACGAAATTTTATCAGAAGTCTGGTAATATTAAACAGCAATGGGCCTTAGTAAATGAAGTATTAAATTCAAAAATTAAATCGAATTATTTTAATGAAATTTTAGATAATTCCAATGTCAAATCAACTTCATCATATGATATTGCTAATTGTTTTAACTCTTATTTCACGAGTGCTGTTTGTTAGTCAATCCAACTCGCATTTATCATCTGGGAATGCAGGTTTGTTAGTTCAAGAAAGTTCATTGAACTCTAGTTTCTTTTTTCGGCCATTTTCATCGCGAGAAATATTCTGTATTATCAATTCCCTATCTGGGTTGAGTAGCACACACTGAATTTGGTTTAAGTAACACACAACTGAAACATATTAAATTTATTATTGTAGCTATTTTATGTTTTCTTTTTAACAAAAGTATTACTTGTGGTCTATTTCCCGACTCTCTAAAGAGATAAAAAAGGCAATCGGTCGTATGTTTGATTTTTTGGAGTGTAAAATTTTTTTTAATGACTCGCAATTTGGTATCCGTTCTGGGTTGGGTACTGAAGATGCTTTATTAACATTTTTTACCTCTCTTCATGATGGCCTGAATGAAAAGCGCTCAGTTGCCGCTTTATTTGTGGATATTTCGAAAGCATTCGATATGGCCAATCATAAATTGCTTCTAAATAAACTTATATGCATGCATGGTTTTAGAGGGTTTATGTTATCTTGGTTTAAATCTTGTCTTACTAATAGCTTACAACGTGTTCGGTTTAATGGGGTTGTAAGTCGCCATGAAATATTATCAGCAGGAGTCCCTCAAGGGCCAATCCTCGGTCCAATCCTATTTCTTAATTATACTAACTCGATTTTTTCATAATCATTTCAATAATAAAGATAGTCATATTGCTACACTTTCAAATATAAATCATGATCTGAGGATTATTAGCCAATGGTTTAATCGGCATTTTTTAGTATTGAGTAATAAACTAAAGCCATGATTTTTAATTTATCTCGGTACCTAAACTTGAATAATGATATCATTTTTATGACTGCCGCTATTCTGGGGTTGCATTACAGTAGGCTGGCATGCCTATATAGCACAATAGGCTGGCTTGAAGCAATGCAATGTGCAGGTGGTTTAAATGAAAATAGCCGTACGTTCTCGATTTGGCTTCTGCGTAAGGTAGGACGTAAAAAGCAAATTGCGAAAAATTTGGGAGTGGCTCGAGCCTCAGAAGAAGATTGCAGAGATAGAAACAAACAAACAAACAACGATTCGTTGATAACGAAACGACGATTTTCAGGTTGTATCCTTATTTGGCGAAACATCTTCTCGGCATCCGCTGTGAATACTATTGTATGGACTGGAAAACATATTAGGATATCGCCTTGTGGAACACAATAAATAATTGTAAACACAATTTAATTTAATTTAATAAATTTTATTTATTTAATAAAATTTGTTTTTATTTATTTAATTAATGCGGCATGCCACCGTCACCGTATGTTCATCGTGGTGTGACTGAACACGAAAGGGGAAATCGACCCAATGGACCAAAGCTATTTATTATGTAGTGTAAGTTAAGCGATGACAACGTTGAGCGGCGTGAAAACGTTATAGTGGTGATTGGGTGAGCTCAAATGTCTATGTATTTAGTTGATACATTGTAGCGGAGAATGAGTGAGACGCTACAGCCTATAAGGTTTTGCAATACCGGCCTTGTTGACAAATCATCATTTAAGGAGTAACCTGATGTGGTTTTGGCGGACGCGTCGAATACTACGCATAACCTGGTCATGCTTGATGTCTCCCTCCAAACCGCATGGTGTGACAAATATAAATAGTCAGCAGTTTGTTTTGGTGGCTCAACTTCTACCATGTTTTCGAGCTTGCTATACTTCTCGCATGCAATTCGGGATTTTTCCCAAACTTCCTCTCCATTGAATATAGTCGCTAAGTGCCATGCATAATGATTGCTTCAATGATTTTCATTCGGTTTTGAACGACAACTTTACCATCAAATGACTGTCCGGTAATTTAACTGGGGTGGTTTCAAATAGCTTCTTACAAACCTGGTCTTCCGGTAATGGTGGGGCGTTACTAAATGCTTCTTCACACTCCCAGAATCGTTTCAGGTTTCTCTCCAAATCTCTGTTGGTCACAATCATATTGCATTTGAATATCCATCCAAAATGTGTATTATGTCATAAATTTTACCCTCGGAGTCGTCAAGTTGCTGTGGTTTAAGGATTTGGAAAAATGTTCAGCTCCAATCAATAAGTCGATTTTTGAGGCAAATTTTGAGAAAACTTTTGAACTTTTCTCGTTCAATTAGTTTAACCATGGTAATGAAAGGGACCAGTTAAAAGTTTTTGGTTTGCAAGTCCTTGGATACAAATGTTCCCATGTTTTCATTCCAGCTCCAATTTTTGCACAAATGATTCCTTAATTAAGGAAGTTTGAGAATCTGAATACAGTAGAATTGGTAACAATTAACGATGGCCACTTCTATCTTTTACTCTTACTGTTCCGTTAGGTAACATGACTGAATGGTGACTGGAATGCATACAGGATGAGTACTGTGGTTGAACGTCCGTTACTGTCGTAGGATCCTTGAAGGAACGTCGTAGATTTTTCTGGGGTGCTGCTGCTGTCCGTAGCTTCACTGTATGAACAATTGTCATTGCAGATGGAGTGCAGCAACGGATTATGGCTTACGAGATTTGCTAAAACAGTTTAAGCAACGGTTATCGGTCTTCATGAATTCTGTTCTTTGATCCACTGTAAATACGTTAAATTTAGGGCACTTGAATAAAGGATGGTAATTATTTTGATACACTGCACATAACGCAACAGTATTGGCCAACGTTTTCAAGGATAGCTTTTCTCGGAATCTAAGGAATCTGTTTGCTTATCAGGAACCCGATTAAGGTTTGACAAGTTAGAAACTCGGTCTCAGCAGTTTCAGAAGCCCATCTGTCTTTGGTGTCTTCATCTAATTTTTGAACAATTAAAAATACTAACCAAGGGTCTCAAGTCTCAGCTTCGGGACCGAGATCCTTTAATTCTGGATTTGTTGCGATGTTGGGCTATTATTTATATAGATATACATATATAGATGGCATTTCAAAAAACATTTGATAAATGATTGGATTGTATACCGCTTTCTGTCATATCGAGCCTTCAACTTACTTAATGCTTCAATGTAGTTGGGTTCGGAAATAGGCTATAGGTGCTGTAGCAAATTTGCTGCTTCTTCTCACAACTAACTAAATAATGGAATTTTTGTGCTGAATGGAGGTTGGGATTTTCGTGGATGGTAGCGTCTGCCGTGTAGTACTTCTCCTCGAATTCATCTAAAAGCGTATATTGTTGGCCGAAATTTAATTCGAATTATTTTGGGTTTATTTTTCTTTCCAAGAAAATAGCCAATTTGATTTAATTGACAAAAGGCAACTTTTCGAAATAAAATATAAATTTAATATGTATTACGACTCTGGTGGCAGGTATCACAACCAAGAATTAGAATTATGTTTAAATAAACCTAATTTTTTTTTTTTTTTTTTTGGATTAATGTTATCCTTCTACAGTTGTTTGTTATTGCACAGAACACTCAAGGTAGCGATTATGTACTAGGAGAGAAGTGACCGAACACGAGCGTTACCGACGTTATTACATGGTTTAGGATTACCGTAACGAGAAGATTTAACCTACAGCAGCCGAGTTAATCTACGTCGACAAAAAACGAATACCCAGCCAGCTGATTATCGAGAAAAAGTCATCAACACCCATCAGTCGGACTTCGTAAGGGTCAAATTACGACAAAACTTCGAGCGACTTCGTCCTACACTACGTGTTGGGGTGAAGCCGAAAATATTGATGAATGTTGCCAAGTTCTTGGTAATACCCAGCTGCACGATTTTTCCTAAGTTAATAATTAGTGGACTGTATTTTTAGGATGAATTTTTAATTTTAATCAATTAAAACAAAACTTCTCAAATTGTATAAATTAATTTTATTTATTTTGAACACAATGTTGCTTTATTTATTTTTTAAGAAGTTTTTTCTTGTAGGATTACAATCGGAATGACAGAGTAAAATTTTGGAAAAAAACTAGTTATAACAAAATTGTTGAGCCACCTATCTTGCCATAATATTTACTGAAATTACAAATTAAAACTGCGACATCTTAATTATGAAATTTGATTAAATTGTAAGTACATGCTTTGAGTATTTATATATAGAGTGATCACGAAAACAAAAAAAAAAATACAATATTACCTCGCTCGAAGAGTAGAGCGCGACAATCGACATGTTTATACAGTAGAATGAATAATACAGGGTGTCCGGGTTTGTGATGTTGATCCGTCATGGGGTGATTCCTTGGTTCATTCTGAGAAGCAAATCGTATGTGGAGGGGGATCCATTTTTAATATCCTTTGAGATACAGGGTGTGTTTTGTACCAAGGTTTCGGGTTCCACAAGCAAAATAAACCCGGTACAAAATGTAAAATACAATAACTTGTTGATGACTCCTGATTTATTTCCAATAATAAATAATGTGGTATGCTTCGTTGTAATAAATTTCTTATACAAAATGGTGGTTGGTATACAATATTTATTTTTACTCAATTTTTCTTAGATGTTTATCCTTTGATGGTTGATAAGTAAGAGGGTAACAATTTTTATATTTTTTTTTTATTTACATTGGTTTAGTTTAATATTATTTATGATAGGTGGCCAATATTATGGTTAATCTATAATATTTAATGAACGCACCCCTATTGCGAATTGAGCTACGAAATATCATTTTAACATTTGTAAGGTTTTAATTTACGCTTGTCAAATATTTGACGTGAATTTAGTAAACAATACAAAGGTGAGAAATATTTCAATAATAAATTTAAATATAAATTAATGCTAAATTATCATTATTACAGGAGTTCATATTCATTAAATTAAAGAATCATCCATGATGACTTACAAACACAAATTTTAATTTCAAGGATAGGTAATTCAATATAATTTTGTAATTAATTCTAATAATTGTTTTATGTTGTAGGATTCTGGCAGCAACTGCTTCAACATCCCGACCGGCTTGAATCGGTTGATTCAATTTACTGGTAATCGACAAAGTTTACGTATTGGACGTTTTAAATTCCCGTGTTGTGTTTTGAGTGTTACAACTCGAACAAGGCCGTCTGTTCCTGGATGCAGCTCAATTACTTTACCCAATAACCACTTCGTTGGGGGTAAATTGTTTTCTATTATAACAACGACGTCTCCGATTATGATATTGTTTTGTTTTTGATGCCATTTGCTTCGGTGTTGTAAACTCGTCAAGTACTCTAGATGCCACCTATTCCAGATATGTTGGTTCATCTTCTATATTATTTGCCATCTGGATAGTTTTGAAATTTTAGCGTCTGTCAAATTCTCGGTAGGAAGTTGTGTGGTTGGTCGACCAATTAAAAAATGAGCTGGTGTCAAATAGTCTATATCATCATTTGATAATACACAAATTGGCCTGGAATTAATCATGGCTTCAATCTCGGCTAACAACGTTGACATTCTACAGTAAGTATGTGACCGTCGGTTACTCTTCTAAGATGGTATTTAACACTTTTGACCGCGGCTTCCCACAGTCCGCCAAAATGTGGTGAGCTTGGTGGTATAAATTTAAATGCTATTTGGTCTGTCAATAGAAAATCAGAGAAGATATTAACATTTTGTCGTAAGAACTTGAAAAATTCATATAAATGATTACGGGCCCCAATAAAATTTGTCCCATTATCGCTGTGGATTTCTGTACATATTCCTCTGCGGGCTATAAATCTTCGCAGGGCAGCGATGTATGCATCTGTTGTAAGGTCAGAAACTAGCTCTATGTGTGCAGCTTTGGTGGCTAGACATATAAAGATGCATATATAGCTTTTATAAGTTTTCTGCCCTCTTCCCTTAACCAAATGTGTCTGAAATGGACCGGCGTAATCTACTCCAACTTTATAAAATGGCCTGACTAATTCCACTCTCGACTTCGGAAGATCACCCATGATTTGAGTTTGTTCCTTTGCTCTATATTTGGTACATTTCACTCAGCTGTGGACAACTTTGCGAATTAAATTTCTGCATCCTAATACCCAATATTTGTGACGTAGAGTAGCCATCATCAGTGTTTGCCCAGCATGTAGATACTTAAGGTGATGTTCTCTTACGATACTTTCAGTTAGCGCGTCTTTCGATGGTAATATTAATGGATGTTTTATATCGTAAGTGACGGAGGCATTTGTTATTCTGCCACCGACTCGTAAAATGCCTGACTCATCGAGGTATGGTTTAAGAAATTTCAACTTGCTTGAACTTGGTAGGTCTTTGTTCGCTGATATCAACGCAATTTCCAATTCGAAGTGCTTATGTTGTATGTGTTTGAAGATAAGACATTGAGGTTTCTGCAGTTCTGAACTTTGAAGATATGGTATAACGGATTGTTTAGGTATTTGATTTCGACTAAGATTGATGAATCGAAATGAATAGGCCAAGATTCGAATTATCTTGCTAAAACTGGAATTTTGCTCAATCAATTTATCTAATATATTGGTTTGTTGTATTTGAGACGGCATTGATTGGCTGCGCATTTCTTCTATAGTATTTGATTTACTCGCTGTATATACTGGCCAGTTTTCTGGGTTTACTAGCCACTCTGGACCACCACAGAGATAATTTCTGCAATTTTTCTGGTTCGGTACCTCTGGAAGCACAGTCAGCAGGGTTGTCTTGAGTAGCGACATGTCTCCATTGCGATCTATTCATGGCCGTGACAATTTCTCCAGTTCTGTTGCCAACGAAAGTACTCCATTTACAGGGATGTGCTGAGAGCCAATCCAGAACTATGGTAGAATCGGTCCAAGCTGTAATTTCCGTTTCATTAATGTTTAGGGCTTGTTTTACTGCTACAAGTAGTTTGCTTAGGAGTAATGCGCCACACAATTCCAAGCGTGGAATTGATATCTGTTTAAGGGGTGCCACTTTTGTCTTTGAGGATAACAACTTAATAACAGAATCACCGTTTGGTTTCGTTATTTTTCCATAAACTACTGCCGAATAGGCATATTTAGAAGCGTCTGAGAATCCGTACAAAATTAACTTGCTTTTTGTATTTGTTTCAATTTGTCTTTCCAACTCGATGTGATTAATTTTGGGTAGATTATCTCGAATTTTTAGCCATTCGGTTGCTAAATCATGCGGTAGTTGATCATCCCACTTCAAATTTTTAACCCACAGTGATTGAAAAAATATTTTTATTTTTATAGTTACCGGAGCGAGCCATCCCAACGGATCAAACAAACGACTAGCCTCCGATAATATTCCCCTTTTAGTTAAAATTGGCTGATCGTTCAAATTAACTTTGAATTGAAAGCAGTCTCTAATTGGATTCCAATATAACCCTAGGACTTTGGTGGAATTCGATTCTTCTATCTCTAAGATATCTGTTGGGTTATTGGTTCGAGCGACGTTCGTTAGTACAATTCTTTCGTTTGTTAGCCATTTTCTGAGGTGAAACCCGGAATTAGAGGGAATTGAACTTATTTCATCTTTTAGCTTTATTGCATCTTCTATTGTATCGGCCCCTGCCATTAGGTCATCCACGTACATGCTGTTCCTTATATGATTTACAGCGTCTGCAGAAGCTTCCTTAAATCTTTCTGTACTTTCATTAAGTTCTCGTGTTGCTAGGTAGGTCGCGCTTGCTGTGCCATATGTTATTGTTTGAAGTTCATACGTACAATAGGGTTTTTCAGGTGTGTCTCGCCATACAATGCGTTGATATTTTGTGTCATCTTTTGCCACGCGAACTTGCCGAAACATTTTCTCCACATCAGCGGTAAACACCACTTTAAACAACCTGAAACGAGACAATATGTTGTACAACGTTGACTGAACTATCGGGCCTACTGCAAGGCAATCGTTTAGCGATTTTCCGGTATTGGTTTTGGCTGAACCGTCAAAAACCACTCGTAACTTAGTTGTACTACTCGAACTCTTTATGACTCCATGATGCGGTAAGTAGTTCCCGTTTAATCTTGCGTCATTTTCGTTTATTAGTTTCATGTGCCCCAGCTGAATGTACTCTAACATGAACTGCTTGTACATTGATGTGAATTCCGGATTTCTTACAAACTTTTTCTCAATGGAATGCAACCTTTGAATCGCTGTGCGAAATGAGCTTCCTATGTTCGATGGTGGTAACTTGATCTATCATCTTTACATCTTGAACTATCATCTATACTTTTTGTTTCTAGGAAATGTCTCTCACAGAACTTTTCTTCTTAAGACAGATTGTAATTCGAGGTGGCAACTTTCTCTATTTCCCAGAATTTACGTAATAAATTGTCTGTACTTTCTTCTGGATAACTAACGGTAATGGTGGCTGATTGGTATGAATTCATTTCTCCGGCTTGTCCTGCAACTACCCATCCCAACAATGTTTTCTGCATATGCAATTTCTCCTTTGTGATTAATTTTCCTTCAGAGAGTAACTGAAAGAAAGTATCAGCTCCAATTATTATATCGATGTCTGCTCCAATATAAAATGTGGATCTGCCAAGTCAAACTGCTTAAAATAGTTGACGTCGATAAATTGAGAAATTGACGATTGTTTTGCTGTCAGCTTTGGGAATACGAAAGCTTCAATTTTTATATGAGGTTCTTCTTTGTTCCATGGTGTTAATACTAATGTCACCAATCCTTTTGTAAAGCCGTTTGTTGACGCTCCTATGCCAGATATGGCAACACTCGCCTTTGTTCTTTTTAACTGCAGTCTCTGTGCGCATCTCTCTGAAATAAATGAGCCCTGCGAATCGGAATCTAGCAACACTCGACACAATTGTTTTTGATTAAATTTGTCACTAACATTTACTAATGCCGTAGGTAATAAAGAGCAGCCTAGCTGAATGGTGGAGGTGTAACATTTATCTGTACTTATTTCGTTTGGTTGAATTTTACTATCTGGAGAGTCCGATTGTGTAATTGTTGTGATGTTTTCATGCAATAAACTGTGGTGCTTCCTATTACATTGTCTGCACCTGAATTTAGACTTGCAAGAATACACTGAATGGTTATCGTTTAGACAATTGAAGCATCGATTTTCGTTCTTTAGCAAATTTTTTCGTTCGAATAATGGCATTTCAATAAACTTTGGGCACTCAAACAGCTTGTGGTTTTCCTTTGCACATATTGAACACGGTTGTGTACTTGATACTACATTACTTCTGATGTTAATTTTATGCTGATTTGGTTGTGGATTTGAACGTTTACTTGCGCTCTTTACTGATTCAAGTGCATCAATTCTTCTCGCTAAAAAGTCAAAGAACTGTTTGAGAGATGGTAGGTCGAATTCTGCGGAATGTTGCGCCCAAAGGTTATTAGTCTCATCATCTAGTTTATTCACCATGACATGTATCAACCAGTGATCCGTTGATTCTGCTTCTTCTCCAAGAGCTTTCAAACCACGGATTACCTCATCAGAAGTATCTAGGAGTCGCCGAACATTTGTGCTAGATGGTGTTGTTACCGATGGTTGAGACATGAAGTTTTTAATGAACATATAAATTGTGTGTTTTTTTCTATCGTGTCGGTCTCTTAACTTCTTCAATGCTTCTATATAATTAGCATCAGTGATACTGAAATGCTTTAACAGTCCAGCCGCTTCGCCTTTCAATGTCCCTTTCAAATATTGCAGCTTCTGTGACGGTGTTAGCCTATGATTATCATGAATGGTTGAACAGAAGAGGTCGTAGAATGACTGCCACTCTGTATAGTCGTCTGTGAAACATGGAATACTGATTTTCGGTAATTTTACATCGGCGTGTGCTCCAGCCATTGAAGTGTCGTTCATAGTGTCGTTCAGCGAAATGGTTGATTCTATCTTTCTCCTCAAAGCCATATTTAGTCCTGCGACTGCTCTATAATAGTTATCCTCAAACTCCGAATCGATTTCCTCCTTGTCGTCAAGGGCAACTATTTTATTCTCCAGTTCAACATATTCATTTCTATGACGCTCAACGTTGCTCAATCGCACTTTAATTTCTTCGATATTGGTAGTAATGCTTATAGCGTTGATATAATTCAACAGTTTGGTCATGCTTCCTTTCATATAGGCTCGCCTCTACTTCAAGCCAGCGATGTCGGACATTTTTATTTTAATAAATTCATTTGCTCAATCGCACTTTAATTTCTTCGATATTGGTAGTAATGCTTATAGCGTTGATATAATTCAACAGTTTGGTCATGCTTCCTTTCATATAGGCTCGCCTCTACTTCAAGCCAGCGATGTCGGACATTTTTATTTTAATAAATTTTACTTTCACTTTCACTATTTCTACCGACGTAATGAATAATCGCAAGTTTATTTACAAATTAACCAGTTTATTTTCAAATTAGTTTGTTTTTCAATAAATACGCCTTTTAATTTTTTATTTTCTTTAATATTTTTTATTAATTTTCTTTAATTTAATAATGAATTCTTATACTTGCGGTTTTTCTCCATACGATGCGTGTTGATAATGGTGGCACTCGGTTTCCTTATCTTTTGGTTCTTGGATAAAATCCGGCTCGAAGGACCAATGTTTTGTACCAAGGTTTCGGGTTCCACAAGCAAAATAAACCCGGTACAAAATGTAAAATACAATAACTTGTTGATGACTCCTGATTTATTTCCAATAATAAATAATGTGGTATGCTTCGTTGTTATAAATTTCTTATACAAAATGGTGGTTGGTATACAATATTTATTTTTACTCAATTTTTCTTAGATGTTTATCCTTTGATGGTTGATAAGTAAGAGGGTAACAATTTTTATATTTTTTTTTTATTTACATTGGTTTAGTTTAATATTATTTATGATAGGTGGCCAATATTATGGTTAATCTATAATATTTAATGAACGCACCCCTATTGCGAATTGAGCTACGAAATATCATTTTAACATTTGTAAGGTTTTAATTTACGCTTGTCAAATATTTGACGTGAATTTAGTAAACAATACAAAGGTGAGAAATATTTCAATAATAAATTTAAATATAAATTAATGCTAAATTATCATTATTACAGGAGTTCATATTCATTAAATTAAAGAATCATCCATGATGACTTACAAACACAAATTTTAATTTCAAGGATAGGTAATTCAATATAGTTTTGTAATTAATTCTAATAATTGTTTTATGTTGTAGGATTCTGGCAGCAACTGCTTCAACAGGGTGTTTAAAAAATTGGGTTCAGAAAAAAAGTACACCCAAATATTAAACAGTAACTTCCAAAATATTTATCGGAGAGCAACCAACTTAGTCTTATTTGGTTAGTAATCGTATAGGCTATTATTAAGGTTTAAGTGGTTGTCTTGTATCTGCATCCTAGAGCTATGTTGATTTAAAGTAAAAAAAAAATATTTGTTTTTATAAAATCGAGTTTTTCTCAAAAAAAAACCGTTATAATTTTTTCTTTTGTTTATTTAATTTTAATTTGTCATGATCTCCTCTACAATCCCCCAATACATTACTTGTACCCACGTGCCATAGTTTTCTTCGTATTCCGTTTATTCTCAATCTAAATTCTCAATCTAATCCAATTTTATTTTGATCTGTAAAACAGTAGGCGATGATTATCAACTCATTTGTTTAAATGTTGAAAAAACAAAAACTAAATACTAGTGTTGTATCAGTGTTGTGAATCAAAATTTTAATTAATTTAATAAAATTAATATTATAATGGCACAGTTCTCAGGTGAGGAGTACATTGATATCCATTTTGTTTACGGATTTTGCGATGGTAATGCAGCACGAGCTCGCAATGAATATCAACTCAGATTTCCAACACGTCGCATTCCTGACGCAAGAGTATTTATAAATATTCATAGGAGACTGCCAAATATCGTAACAAGATCGAATACCCGGGCGGAGCCCCATTCAGTCTCACCAAACCATTTGGATGTCGACGAAGGTATAATCCGTAATGTAACAGCAAATCCTTCTATTAGCATAAGGAGGCTCGCTTTACAATTAAACGTCTCTCGCTATCGAATTCATCAAGTATTGCACAAGGAGAATCTTCATCCATACCATACAACACCCGTTCAACAACTATTACCGATAGACCGCACTACAAGATTGGAGTTTTGTAATTTGTTGATGGAAAGGAATTTGGACAATGCAAGTTTTGTGAAACGTATCCTATGGACGGATGAATCTCAATTCACAAGAGATGGCATAACAAACTTTCACAATCTACACACGTGGGCTGCTGAAAATCCTCATTCGAAAAAACAAATATCATTTCAGCACCGATTCAGTGTAAACGTATGGGCTGGTGTAATTGGCGATAAATTAATTGAACCATTCATATTACCACCTAGATTAAATGGTGAACGTTATTTACAATTTTTACAAAACGATTTGCCACTCCTTTTTGATGATGTTCCCATTTTAAGTAGATTCTCGCATACATACCAACATGATGGTGCACCTTGTCACTACCATAATAATGTTAGGAACTTTTTTAACGAAAATTATCCAAATAATTGGATTGGAAGAAATGGTCCAATTCATTGGCCTGCAAGATCCCCCGATCTTACATTATTGGATTTTTATGTATGGGGAAGGATGAAGGCGTTTGTATACTCCAAAGAAATTGAAACAAAAGAAGAACTTATACAACGAATACACACAGCAGCACAACAGATAAGGGAAGAATTACCAAGAATTGAAATAACCAAAGGCATACTTAAACGAATATTAGCATATATTCAATCACAAGGAGGACATTTTGAGCACCTTTTATAACTCCTCGACCCAAACTTTGTACTAAGGGATTGTAAAGGAGATCATGACAAATTAAAATTAAATAAACAAAAGAAAAAATTATAACGGTTTTTTTTGAGAAAAACTCGATTTTATAAAAAACAAATATTTTTTTTTTACTTTAAAACACCATAGCTCTCAAACGGATGCAGATGCAAGATAACCACTTAAACCTTAATAATAGCATATACGATTACCAACCAAATAAGACTAAGTTGGTTGCTCTCCGATAAATATTTTGGAAGTTACAGTTTAATATTTGGGTGTACTTTTTTTCTGAACCAAATTTTTTAAACACCCTGTATCTCAAAGGATATCAAAAATGGATCCCCCCTCCACATACGATTTGTTTCTCAGAATGAACCAAGGAATCACCCCATGACGGATCAGCATCCCAAACCCGGACACCCTGTATAATGAAACGAAGAAATAACCTTGAATGAAGGACCACAAACGCCTCTCTTGTGTTTTAAATATTTTTTATTTTCATTACTACGAAATGCTTTTTATGGCTACGTGAAATAAAAATCCGGTGTCCGGTGTGACCACCACACTACTTTCTTGTACTTACATTATATACAGACATCATTTAGAAATGAATACAGCGCTGCGTTTATGTATTAATGTTTCATAGCATACGTATAAAGGTGGATTTATATTATCAGTTCCTTTCAGTTCCTACTCGTATCGTGTCAGACATCATCAATTTATACTATCCGTACCTTTCAATTCAGGCATTTTCTTCGTATGATTATCATTATATATTCGTATCTTTGGGTTACGTATAGAGTATAACACACAAAAATACAAAAATGTTTTAGTAGCAATTTACAATTTTTGTTTGTTTCGCTATTCTTTCGTATTTTTTCGCCTTCAGATATCAGACAAAACATTCTTTTCAACAATATGTGTCTGTGTCGGTACGAGTAGGAACGGATAGGAAAGGATAATATAAATACTCCTATAGAAAATATATGTAACAATGTTTTTTTTGTCTGACACGATACGAGTAGGAACTGAAAGGAACTGATAATATAAATCGACCTTAAAACAACAAAATAAAAAAAAACAATTTTGTCATTTCAAATGCGTATTTCTGTGAATATTTTGTTTTCGGAATGATATCAAAGGGCCGAATGTCGAAGGGCCGAATGTCGAAGGGCCGAATTTCAAAGGGCCGAATGTGTCGAAGGGCCGAATGTCGAAGGGCCGAATGTCGAAGGGCCGAATGTCGAAGGGCCGAATTTGTCGAAGGGCCGAATGTGTCGAAGGGCCGAATGTCGAAGGGCCGAATGTCGAAGGGCCGAATGGGTCGAAGGGCCGAATGGGTCGAAGGGCCGAATGGGTCGAAGGGCCGAATTTTTTTTTTTTTGTTTTGTTTTTAGAAATATAATTTTTAAAATTTGTTGTTTTAAGAAATATTTGGTAATTTTTTTTTTGTCAAATATAAATTAATTTTTTATGAGTTTATGTATTTTATTATATTTAATCTTTGGATATTCTATCGACAAAAATATTGCATTAATTGAGGTTGTTTATATTTTGCGTTCCTTTTGGTATTATCAAGTGAAAAAATATTTGTACATAATAGGTATTTTACCAAAACCAAGTCTTATTATATCAATATAAATGGAATATATATGTAGGTATACACATATGTATTACTTTTGTAGTATAACCCGCTCGTATATAATAACAAAAGGCGAAGGTTATTTTTTTCTAATATGCGTACCAAATGTAAATAGATTTTAAATAAGAAAAAGGAATTTTGTCATAAAATGTCATAAAAATTCTTTCATTTACCAACGATGTTATTTTCGAGAACATTATATAGTTTATTACTATTGTTTTAGAAAAAAAAAAGTAAATAATGAATCCTAATTATCAGTCCGCTTTCTTTCAATCTCACTATACGATGTATTTTTTTTTCTCTGCACGACGAACACATAACAAACAAAGGGATGGAAAGATTTTTAAGGGGTGGATCTACAAAAAAGAGTTTTATTGATGTTTTCCATTCATCCAATCATAAATTACAACATTATGTATTTGGGTAATCCTTTTATTCTATATAATCCGCTCCTACGTGCGGCACGCAGTGCGACATGTTTGCTGATCCTGGCTCCTACGTCCCCCGAAGTTCATATCTAAAGCCCCTCGGAGGGCTAAGCGGGGGGGAGCGCAGCGACCTCCCGCGTGCCCGTGAGAGTTACCGAAGCCGTTAGCCTCTACAATTCCAAGTTAAATTAGTCGATGTCATTTTTCTTCAATTTATTTTCCTCAGAATAAAGAAAAAATAGTACGGGAAATTGTTATGCAAGATTTTATATTGCAATATTTTATAATTGCAACTTTTTGTAATTGCAATATGTTGTAATGCAAAATTTACATACCAAAGTCAGTTTTCCTATGCCCCTTATTTTAAGTTGATTTTTTATATGAGTAGGCATTTATCTACTTACATCAAGATGGTTCAGATTCAATTAATAAAAAACAAATTGTAATAGGTAATTACACAAATTTTATTTAAAATTATAATTCCGGAAGTTAGTTTCTCTTCTTGAGCTTTTCTTCTTTTTCTAGAAATTTTTGTTATCTTTCTCTTGTCTTTTCTTTTTCTAGATATATTTGTCCATGATGCAAATAGGTATATAGAATAACCAAAACACATAATACAACATTATTTATTTATGATTATGTTCATGGACACATCAATAAAACTCTTTTTTGTAGATCCACACTTGAAAAATCTTTCCATCCCTTTTTTTTATGTATTTATCGTGTAGAGCAAAATAATGCATTTTCGTATAGTGAGGTTGAAAGAAAGCCGACCGATAATTAGGATTCTTTGTTCCAAAAGACAAATTCCACCACTTCCTTTTGTTTTCTAAAACAATAGCAATAAATTATATAATGGTCTAGAAAATAACATCGTTCGAAAAGAATGAATATTATCATCAGTTTAAAGAACAGAAGTAAATTGAATTTTTATGACATTTTATGACAAAATTCCGTTTTCTTATTTAAAATCTATTTACATTTGGTACGCATATTAGAAAAAATAACCTTCGCCTTTTGTTATTATATACGAGCGGGTTATACTACAAAAGTAATACATATGTGTATACCTACATATATATTCCATTTTTATTGTTATAATAAGACTTGGTTTTGGTAAAATACCTATTATGTACAAATATTTTTTCACTTGATAATTCCAAAAGGAACGCAAAATATAAACAACCTCAATTAATGCAATATTTTTGTCGATAGAATATCCAAAGATCAAATATAATAAAATACATAAATTCAGAAATTAATTTATATTTGACAAAAAAAAAATTACCAAATATTCCTTAAAACAACAAATTTTAAAAATTATATTTCTAAAAACAAAACAAAAAAAAAAAAAATTCGGCCTCGGCCCTTCGACCCATTCGACCCTTCGACCTATTCGGCCCTTCGATATTCGGCCCTTTGACACTTTCGGCCCTTCGACACATTCGGCCCTTCGACATTCGGCCCTTCGACATTCGGCCCTTCGACACATTCGGCCCTTCGACCCATTCGGCCCTTCGACATTCGGCCCTTCGACATTCGGCCCTTTGAAATTCGGCCCTTCGTACCCATTCCTTTGTTTTCATAGCAAATATGAAATTTTTAATAATGCCAATGCATAAATACATTTTACTCAAAATTGGATAAAGATAGAACAAAAATGCATAGAACATTTTTTCTTAAGATTATTGTTTCCTATAACTTTTATTTAAAAACTTTTTCCATATCTCTTTTATTTTCTCCAATAATTCACAATGTTTGATTTTAATGTTCAGTAAACTTCCTCTTCCGGTTGTGCGATTATTCTGGAA
Source organism: Tipula vernalis (assembly GCA_958295665.1). Lineage (NCBI taxonomy): Eukaryota > Metazoa > Arthropoda > Insecta > Diptera > Tipulidae > Tipula > Tipula vernalis. Next base: position 210,730,356 of record OY282560.1, on the reverse strand, counting down.
ATCTAATCAGCTCTTCGGATAGTTAATAAACTTTTAAATATGAAGTTTCATGGTCCTGTCTTTGCTCGTTTTTAAGATAATGAACATTCAGACACACATCCACACACACAGACGTCATTACGAAAATAGTCACTACGTATTCAGAGGACCCCAAAACATGTATTTCCATCAAAATCTCGCAACCGAAATTTTTCATGATTCCTATACTTCCTTTATACTATGTATAAGAAAGTAAAAAAGACAAAATAAAAAAGCGAATATAGTTTGAAAAAGAAAGATTTTTTTAATTCAGAAAATTTGTTAAAAACCGAATTAAAAAAGTTTTCCTTTTCATACAATATTTACGTTTTCATTACATTTTTGATCACTTTTTTTATCGAAATGAAATGACAATTTTTTATCAAATTATTAAAGTTCTAATAATTCAAAAATATTCATTTATTTGACTTTCGTATAAACCACTTGGAAATGTCTAAAAATAATTTTTAAACGGATAATGTAGACACATTTTCTTTAAAAAGAATCTTTTTAATCATTACGAACTATCTGTCGTATTTAAATACATAGTTGTACGAGTAAAAACAACAATAACAAGTCGCCATTTCGAGAACTCGTAATTTTAAAACAAATACCTAAATTCATTTTGAAAATGAATTAGGTTAGGTTAGGGTATAAAAACATAACATAATAATAATATAATTCGTTTAAGTATTTTTTCATCAATGAAAACGTGATATTTAAATATATGTTTAATAATTAATAATCAATAATTAATAATAAATAATTAATAATTGATAATTAATACTAATAATTAATAATAATTAATTGAGAATTAAGAATTAATAAGTTATAATTGATAATTAATAATTATTAATTATTTTTTCATTAATAAAAACGAGATATTTTAATACATTTACAATAATTAATAACTAATAATCAAAAATTAATAATTAATAAATATTAATAAATTATAATTGATAGCTAATAATTAATAATTAACAATTAATAATTTATAATTAATAATCAATAATCATTATTTATAATTATTAATTATTAATTTATAAATTATAATTGATAATTAATAATTATTTAGATATTTTAATATATTTTTAATAATTAATAATCAATAATTAATAATGAATAAATAATAATAATTAATAATTATTTTTCATTAATGAAAACGAGATATTTTAATATATTTTTAATAATTATTCATTAATAATTAATAATTAATAAAATTATAATTAATAATTTACAATTAATAATTATTTTTTCATTAATGAAAATGAGATATTTTAATACATTTAGGTATATATAGAATTCATATTTGATTATTCGCGTTTTCATTAATGAAAATACAAAATCAAAATTTCATCTATTTTAATTCATTTCCAAAACGAAATAAAAAAGGCTTATATTATTTCATTTTATAAAGAAACATTATATTAATTCATTATAATATGAATTAAAAAATGCCTTTTTAAATTCATTTTGTCAAACTTTTTTATTTCTTTTTCAATTCAGATTTTAATTCATTTTTAAAATGAATTAAAAACGCTTATTTAAATTCAGAAAAAATACCTTTTTTAATTCAGCCTTTTTTAATTCATGTAGCCAAGCACAACTAATGCTCCCCCTAAGACTAATTAATTTTGATAAATTAGTTCGTTTCAAGATAAAAATAATCAAATGCTTTGTATAATTAGTTTTCAGAAGTACGGGCATGTGACAATAATTCTGAATTAAGCCCTGTTACCACGTCAAGGTTTACACTTAACAGAGTGGGTTCATCCCATCCCAAAAAATACAAAATAATAACGGTAAATAATTCATATAATTTAATAAAATTAAAATAAAAATATTGATTAATTGTTTTCAAAACAATTGGACAATATACAATTTTAACTGAATTAACATCCGTATATAAGTTTTTCTTTTGCATATGGAAGTATTTTCTTCATTGTTTTATTTAAAGATGAACTGGTTGGTTTAATTTTCAATACTTTATTTTTAATATTATTGTCTTTAAGAGAATTATTAAAATGTTTGATGGTAAATCTAATTAAATTTTTTACAATGAACTTCAATATTTCGTCTTTATGGGTTTCGCAATGGCAAAAGAATTTTTTTTTTTTTTTGAGTAATTACACGTATCATTTTTCCCAATACTTTTGTTTTCCATTTAAATATTTGAAAAAATGATCGAAGATTGAAATAATTTCTTTTAAATCCATTTCAAACTTATCGGAGGGAATAGTCAAACTTCCGCAAGGCAGTCGTTGTTCTATGGATTTCCAGTTGTAAGTGCGTAAATTTATGAGCTTTGCTGATTTTTTATCGAAATTTCGCGTTTCTTGAAAATAATCGTTACAAATTGTACATTTATTTTTCGAAATAAATTTGTGCGCCAACCATCCAGCTACGTATGCATTTGCGCAATTTTGTAATGCAACACATTTTATCATTTTATTTTCATTAATTATTTGAAGAATATCTTTTATATTGTTTTCTTCGTCATGAAGCATCGCAGCTTCTATTGTGCCTAAATCAAGGTCATTATCAGTTATTTCACTAGCGTTCGCTTCTGAAAGTGGTGCAGACGACGTTTGTTCGAGTAAATTAACAGCATTAGAACATTCATAGCCGCTGAGGTTGGATGATTTAAATTTTGAAGACAAACAAGTTTCAGATTTTTATACACACACGAAAGGCAGAAGAATTTCTTTCGTATGTACCTGGGTTTGTGCGAATCATAGAAATATTATTTTCTAAAGGATCTTGATTAAGATGGGATGTAATTAAAAATTATTGTTCGGAATCTTTAGAAATATGATTCCACAGATATAATACAGCATTAATGCTTTGTTGAAAGCCTGTGAAACAATGAGGTACCGTCATTTTTCCTTCAGATTTTCAAATTGCTATTTGTTGTGACGCATTCGAAAAATTTTCAAGAATGTCTATTTGTTCCTCGGAAATTGCGTTCTTATCTGGATTTTTTGAAAATTTCGTAATACTATTTAAATTATCGAAAAGCTTATTGAGCCAACCAATAAATGTAGCTGTTGAAATGGCAGTACTTTTTTCGGCGTCTGTGAAAAAGTCATTAACGATTGCAGCAAAAATACCCATAGGGACTCCCTTGCTGAATGAAAATTCTAATTCTAGTAGATATTTGTAAAGTGTAGGAGATTTGTAGAAAAATTTCAAGTACAAATCTCTTTCGTCATTTTGACACTGAGAATTAGTTTTTTTTTTTTTGTTTAATCTATGCAATCTTTTCTGGGGCTCAAGGCACTCCCAACTATTTCGCAGTTTATTTTACCGTCCTACTTTACGCAGTAGTAGCCAAATCGAGGACGTACGGCTATAGACCCGCTTTGTATAAACCACCTGCACATTGCATTGGTTCATGCCAACCTATAGTGCTGACATGAAAGGTGGGTCGGCCCATGGATTCTGCACTCTCAACAGGGGGTCATAGTTGTGTTCATCGTCATCACCGATCGTAATCAGATGATGAAAAATCCCTTTTGCATCGCGCCCCTATCGGGATTCGAACCCGGTACCTCCCGATCCAAACGGCGCAGCTTTAACCACTGCGCCGTTTGCTCGGTGAGAATTAGTTTTATGATGCGATTGAGACAAAATAAATGCGCGTACAAGATCACTTTTATTACTAAACAGTTCATTTGTTTTTCTTGCAAATAAATTGTCCGATGACACTAATTTCTTTCTCTTTGGGGAATTAAATAAAAATCGTGGTACTTGCGAACGAGAAGTTATTGTAGTGCATTGTTGATTGCTTCTATTATGAGGCTTGGTAGGAAATTGGTCTTCATTTATTTCATTTTATTATCATTCAAATTAGTTAAACAAATTTGGCTTAAACGATTTGAATATACTTTTAAATTTGGTCCGGCAGGTGGTCGATTTCCTTTCAACGACAAATGATGGTCATCAAGAAATGGCGACTTATTTTGATAACCTGTTCAGTAAAATTTTGAATTTCTTATGAATTAAAAGATTTTGTTTTAATTGCTTTTCTAATTTTAATATTTGGAACAACTAAGAGAGCTTCGCTTGCTCTGTCCAATTTATTTCGGTCGCATGTACAAACATTTAGAAAGGAAATTGGATAAACATTTTTATTTAAATTTTTTTTTGTACCTAGAACGCGACTGTCGTTGTCGAAGAAATGATTTTGACAAAATTTAAGGTCTTTGAATTTTCTGCAGATATTTTTAAACTTTTATTGCCGGAATGTTTAATTCACACATTTCTTCTTTTATCAGTCGGTAAACTAAAAAAAGATAAACCATGGACTGCTTGACATTTTATTTTGATGATATAAAATGCTAAGGCGACCATGTCAAATGTCGACCGAACTATTAATTTATTTTGCTTGTGTCAAAAATTATCATAGCAAAAGGCAGTGGTAATATCGGTGTACATATGCGGTTTTTTCAAATAAATTTCAAAAAATTGTACCAAAAAATACTTATCACAGGTTTCGGGCAGATTTTTATAGTTTAACTTTTTTTTTTTAGTTTCTCACATCGGCCGCATCGAGTACACCCCAGCCTTTAGGAAGAGGCTAAATACTACAAAACTGCGCAATCACATCGCACAACAAATTTGTTTACATGCTATTTGCTTTGATCTTTAATTATTCAAAATACTTAAATTATAAAAATTCCGAATTACGTACATAATGTGTCAGGAAATAATTTGTAAAATGTCATTACCTCATTAACATTGAAATTTGTCATTTTTAACGATGAAAAATTATCAAAATTCTTTAGAAAAGATGAAAAATGGGAGAACTGTTTTGTTAACAAGTTGGATATTATTCAATTTGATGGTTTAAGTGTTTATCAAAAATAAGCCCAAGATTTTTTATTTTATCAACATAAAGAATTATCGTATCATTCAGTTGCAACGGAGAAGCCACAATAATATGGTTCATATATGGTATACTAGCACAGCTTAAATTTTTCCAATATTGAGTTAGTTTCCAAAGGAAGATCAATATCAAACAATGAGAACAGAATTGGCCCGAGAGTTAAACCTTGAGGAACTCCAGCAACAAGAGTACGAGATCTTGAGAACAAATTATTACAATAGACAGCCTGAGAGCTAAATTGTAAGTAAATGAAACTAAGTAAACTGTTTGGGTAGAAAAATTGAAGCTTGAAGCTGAAGTGTATAACTCATTGATTGACATTTACGGAAGCCAGATTGGTGTATGTTGAATTTATTTAGTACTACATATTGTTGAATTAGTTTCTCAAAGAACTTTGATAGAATGGTAGAAGACTAATTGGTACAAGATCCTTGCACTGATTCTATCTTGTATTTTTTAGGGATTGGAATAACTTTAGCCTCTTTCCAAGCCTTTAATATGATTAAATGTGTAGGATAAGTTTTGAGAATTTAGGACAAATACCATCCATCCCAATAGCACTTGATTTAATACAGTGTATATCATTATAAACTTCACTCATACTATATTTACACCGTCAAATCATCCAAATTTTTGAAAGTGGTTGATCGTTCCTTGGTAAAGAATTAGTAAAAACAGACTGTTCGGAACTAAAATAATCATTAAAAATATTCTTATAGGAGTAGTACGATTAACCACTCTCTTAAATCAGCTAAATTTCTCCAAATCGTTTACTGTGGCAGTTTAAGCGGAAACATTTTTATTAAAATAGGAGCGTTTAGTATCTCTGCAAATTCTATTGGATATATTGCGTAGTCTGTTATACGTCAACTTAGATTCATTTGTCCTAGTGATTTTCCAATGCCGATAAGCTAGATTACGTTCGAGAAGCGCCATGCCGGAAAATTTTTAGGTTTAGATTCGGTTTTCCTTATAGTGGAACATGATTATGGTATAAGGTACGTAGACACTTGTTCAAATAATTAATTTGATCATTCACATTTGGTAAATGATACGTAAGAGACCAATTAGTTCGTTGGGCATCAGCAAACAATTCGCCAGAATTGATAAGTTAGAAAGATCTATAATACGTTGAACAAGCCCTATTTCGTTTTTGAATGAACATTTCATAACAACAAAAAATTAAATCATGTTTGCTGATGCCCGGAGCTCTCTAATACCCAGCACAGCAATGTCGAATTAAATGCAGAACTGCCGGTTATGGTTCCATATGTTGGAGGCACAATTCGTGTGGAGCAAGGATCGGTATACGGACTTAAAGAAAGCCATTTTGAGCAGAATGAGCTAATCTGAAGTCTACCCAATTACTTCGACAGTTGAACGCCAGCGATGGATCTGCTGTAGATGATGAAGTAATAAAAGCCATATGGCTCAAACTTTTTCCCGTTCCCGCTCATGCAATTTTAGCACCAACAGCTGAAGCACTGCCGGCATCAAAATTTGCAGAATTAACCATAGCCGCCAAGCCTGTACACCAACATTGCTAAACAAATACGTGAGATTGCACGTCACCTAGATCAAATGGAACGTCATCACGAGCCGTAATCGCTCACAGAACAATTCAACGTCAGAAAAGAGTTCCTCATAAATCAACAACACAAATTGCCTGTGTTATTTTCATTATCGGTGCAAGTAGGCAGCGCGTAATTATAGGCCTAACTGCCCAACTATACCGCTTACAAGGCAAAAAACTAACTTCACCCGCGCACATGCGACGTGCTACGGCGACGCGAACCAACAGAACATATCTTATAGATACCGAAGCCGATGTATCGCTTGTACTGGCGGCACGAGATAATATTAAAAACTACAACGAGGATTTTTTTTTTGTAAGCAGCAAACGAAGCAGAACTAAATACGTATGGCAACCAACTAATCACACTAGATCTCAGCCTTAAGAGGTAGTTTCAGTTGACATTCATTATAGCGCAAGTTACGGTACCACTAATCGGTGCTGATTTCCTTAAAAAACTAGGTCTTCTAGTTGATATACAACACTGACGAATTATCGATCTTTTTACAGCGGGAAAGGAAACCACGGAAGAAGCACCTACGGTCTGAGTGATAAATGTCATTTAGTCGACACATATGGATTGTGACACAACTAGAGAAGCTCAATAATCGATTTGGAATTTTTTGTAATTAAGCTGAAACAGTTATGTGGAAAAATGATCTGCACGAATTTTTTGAACTGCTGAAACATACTATCTGCCTGAGACAAAGACCTTTTACGAATTTTATTGGAAATCACCTGAGCTAATTAATGTGAGATGATTAAATAAGAATAGAATTTGTGTTAAGTTCGTAATAAGCTCTTACATATTACGAAACGTCTTCAAAATTAAAAACAAGATTCTGTTTAACGTATGTTGCTATTTATTCACTTGACCTGGGGTCGACCAAACAAATAAATGCTGAATTATAAAGTGGAGTTGATTTACAGGGGGTAAAACTATACAATACAAAGCATGTCATTAAATGTTGTTGCTGTTGTTGTTGTTTATCTTGTTCTCTAAATCTAAGTTGTAAAGAATATATGAACAAAAAACAGTTTTGAAAGAAACAAGCAATAAAATGTTACTCTTACTTTTGCGATTCTGATGGTGATTATGATTAATAATACAAATTAATATTTGTAATCGTCTTGCAATATTTTATTATATAGATTACAACTAACAGTTATTGAAGACATTTCATGATTTGTTTTGGTTTTTATGGGTCAAAGTAAATGATGCAGGACCAAAACTTCGGTAAGCCTATCCTTCAATTTCCCTTTCTCGTTTCTTGTCTCAATAAACTTTAGTTTATCTGAAAATCTTTCTACTGTTGTACGTAATAATGTTAGAGGTTAGGGCCTTACAAAAACATTTTCCAAACCTCCCTATATTTAATACAGTTTCAGTACCACAAGTAATTTCAGTAATAATTAGGCTAAAATTAAGAAGTAAGAAGTATCGATCTTGCGTCGCTGGAGTTCCTTACACAGAGAAGAATAATTGCAGTAAAATTTACAAAACCGAGTAATGAATTAGGAAACATTCATTATTAGTAAAATTCATTACAAAACCGAACAATTTAGTACAAGCGTAGTACTTTTATAGTAGAAATATTCAGATTTTCTTCATTTTATTACATTTTAGCCAAATTTAATTACAAGTGCAGTATAACGAGGTAAAATTAACTGCATGCGTCACATTTAATTATACGCGTAATATCTATTACTACGTTATTTAGCCTTTTTACAACAGCTGAAGTAAACTTCCCTATCGAGTAGTAGATTTTATTACATTCAGTAAGGAATAATAATATTTATTACTTATTTAGTTCCCTTTGTTTTAATTTTTACGTGGCAGTGAGTGATTAAGTGATTTAGTGTTTTAGTAAGTACACATTTGTTGGCGAAATTAACATTAAAATTAAGATTAAAGTGTATAGTTTAGCTTTTAATATAATATAAAGAATTTTTCATATGGCTTGTCGATATTTCAACGTGTTAGTTATCATCATTCAAAAATCCTATATACAAGTTCTTTTTAACATCCGTAACTTTTAATTTTACTTTAATTACATAAAATAATTTAGAAAAATATGTGTGTATAATTACACAAATTTCGTGACTTTTGTGTCACGTGTTTAAAAGTCTCTATATTAAGTATCATATTAAGTTTATATTAAATATAATAACTAATTTACCGCTACTTTTTTATGTTTTCACAAATTTACCACCAAATACTACAAATGAATAAAATTCTACTACTCGATAGTGAAATT